>JAYESD010000008.1:125076529-126326529 GCA_036927565.1 Tuctoria greenei
ATGAAGAGCGAGAACGTGCTCGAGTGCAAAGAGCGATAGAGAGGGTGATAAAGAAAAGGCATGATATTAATGTTCCCTCCCCTCCTTCTGACAACACCCTTCCTAAGAGGAGGAGAGTGGTAGTGAAGAAAGCACAGGGCAAGGATGCTGCTGGTGCTAGTTCATCGGGGCCCAAGAGAACTCTCAACAAGGTCAGAGGACTTGCTAGTGATCCTATTGGACCTTTGAAGATGAAAGCTCCTACTCAACACAACAGATAGCCATCTAGTGCTGATTTCACTGGCAAAGGGGGGGAGCTAGCTGACAAGTTCAAGAAGGTAGAAGTCTATGATCAGCCCAAACAATCAGCTGATTCAAGATTCTAGAGCAACTTCCAAGTTGATTACTATGAGCATGTCTATCTAAAGATGAGAAACCCAGTCATTGAAAGTCAATGGGTTGACATCACCTATCTTAAGTCCAAGAGATGTCAAGCCTATCAATAGGTCCTAGAGGCATTGGAGCGACATGGACTAAAGGATCTTGTCTCTTCTAGTGGGACTAGAACATTGAGGTCATCACTCAATTCTATTCCACTCTTTACTTTTCTTGTGATGACGGAGACAAAATGACATGGATGACACATGGAGCGAAGTACAATGTCACATATGAAGAGTTTGCCAGAATTCTTCACCTAGAAGATTCTTTGGATAATGACATCATAATCCACAATCTGAAGCCTCTGGAGAAAGATCAGCTTGACTTTCTCTATGATACAAGGATGTCATTCAAGTCTCCAACCACAAAGTACTGGAAGCCATTCTTTTCTGTGCTAAACAGGATTTTGAGGAAGACCATAGCTCCCAAGGAGGAAGATGCAGGGACTATCCAGGGGACAATCAGGACATTGATGAAGGTGATCAGCAGGAGAAGGCCCTTCAATGTCTTTGAGTACATGTACAATGACATTGTGAATATCTCCATCACCCCTAACAGGTCCTGTGGCTATGCACCATACATCATGTATATGATTAAGAAGGTGACAGGACTTGAATTTGTCAAGGATGTTCCTCATACTGGACTCGGGCCCCAAAAGCCTACTATCTACACTGTCCCCTCTGCTCCCACTTGTAACACCCTGATTTTCAAGTTTTGGCAAATTAAAAAAACTTAAATGGGAATTTAGAGTTAATAATAGGAAGAAATTATTTTTATAAAGAAAAATATAAAATATATGCATCTCATGTTGCATTTGAATTCATCCTTAAGTATTGAAATTTATTTACCAAAATAAATACATTAATAGAAATTAAATTGCCATAACGAATATGGAAGGGAAGAAATAAAAAAAAGTTAATATAGAAGAAGAATAATAATTAATAAGAATACTAAATAGACTAAAATGTCTATGCATATATGTTCACATTTAGGCATAGACTAAGTGACTAGATCTATTAATATCAAATTAGAAATTTTATATAATAGAAAAGTAATTAGAAAAGAAAATTGTAGAAGAAGATGGATAATAATAATGAAATATGGAGAAGTATATATATAATAGAAATAATAAATAATTAAATAGAAAAATAAATAACAAGTAATAAGAAAATAACAAAAACAGAAAGAAATAATCAATAACAATTAATTAGGGAAAATAAAGAAATAATAATGAAAACAAATGAAAAAAAAAGAAAATGTAAGTAAATAAATAATATAAAAAAAGAAAAAGAAAAAAACGCAGCACCGCCCGACTGGCAAGGCCGCCCGAGCCGGCCCGCTCCCCTGCCCCTCGCGTGCCATGATCCCACGCGCCGCGCGACCCCGCCCGGCCCCACGCTGCAGCGCGCCCCGCCCGCCCGTGCCGAGCACCCCGCTGCCCCGCGCCTGGCCCCGCTCCCGCGCGCTAGCGTGACCGCCCCGCGCACCCGAGACCCGGTACCGAGTCGACCTCTGGTCGATCGCGTCCCTGCCGCCAGCTATAAATACCAGCGTAGGGTTTTGTCCTGTTTTCTCGGTACCAGGAAGCAACGCCGCCACCAGAGAAAAGGAGCCCTAGCTCGGTAGAAAAGAGAGGAGACCAGAGCCGCCGCCAGGGGAATAAAAGGAAGAAAAAAAGAGGGGAAGAAGAGGAAGAAAAAGAGGAGGGTGTCGTCGTCCGCTGGAGATCGTCGTTGTTGTCGTCGTGCCGCCGGAGGACCGTTGCGCCATCCACTTCGTCTACGCGTCGCCTCCGTTCTGCGATCTTCGAAGCCATCGCATCTACGGTAGGATTCATTTTTCCGATGTGAATTTTAGCGACGTATTAAATCTAATAGACATAATTTAATTGTGGTTGCACCATAAATTTATTTTCAACAGCATTAATTCTCGCTAAAACCCCTGTAAACTCGTATGAACACGTATGAACTAGTTGCATCTAATTAATAAATAACCATAGTTAATTAATTATTGAACTTTGCATGCATGCATGTCATCGCATGTTGATTAATGCGTGTGCATCATGTTGATTTGTATGTATTTTCTTGTATGTGTGATTGCGAGTAGACGGTTTGCTCAAGTGGTTATGATCGAGAAGCGAGTATGAATGGATCTTCGAGTGCAAGACTTTGAGTTGATTGACCATCAGAATTGTGGGATATAAAGGCAAGTGTCCTTGAGACATATTGATCCTATTTTTAAAATAAATGGTTTGTTTGCAAAATGCATGCTTGTGTCAATTTGATGGGAATCCTATGGTAGGAAGTTTACTAGCGTTGTTTGACCACCCCTATCATCTAGAATTTATGGTAGAGAGTCGGGAAGGGATTTTACCTTTTTGCTTTGCTTAATTAATTGGGATGGGAAAACAACACTACACATTTAATTATGCATAATGATATTTTGGTTAATGTGAACTGGTCAATATGATATGGTAATGGGAGATCTAAGCAAGCCCGGTATGTGAATGTTGGATGTCATGGTGGTTGCTTGCTTTTGATCTAAGGACCGATTCATGTGATAATAAGCTAGGACTACAGTGCCACCACGAGGCCAAGTATGGGTGCAGTATAGCTGATTAATTAGGGTATTGCTGGTATTGCGCGGATCATTTGGCGCACCGGGGATGGGGAGTCGGATTGGGTTTGGATTTGTGGCAGGAACTCCCTGGGATCTAAATGGCACAAGAGGGGGCCCTTGGTTGAAGACGTGCTATGTAGGAGACGTCGCCACTGGTGAAACATCAGTGGGTTCGTACATGCTAGTAGTCCCTTTGTAAAGGCTATTTTGTGATCTCTTGGCCATACACCAAAGGAAGTGTAATTGGCATAAGGGATGTTCTTTAGTCGCCGACGGGTGATGAAATCACAAACACGTGGGTAAAGTGGTACAAACTCTGCAGAGTCAATTAAAACTATCATGATAGCTGTGCTCCCGGTTATGAGCGCCTGGATGACATACATGATTAGAGGGAATTTGGGATTTGGGATGGTTATAGTTTGGTAATGGTTATGGTTGATATTATGGTTATGGTTGTGACATTAATTATGGATATTGGCAATATTGAATTATGGACTGTTATTATGATGGTTACATGGATTATGGTGGGTTTACTTCACATAAATATGATATATTGCTTTTCAAATGTTTTAATGTACTTTTCAGCACTTAGCCATTATTACATTTGTCATTTGAATCAGCCACATGTCATACTTTCCACACTTGCTGAGTACGACATGTACTCACCCTTGCAATCCCCCCCCCCAACAGTTTCAGGTAATGGTTGGGAGTGTCTTGAGGATAATGCGGAGTTCTAGGCCGTGTCTACCATCAGCTTCGCCTGTGGTGTTGCATGGAGCTGTGCTATACCCTATTGCTTTTGCTGCCTAGCTGTTTAATTTTCTTAATTAGTTTATTTCCACTGCATTAGTCAAACTTGTCATTAATATTCATTAGAGCTTGTATTTGAGGATATTATGAATTGTGTAATTAAAGTACTTATTTAATTAATCTCTTATGTGGTAATTTTCTGTATATCCATTTGTGAATGCACTCGTGTATGTGTGTTGAACGTCCTGGGCACACATATGTGTTCACTTGGTTAATTTTCAGAACTTCGTGTCACACTACCTCACCTGCAGAGGAACAAATATCTAAGAGGGCTCAAGAAGGCACAAGATTTGAGGCTGCTGCTCCTGCTCCTCCACCTCCTAGAGAGTCCTCGAGTGGAATACTGACGATGCTCTCATCCATCTTTGCTCCCTGTCGCAAAGTAGAAATCAAGCAGCACAAGGAAAGTCTGGCCAGGAAGAAGCATTGGCGATATGTAAGGCCAATATCAAAGCAATCTGTGAGAAGTTGGAAATAGAGCCAGTGGGGTCACCTCAGATCTCAGAAGACTCAGATGAAGACATCATAGAGATAGCACCTCTAACTAAGTAAGAGATGGCTCCATTCAGACTAGCTGGCACATATGCTCCTCCCCCTTCTCCTCAAGCACCTGAAGATGAAGAGAGGACTGAGAGTGAGGGAGGCAATGACGATGAGTGATTCCACTCAATTTTTCCCTTTTTGCTGCCTTGATGCCAAAGGGGGAGAGATTGAGACTAGCTGTCTATTTTGTAGTCATTAAGCCATTAAGGACTTGTGATCAAGGACATGTACTCATTTTCAAACTATTGTAATTTATTTTGGATGTGCTTAATTTACTTAATGTGTGATGCTTAGTTAATGGTAATGTGATGATTGTTGCTATAGCTTTCAAGTGCTTATGTATTGCTCATCACATCTTTTGGTCACACACTGTTAGGCACCCCACCATAAAGAGTGCATATATGTGAGAAGTTTTTGTTACTCATTTATTATTCTCATATATGCACACTTTATGAAAATCAATTTTTACTATTAATTGTGAAATCTCAATTTGTTTTCATCAATCACCAAAAAGGGGGAGATTGAAAGTGCATCTAGGCAATCCCTTGTGGGTTTTGGATGATTGATGACAAACAAATGAGATCCTAATGAACTTGTTGATATGACTGTAGGTCAATTCAAATGAGACAGTTTGGTGCACTGAAAAAGTTAAAAATGAAGTGGTGTAGAAAAATAGAAAAGCCGAACTGACGACTGAAGTGCAAAGTAGGTTTAAATGTATAGGATGTGTGTGAGAGACACATCCCAAGAGATCAAGTTTTTTAGTAGGGGTAAGGGCTTAAAATCAACCTAAAAATTCACTGAGCACCGGACTAGTCTGTTCACAGAACGGACTAGTCCGTTCAACTCTCTGTTGTCCAAATACACTATGCACGAGACTAGTCTGACCATGTACCGGACTAGTCCAATAAACTTCCTAGAACCACATTTCACAGTGCACCGGACTAGTCCAATCTTTGATCGGACTAGTCTGTTAAAGTCTCTGTAAACCCATTACACTACACTCCAGACAAGTCCGTCCATAGGACCTGACTAGTCCGTTGAACTCTCTAATGTTCAAGAGAAAGGCAAGTGTCCTTGATCATTTTGATCCTGTTTTTAAATGTTTTCTTTGCAAAACTACATGCTTGTGTCAAATTGATGGAAAACCATGATAGGTGTTCACTAGTCTTGTTTTACCATCCTTGTCGCATGGAATATATTTTAGAGAGTCGGGAAGGGTGCTTTTACCTTTTTGCTTTACTGTAATTAATTGTGATGGGAGAACAACCAAATGGCTTAACTATGAATTAATGCACTTATGTACGATGAGAATTGATGGACATGGTTAATTGGTAACATGGGACTTGGGATATCTAAGCAAGCATGGTTTGTGGATTGGGTTGGATGATATGGTGATTTCGCTTGCTTTAGATCTAAGGACCGGTTCATGCGAGAAAAAACCAGGAGAACAGTGCCACCACGAGGCCAAGTATGGGTGCGGCTTAGCCGATTAATTAGGTCTATTGCCAGCATTGTTCGAATCATTTGGGTGAGCGGGGAATGAGAGTTGGTTGGTTTTGCAATAGTGACGAGACTACCCTAGGATCCGAACGACACAAGAGGTGGCCCTTGGTTGGATGTGCTCAGTTGGAGGCCTCACCACTGGTGAAACCTCAACGGGTCTAAATATGCTCGTAGTGCCTTTGTAAAGGCTATTTGTGATCTCTTGGCCATATACCTAAGGTAGTGTATTTGGCATAAGGGAGGTTTCTTTAGTCGTCGACGGGTGGCGAAATCACGAACTTGTGGGTAAAGTGGTACAACCTCTGCAGAGTGTTAAAAACTATCATGATAGCTGTGCTCCTGGTTAAGAGCACCTGGATGACCTACGTGATTTGAGTGGAATTTGGGATGGTTTGGTTATGGTTATGGATTGGATTACAAATGGACATTGTTAATGATAATGGTAAGAATCTAGTGTATGGATGGATAATTGAAGTTTGATTCATATTATGTTAATTACTTAGGATATGATGGGATTATTTCACATAGACATGCTTTTTACATGTTTTAAATGTACTTTTCAGCAAATAGCCATTATTTATTATCGCTCCTTGTTTAAACTACATGTCATTATTTTCCCACACATGCTGAGTACGACATGTGCTCACCCTTGCAATTTCCTCCAACAAATTCAAGTGATGTTTGGGAGTACCAGGAGGGTAATGCGGAGTACTAGGTTGTTGTTGCCGTAGACTTGCCTGTGGTTGTGCTTGGAGCCGAGCTACCCTATATGATTAGATTGCTTAGTTAGATTATTTCCGCTGTGGAGTTATCAATAATAATGATCATTAGAGTTTGTAATTTGAGGATTATTTGAATATTGTAATAAAAATACTTATTTACTAGTTCGTGTTGTGGTAATTTATGTATATCATTTGTGGTTTTGTTGTGTATGTGCGTTGAACATCCTGGACACACATATGCGTGGCACTTGGTTCATTTTCGGAACCGGGTGTCACAAATTGGTATCAGAGCCACAGGTTGACCGTAGGACGCATCCTAGATAGAATGGACACTTTAGAGCACATAGGAACACTTAGGAATAGTTGAGGTTTGTTTGGTGTGCTGATTTGCTATGAAATGGTTGCTTGTGTGCTTGTGTGCTTGTGTACTTAGTAGAGGACTGTGAGATGCTTCGGCATTTACCATATCCATATAGGTTTATATAGGTGTTACTTAGTTTCATATCCCTTGATGCATATAGTTGGGGACGTTTTCTAAATCCTTCCATCTTTTGCTCTTCCTCAGACGCCGAGAATCCGCAACCAGAGGAATGCCAATGAGGAGGAGGAGAACAATGGAACACCTCAGAACAACAATGGATTTGGACCTTAGGCTAGCAACCTGGAGCGGTTGATGGCTATGCAGAATCAGCTTATGCAGACCGTGATGCAAACATTGGGACAGCTGCAGGCCAATAATCAAAATCAGCCCCATATGCCTCCACCGCCACCCCCCCCCCACCTCATAACAGGTTGGGAGAGTTTATGAGGACTAGGTCACCCACTTTTTCTCAAGCCAATGATCCCATAGAAGCTGATGATTGGCTGAAATCGGTGAAGAAGAAGCTTGCTATTGTCCAGTGCAATGACAGGGAGAAGGTTCTCTTTCCTTCCCATCAACTAGTTGGAGCAGCTACGGGTTGGTGGGAATCCCTTTGCAATGCCCATAAAAATGAGAAGAGGATCACTTGGGCTGAGTTCAAGGAGAGTTTCTGTTCTCACTTTGTCCCTGAGGGCGTTATGGTCTTAAAGAGGCAAGAACTTGAGAACTTAAGGCAAGGAAGGTCGAGTGTGAGTGAGTATCTCAATAAATTCACTCAACTCTCAAGGCATGCTCTAGAGGATGTTAATCAGGACAGCTGCAAGCAATATTTGTTTATGAGGGGCCTGATTCAAGTCCAATTGCTCAATTGTGACTATGCGAATTTCCAGAAGCTTGTGGTCAAGGCCAGTGTGGTCGAAAACAAGGTTCACGAGATGGAGCAGGATAATAAGAGGAAGGCGCCATATCAAGGATAGCCACAAGGAAGCAATGTTTGCCCCCGCTTTGCACCACCAAATGCACCATACTATAATCCCTCTGCTCCTACATATCGTGCTACTAATCCACCGCACCCAGCTCAGCCCATGCAGCAATGCCCCGCTATGCAATAACCTCGCCCTCCAATGCCTCATGCGCCACGTGCTAATTTTCCTGCTAATGCTCAAAACCAAGCTCGCCCTAACAATTCTGGTGCAGCAAGGTCGTGCTATACTTATGGTGAGGTTGGACATTTTGCATCTCAATGCCCTAAGTCAGGCATGTGTCAAGGGAACAATGCTCCGAGACAGAACCCATGACAAAATGGAGGAGCGCCACAAGGCAACCAGGGACCGCATAATTTTGTTCGTGGCAAGGAGAACCATGTCTCTACGGAGGAAGCGCAACAAGTATATGACGTGGTGATTGGTATGTTTCTCGCGAACTCCAACCCGGCAACTATGTTGTTTGATTCTGGAGCATCACATTCATTCATTGCATCAAAGTTTGTTGCCAAGTATAGTTTGCCCATATCTCATATGAAGGATACCTTGTTGGTTAAATCTCCTAGGGGGGGAGATAAGGACGAATATAGTATGTCCAAAAGTAAGCCTTAGAATAAGGGGGGTAGATTTCTTCACCATCCTTATTGTTTTGGAATCACAAGGATTGGACATAATACTTGTATGGATTGGTTAAGGAAGCACAATGGGATAATTCAATGCGCCACAAAAACGGTGAAGTTGACAAATGAAGAAGGGGCTAGCATAGAATTTGAAGCATCTCAACACACACCAAAGCAAGTGGAGCTGAATCAGATGGATGGTGCAATAATAGAGGAGATCCCAGTGGTGTGTGAATTTTCAGATGTGTTTCCGGATGAGTTGCCAGGTATGCCACTTGATCGTCACATAGAGTTTGTTATTGAATTAATACCTAGAACTGCACCTATAGCTAAGAGGTCATATAGGATGCCTCCTATGGAGTTAGCGGGGCTTAAGAAGCAAATTCAAGAGCAGCTAGAGAAGGGTTTCATTCGCTCAAGCTCTTCACCTTGGGGAGCACCAGTGCTTTTCGTAGATAAGAAGGAAGGATCTCAAAGGATGTGTGTGGATTACCAAGCTCTCAATGAGGTGACTATTAAGAACAAGTACACGTTGCCTCATATAGAGGATTTGTTTGACCAGATAAAGCGCTCATGTGTTTTCTCTAAGATTGATTTGAGGTCAGGATACTTTCAAATGAAGATTAGACCATCAGATATACCCAAAACAGCTTTTCGGACACGGTATGGATCTTATGAGTACACCGTGATGTCTTTTGGATTAATGAATGCACCTGCAAACTTTATGTACCCCATGAATAAGGTTTTCATGGAGTACTTGGATAAATTCATTGTGGTGTTCATTGATGACATTATGATCTACTCGAGAAGTGAGGAGGAACATGAGGAGCATTTGAGGCTCATATTGCAGAAATTGAGGGAGCACCAATTATATGCCAAATTTAGCAAGTGCCAATTTTGGTTGAGGGAAGTGTCTTTCGGGCCACATCATCTCCGGAGGAGTATCGGTTGACCCAGGAAAAGTGAGAGATGTGCTAACATGGGAGCCGCCAGAAAATGCGAAGGAAATTAGGAGTTTTCTTGGAATGGGTGGATGTTACTGTCGGTTCATCAAGGATTTCTCCAAAATAGCCAAGCCTCGACAGAATTGTTAATGAAGGGGAAAGCATTCCAATGGACTGAACCTTGTCAAAACAGCTTTGAGAAGTAAAAAAAAAAGAGGTTAACAACAACACCTATGTTGGTATTGCTAGATGTGAGCAAAAGTTTCGATATTTATTGTGATGCATCAAGACAAGGACTTGGATGTGTGCTTATGCAAGAAGGTCGAGTGGTAGCCTATGCATCGAGGCAATTGAAAAAACATGAGCAGAATTATCCTACGCATGATCTTGAACTTGCAGCCATGGTTCATGCCACAAAAATTCAGAGACATTAAATTCTTGGTCATATGCGTGAGATTTACACGGATCACAAGAGTCTCAAGTAGATTACGGATCTGAATTTGAGGCAACGAAGATGGTTGGGGCTCATCAAGGATTATGATGTGCGAATCAACTATCACCCGGGGAAGGCTAATGTAGTGGCCAATGCATTGAGTAGGAAAGGAGTAAGCCAGCAGCTCATGGTTCAGGAGTTGCCATCCGAGCTATGCAAGGGGTTTGAACGGTTGAATCTTGGGTTTGCTCATGAAATGGGAGTAATGGAGTTAAGTCCAACTTTGGAACAAGAAATCGAGAAGGTCAAACAAAGGATGAGGAAATCCAGGAAATCAAGGAAAGGATCCAGGAAGGGAGATAATGGAGGTTTGATGAAGATGATCATGGTACTCTATGGCTTGGGAAAAAATTGTCGTGCCTAATGTAAAGCAAATCCGCGAGACGATATTCAAGGAGGCACATGACTCCCCTTACTCAATTCATCCAAGCTGTACGAAGATGTACAAGGACTTGAAAACTTGCTATTGGTGGGATAGGATGAAAAATGACATAGCAACGTATGTTGCATTATGTGATATGTGCCAATGAGTCAAAGAAGAACATCAAAGGCCAGCTAGACTATTGCAGCCACTGAAGATTCCAGAGTGGAAGTGGGAAGAGATCGGTATGAACTTCATAGTTATATTACCGTGAACCCAGTCCGGCTATGACTCAATATGGGTTATTGTGGATTGGTTGACAAAATCAGCTCATTTCATTCCCGCCAGGACAAGCTACACCACCACGAAGCTAGCAGAATTGTATATGGAGCATATTGTATGCTGACATGGAGTTCTGAAGGAAATAATGTCTGACCGAGGTTCTCAATTCACCTCTAGGTTCTAGGAGAAACTGCATGAAGCTATGGGTACAAGGTTAAATTTCAACTCAGCATATCACCCGCAAACCGATGGACAAACCGAGTGGACAAATCAAATATTGGAAGACATGTTGAGAGCTTGCGCCTTGAAGCATGGACGCAGCTGGAACAAAAGCTTGTCGTATGCTGAAATTTCCTACAATAGTAGTTACCAACAAGTTTGAAGATTATGAACGAGACAGTGAGACAGGGGACTTTTACGTGGTTCGGGCCGCCTAAGCGTAATACCCTACTCCACGGGGTGGTTGTTGATTGTATGAGTGTGTTTCTGCTTGTGAACGTAAGACTCAAGTGGGTGAAGTCATTCTATTTCCTAAGCACAAGGCCGTAGGTTCGACCCCTACCTGGCGCGCCAAATGTCAAAGTGTGCTCAGTAGACCAATGAGGTTACTGATAATCGTTAGGACAACCTCAATTAATTGAATGAAGTACTCCTCAAGCGTCTGGAGGCCCTCGACGAGAGGGAGGAGAAGCTCATGGAGAAGCAAGAGGACATTCTGAGGAGGGAGGAAGAACTTGCTCAGAGGCTATCTCAGGGAGAGCAAAGCTTGGCCGACCGCACCAAAAAGTTTGAAGAGCAGTGCAAGCAAGAAGAGGAGAAGAATTGGCAGTGGGACAGGAGCTCTCCAAGAGAGAGACTGAAGTCTCCACAGGGAGGAAAAAGTGAGGGGCGGGGAGAAGGATCTGGTGAACTACCAGAACCGCATCCACCTCCAGGAGACGGAGCTTGCTGACCGCGAAAAGCAGGTGGCTGAAAGTATTCAGCAACATGCCAGGGAAGGTTCGGAGCTTGTGGTCGCTAGAAGGTCACTGGAGGAACTGAGGAATATGAGGGCGACTGAGTCCCAGCGAGTCTGGGATTTCCTAGGGAACGCTAACAAAGCTTTGGTGCTGCTTGGCTTCAGTCCAATACGTTCGGCTGACCGGGAATCGGAGCTGGAAAAAGCGCTGGTGGCGTTGAGCTATGTTGGCAACAAGATGGATGCAATGGGTGACGTCATCATCGACCAACTGGAGACAGAGGGGAAGTCATTGGCCAAGAACGTCTGCGAATACATGCTGATGTGTTTCAAAAGATGAGACCACTGTATGTCTCTAGATCCGATATTTGAAGGACCCATTGTTGAAGAAGAAGATGCCGCTAGAGCCAGCATTCAAGAAGTTGCCCAGGAAGTTGCCTCATTTTTCCATAGGACCTGGGACCTCTAGTAGCTAGGACCTTTTTCTGCCTTCACTTGTAATCCTCATTTGGAATCTATAAAATCCAATCTTTTGAATGCATGAATTCGATTATGTGTGTCTTAAATGCATTGTCCTTTATATTGTTGGCCCCGTGGTAGATGTACACAATTTTATTGCGGACATGTACCAAAAGGATTTGACAGTGTGTTGATGACTTCACTTCTTGCTCGTAGCAAGAACAATAGCTCCAAGTTCCGATGATTGCTTTCGACATCTCTAGGGACCCTTTGTGACGTCGACGGCGGGCCCCCTGGGAGTTGTCGAAGCTTTGGTAGGTCCGACGGCGCCCATTGCCAACGCGTAGAATGTTGGCGGCAGAACTAGGAGTTGTCGGAGCTTTGGTAGGTCCAACAGCGCCCACTGTCAACACGTAGAACATCAATGGCGGGCCCCCTGGGTGTTGTTGTAGCTTGGTAGGTTCGACGGCGCCCACTGTCAATGCGTAGAACGTCAACGGCAGGCCCCCTGGGAGTTGTCAGAGCTTTGTAGGACAGATAGCGCCCACTGTCAACACATAGAACATCGACGGCGGGGCCCCTGTGAGTTGTCGGAGCTTGGTAGATCCGCCGCCGCTCACTGTCAACGCGTAGAACGTCGACGGCGGGCCCCTGGGGATTGTCAGAGCTTTGGTAGGTCCGACAGCACCCACTGTCAACACATAGAGCGTCGACGGCGAGCCCCCTGGGATCGTCGGAGCTTCTCAGCTTCGACGGTGTCCACCATCAACGCATCATACGTCGACGGTGAACCTCCTCGGGGTGATTTTTCCACCATCTTCGTTTAGATCGCCATTAATTCTTCACATCAACGGCTGGCCCCCAAGGGTGTTTTTAGACGCCCACATTCAACATATAAAACGTTGACGGCGGGCCCCTGGGGGTTGTCACAGCTTAGCAGTTGCGGCAACGACCACCATCACCATGAGTTTTTCATTTTTTCTGCGTATTAAAGACAAGAAAAACAGTAAAAATTTACCTTTCATCTATAACTTGTTTGCGACTTACTGTTCTTTTTTGAATTTTAGATCCAAAGGAACTCAACATAATAACAAGTATATTGATATAATCTCTTCAGATCCGAATGCTTTCCGGACCCGCCCTACTGAGGCCTGGCAGAATATAGGTAGAGTGCCGTACTTAGGGTGTTTGAACAGTCTAAGTCAATAGCACACTCCAAACCCGTCATTGGCTTTGGCATTCAGGCAAGCAGACCATCTAGCAATGCTGAGATCTGAAAAAGATCAACAATATAACTTGTACATCAGATGAATAACTCGGACTAAATATCAAAAAGAATTGCACAACTTTGTTATAGACAGAGAGGAAAAGATAATTAAAGAAATGAGCCTGTACAAAATTAATGCACGTGGAGTCCTTTTTACACAACAATGTCTTTTATTATAGGTCCGAATTATAGGGGAGACAAGGACACACTTTGGGTACGGAACCAGGTCAAGTGTGTTACTCATCTTGTTCTAACCCAGGGTAGGTAGCTACACTTAAAGTACAATGACCAAGTTAGGTGTGCTTGAACAGTCCGGACCCTTCGAAGGGGTCCAGATGTTCTCCCTTAGGACCTATCTGACTCTGTCCATAGACTCTATAATTTACACTATGTGTAATTACAGACTCACCTCTGTGAAACTAAGCATAAAAATTACGGAGGTGTTGGATGTTCCATGGATTGGGAAACGGAGTCCCATCCTCTGTTGCCAAACGAACGCATCTGGGACGGGATACTTTGATTACTCGGAAAGGACCTTCCTAGCTGGGGAATAGTTTGTTCATCTCTTCATGAGTTAGTACTCTCCGCAGCACCAGATCGCCTTCTTCAAGTTGTCAGTTGCGCACATGCCTTTGGTGATAGAGCCGGAGCGCCTGGTGATATCGTGCATTTCGAACAGCAACTTGGCACCTTCCCTCGTCGACGACGTCAAGGTATTCACACTGGAGCTTGTCCTACGTGGCTTCGTGAAAGGTCCAGACCCGGAGCGACCCCATGGTGATCTTTGAAGAAAGGACCGCTTTAGATCCATACACGAGGAAGAAATGTGTCTCTCCAGTTGACCAGTTAGGTGTTGTCTTGCTCGCCCATAGTGCTGACGAAAGCTCCTCTATCCAGTTGGCTCCGTGTTTCTTTAAGCGCTCGTATGTGCGTGTCTTGAGTCTTTTCTATATTTCTGCAGTTGCTCTCTCGGCTTGGCCATTACTTGCTGGGTGAGCTACTGATGCGTAGCTGACTTATATGCCGAGGTCTTCGCAATATTCTTGGAATGCTGCATTTGTGAATTGGGTTCTGTTATCAGTTATGACTCTGTTCGGAACTCCAAAACTGCAGACTATGGACTTCAAGAACTTGATAGCAGATTGCTTGTTGACAGTCACAACTGGAGTAGATTCCGACCACTTGGTGAACTTTTTGATGGCGATGTATAGGAACCTGTATCCTCCGATGGCTTTTGGGAAAGCTCCCAAAATGTCCATCCCCCACACAGCGAATGACTATGTAGGAGGTATCATTTGCAGCGACTGAGCCGGTGTGTGAATTTGTTCCGCGTGGAACTGGCACGCTTCACACTTTTTTACCAGCTCAACTGCGTCCTGGAGTGTTGTAGGCCAGTAAAAACCATGCCGAGAGGCTTTATCGACCAACGTACGGGAAGACACGTGGTTCCCACACTCGCCTCCATGGATTTCTTCGAGCAGCTCGCGTCCTTCTTCCCGGGCAATGCGCCGGTAGAGATCCCCTTCTACCAGCTTGTATCTTTTAGCCAATCTGACGATCCGGTCAGCAGTTGCATCGTCTTCAGGAATGATGTTGTCTTTCAAGTAGCTCCGGATCTCCGAGATCCATGCATCAAAGCTAACATGAGCCTCCGGATCTTACGCGCTGGGTTGCTCAGAGCTTCCTGCAACGCCTACGATCCTTGGTGGACGCCATGGTAATAGGGTCACCGGGACTACCAGCTTTGAGGTGCTGGTCTCGCCCCCTTCACTCAATTCGGCAGGTTGAGCGGTAGGTCTTGAAAATATCCTAACAAAAAATCCGTTAGGAGCTTGAGCTACAGATGAAGCCTTTGTCGAGAGTTCATCAGCTTTAGCGTTGTTGAGACGCTGGACATGGCAGAGGTCCAGGACATGGAAGTCCTTCTGGACCTTCTGAACTTCAAGGAGGTAAGCAGCGAGTTGTGGGTTGTTGCAGCTGCATTGGCCTTTGACTTGCTTGATAATGAGCTGCAAATCTGTGACACCCAGTTCTGAAAATGAACCAAGCAAATGCATATGTGTGCCCAGGATGTTCAACACACATACACGAGTGCATTCACAAAAGAGTATACAGAAAATTACCACAGAACAAGATTAATTAACCAAATTTTATTGCACAAACCATATCATCCTCGAATACAAGTTCTAATGAATATTAGTGAAAAGTTGAACTAATGCAGCGGAAATAAACTAAATAAGCAAACTAAACAGCTAGGCAGCATAAGCGATAGGGTAGCGCAACTCCATGCAACACCACAGACAAAGCTGACGATAGACACGGCCTAGAACTCCGCCTTATCATCATTAAACTCCCAATCCTTACCTGCAACTGTTGGGGGGATTGCAAGAGTGAGTACATGTCGTACTCAGCAAGTGTGGAAAGTATGACATGTGGCTGATTCAAATAACAAATATAATAATGGTTGAGTGCTGAAAAGTACATTAAAACATTTGAAAAGCAATATATTATATGTATGTGAATAAACCCATCATAAACCATAAGTAATATCATAGTACCAGTCCATATTCCATATCCATCATCATATACCAATATCCATATTCAATACCAGAAATTAATTCATAACCATCCATAACCATAATACCAACCATAACCATCCCAAAATCCCAATTTTCCTCTAATCATGTGAGGGTCCACGTTGCTCATAACCGGGAGCACGACTATCATGATAGTTTTAGACACACTCTACAGAGGTTGTACCGCTTTACCCACGTGTTTGTGATTTTATCACCTTTCGATGACTATAGAATCTCAAGTATGTCGTCTCACACTTCCGTAGGTGTGTGACCAAGAGATCACAAAATAGCCTTTACAAAGGGATTACTAGCCTATTTAGACCCCCACTGAGGTTTCACCGGTGATGATTTCTCCAACTGAGCACATCTTCAACCAAGAGCCCCCTCTTGAGCCATTCGGATCTCAGGGTAGTCCCACCAATCATCAACAAACCCAATCCGACTACCCCTTCCCCGAGCATCCTTAATGGTCCAAATAGCACTGGCAAAGCCCTAATTAATCAGCTACTCCGCACCCATACTTGGCCTCATGGTGGCACTGTAAATCCTGGATGATCGCTCCACGAACCGGTCCTTAGATCTAAAGCAAGCAAAACCACCATAACATCCAACCCATCCACATATCAGGGTTGCTTAGATCACCCATTACCATATCAGATTAACCAGTCCATGTTAATCGTAATCTCATAATTACATAATTAAATTGAGTGGTATAGTTGTTTTCCCATCCCAGTTGATTAAGCGAAGCAAAAAAGTAAAAAGCCCAATCCGTCTAATCCTCACAATAAACATACAAGACAAGAAACACAATCAAAGAGTGCACAAATATTACTCAATATGACATGACATGCATGATTAATGCAAATGCAACGTGGAACTTGTTAATAGATTGCTTTCAAAGGATCACTAATTAGTTCTAATAGTTTTTAACAAGTTTATACAGGTTTGGAGTTGATTAGGTCTAATTTTAGAATTCATTCGACACAATTTAACCAGGAAAATCGGACTAGTCCACTAGGGACCAGACAAGTCCGCACTGCGCGAGAACAGCAGATTAGGGTTTTCTAGATCGACGTGAATTTGGAGATTTGGGGTTGAATTCACGTAAGGAAAAGAGAATAGAATGTATACCAGGTGTTTCAAACTCCAATGAGTCAAGAAACTTGGAGACAACACTTAGATCTTGATGGTCTAGGGTTGATGATGAACTTGGAGATGAATTGGTGATGAAGAACGAAATTTGATGGAGATCTTGATCCTCTTTCGTTTCCTCCTCTTCCTCTCCTTGCTTGGGATCTCCTCCTTCCTCCTTGATGGTGGCTCTCCACAAACTAGGGTTTGGGTGGGGTGGAAAAGTGGCAAATAGATGTCAAGCCAAGGGGCGGGGTTGTTTATATAGGGGTGGAGGCTAGGGTTAGATGGATTTCGAGTTTGAGATGAGTAGAGGCCGGTTTAGAGTCCCACATGGGCTCTAAAAGAGTTAGGCATGATGTCCCTAGGCCCACTTAACATGAAACCCAAGAGACAAGTCGTAAAACAAAAGATCAACTCGGAGACGCAAAATACCGGACAAGTCCGAAAAGGACCGGACTAGTCTGAAGTTATTCAGAAAGAAATCGGACAAGTATGGCTAAAAATCGGACAAGTCTGACTTTAGTCAGAGAGGAAAACTGACAAGTCCGCTGGAACACTAGACTAGTCCGGACAAGTCCAGGGACTTAGCAAATTTTCAAGGATTCTTGGAACATCGGACTAGTCCGCATAGAATCGGACAAGTCCAAAAGTGTCCAGAGGCAAAATCGGACTAGTCCGCAGCAAAAACGGAGAAGTCCGTTTGAAGTCAGAGAGAAACCGGACTAGTCCTCACCAAAATCGGACTAGTCCACACTTTTGAGCATTTTAAGTGCGGTTTTGTTCCAAATCAATTTTAAACTCATTCCTCTTGATGTGGGTTAATGTTAAACATGTATATGAATGTATGTAGGACATGATTCATGAAAATGAGGGTGTTACAAACCTCCCCCCCCCCCCTTAAAATGAATCTTGCCCTTGAGATTCAACGCGGAAGAGAAGAGATAGGGAAATTCCTTCTTGAGATCATCCTTTAACTCCCATGTTGCTTCTTTTTCTGTGTGGTGCTTCCATTGAACTTTACACCATCGAATCACCTTGTTCCTTGTGACTCTCTCCTTCGTTTCCAAAATTTTGATCGGTTGTTCGGCATAAGTCAAATCTTCCTCTAGTTTCAATCCTTCCATGGGCACTTGTTCTTCCGGTACTCTCAAGCATTTCTTGAGTTGGGAAACATGAAAGACATCATGTACATCTGAAACATGAGTTGGCATCTCCAACTTATATGCTACTTCTCCTCTTTTGTCCAAAATCTTGAATGGTTCAATGTAGCGAGGTGCTAGCTTGCCTCTTATGTTAAACCTCTTATGACCTCTCATCGGTGACACCTTGAGGTAAACAAAATCTCCCACTTCGAAGGCTAATTTCCTTCTCCTATTGTCTACATAGCCTTTTTGTCTTGATTGGGCAGCCCTCAAGTTCTCACGAATTATTTGGACTTGCTTTTCGGCTTCTTGCAACACATCCGGACCAACTACTTGAGTTTCTCCTGCCTCATTCCAAAATAAAGGTATCCTACACTTCCTTCCATATAGTGCCTCATATGGTGAAATCTTCAAGCTTGCTTGGTAACTATTGTTGTATAAAAATTCTGCATATGGAAAGCTTTTGTCCCAACTTTTCCCATGTTTTAAAGCATAAGATCTTAACATGTCCTCTAAAATCTGATTGGTTCTCTCGGTTTGTCCATCCGTTTGAGGGTGATATGCTGAACTAAAATTCAACCTCGTTCCCAAAGCTTCATGCAATTTTTGCCAAAACCTGGAAGTCAATTGTGAACCTCTATCCGAGACTATCTTCTTCGGAGCTCCATACAAACATACTATTCTTCCCATATACAGTTCCGCCAATTTCTCTCCATTATAGGTGGTCTTGATGAGAATAAAGTGGGCTGACTTAGTTAACCGATCCACAATTACCCAAATTGAGCCGTAACCGGACTGAGTACGTGGTAAACTAACTATGAAGACCATACCGATCTCTTCCCACTTCCATTTCGGGATCTTCAATGGTTGCAATAGTCCAGCTGGCCTTTGATGTTCTGCCTTGACTCGTTGGCACACATCACACAATGCTACGTATTCAGCTATGTCCTTCTTCATGCTAGCCCACCAATAACACATCTTCAAGTCTCTGTACATCTTTGTACAACCAGGATGAATTGAGTATGGTGAGTCATGTGCCTCTTTTAATATTGTCTCCCGAATACGCTTCACATTAGGCACGACAATCCTCTTACCAAGCCATAGAGTACCATGTTCATCCTCATCAAATCTGAATTCTCTCCCCTCTTGGGTCCTTTCCTTGATTTCTTGAATTTCCTCATCCTTAGTTTTACCTTCCCGAATTTGTTGCTCCAATGTTGGGTTTAACTCCATCATCTCCGTCTCATTTACAAATCCAAGGTTCAACCATTCAAACTCCTTGCATAACTCGGATAGTAACTCTCGAACTGTGAGTTGATGACTTACTCCTTTTCTACTCAAAGCATCGGCCACTATGTTGGCTTTTCCCGGATGATAGTTGATCCCCAAATCATAATTTTTGATGAACTCCAACCATCTCTGTTACCTCAAATTCAGATCCATTTATGTGAAAATATACTTAAGACTCTTGTGATCCGTATAAATTTCACACCTATGTCCAAGGATATAGTGTCTCCAAATCTTCAACGCATGTACCACGGCTGCAAGCTCTAAATCATGCGTGGGGTAATTCTGCTCATGTTTCTTCAATTGTCTTGATGCATAGGCGACCACTTGTCCCTCTTACATTAATACACATCCAAGTCCTTGTCTCGATGCGTCGCAATGAATATCAAAACTCTTTCTCACATCCGGCAGTACCAAAACTGGGGTTGTTGTCAACCTCTTCTTCAACTCCTCAAAACTGTTTTGACACGCTTGAGTCCATTGGAATTCCTTTCCCTTCATTAGAAATTCCGTCATTGGCTTGACTATCTTGGAAAGTCCTTGATGAATCAACGGTAATATCCAGCCATCCCAAGGAAACTCCTTATTTCCTTGACATTTTGCGGAGGTTCCCACTTCAACACGTCTCTCACTTTTCCGGGGTCAACCGATACTCCTCGTCCTGAGATGATATGACACAAAAACAACACCTCTCTCAACCAAAACTGACACTTGTTGAACTTGGCATACAATTGATGCTCCCTTAGTTTCTGCAGCGTAAGCCCCAAGTGTTCCACATGTTCCTTCTCATCCTTCGAGTAGATCATAATGTCATCAATAAACACCACAACGAACCTATCCAAGTACTCCATGAAGACCTTATTCATGAGGTACATAAAGTACGCAGGTGCATTGGTCAATCCAAAGGACATCACGGTGTACTCATAAGATCCATACCGCATCCTAAAAGTTGTCTTGGGTATGTCCGATGGTCTGATCTTCATTTGAAAGTATCCCGACCTCAAATCAATCTTAGAGAAGACACAAGCACCCTTCATATGATCAAACAAGTCCTCTATGGATGGCAAGGTGTACTTGTTCTTGATTGTCACCTCGTTGAGAGCTCGGTAATCCACACACATCCTTTGGGTTCCATCCTTCTTGTGCACAAATAGCACGGGCGCTCACCAAGGTGAAGAACTAGGGCGAATAAAACCTTTCTCTAGTTGCTCTTGAATTTGTTTCTTGAGCTCCGCTAATTCCATAGGAGACATCATAAAGGGCCTCTTAGCTATAGGTGCAGTTCCAGGTATTAAATCAATAACAAACTCAATGTCTCGATCAGGTGGCATACCTGGCAACTCGTCCAAAAAAAACATCCAAAAATTCACACACCACCAGAATCTCCTCAATTGCGGCACCCTCCATATGATTCATCTCCAATTGCTTTGGTGTGGTTTGAGATGCTTCAAATTCTACAGTGATCCCTTCTTCATTGGTTAACTTCACCGTCTTCGTGGCACACTAAATAACTCCATTGTTTTTCCTCAACCAATCCATACCAAGTATAATGTCCAATCCTTGAGAATCCAAAACAATAAGGTTGGCGGAGAAGTCTACCCCCCTTATCCTAAGGCTTACTTTTGGACATACTATATTTGTCCTCATCGCTCCTCCAGGAGACTTAACCAGTAGAGTAAACTTCATATGGGAGATAGGCAAACTATACTTGGCAACATACTTTGATGCAATGAATGAATGTGATGCTCCAGAATCAAACAACATAGTCGCAGGGTTGGAGTTGGCGAGAAACATACCAATGACCACACCATCCGCTTGTTGAGCATCCTCCGTAGAGACATGGTTCATGTTGCCACAAGAAAAACTCTGTTGTCCATGGTTCCCTTGTGGTTGTCCTCCATTGGGTCTTGGGTTTTGCCTCGACGCATTGCTTCCTTGACCAAGGCCTGACTTAGGACATTGATGTGCAAAGTGTCCAGCTTCTCTACAAGTATAACACTTCTTGACTCCACCAGAATTATTGGGACGAGTTTGGTTTTGAATGCATGCACCAGGAAAGTTAGCGCGAGGTGCATAAGACATTGGACGCCTAGGTGCTTGCATGACAGGGCGCTGCTGCACAAACTGAGCTGGCGCGGTGCGAATCCAGGGAACTGTACAGGAGCGGAGGAGCTGTAATATGGCACATTGGGTGGTGCAAAGAGAGGGCGCACATTACTTCCTTGCGACTGTACTTGATATGGCGCCTTCCTCTTGTTATCTTGTTCCATATCACGGACCTTGTTCTCCACAACAATTGCTTTGTGCACAAGCTTCTGGAAATTGGCATAATCACAGTTGAGCAATTGCAGTTGGATCTCATTGTTCAAGCCCCTCATGAACAAGTATTGTTTCCGGCTGTCCCGGTTCATATCCTCAGGCGCATACCTTGAGAGTTGAGTGAATTTGTTGAGATATTCACCCACGCTCGATCCCCCTTGCCTCAAGTTCTCAAATTCTTGCCTCTTCGGAATCATAACACCTTCTGACACATAATGAGAATGGAAGCTCTCTTTAAATTCGGCCAAAGTAATTCTCTCTTGGTTCTCATGAGCATTGCAATAAGAATCCCACCAATCGGCAGCTGCTCCAACGAGTTGATCAGAAGCAAATAAGACCTTCTCCCGGTCACTGCATTGGACAATAGCAAGCTTCTTCTCCACGAACTTGAGCCAATCATCCGCATCCATAGGGTCAGCGGCTTGAGCAAAGGTTGGCAAACCAGTCCTCATAAACTCTCCCAACCGATTATGAGGAGGTGGGGGTGGCGGTGGAGGCATATGGGGTTGATTGTTGATGTTGCCAGTGTGCAGCTGTCCCATTGTCTGTATCATGGTCTGCATGAGCTGGTTCTGCATGGCCAGTAGTTGCTCAATGTTGATAGCTCCCTGGGCAGATCCTTGTCCAATGTTGTTCTGAGGTGCTCCATGGTTCTCCTCCTGATCATTAGCATCCCTCTGGTCGCGAGTCCTCACCATCTGAAGAAAAGCAATAGGTAAGAATTAGAAAACGTCCCAACCTATATGCATCAAGGGATATGAAACTAAACAACTAGCTACTCTAACCTACGTGGATATGGTAATGCTAAAGCATCCCAAAATCCTCTATTAAGCACACAAGCAAACAATATATATATAGCAAGCAGCACACCAAGCAAGAACACATCAATTCTAGTGTGCTCCTATGTGCTCTAAGGTGTCCATTCTATCTAGGTTGCGTCCTACGGTCAACCTGTGGCTCCGATGCAAATCTGTGACACCTGGTTCCGAAAATGAACCAAGCGAACGCATATGTGTGCCCAGGATGATCAACACACATACACGAGTGCATTCACAAAAGAGTATACAGAAAATTACCATATAACAAGATTAATTAACCAAATTTTATTGCAAAAACCATATCATCCTCGAATACAAGTTCTAATGAATATTAATGACAAGTTGAACTAATGCAGCAGAAATAAACTAAATAAGAAACTAAACAGCGAGGCAGCATAAGCAATAGTGTAGCGCAACTCCATGCAACACCACAGGAAAAGCTGACGGTAGACATGGCCTAGAACTCCGCATTATCATCATTAAACTCCCAATCCTGACCTGCAACTATTGGGGGGGATTGCAAGAGTGAGTACATATCGTACTCAGCAGGTGTGGAAAGTATGACATGTGGCTGACTCAAATGACGAATATAATAATGGTTGAGTGTTGAAAAGTACATTAAAACATTTGAAAAGCAATATATTATATGTATGTGAACAAAACCCATCATAAACTATAAGTAATATCATAGTACCAGTCCATATTCCATATCCATCATCATATACCAATATCCATATTCAATACCAGAAATTAATTCATAACCATCCATAACCATAATACTAACCATAACCATCCCAAAATCCTAATTTTCCTCTAATGACGTGAGGGTACAAGTTGATCATAACCGGGAGCACGGCTATCATGATAGTTTTAGTCACACTATGTAGAGGTTGTACCGCTTTACCCACGTGTTTGTGATTTTATCACCTTTCGATGACTATAGAATCTCAAGTATGCCGTCTCACACTTCCGTAGGTGTGTGGCCAAGAGATCAAAAAATAGCCTTTACAAAGGGATTACTAGCCTATTTAGACCCCACTGAGGTTTCACCGGTGGCGATGTCTCCAACTGAGCACATCTTAAACCAAGGGCCCCCTCCTGAGCCATTCGAATCCCAGGGTAGTCCCACCAATCATCAACAAACCCAATCCGACTACCCCTTCCCCGAGCATCCTTAATGGTCCAAATAGCACTGGCAAAGCCCTAATTAATCAGCTACGCCGCACCCATACTTGTCCTCGTGGTGGCACTGTAAATCCTGGATGGTCGCTCCACGAATCGGTCCTTAGATCTAAAGCAAGCAAAACCACCATAACATCCAACCCATCCACATACCAGGCTTGCTTAGATCACCCATTACCATATCAGATTAACCAGTTCAAGTTAACTATAATCTCATAATTACATAATTAAATTGAGTGGTATAGTTGTTTTCCCATCCCAGTTGATTAAGCGAAGCAGAAAGGTAAAAAGCCCATCCCGACTCTCTACCATAATTTCCAGGTGACAAGGGTGGTCAAACAATGCTAGTAAACTTCCTATCATAGGATTCGCATCAAATTGACAAAAGCATGCAGTTTTCAAACAAAAAATTTATTTCAAAATAGGGTCAATATGCTTCAAGGACACTTGCCTTGCTCTTTGGATTGGCTCAAGTCGAAGCCTTCAAACTCTTGGTGCTGTAGATCCTCCATGGCACTCTTTAGCGCAAATTCGTCTAATCTGCACAATGAACATACAAGACAAGAAACACAATCAAAGAGTGCACAAATATTACTCAATATGACATGACATGCATGATTAATGCAAATGCAAGGTGGAACTTGTTAATAGATTGCTTTCAAAGGATCACTAATTAGTTCTAATAGTTTTTAACAAGTTTATACAGGTTTGGAGTTGATTAGGTCTAATTTTAGAATTCAGTCGACACAATTTAACCAGGAAAATCGGACTAGTACGCTAGGGACCGGACAAGTCTGCACTGCGCGAGAACAACAGATTAGGGTATTCTAGATCGACGTGAATTTGGAGATTTGAGGTTGAATTCACGTAAGGAAAAGAGAATAGAATGTATACCTGGTGTTTCGAACTCCAATGAGTTAAGAAACTTGGAGACAACACTTGGATCTTGATGGTCTAGGGTTGATGATGAACTTGGAGATGAATTGGTGATGAAGAATGGAACTTGATGGAGATCTTGATCCTCTTTTGTTTCCTCCTCTTCCTCTCCTTGCTTGGGATCTCCTCCTTCCTCCTTGATGGTGGCTCTCCACAAACTAGGGTTTGGGTGGGGTGGAAAAGTGGCAAATAGATGTCAACCCAAGGGGTGGGGTTTTTTATATAGGGGTGGAGGCTAGGATTAGATGGATTTCGAGTTTGAGATGAGTAGAAGCTGGTTTAGAGTCCCACATGGGCTCTAAAAGAGTTAGGCACGACGTCCCTAGGCCCACTTAAAGTGAAACCCTAGAAACAAGTCATAAAACAAAAGATCAACTCGGAGTTGCGAAATATCGGACAAGTCCGAAAAGGACCAGACTAGTCCGAAGTTAGTAAGAAAGAAATCGGGCAAGTCTGGCCAAAAATCAGAGAAGTCCAACTTTAGTCAGAGAGGATATCGGACAAATCCGCTGGAACACCGAACTAGTCCAGACAAGTCCAGGGACTTAGCAAATTTTCAAGGATTCTTAGAACAGTGGACTAGTCCGCTTAAAATTGGACAAGTCCGAAAGTATCCAGAGGCAAAATCGGGCTAGTCCGCAGCAAAAACGGACAAGCCCATTTGAAGTCAGAGAGAAATCGTACTAGTCCTCACCAAAATCAGACTAGTCCGCACTTTTTAGCATTTTAAGTGCGGTTTTGTTCCAAATCAATTTTAAACTCATTCCTCTTGATGTGGGTTAATGTTAAACATGTATATGAATGTATGTAGGGCATGATGCATGAAAATGAGGGTGTTACAGAATCACCCTTCACCAGCATCTGCTTAACGCCATATGATAGCGCCACCTTGAGCCCATAGATGAGAGCTTCATACTCCGCCATGTTGTTGGTTGCCTTGAAATCAAGGTGTACCATGTACTTGACTTTCTCCCCGGTCAGAGCGAGGAGAAGTATTCCACCTCTGGCCCCCTGCTTCTACACGGAGCCGTCGAAGTAGAGAGTCCAGTGAGGCTTTGTGAAGATCAAGGCTTCTGCTCACTGGGGCCCCCTGGACTTGATGAAGAAGGGGTCCACTCTGGCACGAAGTCAGCCAATGACTGACTCTTGATAGCATGTCGACGCAAGAATTCAAGATCGAACTCTGCTAGCTCCACTGCCAACATTGCAATGTTTCCCGTAGAATTGGGGTTATGCAATATGGCTTGCAGTGGATAGGAGGTTACCACTGATATCTTGTGGGCTTGGAAGTAATGACGAAGCTTCCTTGAGGCGATGAGAATTGCATAGAGCATCTTATGCACCTCAATGTATCGAGTCTTGGCATCGTGGCGTACTTCACTAATGAAGTACACTAGTCGCTGTACAGTCCGGACCTTCTTGGAAGGTCCCGAAGCTTCTTCATCATCAACTTGGACCCTCCCGGAAGGGTATGGACCTTCTTCTTGAGCTTCCCAGGCCCTCCCAGAGGGGTCCGTAACTTCTTCTTCAGGTGTGAGAACTACCTCGGTTCAGAGAGGTTGATCCCCTGGGAGTTTGCCTTGAGGATCCGCGCCTGGGAGCTGGGACCCAGACTCGCCTTCATGTAGCTCCGGACCCTCCCAGAGGGGTCTCGGCTCCTGAACTGTAGATGGCTCTGGTCTTTCCGTGACCAGGACCATGCTGACAACCTCTATAGTTGCTGAAATGTAAAGCAAAAGAGGCTCACCAAGATTCAGAGCTACCAGGATTGGTAGTGTGGTGAGGAGTTGTTTGAGGTCTTGGAATGCCTTTTCTGCTTCCACAGACTGATGGAACGGCCCAGACTTCCTTAATAACTTGAAGAAGGCTAGTGCCCATTCTGCTAGTCTTGAGATGAATCGGTTGAGCGTAGCTAGACATCCAATTAGCTTATGGACATCCTTGATGCGGGCTGAGGGCCACATGTCTTCAATAGCCTTGATCTTCGCCGGATTTTCCTCAATTCCTCGGTGAGTCACCAAGAATTTGAGGAGCATCCCAGAGCTAACCCCGAAGACACATTTGTCTGGGTTTAGCTTGGTGCGCGTAATGCGCAGCTTGTCGAAGACGGTTTGCAAGTTGTTACGGAATGATTCCTTGTTCTTTACCTTCACGACGATGTCATCGATGTAGACTTCCACCAAGTCACTGATGAGCTCTCCAAATGTTTTGTGCATGGCTCGCACAAAAGTTGAAGCAGCATTTTTGAGACCGAAAGGCATGGCAGTGTAACAATACAACCCATCTACTGTTATGAAGGCAGTATGCTCTTGATCTTCCCTAAACATTTGGATATCATGATATACATAGTATGCATCTAGGAAACACAATAGCTCACACTTGGAGGTGGAGTACACTATCTGTTCTATCCTATATAGTGGAAATGGGTCTTTTGGACATGCCTTATTCAAGGTGGTGTAGTCGATACACATCTGAAGCTTCCTGCCAGCATTTGGCACAACGACTGGGTTTGCCAGCCATCGTGGATGATGAACCTCCCGAATGAAACTAGCTTCGAGCAGCTTTTTGATTTCTTGTCAGATGAAGTTCTGCCGCTCAACTGATTGCTTTCGGGGCTTTTGGTGTATTGGTCGTGTGTCGGGATATATCTTCAGGCTGTGCTCAATCACCTCCTTAGGGATCCTAGGCATTTGTGATGGTTGCCATGCAAACATGTCAACATTGGCCCAAATGAAAGTGATGAGTGTGAGTTCCTATTTGTTATCTAGACCTCCCGATATATGAGTGGTCTGGGCAGCATCAGAACCAATTTGGACAACTTTGATGGAGATGCCGGTGTCGCCACTTGGCTGCATGCATGGTGTAAAAGTTGAGCCTCATTGATGAGAGCTCGGAGGTTGAGCAGCTTTCTCCTTGCTAGATGCTTTCTCCTGTGCTGTTGCAAGTGCGTGGAGTTCTTCCAGCGCCATGACTCCTGCAGTGCGATCCCCGTGGATCCGTAGAATGCCTGAAGGTTTCGGCATCTTCAACACCAGGTAGCCATCACTACAGGAAAAGCGATCATTTGCGACGGCCACATTTATTTGCGACGGCCAGCCGTCGCAAATAGAATAAATTGCGACGGCCCGCCTCTGGCCGTCGCAAATAACATGGCTGTCGCCAATAACAGTTTATTTGCGACGGCCAACACCGCAGCCGTCGCAAATAACAACTTATTTGCGACGGCGAACCCTAGCACCGTCGCAACTAAGGCAGCCGTCGCAAATAAATGTTTATTTGCGACGGCTGCTAAGAGGGCCGTCGCAAGTAACATTAATTGTGATGGCTTTATGGTTCGGCCGTCGCAATTTACCTGGCCGTCGCAAAAAGGGGCCTTTATCCCGACCCGGCACTTCAATCTCGTCTTCATTCTGACCAGTCGACACCGCCGCTGCCCACCGCCCTGCCGCGCGCCGTTGTTGCCCGCCGCCGCCGGCCCGCCGCCCGGCCGCCGCCCCAGCCTCGGGTCACCGCGTCACCGCCGCCCCGGCCCGCCGCGCCCTCCGCGTCGCTGCCCCGCCCGCGGTGCCGCCCCGCCGCCGCCCCAGCCTAGGGTCGCCGCGCCCCCGCAACCCCGGCCCGCCGCGCCCTCCGCGTCGCTGCCCCGCCCGCAGCGCTGCCCCACCGCCGGCCCGCCGTCGCCGCCCCACCGCCGGCCCACCGTAAGTGATCAGTACTGCTTCTTTGTTTTGTACCTACGCAGCTTATCATTATTCAATTTTACTATATTATCTAGCTTAGTCTCTAAGTTTCTGTTATGTATTACTGTCAAATAACCTTTCTTGAGGAACTAGCTAGGCTGGGCGATTTTAAAATTGAAGAACCAATGTGTCCTTTTCCCATGAAAGTTTGATGACTAAATTGGGCATCTACTGTAGCGTATGTGCTACTGATTTTTTGAAATGTTTTCGAAATGTGCAAACAACATCAGTTGATGACAACCCAACTTCTACAGGTGCTGTATTTCAGCTCCTTGTAGTTTGTCAAAATTTCGGAAACCTACAAAAGAAAAAAAAATCATACATATGGAGCTTCGCTCTCTCCTATAACATTGATAAATTGAGAAGTTAACAAAACGTTATGTATCAAGTCCTTCAAATTATCCGATACTAGGGTCAGCAGTAGCTTGTTTTCGCATATACAAAGATGTCAAGGATATCTTCTTTCGGTACAACTACAAACTGGGCCACAAGAAAATGCTAAAACTCCTTCACATATACTAGGCGGCCGCCTGGGCGTCCAGGCGCCTCCCGGGCGCCTAGGCGTCCGGGCGGTCATTTACAACCCTGTTTGCAATCCCGAGAGCCAAGGGACTGCATGCCATTGCCGCCGCCGTGGGCCTGGACGCCATCACCGCCGCCTGCTAGCGCCGTCACGCCGCCGTAGAGGAGTGAAGTGAGGAGTTAGGGTTAGGGTAAAGTTGGGATACAATTTTATATAGCCCATCTACAATGTGGACCGTCGGATCGAGATCGACGGTTCATGTACATCCGACTTAAACAGATCAGGTCCAGTCCAATCCATTCCACCTCGACCCAACTCCAAGCGCCTTCGCCCTTCATCTGCTCCAAACGCCGCCAGCTGTCTGGCCGCCCGTGTGTGCCGCCATCGCAGGGACGCCCGTCCTCTGTGTGACGCCGCTGCCCCTCCACCTCCGTAGCCGCTCGGTGCCCGCCTCCAGTCTCCAACCTCTGTCACCGCTCCGTGTCCGCCGCCACCAGTCTTCGCCGACGCTCGCCGCCGTCGTCTGGTCACTGCATGGCCGCCCCTCCCCTGCGCAACGCCTCCGCCTCTCCCATGCTCGCCGTCTCCGCCTCTCCCCTGCTATTTATCGACTTGTTACATCTCTAAAAAAGTAGAGGACGGCTGGACATCGATTAGGCATCGATTAGGATCGATTAGTCGCCCTAATCGACGACCCTTAGGCGACTAGGGTCGATTAGGCGACTTGAAAACATTGGTGCCTGCGCGGCGAACATCGTCGCCATTGGTTTTGTATGTTTATTTTATAGGTTGGGTTGGGCCGGGTTGATTGATACAGAAAAAATGGATTGGGTTTGGGTTTAGTCCAGGTCCTGGCCGGGTTGAGTTAGTCCACTATCCAAAAAATGGATTGGATTTTAGGCTATCTTTTTTGCTAATATGTTTTTTGTCTTGCATAATTGACTAATATGCTTTATATGCTCTCTTGTATTACACTTGTGATTTCACACTTGTCCATTGTGGCTAATATGTTTTTTATTCAGATTTTGTAGTAAATGCATAATTAGATTTTGTAAATGCTTTATATGCTTTATATTTTTTTATCTATAGCTTGGTCTGTCATTCTGAATTTCTATTCTGTTTAGTGTATGTTTGGACTTTAGTGCATTCATATAATGTTCTTGAGTGACTACTTAATATATATAAATTTCTTTCGCGTTAAAATGCAGAGTCAAACATGGGTGAAGACCGCAGTTGGATGTATACTGGCTGGAAGAGCAGAACTGGTGGTCATTCCGATGAGTGGTTTATCAAGTTAGATCAATTTTTGGATCGAGCATTTTCGTTGTCAACGGAAGATATGGTGCGGTGCCCATGTACAAAGTGCCAGAACACCAAGTTTTTGAGAAGATTGGAGCTTTCGTTTCACTTATGTCGAAACGGTTTCACTCCACATTATGAAGTGTGGACCTTTCACGGCGAGACTAATTCTCGAGTCATAGCCGAAGTGGATGAGGATGATGATATAACAGAGGTTGATAGGATGGATGAGATGCTAGAAGCTCTTGAAGCGGAGGATTCTCTTACAAATGAGGCAGAAAAGTTCTTCGAGGAGCTGAAGAAATCACAAGAGCCGTTGCATGAACACACGGTTGTGACCGTACTTGCTTTCTTGACCAGATTTATGGCAATTAAATCCAAGTAATTTTTTTCCATCAACTGCTACAATGATCTCATGAAATTGATCTGTGATATCCTTCCACAACCTCACAAAGCGCCACCAGATATGTATCAGTCAAAGATCAAGATATCTGGTCTCGGTATGAAGTATGACAAAATCGATGTGTGCCCAGACAACTGCATGCTATTATGGAAAGAGCACGCCAATGAGAAGATGTGCTTGAAATGTGGTAAATCGTGGTATGTCGAAGTTGTTAATGACGATGGCGATAATGTGATGACAGATGTCGCACATAAGCAGCTTCGTTACTAGCCTGTGACACCTCGGTTGAAGCGGATGTTTCTTTCAAAAAGAACCGCAAGACACATGAGCTGGCACAAAGAAGGTAAACGTGAGAAAAAAGAATTCTTGACGCATCCGTCCGACGGTGATGCATGGAAGGCGCTAGACCGTTTCGATCCAGACTTTTCTCGTGATGCGAGGAATGTTCGCATCGGATTAGCGACAGACGGATTCTCACCGTTCAGTACGAATGCCACGCCATACTCATGTTGGCCTGTCTTTGTCATTCCGTACAACCTGCCACCTGCTTTTTGTACGAGGAACGAGTTCATGTTTCTCAGCCTCATTGTACCTGGACCTGATCATCCCGGGTCACGTCTCAACGTGATGTTAAAACCGCTGATCGAAGAATTGAAAGTCTTGTGGACAGGAGTCGAAGCGTACGATAGTTACAAGAAGCAGAAATTCAACCTTCGAGCTGCTTATTTGTGGTCCGTCCATGATTTGTCGGCATACGGCATGTTTTCCGGATGGGGCACTCATGGTCGTCTGACGTGTCCGATATGTGCTTCAGACACGGATTGCTTTCGACTAACTCATGGAGGCAAAATATCTTACTTTGATTGTCACAGACGTTGGCTGCCCTCGAATCATATATTTAGGCAGCAGAGGCATGTCTTTCAAAAGAACACTGTTGTCACTAAAGGACCACTGAAGCATCTCAACGGGTCAGAAATTTCTGATATGTTGGACAAACTGGTGCCTGATGAAGGTCATCCTGGATATTTCGTAGGTTATGGAGAGGAACACAATTGGACTCACATATGTGGACTTTTGGAGCTACCATATGTGAAGTCGTTGATTCTAATGCACAACATTGATGTCATGCATCAGGAGCGTAATATGAGCAAAAGTATCATAAGCACTTGCATGGATATGCCTGGCAAAACGAAAGACAATTATAAAGCTAGACTAGATTTGGCAGACATTTGTCACCGTCCAACTCTTGAAATCTCTGAAAGTGGTGGAAAGCCACGTGCTTCTTTCTGTCTTCGATCGAAAGAAAAGAAAGAAGTTATGAAATGTATGAAAACTTTGAAATTCCCAGATGGTTACGCAGCTAGCCTGAAACGAGCCGTAAATGTTAACACAGGAAACCTCACTGGGTTGAAGAGTCATGATTATCACATTATAATGGAAAGACTCCTACCTGCTATGTTCCGAGGCTATCTAGATGATGCGGTGTGGAAGGTTTTAGCCGTGCTCAGCTATTTTTATAGACAGCTTTGTGCTAAAGAAATCAAGATCAGTATGATGGATAAGTTAGAGAAGGAGGTACCCATACTTTTATGTAAGATGGAAAAACTTTTTCCACCGGGTTTCTTCAATCCAATGCAACATCTTCTTATCCAAATTCCATTCGAAGCTAAAGTTGGCAGTCCTGTGCAATATAGGTGGATGTATCACATTGAAAGAGCGCTACGATATCTGAAACCAATGGTTGGCAACAGGGCAAGGGTGGAAGGGTGCATCGCTGAAGCATATGCTCTTAAGGAAGTTGGATACTTTTCAAGTGTCTACTTTGCGGAAGAAAACAATATTAATACTTCGGCGATGCGGTACAATGTGGACGAAACACCCACCCTAAGCGACCTTTCCATTTTTCAAACGAGAGGTGCCACCGTTGGTAGCTACACGACCTACGAGCTATCCGAATAGGAAAGGACTGTTGCTTTACTCTACATGTACGCGAATATAGAAGGCATGCAGGAATACTTCGAGTAAGTGTTTCTCCTATGTTTATGTTAATCTACATATTTTGCTACACATGTACTCTAAAAGATGTTTTTTCATGTTCAGCGAGTTCCACAGACAATATTGGCCACATAGGCATCAACCTACGGCCAAACAAGTAGAAGCGATGCGAAAGGATGGAATAAATGGGGGGCAGAGTTTTCTATCTTGGATTCGAGAATATGTAATATTCTCTCGTCTTCTATGTATTATAAATTACTATTATTAAAGAAGTATTATGTAATATTCTCTCGTCTTTTATAACAGTGTCGGACTCACAATGTCCATGAAGATTTGCGGCAGCTATCTTATGGATTGGTGAATGTTAGAAGCTATGGTCGATATGACGTAAATGGCTTCCGATTCCGTACAACTCATTTTGAAGCTCATCGTCCTCTTGCGGCAACATCAAATTCTGGTGTTGTGACGAGAGCAATGGACACTCAAGGGAATTTAACCGATTATTATGGTATCATTAACAAAATCCTTGAATTTACTTTTACCGGAAATAAGACCCTTCGAGTTGTCTTCTTTGACTGTGACTGGTTTGATCGTACTCATGGAACTCGAGAAAACCAATTTGGAATGGTGGAAGTGAAACATAAGGACCGACTACGAGGTTACGATACATTTGTTCTTGCGCATCAAGTTGAACAAGTGTATTATCTACCTTATCCATGCACGAAGCTCAGTGCTTGGTGGGTGGTATATAAGGTGAATCCTCGTGAGCGGCTATATACTCCTGGGGATGATGGTTACCATGATAGCGAAGACGTTGAAGAAGTGTACCAAGAAGAAGAGTTGCCAGACACTTTTATCGTCGAGCTTGGTGCAGGACTCGATCAATTAGTTGGAGATGTTGAAGACGTTGAAGATGTAGAGGCAAATGATACGCGAAAACGAAAATTAGAACAGGCCACGATGGAAGATCGTTGGGCTGGTTTAAGGAATAGGGCACAGGCACATGACAATGATGTTGATGAATTTTGAAAGTGACTACAAGTAATGTTTTCTTGAAGATAGTAACATGAATTTTATATATTTTATTTGCATATTTACTAATTATCTAATTATAATAGGATGGCGTCAAAGAAGGGTAAGAAGGTGCCGCCGACGAGGGGGTTCTACCCCTCTAGACCTGAGGACGCTTTCATTGGTGCCTCGTCAATTGGCAGCAGACGCTCTCAGCTGCTGGGGCACGTTCAGACCAGCTCTAGAGCTTCATCACAGGTAAATGTCACTCGTTTTTGACAAATTCTTTAAATTCAAATTCACATTAAACTTACTTATGAATCATTTGAATGTTGTAGTCCTCACCGGCTGACTCAGAGGCTGCGGCGCCTTTAGTGAGCCAGCCCTCAACGAGGCAGCCCTCGGCCAGCCAGCCCTCAGCGAGGCAGCCCTCGGCGAGCCAGCCCTCGGCCAGCCAGCCCCCGGCTGACGATGAGTTTGTTCCTGAGGCCTTTGACTCGGCTGGTGAGGAGCCGTCTGGGTCACCTGACGTGGCGCCCCAGCAGACGCGGAGGACGAGGAGGACTCACTTTGTCAGTCCTCCCGCGGTCCCTTCACAGAGGACCATGATTCGTCCAGTCGGAGACAGGTAATAAAAATTATAGTTTTCAATTTTAGTTTCTTTTGATTACTTAAGTAATGAATGAATGAATAAATATCTTATAGGGCTTGGGACGACTTGTCTTTCACCGGTGAGAAACACCAAAGACCGGTGAACGGTGTCCTCGGGTCTATAGTGCGTTTGCACTATCTCGCGGTCATCGACGGGGTGCCTGCTCTTTCGTGGGAGGACTACGCACGCGTCCATCACTAGGAGCACGGCAACCTTCAGGAGGCCGTATGGGCCGATTTTATGGTAAGTATGTTAAAAAAGTTTCTAAGTTACAACTCTTAAACTCTTTTAGTGAACATCTCTTCAATATATTCTTTATCGCAGGCAAGATATCCTTTAGAGGACCTGAACGACCGTCGCATGTTTGAGGATGCGAGGTGAGTGTTTCACTTCAATGCTGCCAAGGCGCTTCGACAAGCTTTGTCGAACGCTCGTGTTCAAATTATTAATGAGCACTTGAAGGCGAACCAGCAGCACGTGTTACACTTCCGACAAGAGAGCGAGAGGCACCTGACGGAGGAGGAGTACGCGCAGGTACGTGGAGTGTAGTAAGTATTTTTTTCTGATAATGTCCTCGATGGTACTTTTAACGACTTCGAACTATGTGCAGGGCCACGTGAGCTGGTTGCAGGGTCGGACCGATGCATTTCGGGCCCTTTGTCGCTACTGGGCTAGCGACGAGTTTAAAGCTAAGTCTGAGAAGGCTCGAGACTGCAGAGGGGTGGAGGGGAAGAGCAGGCACAGGCAAGATAACCACTTGCGTTTAGCTAAACGCATGGTAAGTGTGTGTAACTTATGTTTATATATTAATAATATATTGTTCGTACTAACACGTATTGACAGGAGCGCGAGACGGGGGTGCCGCCCACCCCTGCTGAGGTTTGGAAGAGAGGTCACAGGGACCCTTCTCAGCCGACGGGGTGCAGTCAGGCTGCAGCCGAGCGTTTGGTAAGTTTAGAAATCATTCATATTAAATATAACTATATAGATTGTTGAACTTACACGATTTTATTGTTTTGCAGGCTAAGTACGGGGAGGAGGCTAGGAAGATACACGGCGAGGATTTCGATTGGGAACGTCAACCGATCGATCCTCAAGCCGCGTATGCAACCGGTGGTGGAAAAGCACACGGAAGGTGAGTTTGCAAGTCATTTTATCGTTTTCAATTCAAAGTATTCAAGATATTTTAATTTCATATTACTGACTCTCTTTTTTATAGGCTCGCCATATTCGACGGAGTTGTCGACTCGAGGGCGGGTAGACCTGCGAGAGGCAGCTCCACGCAGGCTTCGGGCACGGGAGGTCGCCGCGTGTCGCAGAGGGACATTGAGATGCAGTCCCTCCGAGAAACTGTAGAAGAAAACGAAAGGCGACATGAGGAGGAAAGGAGGGCGATGGAGGCCACGATCCAAACCCAGGCAACAGCGTTGGCATAGATGCGGGAAGCAATGGAGGTAACAATCTAAAAATTAAAATTCTCATTAATTCAGCGTAAATGACTTACTAATAGGTAGCATTTAATGTTTGCAATGACAGGCCATCGCTCGGGAGCAGGGTCTGGGAATCCAGCTACCGGTACTACCACCGGTCCTCCCAGGCGATCCTTCTTCAGCGGGTCAGGTAAGTTTCTATGTAATCCTTCTTCTCCAGCGTAATAAGATTGAGATAGATGAAAGAGAGAGATAGTTAGATAGAAGAAAATGATTGAGATAGAAGAAAGAAAGAGATAGAAGAAAGGGAGACAGAAGAAAGAGTGAAAGATAGATAGAGTAGGATGGGAATGAAGAGAGAGTAAGATGTAGATGGAGATAGAGAGAGGGGAAGATAGAGGGAGGGAGATGTAGATGGAGATAGAGGGAGGAAGATAGAGGGAAAAGGATAGCAATAGAGAGATAGAGTGAGCAAGAAAGATAGAGTGAGAGACAAAGAGAGAAATGAAAAGATAGAGGAAGAGAGGGTGATCTAGATGAAGATAGAGGGAGAGGGAGGGAGAGAGATGTTGATGCATTTATATTCTAACTCTAAGTTTTATTAATTGTAGGGATCCGCAACGGCTGCACAAACGTCGTCGCCTTCGCTACCGCCGCCTGGATTGAGGCGCGACGACGACGACTTCGACTTCGGAGGTGGCTTCGGAGGTTATATGGGCGAGTGAGACCTTTTATTTACTTTGTTGATGACGATGTGAGATGTATCGGAATTTTAGTTTGTGATTGTAATGATGTTTGTGTATGCTGTGTATATATTGTGTATATTGTGTATATTGTGTTTGTTGTGATTCTGGCCATCAAGCCGGGTAGTATTTTCTGTTTTAAAAAAAATAAAAAACCTTATTTGCGACGGCTTTTTATACAGTACCGTCGCAAATAAGGACACAAGCCATCACAAATAAACCACTGTTATTTGCGACGGCCACGCCGTCGCAAATAAGAGTTATTTGCGATGGCCTGGCCGTCGCAAATAGCCTCGTGGGTCCCGGAGGAGGACACGTGGGCCCTGCCCACTGATCTTATTTGCGACGGCTTGGCCGTCGCAAATAGAGGCCCTTAATTGCGACGGCCGGGCCGTCGCAAATAAGGTTTAATTGCGACGGCTAGGCCGTCGCAAATAAGTTCGCGGGGCCCACCAGCCCGCAGCAATAACTTGCGACGGCCTCTCCTAGCCGTCGCAAATAAGATTATTTGCGATGGTGGCCGTCGCAAATAAGCTTATTTGCGACGCCATATTTGCGACGGCCTAAAGCCGTCGCAAATAAAGAAAGCCGTCGCAAATAGCTTATTTGCGATGGCATCTGGCTTATTTGCGACGGCCCCGGCCGTCGCAAATCGTCGGGATTCCTGTAGTGCATAGTGAGCAGCGGCCATAAACCTATACAGGGCTGGCCTGCTTAGGATGGCGTTCAAGGTTAGGCTAATGTGTGCCATGTCGAGACCAGCTTCTCGGTCCTATAGTTCTCTCGAATCCCAAAGGTCACAAGGAGTGTAATAGATCTGAGAGGATAAATAGCTCCCGGAACTACCCCACAGAAGGGATGTGAGGGGCGAAGGTTCGAGAGTCAGAGCTGGATCTTCACGAATGCTTCATAGCTGAGGAGGTTGAGCATCACACCTTCATCCACCAGGACATTGTAGAGGTGGAAGTTGATGATGGTAGGAGAAACAATCAACAGTAGTTGACCAGCTCCGATCATGTTCCTCGGGTAGTATGAAGCATCGAAAGTGATGGGAGTATCCATCCACTTCCGATGCAGTTCTGACTTGGCGGTAGGAGCTATGGCGGCCATCTCCCGACGCATGGTCTTGGCAACGCGGCGAGAGGTGATGTCCCATGACCCTCCATATATCATATGGAGAGTCTTCTGACGCTCGTTGTCGGAGATGTCAGAATCATCGTCGACGATGTTGTACACAGCCTTCAGCAATCAGGACCTTCTTGGGGTCCTGGAAGCCTATCCGGAGCTTCGTCGACCTTCTGCTTTCCTTCATGCTGTCGTAAAGGAGCTTCTTCTCAGCGCTTGTCGAAGCGCTCAACAAGGTTTTGTACCTCGTGGCAATCTTCAAGATTGTGAGTGTTCGTTTTGTGGATCGGACACCACATCTTTTGACTGTTGCCGTCTTCAGATGATGGTCGAGGACACTTTTCAAGGCGTGGCCCCCAGCCACCCGGAGCTGCAGCTGTGGCGGCAGTCGGCGTGCCAGCCGACAGCTTCTTCTTGCCATTGGACTTTTCTTCTTTTTTTTTTTCCACTGTTGGAGGCAGTGGCTTCAGCCTTGGAAGAGTTTTTTACCAGCCTCTGAAGCTGATTTGGAGTGCATTTCATGACCCTCTGCAGCCCTAGCACATTTGTCGGCTAGTTTGATGAGTTCCATGACACTGGTGACTTCTTTAGTCGCCAGGTTCTCCAACATCTTCTTGTCTCTGACGCCCTGTCGAAATGCCACAATGATAGACGCGTTGGAGATGGAAAGAATGGTGTTCCATACCTGAGAAAACCGTTGGATGAACGATCGTAGCGACTCACTAGATTTCTGTTGCACTGCGAACAAATCCAATTTGGTGCCAGGTCGGGTGTAGGAGCTCCCAAAGTTGGCAGTGAATTGGCAACAAAACTCCACCCAACTGTTGATGGAGTCAGGCGGAAGACTCATGAACCAGGACCTGGTTGTCCCAGTTAGAGCCACAGAGAATTAGTTGGCCATTACGGCCTCATTGCCTCCCACAGCGAGGATGGCGGTGGAGTAGATTTGGAGGAACTCGACGGGGTTTGCAGTCCCGTCGTACTTCTCCGGCAGATGAGGCCAGAACTTCTACAGCCATTGAACCATGCGAAGGTGCATGGTCAGGGCTGAACAGACGCCTCCTACTCCCAAGGGAGAAGGGTTCTCACGTGCAGCTCGCCTCTCGCGAGTGCGCTCTATGAGGACGCGGTCGTCCAGCTGCCTATATCGGCGGTCGAGCTCTGACCGCAGATCATGGGTCGAGAGTATCGATGCCGTGTGAGTACAGCGTGCCCCGGAGGGCAATGACATCACTTGCTGGGAGGGCACATGCCTCCGGTGCTGTGACGCCTGAGGACCAAGTCTACCAGAAAAGGCCCATCGCTGATAAGGTGTCTCCCCTGAAGGGGGAGGACCTTGGTTGCTGATGGCATCGGCTGCTGCTGCAACCAGATGCTCCACATCAGCGCGCCACTGCTCCATTGCACCCTGAGGTACTCCGGGCGCCGGTGGATGCTGAAGTAGAGTATGCGCCGCGTTGATCGCATTCTCAGGGTTGTTGTGCGTCGATGAAGTGACTGATGCGAAGACCCCATCCTGTTGTCTGGCATTGTTTGCCAGAGAAGTTGGTGGTGGTGGTGGAATGACGCCCATCGAGACAATAGCACCAGCTGGCTGTTGCACATTGGAGGGATTTCCTCCAGCAGGTTACTCAGCGTGGTCGTTGGACGATCCTGCGGCAGAGTTCACCATCTCATAATCTTAGGCGCCCCTACCTGGCACGCCAAATGTCAAAGTGTGCGATCGACACTTCCCGCGGTACTACTAAAGCGTAGTCCATGGATGTTCGTATTTGGTTGGGGTGCGCATAAGATTATGAATGAGACAGTGAGACAGGGGATTTTTACGTGGTTCGGACCGCCTGAGTGTAATACCCTACTCCATGGGGTGGTTGTTAACTGTATGAATGTGTGTTTGCTTGTGAGCATATGATCTTTCCTGATTCGGCTTTGTTTCTACCGTGCGGCGCAGCTTTTTATAGTCCAAGGACTAGCCGTTACAATGTTAGCATGGCCCGACATGTGGCCCCAGCGGTATTCAATCACCTAATACGTGATCTATGTGTATTAAGTATAATTAATTAGTGTGATAATGTGCCTTAATGGCGGTGTTACCATTACTAAAGGTCCTCTTATCGTATGTCATTAACATGGCATTAATGACACGTAATTAGGTCTTGTAACGGGTGCTTTAATTGCCCCTTGAATGTCCGCACCTTTGGAGATCTGGCAGTCTTCTCGTTGCGGCTTAGGCCCGGAGGCTCGACACGTGGCAGCTCTGGAGCTTCCCCCTGTGGGGAGGCAGGTCCAGAGCTGCTATACACGTGGCAACACTGGAGCTTATCTCTTCTGGGGGTTAGGTTCGGGGCCACTAGACACGTGGCATGACCGAAGCTTCCCTATACAGGGAGTTAGGTCTCGTCTTGCGTCACACGTGGCAGTGTTAGCGCTACCCAAATGAGGGAGGCAGGTCATGTGCTTCGGGACACGTGTAGACTTTGGAGGTCTTCAACTCAAACAGGTGGAACTCTGTAAGTTTGCTTGCGGTATCGTGGGATACCCTGTACGCAGGGTACCGACAGTCGCCATATGAAGCACTATATGGAAGGAAGTGTAGGACACCCTTGTTTTAGAATGAGACAGGAGAGAAAAAAATTCGTTTTAAGGGGGTAGGTTTGTAACACCCTCATTTTCATCCATCATGCATTGCATACATTCTCATACATGTTTAACATTAAGCAACACAAAAAGGAGCAAGTTTAAAATGAATTAGAAGCAAAACTGCAGTTAAAAGTCAGTGTCAGTGCGGACTTGTCCAGACTAGACCCCAACTAGTCCGATTTTTCCCCTATTGTTTTCTGGACTTGCCTGCTTTTGCTCCAGACTAGTCGAACATGGTTCTGTTGTATCCTGGACTTGTCCGTTATTGAGTACAAACTAGTCCGATCTGCCCTACTAGAATTTTTCAGAGTTGTCCAATAATTCCCCATTTTGGTCCAGTTTTTGATAAGTTGGACGAACCTTTGAACTTGTCCGTTTTGCTCTTTGGACATTTTCGAACTTGTCTGGACCCCAATCAGACTTGGCTATTCTTCTCACTGTTCAAAATCGGACTTGCCCGGCCCCTAGCGGACTAGTCTGGTGTGTCTGACTCGGATTCTATTTCTTTCTCCATAACAAGTTATTGGGTAATTGCCTTAAGTGGGCCCAAGAACATCGTGCCCAACCCCTGTCGACCCCACCATGATGCCTAATCGTCCCCCACCGTATTAAACTCGAATTCCACCCAAACCCTACCACCTCCACCCTATATAAACACCCCACCACCGACCTCCTATCTCTTTGCCACAATTGAAGAAAACCCTACCCTAGTTTGTGAGAGTTACCATCGAGGAGAGAGGAGATCACAGCCAGGAGAAGGAGGAGGAGGATAGGAGGATCCAAGTGGTACAAGTCCGATTCTCCACCAACTCTTCAACATCGTCATCAATTCTCCACCAACTCTTCACCATCAACCCTAGACATCAAGATCCAAGTGTTGCACCCAATTCTCGACCTTTGAACCCTTGGATTCGTGGTAAATACCTTAGATGCATCTTTTCTACGTAAATTATGGTTCTATATTAATTCAAATTATGCCCTAGTTGAAAATCCGCCAAAAACCTAGCCATAACGGACTTGTCCGGCCCTAGTGCGGACAAGTCCGATTTCCTTTTAGTTCTAGAACGGACTTGTCCGGTCCTGGTGCGGACTAGTCCGGTCTTCCTAAAGTGAAATTTCCTGAAACTTCTTTAATATCCTCCAAAATGACTTGGAACTTGTTCTAATATGTGAAACATAATTGGGACTAGTTAGTAAGCAATGATATCAACTTAATAACAAGCAGTACCACATAATTGCATTAATCATGCATGTCATGACATATTGAGTAATAAGTGAGCATTTATTGATTGTAATGTTTGTTTTGATTGTTTATTGCGCAAAATAGAAGGTGTTGCTCTACAGGGTGCTGTCGAGGACCTGCAGCACCAAAACTATGAAGCTTTTGATCATAACGAGTCTCAAGAGCAAGGCAAGTGTCCTTCATCATTTTGATCCTATTTTTAAATGTTTTGTTTGCAAAACTGCATGCTTGTGTCGAATTGATGGGAAACCATGATAGGTGTTTACTATTCTTGTTTGACCATCCTTGTCGCATGGAATATATTGTAGAGAGTCGGGAAGGGTATTTTTACCTTCTTGCTTCACTCTAATTAATTGGGATGGGAAAACAACCAAATGGCTTAATTATGAATTAATGCACTTATGTATGATGATAGTTGATGGACATGGTTAATTAGTAACATCGGACTTGGGAGATCTAAGCAAGCATGGTTCATGGATTGGGCTGGATGATATGGTGGTTTCGCTTGCTTTAGATCTAAGGACCAGTTCATAGGAGAAAATGCCAGGACAACAGTGCCACCACAAGGCCAAGTATTGCCAGCATTGTTCGGATCATTTGGTGGACCGGGGAATGGGAGTCGTTTGGGTTTGCAATAGTGGTGGGACTGCCCTAGGATCCGAATGGCACAAGAGGGGGCCCTTGGTTGGATGTGCTTAGTTGGAGGCATCAACACTGGTAAAAGCTCAGTGAGTCTGAATACGCTGGTAGTCCTTTTGTAAAAGCTATTTTGTGATCTCCCTGCCATACACCTAAGGTAGTGAATTTGGCATAAGGGAGGTTTCTTTAGTCGCTGACGGGTGATTAAATCATGAACTTGTAGGTAAAGTGGTACAACCTCTACAGAGTGTTAAAAACTATCATGATAGTCGAGCTCTAGGTTAAGAGCACCTAGATGACCTACATAATTATAGTGAAATTTGGGATTTGGGATGGTTTGGTTATGGTTATGAATTGGATTGTGACAAATGGACATGGTTAATGATGATGGTAAGAATTTGGTGTATGGATCGATAATTGATGATGGATTCATATTATGTTAATTATTTTGGGATACAATGGGATTATTTCACATAGACATCTTAGTATGCTTTTTACATATTTTAAATGTACTTTTCAACAAATAGCCATTATTTATTATTTCTACTTGTTTAAGCTACATGTCATTATTTTCCCACACTTGCTGAGTACGACATGTGCTCACCCATTGCAATTCCCCCCCAACAGTTTCAGGTGATGTTTGGGAGTACCAGGAGGGTAATGCGGAGTACTAGGTTGTGTGTTGCCTTCGACTTGCTTGTGGTTGTGCATGGAGCCTTGCTGCCCTATATGCTTAGTTTGTTTAGTTAGATTATTTCCGTTGCAGAGTTATCGATAATAATGATCATTAGAGTTTGTAATTTGAGGATTATTTCAATATTGTAATAAAAATTACTTATTTACTAGTTTGTGCTGTGGTAATTTCTGTATATCGTTTGTGGTTTTATCGTGTATGTGAGTTGAACATCCTAGGCACGCATATGTGTCGCACTTGGTTCATTTTCGGAACCGGGTGTCACAATGTGCCAAAAGAGGACTTGGCGAGATTCGTTGAAAAGTGTGAATCACAGGATTTTGCCAAGAGCAGTAAACATATGAAGTGGCTCCAATCGCAGAACGAGCTTGACCACCACCTCGGCAACACCGGCTATGCCAGAAAAAAAAGGATTTGGGAACAACAGAATGAAGGATTGGTTGAGCTAGGTGTTGTGAATCCATACGACAGTTTCATTGGGCGGCTGAAACCATTTATGTGTGCTCATTCATAGTTGTTTGAGTCAGACGGTATCAGCTTCTATAGCCTGAGCATCTTACATGTCGCTCAAAGAGCTTGGAACCTGAGCAGCAAAGAGTCAAATGGTGAGAGGGAAAACGATGCCCTCACCAAGGCCCTGCAAAGTCCGGAGCAATGAGGCCGTGTTCGTGGTGTTTCCAGTAAGTTGACCTGGAGGGAGGTTTTTTCGGAACACAAAAATACGTATCGGAAGCGGAAAATGACCTCGACATAACAAGTTGACGTCGAGGAGCTGAAAACACAGCTGAGAAGGGAGCTCCTAGGAGACATGAAGCATATGTTGGAGGGAGCAGGTATAGCAATCCCTAACACATTTTTTGTCTTAAGTAACGATGAGGAGCATTGGAGCAGCTTTTCTTCTACAGCAGCTGGGGGTGGACAACCGCAGGAGGATCTTCAGGCACGAGCATCTGGACCTTCAGTTGAGCCGGACATGATAGATAACTTGGCTTAGCCAACAACATGTAGCCTTCTGCTAATGGTCGGAGGAATTGCTCAAATGGAGGTCGGGAGAGGGCTAGTGTATCCCGATCAGACCATGCTTGAGGACATCCAGGTGGACACAACATCCTATGTTGTGGTCAAGGTGGACATGGTGCATGAAAATACGAAAAATTTGCAGTTCGAAGTGCCACCGGACGATACAACGTTGTCTATGCAAGATGCAGTTAGAAGAAGGGTTCAGTGGAGATGGAGCCTTATTGTTGTTGACCTAGCAGCAGCACAGCTTCTGTGTCGACCTCTAATGCTTCGATATCTCCTGAGGCATGTCTACTTCTGCATCCAAATCCAGAACAGATGGATTTTTCTCCAATTCCAGAGCTACAGTTGCCTCCTATTATAAAGAAGCAACAGAAGTCTCTAATTGGAAAGCAGTTGCCTCTAGTTACAGAGAAACCGCATCTGTCTCCAACTCTAGAGCTGCCGCAGAAGTCTCCACTTGAAGAGCAGTCGTGTCGGTCTCCACCTCGCACTCGAAGTGCCCTGCACCGTAAACCTAATCAACCGCCAAGAAAGCCAACAAAGAATGTACGTGCCAAGAACAAGAGTCAGCCGCAGCAGTGATTATCGTCGAAGGAAGCTTGCAAGAAACCAATGAAAGAGTTGGAAACTAACCCGAGGGCACCGAAAGCTATGATGCATTCAAACCTGAAGTTTGAAAGGGGAAAGCCGATGTTAACTGCGGCCGCACTCAAACAAGTTGGTAAACCTTGTGTTCAACTTCATCAATACTACATGGAAAATTACAAAAAGTGTGAAACCATATGGCATTGAAGGATAAACACTTTCTCTCATGTGATGGCGTTTTGTCATCGGATGGTTCGATCTCTACGACCTTTTAACCCTCAACGTAATGGATGTCTCTCTAATATGCTACTTCGCATTGTAAGTCCTCAAAAACTGGATTCTTCCATACATATACTCAGTATAAGTGTTGTGTGTAACAAATTTGGCATTTTGCGTGTAGGCATCAGCAACAACATACTCGACATAACAGGGGAAACACGTCTCCTGCATATCTTGACCTGCAAGTACCAGTGAGAACTTATATTCAAACGTCGAGCGGCCGAAAAGATGTTGTTCAATATATTGTGAAGACAATAAAACACTACAGTGATAAGGAGATCCTAGTCGTACCGTTCAACCCGGGTAACCATTGGGTAACCATAGCAATTTCTACAAGATACGACCAAGTCTGGTACTATGACTCCTCAAGACTGAGAGATGAAAAAACTAGCGAGCGAATAACCCGTACATGGAGTGATATCTCTTCCGCTATTGACGAGTAAGTTCCTTCTTCACTTTAGTTTCTATCTGTTTCGTCTTTGCACGATAATTTTACATTAACTGTGAATGTTTTTATTTAGGGCTTTTGGACAAGTAAAGGGCAAACGTCGACAACTTAAACATCATACTGCATTCGACGTCCCACAACAAGCTCCGGCCAACACGTGTGGCATCCATGTTTGCTTACACATGGATTTATTTGGAGAGCAGCCTAATTGCCATGTATGTGTAAGTGCATTTATTTTACTTTATTACTAATCTTTTGCTAAATCTCATTTTATCATGTGGCAGGACTATAGACCCACCTTCAGGAACGCTGAAGGACGTAGCCTTGAGCAAATTAGAGACATACAATGCAGGTCCATCATTTCTGAAATTATTAATTCAAAGAGAGAATTTCATTACCAAGTACAGGATTAGGCGACAGTTGTTCTTTTGTGTAATTAGTTACTTGTTAAGCTGGATAAACAAGGGAACTCTGTGTAAAAAGTTCTTGATAACCACGACCGACACTTCGTTAATATTTGATTGGTCAATATGTGTGATCTCCATTTTGCTATACATATGTTTCTATATGTGTATGTTTCTGACACTGTCAATGCGGCTGTCAATCCTGGCTAGCTCCAGGATGCAGCCAACAACCAGGATAATTAGGAGTGGGGGCACCTAATAGGAGATGTGCATCTAGCAGGGAGCATCTCCTGTTAGTGCTGCAGTGACCTGCCTATAAACAATCCGCAATGTGCTGTAATAGCGAACGTCTTGGATTACCTAAATAAAGGAGACACGCTTCCATACAGCACGTCTCAAATCAGTCAACAAATCTGTGGCGGACTAACATAAAGCTCATCTCGGATCAGTCAATAAATATGTGACGCGCTGCGTTAGAGTGTGTCTCGCATGTACGCTGATGGGCGACGCACCCGTAGCCCATCTCCAATGACCCCATAAAGTCCGTCTGTTATAACTCAATGAAAGGAGACGCACTATCTTTGAGCATGTTTCGCACTTAGTCTGATCAGCAACACGACTGTCATGCATCTCTGATGACAACATAATGCGAGACACGATGACAGAGACGCACAATTTGTTTGTCTCCCTTCTTTGTTTGGGCATGTCTCGAATGAGCCTTTCTTACGTAGTTTTCATTGTAGGATCGAAGAGCATGTGTAAAGCTACCAGAGGGGGATGAATGGTAGATTAAAACTTTTCAGCGGAAGCAACAAAAAACCTCTCGGCAGAAAAACGATCTGTTAAAGAAATCATGTGTGCGACTGATATAAAGGTGATCAATTGTAACTAAACAAGTATATATTGTGTAGAATCAAGTCACGAAGATGTCACAACAAGAATCACCAAAATCCGTCAAGAGAAACTCAAGTTAAGATCGAAAGATCGAACAAAGGTCAATCTGTCCTACCCAAGAAAAACAGTTCTGGAATATTGCAAAGAAACTCGTGTAGATCAGGAACCACAAATGCAATGACAGTGAAATTTTCACAGATGATAGAAATCAAGTTGTGAAGACAACCCAAAAATAATCATGTTAATCGGATCTGTAAAACTCCAGTTATGATAAAACCACCAAAAAAGGTAGTGTTGTGCAGAAACTCGACGAGAAAGACTTGACGAAAACAAATCGGACAAACAAGGCACAAAAGCTGTTTTAGACTACTAATTTTATTGATAATAACTCACAAGGAACAGCCTCAAAGTAGTGCACCATGAGCTCTGGCCTCCCTTGCTTATATAACCAGCCCTTAAGCCAATCCAAACATAACTAGGACTCTAATCCTACTCAATTCACGAATCGAAACTTTCCATAGCTGCTCAAGACTCTTCTATACGCAGATAGAAGCAATCTTAAGACTTCCAAACAACTTAGAAACGCATACCACATTCCTAAAATGACTCAAATTCGTGACCCACACGAAATCCTATCATAACCAACTCAAAACTTTCCATATTTGAGTCAAACACAACTCAGCCGCAGCCTGAGTCCATAACCTAGTCGGTTGGACCTTTCCGGCCAATTATTTATGTCCACTTCTCTTCATCACGCCTTGGAACTTTGTATCCATGTCAATGCACTCCTTGCACACGTGCAAACATCTTCCAACAACATCCATGATACCTTCATATGCCTTGTTCTTGATTCAAACATGTTGCACGACCTCCCGATCAACTCAACCACAATTCCTCCCAAACTTGGTTGTTGAACCTCATCTTCTCCCTAAGACTAGTCCAATGGATCCTGTCACCAGCCATGTATATACCTCAAGCAACACATGCACATGAATAATCAACCAATACTTCCGAGCACAATTCCACGACTTGACTCTCATTAGTTCTAAAACCACAACACCTTACGTGAGCACCTCACATAAGCATGTTGTAAACAATAGCAAAATGATATCAGCCATAACCACCAAAACACACCAAAAACATAGTAAAAGAATACTAAGCAAACTTTCCATAATCCAAAAAGCAAGTTCAAAACATTTCAAGATAAAAGCAGAACCACTGTGATCAAGCTCCAAACCTTGCCAAATCTAATCGGACTTTGAAGTGGAGCTTAACAAAGCTAGCAGGACCTAGCACCGGTTGCCAAAACTAGTCGGACCTAGCGCTGGAGCTTATCAAAGCTAGTCGGACCTAGAGCTGGAGCTAACCAAAGCTAGTCGGACCTAGCGTCGGACCTTGCCAGAGCTACCCAAAACAAGTCGGACCTATCGTCGGACCTTGCTGGAGCTCGGACCTACATTAAAGGTGTTTTGGTAGTATTCAAAACTTATATTGCCATAGACAATGTATTCAGCACACGTAGGTCTCATAATCTCCCCCTTGATGAATGCATTGGCAACACCACTTAAAATCCGAACATTGGCACAAAGTTTTGAAAACAATTTCTCCCCCTTCTTGAAAATCAAATGAGATAGAAATAAATTTCTCCCCCTTGCATACTTCTCCCCCTTTTACAATGTATTCAACAAGGTACGAAAGAGAAATTTTAATTTGTTATGAGCACATTATAACATATACATATAAGACAAAGCTCATCCAAGTCATACTATCAAGTAACTTACACTATCACGTCAATGAGATACATAGAGTAGTGAAAGCCATACTAGAGATCAAATGTAATTTTCAATTTAAGCAAGTCATGATCTCACAAACGTAACTATTTCAAAACTTGAAAGCATGACACTTGTTGCTGCATTTTATTATTTTTCAAAGCATAAATTTAGATCATATGATATTTGCAAGAGATTATATGAGCATATGCCTTATTCTAACCAACCAAGCCAAGCCTATGTCATTTGACAATTAGGAGCTTAAGGACATGGTTTTAGTCATACACAACTTCTTCCAAGTTCATATCTAAGTGCAATGATAAGCCATCTCAAAATAAGAAGTATGATGCATGCATATTCTCTTGATCATTTCTCATTTCTTCATTTGAACATAAAAACTCAAGATGTGAGTTGCTTACTTGATTAATTCTTTTAAAAGCACTTGTGAGCATGCAACAGGTTCAAAACAACAAGAAAGTTCGATCATGGCCAGATTTAGTATAAGTAATTATTCCAATTACTTGTCGCGGCAAAAACTACAAAATGTATAACACGAGTAATGTAGTAAGAACTTTCAGCATGTAAAAGGAATCACAAAGTCATATATGCATATTATGCTCATATTATTTCTAAATTCAAATCCCAAATTTGAAAGCTCCCCCTCAATTTAAGCCATGAGGATGCATAACCCCTATTTCACTACAAATGTAACAAAAACGAGTGAAATCCAAAGGTTTTGTAAAAATGTCAGCCAATTGTTGTTCGGTATCTACATGGTGAAGCACAATGTTTCCTTTTTCATCATTATCACGAAGAAAGTGATACCTAATATCAATGTGCTAAGTTCTAGAATGTTGCACGGGGTTTTTAGCAATGCAAATGGCACTTGTGTTAACACAAAATAGTAGAACACTATCTAGATCAACCCCATAGTCCTTAAGTGTTTGAACAATCCAAAGAATTTGTGAGCAAGCACTAGCAGTAGCTACATATTCAGATTCCGCTGTGGATTGTGCAACTGAGCTTTGTTTTCTAGAGGACCAAGCAACAAGTGAATTACCAAGAAAATGACAAGCACCGGAGTACTTTTCCTATCAATCCTACAACCCCCAAAATCAGCATCCGAAAAATCTTACAAAGTAACGGTTGAGGAAGAAGGAAGAAAAATGCCAAATTCTTGAGTTCCATGTAAGTACCTGAGAATCCTTTTGACGGCTTGATGATGTGAAGCACGTGGGGAAGCTTGAAACAGTGCACAAAGACATACACAGAATTGTAAGTCCGATCTTGATGCCGTGAGATACAAAAGTGATCTGATCATGCTTCTATATTCTTTTTGATTGACGGGTTCTCCATCTTTATCATGTTCAACTATTGATGTTGTTCCCATTGGTGTCCGAAGAGGCTTGCTTTTTTCCATATTGAAACGCTTGAGAAGGTCCCTTGTATACTTCGTTTGATGGACAAAGGTACCTTTCTCAGTTTTCTTGATTTGCAGCCCCAAAAAGTAAGTGAGTTCACCCATCATACTCGTTTCAAATTTTGAACTCATCATAGCTGAAAACTTGGACACAAGATCATGAGAAGCACAACTAAAGATAATATCATCCACATACACTTGAACGAATAATGAGTTATTGCCATGCTTAAGCACAAAAAGAGTTTTATAAACCTTGCCCATGGTAAACCCCTTTTGAAGTAATAATGTTTTAAACCTATCATACCATGATCTAGGATCTTGTTTTAGACCATACAAGGCTTTAGTCAGTTTGAAGACATGATTAGGAAAATCTAGATTTTCAAAACCAGATGGTTGCTTAACATAAACCTCCTCATCTATGTAGCCATTAAGAAAAGAACTTTTTACATCCATTTCATATAACTTGAAACCTTTAGATGCAGCAAAAGCTAACAAAATTATTATGGCTTCTAATCTAGCAACAGGAGCAAAAGTTTCATCAAAATCTAGACCTTCAATTTGTGTGAAACCTTGAGCAACCAATCTAGACTTATTCATATTCACAACCCCATCCTCACTTTGTTTATTTTTATACACCCATTTAGTTCCAATTAAAGTGTGATCTTGAGGTGGAGGTACATTTTCCAAACATTATTTCTTTCAAAATTTTCTAACTCTTCTTGCATGGCAATAATCCAAGATTTATTAGTCCGCGCGTGTGATATATCTTTGGGTTCAAAAGAAGCAACAAAAGCATAATGAGCATGAGAAGTGGGGTCGAAAAACCTGGATCTTGTAACTCGTTCATGCAAGCTTCCAATTATCTATTGCGGGGGGTGATTCTTGTAAATCTGTAGGGGAACAGATGTCTCACAAGCTTCTTCTTCATCAGGTTCATCGCAGATTGATGAGCTTGTGGCTTGTGGACAATGAGGACCAGCAGAGATGGTAGTCGGAGCTTGTTCAAAGTTCGGAGGCTGACACGTGTCAGCTTTGGAACTATTAGGCAATATCACCGACTCTTCTTCTTCTTCAAAAATATCATCCCCCTGAGGATATGGATCCACACCTGCAATATTTGAGCTAGTTCCTAGGCTAGATTCATCAAAAGACACCTCACAAGTCTCCAAAATTTTGTTAGTGTAAAGTAAAAGCACACAGTAGCCTCTAGTATGAGATGAATTACCAAGAAACATGCCATCAACGGATCTAGGTTCAAATTTATCAAGATTACCATGTTTCTTAACAAAGAATTTGCAACCAAAGACCCGAAAGTGTAACACTAGGCCTATGTCCAAACCGGAGCTCATATGGTGTTTTACCTAGCTTAGCACGCAATAAAACATGATTTGAGACATAACAAGCGGTTGCAATCGCATCAGCCTAAAATTTCCTAGGAGTTTGGTATTTGTCAAGCATAGTCCTAGCCATCTCAACTAAGGTTCTATTCTTTCTTTCTACAACACCATTTTGTTGAGGTACATAAGGTGAAGAAAATTTATGATCTATTCCTTTTCAGCACAAAAGTGATCAAAATATTGATTTTTAAATTCGGTTCCATTATCACTTCTAATTGCTTTTAATGGTCCTGGGTGATCAATTGATAATCTAAGAAATAAATTTCTAAAGTGACTAAAAGTTTCATTCTTAGATGCCATAAAGTAAACCCAAGAGTATCTAGAATAATCATCAACAATCACAAGAACATACCATTTACCTCCGAAGGATTGAACACGTGAAGGTCCTACGGTGTCAAGGTGCAAAAGTTGACCCAGTTCAGTTGTCATGATCATTGTGAGAGGATTATGTGAACCTGCAACCATCTTAGCATGTCTACAAGAAGAGCACACAATTTCTTTGTCCCCTTTAAGCTTAGGCAGCCCACGTATGCGATCAAGAGCACTAACACACGTTAGATGATCAAAACCTACGTGACATTTGAATCATTAGCAACTAGGCACCTATGTGAATGTGCATCTAGGAATCCCTTGTGGGTTTTGGATGATTTATGACAAGCAAATGAGATCCTAACGACTTTGTTGAGATGAGCACAAGTTTTAATGTGAAAATAAGCAAAGTGCCAAAAAGAAGGGAGAATGAGGAGAAATGTGGAAAAGAGCTCAAGGAACAAATGTAGTAGATCATTGTGTATGGAGTGTGTTAAGGAAACACACCCCAAGAGCTCAAACACAAATAAACACACACATTGCACAAATTTATACAGGACCGAAATAGTCTGACTGACACCAGACTAGTTCGATATCTCTCTGCACAAGATTTGACAAGTCCGATATCACCACGGACTAGTCCGATATCTCTCTGACTAGAATCGGACTAGTCCTCCCCAATGCGGACTAGTCCTCAAAACACTTCACAAGCTGCACAATGTCGGACAAGTCCGATCACACAACGGACTAGTCCGATATCATTCTGATCTAAATCGGACAAGTCCGATATTGGACCCCGACTAGTCCGAAAACCCTCTCACCTAAATCGGACAAGTCCTCCAAGTGCAGACTCGTCACCCAATTCACTTAGGGTTTCACTAATTCGGACAAGTCCGATGGTTATCGGACTAGTTCGAAGATTTCCAGAAGCGAAATCGGACAAGTCCGCTCCTAGCCGGACCAGTCTGATATTTCGGGACACTTAGGGTTTGCTACACACAGCACACCGGACTAGTCCGGTGTCCACCACGGACTAGTCCGATCTTTCTAAACCCTAACGATCACTTTTAGAAACCCCATATAAATAGAGGTGCACGGCCCAACTTTAATAACTCTCGACCCCCTGCGCCGTCACACCTTCCAAGAGCCTCAAAAACACATCTCTCCACGAAATCAAAAGCCACAAAGATCAATCCCTTGAGGATACACTTTGGAACATTGGCGAGACACGATTCATCACTCTTGAGCTCTTGGTTTGATTCCCTAACACACTCCTGTGATTTTCATTGTAATCTTTTGAGTGTGTTCTTGGTGGAGTTTTCATTGTAATCTAGGGGAGCCCTCAACGTGTGAGAAGGCCCCTTGAATTTGGTTATTTGCCCTTTGTGATAAGAGAAGAGGATTGGCCTTCGTGGCGATACGACGAGGGTAGGGTTGGAGAAGACCCGGTCCTTTTGTTGACTCCTAAATGTGGACGTAGGTTGCCTCTATGGGAACCGAACCACAGGATAAATTGCTTGTGTTCTTAATTTGTGTTCATTGTCCTTATACATCACATCAATCTAGGGTTTCAATCAATCTTGCTTAATTTACGTTAAATCATTAAATATAAGATTAAATTGTGATATACCCTAGTCCATAATTGTGCAACACTTCAATTACAAGTGCATTTCCGCTGCATACACTCTAGAATCAAATTAATCGATCAAACTTGATTAACCTAGTTGGTACACACCGGACTAGTCTGTACTTGACCGGACTAGTCCCATATCTCGAGTTTTGATCTGGTTGTTAAGTGTTGCAGGTTCTGACAAAATTCAAAAACGCTTATTCACCCCCACCCCTCTAGGCCACATTCAATTGGTATCAGAGCAGGTTCTTCAAGAAAGAGACTAGTCGCTCAAAGAGATCATGTCGGACATGAAGGACATAAACAAGAGCAACAACCAAGAGAAGGTTGATGATGACAAGAATCAGAAAGTGGAAAAGCTCCTCGAATCAATTCAAGACTTCGAGGAGGACGATGAGGAGACGCTTGAACTAAAGGCGCTCCTAAGAAAGAAGACTCTTTCCAAAGGGAAAGTGAAAGTCGAAGATGAAAAGAAGAAGAAGGGGAGTAGTCACACTGACTACTCTCGTTATCCTTTCAACTACGATCGTCTTAATTCCAGCAATAATCATTATTTATCTATCCCTCTAGGAAAAGCCCCACACTTCGATGGAAGTGAATACTCAATGTGGAGGCAAAATATGAAAATGCATCTAATTTCTCTCAATCCAAGTTTATGGCATATTGTGTGCACAGGGATAGATATCCCGGACGACGGCGAAGAGCTCACACCAAGCCAAGAGCAGGCAATTCATCGAAATGCTCAAGCCGCGGCAGTCATTACCTCTTCGCTCAGTCGGGACGAGTTCATCAAGTTGGATGGACTCGAGATTGCAAAGGAGATCTGGGACACATGGCAAACTGCACATGAAGGTGATTGTCATGTGCGTGAAGCGAAGATCGAAATAATTGAGGGTGAATTGGGAAGTTTCACAATCAAAGAGGATGAGTTGCCTCAAGGTATGTACAACCGACTTAAGACGCTCATCAACAAAGTTCGATCGTACGGAAGCAAGAAGTGGAACGACCACGAGGTGGTGAAGCTCATCCTTAGAGCTTTCATGCCTGGCAACGTTACCTTATGCTCCATTGTAAGGATCGAATGCCCAAGAGGGGGGTGAATTGGGCTTCTTTTCAAAAATTAAAGCAATAAAAACTTAACTACTAAAAGTCCAATTCCCTATGCAAACAACCTATGCATTCAAGTGAATAGTAATTTTGCGGTATATGAAATGCATAAGTGAAACGGGAAAGAAAGAGTGTGCAAACTCCCGAGGAGACACGAAGACACGGAGATTTATCCCGTGGTTCGACAAGATCGTCAAGACCTTCCTATATCCACGTTGTGGCACCCACCAAAGGGTATAGCCACTCCCAAGTCACCGAGACCAGGGATCTTCACTAAAAGTTTCCGTTCGCCAACCGCGGCAAGGTGGAGCTCAAGCCTTGTACAAGTTTGATCCTCCGGGCTTCCACAACCGACTTGGCAAGCTCCGAAAGGCTCTCTCCAATCACCGACTGTTACACAGTGAGTGCAATCACCAAGAGACACTCCCTTACAGCTCTCACTAAACTAGAGACCCCAATCACCAAGAATGGAAGCACACAAGCATCATCTCTAGCAAGTTCTATCCTATCTCTTGGTGTACAAGAGGTGTAAATGATGTAGAAGTGGTAGCTCAATGTCTCGAATGCTTGGCAATGTGTAGAGTAGCTCTGGGTATCAAGACTTATCGAAATGACTGGTTGAAGGGGTATAAATAGCCAGCCTCCACGAAATAGCCGTTGGAAAAGTAGGCTGACATCACTGTTCTGCAAACATCGGATGATCCGATGTTCTCCCTTAAGTTGTCATCGGTCGAATACAAATTAGCTGATGTCACTGTGTCAGATATGACCGTTGATCGACCGATGTAATGCTTGCCTCATCATCGGATGATCCTGTGACACTTGATCCAGAATTGGTCCAGAAATAATGCTTACTGGAGTGATTGATCGATGTGTTATAATTATACATCGGATGGTCTGGTGTTACACTTGGTATAGGGAAATTGCTTACTAGAGTGATAGACTGATGTAACACTTGCTTCATCATCGGATTGATCCGGTGTGTACTCAAGTCTGGGGTCTTTTTTTGCTGTTGAGCCAACTCGACCGATGTAGTGTTTTCTGAATACATCGGTTGATCCGGTGAGTTGATTTTGTCTGCTTCGAGTTGTTATAAGTGATTCTTTTGGAATTTGTTCGAGTGACCTCTTAGACATTGGTTTGAGATGTTCTTCTGATGATGACCAAGTCTTGAGCGCTGTCAATTTCGATGGAATAAATTTGACATATGTGCTTTTTCTTTTAGTCTTCATAAAAATCGATTGACCTCATAAAATAATTTGTTTAGGGGTCTTCAATTGTATCCAAAGAGCAGTAGATGATATACATATAGAGTTCATTAAGTGGGATGAGTGATATGAGAGACCTTGCATCCACAAACTCATTAGTAATGTCCAACGGATGTCATTAATCACCGAAACCATACCTCATGGGGGCCTAGGTGCTTTCAATCTCCCCCTTTTTGGTGATTGATGACAACACAACGAGTAAAGCATAATAGTAATGAAATGGAGAATATGATACTCAAAAAGATATGCAATAGGTGCAAGATCCAGCACGCAAAACTCGAAGACTCAAAAACAATCAATGACTCAAACGCTCAAAAAACGATCAATAGAACATATGAGAATTAAGTGGCACACGAATACTCAATGAATAGCAACAGAGTAGCAAATCTCCCAAAATACAAGAGACGCCCAAGAAGATATACACCTCCCCGTACAACTAGGACTCCCCCTAGGATTATGCTATCCCTCCCCCTGCTCTTCTCCCCCTTTGGCATCAAGACACCAAAAAGGGAAGCCGAGTGTCTAAGTACCCTGAGTGCTCGGGGCGATGACGAACTGGTCGCCGTCGGGGGTGCTGTCATCAGAGCTGCTGCCTGCTACTGCTGAAGCTGGAGTGGAGGGGGCCGGTGCTACGGGAGCTGCTGTCGGTGCCTGCCGAGTCTAGAATGCAGGTAGCGGGGCACTAACAACTGAAATCGGAGTCTTCTGGAAGAGTGTTGAAGCCGGCAAGGGAGAGTGAATGGGTGCGCCTGGAGCTAGCAGTGGTGACATGCTGATCATCGGTATCGGTGTGGTCGGCATCGGTGCTGAGACTGGTGCCAGGACAGGCGGACCTGGAGCTAGACCCGGAAGCTGAGAGGGTAGGGCAATCCCGGTCTGAGTGTAGAGGTTGGTGATCAACCCCAGGATGCCCATCATGGCCTGCTGCGTCTGCTGCTGCTGGTCAAGAGAACGCTGATGCATCTGATCAATCAGACCAGTGAGCCTGTCAGTGTCCTCTCGCCTCTCGCGGGCTATCTGACGTTGCATCTCCTGCTGCTGCTTCTGCTGGAGCTCCAAAAGACGCACAGTCTGCTCAGCTCTGGCCTGCTCAACTGCAAGCCGATCTAGTCGCTGCTGCTCAACCATCTGCTAAAGTAGAGAAGTGAGCTCAGATGGCTGAGAGACATGTGCCTCACACACCAGAGGTGGAGTAGGTGGTGGTACAGTTGAGCCTCCAGCCTCCGCGTCGTGCTGACTGGGTGAGGGAGGAGGTGGGAAGTACTCCTCGACACTATCACTAGTGTCACTCTCTGACCAGATGTGCTGCAGATCTCCTCCCTGAGCCTCAGCCTGTGCTAGGATCTCATTTTCCTTCTCGAGGTCTGACCAGTCTTCCTCTGAAAGGCGAGCTCGGACCTAACACTCAACTGAGCGGCCAAGACGGCGGTCTCCAGGAGCTGGAGCACGATAGTGTCCGAACCTAGTGACACTCTTATCGGTGAGACTATCACGCACGGCTGACCCCTCTAGAGCCAACAGGTAGAGGAGGTGACTGATCCAGTGGCCAAACACAAGCTATCTCATCATCCCAACTCCATTGGTGATAACATCCTCCATCTCACACATAAGGATATCCACAATGTTGAACTCCATCCCGTTCATGACATAGAACAGGAGGGTCTACTGCAGACTGGTAAATCCCTCGAGGTATCCAGACGTGGGTAGAAGCGTGCGGTGCAAGGCAAGGTGCACAGTGCGTGCAACTGGAGTGAGTAGAGCAGGTACCCTTGGCTGGTCAGGAGAGAAGGGCTCAGCAAACAGTGATCATATCTCCTCAAAAGGTGGTGCCACACCTCCAGTGAGCGGCCTCCTCGGTGGGTCATCCTGTCCATATACTCTCTCATGCAGGCACGTGTCATGGAGATCCGCTCCTAGCAGCTGTCCCAAGGTTTGTCGCGTCATATGGTGATGCTTGCCCATAAACATGAAGTCAATGGATCTACGGCCCTCTGAAACGTAGAGTGTGGCATAGAACACTCGGATCCCAGTACTCCATGAAGGCACCCCACTGGTAAGACATCAGCTCCACTAGCCCTCTGTACCTCTCAAAGTAAGGGCGTATCTCAGTCCCGGTTGCAAGTGCGAGCTGATCCCAGTCAAGAAAGTTATGCTGGAAAAGCTTATGGCCCCGACGTCTGTAAGTCTCATACAGCGACACCTGTGTCAGGGTCCAGAAGCGGTTGTCCACAAGTGGCTCTCTAGGCTGCAGGAACCACTCCTCAAGCAGAATACTTCATCTGAGCTTCCTGAGCTGCTTTGCCTTCAACTTCCTGTAGTCGGTCAGGCGGACACCTTCACCAACCCGGACATTGGTGTCCATCTCATACACGGCTCTCTGGGCTGCCCTATCCTCCCGAAGCCCAGCTGTAGAGGGTCTCTATCTCGGGGCTGCAGCTGGATGACCTCCATGGGTCCTGACTGAGCATCGACAAACAAGCGGCACTTCCGGCTCCTCAGTCTCCTCTGGCTCCTCAGGCACCTGTGGCTGCCTCTGTCGGGCCTCCCGGATCCTCAGTGATCCTCCTCGGCCACGCTCTCGCTCCTCAGTGGCGCGGGCGGCCATCAGAGCTTTCTTCTCCTCCTTCGACAGCTTCTGCTTCTTAGCTGTCGGCTCCTCAATAGCCTTGCCCTTTCCTTTCTTATCACGACCCATCTCGAGGAGACGAGTGACGACGACGACGATGAGATTGCGGGACAACGAGGCCGGTCGCACGAGACGGCGATGCAAAGAACAACGCGGCCAGGCGAACCCTAGCGGCGAAGTCGCAAGACAACAATGGGGTGGCTGGGCGCGTGGAGTGGCTAGCGATGCTTAGGGCGGCGGCGGTGGTGCGGCGGCGGTGAAGGGCGGCGGTAGTGGAGGACGGCGGCAGTGGAGGGCGGCAGCTATGCTTGGGGCGCAGGGTGGTGGCAGCGCTTAGGGTGGCGGAGGCCAGAGGGCGGTGGCGGCCAGAGGGTGGCGGCGGCCGGAGGGTGGCGGCAGCCGGAGGGCGGCAGTGGCCGGAGGACGGGGGTGGCCGGAGGGTGCGGAGCGGCGGCAGCGGAGGTGAGGCGCGGAGCGTTGGTGGCGGAGAGGAGGTGTCAGGGAGAGAGAAAATGAAAAGAGGCAAAGAGGCACTAAATAGGTGGGGCCCGAACCCTAGCTCAAATTTCCCTGAGAGGTGCATCGGCCGAGTGGTACAGTAAGGGTGTTCCAGAGGCACCTTCGGCATCGGATGATCCGACGTGGAAATGATTACCATCGGTTGAATTTGGTACAACTCCTGAAATGTGAACATCGGATGCTCCGATGTTTCTCAGAATGAACTCATCGGTGGATTTGACTTTCTGACTGAGCTAACCCTTGAATTTAAGCACAAACTGATCCGATGATGCTTCTGCCCTAAGTATCGGATAATCCGATGACTACAAAACAGCAACATCCCATATATGTCCTTTGACTTAAACACACAAAGATAAACACAAGTCTTGGGACTTTTTGGGCAACCCCTTACCCCTCAAAAAGACAATAACACTAGTTGCCAATAACTTGGCTAAGTCCTAAATCAAATACAACACTAAAAAGTCAAGGAAGAAAACATCCAAACAAAATGTAAGGCCCATGCTTTGTGAGCTAGAGGATGGAGACGTCTATCTCTTTAAAGCATGTTCCTTTAGGCATTAACACACCTAACACTTTGTTCTTTCCACATCATATGAGTTGAGATATTGCATTTCAAACAAGTCTCTTTCTCATGAGGTGGGTTCCCCTTTGTGACAATCTACTGTATGCAATGCCCAACAATTTAATGCAGGATATTAAACGTGGGTGCAAGTCTATATGGCAGGCATCATGCAAGACATAAATTAAATCTATCTTGCCAAGTTTGAACCTTTCAAAAGCTTCTTCAGGGAGATCCACTCTCCAAGTCTTGGGGAAACCCAAAAGAACCTCCATCGCAAGCTAACCCTTGCTCGCCCCTATCCTTTGAAAGTTAGACAAGACCTATATGTGATGCATTCTTACATGACCATGGCAACTTACATGACGTACGATGCATCTAGCACATTTAATTCACTCCTTAGTCTAGAAAAACGTTTTCTCATCAAGTGGTTTAGTGAAGATATCCGCCAATTGTTCTTCGGACCTAACACCTCGCAAGGAGATGTCTCCCTTAGCTTCATGGTCCCACAAGAAATGATGGTGAATATCAATGTGCTTAGTGCGGGAGTGTTGAACAGGGTTTTTAGCAATCTTAACCGCACTTTCATTGTCACAAAGGAGAGGCACACAACCAAGTTTAATACCAAAGTCCAAAAGGGTTTGCTTCATATAAAGAATTTGGGCACAACATGCACCGGCCGCTATATATTCCGCTTCCGCAGTGGACAAAGCAACGGAATTTTTCTTCTTGCTAGACTAAGATACTAGGGAATGCCCAAGCAAGTGGCACCCTCCGAAGGTAATCTTGCGATCCACACGGCATCCGGCAAAGTCCGAATCCGAGTAACCCAAGAGATGAAATTTAGCACCTTTAGGGTACCACAGGCCTACACTTGGGGTATGCTTGAGATACCGAAGTATCCTAAAGACCGCCTTCCGATGCGATTCTTTAGGTGCCGCTTGAAAGCGAGCACACAAGCATACACTAAACATGATATCAGGCCTAGATGCTGTAAGATAAAGCAATGAACCAATCATAGAACGGTAATTAGATTGATCAACAGGTTTACCGTCCTTATCCGCGTCGAGATGACAATTTGTTGCCATTGGAGTACTTCTTGAGCTACAATCTCCCATCTCAAATTTCTTCAAGAGGTCCTTGGTATACTTTTCTTGATAGATGAAGGTCCCCTCTCGAAGTTGCTTGATTTGAAATCCAAGGAAGAAGTTGAGCTCTCCAATCATCGACATCTCGAATTTCCTAGACATCATTTTGCCAAACTCATGGCTAAGAGCTTCGTTAATTGAACCAAAAATAATATCATCGACATAAATTTGACAAACAAATAGTTCACCATCGATGTCTTTGGTGAAGAGTGTAGTGTCCACTCTCCCGATCTTGAATCCTTGCATGATCAAGAAATTCCGTAGTCGTTCATACCACGCTCTAGGTGCTTGCTTGAGCCTGTAGAGCGCCTTGTGCAACCTAAACACGTGATTAGGATTCCTCAGATCTTCGAACCCGGGAGGTTGTTCAATATAGACAAGCTCGTTAATATAACCATTAAGAAAGGCACTTTGCACATCCATTTGATAAAGCTTTATATTATGATGTGATGCAAAAGCAAGAAGTATACGGATAGCTTCTAGTCGAGCGATCAGAGCAAATGTTTGTCCAAAGTCCAATCCTTCAACTTGCGAGAAACCCTTGGCCACAAGTATTGCCTTGTTGTGGATCACAAAACCATTCTCGTCTTGTTTGTTGCGGTACACCCACTTTGTTCTGATGACGTTCTTGTCCTTGGGTCGCTCCTCCAACACCCAAACTTCATTGCGGATGAAGTTGTTAAGTTCTTCTTGCATGGCCATCACCCAATTTGGATCTTGGAGTGCTTCCTCAATGTGAGTGGGTTCTACACATGAATCAAACGAGTAGTGCTCACAAAATGTAGCAAATTGGCGAGAACGTGTACTTACTCCCCTTGACGGACTTCCAATGATTTGATCAATCAGGTGCGCCTTGGAGATGCGTCCATGCCTCATAAGTGGTTGTGAAGCACTTGGCGGTGGTGATGTGCGTTGCTCTTCTTGTGTTTGGACATGATCATGGACTTGTTCTTCTTCTTGATGTTGTGTGGCTTGTGAATCTTGTGTCGGCAATGGATCATCCTTTTCTTCTTCATCAACTTGAGGTGCCATAGATGTGTTGATGTTGGAACTTGAAGCTCCCCCTTGATCATGGCTCTCCTCAACTTTGGGCTTGATGTCTCCAATGGTCATGTTCTTCATAGCTTATCGTAGAGGCTCATCATCTATTTCATCATGACCAAAACTCTCCTCTTGGGAGTCATTAGTTTCATCAAACTCAACATCACAACTTTCCTCAACTAAACCGGAGGTTTGGTTGAATACTCGATATGATTTTGAGTTTGATGCATAACCAAGAAAGATACCAACATCACACCTTCTTTCAAACTTACCGAGCCTTTTCTTGCGGTAGATGTAGCACTTGCACCCGAAGACTCGGAAATAGGAGATATTGGGCTTTCTCCCAATGAGAAGTTCGTACGGGGACTTTTGAAGTAGTCGATGTAGGTAGACCCGATTTGCGGCATGGCACGCCGTGTTGATTGCTTTGGCCCTAAACTTCTCGGACGTGCCATAGTCATCAAGCATTGCTCGTGCAAGTGTGATAAGAGTCTTGTTCTTCCTTTCAATGACACCATTTTGTTGAGGAGTGTATGTGGCTGAAAATTCATGCTTCACGCCTTCACGATCACACCACTCCCCAATGTTGTAGTTCTTGAATTCGGTGCCTTTGTCACTCCGTACCTTGATGATGGGAAGTTGAAATTCCCTTTGAGCACGGTTAGCGAAGGTCTTGAACACTTCCGGAGTTTCACTCTTGTCATCTAGAAACAAAGTCCAAGCATAGCGAGAGTAGTCATCAACTATAACAAGACAATAGAGATTACCACCAAGGCTTTGATATGTGGATGGTCCGAAGAGGTCCATGTGGAGCAACTCAAGTGGCTTGGAGGTTGACACCATTGTCTTCATCGGGTGGTGAGAAGCAACTTGCCTCCCGGCTTGACAAGCGCTACGAAGCTTGTTCTTCTCAAATGTAACATCCTTCACGCCGGTCACCATCTTGAGCTTGAATGACTTCTGGAGCTTGCTCATTCCAATGTGAGCTATGTGTCGATGCCATAGCCAACCCAAACTCGTCTTGGTGAAAAGACAAGTGGTCAAGCTAGCATCCTTGTTGGAGAAGTCTGCTAAGTAGAGATGTCCATGCCGAAATCCTTTGAAGATTAGTTCTTTGCTCATTTCACTAGTCACAACAACATCATTCTTGCTAAAGGTGCACGTTAGTCCAAGATCACATAATTGTGCACTAGAAAGCAAAATGAAACTAAGTGACTTAACATACAATACATTGGAAATGATAAATCATTTGAAATTGCAATCTTACCCAACCCAATTACCTTCCCCTTAGAGTTATCACCAAAGGTGACTTGTTCATGATTGTCGGGGTTCTCTATGGAGGTGAACATACCATCGTTGCCGGTCATATGTTGAGTGCACCCGCTATCGAGTACCCAATGCTTTCCTCCGACTTTGTAGTTCACCTACACACATGAATTCAATTTTTTATTTTAGGCACCCAAGCCAACTTAGGTCCTTGTATGTGTGATACAAGTGTTTTTGGGACCCAAAGTTGCTTGGGGAGCTTCCCCTTCATGCCCTTCATATTCTTGCCAATGAACCTTGCCTTCACCTTGCCATCTACTTTACTCAAGAGATAATAATGATCATCGAAAGTAGACTTGTAGTTAGTAGGCAATTTTGGAGAAGGCCGGTTAGGAAGAGGACACTCCCTTGTATGGTGACCGGTGATCTCACAATGTTGGCCATAAGAACCAACTTCCTTGATGAAGCTCGTTTTAAGCTCCGGTGAGGGCACCTTTCCTTTGTTAGGCACCGGGAAGGATCCAAGTCCTCTCTTGTTGAAGGCCCTTGCTTGTTGGAAGAGGATTTCTTTGTGCTTGACTTCTCCCTTAGATAGTCTTGCCACACTAGTGAGGAGACTTTCAATTTGATCCAACAAATCCTTCTCCCTAGCATTCTCTTTCAAAGGCAAAGACTTATGCAAGACATTAGTGGCATGAGAAACAATAGATACCTTATCATTAAGGGTTTCTTTCTTTATAGTTTTCAATTATTGATCAAGAACTTCATAAGCAAGGTTAAGTACTTGATGCTCTTGGATTAACTCATTGTGCTTTCCCAAGAGTGCTTGGTGTGCTACGTCAAGCTCATGATGATCTAGCTTGATTTGAGCCTTATTCTCCTCAACTTGCTTGACATGAGATTTGAGTGTGTCATGCTCCTTAAGTATGCTTTCATACTTGTTAAGCAAATCAAGGTTATCACTCTCAAGCTTAGCACGATCTTCTTCAAGAGCCTTGACCTTACTCTTTATCCTTTTAATGATAGTGTGGTATTCATTTATCAATGAAGCTAAGTCATCGGGGGAAAGCTCATCATCGCTAGAATCATCACATACCTTGGTGTTACCTTTTGCCATGAGGCACATGGGAGGTGGACGAAGAGATGAATCATCATTGTTGGCAATGGCAAGGCCGGCAAAGCTCTCTTCTTCAACTTCACTCTCTTCGTCACTAGATTCTTCATCGGTGATCCATTCATTTGCCTCACACATGAACACCTTTTTTGGCCCTTTTCTCTTCTTTGGGAAGAGTTTTGCCTTTTTGCCTTTGTCATGCTTCTTCTTCCCAAAGAATCTTGGTTTGGGCTTGACCTCTTCTTCATCATCCTCACTATCCTCAAGCTTGCGATGCTTGCCCTTGTGGTTCTCTCTTCTTTTGTCCGGTTTTGGACAATCATAGGAGATGTGGCCTTGATCACCACAATTATAGCAAGTCTTGTTGTCATCTCTCCTTGGTAGAAATGCTTTCTTTCTGGGATCAAAGGTTTATCCCTTCTTGGCAATCTTGGAGTTCAAGTGAGAGAATTTTCTCATCATCAATGCAAGCTCATCATCGTCATCTTCACTTGATGCTTGCTCTTCTTCACTTGAGCTAGGCTCGACCACTTTCTTTTTCTTGAGACTTGTTTTCTTGGTGGAAGCCTTTAGAGCAATTGTCTTTGAAGATGATTCCTCCATCATCCCAAGAACACTCATCTCATGAGTGTGAATCTCTCCAATAAGTTCTGAAACTTCAATGTGATCAAGATATTCTTTTTGAAGCATGGAGTTGATGATGTTGTACTTTGGCTTAGGAAGAAGCATAAGAATCTTGCGATTGATGAGTCCCTTGCCAAGAGAAGCAATATCAAGAGCATTAATTTCCTCAATAAGCACATTCAAGTGAGAAAACATTTCAATGACATTTTCATGAGGTAGAATTTTGAACTCATCATATTTGGCCTTAAGCATATGATACTTTAGTTCTTTGACACGAGAAGAACCCTCATGAATTTCAATCAAGCAAGCCCAAATTTCAGAAGTTTTTTCTTTGCTAGCAATCCTAGCAAACACATCTTGACTAATGCATTCATAAATAGCATTCCTAGCCTTTGCATCTCACTTGACTTGATCACCAATATAGTTATGCTCACCAAACCCCGCACGGGTCGCTTCCCATACCTCGGGGGCAATAGCCTCTAGATAAGCACGCATGCATGCTTTCCAATACACAAAGTTCTTGCCCTCGAAGATAGGAACCGAACCCCCAATCTTGGCCATTTTGGCTCTCTAGCGATGAAGCTGGAATGATCCAATGAGCAACCTCGCTCTGATACCAATTGTAAGGATCGAATGCCCAAGAGGGGGGTGAATTGGGCTTCTTTTCAAAAATTAAAGCAATAAAAACTTAACTACTAAAAGCCCAATTCCCTATGCAAACAACCTATGCATTCAAGTGAATAGTAATTTTGCGGTATATGAAATGCATAAGTGAAACGGGAAGGAAAGAGTGTGCAATCTCCCGAGGAGACACGAATACACGGAGATTTATGCCGTGGTTCGGCAAGATCGTCAAGACCTTCCTACATCCACGTTGTGGCACCCACCAAAGGGTATATCCACTCCCAAGTCACCGAGACCAGGGATCTTCACTAAAAGTCTCCGTTCGCCAACCGCGGCAAGGTGGAGCTCAAGCCTTGTACAAGTTTGATCCTCCGGGCTTCCACAACCGACTTGGCAAGGTCCGGAAGGCTCTCTCCAATCACCGACTGTTACACAGTGAGTGCAATCACCAAGAGACACGCCCTTATAGTTCTCACTAGACTAGAGACTCCAATCACCAAGAATGGAAGCACACAAGCATCATCTCTAGCAAGTTCTAGCCTATCTCTTGGTGTACAAGTGGTGTAAGTGATGTAGAAGTGGTAGCTCAATGTCTTGAATGCTTGGCAATGTGTAGAGTAGCTCTGGGTATCAAGACTTATCGAAATGACTGGTTGAAGGGGTATAAATAGCCAGCCTCCACAAAATAGCCGTTGAAAAAGTAGGCTGACATCACTGTTTTGCAAACATTGGATGATCCGATGTTCTCCCTTCAGTTGTCATCGGTCGAATACAAATTAGCTGATGTCATTATGTCAGATATGATCGTTGATCAACCGATGTAACACTTGCCTCATCATCAGATGATCCGGTGACACTTGATCCAGAATTGGTCCAGAAATAATGCTTACTGGAGTGATTGACTGATGTGTTGTAATTATACATCGGATGGTCCGGTGTTACACTTGGTCCAGGGAAATTGCTTACTGGAGTGATAGACCGATGTAACACTTGCTTCATCAACGGATGATCCGGTGTGTACTCAAGTCTGAGGTTATTTTCTGCTGTTGAGCCAACTCGACTGATATAGTGTTTTCTGGATACATCGGTTGATCCGGTGCGTTGATTTTGTCTTCTTCGAGTTGTTCTAAGTGATTCTTTTGGAATTTGTTCGAGTGACCTCTTAGACATTGGTTTGAGATGTTCTTCTGATGATGACCAAGTCTTGAGCACTGTCAATTTCGATGGAATAAATTTGACATATGTGCTTTTTCTTTTAGTCTTCATAAAAATTGATTGACCTTGTAAAATAATTTGTTTAGGGGTCTCCAATTGTATCCAATGAGCAGTAGATGATATACATATAGAGTTCATTAAGTGTGATGAGTGATATGAGAGACCTTGCATCCACAAACTCATTAGTAATATCCAACGGTTGTCATTAATCATCGAAACCATACCTCATGGGGGCCTAGATGCTTTCATCCATGATTAGAGAAAGCCCCGGATACAATAGAATGACTCTGAATGAGCTACTTGGAAAAATCATCAATTTTGAGATGATGGAAAAGCAAGCGAAGCATGTCAAGGAAATTGCCGATCGCAAAGAAGAAAGGGGTGGCTTTGAAGTCCACCCTCAAGCTCTTATCTAAAGAAGTGCGAGAAGCACAACTAGAAGAAGATGGTGATGATGAGAGCAGTGACTTGGATGAAGATGACATGATATTATTTATGAAGAAATTCAAGAAGATGATGAAGAAGAGACAAGGCGCTAAATCATATGAAGGAAAATACAGAGAAAGATCAAAGCCAAAGTTGAGGCGAGCATGCTATAATTGTGGTGAGTATAGCCACTTTATAGTTGATTGCCCATACGAAGAGAACAAGAAGAAGACCAATAAAGCAAAGCCTCAACCAAAGAAGTTCTTCAAGAAGAAGAAACAAGCCAAACAAGCGCACATAGGGAAAGAGTGGGACTCAAATGATGAGTCCTCATCATCAGAAGAAGAAGAGATGGCTAGCATAGCCATCGAGAAGACATCCAAGAAGTCCACTCTCTTCCCTACTCTCGACGCATGGAAGGGAAACGGCACTTTCCTCATGGCAAAGGAAGGTAAACGCAAGGTAACAACAAAACCCACTTCCGTGCATTCCTATTCTAGTGATAACGACATTACTAGCGATAATGAAGATATCCTCATTGGACTAGATAAGAAAACTGCCACAAAGATGAAATTTTTACTTGATCAACTTGTTGAGAAGGAGAGGTTGATACATCGTCAAGAAGACATGATTGTCTCCCAAAAGGAGGAATATGTCGAACTTGACAAACTTCTAGAGATTGAAAAGGAGCGGAGCAAGTCACTAGAGCTTGAATTAGCTTCAAGCAAGGAAACTTGCTTGAAGTTAAGCGACTCAAATGCTACAATCAAGGAAGAACTTGCTAAACTAATCAAGGTTAACAAGATCCTTGAGGTGCAAGTTGAGTCACTCAAGCAAGGCGACCCTTCATCCTCTTCAAGCTCACCTTCTCAACACATTAAAACTGAAGTTGTTTCTACTTGTACATGTGGTAAAGTTGACAACAGTTTGAAAGACAAGTCAACCTCTACCAAGGACAAGCATCCTGCACAAAATGGCATATTTGACAAGGAGATCAAATATGCACGTAGTGCATACTTGGTCACAAAAACTCCAAATGTCAAATATGGCATTGGTTACTCTTATGGTGAAAAGCAACAAGCTAGAAGCCATAAGAATAACAAGGATAGCAATGTCTTTGTAAAGGGAAGACTCTTTCAAACTGGAAAATCAAAAGTTAATGAATACAACATGAATGATCATCGGGCTAGTCCGGTCAGGGTCCGGACAAGTCTTGTACTCCGGCAAGTCTGGCCTCCCAGACTAGTCTTGTGTATAAACAACAAAAGTTACTATTCAGAACTTTCGATGCATCTTATGTCTTGATGAGCAGTATTTATGGAAAGGTTTATACTCATTATGTTGGGCCACGCCATGAGAACACCAAATCTCGCGTGTGGGTGCCCAAATCCCTTGTGACTAACCTAAAAGGACCCAACCAAGCTTGGGTACCTAAAACCAAGGCATAATTTGTTTTTGCAGGCCTATTCCTCCGGTGGATCTAAATGGGTGCTAGACAGTGGCTGTACCAACTATATGATCGGAGAAAGGAGGATGTTCATTGAATATGAAGCAAATGAGGATCCAAGAGAGGGCATCTACTTTAGAGACAATAGTCAAAAAAAGGTGCTCGGTACCGGTAAAATTGTCATATCACCACAACACACTCTTTTTCACGTATTACATGTAGATTCCTTAGATTATAACCTGCTGTCCATATCTCAATTATGTGACAATGGTTATAATTGCTTGTTCACTAATGAGGGTGTGACCGTTTCTAGGAGGAGTGATGGTTCCATTGCATTCAAGGGTATGTTAAAGGGAAAGCTCTATCTTGTTGACTTCAACAAGGATTAAGCCGAACTTGACACATGCTTGAGTACAAAGACCAACATGGGTTGGCTGTGGCATAGATGGCTAGCACATGTTGGTATGAGGAATCTTCAAAAACTCCTCAAGGGCGATCACATCGGAGGTTTAAAGGATGTTGTTTTTGAGAAAGACAGGCCCTGTAGCGCATGCCAAGCTGGGAAGCAAGTTGGAGCACCTCATCCCACGAAGAACGTCATGACTACAACAAGACCGCTCGAACTACTTCACATGGACTTATTTGGTCCAATTGCTTACATAAGCATCGGCGGTAACAAAGATGGTTTTGTAGTTGCTGATGATTTTTCTCGCTTCACTTTGGTTTTCGTTTTGCATGATAAGTCAGAAACACAAGGAATACTCAAGAAGTTCTTCAAGCGAGCTCAAAATAAATTATCATTGACAGTCAAGAACATTCGAAGCGACAATGGCATGGAGTTCAAGAACACACAAGTGGAGGAGTACCTAGATGAAGAAGGCATAAAGCACGAGTTTTTAGCATCGTACTCCCCTTAACAAAATGGAGTTGCCGAAAGGAAGAACTAAACCCTCATAGAGATGGCGAGAACAATGCTCGATGAGTACAAGACCTCGGATCGATTTTGGGCGGAAGTGGTCAACAATGCTTGCCACCCCATAAATCGACTTTACCTTCATCGACTACTCAAGAAGTCATCCTATGAGCTACTCACCGGTAACAAACCCAAAGTTTCATATTTTTGAGTTTTCAGTTCCAAATGTTACATTTTGAACAAGAAGCCAAGGACTTCAAAGTTCGCTTCGAAGTCCGATAAAGGTTTCTTGCTTAGTTATGATTCGAACACTTACGCCTATTGTGTCTACAACAAGACCTCTGGACTTGTTGAAGTAGCACGTGATGTAGTGTTCGATGAAACTATTGGCTCCCAAGAGGAGCAAGTTGATCCATGTGTGCTAGATAAAGAAGAAGCTCCTTGTCAAGCATTGAAAAGAATGGCGTTAGGCGAGATTCGACCACAAGAGCCACCTCTACATATCCATAAGGAAAATGAACCACAAGAGGAGACCAATGATCAAGGGGGAGCTTCCATACAAGATCAACCTCAAGAAAGTGAAGATGATCAACAAGTCAACGAGGGCAACCATTTAGGCGGAGAAGAAGATGATCATGAAGATTCAAGACAACAGGTACCACACCCAAGAGTACACTAATGCGTCCAAAAGGATCACACAATCGACAACATCATCAGTGACATCCAAAAGGGAGTAACTACTAGATCCCGCATACCTAATTTTTGTGAGCATCATTCGTTTGTGTCCTTTTTGGAACCACGAAGGGTTGAGGATGAATTGAAGGATCCGTACTGGGTAGTGGCCATGCAAGAAGAACTCAACAATTTCAAGAGAAACGAGGTGTGGGAACTAGTCTAAAGACCCAAATCCAACGTCGTCGGCACCAAATGGGTCTTCCGCAACAAACAAGACGAACACGGGGTGGTGACAAGGAACAAGGCACGACTTGTGGCAAAAAGGTATTCACAAGTCGAAGGTTTGGATTTCGATGAAACCTTTGCTCCCGTAGCTAGACTTGAATCTATTAGAATATTACTTGCATATGCTACTCACCATGATTTGAAGCTCTATCAAATAGATGTGAAAAGCGCCTTCCTCAACAGACCAATCAAGGAGGAGGTGTGTGTGGAGCAACCCTCCCCCCCCCTGTTTGAAGACGAAGAGTTCTCCAACCACGTATTTAAATTGTGTAAGGCTCTCTACGGCCTCAAACAAGCTCCTAGAGCTTGGTATGAGTGTCTTAGAGATTTTTTAATTGAAAACGGCTTTAAGATTGGTAAAGTAGATTATACATTATTTACAAAGAATTTTGACGATAAACTTTTTGTTTGTCAAATCTATGTTGATGACATAATCTTTGGTTCAACTAACAAATATTTTTGTGAGGAATTTAGTAAAGTTAGGACAGACAGATTTGAGATGTCTATGATGGGAGAGCTAAAGTACTTCTTGGGATTCCAAGTGAGGCAACAAAAGGAAGGGATGTTCATAAGCCAAACGAAGTACACTCAAGACATACTCAAGAAGATTGGAATGGACAAGGCGAAGCCCATAAAGACTCCCATGGCAATGAATGGTCACTTGGATCTCAATGAAGATGGACCTAGCGTCGACCAAAAGGTATATCGCTCTATGATTGGATCTCTACTCTATTTATGTGCATCTAGGGCAGATATTATGTTGAGTGTATGTTTGTGTGCAAGATTTCAAGCCAATCCTAAGGAGTGTCACTTGACAGACGTAAAAAGGATCTTGAGATATTTAGTTCATACACCCAACCTTGGTCTCTGGTACCCAAAAGGCTCCAAATTCAAGCTCATTGGTTACTCCGATGCAGATTATGCCGGATGCAAAGTAGATAGAAAAAGTACATCTGGTACATGCCAATTCCTAGGTACATCCCTAGTTTCTTGGTCCTCCAAGAAACAAAACTCCATTGCCTTATCCACAGCCGAAGCGGAGTATGTTGCAGCCAGGAGTTGTTGTGCACAACTTCTTTGGATGCGACAAACTCTAAGGGATTACAATTACAATATGAACTGTATTCCACTCCTTTGTGACAATGAGAGTGCCATTAAAATTGCCCATAATCCAGTTGAACACTCTAGAACCAAACACATAGACATCAGGCATCACTTCTTGAGAGACCATTCCATGAAAGGAGATATATCCATTTCCCATGTCAACACCGAAAAGCAATTAGTTGACATACTCACCAAGCCACTTGATGAAAAACGTTTTTGCGAGCTTCGAAATGAACTAAATATCCTTGATGCTCGGAATGTGGCTTGACAATTTGCATACCTGTATGAATTCTTCAAAATATGTTGATTGGATTGTGAAAATCATCTTTCTCAATTTTCTCCGAAAAACTATGTCAATTACTAGATCTTGGTGAATTATGGTCATTGCTTGATTGTTGTATGCTTACTGATCATATTCATCAAGATTATTTGATTTGTTTTGCCTCCCTATTTTCTAAATAAGTACCTTCAAATATATATGAATGGGCTAAGAAGTTCTTCCCTGGTGACCACGGACTAGTCCATGGTTACCCGGACTAGTCCGCCCATGCAGACTAGTCCGCAGAGCACCGGTTAGGCCGGACTAGTCCGGTAGACCACGGACTAGTCCGATATAGCCTCTGGAAAAGTTCGGACTAGTCCGGTCATTTCCAGACTTGTCCGATTTTTCGTGTCCATAACCCTAGCCGCCACCAAACCCTAATTTCCTCACCCCCACACTTGCCTCAAGCCTTCTCTCTCCGCACTCGAGCTCCCAAGGCGATTCCTTGTTTTCTCCACCAAAAAGCTCCACATTTAGGCAGAAATCAAGCTTCCTCGCTCGGAGATTGAAGCTCGCGGACTTGTCCGGCCTTCAACAACATCCTCTTAGAGATTCAAACAATTTCTTCCGTAATTTTCCCCCAAATCCTAGAAGTCCCTATTTTCTTCATTGTTGATCGAATAGCCTAGCATCTCTCACTATATACATGCTTCCTTGATGTATTACGTTGATGCTAAGATAGTTGTGCATTAGTAATCACCATTTGTCTCGTTTCTTAGGTTTTTGAGGATGAATATCAGGCTAGTCCGGTCCATGCACGACAAGTCTGGTCACCCGGACTAGTCCGTGCTTGTGCACCGGACTTGTCTGATTTTTCCGAACTCAAACGTAACCTTTTACTTCATCAATGCAATTCCTTGTTATCCTTGCTCATCCAAACCTTGCATAATCCATTATCAGGGCATGTCGCACTCTCACGATGAAGCTTCAGACTTCAAAGCCGAGATGGCCCAAGAAGCCCCGCTTCGGTCCTCGACGGACCAATGCAAGAAGCGACCTTCCGAGCCAGCCCCCTCTCCTCCTCATCCTCAAAAGAGGGTGGCTCGACACAAGGTGCCTGCCTCCAGGGCCTCCGCTGGTGGTGGCCCTAGCTCGGCGAGTGCCCGCCTAGCAAAGGGCAAGGGCAAGGGGATCGCAACGGGCCCGATTGGCCCCCTGAAGATGTCAGCTCCGAAGCAAGGGGCTCGGGACCCCACAGAAGAAAAGTTCAATGGGAAAGGTAGTGACTCAACGGCTAAGTTCCGCAATGTTGATTGCTACAGCCGTCCGAAGCAAGCTGTGGATGGAAGATTTTGGAGCAATTTCCATGCAGATTTCTACAAGTATGTGTACCTCCCCATGAAGACACCTATAGTGCGCAGCCAGTGGATTGATTGGGCACATTTTGAGAAGAAGGGCTGCTCGCCATTTGTTGAAGTGGTGGAAGCAATTGAGAGGCATGGCCTGAAGGATCTCGTTGCCTTCAGGAACAATTGGAATGATGAGGTCATAGCACAATTCTTTGCGAATTGCTATTTCTCAAGTGATGATGAAGAGAGTGTTACTTGGATGACTCACGGATCCAAGTACAGTATAACTTATGAAAACTTTGCAAGCCTGCTGCACCTTGACACCTCAAGCCATGACAACTTGGTCATCCACAATATAGGTGTCATTGAGAAGTACAGGATGAAATTCCTCTATGATCCCAACTCCAAGTTCGACCCCCCTTCTACCAAGAACATGAAGCCATTCTTTGTGGTGTTGAACAGAGTTTTGAGGAAGACAATTGCCCCCAAGGACGGGGATGCTGGTAGTGTGCAGGGCTATCTTTGGACCCTGATGAGGGTCATAAGCAAGGACCGCAAGTTTGATGTGGCTGACTACATCTGGAACGATATGGTCAACATCTCTTGCACACCCAACAGGTCATGTTGCTATGCTCCGTATCTTATGTTCATGATTGAAAAAGTCACTAGGATAGAATTTGTCAAAGATGTGGAGCACCTTCCTTTGAGGCCCCAGATGCCTCAAAAGCCAAGCATTCAGGCTGCTCCATCTATGGCCTCCAGTCCTGAGGCTCCCGCAAGAGCAAGTGGAGATGCCAGGGCTGCCCCTGCCACTAGGGCAGCTCCTCAAAAGGGATCTGCGAGTGGCATATTCAAGTAGTTGGCTACTATCTTTGCTTCCTGCAGAAAGGCTGAAGTGAAGGCCCACAAGCTTAACAAGAGAAGAAAGGAAGACATGAAGTATGTCAAGGCAAATGTGAAGAAGATTTGCCAGAAATTGGAGATCGAGCCCATTGGATCTCCGGTAATCTCCGATGATTCCGACTTCGACTACACTGAGCTCGGGCCCTTGACTCCCTCCGAGCTTGCCTACTATGGCATTGGGGGCTCGAGTGGCTGCGCACCTCCTCCTCCTCCTCATCAGCCCGAAGACGAAGCTGAAGACGATGAGAGGACCGACTGCGAGGCTTGAAGACTTTAGGTTCCTTCTCTCCTTCTTTTGGGTGTCTTGATGCCAAAGGGGGAGAGATTGAGGGGGAGTCTTAGGTCTTAGGTCTTAAGCTGTAGGATGCGAGGAGAGAGCTTCTTGTGTCCTTTTTGTCTATTTTGGGTTGTAAAACTTTTATTATGCTCTTATGTTAATTATGGTCCTGTGATGCAATGTTTTGATCTTCTTGAGAAGTAATTGTTGAAATCTGTGATTTTGCTCCAAGAATGACATATATGTTTGTTGTTGGTGTGTTAATGGCAATTATTTCATTCTCATTGTTTCAATGCACTTAGTTATGCATCCCACCATAAAGAATGCACATATGGATCATGCTTTCATTGCTTGATGTATTTTAGACTCACATGTGCATACTTTATGTAAATCTCAACTTTTTATCATATTTTGTGTCATCTCAATTGGTTTTCATCAATCACCAAAAGGGGGGCGATTGAAAGTGCATCTAGGAATCCCTTGTGGTTTTGGATGATTTATGACAAGCAAATGAGATCCTAACCACTTTGTTGAGATGAGCACAGGTTTTAATGTGAAAATAAGCAAAGTGCCAAAAAGAAGGGAGAATGAGGAGAAATGTGGTAAAGAGCTCAAGGAACAAATGTAGTAGATCATTGTGTATGGAGTGTGTTAAGGAAACACACCCCAAGAGCTCAAACACAAATAAACACACATATTGCACAAATTTATACAGGACCGGACTAGTCCGACTGACACTGGACTAGTTCGATATCTCTCTGCACAAGATCGGACAAGTTCGATATCACCACGGACTAGTCTGATATCTCTTTGACTAGAATCGGACTAGTCCTCCCCAGTGCGGACTAGTCCTCAAAACACTTCACAAGCTGCACAAAATCGGACAAGTCCGATCACACAACGGACTAGTCCGATATCATTCTGATCTAAATCGGACAAGTCCGATATTGGCACGGACTAGTCCAAAAACCCTCTGACCTAAATCGGACAAGTCCTCCAAGTGCGGACTTGTCACCCAATTCACTTAAGGTTTCACTAATCCAGACAAGTCTGATGGTTATCGGACTAGTCCGAAGATTTCCAGAAGCGAAATCAGACAAGTCCGCTCCTAGCCGGACAAGCCCGATATTTTGGGACACTTAGGGTTTGCTACACACAGAACACCGGACTAGTCTAGTGTCCACCACGGACTAGTCCAATCTTTCTAAACCCTAACAGTCACTTTTAGAAACTTCATATAAATAGAGGTGCACGGCCCAACTTTAATAACTCTCGACCCCTGCGCCGTCACACCTTCCAAGAGCCTCAAAAACACATCTCTCCACGAAATCAAAAGTCACAAAGATCAATCCCTTGAGGATACACTTTGGAAAATTGGAGAGACACGATTCATCACCCTTGAGCTCTTGATTTGATTCCCTAACACACTCCTGTGATTTTCATTGTAATCTTTTGAGTGTGTTCTTGGTGGAGTTTTCATTGTAATCTAGGGGAGCCCTCAACGTGTGAGAAGGCCCCTTTAATTTTGTTATTTACTCTTTGTGATAAGAGAAGAGTATTGGCCTTCGTGGCGATCCGACGAGGGTAGGGGGTGAGAAGACACGGTCCTTTTGTAGACTCCTCAACGTGGATGTAGGTTGCCTCTGTGGGAACCGAACCACGGGATAAATTGCTTGTGTTCTTAATTTGTGTTCATTGTCCTTATACATCACATCAATCTAGGGTTTCAATCAATCTTGCTTACTTTACGTTGAATCATTAAATATAAGATTAAATTGTGATATACCCTAGTCCATAAGTGTGCAACACTTCAATTACAAGTACATTTCCACTGCATACACTCTAGAATCAAATTAATCAATTAAACTTGATTAACCTAGTCGGTACACACCGAACTAGTCCGTACTTGACCGGACTAGTCCGATATCTCGAGTTTTGATCTGGTTGTTAAGTGTTGCAGGTTCCGACAAAATTCAAAAAGGCCTATTCACCCCCCCCCCCCTCTAGGCCACATTCACTATGATTAGAGGAAGACATATCAAAATCATCTTTAAGAACTCTTCCAAACCGAGACATGTTAAAAATAAGCTCACTATTTGAATTTACAACTTTGCAGCAATTTTTAGTGAAAATAATTTTTAGATTTTCATCTAGCAGTTGCGAAACAGAAAGCAAGTTGTATTTCAAATTTTTAACAAGTGCCACATCCTTCAAAGTGATCATTTACTCTAACCGAACCCTTAGTAATTATAGGAGTTTAAGAATTATCGGCAAAAGTATCATTCTCTACACGTGACACAAAAGGGAGGGAGGAGAACCATTCTTTGTTAACGGTCATGTGGCGTGAGCAACCTCAAACCACAATCCAAATGTTCTGCTTCCTCAAGCGTGTAACCTACATAGAAGAACAATACGTCGATGACTCAATATTGGGGTTAGTCAAAAGGCATTTAGGAATCCAGTATTGAGTCACATGACGTGCAGCAGGAAAAGCACGCAAAAGCTGAGATAACACAGCAGGTTTATGTGTCAAAGTTTAAGATTTTTTGTTCTTAACTACTGACCTATAAGGTGTTACTTGGGTAGCACAAAATTCAGTAGCTCCGGAAGCAAAAACAGAAGCTCCGTAGGTAACAACAGAAGGTCCGGAGGCAAAAACTAGAGCTCCGGAGGTAAACTTTGGATGTTTTGACTCTAACAGCAGGTTGCATGTTCCTGACATTCGTTTAGAATGTGCAGCAAATTTTGCATGAGGGTTATAAGATCTAGCTTGCATTCCTCCCTTTTAATGTTGTTTAGCTAGTCTATAACAAAAATCTATGACATGACCATCTCTACCACAATAGGTACAATTAAATTTAACTTTGTGTTTATGTCTAGATGAGCATGTAGTATGTTTATTTGAACCCGAACGTGACAATACTCCTGCAGATATAAAAAACCACCTCTTTTGGTTTAGGAACTATTTTAATCAAACCACTTCATAATGACTTTACAACTTTAGGTGGATGTGCTTTACCATGAGCATGAGAATCAAAACGTAAACGAGTTTTATCATTGCAATATTTGGATGAATTCAGTAGCAAGTTTAGATTTTTTGTTCCCAATACAAAAATGCTCTAGTGTCCTATTCATGTCATCAAGTTTCTTAGACAATTATAGACAGTTTTCACATGAAGTTTTTCCTTTTAATTTGCAATTAGAACAATATTTAACTTCATGAGCACTAAAGAATTGTTCAGTATTGAAATTTCATTCATAGCATCTTTTGGTTTCATTTCAAGATTGTCACATGCAGAATAATGCAGATCATTGGTAGTACAAGAAAAATCTTTTAAGTTTTTAACATTAAAATTAGAAAGCTTTTTGTTCTTTTCAATTTCTTCATCATGTCTATCCAGAGTGGAGGAGTGTTCACTTCTTAATATGGACAATTGTTCATAGATTAAGTCACATGAGGGACATGCATCATCACTAGGAATCAAAGTTTTTAAACGGTTGATTTTAGATTCTAGTGATTCAATTTTAGCAGCATTATCCCTTAGCTTTTTGTCCTTTTTCTTAACAATAATAGTTGCACGAGAAATTGCATCACATATTTCATTACAGGTAGAACATACCTCATCGCTGTCACTGTTGTGTTCTGTGTCCTCCTGTCTTGATCTTGATCTTGTTTCGCCCGCCATGAAGCATAAGTTGGCCAGATCATCATCATCTTCATCACTTCCAAGGTCTACATCACTTGAACTGAGCTCTTGAAGTGTGATGATGAAGCTGTTTATCATCTTGCGTCCTATGGAAACCTTCATTTTCTTGTTGAAGTTTCCACAGGTGGTCTTGACCTTGTTCTGCTTCTCTTCACGGGTAGTAGGACCTGAAAGGTTAGGGCATTCTGTACGAAACTATCCTGTCTACCACATTCGAAGCATCATTGAGGTCCGGAGCTTCCTCTCCTTCTAGTTCTCACATTTTGTAATGCTTTTGAGAACCGAGTAGAGATGAGTGCTAGCTCTTCTTCTGGAAATTCTTCAATCTGTTCCAGGGTTAGTGAAGACAGCAAAGCAAGTGTATTGCTAGACGAAGATTGGTCGGAGCTAGGCAAATCACGTTGAGAAACAAATGCAAGAGACTTGTTTGGGTTCTTACGTGATATTATGTCAATTTCATGAGTTTTCAATTTAGAATATAGCACATCTAATGTAAGTGTACTCATAACAGTAGATTCACGAATAGATGTGACTTTCATCTCCCAAATTGACATGTCTAATGCACTTAACAATTGTCTAGCATTTTCAGCATCTGAAAAATTAACATTGACACTACGCAAGTTGCTGAGAATTTTATTAAATCGAGAAAAAAGGTCATCAATAGACTCAACGGGTTGCATAGCGCATGTATTCATTTTTGAACATATCCTGCTTTACCTCCTTGATCGTGTAAGATCCTTCGTGTTAGTCACAAAGTGCTCTCCACACATTGTACGCCGATCGGAGGTGTGCAACACGGTCGAAGTCACTCTGAGTTAGTCCTTAGATTATCAAGTTGTGGGCTTTATTGTTGTTGTCGACATCTCTTAAGTTTATAGCCATGACTTGATCGTTCGGCGGCATGTCGTAAGGCTTGTACACTTTTTCCCATATCACGAAGCCTTGCGCCTGGATAAAAGCTTCCATGCGTGCCTTCCAAACCTGAAAATCAATACCAACAAACACACAAGGTTCTGCCGAGTATTTCTCCATGAGGATTAGTAGAGAACACATGCAAATCACAAAGATTAGAGCATCATGGTTCTTATACCAATTGTAGGATTGAAGAGCACGTGTAAAGATACCAGAGGGGGGTGAATGGTAGATTAAAACTTTTCAGCGGAAGCAACAAAAAACCCCTCGGCAGGAAAATGATCTGTTAAAGAAATCGTGTGTGCGACTAATCTAAAGGTGATCAATTTTAACTAAACAATTATAGATTGTGGAGAACCAAGTCACGAAGACGTCACAACAAAAATAACGGAAATCCGAGAGAAACTCAAGTTACGATCGAAAGATCGAACAAAGGTCAATCGGTCCAACCCGAGAAAAACAGTTTTGGAATACTGCAAAGAAACTCGTGTAGATCAGAAACCACAAATCCAATGATCGTGAAATTTTCACAGATGATAAAAAATCAAGTTTTTAAGACAACCCAAAAATAATCACATTAATCAGATCTGTAAAACTTGAGTTATGATAAAAACACCAAGGAAAGGTAGTGTTGTGCAGAAACTCGACGAGAAAGACTTGACGAAAACAAGTCGGGCGAACAAGGCAAAAAAGCTTCTTTAGACTACGAATTTTATTGATTAGAACTCACAAGGAACAGCCCTAAAGTTGTGCACCACAAGCTCTGGCCTCCCTTGCTTATATAACCATCCCTTAGGCCAACCCAAACTTAACTAGGACTCTAATCCTACTCAATTCACAAATTGAAACTTTCTATACCTGCTCAAGACTCTTCTATACGCAGATAGAAGCAATCTTAAGACTTCCAAACACCTTAGCAACGTATACCACATTCTAAAACAACTCAAATTCGTGCCCACACGAAATTCTATCATAACCAACTCAAAAGTTTCCATATTTGAGTCAAACACGACTGAACCGCAGGATGAGTTCATAACCTAGTCAGTTGGACCTTTCCGATCAATTCTTTACGTCCACTTCTCTTCATCACGCCTCAGAACCATGTAGCCACGTCCATGCACTCCTTGCACACGTCCAAACATCTTCCAACGACGTCCATGATACCTTCACATGCATTATTCTTGATTCAAACATGTTACGCAAACTCTCGATCAACTCAACCACAATTCCTCCCGAACTTGGTTGTTGAACCTCATCTTCTCCCTAAGACTAGTCCAATGGATCCCGTCACCAGCCATGTCTTGAACTCAAAGAACACCTGCACATGAATAAACAACCAATACTTCCGAGCACAAGTCCAAGACTTGACTCTCGTTAGTTCCAAAACCACAACACCTTACGTGAGCACCTCACATAAGCATGTTGCAAACCATAGCGAAACAATATCAGCCATAACCACCAAAACACATTAAAAACTTAGTAAAAGAATACTAAGCAAACTTTCCATAATCCAAAAAGCAAGTTCGAAACATTGCAAGTTAAAAGCAGAACCACTGTGATCAAGCTCCGAACCTTGCCAAAGCTAAACGGACCTTGAACTGGAGCTTACCAAAGCTAGTAGGACCTAGCGCCGGAACTTACCAAAGCCTGTCGGACCTAGCGTCCGAGCTTATCAAAGCTAGTCGGACCTAGAGTGGAGCTAACCAAAGCTAGTCGGGCCTAGACAAAGAAGTCGGACCTAGCATCGGACCTTGCCGGAGCTACCCAAAACAAGTCGGACCTATCGTCGGACCTTGCTGGAGCTTGGACCTAGATGATAAAGGTGTTTTGGTAGTATTCAAAACTTTTATTGCCATAGTCAATGTATTCAGCACACATAGGTCTCACAATCCCCCCCTTGATGAATGCATTGGCAACGCCACTTAAAATTCGAAAAAAGGCATAAAAAGTTTTGAAAACAATTTCTCCCCCTTTTTGAAAATCAAATGATATAGAAATAAATTTCTCCCTTTTGCATACTTATCCCCCTTTGACAATGTACCCAGCAAGGTACAAAAGAGAAATTTTAGTTTGTTATGAGCACATTATAACATAAACATATAAGAAAAAGCTCATCCAAGTCATACTATCAAGTAACTTACACTATCACATCAATGAGATACATAGAGTCGTGTAAGCCATGCTAGAGATCAAATGTAATTTTCAATTTAAGCAAGTCATGATCTCACAAACTTAACTATTTCAAAACCTGAAAGCATAACACTTCTTGCAATATTTTTTCTTTTTCAAAGCACAAATTTAGATCATATGATATTTGCGAGATATTATATGCGCATCTGCCTTATTCTAACCAACCAAGCCAAGCCTATGTCATTTGACAATCAGGAGCTTAAGGACATGGTTTTCGTCATACACAACTTCTTCCAAGTTCATATCTAAGTGCAATGATAAGCCATCTCAAAAGAAGAAGTGCGATGCATGCATAATCTCTTGATCTTTTCTCATTTCTTCATTTGAACATAAAAAATTAATGTGTGAGTTGCTTACTTGATTAATTCTTTTAAAAGCACTTGTGAGCATGCAACGGGTTCAAAACAGCAAGAAAGTTCGATCATGACCATATTTAGTGTAAGTAATTATTCCAATTACTAGTCATGGCAAAAACTAATAAATGTATAACACGAGTAATGTAGTAAGAACTTTCAGCATGTAAAAGGAATCACAAAGTCATATATGTATGAAATATTATGCTCATATTATTTTTAAATTTAGATCCAAAATTTGAAAGCTCCCCCTCAATTTAACCCATGAGGATGCATAACCCCTATTCCACTACGAATGAAAAAAAAAACAAGTGAAATCCAAAGGTTTTGTAAAGATATCAACCAATTGTTGTCCAATTTCTACATGGTGAAGCACAATGTTTCCTTTTTCAACATTATCACGGAGAAAGTGATACCTAATATCAATGTGCTTAGTTCTAGAATGTTGCACGGGGTTTTTAGCAATGCAAATGGCACTAGTGTTATCACAAAACAGTGGAACACTATCTAGATCAACCCCATAGTCCTTAAGTGTTTGAACAATCCAAAGAATTTGTGAGCAAGCACTAGCAGCAGCTACATATTCAGATTCGGCTGTGGATTGTGCAACTGAGCTTTGTTTTCTAGAGGACCAAGCAACAAGTGAGTTACCAAGAAAATGACAAGCACTGGAAGTACTTTTGCTATCAATCCTACAACCCCCAAAATCAGCATCCAAAAAAGCTTTCAAAGTAACAGTTGAGGAAGAAGGAAGAAAAATGTCAAATTCTTGAGTTTCATGTAACTACCTAAGAATCCTTTTGACAGCTTGATCATGTGAAGCACGTGGGGAAGCTTGAAACTGTGCACAAAGACATACGCTAAATTGTATGTCCGGTCTTGATGTCGTGAGATAGAAAAGTGATCCAAGCATGCTCCTATATTCTTTTTGATCCAGGGGTTCTCCATCTTCATCAAGTTCAAGTGTTGATGTTTTTCCCATTGGTGTCCTAAGAGTCTTGCTTTTGACCATGTTGAAACGCTTGAGAAGGTCCCTTGTATACTTCGTTTGATGCACAAAGGTACCTTCCTCGGTTTGCCTGACTTACAGCACCAAAAAGTAAGTGAGTTCACCCATCATACTCATTTCAAATTTTGAACTCATCATAGCTGAAAAATGGACACAAGATCATGAGAAGCACAACCAAAGAAAATATCATCCACATACACTTGAACGAATAATGAGTCATCGCCATGCCTAAGCACAAAAAGAGTTTTATCAACCTTGCCCATGGTAAACCCCATTTCAAGTAAGAATGTTTTTAACCTATCATACCATGCTCTAGGAGCTTGTTTTATACCATATAGGGCTTTAGTCAGTTTGAAGACATGATTAGGAAAATCTGAATTTTCAAAGCCAGGTGGTTGCTTAACATAAACCTCCTCATATATGTAGCCATTAAGAAAAGCACTTTTTACATCCATTTGATATAACTTGAAACCTTTAGATGCAGCAAAAGCTAACAAAATTCTTATGGCTTCTAATCTAGCAACAGGAGCAAAAGTTTCATCAAAATCTAGACCTTCAACTTGTGCGAAACCTTGAGCAACCAATCTAGACTTATTCCTAATCACAACGCCATCCTCACTTTGTTTATTTTTAAACACCTATTTAGTCCTAATAAAGTGTGATCTTGAGGTGGAGGTACAAGTTTCCAAACATTATTTCTTTCAAAATTTTCTAACTCTTCTTGCATGGCAATAGTCCAAGATTCGTTAGTGAGTGCGTGTGATATATCTTTGGGTTCAAAAGAAGCAACAAAATCAGAATGAGCATGAGAATTGGGGTCGAAAAACATGGATCTTGTAACTCGTTCATGCAAGCTTCCAATTATCTGTTGCGGGGGGTGATTCTTGTAAATCTATAGGGGAATAGATGTCTCACAAGCTTCTTCTTCATCAGGTTCATTGCAGATTGATGAGCTTGTGGCTTGTGGACGATCAAGACCACTAGAGATGGTAGTCGGAGCTTGTTCAGAATTCGGAGCTGGACACGTGTCAGCTTCGGAACTATCAGGCAATATCACTTTATCTTCTTCTTCTTTGAAAATACCCTACCCCTGAGGATATAGATCCGGACCTGCAATATTTGAGCTAGTTCCTATGCTAGCTTCGTCAAAAGATACCTCACAAGTCTCCACAATTTTGTTAGTGTCAAGTAAAAGCAGACGGTAGCCTCTAGTATGAGATGGATAACCAAGAAACATGCCATCAATGGATCTAGGTTCAAATTTATCAAGAGTACCATGTTTCTTAAAAAGCATTTGCAACCAAAGACCCGAAAGTGTAACACTAGTCCTATGTCCAAACCGGAGCTCATATGGTGTTTTACCTAGCTTTGCGCGCAAGAAAACACGATTTGAGACATAACAAGCGGTTGCAATCGCATCAACCCAAAATTTCCTAGGAGTTTGATATTCATCAAGAATAGTCCTAGCCATCTCAACTAAGGTTTTGTTCTGTCTTTCTACAACAACGTTTTGTTGAGGTACATAAGGTGAAGAAAATTGATGATCTATTCAATTTTCAGCACAAATGTGATCAAAAGATTGATTTTTAAATTCGGTTCCGTTATCACTTATAATTGCTTTTAAAGATCCTGGCTGATCAATTGATAATTTAAGAAATAAAGTTCTAAAGTGACTAAAAGCTTCATTATTATATGCCATAAAGTAAACCCAAGAGTATCTAGAATAATCATCAACAATCACAAAAACATATCATTTACCTCCGAAGGATTGAACACGTGAAGGTCATACGGTGTCAAAGTGCAAAAGTTGACCCGGTTCAGTTGTCATGATCATTGTGAGAGGAGTATGTGAACCTGCAACCATCTTAGCATGTCTACAAGAAGATCACACAATTTCTTTGTCCCCTTTAAGCTTAGGTAGCCCCTGTATGCAATCAAGAGCACTAACAGGCGTTAGATGATCAAAGCCTATGTGACCAAGTCTACGATGCCAAAAATATAAGTCCTTTGAATCATTAGCAACTAGACACCTATGCTTAGAGGAAGACATATCAAAATCAGCTTTAAAAACTCTTCCAAACCAAGACATGTTAAAAATAAGCTCACTATTTGAATTTACAACTTCGCAGTAATTTTTTTGTGAAAATAATTTCCAGATTTTCATCTAACAATTGTGAAACAGAAAGCAAGTTGTATTTCAAATTTTTAACAATTGCCACATCCTTCAAAGTGATGATTTACTCTAATCGAACCCTTAGCAATTATAGGAGTTGAAGAAATATCGGAAAAAGTAACATTCTCAACACGTGACACAAAAGAGAGGGAGGAGAACCATTTTTTGTTACCGGTCATGTGGTGTAAGCAACCTGAACTACAATCCAAATGTTCTCCTTCCTCAAGCATGTAACCTACATAGAAGAACAATATGTCGATGACTCAATACTGGGGTTAGTCAAAAGGCATTTAGGAATCTAGTACTAAGTCACACGACGTGCAGCAGGAAAAACACACGAAAGCTAAGATAAAACAACAGGTTTATGAGTCAAAGTTTGAGATTTTTTGTTCTTAACTACTGACCTATAAGGTGTTACTTGTGTAGCACAAAATTCAGTAGCTTTGGAAGCAAAAACAGAAGGTCCGGAGGTAACAACAGAAGGTCCGTAGGAAAAAACTGAAGCCCCGGAGGTAAACTTTGAATGCTTTTGACTCATAACAGCAGGTTGCATGTTCCTAACATTCGGTTTAGGATGTGCAGCAAATTTTGCATGAGAGTTATAAGATCAAGCTTGCATTCTTCCCTTTTTATGTTGTTTAGCTAGTCTATAACAAAAATCTATGACATGACCATCTCTACCACAATAGGTACAATGAAATTTAACTTTGTGTTCATGTCTAGATGTACTCCTGCAGATTTAAAACAACCTCTTTTGGTTTAGGAACTGTTTTAATCAAATCACTTCCTAATTACTTTACAATTTTAGGTGGATGTGCTTTAGCATGAGCATGAGAATCAAACCTAAACCAGTTTTATTATTGTAAGATTTGGATGAATTCAGTAGCAAGTTTGGATTTTTGTTATCAATACAAAACTGCTTTAGTGTCCTATTCATGTCATCAAGTTTCTTAGACAATTCTAGGCAGTTTTGATATGAAGTTTTCCTTTTAATTTGCAATTAGAACAATCTTTAACTTCATGAGCACGTAAATCATTGTTCAGTATTGAAATTTCATTCATAGCATCTTTTAGTTTCTTTTCAAGATTGTCACATGCAGAACAATGCATATTATTTGTAGAACAAGAAGCATCTTTTAAGTTTTCAACATTAAAATCAGACAGCTTTTTGTTCTTTTCAATTTCTTCATCAAGTCTATCTAGAGTGTAGGAGTGTGCACTTCTTAATGTGGACAATTGTTCATAGATTAAGTCACATGACGGACATGAATCATCACTAGGAATCAAAGTTTTTAAACGGTTGATTTTAGATTCTAGTGATTCAATTTTAGCAGCATTATCCCTAAGCTTTCCGTCCTTTTTCTTGACAATAATAGCTGCACGAGAAATTGCATCACACATTTCATTATAGGTAGAACATACCTCATCGCGGTCACTGTTGTGTTCTGTATCCTCCTGACTTTATCTTAATCTTGTTTAGCCCGCCATGAAGCATAAGTTGGCCAGATCGTCATCATATTCATCACTTCCAATGTCTAATCACTTGAACTGATCTCTTGAAGTGCGGTGATGAAGTTGTTTATCATCTTGCGTCCTATGGAACCCTTGTTTTTCTTGTTGGAGTTTCTAGAGGTGGTTTTGACCTTGTTCTGCTTCTTTTCACGAGTAGTAGGACCTGAAAGGTTAGGGCATTCTATACGAAAGTGTCTTGTCTTACCACATTCAAAGCATCGTTGAGGTCCGGAGCTTCCTCTCCTTCTAGTTCTCACATTTTGCAATGCTTTTGAGAATCGAGTAGAGATGAGGGCTAGCTCTTCTTCTAGAAACTCTTCAATCTGTTCTAGTGTTAGTGAAGACAGCAAAGCAAGTGTATTGCTAGACGAAGATTGGCCGGAGCTAGGAATATCACGTTCAAAAAAATGCAAGAGACTTGTTGGGGTTCTTACGTGATATTATATCAATTTCATGAGTTTTCAATTTAGAATATAGCACATCTAATGTAAGTGTACTTATGACAGTACATTCATGAATAGATGTGACTTTTATCTCCCAAATTGACATGTCTAATGCACTTAACAATTGCCTAGCATTTTCAGCATCTGAAAAATTAACATTGACACTATGCAAGTTGTAGAAAATTTTATTAAAGCGAGCAAAAAGGTCATCAATGGACTCACCGGGTTGCATCTCGAAGCGCATGTATTCCTTTTTGAACATATCTTGCTTTACCTCCTTAATCGTGTTGGATCCTTCGAGGTAGTCACAAAGTGCTCTCCACACATCGTACACCGATCGGAGGTGTGCAACACGATCGAAGTCGCTCTGAGTTAGTCCTTGGATTATCAAGTTGTGGGCTTTGTTGTTGTTGTCGACATCTCATCAATTTGTAGCCGTGACTTGATCGTTCGGCGGCACGTCGTAAGACTTGTATACATTTTCCCATACCACGAAGCCTTGCGTCTGGATAAAAGCTTCCATGTGTGCCTTCCAAACCTGAAAATCAATACCAATAAACAGAAAAAGTTTTGCCGAGTATTTCTCCACGAGGATTAGTTAAGAACACGTGTGAATCACAAAGATTAGAGCACCATGGCTCTGATACCAATTGTAGGCTCGAAGAGTATGTGTAAAAATACCAGTGGGGGTGAATGGTAGATTAAAACTTTTCAACGGAAGCAACAAAAAACCCATCGGTAGAAAAATGATCTGTTAAAGACATATAGTGAGCAACTAATCTAAAGGTGATAAATTGTAACTAAACAATTATAGATTGTGGAGAATCAAGTTACGAAGACTTCACAACAAGAATCACGAAAATCCATCGAGTGAAACTCAAGTTACGATCGAAAGATCAAACAAAGGTCAATATGTCCTACCCGAGAAAAACAGTTCTGGAATACTGCAAAGAAACTCACGTAGATCGGAAACCACAAATCCAATTACCGTGAAATTTTCACAGATGATAGAAAATCAAGTTGTGAAGACAACCCAAAAAGAATCACGTTAACCGGATTTGTAAAACTCGAGTTGTGATAAAACCCCTGAAGAAAGGTAGTGTCGTGCAGGAACTTGACGAGAAAGACTTGACAAAAACAAGTCGAACGAACAAGGCACAAAAGCTCCTTTAGACTACGAATTTTATTGATCAAAAACTCACAAGGAACAGCCCCAAAGTCGTGCACCACGAGCTCTGGTCTCCCTTGCTTATATAATCAGCCTTTAGGCCAACCCAAACTTAACTAGGACTCTAATCCTACTCAATTCATGAATCAAAACTTTTTATAACTGCTCAAGACTCTTCTATACGCAGATAGAAGCAATCTTAAGATTTCCAAACACCTTAGGAACGTATCCCGCATTCCTAAAACAACTCAAATTTGTGACCCACACGAAATCCTATCATAACCAACTCAAAACTTTCCATATTTGAGTCAAACACGACCCAGCCGCAGCCTCAGTCCATAACCTAGTCGGTTGGACCTTTCCGACCAATTCTTTACGTCCACTTCTCTTCATCACGCCTTGGAACCATGTAGCCACATCCATGCACTCCTTGCACACATGCAAACATCTTCCAACGTTGTCCACAATACCTTCATATGCATTGTTCTTGATTCAAACATGTTGTGCGACATCCCTGTCAACTCAACCACAATTCTTCCCGAACTTGGTTGTTGAACCTCATCCTATCCCTAAGACTAGTCTAATCGATCCCGTCACCAGCCATGTCTTGAACTCAACCAACACCTGCACATGAATAAACAACCAATACTCCCGAGCACAAGTCCATGACTTGACTCTAGTTAGTTCTGAAACTACAACACCTTACGTGAGCACCTCATATAAGCATGTTGCAAGCCATAGCGAAACAATATCAGCCATAACCACCAAAACACACAAAAAACTTAGTAAAGTAATACTAAGCAAACTTTCCATAATCCAAAAAGCAAGTTCGAAACATTGCAAGTTATAAGCAGAACCCCTGTTATCAAGCTTCGAACCTTGCCAAAGCTAACCGGACCTTCAACCGAAGCTTACCAAAGCTAGCAGGACCTAGCGCCGGAACTTACCAAAGCTAGTCGGACCTAATGCCGGAGCTTATCCAAGCTAGTCAGACCTTGAGCGGAGCTAACCAAAGCTAGTCGAACCTAGACAAAGAAGTCGAACCTTGCCGGAGCTACCCAAAACAAGTCGGACCTATCATCGGACCTTGCTGGAGCTCGGACCTATATGATAAAGGTGTTTTAGTAGTATTCAAAACTTTTATTGGCATAGCCAATGTATTCAGCACACATAGATCTCACATTCATATATTATTGCACTAAGCTAATAATACCCTCATACATATATCTGCTTCGATAACATGTACTATACTAACTATAGAATACCAATTGGTGGCGCCCATCAAATAACAAGAATTGATGCGCACTTCTGATCAACGCTGCAAAAACAAAGATGTAAGAAACATATTACTGCAATAATAATGTGTAGCAGTGTTACCAAACACATTACTAGAGAAACGTAGCAGTAAGATGTATAGAAACATATTATTAAAGACTTATGACAACACTTAACAAAGATACAAAATAAGTTTGAACAGAAAAAGTTATGTTCATCGATGCAACAAAAGATTATTAAATTTTCACCTCTGAACAAAATAAGTTTGAACAGAAAATTATCCATAACAAAAAAGAACTTTGCTAGACAATGGGGGCAGACTTCATATTTAAGAAGCGGTCAAGTCGAAATCAGTGACTAATGATACACTGTTGACAAAGTTTCAGTAGTCATTTGCTGGTTCTTGGGAATATCATTCAGTTGATAACTCATCACAAAAGGACTTACCTCTAGTTCGGTCCAGATCATTGAGAAAAAAGGTTAATCAGGACACCAGGGATAAAAAGGAAGAATAAGACAAGAAAGCTAACTGACTGAAATTAAACCTATTGTGCAGATAAGACTTACGTTCAGTTCCACCACAGATGTCGCGGCATCCCTGTGTACAATAACAAGTACTCCCCTGTCCCTAAAGGTTGTCGCTTTGTGGTTTAAAAATGAACTACAAAGCAAAAACCTTTTAGAGACGGAGGGGGTACTTACTATCACATTTTTTCTAGCTTCCACTTCTTGTACTTATCATTCTACACTTTCAAACCTCAACAGTTCAGCCTTCAAAAATCAACAGATCCTCATGGTTATGTCTTGTTGAACTACAGCCATACTGATCTATCAATTATCATCTAAGCAATTTATACCAATCAAGAAAAATATTTTAAATTGAAAATAAGCACCATTGGAACTATCTGATGTAAACTGTAAGGATATGGAAAAGAAGCAACAAGAGAGAGTACCTGAAGAATCGAGTGCCTAAGGTCAACAAGGGAACATGAGTGCCTAAGGTCAACAAGGGAACATGAACAGATTAGGAGTGAAGATCCGGTCCGAAGTCTAAAGTAAATCTGTTTACAATCCCTCCAGCAAAAGCATCACTCAAATCACAAGCTATATATAAGTCATGTGCAACAGAAGCCTTGACCCTGTCCACGATTGAGGAACTCTGCCAAATCTGGCCCAAGGCGGCAGGATCTACCTAGATGAACTCAGAGATCTAGAGGTGGGAGAAACCGCAAGGCCACGTTGCTGCTTCTACACCCACAGACCCGGAAGGAAGAGCGAAAAAATGGGAGGAGACGTTGAGAAGGTTCTGGTCCTTTTGGAATGTATGGCGCAAGCGCGGGAAGGTAGGTACTTGGCGCATCGGACGACAGAGGGGGTGCGGAGCAGGTGAGTCGATCGGGTGGATCGGAGTTCGGGAAAGCGAGAGAGGAGGCGTGTCGCCGCCGTTGATCTAGCAAAGTGCAGCACCGCCTTCGCCACCGTCGGTTTTGTGGAGTCGACAAGAGAGGAGGCAACGAGGAGCGGAGGAGTCACGTCACGAGCGAGGATGTGTATCCCGGCCCGTGGAGTTGTTGGATTCCCTCGCCGACTGGTGTGGATCGGGAGTGCGCCAACCTAATCCACGTCTCACCCAAATACACATTTTGTCTGTGAAGGTATTTTGGCCCACGAGCATATCTGGATCCACGTTTGACGTGGATTGAGTCCGAATCCACGCTGATACTCGCCTTACCTAACAAGGCCTCATGAAGCTTGATTGGTTCCTGTATAAGCAAAAATGCAGACGTGTATGGTCTTATTTATTTGTATCTGTAATGTCTATGAGAACTAGCCTCACGGCAATAGCTCCGATTCGTAATCTTTTACACCAAAGTTGGATTGTCGTTTCATGCCAATATAAAGACGAATACCTCTGCAGACATGAAGCAGAAAAAAGTTGCCTATCAAGGACGTTCTATGTTATATGCAATTCAGAACAGCGAGCGGATGATGTCTATGTATACGCTTTGCCTCCTTTCTAATTTCACGGATGAAGACTTAGCGGTTGACGGCAGCGTATGGTGGTGATGTATAAGTAAAAAAGTTGCCTGTGCAGCGTATGTGGTTATTCTCCGAGTGTTGTATTCACAGATCTAAAAGGAGTTCGGAAAATCAGATATTGCAATCTGCGGTAAAGCTAAAATCATGGAGGGTGGAGATGTATGGTGGTGATGTTCTTGTTATGCATAATGAGCTTGTATTATTATGAGGGTCAGATATCACTATAAATAGAGGTACAAGGAATTACAAATATGCAGAAAAAAAAAACCCTATGTAAAGGGGGAAATACAAATAACCCATATATCTTTAACACTCCTCTCAAACTCAAGGTGCATCACGAACACTGAGTTTGGAGATATAAAAACTATGCTGAGCTCGGGTCTGTGCCTTCGTGAAGAAATCCGCCAACTGAAGCTCGGAAGGCACATATACTGAAGGTCAACAACACCGTCTTGCACATGTGCTCGTGTATAAGAAGCATCAACACCAATATGCTTGGTAAGCTCATGCTTAACCGGATCACGAGCAATACTGATAGCACCTATACTGTCTGACAAAAGAGGAGTCGGCATACCAACAGAAACACCAAAGTCCTCAAGCAACCATCACAACCAAGTAACCTCTGCACTCACAAGAGCCATAGCACGCAACTCAGCCTATGCACTCGAACGAGAAACTGCTATGCTTCTTTGTCTTCCAAGCAATGAGGGAACCACCAAGAAAAACACAATAGGCAGAAAGAGATCGACGATCAGAGGGATCACTAGCCCAAGTAGCATCAGAATATGCTTTGAGCTGTAAAGAGCTAGAGCGTGGAAATAACAGGCGTCTAGAGATAGTCTCACGTAGATAACGCAAGACACGAAGCAAGTGACTATAGTGGATCTGGGTGGGAGCGGAAACAAACTGACTCAGAATGTGAATAGAGTACAAGATATCAGGACGAGTGACACCAAGGTATACGAGACTCCCTACAATATGAAGGTAACGAGTAGGATCATCAAGAGGCTCACCATCAGTGGCTCGAAGATAAACATTGAGTTCCATGGGAGTCTTAACAGTTCGGTGATCAGTAAGAGAAGCCTGATTAATAAGATCCTGAATGTACTTCTCCTGAGACAGATAAATTCCCTTAGGGGAGGAAGAAACCTCAATCCCAAGAAAGTAGCGAAGAGGACCAAGATCGGACATAAGAAATTTCTCACTGAGATGGGCCTTTACAAAGGATATGTACTCTGAATCATCTCCGGTGATGATCATGTCATCAACATAGAGAAGAAGAAGAGTGCGGCCACGAGACGAAGTGTGCACAAAAAGCGCGAGATCATGAGCACCGGCAGAGAAACTAGTAGCAGTGACCACAGACGCAAAACGCTGAAACCAAGCACGAGGAGCCTGCTTAAGGCCATAAAGAGAGCATCGAAGGCGAAAAACCATACTATCAGGAACAGAATACCCAGGTGGTAGCTGCATATAAACTTCCTCGCGCAGCTCACCATTAAAAAAGGCATTCTTCACATCAAGTTGAGAGATAGACCAGTCACGAATAGAGGCCACATCAAGCAAAGTGCGAACAGTGATCATGTGAGCGACAGGAGCAAAGGTCTCATCATAGTCGCGACCATATTCCTCCTGGAAGCCACGAGCGATTAATCGAGCCTTATATCGCTCAAGTGAACCATCAGAGCAGGTCTTAACCTTATAGACCCACTTACAGGTGATCAGGCAAACACGTGGGGGATAGGGCACAAGTTCCCATGTGCCGGTATGCTCGAGAGCAGCAATCTCCTCAGTCATCGCATGCTACCATTCTGGATGAGGAACAACATCACAATACGTAGCCAGCTCAGGTATAGCAGTAGCAGCAAAGCTAGAAGGAGAGTATTGAACAGGAGGCTGGCGAGGATGATGACCATGTCCAAGAGGCTGCTTAGGAGAAGAATCATCGGAAGGAGATGATCCCTCAGAAAAAAAAGGCGTATCTGGAGAGGCAGGCTGAGCTAGAAAAGCTGAGACATCAGAAGATGACTCAACTGGAGTAGATGACTCAACTGGAGTAGGCGGCTCATTAGAAGATGGAACATCTGAAGGGGGCTCAACTCATCGAGTATAAACCTGCATGACAGGAGCCTTAAAAGTGTAATCGGGAACCAAAGAACAAGGCTCCGAAGAAGAAGGTGAGACTGTCAAACGTGGTACAGAGTGTGAAAGGGGTACACTAGCAATAGGAGCATATGGAAAGAACAAGAACGGAAAAGGATCAACTACAGATGCAGAAGACGCATCAGAGGAAGGACAAGGATAGAAAGGACGTGTTTCATTAGAAACAACATCCCGTGAAATCCTCATCCTTCGACCAACTGGATCCCAACAACGATAACCCTTATGCTCTGAGCTATACCCTAAGAAAATACACTCAACCGACTGATCAGTCAGCTTAGTACGCTCACGAGGTGCGAGCAGCACATAGCACACACAACCGAAAAGACGAAGGCTGGTGTAAGCAGACATCTTGCCCGTAAGACGCTCAAAAGGAATCCCACCTTTAAGAGCAGACGAGGGTTGAATGTTAATTAAAAAAGTGGTAGTGGAAACAGCCTCAGCCCAAAAATGAGGCAGAACAGAGGAAGCAATGAGATGTGTATGTGCTGTCTCAAAGAGATGACGATGTTTTCGCTCAGCAACACCATTCTGAGCATTAGCACCAGGGCAGGAATATTGAGCAAGGGTACCTTGCTCAGAAAGAAAATCAGGAAGAGCATCAAAGAGGTACTCACCGATAGAGTCAGCACAAAATACATGGATAGAAGTGTCAAAATGAGTGCGAACCATAGCCGAAAAAGACTTATATATAGAGAATGCCTCACTACTATGTTTCATGAAGTAAACCCATGTGTGGCGAGAAAAATCATCTATAAAAATGATAAATTACTGATGCCCTCCTTTGGAAACAAAAGAAGCAGGATCCCAAACATCTGAATGAACAAGATCAAAAGGACGTTGAAATACTGACTCAATAGAAGGATAGGGAAGCTGAATCTGCTTTCTTAATCGACAACCCTGACACTGAGCTAACGATTGAGTTCCTGAAACCGATCCTAAGACACCATGACGAATAAAGGCAGATAGACGAGAGCCACAAATATGTCCTAGATGATGGTGCCACTGAGCAAAAGATGAGATATAAGGAGCAGCAAAAGCGGAGCTAACACGACTAGTAGGCGCAGCGGAAGGAAGACGAAGCCAGTCAAGCTCCCAGAGATGCTGGGAATCGCAACGACGAGGACCAGAGCCAACAAGCGAACTCGTACGACGATCCACAATAGAACAAAAATCAGAATCAAGAATCACTCGACAGCCATGATCAGTGAGTTGACCAGCAGATATAAACTGCATGGTCAGGTTAGGAACATAGGAGACATCAGGAACATTAAAAGAATCAGATAAAAAGGTGCCTTGTCCATGAACTGGAAGTGAAGAACCATCGACAGTAAGAACAATGAGAGATGATAAACATGTGGAGTAAGGAGTCATATGAAACAAAGCCCCAGAATCAAGAATCCATGGGCGAGTACCTAAACGAGAAGTGGAAGGTGGTCCCTCAGAGGAAGACAGAGAAGTAGCAGCAGATCCTGGAAGTGCATAAGGCTGAGTCACAATACCAACAGCTCCTGAAGATGTAGAGGCAGCAAGGCGACGAAAAAGCATAAGCAACTGAGCATTTGTGACAGCAGAAATCCCGTGGCATCCTCCAGTACCAGCACCACGAGCATCCTATGAAGAATGGCAAGCCTGAACACCAGCAGTGGGTCGAGAAGTCGAAGAACGAGCAGGCAAAGCGGTAGAGGTCCGCAACAAGCCACAATCACGAAGACGAGTCTCCTCCATCTGATCAAAGAACTCTTCCACGGTAGCATCTCTATGTCGTAACAGCTGCTCATGACAAAAAACAGCTAGAGATGTAGACTGACCAGTAGTCTCGTAACGACGACGTAAAAAAGACCACAGCTAGTGTGAATATTCATACTCAACAATATCAGCAGCAAGATGATCATCCATACTAGCAACAAGAATAACATCAGTTCAAGCATCATCATCCAACCAAGCCTTATATACGCTGAAGTCAGACTCGTAGGAAGACGGGCATTTGAGCTCGCCTGTAAGAAACTCTCAAAGACGCAGACCACGTATATACAGACGCATGCGGGAAACCCAATCACGATAATTGGTGCCACTGAAAAGCACTGGACATCGCAGGACTAGAACACCGCTCGACGAAGAAGTCATTGTGACGAGATGACAGTCGATGGCTAAAGCGCAAAGCGAGCAACGGCGGTTGACGGCGAGAGCGTAGAAGAATAAGCGGCGCAAGCTGCAGTTTTTTTTTTCTTTTTAAGGACTGAACCCTAAGCCGCCTCACATCAGAACCAATTGGGTTCGGTGGCTGGAAGCAAGATCCAAAGATCCAGCAGGAGCAAAGACTTGAAGAGTGTGGACACGTGAAGCAGAGAGACGTGAAGCAGAGACCAAAAAGATCCAGCAAGCACGTCACAGCCAGCATGGATCCTGCAAGCACGTCATGGCTAGCAGCGGCACGTCACGGCCAGCAGCTGACGTCTGGAGGACGCAAAGTTCGGAGGTGGTCCCGCCGATTGGATTGAACCAACACGCTGACCGGATCTGGTAGTCGAGGCACGATCCCGACGACGGGAGCAGCGCCGAGAGTTGGAAACGCAAGATCCAAAGACGCGGAACAACGTCGGGATCCGGCGAAAAACCGCAGGCATAGCGGTCGACGGTGATGGCTAGGGTAAAAAACCCTAATTTGTTGGCTCTGATATCATATTATGAATAATAAGCTTGTATTATTATAAGAGCCAGAAACCACAATAAATAGAGGTATAAGGGATTATAAATATGCGGAAAAGTCCCTATACAAAGGGGAGAATACAAATAACTCATATATCTCTAACAGTTTTGAGTGTTGCATCCAGAGCCGTGTGAGAAAGAAAAGGATGAAGCTAAACTAGGGCGTGTGAAGATGCTCTATATTGAAGTTAGAGTTGTCCGGTGATGTTTGGTAAGAAAATTATCCTCAACTCTAGAAAGTATAGTTTTGAGGATGCAATGTCATTTGTGCCCCCCGGTCATTTGTGTTTCGGATCTTTCTAAAAAAAATATTTTCGTGAACAGCTGACGCGGTAGAGTGTTTTTGCAACTGTGACTATGTGAGCACTAAAAGCATCGGAACATTCATGCATGCAAGCTCATTTTACTGTTCGCAACCTTGATTCACCTGGACAGGATGTTTTGTAACAAAGTGGGAGGCGGGCTTTCCTGACCTCTCTCTTCGGAGTTTATCATCCTCACTGTCAGATTATTGTCCTATCCTGCTATGTCCTCTACAGCGTCCACGGCGTCGTGCAGTATTTCGCTTTGAATCCTTCTGGAGAAAGGTGTCGAGCTATCAAGAAATCATCCAGGATGCATGGACCTCCGTGCCCCAATGTCAATCCCCACTAAACACCTTCCATAACAAACTTCGAGTAGTGGCAAGGGAGCTGAGGAAATGGAGCCGATCGACTTTTGGCAATGTCAAAATGCAACCGGCCATGATCAACGAAGTCATTCTTCAACTGGACATCGCTCAGGAATTTTGTGCACTCTTCGGATGGGTAAGTATGCTCCGGCGTGACCTAAAAGTCATGATGTTGGGTCTTGCGGCTGTTGAACGATCTAGACGCCGGCAGGCTTCCAGGATTACATGGCTCAAGGCAGGAGATGCTTGCACCCGATTTTTTCACATGAAGGCCAATGGACGGTCCCAGAAATTATTTATTTCGCAGCTCAAAAGAAACAACCACGGGTATGTCTATACTCAAGATGCCATGGCTGACCTTATGCACCCCACATTTAGAGCACCATTGGGACTGCAGCGCAGCGCACGCTCACTGTACGGTGGGAAGAGTTGGGTGTCCCCCTGCTCAGTAACCATGAACTGCATAGAGAATTCCCTGAGGCAGAGATCAAGGAAGCAATTTGGGATTTACCAACTGAAAAGGCACCGGGGCATGAGGTTTTACTCGTGAATTCTACTGTAGCTGTTGGGAAGTTATCAAGCATGACCTTCGGGCTGCATTCGAGTGTTTATTTAACCTTAGAGGAGGTCCCCTTTGGAAACTCAACGGTGCCTTAATCACCTTGCTCCCAAAGACAGAAGTACCAGAGCTACCAAGTGACTTCTGTCCCATAAGTCTAATACATTCCTTTGCGAAGCTCTTCACAAAGGTGCTAGCTCAGTGTATTCAACCGCAACTGGATGATCTAGTAACACTGGTCGAGAGCGCCTTTGTTTGTGGTCGGTGCATCTACGACAATTTTTATATGTTAAGAATCTGGTCAGCATATATCACCGGAAGAAGTGCCCCCTTCTCATGTTCAACTTCGACATATCAAAGGCCTTTGATTCCATTTCGTGGAGTTTTCTGATAGAAATGCTTAAGCGGAGGGGCTTTCCAAGGTGCTGGATCAACTGTCTATGCCTCATCTGGTCTTCTTCAACATCTGCAGTTCAACTTAATGGAGGCATTAAGCAGTGGATCAAACATGGGAAAGGTCTGCGGCAACGCGAACCCATCTCTCCCTATCTTTTCATCTTGGGCATCGATATCCTGCAGAGAATATTCGAGCTGGCCACCAGGGAAGGAATCCTCACACCTCTCTTTGATAGAGTGGCAAAGACAAGAGCCTCATTATATGCGGATGATGTTATAGTTTTTATCAACCCAATCGAAATAGAGGTATCCGCGGCCATGCAAACTATGGAAAGCTTTGGCTGCGCCACAGGTTTGCATGTCAACATGATGAAAAGCTTAGTAGTCCCTATCAGATGCGATGAGCTAATGCTGCAGACAGTTCTACAAAGCTTTCAGGGGCAAGTTCTAAATCTCCCAATCACATATTTGGGTCTGCCTTTGGGAACATCTTGTCCGTCGATGTTAGAATTGCAACCAATCCTGGACAAGGCACAAAAACATCTTGCTGCATGGCCAGCGAGTCTGCTTAGCATGCGGGACGAAGAGAACTTGTTAGATCGGTGCTCAGTACCCTCCTGATTTACGCCATGACAGCTCTTCGGCTCCCCAAGCAATTCATCAATTCATTGGACAAGATGAGGCGACGCTTCTTATGGGCAGGAGCTCAGGAACCCAGTGGGGCCCCAAATGCAAAGTCAATTAGTCCAAGGTCTGCCGACCAGTAGATCGCGGGGGGGTCAGCCTTCTCGACCTACATCGATTTGGCAGGGCTCTCAGACTTTGTTGGCTATGGCATAGCTGTCGTTCTCCAAACAAGACGTGGAGCGGCATGAAACTGCCTGTAGATCCTTCGGATGTATGTTTGTTTGCTATGGCCACAAGGGTGACAGTTCATAATGGTCGCAACACAAAATTCTGGACATCCAATTGTAGACACGGCCGCCCACTAGCTGCATCATTTCCTATGCTATTCTGAATCAGTCGCAGGAAAAACAGGTATGTGGCCGACGCGATACGCAACCAAAATTGGATCCACAACCTGATGCACCAGATGACGATGGAGCTGCTGCCCGAGTTTACGCAGCTCTGGGAGGACATACAAGGAGTGGACCTGTCTGATGACCCTGAGCTGTGTGATGAGATCCGATGGGTCCTAACTGGAAATGGTGAGTACTGGACCCGTTCTGCTTATGATGCTCAGTTCAAGGGCTGCACATTGTCGTGGTTCCCATCGAGGATCTAGGCGATTTGGGAACCTCCCAAATGCAATTTTTTCGGATCACTACAGGAATCGGCGAATAGAGTGTCGGCCATATGAGCGTCGGTTGGCTATAGAAATCGACATTTATACAATAAAATGTCGGTGCACCGACGCTTTTAGCCGACAAAATCTTGGGGACACATTTAACTCATAATTGCGTCTAGGTTGACGCTCTTATTCTTTATGAGAGTCGGTTTAAATTCACCGACACATTTAACATAAAGATTGTCAGCCTGAACAACCGACACAGATACACCTTTTAAAAGCGTCGGTACGTCTAACAAACTAACGTCCTTAGGTTCTGACACACACAAAATAAAATTCCTACGGCCTGTCGTCGCGCGTGGGCAGTTCAAAAAAAGTATGTCCGCCGCCAACGCGGCCCCGGACGCATCCGCGCCGTCGCGCCCTTCCGTCGTGCGCGTTCGCTGACGCGCCCTTCCACCGCCGCATCCTACCGCCGTCTGTGCCGTTGCGCCCTTCCGCCCTGTGCACGTCCGCCGCCGCCACGAGCGTCCTTTCGGCGCCGCGCACGTCTGCGCCGTTGCGCCCTTCTGCCCTACGCGCATCCATCGTCGCCGCGTTCTTCCGCCGTCAGCACCGTCGCGCCCTTCCTCCCTGCGCGTCCACCGCGCCGCCGTGTCCTTCTGCCACCGCGCGCGTCCGCACCGCTGCGCCCTTCCGCCCTGCGCGAATCTGCCGCCGCCACGTCCTTCCGCCATTGCGCTCTTTCGCCACCACGTGCGTCCGCGCCGCAGTGCACATCTGAGCCGCAACGCCCTTCCTTCGCCGCCGTGTCCGCGACCGACGCAACTTCCTCTCTCCTCTTCATTTGCCTCCGTCTTCGACCGTGTTTGAGATCTCAACGTGAAGAAGCGGGACAAAGGAGAAGAAGCACTTGGAGACAGAGGAGAGAAAGGAGGATGTACACGTACTAGGCAAGTGGGGTTTAATGCAGGGAGGGGGGGCCGGGAGAAGGAAAAAATTTGATCCGGGAAACGTGGTGCCAGAAGTGGTCCCACCAGAATTCTAGATTTTTGGCAAGGGATCGGGAGGGCGCGCGCGGAAATATTTTGGGTGGGCGCGCACAGAAATGCGTCGGCCAGTCAGCTCAAACCGACACACTTAGTAAGTGTTTATTAAGTGTGTTGACGCATTTAGTAAGAGCATTGGTTGAACTGACATATTTATTAAGTGTGTCAGTTTCTTAAGTTTGGCCGACACATTTAGTTTACGGGTGTCGGTTTAAAAACCGACACTTTTAGTCGATTTAAACACGTCGGGGCCGACGCCTCTAATTGAACCGACACCTTATTCATCGTTTCCTGTAGTGGATGGCTGTTGGTACAAAATAAGCTATGGACGGCAGCTTCACTGTAGCGCAGGGATGGACCAATCAATATTTGTATGCATTATGCAATAGAAATGTCCAAAGAACTCTGCACCTATTTATGGAATGTTCGGTATCACTAGTGTGGTCATTGGTCGCTCGGGCAGTGGCCATTCATTTAGTTCAGCCCAACAGTTGCATCCTTTTCGACGACATTGGCACTTGGTTCGAACATCTTTCGACGTCGGCCACTGAGCGGCGACGGCGTCCCATTTCCTCTCTTATTGTGCTGGTGTGCTGGACTCTATGGTGCGAACGCAACAGGAGAGTCTTCCATCATAAAGAAAGAATGGTTTGGCAGATTATCAAGGACATTAAAGAAGCAATCAGACTCTGGTCGACAGCAGGAATGAAGGACCTCCATTGCCCACTCCCGACCATGTAAAATGGGATGCATATAAGCTGATGGAAATAGTCACTAGATGGTTGGTGCTGTTGAAATATAAGTGAATTGCCTACCATCCCTTATCAGCTTCAGCGCATACTAGCTTAACATGGTATCAGAGCCAGAGGTCTCGAGTTCGAATCCTGGCGGGCGCAATTTATTAAAAGAATAAAATAAAATTGCAGCCGACTTCTATTCCACGTTTGCAGAGCCAAAAGAGCCTGCACGTGAGGGGGAGTGTTGAAATATAAGTGAATTGCCTACCATCTCTTATCAGCTTAAGATTTTGAGGGCAACTGGTCAGCGCATACTAGCTTAACAAGTGCATCTCCTATGCACTAGACAGGCTCAGATGGTTGGTGCATCTCCTATGCACTAGACAGGCTCATTCTGTGTGTGTTTGTACTCTGATTCCCTGCTTATTAATATATGCCGGTGTTCCGGATCTTTCAAAAAAAATTACTGTTCGCGCTTGGTGCCTTGAACCTCGTGGCAAAGGGTTGTTTGCCACAAAATGTGTTTCGGTTTTACTCACCTTGTCGCTTCTGAGCAGATTAGGCTCAATTCTGATGTCATTCCCGCCATGTCAGCGTGCATGTTTGATTCTCTTATGTTCTGCGCAGCCGTTGAGACCGCGGGACCGCCCTTTGCACAGCTGTTTCTCCCCTATTCTTCGCCATTCGTCCACGCGCGTGCAAGCCAAATAAAGAACAGGGCAGATAAGAGAGCACAAATCCTAAGCTCCCAACTGACATCCTTTTTCTGTCCTTGAGAAGATCAGAGGTCGTAAAATTCAATGCAATCTTCTTCGATCGTCTTTTGTGAAATTATCTTTCTCGGATCAATTCCACGATCAGATGATCTGCTCCTTCAAGCTAAGGAACCTCATTTTCCTCTGGCGTGCTCTGACGCAGGCTTCGATCTCGTTCATTTCCATTTCCTATGGTGATCCATTGAAACCGCAGCAACAAGGTTTGTTCTTGCTTGACATGCATCTTCGTCGCTGGCGGAGGGCCAACGATGGGATCAGCCGACTACTATGAGATCCTGAACGTTGACAGGAGCGCCACCGATGATGACCTCCGTAGGGCATACCGGCGGCTGGCCATGCGGTGGCATCCCGACAAGAACCCCGCCCGCAAGGCAGACGCAGAGGCCAGGTTCAAGGAGATCACCGAGGCATACAACGTAAGTATGTGCACGAATGCGAAGCATGATCGACTCTTTTTGAAGTTACATTTTTTCCAATCTGTCACGAGATATTGATCTTATATGGGTCATCGATCAGGTGCTCAGCGACGCCGGCAAGAGGGCAGTGTACGACCAGTACGGGGAGGAGGGTCTCAGGGGCGCAGTGCCGCGGCCCGGCGGCGCTGACGACATTTTCGCCGAGTTCTTCGGCAGCACGCCGTTCACCTACTGCAACACGACTGCCGGCGGTGGCAGCAGCGGCAACGCTCGCGCCGGCAGGCAGCCACCGCCGCCGCCGCCGGCGTGGGACAGCGGGTTTGGCGGGGCGTATTACCGCGGCGAACAGCATAGCGCCGGTGGCGGCGCGGCGTCGACAATGGTGTCTCCACCGCCGCCGGTGGAGAGCAGGCTTGCGTGCACACTGGAGGAGCTCTACGTGGGCATCACCAAGAAGATGAGGATCTGCCGCAACGTCGTGGACGCCAGCGGGTAAGGCTTCGGTTCGTCCACTTATTGTGTGTCATTTAAAGAAAAAAATGTGGAAAGTTAGCTTTAACTATTTTTAGATTAATTATAGGAAAAAGTTTATATACCCTCAATTATAACTTAGAGACTACTTTACCCCTCAACTATAAAATCAGATGTTTAACCTCCTAATCTTTGTAAAACCAGTTAATTGATCCCTTTTGGTGGTTTTACAAGGTGGTTTTCCTCACATGATGATGTGATGTTTGTTGCATGACTGTATTGTGAGACCCGCATGTCAGACAGACAAGACCAACTGCCTCCATTGTTTTTTTTTCTCCGAAGGAAGGCGACAGAATACGATCTATCTGCTGGGACTGCGACTACAGCTATGATGCTTTCTGCTACGACTACAGTTGTGTCAGCTTAACTCTACCAGTATAAAAAAAATTTGCCTGCCATCATGAAATCTATGACAGCAGAAGCTGATATTCTTTCAGAACTCAGCCAATGTGACGTTGACGACTTCGATGCCGGAGGAGCACGACGCCTGAGAACAAGACGACGCGCGAGACGGGAAGCGGCTTGGCGCGAGCTGGTAGCCCGAGCAGAGTTTCGTTATTTTCAATTTGAATTCCAGCGAGCAGAGAAAACGGTCGCCATGGTTGAGTTGACGGAGCCGACGAGCTCCATGCGGCGTCGCGCTCCATCTTTCGGTTCCGGCACTTCTAACCTCCCCGCCACCTTCCTTCTATGCCGTCAACCTCCTAACTCGCCGATTTGATAGTGGGGAGTCGTCGTTTGCCCCTGGCGGTTTAGTGGTTGAGAGGAGAGAGCGGAAGGGTACAGTCTGATGCTTGGTTCCGATAGAGACGGGATCGAGTGACTTTTTTGTGACGAGTGGATCCCACAGCAAAGACATGCAACCAGTGCCACATAGCGTCTGAGGTGGCAAAACAGCCCTAGAAAACCGTCTTAAGAGATAAACTAGATGGTTTTGCATATTTTAGGGTGTTAAATAACTAGTTTTTTAGTTTGGAAGTAAATTAGTCCTAGGTTATACACTACTACAAAAAGCATTTTTACATGCGCCTCAAATTGTCAAACACATCAGCACAATTTAATGAAGACGGAGTAAATAGACTTTAGGAGGGTAAATAGACTTTACTAAATATATTGCAACATCAGCACAATTTAATGAATTTGTTTCAAATTTGGTTACTAGGAGGATGAAGACGGAGTCAGAGATTCTGTCCATCGAGGTGAAACCGGGGTGGAAGAAGGGCACCAAAATTACGTTCCCAGGCAAGGGCAACCAGCAATGGAACCAACTACCGGCCGACCTCGTCTTCGTCGTCGACGAGAAGCCCCACGCCGTGTACCGCCGCGACGGCAACGACCTGGTGGCGGAGGCCTGCGTCACGCTCGCCGAGGCGCTGTGCGGCACGACCGTCGTCCTCACCGCCCTCGACGGCCGCGAGCTCGCCATCGACGTGGGCGGCGGCGACGACGAGGCCCCGGTGGTACGCCCGGGATACGAGAAGGTTGTCCCGATGGAGGGCATGCCCATGCCGCGCGAGCCCAGCCGCCGCGGCAGGCTCAGGATCCGGTTCGACGTCGCGTTCCCGGGGCGGCTCACGCGCCGGCAGCGCGCGCAGATCAAGTGCGCCCTCGACCTCGAGGACGGCGGCTGCTAGCTATAAGCTAAGCTGCCGGTGGGTGGCTACACGAGACGGCGGCGCGCTGTGCTGCACGCGCCTCGGCTGTGCACCGGAACTGACTGTATATGGTACGCACGTGGCTTGTCCCTGATCGATCTCGGTAGCATGTGTGGAAAGATTCATTATTTACACTGTAACAGTTACTCCCTAACTCTAATGCTATGAGAGCATCCACCACAGCAGCGGTCGCACACAAGCTGCTGTCTCTCACGCATGAGACGCGTGAGGTTAAAAAGTTGGGAGTCAAGACATAGGATGTCAAACAAGAAACAAGAGTCACATAAGATGCGATTGGCAATACTTGTATACCTTGTTCGCTATAATGCTAATGATGATGCCAAACTCACTAGTTTCATAGAAAGTGTTGGATCTCGTCCTACTATGCAACGTCAGGGGGCGTTAGCAAAACATATTAGGGTTTTTAGTTAAAATTGTTTTAATGAAAGTAGTTCTACTATCGATCAATCCTAGATAAAGAAAAGCTAAATAAAACTAATTTTGTTTATTGGAATCGAAATCTGAGAATTGTTCTCAGACGGGAAAAGAAAGAGTACGTTCCCGATACGCCTTATCCCGATGAGTCTCAGGATGTCGAGCACAACTCCAATGTATATTCTTCTTATGTGACGCACACTAATTATGCAGTAGATCACTACAAGAAACGCGAACACTTACGTCGGCCGGCTTAACTTACGTCGACCAGCCGACGAAAGTAGAATAACTTACGTCGGCCTTAAGAAACCGACGTAAGTTAACTTAGTTTCGTCGGCAGCTGACGTAAGTTAATAGACCGACAACAATAAACAGAAACTTATGTCGGTCAAAACCCCAAGCCGACTTGAATAAACCGGCCGACGTAATTTAAGCCTAACTTACGTCGGCCTCGAGGATGGCCGACGTAGGTAACTCGGGCCGACGTCATTATCTTATTTAGCTGACATAAGTTACAAATTTTAAACTACCCACGTGCACCTCTTCTTTTCCTTACCCGCGCGCCGCTTCTTCTTTCCCTGTCGACACGCCTGATGTCGCTGCCTCAGCAGCCGCCGCCGCGCGTGCCGCCTTCCGTCACTGCCACCGCCAGGTATGAGTCCTCCCCGCCAACTCCACCTCCCTAACTTTTGCCGGCCTGGCCCCCACGCCCCCTTCCCGAGCGCTGCCCCCTCCCCAACCGCCGCCAGCCTGCCCCCTCTCCGAGCGCCGACCCCCTCCCCTCCCCTCCCTGACAGCCACCAGACCTCCCCGCCCCCTCTCCGAGTGCCGCCCCTCCTCCCCGACTGCCGCCAGCCCGACCCTCCCCGCCCCCCTCACCCTCCTTGGAGAGGCCCCCCACCCCCCCTCCTCTCCCAAAGCCCCCTCCCCTCCCTAGCCCCCCCCCCCCCCCCCCCCCCGCCCACCCCCACCCCACCGTAACCCTCCCACTCAAATTTGAAATTCAATTGAATTGAATTGTTCAAATTTGATGAATTGAATTGTTAAAATTTAAAATTTAATTAAATTGAATTGTTTAAATTATGCTTAAAATTGCTTAATTTTTTATTTAATTATGCTTAATTTGCTTACTGTAGATTATGTTTATTTAATAATGCTTAAGTGGTTAAGTTGCTTAATTGTGCTTAATTGGCTTAGTGTAGATTATGCTTAATTAGTGTAGTGTAGATTATGCTTAATTGGTTTCATTATGCGCCGAGCTCGACCGCTGTGGAGATGCCGGAGCAGTGGGCGCTGGTCATCAGGGCGCTGCGACGTCGGAGGTGCGATTGGGGCACCGAGCTTGGGCGCCACGAGGAGGTCAGCGTTGGGGGCGGCCGCTTGTCAGAGCACTTAGGTTCTGTCGTGGCTATAGATGGCCAATGGGCGGTGTCGGGCTCATGCCTAAAAACCTTAGGTGCGGCACGGCCCGCAAATTTGACGTGCTAGGCCGGGCCGGCATGACGGGCCAGAAGCCAAGGCCAAGCACGACAGATCCCATTTTACCCTGTCGGGCCGTGTAGGGCCCATTCACAGGACGAGCGTGTCGTGCCGCCCCAAAGCCTGGCCTTGCTGTGGTCACCTCCTCGCGCCTCAGCGCCTCCTCCGCAGCTGCTTTGCCAATAGTTTCGTCGGCTCGCCGTAGACCTACCAGGGTCCTCGCCTCACCTCCTTTGGATGGGAGTCTAGGAGTCATCGCTCGTCGGGCTCGCCTCGCATCCTCGTAGATTCGGGGAAGAATCGGGCTCGACATCGCATATGGTGGGCGGCGGCTGGAGACTCAATACGAGGCGAGGGAGCTGAGGGCGATCGAGCGGGGTCCAGGGGACTCAACAGTCGGGGAGGAGAGAGAAAGGGCGTGGACGGGCAGGATTCGGGATGTGGTGCTTGAAGTGTCGAACGGGATGCTGGTGTGGGGGCGGCGACCGAACAGGAGGAGTGGGAGGTTTTGTAGGGTTTGGAATTTCAAGTTACTACTTTTATATGCTAGGTGGGCTTAACGGGTCGTGGTTGGGCCGTGCTGGGTCAGTTGAGCTCATCGGGCCACATTGACGGGCCGACCGGGCCGCCCTTAACCGGGCCGTGCCAGGCTAGCTCAACGGGCTTAAGGTCAAGCCCGTGCACGACCCGTGTCGGGCTTCGGGCTGGCCCAATCCCGATTTTTTCGTGTCAGGTCGTGCTCGTGCCGTGCTTTTTTATCGTGCTTCGGGCTAGCCCGTTTGGCCCGACCCATTTAGCCATCTGTAGTCGTGTCCCATTTAGTGTGAACTTAAAGTATGCGACTAAATCACCGCGCATGTGTATGGCGGACCCCAACGGACCCAGTTCACTGTCTCTCTCATTATTTTCTCTATCGTTTACAAATTAACGAGAAACTAACGGTAATTTTGTCCGGCTTTAAATTGCAGAGTCAAACATGAGCGAAGATCGTAGTTGGATGTACACTAGTTGGAAGAGCAGAACTGGTGGTCACTCAAATGAGTGGTATGCCAGGACAGAAGGTTTTGTGGAATGAGCTTTTTCGTTGTCAAATAGCGATAAGGCGCGGTGCCCATGTACGAAATGCCGAAACGAAACATTTTTGGATAAAGTATAACTTACGATGCACTTGTGTCAAAACGGTTACATGTCACATTATGAGTTGTGGAACTTCCACGGCGAGACAACTTCTCAAGCTGTACAAGAAGTGGAAGCGGACAATGATGATGCCACGGAGGTTGATATGATGGATGAGATGCTGGAAGCTATACGACCAGAGCTTACAGAGGATCCTCAAACAGCAGAGGTTAAAGAGTTCTTCAAACTTCTCAAAGATTCAGAAGAGCTGTTGCATGGACTCACTAAAATGACAATCCTCAATTTTGTGACTAGACTTATGACAATTAAGTCTAAGTTCTTCTTTTCTAATAACTGTTACAACGAGCTCATCAATTTGTTCAACGATGCCGTTCCACATCCCAACAAAGTGTCTAAAGATATGTATAAGTCGAAGAAAATTCTTTCCGGACTCGGTATGAAGTACGAGAAGATTATTGGGTGTCCGGACAACTGCATGCTTTTCTGGAGAGAGCTTGCCAATGAGAACAAATGTTTGAAATGTGGTCAACCGAGGTTTGCCGAAGTTGTTAATAACGATGGTGATATTGTGACGACGGAAGTCGCACATAAGCAGCTTCGTTACTTACCCGTGACACCGAGGTTGAAGCGGTTGTTCCTTAAAAAAAACGGCCAGACACATGAGATGGAACAAAGAAGGTGAGCGTCAAAACAATGGAGTCATGACGCACCCGTCCGATGGTGAGGCATGGAAGGCGCTGGACTGGTTCGACCTAGAATTCAATCGTGAAGCGAGAAATATTCACATCGGGTTGGCGACAGATGGGTTCACGCCGTTCAGCCCAAACGCCACACCATACTCCTGTTGGCCCGTCTTTGTCATTCCGTACAATCTTCCACCAGCTTTTTGCATGAAGAATGAGTTCATGTTTCTTTTCCTCATTGTACCTCGGCTGAATAATCCTGGGTCATGTCTCAACGTGATGTTGAAACCGTTGATCGAAGAGTTGAAAATGTTGTGGACAGGAGTCAAAGCGTACGACTGTTACAAGAAGCAGAAATTCAACCTCCGAGCTGCTTATTTGTGGTTCGTCCATGATTTCTGGCGTACGGCATGTTTTCTGGGTGGAGCACTCATGGTCGGTTGACGTGTCCGATATGTGCCTCGGATACCGATTGCTTTCAACTGACCCATGGAGGTAAGATATCTTACTTCGATTGTCATAGACGTTGGTTGCCTCTGAATAACTTGTTTAGACAACATAGGAATGTCTTTAGAAAGAACATCGTTGTCACTAAAGGCAACCAAAACGTCTTAACGGGTCAGAAATATCTGATATGTTGGACAAATTGGTGCTAGATGAAGGTTGTCCTGGATATTTTGAAGGTTAAGGAGACAAACACAGTTGGACTCACATATGTGGACTTTGGGAGCTATCGTATGTGAAGTCGTTGATTCTAAGGCACAACATTGATGTCATGCATCAAGAGCGTAACATGGCCGAATGTATCATAAGCACATGCATGGACATGACGGGCAAAACAAAAGACAATTTAAAGGCTCGAAAGGATCTCACCGAGCTTTGTAACCGTCAAACTCTTGAGCTCTCCAAAAATGATGGTAAACCATGCGCTCCCTTCTGTATTCGACCTAAATAAAGGAAAGAAGTTCTCGAATGGTTGCAAAGGTTGAAATTCCCATATGGTTATGTAGCTAGTTTGAAACTAGCCGTGAATTTAAAAACGGGAAAGCTCATTGGGTTGAAGAGTCATGATTATCACATAATCATGGAAAGACTTCTACCTGTTATGTTTCGAGGCTACTTTGACAATGCGGTGTGGAAGGTGTTAGTCGATCTTAGTCACTTCTATAGGCAACTCTGTGCTAAAGAATCACGCCAGAGATGATGACTAAGTTGGAGAAGGAGAATCTGGTACTTTTGTGTAAGATGGAAAAAAAATTTCCTCTAAGATTTTTCAATCCAATGCAACATCTCTTAATTCATCTTCCATTTGAAGCGAAAGTGAGTTGTCCCATGCAATATTGGTGGATTTATCATATTGAAAGGTTAGTCAGATATCTGAAACCAATGGTTGGTAACAGGGCAAGGGTTGAAGGTTGCATCGTGAAGCTTTTACTCTTAAGGAAGTTGGATACTTTTCAAGTGTTTACTTTGCATAGGAACACAATGTTAATACTTCAGTAATGCGGTACAACATGGATGAGCAACCTCCTTGTAGCGATCTCTCCATTTTTACAACAAGAGGCACTACTGCTGGTAGTTATACTTCCTACGATGTTAGCGAATAAGAAAGGCGTGACTGCTTTCTTGTACATGTATGCTAATATGGAAGAAATGGATGAATATTTCAAGTAAGTGTTTCTCCTACACTTATGATTTTCACCATCTTTTCCAACACATGTATTCTAAAAGGTTCTCTTTTCGTGTAGTATGTTCGACAAGCAAAATTGGAAACATAGACATCAACTCACGAGCAAGCAAATAGAACAGATTTGACGAGAAGGAATAAACGAGAGATCTAATTTTCTTTCTTGGTTCTGAGGTCATGTAATGTTTTCTCGTTAACTTATCAATGTAAACAATGTTTTCTTATAATTTAGGAATGCTTACGTTTTATAATAACTTCATATCTTGGACAGTGCAAAAAATATGCCAACGTCCATGAAGATTTGCGACAACTAACCTATGGAGTGGTTAATGTTAGAAGCTATGGCCGATATGATGTCAATGGCTTTCGATTCCATACAACTCAATTTGAATCTCTCCGTCCTCTCGCGGCAACATGTAATACCGGTGTTGTGATGAGGGTAATCGATTCACAAGAAAATGAAACTCAGTACTACAAAATTATTAAAAAAATCCTTGAATTCACTTTTGTTGGAAACAAGACAATTCGAGCAGTATTCTTTGACTACGAATGGTTTGATTCCATTCGTGAAATTCGAGTAAACGAATTTGACATGGTCGAAGTAAAACACAAGGAACGGTTGAAAGGATTCAATTCTTTAGTTCTTGCACACCAAGTAGAGCAAGTGTACTATCTACCTTATCCATGCAATAAATTCAAAGCTTGGTTGATGGTACATAAGGTGAATCCTCATGAGCGGTTATACACTCCAGGAGATGATGATTACCACGAGGAAGCTGAGGCTGATGTTGTCTACCAAGAGGAAGAGTTGCTAGACTCCTTTTCAGTCGAGCCCGGTGTAGACTTGTTGACTTAGTTGGAGACGCTGAAGATATCGATACTGGCACGGAAGCAAAAACCGAATCAAAATAGGAAACTCAAGATATCGATGACTTAGTCGAACCTACTGATTTGCCCAAACGAAAATGATATGCGAAAGAAGAAGATCGATGGGATGGATTAAGGAGTAGGGTGCATGATCGTGGTGTTGAAGAATTTTGACGTAACATTTTATTCACTAACTTAAATTTAATTTTGTATATTATCTTTGCATATTAATCATTTATTCCTTGCAACAGGATGGTGTCAAAGGGGGAGGGAAGGGGAAGCAAGTGAGAGGGTTTGAGCTGCCACGAGACCCTTGTTCAGGGACCTCATTACCTTCGAGCCGATGTTCCCTCTTTCTGGCGCACACTCCACCCTCAGCTCACGTGTGCTTTCAGCGGACATAGGTAAATTTTAGTTTACAATAATGTTATTTTATAAATTGCAGTTTTTTATAATTATTTATTGTCAATATTTTTCTTTTGTGCAGTCTGACTCAGAGTCTTCTGAGTCCGAGTCAGAGGCTAGGGGGCCCCTACAGGAGCCCGAGTCAGAGGTGGGGCTGCTACAGAAGCCCTCTAGCGCCAGCCTCCCTTAAGAGCCGGCTAGCGCTAGCCTTCCTCTGCAGCCGGCTACCGCCATCCTTCCTTTGGACTCTGGTGGTTCTGCAGAGCCTTCAGGGCCACAGGACGCGGCGTCGTCGCAGCAGAGGCGACATACGAGGAGGACCCACTTTGCGGATCCTCCTTCGGTTACTTTTCAGCGGACCATGATCCGTTCTATCAGAGACAGGTAAATACTGTATATAGTATATTAAATATTAGATGTTGTTTTCCTTTACTTAATGATTTAATATATATTGCAGATGTTGGTACGACCTTTCGTTCACGGGGGCCGAGAAACACCACAGGCAGGTTAACGATGTCCTAGGTGCTATCGTGAAGTTGCACTACCCCGGTGTCATTGACGGTTTCCCTGCCCAGTAGTTGGATGACTACGCTCGTGTCTCTTACCCGGTCCACGGCACGGCTCAGGGAGCGGTGTGGCACGATTTTATGGTAAGTTTAACTGTTTCATTTTGTCAACTCGTTTGAATTGTTAATGCATATCACATAAATGTTTATTTTCTTAATGCTGAGGTACCAAGTAGAGGAACCGGGCATGGAGGACCACGTGAGACGTGTGTTCCATTACAACGCTCGGAAGCTCACGATGGCAGTGTTGTTGAACGCCCGGATTTCGGCCGTCAACGCGTACTACAAGCGGCACCCCCGGGAGCAGGAGTAGCAAAGAGGTCCATTTAGGAAGGACTCCGACGCGTACTTGACAGAGGAGCAGTACGCGGAGGTAATTTTTTAATATTGTTAAATATTTACAATATCTATGTATGTTAACTACATTGATGAAAAATGAAATATGTGCAGGTTACAATTTCCTGGTTACAGGGTAACACTGAGGCGTACTTAGCTCTCTGTCGGCACTGGGCTAGCGACACTTTCATCAATAAGTCAACAAAGGCTAGACAGTGTTGCATGGGGTCCGACAGTAAGCACAACTATGGTGGCGACAGCTACTAGCGTTTGGCTAAACACATGGTAAGTAAATTTTCAATTTATTTATGTGTTTCTAATATATTTATCTCACTAACACGATTATACAGGACCGAGAGATGGGTCATGAGCCGACCCCGACCCAGGTTTGGAAGAGAGGTCACAAGGGAAGTGACCCTTCTCAGTCAGGGCAGTGTAGTCAGGTCGCAGCCGACCGGCTGGTAAGTTTTCTAAATTTATCAATTTCATTATAACTAATACTATTATTGACATGTTTACAAGATTTCATTGTTTTGTAGGCAAAGTACGCGCAGGAGGTCGCGAAGATACATGGTGCGAATTACGATTGGGAAAGCGCGCCGATCGACCCCCAAGCCGCGTACGCAAGCGGAGGCTGGAAGACCCATGGACGGTGAGTTCTTCATGTGTTTCATTTCTTTTTCAATTTATCTTCTTCTACTTAGCGTTTTGATTCTTTTGCATGTTTGCCATTTTTGATGGAGTTGTCGACTTGAGGTTGACGCGTCCTTTGAGAGGCGCTTCATCGTCGCAGGCCTCGTCCATTGGGACCACCAGTGGTCGTCTCTCGCAGACCTAGCTGGCGCTCCTTGCCTTGAAGGAGACGCTGACGTAGACCCAGACAGAGCTAGAGAGGTCGAGAGCGGAGGCAAGGGAGGAGCAGCGGAGGACGGCCTTAATGATGGCCCAGATGCAAGCTGCGGTGGCGGTAAGTAATTTAGAGTACCGTAGTTAAATTTCATAGCATTTCAATAACATATATCTTCTAATATTTTGCAATGGCAGGCTCTTGCTCGACACAGCAGTCAGGATATCGAGATTCCTACGCTTTTGCCGCAGCAAACACCAGAGCAGGTAATATATGTCTATCCCTCTTTTTTTTTCTGTACACCCTATTATTGTGAGTTTTAGTCCTAGTGTCAAAAAGAAACATGTTAGATCTCCTTAAGCTTTCGAGACATGTATATATATTCCTATGTTGCTGTTCAAATTTAGGAATTAAGTCTGTTCAAAGTTCACAATTTTTTCTCACTGCTTCAGGTAGCACATTACTCTTGTTCCAGTTTTTAACTTAAGTTTATAAATACTTCTAATCTAAATTTTGGGCAACAATGAATTACAAAGTTGTAGAATAGATCCTTCTCTTTCAGAAAATGCACCACAATGGCCTAGAAGAGTTTTCTATGAAGAGATATGGAAAAAATACAGCTGCTGGTTCACACAGTTTCAGAACAGCAGCATTAGTGATTATGGGGCATTTCATCATCTTGAAAAGGTCTTTTGGCTTGGAGGTCAATAGAAATCTTATAGAAGACTTTCCAAGCTTTCTAAAAATTGTTTATTTTCCCTCATAGAATCTCTGGTGCAGGAGATATGGAGTTTTAAAGTTCGACTATGATTCCCTTTTGATCCACCACCCACTTTTAATCCAGTTTTACTAACTGTTTCGCACTATTGACTATGCTTCTTCTGCAGGGTTTGGGAACGTGCCGAGAAGATCATGGAGGTTGTTAAGGGGCTAGCGTGTAGCCCGATACTGGAATTGTGTTGTTGTAGAACTTTTAAAAATGTTTTCAAACTATTTCGCTGTGTCTGTGTATCTCTGTGTATAATCTGTATCTGTTCTGTGTTCTCGCCATCGTGCGAGGTAGTCAGTTTCTGTTTTAAAAAAAAAATCAAAAACTTAACTTACGTCGGCTATGTCTAAGTCGACGTAAGTTAGCCCAGTTTAACTTACGTCGGTCGGACTATACTGACATAAGTTAAACCACTTAACTTACGTTGGTTTAGTGCAACCGCCGTAAGTTATACCACTTAACTTACGTCGGCCGACAGTAGACGATGTAAGTACTCCCGCCTAGCCCACGGCCCATACCGGTAAATAACTTATGTCGGTTGCTGGAAACCAGCATAATTAAGTAACTTACGTCGGCGGCCGATGTAAGTTACCTTAATTACGTCCAAACTGCTTTGTCGGCCAGCAACTGACATAATTAAGTAACTTACATTGGTTTAAGCCTTAATTACATCGGCCCTAGCCGACGTAATTGACTAGGATTCCTGTAGTGGGGGGTGGAACCGACCCCTACTCAGGTCTGGAATAGAAGTCACAAGGACCCTTCTTAGCTTGAGCCGTGTAGTCAGGTCACAACCAAGCGGCTGGTAAGTTTCAAAATCATTCAAATTAATTGTGACTATCTCGATTTTTGAATTTACACAGTTTCCTTGTTTCTATGGCTAGGTACGGGCAGAAGGCTGTTGATGGTTGTTATATACCAATTTCATCCGTTAATATAACTTAATTATGTGAAGGAAATATCATTACTTACACACATCACCTTTCTATTTAACCTATTTCCACTTGTCCTTGGAGAAATTAGTGCATGCAGGAATTTTACAAAGAATTGAAGTGAAACAAGGGGATGGATCCTATAAAATATCATCCAAGCCAATCAAGAGCCAACATGTGGCACCACATGGATCAAATAGCCCACAAACAGAAGTATTTGAGGCCATGCAATGGTGCAACACCCTATCAGGGGATGGGACCCTCCTGGAAGTCACCCCAAGAAAGCACAGAGCATTTGGAGGACTTATCAGGTCGGCCGACCTCCCTAGTCGGCCGACCTGGTCTTTTCTCCAAACCTGGTCAGCTTCCACGTGTTGGCTCCTCCCAACTTAAAGAATGTGGTGACTGATTCGCTCGCTTTTGGTGGCGGGAACCGACCCTTCTCCATGCTACAAATAGGACCCCTCACCCCTCACTTCAACACACACCACTTGAGCATCATGCTATTGTATATACTAGTTCTCTTAGTCTTTAGTGGAGTTAGGCTATAGAGAGGAGAGCCTCTAGTCCCACGTCCAAGTTGGGAAAGGTACGACTCATGTATCGTTTCTTATATTTGTCACTTTATGCAGAATAAAGATATTATCTTTAGTCTTCTTTTATTCATATAGTTGGATGGAACATTTCTTGTTTGATTGTGGATTCCATATATGTGGTAGGAGTAGTCTTTATGATTATGTCATATCATTCCTAATCTATCATCATAAACACTACAAACCCCCACTATAGTCTAATTAGATATGATCATGTTAATATGAATCACTTGTGATATGTATCAACATTGGTTCAACGATGATTTAGTTCATTGCCTGAGATGGCTTGTGCTCGGGCTCTTAAGGTAATTACTTAATATGCTAGCATGGTGCTAGGATAGAAAGTAGCGTTGAATGTGACGTAGACCCACAGATTGAAGAGGTAGGCAGTACGCAGTAGGTGGTGACAATCCTATCTGTCCTTTGTAATCATCCACGTTCAGCTGTGCCACAGGCTCCTGACGGGAGTCGCCTAGTGTTGCTAGGGGTAAACCCGTGCCCGATGTGTTAAACAACTTAGCATAAGTATTCACCATTGACATGCTCATTAGTACCTAACCTAGGCTATGTATATGTATATTAGAAGCATTGTAGGAGTAACTCCCCAACTCTAGGTCTAACCTCCAGTAGGACCCATTTACCCCTTAGAATAGATTGCTTAGATGTGTGTCACACTACCCATATATTATCAACTTACCCCTGTCTTGATAATTGATTAGTATCCCATAGTTTGATCATAAGAGTAGTGTTTACTTTACTCTATTGTCTTCCTTTGGGATAAATATGATACCCTTGGGAATACTCTTGGGTGAAATGCTATACAATAGTTTCCATGCACTTGTGAACCTCATATCTTTCGAGAGATGATCTGTGACGTAAGAAACATCAACAAGCATTTCGGGCGCCATTATCGGGGAAGGCAAAGGAAGTGAAGGATAGCTATCACTTGTGATTAAGCTATAGGTGCTAATAGTTATTAGACAGGATTACCCGTGTTTTTTTCTCCTTTTGTGGTGAAAACAGGGTAGTGTTGGCTAACCCATTTTATGGGATGGCCAACGAGGACGCTAGTGCTCAATTGCAAGATGATTGAAGGCGTAGCTCAACAAATGTCCGCTAGGAAACACCATTGCCTTTCGCAGAAGAATTTCAGCTTCCAGTAGGAGCCAAAGACATCTATTCTCAAGCTTGGGGGATGCTCCAAGAGTTCTTCTTGGTTTGCCTCCACCATAGGTTAAATGGTTGGCTCCTCATCCAACATTCATGTCATGGGTTGTCCACCAATCCATGACTACATTTGTGCTGGAGCTGAAGGAGTCCTATTCTCATTCATCATAGATGAAAATGTGATCTCTACTCAAGGGGTGAATTGAAGAATGCTCTAGTTCCCTTAGGTTGGCATGCACACCACTTCACAAGGTGGACATGCTGGCTATGAAACTACACCTCCCACTAAAGTATCATGAAGACCAAGCCAATGGAGGAGTGTTTGGATGATCCAAGACATGGATATTCACATGATTTTGGGAAAATCCATGTCATATTGGGTCACTTTAGGAACCATTTCCCTAAATACCCATGAGGATTCTTCCTTCCAAACACAACTCCAACGGCTATCACCTAAAATTAGGTCAAGGGTGAATCAACATCACCCTTGCGGAGGCTATGCAAATTTCAAGGGATTTAAGTTTAACTAGCCTACCTTGAAGTATCTTGTCCATGGCCAAACAAGAAATCAAGACAACATTTACATGAAGTTCTTGGCCAATGACAAGAAACTTAAAGAGCATTCAAGATCCAAGATATCCCACAATCACTTGTTGGGATTCCTACCCTTCGACCAAGCCCATGCAACCTAGGGCAAGTGACATTGTGGATGAAGCATTTCTTGTTTGATTGTGGAGTCCACGTGTCATCGTGCCCAAGGAAGATTTTGATCCATTATCATGGTATGGGTTGACCTTAATGAATATCATGAAGGTCGAAGTGACACTCCTAAAAGAAGGACAGGCCTGACCATCCTCACAAAAGAACATCTTCAAGAAGAAGAAACTGTCACTACATTAACAAGTCTTCCTCAAGATGATGGAGAGGCTAGAGCCACCATGTGGCCCACATGTCCAACTAACATGCCAAAGGAGATTTTGCATGTCAATCAAGAAAAGTTGTCCATATCTTCAACTCTGGGATTGGACAACAAATCATCGAACTCAAATGGACGGAGGTAAGTCTTACTCATCGGACTTCTCAAATTCGGTGAGTCCTTGCCAATAGGTTAATTGGTAGTTAACTCATATTTGATTTCCCCATCAATCTTTGCATTTGCATTTAGCATGTTTGATTTTTCACACTTGCATGTTGGAAGGAAAAATTTCCAACCAACATAAAACTAAAAATTTTGAATTGGGAAATAAATTTATTTGGTTATGAACATTGGGCGTAACCACTTGAATTCATCTTCATAATTAAAACCAATAAATATTTCCCTTAAATATTCATTGCATTTGCAAGTTGTTTCAAGTTGGGCAAAACAATTCGACAAAGGGTACAATATACTTTTGAGCTAACGTAACCCATTTTCGAATTGTTTTGTTTGTTCTTGATTTTAGTGTAGCCAAGACAAAATTTTAAATTGGTTGGAAGGCCCAATCAAGCGCATATTCCTCCATCGATCTCATTTTGAGTTCATGGTGGAGGAGTGCACATGATGGTGGTCCAACGGAGGAACAGGATGAAGCTCATTCAACTCCTACCTCAACTTGGTAGGAGACATTGAACATGAAGGCTACACCAAAACCCATAGTCATGAGTTTCTCACACAACAACTTTCAACCAAGACTCCTCTTCAAATTGAGGTACAAGTTTAAAATTTTCCATCGTTTGAATTATATTAGGATTGAATGATTTTTGCTTGCATTGGTAAGGAAAGTTTACACCTTGTCATCTTTCAATTCTTATGCATCCTCACGAGAGTAAGTGCTGGCATTACTCTTTTTGATTCTTCAAGAAAGAATGTCACCTTACATGGGAATAAATTTAAACAAGTACCTAGAATTTCATAAGAATTGATAAAATTGACTTACACATTTTCTTCCTACGTAATGCTTATGGAATGACTTAATGGTTGAATTGGTATGTAGCAACCTTGGAATAGTGATTCCCATAATTTTGATTTCAAACTCATTCATGCATGGATCACTAAATTTCAAATTCATACGGAATAAATTAAAAATGTTCAGGAGGATAAAATTAAGAACCTTGCTTGCCATGAACCACATCATAAATATTTGCTCTTTTAAAAAACTACGATGGTTAGGAATTTTACAAGATGAAGGGATCCATATAGTGTATCTCTTGCATTGCTATGGGTAGGAGCTTTAGAAAATGTTCAACATGATTTATCCATAAAGCCCCACTCCTAGAAATGATTCATACATTGTTCATGGATACACTAGAAATTGGACCCAATGCATCTTTGGTCTTGTTCTTCCCGTGCGTACAAATGAAGATTCGGTTACCTAACCCAAAAATTCATTTGTACTAGTATCGGGAGCTAACCATCACTCTCTATCAAAGAGAGGAAGTTTGCAGGAGTAAAATAACTATGTAGGCATTCAAAGATCCGATTGTTGGAAATCATAAGAGGATTCCATTTCAATATCTCTTGGCCAAGGAGTAAATTAGAATGGTTGCTACCTATCGGAAATTAAGTCCGAAGGTCAACCATAACTATACGAGACCGGAGATTTGACATAGAAACCCTCCGTGAGCAACCAATGGGCTGCTACGAATATGTGAGAGCATTATGCTCTCAACTATTCTAAGCACTAATTCAAGCTCAAGGAAATTGCCACCATCATTGGGTGTAAGTGATTCCTTTGTGGCTAAAAGGTATGATGCACCTTAACCAAGGAATGACAATATCACATCCAATGTATATTGGGTGCATGTTGTTCCCATGTGGCCAAAAGGTATATTATACCTTAGACAAGGAACAACGGATCACACTCCACCGATGTTGAGTGCATGTTATCCCTTCATGGTTATAGGTATGTTGTACCTTAGTCAAGGAATAACGGATCATACTCAACACATGTTGGGTACATGTCACTCCTTTGTGGCTCAAGGGTATCATTACCTTAGCCAAGGCATGACAGATCACACCCAATGCATGAGGGGTACAAGTTATTCCTTTATGGCAAGAAGGTATGATACACCTTAGCCAAAGAATGACGGAACACACTCAACCATGTTGAGTGCACGTCATGCCTTTCTGCGAAGGTTATCACTACCTTAGCAAAGGAATAACAAGGTACATCCAACCTATGGAAACCTTGAAGTGTGGATGAGCGACATCAACAACACTCTCCTCGACTACAATCATGAAATCCATGGAAGGCAATCCAACATGGACACTCAATCCTCCAATCTGAAAGCCATGCTACAACAAGGTTAGGCCAACCTCATGGCCTACATCCGTCGTTAGGGTTCCAACCCCTATCGCAGACCTTGAACAAGAACAAGCTTGGGGGAGGATCCCCACTTGAGGTAACTTTTATCACGCCCGTGGGTATTTACTTTTCATTCACCCATCATCCACATCGCATAAAAAAATATAAGTAGAGTAGATTTGCTTTCAAAATAAAATAAAACATGTGTGGTAAGAATGATTTGGAATTCACATAGACGAAATGATGAAAAGTTGCTCTGTTTTAATTTTCCTAAGTCCCTAGTTTACAACTTACTACTCTCCAACCTATTGCTCTCATTGGATAAAATTGCTTTTGCCTTGATTTGGAAACTGTGGGTACCAAAAGCTTAATCCATTCTAAGTTGTTGTGAGGTATGATATAGTGATAGGTCTTCTATTCCTAGTTTGAAAGTGAAACTTAGATTTCTGGAGAAATTCTAAAAAGATTTAAGTTATCCTCATTGTATTGGAAATACCCAGCAAAGCCATATGATAAATTACATTGGTAGACCCTAAGCATATGCTATTTGTCTTCACATTGAGCTTTGTCAAACTAGTATAGACCTATGTGAGATTTCATTCATTACCTTTTGAATTCAAGACTTCACTTGCACATGATATACTTCTACAGTAGAAGTAAGCAAAATTCCCATAATACCACCATTCTGATGAGGACATCAACACCCTTGATACATCCACACCAACTCAGCTACCGGTTTCTGGTCCGATCACTCGCGCTCGTGCACGTCAACTAAACTATGAGGTGAACTCGTTCTTGGCCTTATGTCCATCTTATCTAGACCGTGGAACTACGTGCTTTCTTGTTTTGCTTAGGAACAATGGAGAGGAGCCAATGGGAAGGGAATTCGCGCGAACGGGATTTGGACAGCAGAACAGCACCAACTTGTGACGGCCACCACAATTTCATACGGACTCCGATCTGGGCGTTCAAGTACTTCCTGGAAAGATTATCAAGTCTACTTTCAAACGGATCTGGCCTCATGTCCATATCTATTCGGAGTCGGCCGCAATAGTTATTTTAATACCAAGACCTTTTTCTGTCCAGGGTGCTGCATCACCAAAATTGGGCCCATGGCCCATGTATCGTTTGGAGTCCATTAGGGACTCGTGATTAGGGTTTCTCATGACCCTAGGGAGGTAATAAATAGTAGCAGCCGCCCTCATTAGCTGGTGGGTTTTTTTTATTCGTAAGTTAGCTTCTGCTGCTTCCTTGTACACGCGCGTATCGACTAGATCGCCCGTCTACTTGTATCCAGAACCCCACTTTAGATTGATTCAACAGATAAGTGCTTATTCTTCTTGTTCTTGCATGTTCTTCGATTGCTTGCAGGAACAAAGGCCCTCGGGGTCAGGTTGACTGTGCGCCAGCAAGATCAATACAACTTCGGAGTCGGTGTACCGATCGCTAAGGCGCATCGACTTGGGGACGGTGTAGTCGGATCGCCAACGTCTTCTCCTCCACAAATCGAACCCTCCTATTCTCATCGAAAGATCAGGAACCAAGATCCTATCAAGTGGTAATAAGAGCAAGGTTAATCGGTGAGAGTGCTACCATTACTTTTCTTTCCGCTGTTATCATCCTATAGTCCAGAAAAAGCCCAAAAAAAATACCAGATCTGTTTTTTTCCATTATTCCTAGACCATTGTGCCTTTTACTTTCTCCACTTAGTCAAGACTTGTTGAGTTCATGGTTGCTTCGACGAGTCAAGTTGCTGGTCTTTAGTTTTGCACCACTAGAGTTTCGAGTTCGTGTCACATTCGGTCACCTAGTTCGAGTCAGATTCGTAGTTCGAGTTTGAGTCGGATTACTAGTTTGAGATTGAATCAGATTGCTACTTCGAGTTTGAGTCGGATTACTAGTTCGAGTTTGAGTCGGATTACAAGTTCAAATCATATTTCTACTTTGAGTTTGAGTCAGATTGCTAGTTCGAGTTTGAGTCAGATTACGAGTTCAAATCAGATTGCTAGTTCGAGTTTGAGTCGGATTGCTAGTTTGAGTTTGAGTCTGATTACTAGTTCGAGTTCGAATCAGATTGCTACTTCGAGTTTGAGTCAGATTAATAATTTGAGTTTGACAACAAGAAAAAGGCAAGTGCAAAATCAAAAGCCGCACAAAAGCCACAAGCAATTAGAGAAGAAAAAAAAGGCAAGTGCAAAATCAAAAGCCGCACAAAAGCCACAAGCAATTAGAGAAGAAAAAAAAGGCAAGTGCAAGATCAAAAGCCGCATGTGCAAATTTTGTTATAGGGTCTCCTGATTCCATCTAGAGAGAGTTTGGGTGACCACCCCAACAAAAAAAAACAAAAAAAAAGAAAAAAATAAGATTGTTGTTTGGGGTGTTTTTGGTGATGACATTGGTGTCTCGGCTTGCGTCTCTAGTACGGTCTAGACTAAGATCAGCACAATACTATCGTAGAATATTTATTCAGCTTGTTGTGATTAACGTGGTAAAAGTTTGCTCCTTGTGCTAGTTCAGCCACCTAAAGCCATAGATTGACACCTGCTCTTGAAGTTGTTCATTACTTGCTGGTTGCCATCACCTTCTTGCTGAGCTTTGTAAGAACAGGTAAGAGCTTGATTGAACAGGTTCAGAGTGAGCGAGTTATCTCCACCAGCACCTTTGTAGCTAGGGATAACGTTACCCTTTCATATTGGACTTTTTTTCTACTAACCATGGCAGGAGGAGCAAATACAACTGAAGACGTGCATTCACCTCGCACACGGGGAATTATACAACACTTCGAACGCCAAGTGCGGCTACACACAGAAGCGCTTGATGAGGATTTTCGAGGTACCAGTGACCGCCTTGGTCAATTGGAAAATATGCAGATCGACACCAACACCAAAATCAGCACGTTGGAGAGTTCCATTCAAACATTGAACACCTCTATTGGAGCCATCCTGCAGCGCCTTGAGGAGAGGGATCGTGGACGCAGCGCAGATGGACAGGTGAGCAATGCTCCTAGTATTGTACGTGACAATGAAGATGACTATTCTGCAGATACGAAGATTGGGGAAGATGAGGAAGCTAGGCCACGGCGCCGGCTACAACGCAACCGTCAAGGCATAGGTGGACATCGTCGGCGTGAGGTACGCAATCATGAAGATACTTTTAACAAGATCAAATATAAGATACCTCATTTTGATGGTAAATATGACCCTGATGCATATATTACTTGGGAGATTTCTGTTGATAAAAAATTTGCATGTCATGAGTTTCCTGAAAACGCAAGAGTTAGATCAGCCACTAGTGAGTTTACTGATTTTGCTTTTGTTTGGTGGATAGAACATGGTAAGAAAAATCCTAATAACATACCACAAACTTGGGATGCTTTGAAACGGCTCATGCGGGCTAGATTTGTTCCTTCTTACTATGCACGTGATCTGTTAAATAAGTTACAACAATTGAGACAGGGAGCTAAAAGTGTAGAAGAGTATTTTCAGGAATTACAAATGGGTATGTTGCGTTGTAATTTAGACGAGGATGAGGAACCAGCTATGGCTAGATTTTTGGGTGGTTTAAACCGTGAAATTCAGGACATACTTTCTTATAAAGATTACAATAATGTTACCCGTTTGTTTCATCTTGCTTGTAAAGCTGAAAGGGAAGTGCAGGAACGACGAGCTAGCTCTAGAACTAATATTTCTGCAGGAAAGACTAGCTCATGTCAACCACGCACGACTACTCCTTCAACTGGGCGTGTTTCTCCGCCATCTTCTTCACAAAGTCGGGCAGCACCTTCTTCTTCCAGCAACAAGCCACGTGCTTCTTCCACTAGCTCAGCAGTAAAGACCACCCAAAAGCCCACCGAGAGTGCTTCTTCCGTAGCATCTACCGGACGATCTAGAGACGTTCAATGTCACAAGTGCAAGGGTTTTGGCCATGTGTAGCGTGACTACCCAAGCAAACGTGTTATAATTGTTAAAGATGACGGTGAGTACTCATCTGCTAGCGATTTTGATGACGATACATGTGTTTTGCTTGCAGCTGACTATGCAGGTAGCGATGAACATCAAGAAGAGCATATTGGTGCAGAAGATGCAGCGCGCTATGATAGTCTCATTGTGCACGTGTGCTTAGTGCACAAATGGAGAAAGCGGAACAAAATCAAAGGCACACATTATTCCAAACAAAGTGTGTCGTCAAAGAGCGATCTTGCCGCATGATCATTGATGGAGGTAGCTGCAACAACTTGGCCAGCAGTGACATGGTGACCAAGCTGGCACTAAGCACCAAACCGCACCCACATCCCTATTACATTCAATGGTTAAACAACAGCGGTAAGGCAAAGGTAACTAGACTTGTGCGATTCAATTTTACTATTGGATCATATAAGGATGTCGTTGAATGTGATGTTGTGCCGATGCAAGCTTGTAATATTCTGCTAGGAAGACCTTGGCAATTTGATAGAGATTCTATGCATCATGGTAGATCAAATCAGTATTCTTTTCTTTACCACGATAAAAAAAATTGTGTTGCATCCTATGTCTCCTGAAGCTATTGTGCAAGATGATGTTGCTAGAGCTAGGAAAACTAAATATCAGGACCATGCTAACATTGAGAACAATAACAATGCCAAATCTGTGTTTGATAAGAAAAATGAGATATCTCTGAAGGGAAAATGCTTGTTTGCTACGAAATCTGATATTAATGAACTAATTGCTTCCACCTCTGTTGCCTATGCCTTGGTATGCAAAGATGCTTTGATTTCCCTTTACGATGTGCAACATTCTTTGCCTCCTGCTGTTGCTAACATTTTGCAGGAATATTCTGATGTGTTTCCAAGTGAAATACCACCAGGACTACCACTACTTCGAGGGATTGAGCACCAGATTGACCTCATTCCCGGTGCTTCATTGCCCAACCGTGCACCATATAGGACAAATCCAGAAAAAACAAAGGAGATTCAGCGCCAAGTACAAGAACTACTTGACAAAGGTTATGTACGTGAGTCTGTTAGTCCTTGTGCTGTTCCAGTTATTCTAGTACCTAAAAAGGATGGATCATGGCGAATGTGTGTGGATTGTAGAGCAATCAACAATATAACCATTCGATATCGTCATCCTATTCCACGCTTAGATGATATGCTTGATGAATTGAGTGGTGCTGTTGTGTTCTCAAAAGTTGATTTGCGTAGTGGTTATCACCAAATTCGCATGAAACTAGGAGATGAATGGAAAACTGCTTTCAAAACTAAGTTCGGTTTATATGAGTGGTTAGTCATGCCTTTTGGGCTAACTAATGCACCTAGCACCTTCATGAGATTAATGAACGAGGTTTTGCGTGCATTCATTGGAAAATTTGTTGTTGTGTATTTTGATGATATATTGATTTATAGCAAATCCATGGATGAACATCTTGATCACTTACGTGCTGTTTTTAATGCTTTGCGTGAGGCACGATTATTTGGTAATCTTGAGTAGTGCACCTTTTGCACGGATCGAGTCTCTTTCCTTGGCTATGTTGTTACTCCACAGGGAATTGAAGTGGATCAAGCCAAGGTAGAGGCTATTCAGGGGTGGCCTGTACCAAAGACCATCACACAGGTGCGGAGCTTTCTAGGGCTGGCTGGGTTCTATCATCGCTTTGTGAAGGATTTCAGCACCATTGCTGCTCCATTGAATGACCTTACGAAGAAGGGGGTGCCTTTTTCTTGGGGCACCACACAAGATAACGCCTTTACCATACTGAAAGATAAGTTGACGCATGCACCTCTTCTCCAACTTCCTGATTTTTCTAAGACTTTTGAGCTTGAATGTGATGCTAGTGGGATTGGATTGGGTGGTGTTTTGTTACAAGAAGGAAAACCTGTTGCATATTTTAGTGAGAAAATGAGTGGGCCTGTTCTAAATTATTCTACCTATGATAAGGAATTATATGCTCTTGTACGAACTTTAGAAACATGGCAGCATTATTTGTGGCCTAAAGAATTTGTTATCCATTCTGATCATGAATCACTAAAGCATATTAGGAGTCAAGGGAAACTAAACTGTAGGCATGCTAAGTGGATGGAATTTATTGAGTCTTTTCCTTATGTCATTAAACACAAAAAGGGAAAGGATAATGTTATTGCTGATGCTTTATCTAGACGTTATACTCTTCTATCTCAACTTGACTTTAAAATTTTTGGATTAGAAACGATTAAAGATCAATATGAACATGATGCTGATTTCAAAGATGTATTGCTGAAATGTAAAGATGGAAAAACATTGAATAAATTTGTCCTCAATGATGGCTATGTGTTTAGAGCTAACAAGTTATGCATTCCAGCTAGCTCCGTTCGTTTGTTGTTGTTACAGGAAGCGCATGGAGGCGGGCTGATGGGGCACTTTGGAGTGAAAAAGACGGAGGACATACTTGCTGGTCATTTCTTTTGGCCAAGGATGAGGCGGGACGTGGAGCGCTTTGTTGCTCGCTGCACGACATGTCAAAAAGCTAAGTCACGACTTAATCCACATGGTTTGTACATGCCTCTTCCTGTTCCTAGCATGCCTTGGGAGGATATTTCTATGGACTTTGTTTTAGGACTGCCTAGAACAAAGAAGGGGAGGGATAGCATCTTTGTTGTTGTGGATAGATTTTCTAAAATGGCACACTTCATACCTTGTCGTAAAAGTGATGATGCTACACATGTTGCTGATTTGTTTTTCCGAGATATTGTTAGATTGCATGGTGTGCCAAACACAATAGTTTCAGATCGTGATTCTAAGTTTCTTAGCCATTTTTGGAGAATGTTATGGGCAAAATTGGGGACTAAGCTTTTATTTTCAACTACTTGTCATCCCTAAACTGATGGTCAAACTGAGGTTGTGAATAGAAGTTTATCTACCATGCTTAGGGCTGTTTTGAAAAAGAATATAAAAATGTGGGAAGAGTGTTTGCCTCATGTTGAGTTTGCTTATAATCGTTCCCTACATTCTAGTACTAAGAAATGCCCTTTTGAGATTGTTTATAGATTTGTACCCCGTGCTCCTATTGATTTATTACCTCTTCCTTCAATGGAACGAGTGAATTTTGATGCTAAACATCGTGCTGAATTGATCTTAAAATTGCATGAAACCACTAAGAAGAATATAGAGTGCATGAATGCCAAGTATAAACTTGCTGGTAGTAGGGGAAAGAAAACTATCACTTTTGAACCTGGTGATTTAGTTTGGTTACATTTGCGAAAGGATAGGTTTCCTGATTTGAGAAAGTCTAAATTGTTACCTCGAGCTGATGGTCCATTCAAAGTGTTAGAAAGAATTAATGATAATGCATATAAACTCGAGTTGCCTGTGAATTTTGGGGTTAGTCCCACATTTAACATTACAGATTTGAAGCCATATTTGGGAGAAGAAGATGAGCTTGAGTCGCAGACGACTCAAATGCAAGAAGGGGAGGATGATGAGGACATCAACACCCTTGATACATCCACACTAACTCAGCTACCGGTTTCTGGTCCGATCACTCGCGCTCGTGCACGTCAACTAAACTATGAGGTGGACTCGTTCTTGGCCTTATGTCCATCTTATCTAGACCATGGAACTACGTGCTTTCTTGTTTTGCTTAGGAACAATGGAGAGGAGCCAATGGGAAGGGAATTCGCGCGGATGGGATTTGGACAGCAGAACAGCACCAACTTGTGACGGCCACCACGATTTCATACGGACTCCGATCTGGGCGTTCAAGTACTTCCTGGAAAGATTATCAAGTCTACTTTCAAACAGATCTGGCCTCATGTCCATATCTATTTGGAGTCGGCCGCAATAGTTATTTTAATACCAAGACCTTTTTTCTGTCCAGGGTGCTGCATCACCAAAATTGGGCCCATGGCCCATGTATCGTTTGGAGTCCATTAGGGACTCGTGATTAGGGTTTCTCACGACCCTAGGGAGGTAATAAATAGTAGCAGCCACCCTCATTAGCTGGTGGGTTTTTGTTTATTCGTAAGTTAGCTTCTGCTGCTTCCTTGTACACGCGCGTGTTGACTAGATCGCCCGTCTACTTGTATCCAGAACCCCACTTTAGATTGATTCAACAGATAAGTGCTTGTTCTTCTTGTTCTTGCATGTTCTTCGATTGCTTGCAGGAACAAAGGCCCTCGGGGTCAGGTTGATTGTGCGCCAGCAAGATCAATACAACTTCGGAGTCAGTGTACCGATCGCTAAGGCGCATCGTCTTGGGGACGGTGTAGTCGGATCGCCAACGTCTTCTCCTCCACAAATTGAACCCTCCTATTCTCATCCAAAGATCAGGAACCAAGATCCTATCACATTCCACAATAAAAAGAGAAAATCCATACCATTCATGCTTAGTATTCTCTCCAAATTTATTGCATAAAAAATGGAGTAGAAGACATGGCTACAAGAAGAAAAAAAGAAAATAAAATGCATGCTTACATCATAAGCATGAAAAAAAAAGAAAAAAAAAAGAGAAAAAGAAAAAGGAAAAGTAGCCATGTTACATCCCTGCAAAATAAGAGACTCTACATACATTGGAGTCATCTCAAATATCCACATCCACCTCCATTCTATCACACATGCACACAAGTCTTAAATCAAATAGTTTTGAATTGATTTCTCCTAAGGCTTGCTTTTTTGACTTAGCAATATTATGTGTTGCAAATATGTCTACAATATTCCCTACCAAGCTCCACATACAAGCCTTATGTAGAGGTAGGCTGAATTTAGGCCAAAAATGCTTTGGTGAGGATTATTTCCAATACACACAAAGGAGGGACTTGAGAGAATCAAATTGAGATACTTGAAATCTGAATCGAACTCTCTGGAATTTGAGTGGAACATCATTTCTATGGTATGTGTGCTCCATTTGCTGTTCTATCATTCAACCACCCATGCATAGGAAATGGCATAAGCCCCATAATGACTTAAGATGAGTGAAGTACCATGCCAATTTCTGCAATACTAGGTAAAGTATTTTGTTGTGCACATGGTACTTGTGAAAAATAGAACATTGTAGCAACTCCTGATCATCAACCTAAAGTCTTGACTTTGCTCGGGACGAGCAAAGGATAAGCTTGGGGAAGTTTTTGACGGCTATTATATACCAATTTCATCCATCAATATAACTCAATTATGTGAAGGAAATATCATTTCTTGCACACATTACATTTCTATTCAACCTATTTCCACTTGTCCATGCAGAAATTAGTGCATGTAGGCATTTTACACAGAATTGAAGTGAAACAAGGGGACGGACCCTATAAAATATCATCCTAGCGCCGACATGTGGCACCACATGGATCAAATGGCAAACAAACAGAAGTATCCGAGGCCATCCAACAGTGTAGCACCCATATAAGGGGATGGGACCCACCTAGACGTCACCCCAAGAAAGCACAGATCGTTTGGAGGACTTACCAGGTCGACCGACCCCCCTTGTCGGCCGACCTGGTCTTTCCACCAAACTCGGTCAGCTTCCACTTGTTGGCTCCTCCCGGCTTGAAGAAGTCAGTGGTGACTGATTTGGCCCTTTTGGCGGTGAGAACCGACCCTTCTCCAAGCTACAAATAGGACCCCTCACCCCTCACTTCAACACACACCACTTGAGAATCATGCTATTGTACACACTAGTTCTCTTAGTCCTTAGTGGAGTTAGGCTATAGAGAGGAGAGCCTCTAGTCCAAGTCCAAGTTGGGAAAGATATGGCTCATGTATCTCTTCTTATATTTGTGACTTTATGCATAATAAAGATATTATCTATAGTCTTCTTTTATTCATATACTTGGATGAAGCATTTCTTGTTTGATTGTGGATTCCATATATGTGGTAGGAGTAGTCTTTGTGATTATGCCATATCACTCTTAATCTATCATCATAAACACTACAAACCCCCACTATAGTCTAATTAGTTACGATATGATCATGTTAATATGAATTACTTGTGCTATGTATCAACATAGGTTCAACAATGATTTAGTTCATTGCCTTAGGATGGCTCGTGCCTGGGCTCTTAAGGTAATTACTTAATACGCTAGCATGGTGCTAAGATAGAAAGTATCGTTGAATGTGTCGTAGACCCACAAATTGAAGAGGTAGGCAGTAGGTGGTGACAACCCTATCTGTCCTTTGTAATCCTCCACGTTCGGCTATGCCACAGGCTCTTTGCGGGAGTCGCCTAATGTTGCTAGCGGTAAACCCGTGCCCGATGTGTTGAACAACTTAGCATAAGTATTAACCATTGACATGCTCATTAGTACCTAACCTAGGCTATGTATATGTATATTACAAGCATTGTAGGAGTAACTACCCAACTCTAGGTCTAACCTCCAATAGGACCCATTTACACCTTAGAACAGATTGCTTAGGTGGGTGTCACACTACCCATATATTATCAACTTACCATTGTCTTGATAATTGATTAGTATTCCATAGATTGATCATAAGAGTAGTGTTTACTTTACTCCATTGCCTTCCTTAGGGATAAATATGATACCCTTGGGAATACTCTTGGGTGAAATGCTACATGATAGTTTCCGTGCGCTTGCGGACCTCATCTCATCCACCTCCATTCCATGACACATGCACACAAGTCTTGAATCAAATAGTTTTGAATTGATTTCTCCTAAGGCTTGCTTTTTTGACTTATCAATATTATGTGTTGCAAATATGCCTACTATATTCCTTACGAATCTCCACATACAAGCCTTATGTAGAGGTAGGCTGAATTTAGGCAAAAATGCTTTGATGAGGATTATTTTCAATACACACAAAGGAGAGACTTGAGAGAATAAAATTGAGATACTTCAAAACTGAATTGAAATCACCGGAATTTGAGTGGAACTTGATTTCTAGGGTATGTCTGCTCCATTTGTTGTTCTTTCATTCAACCACCCATGAATAGGAGATGGCATAAGCCCCATAATAACTTAAGATGGGTGAAGTACCATGCCAATTTCTGCAATACTAGGTAAAGTATTTTGTTCTGCACATGGTACTTGTGAAAAATAGAACATTGTAGCAACTACTGATCATCAACCTAAAGTCTTGACTTTGCTCGGGACGAGCAAAGGATAAGCTTGGGGGAGTTTGTTGACGGCTGTTATATACAAATTTCATCCATCAATATAACTCAATTATGTGAAGGAAATATCATTTCTTGCACATGTTAGATTTCTATTTAACTTATTTTCACTTGTCCTTGGAGAAATTAGTGCATGCATGCGTTTTCCACATAATTGAAGTGAAAAAAGGGGATGGATCCTATAAAATATCATCTCAGCCAATCAAGCGCTGACATGTGGCACCACATGGATCAAATGGCCCACAAATAGAAGTATTCGAGGCCATCCAACGGTGTAGCACCAATATCAGGGGATAGGACCCACATGGAAGTCACCCAAAGAAAGTACAAACCGTTTGGAGGACGTACCAGGTCGGTCGACCCCCCTAGTCTGCCGACCTGGTCTTTCCTCCAAACCGGTCAACTTCCACGTGTTGGCTCCTCCCGGATTGAAGAAGTCAATGATGACTGAATTGTGCGCTTTTGGTGGTGGGAACCGACCCTTCTCCAAACTACAAATAGGACCCCTCACTTCAACACACACCACATGAGCATCATGCTATTGTATACACTAGTTAGGCTATAGAGAGGAGAATCTCTAGTGCCAAGTCCAAGTTGGGAAAGGTATGGCTCATGTATCTTTTCTTATATTTGTGACTTTATGCATAATAAAGATATTATCTATAGTATTCTTTTATTCATATACTTGGATGAACCATTTCTTGTTTGATTGTGGATTCCATATATGTGGTAGGAGTAGTCTTTATGATTATGCCATATCACTCTTAATCTATCATCATAAACACTATAAACCCCCACTATAGTCAAATTTGTTATGATATGATCATGTTAATATGAATCACTTCTGCTATGTATCAACATTGGTTCAACAATGATTTAGTTCATTGCCTTAGGATGGCTTGTGCCCGGGCTCTTAAGGTAATTACTTAATATGCTAGCATGGTGCTAAGATAGAAAGTATCGTCGAATGTGTCGTAGACCCACAGATTGAAGATGTAGGCAGTAGGTGGTGACAGCTCTATCTGTCCTTTGTAATCCTCCATGTTCGGCTATGCCACAGGCTCTTGGCGGGAGTCGCCTAGTGTTGCTAGGGGTAAACCCATGCCCGATGTGTTGAACAACTTAGCATAAGTATTCACCATTGACATGCTCATTAGTACCTAACCTAGGCTAAGTATATGTATATTAGAAGCATTGTAGGAGTAACTCCGCAACTCTAGGTCTAACCTCCAATAGGAACCATTTACCCCTTAGAACAGATTGCTTAGGTGGGTGTCACACTACCCATATATTATCAACTTACCCCTGTCTGGATAATTGATAAGTATCCCATAGCTCGATCATAAGAGTAGTGTTTACTTTAATCCATTGCCTTCCTTAGGGATAAATACGATACCTTGGGAATACTTTTCGGTGAAATGCTACATGATAGTTTCTGTGCACTTGCGGATCTCATCTCATCCACCTCCATTATATCACACATGCACACAAGTCTTGAATCAAATAGTTTTGAATTGATTTCTCCTAAGGCTTGCTTTTTTGACTTATCAATATTATGTGTTGCAAATATGCCTACTATATTCCCTACCAATCTCCACATACAAGCCCTATGTAGAGGTAGACTGAATTTAGGAAAAAATGCTTTGGTGAGGATTATTTTCAATACACACAAAGGAGAGACTTGAGAGAATAAAATTGAGATACTTGAAATCTGAATTGAACTCTCTGGAGTTTGGGTGGAACTTGATTTCTAGGGTATGTGTGCTCCATTTGCTGTTCTTTCTTTCAACCACCCATGAATAGGAGATGGCATAAGCCCCATAATGACTTAAGATGGGTGAAGTACCATGCCAGTTTCTGCAATACTAGGTAAAGTATTTTGTTGTGCACATGGTACTTGTGAAAAATAGAACATTATAGCAACTCCTTATCATCAACCTAAAGTCTTGACTTTGCTCGGGACAAGCAAAGGATAAGCTTGGGGGAGTTTGTTGACGGCTGTTATATACCAATTTCATCCATCAATATAACTCAATTATGTGAAGGAAATATCATTTCTTGCACACATTACCTTTCTATTTAACCTATTTCCACTTGTCCTTAGAGAAATTAGTGCATGCAGGCATTTTACACAGAATTGAAGTGAAACAAGGGGATGAATCCTATAAAATATCATCCCAGCCAATCAAGCGCCGACATGTGGCACCACATGGATCAAATGGCCCACAAATAGAAGAGAAGCGCCCACATAGAGGTGAAGGCCCTCCGATAATGCTTTGAAGAGAAGATTGTGCGGAAAGAGGAGGCGCACAAGGTCGCGATGGAGGTCATGATTGTTGACTTTCTTACATCAAAGATAAAAATCCGCAAGTGCACGAAAATTGTCGTGTAGCACTTCCCCTTAAGTGAGTATTTCCAAGGGTATCGAATCCAAGGAACGTATCTGATAATCTTACAAACTAATTCACCTACGGACACAAAGTTGTTTGGTAGGCAAGGAGGAGAGAGGAATTCAAAGTCTTGATTATATTTGAAAGGAATTTGAGGTAGATGCTTGTTTGGGCACGGGTTTACCCCTAGCAACACTAGGACGACTCCCACCAAGATCCTATGGCATAGCCGAATGTGGAGGATTTCTAAGGACGAATAGGGTTGTCACCACCTATTGCCTACCTCTTCAATCCATGGGTCTACGAGATATTCACTGATGATTTCTAACCTAAGCACCACTCTTACGTTCAAAATCACAACTGTAGTTGTTTCGAACACAAAGCTACAACTAGAGCCTTTAATAAATCAAAGCAATGAACCCACAAGTAACTACTTGTGCAAATTACTATAAATTGAGAATTAAACTTGAATTGAATTTGCAAAGGGATTTCTTTATTTTTATAACACCTTTGTAGGGGTACAAGTGTAGAAGAGGGACTTGACAAGCCCAAGCCTCCTTCTCCTAAACTCTCACCACACTCTCCTTCTACTTGGCAACCTCTAGGACTACTCTAAACCTTAGGAGTGGTACTCTGTTCTCAACTTTTGGTGTGTGTGTGAAGTGAGTTGTGGGGTTCTATTTATAGGGGTGAGAAGGGGTGGCTCCCACCACCAAATGCGCGCGAATCAGTCACAACTAACTTCTTGAAGCCGGCAGGAGCCAACACATGGAATTTGACTCGGTTTGGCGTCACTCCCTAGTTAGCCGACTAGAGAGGTCGGTCGACCTGGTAACAGCCCTGTTGGGGCTGTGCTTTCTCCAGGTCTCTGCCAGGTGGGTCCCATCCCTTGATATGGGTGACACCATTGGATTGCCTCAGATACTTCTGTTTGTGGGCCATTTGATCCATGTGATGATACGTGGCCTCGCCTGATTTGTCAAAATCCAATTTTATGGATTACTCTCTGCATGTCTTGGTATTTTGGGTCTAAAATCACCTGCATACAAATAAAAACCAACACTTATGGAATTGGTGAGTTTTTAACCCTACCACTACGTTGTTTTTCTCTTTTGTGCACATTATGAGATGAATCGATGGTGTAAATATGGCACATAAGGACCATCAACAAACTCCCCCACACACTTAGTCCTTTGCTCATCCTGGAGTAAAGGCAAGAAAAAGAACTAAGGTGTTGTCATAGATTTGCTATAAGTTAGAAAAAAAGAATACTAGATATTTCAACTCATACCTCAATTCGTGAATTCCCTTTGTGGAATGTGGCTACCACATCAATCTTGGGTGTTTGAAGAGTGGAATGGTCGAAATGTAGTTCCCTTGGATCTACCCCTGTCGAAATGATATGACGATTTGCTATATTCAGAATGTCAAAGAAGCATTTGCCCTTATCTCTCATTTGGAATCTCTCACGTCTCTCAAAGTGTCTTCATCCTCACCTTGGCATGCTGTGCTAAAAAAAAATTTTGTCCCTATATTGAATATGGCTATATCTGGACCTTGGTAGGGATAAATGTGGCACACATTGCAATTCATATATTACTAAGTCAAAAACTTGATCCTATGAGAGACTTATGCAACAAACAAATTGATAAAGAAAATCCTTGTGCACATGAATGGAATGGATAAATGTAGACTCCAAGGTTTTCTCTCTTTAAGGATGAAACATGGCTACTTTCTTTCCTTTTCTCTTTTCTTTCTGGCATACTTCCTCTTTTGAAGAGTAGATGCTTCTCTCTCTCTTTTTGTAGCCTTGTCTTCTACTCCTTTTTATTTTTCTAGAGAGATTTTTATGACCAAAAGGTATGGAGTTTCTTTATTGGATGGATGAATGGTGGATTCAAATTCTCAATGTGAGATATTTTGCATGAATATGGTGCGCTAGAATTTCTAAGTAAAAAGGTCATGCATGTCATTCAATTGGGTTATGAGTTTGACAAAGTTCAATGAAAAGCGAAGTGGCATATGCATGCGGTTTCCAGGAATTTGCATCATATGGCCTCGGTGGGTATTTAAATTTCCAATGAGAGAATTAGGCAAAGTTCAAGACTTCAAAATGTGCAAACATCAAAATCAATTTCAAGCAAGAGATATCTCCTCGAATAACTCATTTACCATATCACACTAGGCATATACTTAGATGACATGTTTTTCCTATTTTATTTTGTGGGAATCACAAACAAGGCAATAAATCAAAATATTAAGTATTAGAATTTTCATCTAAGGCCAATTTTGACTACCAAGTTTTAAATTTTAATTTGTTGAGTTTAATTGCTTTCAAATATTCAGTATTAAATACTAAGTCAACTCAAATAGTAATGTAGCATGCATATTCAGGGGTAGGAGATCCAAACTGAATTTGTAAAGCGAAACGGAGCCGTGTGGGGCCACACCAGTTCAACTGTCCAGGGGTTCGGCCGACCCCTTTTTGGCCTCTCTGTTGCTCTGTTTCGACGTGTCGAGTCTTATGTTCGATTGCAACATGTTTCAGGACGCAACGCTATTTCTGCATGTCGGGATTTCGCGAATTTTGAAGGCCTCCCCACACCTGTTACCTGAATTCTTTATTCACAAAATAAACAAAAGATGGAGCTTTACCTGGTTAGATGAACCGGTAAGTTCACTTTATTGAACTTAAAATATTGGATGCTTACATTATTCAATCTAAATTTAATGAATAAAAATTTGGAATAAAACTAAACTAAACTAGTAAGCATCCTATGCGGTTGGGACATCTAAACTATTGTGCGCTGTAGATGTCGGGCTTCCCGACTGCATTTCATACGTGCCGCAGCTTGGTGCCCATGCCACGGCGAACACCATCAATCTCCTCCTTGAGGGATATGAGCTCATTCTTCTGTTCCGCCCTCTCAATGCGCCCTTCATCCAATAAATCCGATAGGTTCTTGTTCTCCGAATGGAGAGAAGCTAACTTAGAAAGTTGTGCCACTTTAGGGGCATGAGGAGATTTCCCATATCTATCCTTAAATTGGCCAGGTGGCCCTCTGATGGCAGGTGGTGAGAGGTGATGCCTAATCTTGGAGGGTGACGAGCCCGTGGATTCTTCCATCGCCAAATTATCCACTTGATTGAAAAAGCCTTTTGCATAGCCTCCTTCAATCTTTCGCACCCCGTGGATAATGAGGCGATCTCCCACACGCTCAGGCAAGGTGACTTGTAGTGGTTGCTCACTACGTCACCGTCCTTGGTCTTTAGAGTGTACATGAACTCCTTGCCAGGCTGCAGCTTTGGGAGAGACTTGTCTTTTTCAGGAAAAAGACAGGTCTTGACTAACTTGACGTCAGTTGTAGTCGGACGGCGTGCAGGTGTCGTCGACTTCATGGGCGTCCTCCGAGGGGAGAGCGACTGTGCAGCACCACGAGGTGTGGTGCTATGCTCATGAGGAGTCGTCATCGATGGTGGGATCATGGCAAGAGGTACGACATCTATGCAATGATGGACTCCAAAGCGAGGGTGGACTTTTCATTGGCTAGCATGATGTCTCCGCTCAGGTTGAAGGTTCTAGAGGAGGCATGAGACACAATTTTCTTGTTGGCTATGACTTGGATGGGAGGAACGGGAGATGGGGTTTTATGGATGGTGCAAGGTTCCCCTCTCTGTTTGCATCAATAAATAAGCGTGGAAAGTACAATAGCATCGACAGTCTTGTTGGGATACGTTGGGAGAGTCCGCACGAGAAAACAGAAAGCCGACAGCGCAAGGGGGAGGTCGTCCGACCCTAGGGTTCGGCCGAACCCTTCCTAGATCCGTTTGGGCAAGGTTTCTGTGGGTTGGCTTAATGGGTCCCATGGATGAGTAATTCGATGGGCCCATTAATTGGACGCAGACAATATAGACAGAATTTAAAGAAACAGCATGAAAATCAATAAGATTTATCATGTCAATTTCTTTTTCCGCCACCTCCTCCTAGGATTTAAGAAATAATTTGAGTCGGTGTCCATTCACTTTAAATAGCTGATCATCATCACCTTGGAAATATTATGGAGTAGCAATATTATGCTGTACACCAAGCTCCCTCGAAAAGTTTTGGAAGGTCTTATACTTGAAAAAGACCCTCCATCACTTATGACCATTCGGGGAGTGCCAAAGCATGGGAAAATGATCTCATGAAACATTTTCCTAGCTTGCTTGGAGTCAGCATTATTGCATGGCAAAGCTTCTACCCATTTATACACATAATCTTCGGTCACCAGGATATACTCGCAATCATATGACCTAAGGAAAGGTCCCATGAAATCAACACCCTACACATCAAATAATTCTACTTAGAGATTAAATGTTAGAGGCATCATATTGTGAGCTGAGATTCCTCCATGCTTTTGGCATTTCCAAGATCTACAAATGAATTCTTTTGTATCTTCATACATAGAAGGCCAATAGAATCCACTTCACCAAATATTTGCCTTGGTACGGCAAACACCGTAATGGCCACAATAGGAGCTAGCATGGCATTTATCAATAATCTTGGTGCCTTCGATTGATGGGACACACCTTCTAAGAAGGCCATCAATACAAAATCGATAGAGGTATGAGTCCTCTCAAAGGTGTCTACGACTCTCATAGTTGAGTTTCTTTTTTTTCTCCTGGTGGTACGTATCCTGTGACCATGAGGTTCACGATATCCGCATACTAAGGGTGACACTCATTCACCTTGAGAAGCATATCATCTCGTAGGAAGTCATTGATAGGAATGTCTGTGGTTTGAGTGACTTCCATACGCGAGAGATGATTTGTCACGAAATTCTCTACTCCTTTCTTATCCTTGATTTCTAAGTCAAACTCTTGGAGTAGAAGAATCCATCAGATTAGACTTTGTTTAGCATCCTTTTTGGTGAGCAAATACTTCAAGGCATCATGGTATGTGTAGACTATGACCTTGGCTCCAACCAAATGTGATCTAAACTTATCGATAGCAAAAACTACAGCCAAGAGCTCTTTTTCAGTTGTGGCATAATTGAGTTGAGCTCCTATCAGAGTTTCGCTAGCGTAGACTATTGCATAATGCTTTTTATCTTTGGTTTGGCCTATGATCGCACCAACAGCAAAATCACTTGCATCAAACATGATTTAGAATTAGCAACATCCAATCGGGAGTTTGGATGATTGGAGCTGAGATGAGTGCCTTTTTGAGTGTATTAAATGTTTTGAGGCATTCATCATCAAAATCAAAGGGAGCTTCCTTAGCTAATCAGTTAGTGAGTGGTCTTGCAACTTTCAAGATACTATTTATGAATTGCTGATAGAACCCCGCATGACCTAGAAAGCTACGGATTCCCTTAACATTGATAGGAGGTGGAAGTTTCTTAATGACTTCAATCTTTTCTTTGTCCACCTCTATCCCTCTCTCAGAGACTAGGTGTCCAAGAACAATTCTTTTACGGACTATGAAATGGCACTTTTCCCAATTAACTACAAGGTCCTTTTCTTGGCATCTTTGTAAGACCTTGTCTAAGTTTTCCAGACAATGATCAAAAGTTTTTCCATAGACAGAGAAATCGTCCATGAAAACTTCCATGATCTCCTCAATCATTTCGGAAGAGATAGACATCATGCATCTTTGAAAAGAGGCAGGAGCATTACACAGTCCAAAAGACGTATGCCAGTATTCATAAGTTTCATTGGGACATGTGAATGTGGTCTTACTTTGATCGTTGGTATGTATTGGGATTTGATGACAACTCAAATACCCATCAAGGAAACACAAGTAGGAGTGTTTTGCCAACTGCTCTAACATCTCATCGATGAAGGGTAGTGGAAAATGATCCTTCTTTGTAGCCTTGTTAAGTTGTTGGTCATCGATGCACATCCTCCAACCCGTGATGGTTCGTTGAGGAATTAATTCATTCCTCTCATTTTGAACGACCGTCATACCTCCCTTCTTAGGCACTACATGACCTAGGCTGACCCATTCATTATGAGGAACAGGGTAGATAATCCACGCATGCAGAAGTTTTAAGACTTCCTTCTTGACAACTTCCCGCATAGTATTATTCGATCACCTTTAAGGTTCCCTTGAGGGAACACTCTCGGGGTCAATAGGAATGTGATGGGTGCAAAGTGCTGGACTAATCCCCTTGAGATCCTCCAGTGAATAGCCAAAAACAACTCTATGCTTTTCTAACATGGCAATGAGTTTGAGTGTCTCACCATCAGTAAGCTTGTCACTTACGATGACACGGGCTTCCAAATCACCATGTCGAAAGGCATATCGTAGGCCTGAAGGTAGATTTTTTACCTCAACAGGTGGTTTGGGAGGAGCTCTTCTTTTGGCAATTCAACTGGCTCCTAAAATTCATCCTCCTCTTGGATGAAATATTCTTCTCCTTCAATTTCACGGGGTGCTAAAAACTGAAGAGTTGTAACCTCCTCTAATGGCTCATCTTGGATCAGAAATTCTGTGGATGAGTTCTTGGAATGCAGGATAGGAATAGAGAATTTTCTACATTCAAGTTTGACATTGAGGTTTCCTTCCAAGGGGAACTTCCATGAGAAATTTCGCAATGGGAATCCCAATCATAATATCAAAATCTTGGATTTCGAATACATGGAAGTCTAGGATTGCCTCAATATCTTTGTGTCTTACAATGACCTGTTGCAAAACCCCGCATCGTTCAAGGATGTTTCCGAAAGAGTCACGGATGGATTTACACGTTGGGGCCGACGACACATCACCCAGAATGGTGAGAGCACAAGAATCGGAAATGAGATTTGCTCCAATAGTGTGGCTGTATAGGACCCTCATTGGTGTTCCTCTAATGAAACATAGAATGGTTGCCAAAGGTGAGGTCATCCGAAGGATTTCGGGTGACTGCTCAACTTCCGCGGTCCATTCTCTACTTAGAAGAGGTTAACTCCTTGACAGTCTGTTGGACGAACACCCCATCAGGTGGGTCAGGTGGAGTTAATGGCAATGATGGTATCCTATGGCAACAGTACTTCGAGGTATTTCCAAAATCTTCAAATATTTCTTCCTCAAAGTAAGAGGGAAACTTCGAAGGTTGAATTTCTTCTTCCTTCATAGTTTTTGGTTCGGGAGAGGATTCCTCCGACAAGGTTTGAGATGAGCAAGAGATAGGTTCTTACTTGTCCATGGATTTATCCTCGGATCTTGACACTACTTCCTCTTGAGGGGCTCATTAAGACCCATAATGAAGGAAGAATTTTCAAGAATTCGATCTAGAAGATCCTTGCCTTCTTCCAGTATCTTGTGGACAAAAGATCCTCCAACCGTAATGTCAAGATGTAGGGGAGACTCTTTGTTCAATCCCATCTAGAAGTGTTGCAAAAGCAACGGATCAAGGATGGACAAATCTGGGCCGGAATTTCTCAAAAGAGAAATCTATCCCAAGCTGCAACTATGGATTCTTTCTCCATCTGCTAAGCATAGTACTTCTTCCGCAAGGAAACAATTCGGTCAATTGGAAAGAAAGCAGGACCAAATTTGTCTCGTAATTCGTTCCAATTTTTGTTTGTCTTACCAACGTTGTGGTCGCACCATTGTTTGGCTTTTCTTGACAGAAAAAGGAAACAACATCCATTTGAGAGTTTCTTGCGTCATACCCTTTATTAGAAGGCATGAACACAATTGCTCGAACTCTCGTAGATGGTGGTAAGGGTTTTCACAATCCGTTCCTAAGAAGGATTGCTCCCAAACCATGGCTAAGTTCATAGCTAGTAGAACAGATGGGTTCCGCCGAAGGCGGTGGCTCACATAACTTGCCCTTTGGGGAAGAATATGAAAGAATGGTGTGATGCTCCATATATGTGGTGGTGGTAAGAAAAGGAAACATAAGATAAGAAGATAGAAACGAGGGTGAAGAAGGTTCGAAGATTAACAGCAACCGTTCCTCGGCAAAGGCGCTAGAAATGCTTGTTATTTCCTACACACTACTAACAATTAATCCCCACCAGGGTTGCCAGAAATGCTTGTTAATAGTTTTTAGATTACAAATGTAAATCCGCAAGCGCACGCTATTGAGGTAGCATTTCACCTTTTAGAGTATTTCTAAAGGGTGTCATTTATATTCTCCCAAAGGAAGACTAGATGGAAGCAAAGCAATCATCAAATGGAGAGGCTAAGTTGGTCTAGGTTAGGTTCTAGCAAGGAAGGGTAAATGATAATTAGAGGTAGTATGACACACACAAGAGCATTCTATCCTAATGGGGGTAGCTGAGGTAAAGCGGGACTAGCCTAACAGTTAGGTAGAGACTCCTACTGTGCCTCTAATGTACATACACATAGCCAAAATTAGTTACTAATTATCATATTATTTATGCATTCTCACGCTAAGTGGATTAACATATCGGGCACGAGTTTACCCCTAGCAATACTAGGACAACTCCAGCCAAAAGCCTATGGCATAGCCGAACGTGGAGGATTACGAAGGACATATAGGGTTGTCACCACCTACTGCTTACCTCTTCAATCCGTGGGTCTACGAGACATTCAGTGCTACTTATCTATCCTAGCACAATGCTAGCATATTAAGTAATTACCTTAAGAGCATAGGCACAAGCCATCCTAAGGAAATTAACTAAATTATCATAAAACCAATGTCAATTCATAGCATAAGTGACTCATATCAACATACTCATGTCATAGCTAATTAGACAATAGTGGGGGTTTGTAGTGTTAATGGTGATATAATGAGAATGGTATAGCATAATCATAGCTACTACTCCTACCACATATATGGAATCCACAATCAAACGAGAAATGCTTCATCCAAGTATATGAACAATAGAGACTAAAGATAACATCTTTATTAAGAATAAAGTTACAAATACGAATAGGAATATAAGAGCCATACCTTTCCCAATTAGGAATTGGGAAGAGACTCCTTCTACTCCTCTCCTACTTGGACTATGGACTAGAGACTCTCCTCTCTACATCCTAAACTCCTCTAAACCTATGGAGAATAGTGGATACAATTGATGAATACTCGAGTGGTGTGTGTGTGAAGTGAGGGTAGGGGGTCCTATTTATAAGTGGAGAAGGGTTGGTTCCCGCAACCAAAAGTGCGCGAATCAGTGACCACTAACTTTTGAAGCAGGGAGGAGCCAACACGTTGAAGCTGACGGAGTTAGGCACCAGGACCAGGTCGGCTGACTAGGGGGTCAGCTAGCCTGGTCTTTGCACCGTTTCTCGTGTGCTTTTGCCAGGTCACAACCAGGTGGGTCCCATCACTTGATATGGGTGCTATACCGTTGGATGGCCTAAAATACTTCTGTTTGTGGGCCATTCGATCCATGTGGTCCCATATGTCGTTGCTTGATCGACTGAGATGGTATTTTATAGAATTGCTCCCCCACTTTTACATAATTTCTTGTAATAATTCCCTGCATGCACTATTTATCCCAGGAAAAGTGGAAATAGGTTAAATAGAAAGGTGATGTGTGCAAGAAATGACAATTCCTTCACATAATTGAGTTTTATTTACAGTTGAAATTGGTATATAATTGTCGTCAACACCAGGGCGAGTATAGGAACTCCTTAAGTTGGTAGTGAACTAGCGGCATAGCTCTCAAATATAGATGGAGTCAGGTGGTAAGCTCATGAACCATGACCGAGCAGTTCTGGTCAAGGCTACTGGGAAGGAATTGGTCGTGACAGCCTCATTCCCTCCACAACAAAGATGGTGGTGGAGTATATCTGTAGAAATTCAACGGGGTTGACTATCCCATCTTACTTCTCCAGCAAGTGAGGCCGGAACTTGGGTAGCCACTCCACCATACGGAAATGTGGCACTAGTGCTGAACAACCACCACTTGCTCCTAGAGGGGCACACTCCGCTAGGATGTGTTGCCTCTCACGGTTATGCTCGATGGTAACACGACCATCTTATTTTGTGTAACGGCGGTAAAGCTCCACCTTGAAGGCACTCATCGGTAGCCTCGGCATTGTGGAGGTGCAACGAGTTATCGAAGGAGTGCATGATGTTGCGTGGTGCGATGGAGCGTGTCTCCTTTGTGACGGCACAGGACCAAGTCGTCTTGACAAGGTCATGTTGCGCGTTGGGGCCGACTTTTTGCCCTTACTGGGCAGATGGCAGGCGACAGCTGAGCCACCATCTTTGGCATCTCCCAGGGGGCCTCACGTCGACTTCCCTACAACGATGGTGGGCGACGCTGGAGCAGCAAGCTTTGGAACCTCCTAGGGGGCCTGCCGTCGATGTCTCTACGATGATGGTCGCCGACGCCAGAGTAGCCAGCTCCGACACCTCCTAGGGGGCCTGTCGTCGACGTCCCTACAATAATTGCGGGTGTTATCAGAGCAGCCAGCTCCAGCACCTCCCAGGGGTCTGCCATCGACGTCTCTACGATGATGGCGGGCGATGTCGGAGCAGCCGTCTCTCGCACCACAGAGGGGGCTTACCGTCGATGTCTCTACGCTGATGGTGGGCAACGCTGGAGCAGCCAGCTTTGGCACCTCCCATGGGCCCTGTCATCGACGTCCCTATGACAATAGTTGGTGATGGGGGAGCTTCCAGCTCTAGCACATCCCAGGGGGCCTTCAATCGACGTCTCTACAACAATGGTGGGGGACACTGGAGCAGCCAGCTCCGACACCTCCCAGGGGGACTGCTATCGACATCTCTACGACGATGGTGGGCGACGTAGGAGCAGCCTGCTTCCTCACCTCCGAGAGGGCTTGCCGTCGATGTCTCTCTATGATGGCGGGCAACGCCACAGAAGCCAGCTCCGAGAACAACCCAGGGGGCCTGCCGTCGACGTCTCTACAATGATGGTGGGTGACGCTAGAGCATTCTGCCCCAACCACAAGTTCCAAAAACAAAGATTGGTACTTCTAAAGGGGTCCGCCGATGCTAACTACTCAACCTCCCTCGCTCGCTGGGGTCCCGTCAAAGACATCCAATGATCAAGTGGTAGGCGTGCCCAACAAGCTTGCCACATCTACAAGGGGGCCTCTAAGGGGGGTTCCATAGGTAGGGCGTCAGCTAACGACGGATCGGCTGTGTCAATTGAGATATCGTTGGTTCCTAAAAAACTAACGAAGTCATTAATGTTCTTTAGGCCCTTACGCTGCTAAGAGGCCAAGTGAACAAAATAGGAAGCGTAAGACACTGCTAAGAAGCCAAACCTGAATCCAAATTCATCGAAGGATATTTACAGTGTGGTGAGACCCAAATACAAAGTTGCCCCCACCTAAGGGCCGCCAGCCTCAATCTCTAAAGAATTATGCGGCGACATGTTTGGCGGCATCCTTGACTTCTGCCATTGCTGCCCCTTCACGCGCTGTGACGGGGCCATCGACTACCGCGTCCAGAGGCATCTTCGGGTGCCGACTCCGGTAGCACTATAATGTGGGATGCCACTGTCTCCACCAGAGCTCTACCTTGTCTCCCAGACGGCAGGCTAGCTATCGCTCCTGTAGATCAAGCTCCAGGGCGCAGCGCTCTGAAGTCTGCTCCCATTCCCGAATGTCAAGATCTAGCAGGAGGAGTTATTGGCACTCAGCTAGGTACTGCACCTAATAAGAATGCCTTACCGATGTCTCCAGAAGCTCTAGCGAGCTTCGAGTTTCGGAGACTCTGAGGCTGTGGGCTCTGCTGTCGATGTGGCGGGCGGAGTCAATCCGACTGGGCCTCCACTAGGACCGCCGAAGCTACTGCCAACCCACATCAGTGTGTCTCCATCGACCCAAACGGTGCCACTTCTGAAGCCTCCTTCAGAGCCGCCACCGACATCCATTGCCAAGCCCGTAGCAAGATCGCTAGCGACTCGAGGCCTCTTGTCCTAGGGCTCTGCGGATGTAGCGCCCCCGAAGCCCTCACTGGCGCTTTGGACTACACCGGTGGTGGTACGCTGGCTGGTGTGCCATTCTGAGTCGATAGCAGACTCATCGCTTGGCGGGTGGTGCCTTTGCTCGAATAACCGTCAACACCCGAGGCAGGGGATGGGTGCTCCATCAGACGTTGACTTGGAGAAAAGGCCACCCTCGGCGGTGCCCTTGGTGGTGACTGAGGACGTTTGTCCTTCACGCCCTCGACCATCAGTGACTTTCCCTTCCCCATGTCAGGGACCGCCACTTTGCCCTTCCCCGTGTCGGAGGACGGGTCTTCCACCCTCGGCACTTCAAAGCTCGGAGTGGGTGCAGACTCCTACGGAGAGTCGGTGATGATCAGTCCGCAGTCAGTGTCTCCAACCTGTCGTGGCGCGAGACCGAGTGCGTCCAGGTTTGGCATCTCCCTTAGGATCTTCACCCTGAGGTCTCGGTCTGTGCAAAGTGGTAGACAAGGCTGCGGGAGGGTGAAGATGTCGGAGGACAACGGGTCGTCACACGCCTTGGACATCACATCAAACACCTCTCGCGGGGTTATCTCCGTGTCACGACCCATCACCAGCTTGGTGTCGTCCTACAACCTGAAGTATAACCACGCCGTGCAACAACGATGCTGGAGGAGAGCTAGGCATCGATGCACGAAATCTGCGGCACCATCAATGACGACAATCTATGGTCCGCCAGGTATCGGATCCTCTCCATCATCAGGGTATACTCTGGTTCCAACTTCGGGTGCTCCTCCTAGGTCTTCTTCCTAATTGTCAACCAGTTGGTGGGCAGGACCATGCGGTCGTTGGCATCAGCGTGTATGATCATCCAGTCACCCCTCCAACCACCCCACGTCACGACGGGAAGTGGGGTTATGTACTTGAAGGGACTATTGGCCCATTGCTGGAAGCAGTAGGTGTCGATGAAGTTTGTTTCGCTCTTCCCAGTTCGCCTCAGCACAAAAGAACATACATAACTATGGCATGGACGGGTACACTCCAATGAACATCTCGCAGAAGTGCGAGAACACCTCCACCACCACAAAAGAGTTTGGTGACAGGTGATGAAGCTGGAGCCCGAGGACCTCCTGAACCGTCACAAGAAAGGAGGAAACGGGTGAAACGAACCTGGAGTACGTGCATGAGGTAAATAAGATGATCTCTTCCTTCTCCAACTCAAGAGGCAGGGAGCCGGGGTGGATCAAATCCCACCGCTTCTCGTCGTTCCAGCCAAGCAGCAGCCTCACGAGCGCTACGTCCACCACGAGGGAGGGTGGCAAGTCCAAGGCCATAGGAGTAGGTGTCAAGAACGTTGCAGGAAGGGGAAGCTCGGGTGCTCAAGGAGGAAGAGGAAGGCTCAAATGTTGGGGTTTGAGTAAGGAAAGGACCACCTTTGATAAGAAAGGTTTCCTTTTAATCACCCCGACAATGTTTGAGCGCCTCGTGCAGGCCGCATGGGCCTGAAACCCGATGCTCAACTCACAGTGTCTGTGATAGCAGGGCCGAGGTCCCCTATCAGAAAGGCTAGCCCGAGTGGGCACCCACCTGAGAAGGCACCCGACAGTTCCCATAAAGGTGGGCCAAGAGCAACGGTAGTGCAGTAGCCACATTGGGAACAGTCGTGATAAAAATGTTGCAGCAAGCAAATATCCCGTCGCCACGACCACTCAACCAGAGGGAGACGCGTGGCCACGATGGCAAAGGCACGCACAACTTTGGCTGACCAAGATGAAATCAAAAGACAGCACGAGAAAGTATGGATAGAGCTCCACCCTTGGGCTTATCACCTCTCCCCAGCGTGGACCCAGGGGCCACTATCGGTACCCGGCATACCGGGCACCCTCACGCACAGGCTAAAAGCACCTACCTAAGTACCTTGCCTCCATGCTGAGTCAGGGTCTGATGGCGCCACATGGCCAAAAGGCCCTGACCCTGGCCTACCTCAGGTACGGGATCCAGCGCTACCACATGGACCTCAAGATGGGGACCATCTCCCCCGAAGAGACGGTCTCCCAAGCGACCACGTGTCCAGCAGGAAGGACCCCACTCCTCCATAGGAGTGAGCTCTGGTGCTGCCACGTGGACCACGGCACTGGGTCGGCCACCTCCAACGGAGGCGGGCTCTGACTCTACCATTTGCCCCGCAGTTTCGAATCCCCGGCTTTCCTCAGGAACAGGTTTTGGGGACGCCATGTGGCCAGCAGTACGGGACCAGCCTCACCCGCAGAGGCTAGCTCCCGTGCTTCCATTTACCCTGCAACTTGCCCTAGACGGTAGGTTGTGGGAGTTAAGGGGGCGTTGCGCCTTGTATAAATAGGGCATTGAAAACACGAGCCTTCCCCAGATGCATGATGTGGCGCACGCCTACTATCAGGTACTGCTACGCCCAATCAACTCCATGAGATGATCACGTTGAAATGGAAAAGGCAAGGAAACAGAATTTCCACATGTCCTTTTTCAGCACATCACAGTGAAGACGTCGCAAGCCTACTCCACACATCCAAGTGGGTAGCTTACGGTAACAGGACAGTTGGAAGGGACATCCCATGCCATCATCAACGACTACGCATGGGCCACTGGCAACAGAGGCATCAAAATGTCGGCTCTTCAAACCATGGTCGGAGGAAGATTATGCAAGATGCCTTAGATGTTTAGGATAAGATCACCCTGGGGCCACCTGTCGGGCCCTAGAACCCACTTGTAAGGCGTTTGACATTGTCTATATAAGGACCAGACCGCCACCATTACAGAGGAGACAACTTCATACACACTCAACACACGCTTTCACACCCAGGAGATCACTATCTCCAACAATACAACTCACACCGTGGAGTAGGGTATTACGACCCGACAGCCCGAACCACGTAAAACCACCTTCTCACCATCTCTCATATGCAGAACCTATTGATAGTTCGTAAGTATCACAGGTGAAAGTCCACAAGCACCAGGAAACTATCAATTCAACATTTCCCCTCAAAAGAGTATTCCAAGGGTGTCATTTATATTCTCCCAAAGGAAGGCTAGGAGGAAGCAAAGAAATCATCAAATGGAGAGGATGGATTGGTCTAGGTAGGGTTCTAGCAAGGATGGGTAAATGATAATTGGAGGTTGTGTGACACACATGAGGGCATTCTATCCAAAGGGGGTAAATGAGGTAAAGAGGGACTAGGCTAAGAGTTAGGTAGATACTCCTACTATGCTTCTAATATACATATACAAAGACTAAGTTACTAACAATTATATTAATTATAAATTCTCATTCTAAGTTGATTAACACATCGGGCATGGGTTTACCACTAGCAACACTAGGATAACTCCCGCCAAGAGTTTGTGGCATAGCCGAACATGGAAGATTACAAAGGACAGATAGGGATGTCACTACCTACTGCCTGCCTCTTCAATGTGTGGGTCTAGACATTCAACGCTACTTATATATCCTAGCACCATGCTAGCATACTAAGTAATTACCTTAAGAGCCTAGGCCCAAGCCATCCCAAGGCAATGAACTAAATCATCATTGAACCAATGATAATACATATCATAAGTGATTCACATTAACATAATCATGTCATGGCTAATTAGACTATAGTGAGTGTTTGTAGTGCTTTAGATGATATAATTAGAATGGTATAATATAGTCATAAATACTACTCCTACCATATATGGAATCCACAATCAAACAAGGAATGCTTCATCCAAGTATATGAACAATAGAAGACTAAAGATAACATCTTTATTAAGAGCAAAGTCACGGATACAAATAGGAATATTGTAGGATCGAAGAGCACGTGAAAAGCTACCAGAGGGGGGTGAATGGTAGATTACAACTTTTCAGCAGAAGCAACAAAAACCCATTGGTAGAAAATTGATCTTTTAAAAAAATCGTGTGTGCGACTACTCTAAACGTGATCAATTGTGACAAAACCAGTATAGATTATGTAGAATCAAGTCACGAAGACAACACAACAAGAACCACAAAAATCCATAAAGAGAAACTCAAGTTACGATTGAAAGATCGAACAAAGGTCAATCTGTTCTATCGAGTAAAGACCAGATCTATAACACTGGAAAGAAACTCGTGTAGATCAGAAACCACAAATCCAATGACTGTGAAATATTCAAAGATGATAGATAATCAAGTTGTGAAGACAACCCACAAATAATCACATCAATCGGATCTGTAAAACTCGAGTTATGATAAAACCACCAAAGCAAGATAGTGCTACGCAGAAACTCAACGAGAAAAACTTGTCTGAAACAAGTCAAACAAACAAGGCACAAAAGTTCTTTTAAACTATGATATTTATTCAATAAAACACAAGAGGAACAGGCCAAATCCATGTCCCATGAGCTCCAGCCTCCCTTGCTTATATAACCAGCCATGAGGCCAACCCAAACCAACCTAGGACTCGTATCCTGCTCCGTTTCAACCGAAACTTTTTACAACTGGTCAAGACTCTTCTATATGCAGATAGAAGCAATCTTAAGACTTGAAAACAACTTAGGAACGTATCCCACATTCCTAAAAATACTCTACTTCGTGACCCACTTGAAATCCTATCATAACAAACTCAAATCTTTCCATATTTGAGTCAAACACGACTCAGCCGCAGCTTGAGTCCATAACCTAGTCGGTTGGAACTTTCCAACCAATTCTTTACATCCACATATCTTCATCACGCTTTAGAACCATGTAGCCATGTTCATTCACTCTTTACACACGTGCAAACATCTTCCAATGATGTCTACAATACCTTCATATGCATTGTTCTTGATTCAAACATGTTGCGCAACCTCCCGATCAACTCAACCACAATTCCTCCCAACTTGGTTGTTGAAGCTCATCTTCTCCCTAAGACAAGTTCAATGGATCCCATCACCAGCCATGTCATGAACTCAAGCAACACCTGCACATGAATAAATAGCTGATACTTCCAAGCACAAGTCCTCGACTTGACTCTCATTAGTTCCGATAACCACAACACCTTACCTGGGCACCTCACATAAGCATGTTGCAAACCATAGCAAAACGATATCAGCCATAACCACAAACACACACCAAAAAATTATTAAAAGTATACTAAGCAAGCTTTCCATAATCCAAAAAGCAAGTTCAAAATGTTGCAACTTAAAAGTAGAACTATTGCAATCTAGCACTTGGCCTTACCAAAGCTAACCGGACTTTGAGATGATGCTTAGCAAAGCTAGCAGGACCTAGCGCTGGAGCTTATCAAAGCTAGTCGGACCTAGCGCTAGACCTTACCAAAGCTAGTCGGACCTAGCACCGGAGCTGACCAAAGCTAGTCGGACTTAGCGCCAGAGCTGACCAAAGCTAGTCGAACCAAGCCACAACAAGTCAGACCTAACAAAATAAGTCGTACCTGGACAAAGAAGTCGGACCTAGCCAAAACAAGTTGGACCTTACTTCAAACCTAGACGAAGCTACCGAAAACAATCCGTACATATCGTCAGACCTTGCAGGAAATCGGACCTAGAGTCGGACCTTGATGAGACGGGTGTTTTGGCAAATTTCAAAACTTTTATCGTCATAGCCAATGTATTTAGCACACATATGTCTCACGATCTCCCCATTGAGGAATGCATTGGCAACACCACTTAAAATCCGAACATTGGGTATGAAAAGTTTTGAAACAATCAAACGAGACAAGAAGAAATTTCGAAACAAATATTTGCCCCCACACTTATTTCCCCGCCTTTGTAAATCAGAAATAAAATGAAAAGAAAAACAAAAATTCTCCCCCTGAGAAGAAGCGTGCCAAAGCAATTGTGAATGTGTGCAATGTGTGATCAATTTGTCCCCCTTTGACAATATATTCAGCAAGGTTCAAAAGAGAAATTTCAATTGTTATGAGCATATTGTAACATACTATCAAGTCACTTACACTATCACATCAATGAAATACATAAAGTAGTGTAAGCCATGCTAGAGATCAAATGTAATTTTCAATTTAAGCAACTCATGATCTCAAACTTAACTATTTCAAAACCTGAAAGCATGACACTTGTTGCTGCATTTTTCATTTTTCAATATTATTTAAAGCACAAATTCTGATCATATAACATTTGCAAGGGATTATATGCCGCATCTGCCTTATTCTAACCAACCAAGCCAAGCCTATGTCATTTGACAATCAGAAGCTTAAGGACATGGTTTTAGTCATACACAACTTCTTCTAAGTTCATATCTAAGTGCAATAATAAGCCATCTCAAAAGTAGAAGTGTGATGCATGCATAATCTCTTGATCTTTTCTCATTTTTATTTGATAATAAAAGCTCAACATGTGGATAGTTGATTGATTAATTTTTCATTATTAAAAGAACTTGTGAGCAAGCAACAAGTTCAAAATAGCAAGAAAGTTCGATCATGACAAGATTTAGTGTAAGTAACTATTTCAATTACTAGTCATGGCAAAAACTACAAAATTTATAACATGAGTAGTGTAGTAAGAACTTTCAGCATGTAAAAGGAATCACAAAGTGTTATATGTATGAAATACTATGCTCATATTACTTTTAAATTTAGATCCCCACATATACTTTCCAAGTTTCAAAACTCCCCCTCAATTTAAGCCATGAGGATGCATAACCCCAATTTCACTACGAATGAAATAAAAACGAGTGAAATCCAAAGTTTTTGTGAAAATATCAACCAATTTGTTGTTCGGTATCTACATGGTGAAGCACAATGTTTACTTTTTCAACATTATCATGGAGAAAGTGATACCTAATGTCAATGTGCTTTGTTCTAGAATGTTGCACGGGATTTTTAGCGATGCAAATGGCACTAGTGTTATCACAATACAGTGGAACACAATCTATATCAACCCCATAGTCCTTAAGTGTTTGAACAATCCAATGAATTTGTGAGCAAGTGCTAGCAGCAGCTACATATTGAGATTCGGCCGTGGATTGTGCAACTGAACTTTGTTTTCTAGAGGAACAAGCAACAAGATAATTACCAAGAAAATGACAAGCACCCGAAGTACTTTTCCTATCAATCCAAATTCTTGAGATCCATGTAATGGTTGAAAAAGAAGGAAGAAAAATGCCAAATTCTTGAGATCCATGTAAGCACCTGAGAATCCTTTTGACGGCTTGACGATGTGAAGCACGTGGGGAAGCTCGAAATTGTGCACAAAGACATACACTGAATTTTATGTCCGATCTTAATGTCGTGAGGTACAAAAGTGATCCGATCATGCTTCTATATTCTTTTTGATCCACAGATTCATCATCTTCATCAAGTTCAAATGTCGTTTCTGTACCCATTGGTGTCTAAAGAGGCGCTTAAGAAGGTCTCTTGTATACTTCGTTTGATGCACAAAAGTACCCTCCTTGGTTTGCTTGATTAGCAGCCCCAAAAAGTACATGAGTTCTCCCATCATACCCATCTCAAATTCTGAACTCATCATAGCTTAAAACTTGGACACAAGATCATGAGAAGCACAACCAAAGATAATATCATCCACATACACTTGAATGAATAATGAGTCATTGTCATGCTTAAGAACAAAAAGAGTTTTATCGACCTTGGCCATGGTAAACTCCTTTTCAAGTAAAAATGTTTTTAACCTATCATACCAGGCTCTAGGGGCTTGTTTGAGACCGTACAAGGTTTTGGACAGTTTGTAAACATGAGTAGGAAAATCTGGATTTTCAAAACTAGGTGGTTGCTTGACATAAACGTCCTCATCTATATAGCCATTAAGAAAAGCACTTTTAACATCGGTTTGATATAACTTGAAACCTTTAGATGTTGCGAAAGCTAACAAAATACTTATGGCTCCTAATCTAGCAACAAGAGCAAAAAATTTTATGGCTTCAATTTGTGTGAAACCTTGAGCAACTACCCTAGCCTTATTCCTAACCACAACCCCATCCTCACTTTGTTTATTTTTAAACACCCATTTAGTTCTAATTGAAGTGTGACCTTGAGGTGGAGGTACATGTTTCCAAACATTATTTCTTTCAAAATTTTCTAACTCTTCTTGCATGGCAATAATCCAAGATTCATTAGTGAGTGTGTGTGATATATATTTGGGTTCAAAAGAAGCAACAAAAGCAGAATGAGCGTGAGAGCTTGGATCGCAAAACCTGGACCGTGTGACTCGTTTGTGCAAGCTCCCAATGATTTATTGTGGAGGATGACTTTTGAGGATTCGGAGGGGAGTAGACACTTCACAAGCTCCTTGTTCTTCATGTTCATCACAGATCGAAGAACTTGTGGGTTGAGGACATTCTGTACCAGCTGTAGTAGTTGTTGGTGTTGGTTGTGGTGCAAAATCAGCAGCGTGATCAACATCATTTGCTTCTGAATTTTTGGGCCCAGCACCACTTTTTTGTCTTCGATGAAAATACCTCCCCCCTGCGGATATGGATCTGGACCTGCAATATTAGCGCTAGTACCTTCTAGCTTAATCAAAAGGAACCTCACAAGTCTCCACAATTTTGTTAGTTTCATGTAAAAGCACACGGTAGCCTCTAGTATGAGATGGATAACCAAAAAACATGCCATCAACAAATCTAGCTAAAAATAAATAAAAAATTACCATGTTTCTTAACAAAGCATTTACAACCGAAGACCCGAAAGTACCGGGTACCCCATGATACTGCAAGAAGTGCAAGGGAGTTCCACCTGTCAAAGTTGAAGACCTCCATAGGTCCCACGTGTCACACGACACTGGACCCGCCTCCTTCATATGGGTAGCTCCGGCACTACCACGTGTAATATAAGACTGGAGCTAAACTCCCTACATAGAGGAGCTCCATGCTTGACACGTGTACAGTGAACCCAGACCAAACCCACAGTAGGGGGAAGCTCCACTGCCACCATGTGTATAATGGCTCCAGACCTACCTCCCCACGAGGGGAAGCTCCGGATCTGCAACTTGTTGAGCCTCCGGACCTACGACACTAGCGGGAATATTGACGGATCTTCAACGGCACGAAAATTCAAAGGACAGTGATCGCTACAGTTACAAGGCCTGATTATGTGCCATTAATAAATATTAATGTCGCACGATCAGAAGACCCTTAATACTTGTAACGCCACCATTAAGGCGCGTTATCACACTATTAGGGTACTTAAACACAATTAATTGTGTTTAGGGCAATAATAACCGTCAGGGCCACATCTCGGGCAAGGCAACTCATGTAACATCCATCACTTGGTCTATAAAAAGGACGTGCTCCACGATACAAAACAACTGAGCTCATACACACACGAGCACCAGTGAATCCTGAATACAACAACACACACCCCGTGGAGTAGGTTATTACGCTCAGGCGGCTCGAACCACGTAAATTATTTTTGTCATCATCTTGTCTCAGAACTCCGCGCGCCCAAACTGATACAAGAACCTCCGCCCACTACTATTTAGTAGTGTCGGGGGGAAGTGTCGTTCATACGCTTCGACATTTGGCGCGCCAGGTAGGGGGCACCTGAGATCTCAAGATGGTGAACTCTGTTGCAGGATCATCCAACGGCAACAACGCTGAGCAACTTACGGGAGGGAATCCCTCCAACATTCAACAGCCAGCAGCCGCCATTTTTCATGCAGGCGTCATGCCACCACCACCATCGACTATTCCAGCAAACAATGCTGGACAGCATAATGGAGTACTCGCGTCGATCACGACATCGATGAACAACAACCTTGAGCACATGCTTCTTGTTGTGCGTACTCTGCTCCAACGTCCAGCACCTCCAGGAGCACCATAGGGTGCGATGGAGCAGTGGAGGGCTGATGTTGAACATCTGGTTGCAGCCGCAGCCGATCGCATCAGCAATCAAGGTCCTGCTCCTTCGGGGCGGGCACCTTCACATCGTCAGATCTTGTAAGGAAGACATGGTTCGCAAGCTTCACAGCACAGGAGACGTCTTGTGTACCAACAAGTGACATCGCTGCCTAACGGGCCACGTCGCACCCACACTGCAGCGAGGCTCTCGACCCATGACCTGCGGTCGGAGCTCGACCACCGTTATCGACAACTGAACGACCGCGTCCACATCCAGCGTGTTCGCGAGAGCGAGAAGCTCGGGACAACCCTATGATGAGGACATCACAACAGCAGAGACGCACATTGAACTGCAAGGACCAATCACAAGAGCACGGGCACGGTTATTAAATCAGCAGGTGAATTCGTTCTTAACTTCTTTTGCATGTGAGTTTGAGAATAGATTGCTATGTGATGATTTAATTATTATTAGGAATAATGGAAAAGATCAACAAGTGAAGGAAGGAGGCCTTGGGAGCGTGGAGAACCACCTGGGACGTCCACAAGTAGATGGAAACAGTTTACAACTCGGACTCGAGTTCAACTCGGAGTCCAGGAGCAGTCCACCTTAAAACAGACGCCCAGGAGGCATACGGACTCCGTTTTCGACGTTCTACATATTCACGGAAAGAGGAGAAGATAAACTTTCCAATGGTTCTAATCCCACCTCAAAATTCCTCCGTAGTCATTGGGAATCGTCGAAACAAGTCGAGTCCATATTTCTGTCCGGTGCTGCGCCACCGAATCGGGCCTTTGGGCCTTGTATCCCGTAAGAGTCCATTAGGGACGCGTCTAATCGTGTTTTGGTAGAACCCTAGCCTATAAATACTGCAGCCGCCGGTCATATTCGGTGGGTTTTGCTTAGATCAATAAAATCGCCGTTCTACGGTTTGTGAGACCCCAATTTCGCGATTTTCGATCGTGTCTTCTACGTTCTTGCTCGTGTTCTCGATTGCACCTGCAGGGATTAGCCTTCTTGGCGAGGTCAAGCGTGTGCAGCACGGTTGATAACCAACGGAGCCGTGGTATAGTGATTGCAGGGGTACTCGAACCGCTCGAGTGCCGCGGATCATCAACGTCGAGTTCTCCACCCCAATCGACATACCTTTCGGAAGATCGGGCCTAAACCTACTCATCAATTGGTATCAGATTTCCAGGTTGCCCGTGAGGTATCTTTGTTTTCCTTCCTTCCATTAGATCGATTTTGTTTCGTACCTAGAGTCCACAAAAAAGGCACAAAAAAAAATTAGATCGTTTTTACCGCTTCCCAGACTATAGTGCCTGCAGTTTCGTTTTTCAATTTGCATTGTTGAGTTTGCATTCGTGTGGTTGAGTCTTGTTGCTGGTTTAGCTTTGTGTTTTTTGGTCCTAGTTATCGTGTTTCGTCCTTGTTTTCTTGCTATTCGACACCTATTCCACAATCCCTAAATAACAAACCGATCCGCCACGTTCATCGGTTTGCCCCTAGCTAGCCGCCTTGCGTGAACTCCCGCATCGCCAGCCCAAGATTAGGTGACAAATCTTTGTGCCATTCATCCTTGAATCATCACACACCACCCCATTAGTTGCTGTGCAAATTCCCGATCGTTTTCGTATCCATTTGCGAGTTCTGTTCTCAAACCGAGTTGGAATCAACATCCAAAAAAACGTAACTCGGACAGCCTACCTTAAAACGGCCATAACTTTCGCATACAAACTCGAAATCGGGCGAATTTTTTTTCAAATTCATCTACGCGAAATTTCGCATCTGATTTTCTGTGGCATAGCCGCGTTCGGCGAAATTAGATTGCCCAAATTCCCCTCGGAAGATAGGCTATCCGGCCTCCGAAGTTTCAGCACGAATTTTGAAGAACCTTCTTGATTTTCTATAGGCCGCATATTACATCCAATTGAGCTGCAAATTTCTGTGCTTCCTATATTTGTGCTACTGAGTAAAGAAAAAATATCAAAAAATGTTACAAAAAAGAAAAAAAAAATAGTGAAGAGCACGCATATTAAAGCAATTGGCCTATACCACTTGGTGCTGTTTGTTTGGTTATATCATTCTGTCTTTCTTTTGCCTTGATACTTCCTTGTGTTGTGCTAGGCTCTAGGGCACTCAGTTGACCAGCAACAGTTTCCTACATTGAATACTTATTTAACTTTGTTTAGCTGTTAACGATTTTCTGCTTATTAGCCACCATATTGTGCCATCCAAGCTCCACCTTTCTCTTGAGCATAACAGGTACCTTTGCAATCACCCCACGCTTCATTGGTTCATCTCACCGTCCCCACCACCTGCTGTGTCGGTAAGAACACTTGTAAGAGCGTGGTAAGACGCTTGAGCGAGAGAGATTGTTTTCTTCCACCTTCCACATTGTCACTGTAGTTGATAGGGATAACATTTTTTTTGTTGTCTTTTGTTTCCTACTAACAATGGCAGGAGAAGAAAATAATGAAGAATGTGTTTAACATGTTGAGTTACATGATATGTTCGCCAAATACAACGCATCAACGGAGGAGTCATTGGCGAACTTGACTCGCAAACTGGATGACCTTGCTCTTCGGATGAATACTTTTGAGGCTCGGTTGCCTCTCGCTGGAAGACAAGAAGACAATGCTTATGATGAACTGGAAGATCACAGTAATCAGCCAAGACTGCCACTTTATCGTCGAGGTATGGGAGGTAATAATCATAACAATTATAACCGCCCTCCTGATGATCCTTTTGCTAAAGTGAAATTTACTATACCCTCTTTTTCTGGTGCTTATGATGCCGAGGCTTATCTTGATTGGGAGATGACAGTAGAGCAAAAATTTAATTCCCATCTTGTTCCTGAACAACATAGAGTTCGTCAAGCCACTAGTGAGTTTAAGGACTTTGCTATCATATGGTGGAATGAACTTGTTAAAACTAGAACTGATCCTCCAACATGGGATAGATTAAAGGAAGCTATGCGTGTTCGATTTGTTCCTCCATCTTTTCAGCGGGACCTTCGCAAAAAATTGCAGCGTTTAGACCAAGGTAACATGTCCGTAGAGGAGTATTATCAAGAGTTACAAAAGGGTATGCTGCGTTGTGGGGTAGTAGAGGACATGGATGATAAAATAGCTCGTTTTTATGGGGGGTTGAGGCGTGAAATTCAGGACATTGTTGATTACAAAGAATATGATACTGTTAACAGATTGTTTCAGCTTGCTATGTTGGCAGAAAAAGAATTGCAGGGCCGACAACAACAGCAACAACGCACGAGGAGCAACTTCACGCCGCGTGCAGCAACTACACCATCCAAAACAGCACCATCTTCGGCCCCCCGTGCAGCGACTACACCACCCAATGGCGGCCAACGAACTATACCTGCTGCTCCACCTTCTCGCGTGCCGGAAGGCAGCAAAGCGACATCATTCAAGCCTTCGTTGTCCACTCCTTCTACGGGTCGTACTTCCGACATTAAGTGTCACCGCTGCCAGGGACTTGGTCATATGATGAGAGATTGCCCGAGCAAACGAGCATACATAGCACACGACGATGGCGAGTATGATAGTACTTCGGATGTTGAAGATGAATATTCTCTTGCTACTGACTTTACAGATCCAAATGACGAACACACCGAAGAAGAGATACTTGGTACAGCGGCGACGGAGAACTATAGGAGCATCATTGTGCACCTTGAGCTCCAAAGTGGAGACCGACGACAAGCTACAACGACACAACCTCTTCCACATGTTTCTCGTTGTCAAGGACTGCCGTGTACACACTATAATTGATGGAGGTAGCTGCAATAACTTGGTAAACACGGACGTCGTCAAGAAACTCGGTTTGACAACAAGAGCACACCCTCATCCGTACCACATTCAATGGTTCAACAACAGCGGTAAGGTTCGGGTAACACAAACAGCGAGAATCCATTTTTCAATTGGTTCATACCATGATTTTGCTGATTTTGATGTTGTTCCTATGGATGCTTGTTCTCTTTTATTGGGTCGTCCTTGGGAATTTGATACAGATGCTATTCTTCATGGTAGAACCAATAAATATACTCTCATGCATAAGGGAAAGAAAATCACTCTGCTCCCCATGACTCCTGCTGAAATTGTGCATTTTGAGAAGAGTAAAATTCGTGAGGGCAAAGCAACTAAATTAGAATCTGAAAAACAGCAAGTTATTAAGTAAAAATCACCATCATTGCTCGCAACTAAATCTGAACTTGCTGATTTATTCGATGCTAAGGGGATGTGCTATGCTTTAGTTTGCAAAGAAGCTATGTTTTCACTTCATGAATTGTCTATTGCATTGCCCCCTGCTGTTGCTAACCTTTTGCAGGAGTTTGAGGATGTGTTTCCCTCCGAGATACCCCCTGGTTTACCACCGATGAGAGGCATTGAACACAAGATCGATTTGATTCCAGGAGCAAGTTTGCCAAATCGTGCAGCATACAGGGCGAATCCACAAGAAACTAAGAAATTCAGCGACAAGTCCAAGATCTTTTGGACCGCGGGTACATTCGTGAAAGCCTTAGCCCTTGTTCCGTTCCTGTTCTTTTGGTTCCTAAGAAAGATGGTAGTTGGCGCATGTGTGTTGATTGTCGAGCGATTAATAACATCACCATTCGATATCGTTATCCTATTCCTCGATTAGATGACATGTTTGATGAATTGAGTGGTGCTATCATCTTCACAAAAATTGACTTGCGTAGTGGTTACCACCAAATTAGAATGGCACTAGGAGATGAATGGAAAACTGCATTTAAAACCAAGTTTGGACTTTATGAGTGGTTAGTCATGCCTTTTGGTTTAACTAATGCACCCAGCACCTTTATGCGATTAATGAACGAGGTTTTACGTGCTTTCATTGGACAATTTGTGGTGGTTTACTTCGATGATATCCTCATTTACAGCAAGTCATATGATGAACACCTTGATCATTTACGTGCTGTTTTTACTGTTTTGAGAGATGCACGTTTGTTTGGTAACCTCGAAAAGTGCGTTTTTTGCACCAATTGAGTCTCGTTTCTTGGCTATGTCGTTTCCTCGTAGGGAATTGAGATGGATGAGGCAAAAATTGAAGCAATCACCAGCTGGCCAGCCCCAACTACCGTCACACAGGTTCGTAGTTTTCTTGGTCTTGCAGGATTTTATCGGCGCTTTGTGCGGGATTTCAGCACCATTGCAGCACCTCTACATGAGCTAACGAAGAAGGGAGTTCCATTTTGATGGGGCGAACAGCAGCAACAAGCTTTTGATGCTCTCAAATCGAAGCTTACACAAGCACCATTACTACAACTTCCTGATTTTGACAAGACCTTTGAGCTAGAATGCGATGCAAGCGGCATTGGTATTGGAGGCGTTCTCATACAAGGAGGTAAACCCGTTGCTTTCTTTAGTGAAAAACTTCATGGTCCTTCTCTGAATTACTCCACTTATGATAAGGAATTGTATGCCTTAGTCCGTGTATTACAAACTTGGCAACATTATCTTTGGTCTAAGGAGTTTGTCATACATTCCGATCATGAATCATTGAAGTATCCTAAGTGTCAAACCAATCTGAATAAACGACATGCTAAATGGATTGAGTTCATAGAGTCGTTTCCATACATCATTAAGCATAAGAAAGGGAAGGAAAATATCATTGCCGATGCATTATCTAGGCATTATACCATGCTGTCCCAACTTGATCATAAAATCTTTGGTTTGGAAACAACTAAAGCATTATATCCTACTGATTTGGACTTCAAAGTTTCTTTTGAAAATTGTATAGAAGTAAGAACATGGAATAAATATGTGCTGCGAGAGGGTCTCCTCTATCGTGCTAACAAGCTATGCGTTCCAGCTAGCTCCGTTCGGCTATTGCTTTTGCAGGAAGCACATGGAGGAGGTTTGATGGGATATTTTGGAGTGAAGAAAACTGAAGACGTGCTGTCCACACACTTCTTTTGGCCAAAGATGAGGCGTGATGTCGAGCGCTACGTGTCACGATGCACTACTTGCAACAAAGCTAAGTCTCGTCTTAACCCACATGGTCTTTATATGCCTCTTCCTGTTCCTAGTGTACCTTGGGAGGATATTTCTATGGACTTTGTTTTGGGATTGCCTAGGACTAAGAGGGGGAGGGATAGTATTTTTGTAGTTGTTGATCGTTTTTCCAAAATGGCACACTTTATACCTTGTCATAAGAATGATAATGCCTCACACATTGCTGATTTATTTATGACGGAAATTGTTCGTTTACATGGTGTGCCAAATACCATTGTTTCTGATCGTGATGCAAAATTTAAGTCATTTTTGGAGAACTTTGTGGTATAAATTGGGAACCAAGTTGCTGTTTTCAACTACATGTCACCCATAAACGGATGGACAAACCGAGGTAGTTAATCGTACTTTATCCACTATGTTGCGGGCTGTCTTGAAAACAAATTTGAAGTTGTGGGAGGAGTGTTTACCACATATAGAATTTGCTTACAACAGATCCGTTCACTCCACGACAAAGGTAAGTCCATTCCAGGTAGTGTATGGTTTCAATCCCCGTGCTCCTATTGATTTACTACCTTTGCCTCCTTCTGAAACTATAAATTTGGATGCTACACAACGATCTGAATTTATTCTTAAGATGCATGAAACTACAAAGAAAAATATTGAAATGATGAATGAGAAGTATAGGATTGCAGGTAGTAAAGGTGGAAAAGAAGTAAAACTTGAACCGGGCGATTTGGTGTGGTTACATTTGAGAAAAGAGCGATTTCCCGACTTGAGAAAATCTAAACTTATGCCACGAGCTACTGGTCCTTTTAAGATCGTTGAAAAGATTAATGATAATGCATATAAGCTTGAATTGCCTCCCGATTTTGGGGTTAGTCCTACATTTAACATTTCAGATTTGCGACCGTACTTGGGAGAAGAAGATGAACTTGAGTCGAGGACGACTCCAATTCAAGAGGGGGAGGATGATGAGGACATCACAACAGCAGAGACGCGCATTGAACTGCAAGGACCAATCACAAGAGCACGGGCACGGTTATTAAATCAGCAGGTGAATTCGTTCTTAACTTCTTTTGCATGTGAGTTTGAGAATAGATTGCTATGTGATGATTTAATTGTTATTAGTAATAATGGAAAAGATCAACAAGTGAAGGAAGGAGGCCTTGGGAGCATGGAGAACCACCTGGGACGTCCACAAGTAGATGGAAACAGTTTACAACTCGGACTCGAGTTCAACTCGGAGTCCAGGAGCAGTCCACCTTAAAACAGACGCCCAGGAGGCATACGGACTCCGTTTTCGACGTTCTACATATACACGGAAAGAGGAGAAGATAAACATTCCAATGATTCTAGTCCCACCTCAAAATTCCTCCGTAGTCATTGGGAATCGTCGAAACAAGTCGAGTCCATATTTCTGTCCGGTGCTGCGCCACCGAATCGGGCCTTTGGGCCTTGTATCCCGTAAGAGTCCATTAGGGACGCGTCTAATCGTGTTTTGGTAGAACCCTAGCCTATAAATACTGCAGCCGCCGGTCATATTCGGTGGGTTTTGCTTAGATCAATAAAATCGCCGTTCTACGGTTTGTGAGACCCCAATTTCGCGATTTCCGATCGTGTCTTCTACGTTCTTGCTCGTGTTCTCGATTGCACTTGCAGGGATTAGCCTTCTTGGCGAGGTCAAGCGTGTGCAGCACGGTTGATAACCAACGGAGCCATGGTGTAGTGATTGCAGGGGTACTCGAACCGCTCGAGTGCCGTGGATCATCAACGTCGAGTTCTCCACCCCAATCGACATACCTTTCGGAAGATCGGGCCTAAACCTACTCATCACCCTACTCCTTTGGGAGTAAGAGGAGGCTGTTCAGCCCTAGCCATGCATCTATGCATGGTCCACTAGCCCCAGAAGTTCCGACCTCATTTGTTGGAAAAATTTGATGGAACTGTCAACCCCGTCGAATTCTTGTAAATCTACTCCACCGCTATACTTGCGGCAGGGGGCAATGAGGCCGTGATGGCCAATTATTTCCCTGTCGCTTTGACTGGGATAGCAAGGTCCTGGTTCATGAGTCTCCTGCCTGACTCCATCAACAGTTGGGCGGAGCTCTGCCAACAGTTCACTGCCAACTTCGAGAGCTCCTACACCCGACCCGGCACTGAACTGGACATTTTTGTTGTTCAGCAAAAATCGGGAGAGTCGTTGCGATCCTTTATCCAACGATTCTCTCAGGTACGCAATACCATACCTTCTATCTCGAATTCTTCTGTTATTGTCGCATTCAAACAGGGTGTTCGGGACAAGAAAATGCTGGAGAAGCTAGCGACAAAAGAAGTTACCAGCGTCACGGAACTCTTCAGCCTAGCTGACAAATGTGCTAGAGCTGCGGAGGGCCTTGAGATGCACTCCAAACCAGCCGTGGAGGCCAATAAGAACTCCTCCAAGGCTGAAGCCATAACCTCCGATAGTGGAAAGAAGAAGAAGAACAACGGCAAGAAAAAGCCATCGGCCGGCGCACCTGCTGCTGCAGCTGCTGCAGCTCGAGGTGGCCGGGGCCACACCCTGAAAAATGACCTCAACCGTCGTCGGATGACGGTAGCAGCTCCAAAATGTGGTGTCCAATCCACAAGACGGACAAGCACAGTTTGTAGAAGTGCCGGGAGGTCCAGAACCTTGTCGAGCGCTACAACAAGCACCGAGAAGAAGCTCCTTTCCGCCAACGGGAAGAAAAATAGAAAGTCAACGAAGCTCCGGTTGAGGCGGAGCTAGGCTTTCGGGATCCCAAGAAGATCCTGAAGTTTGTGTACAACACGGTAGATGACGATTCTGACGTCTCTGACAATGAGCGTCAGAAGACCATGAATACCATTTATGGTGGTTTCTTGGACATCACTTCTCATCGTGTTCTCAAGACAATGCGGCGGGACATGGCTGCTGCAGCTCCAACCGCCAGGGTGGAACCTCATCGGAAATGGATGGACACTCCCATCACTTTCGATGCTACGGAATGCACCTGAAACATGATCGGAGTAATTTCCACTGATGGTATCTCCTACCATCAACAATGTTCAGCTCTACCATGTTTTGGTGGACGGAGGTGCGGGGTTGAACCTCCTGAGCTATGAAGCCTTCGTCAAGCTCCAGCTCTGACCGTCGGACCTTCATCCCTCACGCCATTTGTCAGGGGTAGGTCCGGGGGCCATTAGCCCTCTCGGATCCATCACACTCCCAGTGACCTTCGGAACTCGGGAGAAATACATGACCGAGAAGCTGGTCTTTAATGTCGCGCAGATCAGCTTACCCTTCAACGCCATCCTGAGCAAGCTTGCCTTGTACAAGTTCATGGATGCGGCTCACTATGGCTACCTGGTGTTAAAGATGCCAAAACCCTCTAGCGTTCTCCGCATCCGCGGGGACCGTACTGCAGGAATCACCGCACTGGAAGAACTCAATGCACTTGCAACAGCGCAAGAGGAGGCATCCGGTAAAGAGCAAGCTGCTCAACCTCCGAGCACTCGTCATCGAGGCTCAACCTCTGCACCACGTGTGCAGCCAAGCGGTGACAACGACATACCCGTAAAAGTCGTCCTAATTGGTTCCGATGTTGCTCAGACCACCCGTATATCGAGGTCTGATTAACAAATACAAACTCGCGCTCATCACTTTCCTCCGGTCGAATGTTGACGTGTTTGCCTGGCAACCATCACAAATTCTTGGGATCCGTAGGGAAGTGATTGAGCACAATCTAAAGATTTATCCCGATGCATGGCCTATACACCAGAAGCCCTGGAAGCAATTAGTCGAGCGACAAAACTTCATACGACAAGAGATCAAGAAGCTACCTGAAGCTGGTTTTATCCGAGAAGTTTTAGATCCAAAATGACTGGCAAACCCATTTGTTGTACCCAAGGCCGGCGGGAAGCTTCGGATGTGTATCGACTACACTACATTAAATAAGGCATGTCCAAAAGATCCATTTCCACTACCTAGAATAGATCAGATAGTGGACTCCACATCCGGGTGTGAGCTGTTGTGTTTCCTTGATGCATACTCCGGATCTCACCAAATCCAAATGTATTGGGAAGATGAAGAGCATACTGCCTTCATTACAGTAGATGGGTTGTATTGTTATACTGCTATGCCATTTGGTCTTGAAAATGCTGCTTCAACTTTCGTGAGAGCTATGCACAAAACTTTTGGAGAACTCAATAGGGACCTGGGGGAGGTGTACGTCGATGACATCATTTTGAAGACCAAGAACAAGGAGTCACTCCTTGACAATTTGCAAGAAATCTTCGACAACCTGCACATCACGTGAACTAAGCTGAACCCAGATAAGTGCGTCTTCAGGGTTAGTTCCGGGAAGCTCCTCAGTTTATTGGTGACCCACCGAGGAATTGAGGCAAACCCGGCGAACCTCACATAAGCATGTTGCAAAAACACAGTAACACTATATCATTCATGTCAACCAAAAACACACCAAAGGATTAGCAAATGAATATTAAGCAATCTTTCCAGAGATGTAAAGCAAGTACGAAACATTGCAAATGAAAACAGAAGCATTGCGGTCAAGTTCCGGACCTTGGCAGAGCAACCCAGACCTTGAGCCGGAGCTAACAAAAGCTAGTAGAACCTAGCGCCAGAACTTACCAAAACTAGTATAACCAAGCTCCCGCCGGAGCTTACAAAATTAGCAGGACCTTAACAAAAAGGTGTTTTGGTGATATTCAAAACTTTTATCGTGAAAGCAAGTGTATTCACTACAAGCCAATGTATTCAACACACATAGGTCTTACAGTCTCCCCCTTGATGAATGCATTGGCAACACCATTTAAAATCCGAACATTGGCTTATTCTCATAAAAGTTTTGAAGGAAATTTCTCCCCCTTTGTAAATCAAAAGTAAAATGAGAAGAAAATCCAAAAATTATCCCATATTATCTCTCCCCCTTTATTATCTCTCCTTATGCACATATTCTCTTTCTCTTCATGTTTATCTCGCCCCCCTTTGATAATGTATTCAGCAAGTCATGAGCATATAAACAAATTATCTCCCCCCTTTAGTTGTTATGAGCATATTATAACATATACATATAAACAAAGCTCATCCAAGTCATACTATCAAGTACCTTACATTATCACATCAATGAAATACATAAAGTTGTGTAAGCCATGCTAGAGATCAAATGTAATTTTCAATTTAAGTAAGTCATGATCTCACAAACTTAACTATTTCAAAACCTGAAATCATGACACTAGTTGCTCCATTTTACTATTTTTCAAAGCATAAATTTGGATCATATGATATTTGCAAGAGATTATATGTGCATCTGCCTTATTCTAACCAACCAAGCCAAGCCTGTGTCATTTGACAATCAGAAGCTTAAGGACATGGTTTTAGTCATACACAACTTCTTCCAAGTTCATATCTAAGTGCAATGATAAGCTATCTCAAAAGAAGAAGTGTGATGCATGCATATTCTCTTGATCTCTTCTCAATTTATATTTGTTCATAAAAACTCAACATGTGAGTTGATTACTTGATTAATTCTTAATGATTAAAAGCTCTTGTGAACATGTAACAAGTTCAAAACAGCAAGAAAGTTTGACCATGACCAGTTTTAGTGTAAGTAATTATTCAAATTAATAGACATGGCAAAAACTACAAAATTTATAACACGAGTAATGTAGTAAGAACTTTCAGCATGTAAAAGGAATCACAAAGTCATATATGTATGAAATACTATGCTCATATTATTTTAATTTCAGATTCACACATAGACTTCCCAAGTTTCAAAACTCCCCCTCAATTTAAGCCATGAGGATGCATAACCCCTATTTCACTACGAATGTAACAAAAACGAGTGAAATCCAAAGGTTTTGTAAAAATGTCAGCCAATTGTTGTTCGATATCTACATGGTGAAGCACAATGTTTCCTTTTTCAACATTATCTCAGAGAAAGTGATACCTAATGTCAATGTGCTTAGTTCTAGAATGTTGCATGGGGTTTTTAGCAACGCAAATGGCAGTGTTATCACAGAACAGTGGAACACTATCTAGATCAACCCCATAGTCCTTAAGTGTTTGAACAATCCAAAGAATTTGTGAGCAAGAACTAGCAGCAGCTACATATTCAGATTCAGCTGTGGATTGTGCAAATGAATTTTGTTTTCTAGAGGACCAAGCAACAAGAGAATTAGCAAGAAAATGGCAAGCACCGGAAGTACTTTTCCTTTCAATCCTACAACCCCCAAAATCAGCATCTGAAAAAGCTTTCAAAGTAACGGTTGAGGAAGAAGGAAGAAAAATGCCAAATTCTTGAGTTCCATGTAAGTACCTGAGAATCCTTTTGACGGCTTGACGATGTGAAGCACGTGGGGAGGCTTGAAACCGTGCACAAAGACATACGCTGAACTTTATGTCTGGTCTTGATGCTGTGAGGTACAAAAGTGATCCGATCATACTTCTATATTCTTTTTGATCCACGGGTTCACCATCTTCATCAAGTCCAAGTGTTGTTGCTATTCCCATTGGTGTCCGAAGAGGCTTGCTTTTGTCCATGTTGAAGCGCCTTAGGAGATCTTTTGTATACTTCGTTTGATGCACAAAGGTACCCTCCTTTGTTTGCTTGATTTGCAGCCCCAAAAAGTAAGTGAGTTCACCCATCATACTCATTTCAAATTCGGAACTCTTCATTGCTGAAAACTTGGACACAAGATCATGCAAAGCACAACCAATGATAATATCATCCACATACACTTGAACGAATAATGAGTCATTGCCATGCTTAAGCACAAAAAGAGTTTTATCAACCTTGCCCATGGTAAACCCTTTTTCAAGTAAGAAAGTTTTTAACCTATCATACCATGCTCTAGGGGCTTGTTTGAGACCGTACAAGGCTTTGGACAGTTTGTAAGCATGATTAGGAAAATCTGGATTTTCAAAACCCAATGGTTGTTTCACATAAACCTCCTCATCTATGTAGCCATTAAGAAAAGCACTTTTAACATCCATTTGATATAGCTTAAAACCTTTAGATGCAGCAAAAGCTAACAAAATTATAATGGCTTCTAATCTAGCAACAGGAGCAAAAGTTTCATCAAAATCTAGACCTTCAACTTGAAAGAAACCTTGAGCAACCAACCTAGCCTTATTTCTAACCACAACCCCATCCTCACTTTGTTTATTTTTAAATACCCATTTAGTTCCAATTAAAGTGCGACCTTGAGGTGGAGGTACAAGTTTCCAAACATTATTTCTTTCAAAATTTTCTAACTCTTCTTGCATGGCAATAATCTAAGAATCATTAGTGAGTGTGTGTGATATATGTTTGGGTTCAAAAGAAGCAACAAAAGCAGAATGAGCATAAGAGTTTGGATCGCAAAACCTGGACCGTGTGACTCGTTCGTGCAAGCTTCCAATCATCAGTTGTGGGGGATGATCTTTGTAAAACCGTAGGGGAACAGATGTCTCACAAGCTTCTTCTTTTTCATGTTCATCACAAATCGATGAGCTTGTGACTTGAGGATGATTTGAATCAGCATTTATGGTTGTCGGTGCTGGTTGAGAATTAACATCCGGAGCTGAACCGAAGTCTTTAGCTGCTGAATTTTTGGGCAGCAGCTCCAATTCTTCCCCATCTTCAACAAAAATGCTCCCCCCTGCGGATATAGATCTGGACCTGCAATGTTTGAGCTAGTACCTGGGCTAGCTTCATCAAAAGACACTTCACAAGTCTCCACAATTTTGTTAGTGCCAAGTAAAAGCACGAGGTAGCCTCTAGTATGAGATGGATAACCAAGAAACATGCCATCAATGGATCTAGGTTCAAATTTATCAAGATTACCATGTTTCTTAACAAATCATTTGTAACCAAAGATCCGAAAGTGTGTAACACTAGGCCTATGTCCAAACCGGAGCTCATATGGTGTTTTATCTAGCTTAGCACGCAAGAAAACACGATCTGAGACATAACAAGCGGTTGCTAACGCATCAGCCCAAAATTTCCTAGGAGTTTGATATTCATCAAGCATAGTCCTAGCCATCTCAACTAAGGTTCTGTTCTTTCTTTCTACAACACCGTTTTGTTGAGGTACATATGGTGAAGAAAATTGATGATCTATTCTATTTTCAGCACAAAAGTGACCAAAAGATTGATTTTTAAATTCAGTTCCATTATCACTTCTAATCGCTTTTAAAGATCCTGGGTAATCAATTGATAATCTAAGAAATAAAGTTCTAAAGTGACTAAAAACTTCATTCTTAGATGCCATAAAGTAAACCCAAGAGTATCTAGAATAATCATCAACAATCACAAGTACATACCATTTACCTCCGAAGGATTGAACACGTGAAGGTCCTACGGTGACAAGATGCAAAAGTTGACATGGTTTAGTTGTCATAATTATTGTGAGAGGAGTATGTGAACCTCCAACCATCTTAGCATGTCTACAAGAAGAGCACACAATTTCTTTGTCCCCTTTAAGCTTAGGCAGCCCACGTATGCGATCAAGAGCACTAACACGCATTAGGTGATCAAAGCCTACGTGACCAAGTCTACGATGCCAAAAATATAGGTCCTTTGAATCATTAGAAACTAGACACCTATGCTTAGGGGAAGACATATCAAAATCAGCTTTAAAAACTCTTCCAAACCGAGACACGTTAAAAATAAGCTCACTATTTGAACTTACAACTTTGCAGCAGTTTTTATTGAAAATAATTTCCAGATTTTCATCTATCAATTGTGAAACAGAAAGCAAGTTGTATTTCAAATTTTTGACAAGTGCCACATCCTTCAAAGTGTAGTGATCATTTACTCTAACCAAACCCTTAGCAATTATAGGAGTTGAAGAATTATCGGCAAAAGTAACATTCTCCACACATGACAAAAAAGAGAGGGAGGAGAACCAATCTTTGTTACCGGTCCTGTGGCGTGAGCAATCTGAATCCACAATCCAAATGTTCTCCTTCCTCAAACGTGTAACCTACATAGAAGCACAATACGTCGATGACTCAATACTGGGGTTAGTCAAAAGGCATTTAGGAATCCAGTACTGAGTCACGCGACGTGCAGCAGGAAAAACACGCGAAAGCTGAGACAAAACAGCAGGTTTATGAGTCAAAGTTTGAGATTTTTTATTCTTAACTACTGACCTATAAGGTGTTACTTGTGTAGCACAAAAATCAGCAGCTCCGGAGGCAAAAACAGAAGGTCTGGAGGTAAACTTTGAATGTTTTTGACTCAAAACAGCAGTTTGTACATTCGGTTCAATATGTGTAGCAAATTTTGCATGAAAGTTATGAGATCTAGCAACCATTCTTTCCCTTTTCTGTTGTTTAGCTAGTCTATAACAAAAATATATGACATGACCATCTCTACCACAGTAGGTACAATGAAATTTAACTTTGTGTTCATGTCTAGATGAGCAAACAACATTTTTATTTGAAACCGAATGAGACAATACTCCTGCAAATTTGAAAACCACTTCTTTTTGTTTAGGAACTGTTTGAATCAAACCACTTCCTAATGACTTTACAATTTTAGGTGGATGTGCCTTAGCATGAGCATGAGAATCAAAACCTAAACCAGTTTTATCATTGCAAGACTTGGATGAATTCAGCAACAAGTTTAGGTTCTTATTCCCATTACAAAACTGATCAAATGTCTTATGCATGTTATCAAGTTTATTGGACAGATCAAGGCAATTTTCACATGAAGTTTTTCCTTTTAATTTGCAATTGGAACAATATTTAACTTCATGACAATGTAAAGCATTGCTCAATATAGAGATTTCATTCATAGCATCTTGCAGTTTCTTATCAAGATCATCACAACTAGAACAATGCAAATCAATTGTAGAATAAGAAGCATCTTTTAAGTTTCCAATATTAAGTGCAGCAAGCTTTTTGTTCTTTTCAATTTCAAGTTCAAGTTTATCAAGTGTGGAGGTATGTGCACTTCTTAGGGAGGACAATTGTTAATATATTAAGCCACATGAGGAACAACAATCATCACTATGAATCAAGGATTTCAAACGATTAATTTCAGATTCTAGTGACTCAATTTTAACAGCATTGTCCCTAAGATTTTTGTCCTTTTTCTTAACAATAACAGTGGCACGAGACATAGCATCACACATTTCTTCGCAAGTAGGACATACCTCTTCATTGTCGCTGTTGTGTTCTGCCTCCTCCATACTTGATCTTGACTTGCCCGCCATGAAGCACAAGTTTGCCAAATCATCTTCATCTTCATCACTTCCAATGTCCATGTCGCTTGAGCCAAGTTCCTGGAGTGCTGAGATAAAACTGCTCACCAGTTGACGTCCTGAAAACCCTTCTTTTTCTTCGTATCTTTTGCAGAGGAGTGTTTCGTTCTTGTTTTCTTTTTATCCCGGGAAGTAGGACCTGAAAGGTTAGGGCAATCTGAACAAAAACGTCTTGTCTTACCACATTCAAAGCATTGTTGAGATCTGAAGCTTCCTCTCCTTCTAGTTCTCACATTTTGCAATGCTTTTGAGAACCGGGTAGAGATGAGCGCTAGTTCCTCCTTTGGAAACTCCTCAATCTGTTCAAGGGTTAGAGAGGAGAGCAAAGCAAGTGTACCACAAGATGATGTTTGACCGGAACTAGGCATGTCACGTTGAGAAACAAAAGCAATAGACTTGTTGGGGTTCTTACGTGATATTATGTCAATTTCATGAGTTTTTAACTTGGAATATAGCACATCTAAAGTAATTGAACTCATGACAGTAGATTCACGAATAGATGTGACTTTCATCTCCCAAATTGACATATCTAATGCACTTAGCAATTGCCTATCATTTTCAGCATCTGAAAAATTAACATTGACACTACGCAAGTTGTTGAGAATCTTATTAAAGCGAGCAAAAAGGTCATCAATAGACTCACTGGGTTGCATCTCGAAGCGCATGTATTCTTTCTTGAACATGTCTTGACTTACCTCTTTGATCGTGTTGGATCCTTCATGGTAGTCACAAAGTGCTTTCCACACATCGTATGCAGATCGGAGGTGTGCAACACGGTCAAAGTCGATTTGTGTTAATCCTTGTATGATCAAGTTTCGAGCCTTGTTGTTGTTGTCGACATCTCTCAGATTTGTAGCTGTAACTTGATCATTTGATGGCACTTCATAAGGCTTGTATACCTTCTCCCATTTTGCAAAGCCTTGTGCCTGGATGAAAGCCTCCATGCGTGCCTTCCAAACCTGAAAATCAATACCAGCGAACACACAAGGTTTGGCAGAGTACTTCTCCATGATGATTAGTCAAAAACACGCGCAAATCACAAAGATTAGATCACCGTGACTCTGATACCAATTGTAGGATCGAAGATCACATGACAAGCTACCAGAGGGGGGGGGGGTGAATGGTAGATTTAAAAATCTTACGCAGCGGAAATAATTAAACTCCAACCCCTTCGGCAGAAAAACGATCTGTTAAAGAAATAGTGTGTGGAACTAATCTAAACGTTTTTCATCGTGACAAAAGTGATAAATATCAGATAGAATCAAGTAACGAATACAACACAACAAGAATCACTCATATCCGTTGAGAAAAACTCAAGTTATGATCGAAAGATCAAATAAAGGTCAATCTGTCCTACCCGAGAAAAACAGTTCTGGAACGCTGCAAAGAAACTCGTGTATATCATAGACCACAAATCCAAGTACCATGAAATTTTGACAGATGATAGATAATCAAGTTGTGAAGACAACCCAAAAATAATCACGTCAATTGGATCTGTAAAACTCGAGTTATGATAAAACCACCGACGAAAGGTAGTGCTATCCAGAAACTCGACGAGTAAAACTTGTCTGGAACAAGTCGGACAAACAAGGCACAAAAGTTCCTTCAAACTACGAATTTTATTCAATAGAACACAAGAGGAACAGCCCCAAAGTCGTGCACCATGATCTCTGGGCTCCCCAGTTTATATAACCAGCTCGAAAGCCAACTCAACTCAAATCAGGAACCTAATCCTACTCCGTTCACGAATCGTAACTTTCCATAACTGCTTAGGATTCTTATATACGCAGATAGAAGCAATCTTAAGACTTCCAAACACTTTAGGAACCTATCCCACATTCATAAACAACTCAAATTCGTGACCCACACGAAATCCTATCATAACCAACTCAAATCTTTCCATATTTGAGTCAAACCCGACTCAGCCGCAGCCTGAGTCTATAACCTAGTCGATTGGACCTTTCCGACCAACTCTTTACGTCCACATCTCTTCATCACGTCTCAGAACCATGTAGCCACGTCCATGAACTCCTTGCACATGTGCAAACATCTTCAAGTGACGTCCACGATACCTTCACATGCATTGTTCTTGATTCAATCATGCTGCGCAACCTCCTCATCAGCTCAACCACAATTCCTCCTGAATTTGGTTGTTGGAACCTCATCTCCTCCCTGAGACTAGTCCATTGGATCCCATCACCATCCATGTCTTTAACTCAAGCAACACCTGCACATGAATAAACAACCAATCCATACGAGGCCAAGTCCTCGACTTGACTCAAGTTAGTTCCAAACACAACACCTTACGTGAGAACCTCACTTAAGCATGTTGCAAAAACACAGTAACACTATATCATCCATGTCAACCAAAAACATACCAAAGACTTAGCAAATGAATACTAAGCAATCTTTCCAGAGATGTAAAGCAAGTGCGAAACATTGCAAATGAAAAACAGAAGCATTGCAGTCAAGTTCCGGACCTTGCCAGAGCAACCCGGACCTTGAGCCGGAGCTAACAAAAGCTAGTAGAACAGCGTCGGAACTTACCAAAACTTGTATAACCAAGATCCCGCCGGAGCTTACAAAATTAGCAGGACCTTAATAAAAAGGTGTTTTGGTGATATTCAAAACTTTTATCATCAAAGCAACTGTATTCACTACAAGCTAATGTATTCAGCACACATAGGTCTTACACATACTCATCTCAAATTCTCAACTCATCATAGCTGAAAACATGGACACAAGATCATGAGAAGCACAACCGAAGATAATATCATCCACTTATATTTGAACGAATAATGAGTCCTTGTCATGCTTAAGAACAAAAAGAGTTTTATTAACCTTGGCCATGGTAAACTCTTTTTCAAGTAAGAATGTTGTTAACCTATCATACCATACTCTAGGTGCTTGTTTGAGACCGTACAAGGCTTTAGACAATTTGTAAACATGAGTAGGAAAATCTGGATTTTCAAAACCCAGTGGCTGCTTGACATAAACCTCCTCATCTATATAGATATTAAGAAAAGGACTTTTAACATCAATTTCATATAACCTGAAACCTTTAGATGCTGCAAAATCTAACAAAATTCTTATGGCTTCTAATCTAGCAACAGGAGCAAAAATTTTTATGGCTTCATTTTGTGTGAAACCTTGAGCAACTAACCTAGCCTTATTCCTAACCACAACCTCATCCTCACTTTGTTTATTTTTAAACAACCATTTAGTTCCAATTATAGTGTGACCTTGAGGTGGAGGGACATGTTTCCAAACGTTATTTCTTTCGAAATTTCCTAACTCTTCTTGCATGGCAATAATCCAAGATTCATTAGTGAGTGTGTGTGATATCTTTGGGTTCAAAAGAAGCAACAAAAGCAGAATGAGCGTGAGAGCTTGGATCGCAAAACCTGGACCGTGTGACTAGTTTGTGCAAGCTCCCAATGATTTATTACGGAGGATAACTTTTGAGGATTCGGAGGGGAGTAGACACTTCACAAGCTCCTTGTTCTTCATGTCCATCACAGATAGAAGAACTTGTAGCTTGAGGACGATTTGTACCAGCTGCAGTAGTTGTTGGTGCTGGTTGTGGTGCAAAATCAGCAGCGTGATCAATGTCATTTGCTTCTAAATTTTTGGGCAGCGGCACCACTTTTTCGTCTTCAATGAAAATACCCCCCCCCCCCCTACTGATATGGATTTGGACTTGCAATATTAGTGCTAGTACCTGACTATCTTCATTAAAAGAAACCTTACAAGTCTCCACAATTTTGTTAGTGTCAAGTAAAAGCACACGGTAGCCTCTAGTATGAGATGGATAACCAAAAAACATGCTACCAATAGATCTAGCTAAAAAATAAATAAAAATTACCATGTTTCTTAACAAAGAATTTACAGCCGAAGACCTGAAAGTACCGGGTATCCCATGATACCGCAAGAAGTGCAAGGGAGTTCCACCTGTCAAAGTTGAAGACTCCGTAGATCCCACATGTCACATGGCACTGGACCCACCTCCTTCATATGGGTAGCTCCGGAACTACCATGTGTAATATAAGATTGGAGCTAAACTCCCTACATAGAGGAGATCCATGCTTAACATGTGTATAGTGACCCAAGACCTAACCCCCAGTAGGGGGAAGCTCCAGTGCCACCATGTGTATAACAGCTCCGGACCTACCTCCCCGCGAGGGGAAGCTCCGGATCTGCCATGTGTTGAGCCTCCGGACCTACGACACCAGCGGGAATATTGATGGATCTTCAACGCCACGAACATTCAAAGGACAACGATTGCTACAGTTGCAAGGCCTGATTATGTGCCATCAATACAATATTTATGTCGCACGATCACAAGACCCTTAATACTGGTAATGCCACCATTAAGGTGCCATATCATGCTATGAGGGTACTTAAACACACTTAATTGTGTTTAAGGTAATAATAACCGTCGGGGCCACATGTCGGGCCAGGCAACTAATGTAACATCCATCACTTGGTCTATAAAAAGGATGTGCTCCATGATACAAAACAACTGAGCTCATACGCACACAAGCACCAGTGAATCCTCAATACAACAAAACACACTCTGTGGAGTAGGGTATTACGCACAGGCGGACCGAACTACGTAATTACTTTGTGTCATCATCTTGTCTAAGATCTCCACGCGCCCAAACTAAAACAAGAACCTCCGCAGGCTACAATTTAGTAGTGCGGGGGGAAGTGGTTTTCATACGCTTCGAGATTTGGTGCGCCAGGTAGGGGGCGCCTGAGATCTCAAGATGGTGAACTCTATCGCAAGATTGTCCAATGGCAACAACGCTGAGCAACCTGCGGGAGGGAATCCCTGCAACATTCAATAGCCAACAGCCACCATTGTTCATGCGAGCATCATGCCACCACCACCATCGACTGCTCCAGCAAAGAATGCTGGACAGCAGGATGGAGTACTCGCATCGATCACGGTATCGATGAACAACAATATTGAGCACGCGCTTATTGTTGCGCGTACTCTGCTCCAACGTCCAGCTCTTCTAGGAGCACCCTAGGGTGCGATGAAGCAGTGGAGGGCTGATGTCGAACATCTGGTTGAAGCTGCATCCGATGGCATCAGCAATCAAGGTCCTGCTCCTTTGGGGCAGGCACCTTCACATCGTCGGATCTTGTCAGGAAGACTTAGTCCGCAAGCTTCACAGCACAGGAGACATGTTGTGTCCCAACAAGTGACATCGTTTCCTTCCGAGGCACGTCGCACCCATAATGCATCGAGGCTCTCGACACATGAACTGCGGTCAGAGCTCGACCGCCGTTACCGAAAGCAGAATGGCTGCGTCCACATCGAGCGTGCTCGTGAGAGGCGAGAAGCTCAGGACAACCCTGCTCCTTTGGGAGTAGGAGGAGGCTATTCTGCCCTAGCCATGCATCTACGCATGGTCTGCTGACCCAAGAAGTTTTGGCCTCATTTGCTCGAAAAATTTGATGGAGCCATCAACCCCGCCGAATTCCCGCAAATCTACTCCACCGCTATACTTGCGGCAGGGGGCAATGAGGTTGTGATGGACAATTATTTCCCTGTGGCTTTGACTGTGACCGCCGGGTCCTGGTTCATGAGTATCTCGCCTGACTCCATCAATAGTTGGGCGGAGATCTGCCAACAGTTCACCGCCAACTTCGGGAGCTCATACACCCGACCCGGCCCTAAACTGGACATTTTTGCTGCTCAGCAGAAATCGGGAGAGTCGTTGCGATCCTTTATCCAACGATTCTCTCATGTATGAAATACCACCCCTTCTATCTCGAATGCTTCTTGAAAGTGCATCTAGGAATCCCTTGTGGGTTTTGGATGATTTATGACAAGCAAATGAGATGCTAAACACTTTGTTGAGATGAGCACAAGTTCTAATGAGAAAATAAGCAAGGTGCCAAAAAGAAGGGAGAATGAGGAGAAATGTGGAAAAGAGCTCATGGAACAAGTGTAGTAGATCATTGTGTATGGAGTGTGTTAAGGAAACACACCCCAAGATCTCAAGCACAAATAATCACACACATTGCACAAGTTTATACAGGACCGGACTAGTCCGACTGACACCAGACTAGTCCGATATCTTTCTGCACAACATTGGACAAGTCCGATATCAACACGGACTAGTATAATATCTCTCTGACAAGAATCGGACTAGTCCTCTCTAGTGCGGACTAGTCCTCCAAACACTTCACTAGTTGCACAAAATCGGACAAGTCCGATATTAGCACAGACTAGTCCGAAAAACCCTCTGACCTAAATCGGACAAGTCCTCCAAGTGCGGACTTGTCCCCTATTCGCTTAGGGTTTCACGTTTCCGGACAAGTCCGATATCTACCGGACTAGTCCGAAGATTTCCAGAAGCGAAATCGGACAAGTACGCTTCTAGTCGGACTTTTCGATATTTCAGGACACCAAGGGTTTGCTACACACAGCACACCGGACTTGTATGGTGTCCACCACGGACTAGTCCGATCTTTCTGAACCCTAACGATTAATTTTGGGAACCCCATATGAATAGGTGTACACGACCCATCTTTCACAACTCTCGACCCCCTACGCCGTCATACCTCCCAAGAGCCTAAAAAACACATCTCTCCATGAAATCAAACGCAACAAAAATCAATCCCTTGAGGATACACTTTGGATCATTGGAGAGACATGGTTCATCACTCATTGAGCTCTTGGTTTGATTCCCTAACACACTCCTGTGGTTTTTCATTGTAATCTTTCGAGTGTGTTCTTGGTGGAGTTCTTGTTGTAATCATGTGCCCTCAACGTGTGAGAAGGCCCCTTGAATTTGGTTATTTGCCCTTTATGATAAGTGAAGAGGATTGGCCTCTGTGGCGATCCGACGAGGGTAGGGTTGGAGAAGACCCTGTCCTTTTGTGGACTCCTCAACATGGATGTAGGTTGCCTGTGTGGGAACTGAACCATGAGATAAAGTGCTTGTTTTCTTACTTTGCGCTCATCGTTCTTATACATCATATCAATCTAGGGTTTCAATCAATCTTGCATACTTTATGTTGAAACATTGAATATAAGATTGACTTGTGGTATATCCTAGTTCATAATCGTGTAACACTTCAATTACAAGTATATTTTTGCTGCATACATCCTAGGATCAAGATAATCGATCAAATTTGATAAACCTAGACGGTATACATCAGACTAGTCCGCACACTCGACCAGACTAGTCCGATATCTCGAGATTTGATCTGGTTGTTAAGTGTTGCAGGTTCCGACAAAATTCAAAAAGGCCTATTCACCCCCCTCTAGGCCACATTCAATTGGTATCAGAGCTAGGTTCTTAAAGAAGGAGACTAATCGCTCGAAGAGATCATGTCGGACATGAAGGACGTACACAAGAGCAACAACCAAGAGAAGGTTGATCAAGACAAGAACCAAAAATTGGAGAAGCTCCTCGAGGCCCATTTAAGACTTTGAGGATGACGATGAGGAGACGCTGGAACTCAAGGCGCTCGTAAGGAAGAAAACCCTTTCCAAGGGAATGGTGAACATCTAAGATGAGAACAAAAAGAAAGGGAGTAGTCACACCGACTACTCCCGATATCCTTTTAATTATGATCGCCTAAATTCTAACAGTAATAATACTTGGAAAAGCCCCACACTTTAATGGCAATGACTACTCAATGTGGAGGTAAAACATGAAAATGCATTTGATTTCTCTCAATCCAAGTTTGTGGCACATTGTATGCACAGGAATAGATATCCTTGAGGATAATGAGGAGCTCACCCCTAGCCAAGAGCAAGCGATCCATCAAAACGCCCAAGCTGCTGCAGTCATTACTTCATCGCTCAGTCGGGATGAGTATAAAAAGGTGGATGGACTAGAGATCGCGAAGGAGATATGGGATACATTGCAAACAGCACATGAAGGCGATCGTCATGTGCGAGAAGGGAAGATCAAGATGATTGAAGGCGAGCTAGGAAGATTTGCCATCAAAGAAGATGGGTCACCACAAGACCTGTACAACCGACTAAAGACACTCATCAACAATGTGCGAGCATACGGAAGCAAGAAGTGGAACAACCATGAGGTAGTGAAGCTCATTCTTAGATCCTTCATGCCTCGCAATGTTACCTTGTGCTTGATGATACGAGAACGCCCCGGGTACAAGAAGATAACCCCGGATGAGCTACTTGGGAAAATCATCAACTTTGAGATGATGGAAAAACAAGCCAAACATGTTAAGGAAATTGCCGATCTCATCTCGGCAAAGAAGAAACGGGTCGCTCTAAAGTCCACCCTTAAGCCCGTGTCTAAAGAAGCTCGAGAAGCTCAACTAGAAGAAGACGGTGATGATGAGAGCAGTGACTTGGATGAAGATGACATGATACTATTCATGAAGTAATTCAAGAGAATGATGAAGAAGACACAAGGTGCTAAATCAAGTGAAGGAAAGTACAAGGAAAGATCAAAACCAAAGTTGAGGCGGGCATGCTATAACTATGGTGAGTATAGCCACTTTATAGTTGACTGCCTATATGAAGAGAATAAGAAGAAGACCAAAGAAGTGAAGCCTCAACCCAAGAAGTTCTTCAAGAAGAAGAAGAAGCAAGCTGAACAAGCACATCTTGGGAATGAATGGGACTCAAATGATGAGTCCTCATCCGAAGAAGATAAGGAGATGGCTAGCATGGCCATCGAAAAGGCATCCATGAAGCCCACTCTCTTCCCCACTCTTGGCACACGAAAGGGGAACGTCACTTGCCTCATGGCAAAGGAATGTAAACACAAGGTAACTACCAAATCCTCTTTTGTGCATTCCTATTCCAGTGATAGTGAAATTAATAGTGATAATGAAGATATGCTCATTGGGTTAGATAAGAAAACAGCAAAAAAAATGAAATTTTTACTTGATCAACTTGTTGAGAAGGAGAAGTTGATACATCATCAAGAATACATGATTATCTCCCAAAAGGAGGAATATGTTGAACTTGACAAGCTTCTAGAACTTGAAAAGGAGTGAAGCAAGTCACTAGAGCTTGAATTAGCTTCAAGCAAGGAAGCTTGCTTGGAGTTAAGTGACTCAAATGCTACAATCAAGGACAAACTTGCTAACCTCATCAAGGTTAACAAGATCCTTGAAGTGTAAGTTGAGTCACTCAAGCAAGATGACCCTTCAACCTCTTCAAGTTCACCTTCTCAACCCATTAAAACTGAAGTTGCTTCTACTTGTACATGTGGTAAAGTTGACACCAGGTTGAAAGACAAGTCAACCTCCACCAAGGACAAGCATCCTTCACAAAATGACATATTTGACAAGGAGAAGATCAAATATGCACGTAGCGCATACTTGGTAACAAGACCTCCAAATGTCAAATATGGCATTGGTTACTCTTATGGTGACAAGCAACATGCTAGAAGCCATAAGAATGACAAGGAGAGCAATGCCTTTGTAAAGGGAAGACCCTCTCAAACTGGAAAGTCCAAAGTTAACACATTTAACACACATGAACACCGGACTAGTCCGATCGCGGTCCGGACAAGTTCGGTCCTCCGGACAAGTCCGATCTCCCAGACTAGTCCTGTTTGTAAAAAACAACAGTTGCTATTTAGAACTTTTGATGCATCTTATGTATTAATGAGAAGTAATATTGGTAAGATTTATGCTCATTATGTATGGCCACGCCATGGGAACACCAAGTCTCATGTGTGGGTGCCCAAATCCCTTGTGACTAACCTAAAAGAACCCATGCAAGCTTGGGAACCTAAAACCAAGGCATGATTCGTTTTTGTAGGCCTATTCCTCCGGTGGATCAAAATGGGTGCTAGACAGTGGCTGCACCAACCATATGACCGGAGAAAGAAGGATGTTCGTTGAATATGAAGCAAATGAGCATCCAAGCGAGGGCATCTATTTTGGAGACAATAGTCAAGGAAGGGTACTCGGTACCGGTAAAATTGCCATATCATCCAAACACACTCTTTCTCATGTATTACATGTTGATTCCTTAGATTATAACCTGCTGTCCATATCTCAATTATGTGACAAATGTTATAATTGCTTGTTCACTAACGAGGGTGTGACCATCTCTAGAAGGAGTGATGGTTCCATTGCATTCAAGGGTATGTTAAAGGGAAAGCTTTACCTTGTTGACTTCAGCAAAGATAAAGTCGAACTGGACACATGCTTGATTGCAAAGACCAACATGGATTGGCTGTGCCATAGACGGCTCGCGCATGTTGGTATGAGGAATCTTCAAAAACTCCTCAAGGGCGACCACATATGAGGTTTGAAGGATGTTGTTTTTGAGAAAGAATGGCCTTGTAGCGCGTGCCAAGCCGGGAAGCAAGTTGGAGCACCCCATCACGCGAAGAACGTCATGACTACAACAAGACCGCTTGAGCTACTTCACATCACATGGACTTATTCGGTCCAATTGCCTACATAAGCATCGGCGGTAACAAATATGGTTTAGTAATTGTCGATGATTTTTCTCGCTTCACTTGGGTTTTCTTTTTACATAATAAGGCAGAAACACAAGGAATCTTGAAGAAAATTTTCAAGCGTACTAAAAAAGAGTTTTCATTGACAATCAAGAACATTTGAAGCGACAACGACACAGAGTTCAAGAACACGCAAGTTGAGGAGTACCTAGATGAAGAAGGCATAAAGCATGAGTTTTCAACTCCTTACTCCCCTCAACAAAATGGAGTTGCCGAAAGGAAGAACCGAACCCTCATAGAGATGGCGAGAACAATGCTCGATGAGTACAAGACCTCGGATCGATTTTGGGCAGAAGCAGTCAACACAGCTTGCTCCATAAATCGACTTTATCTTCACGGACTACTCAAGAAAACATCTTATGAGTTACTCAACAGTAACAAGCCTAATATTTCATATTTTTTAGTTTTCGGTTCCAAATGCTATATTTTGAACAAGAAGCCCAGGACTTCAAAGTTTGCTCCGAAGTCTGATGAAGGTTTCTTGCTTGGTTATGATTCAAACACTTACGCCTATCGTGTGTTCAACAAGGCCTCCAGACTTGTTGAAGTAGCACGTGACGTAGTGTTCGATGAAACTAATGGCTCCCAAAAGGAGCAAGTTGATCCATGTGTGCTAGATAGAGAAGAAGCTCCGTGTCAAGCATTGATGATAGGAAAATGAGTCCCGATCTTCCGATAGGTAATGGATAGGTCGATTGATGTGGAGATCTCGACGTTGATGATCCGAGGCTCTCGAGTAGAACACGAAAAACCCCTGCAATCACTACACCACCACTCCGTTGGTTATCAACCATGCTGCACACGCTTGACCTCGCCAAGAAGGCTAATCCCTGCAAGTGCAACCGAGAACACAAGCAAGAACGTAGAAGAAGCAATCTGAAATTGCTGAATTGGGGTTTCACAAACCGATAAACGGCGATATTATTGATCTAAGCAAAACCCAATTGTTCATGGTGGCTACTATGGAGTATATATAGGTGGGAGGACGTCCAAGGGGGTGTTGGGGTCGTGACCTAACCGTAACACACGAAAATAATGGACTTAGACTTGATACAAGACCTAATGGCCCAATACGGTGGCGCAGCACCCTGACAGATTCTGTACTTGATTTTGTTTCGACGATTCCCGTCGACTCCAAATGAATTTTGACATGGGACCGGCTCCATTGGAAAGTTTATCCTCTCCCCTTTCCGTGCATATGTAGAACGTCCAGAACGGAGTTCGTATGCATCCTGGTCATCCGTTTTAGTGCGTACTGCTCCTGGACTCCGAGTTGGATACGATTTGGAGTTTGGTTCGGTTTCCATCTTCTTTGAACGAATTCTCTGGTCTTCCACGTCCCTAATACTCCCTCCAAGTACTCCTTAAACCTCTCCATGGATCCTAATCACAAATAAATCATTAAGTAGCAATCTATGCTCAAAAACATATAAGGAAATATATAAGAACGAGTTCACCTATGAAATTAATTGTTGTGTATGAACTCTATTGATTGCATCTTGTATGTTCAATGGAGTGTTGTTTGTATCCATAGAAGTGATGTCCTCATCATCCTCCTCTTTTTGAATTGGAGTCGTCCTCGACTCAAGTTCATCTTCTATTATGTGTTGGTCCAAATGTGCAACGCCATAAAATCTTTTTGTATGCATGAATAGAGGAGACCAAGGTGGTGGACGACATAGTGCGCCATCTTGATCTTGTCCATCAAATAAGAGTGCACATTCACTTGAGCCAGGATCCCAAACAAATAAACATTGTGCCATGTTTATTTGTGCAATGATAATATGTATGATCTCATCATTCTCCCCTTCTTTATGACAAGCCGTCGTCGGCTTGCTCGTATGTCGAGGAAAAAGGATTGCTTTGGGGGTAGAATGAACACTGTCCATATTGCACAACCGCAATGAACAATGCTTCTTTTTTATTTGTTGTCCTTGCTGCAATAAAAAAATGCTAGAAAAACTTGATAATAAATTATTAGTGTTAGTGCATCCATTCATTTCACCATGTTGTTGCACCACAAAAAGAGCTTGCACATTTGAACATATGTAAACTTTATGCACCATAAATTCACCACTATCTTCATAGTTGCCTATAGCATGAAAAATATTTCTACTTAATAAAGGCAATTCAGATTGTGAAAATATTCTCCTCTCTATAATATTTAGATCACAAAGAGTGTCAAATTCAATATAACCCAAAGTATTTAGAGAAGACAAAAATTTCAGCTCATCATTTTCAGCAGTAGCGGTGATCAAATTATGAATTTCAGAACAAGTAGGTGAATCTAAAACACAATCACCTTGTACATTAACTTGTTCTTGCATAGGTATAATAGAGTTATCAGCACACAACTCTTTCGTAGCGCAACGATCAGTAGGAAAATCAACATGTGACAATGGTGTATAAATAAACAATTCTAATAGTTGCTCCTCGAAAATAGCATGATTGGTGGAAAATTCAGAACATCCCAAAACTTCTCACCTTCTGTATTTGTAGAATGTTTTGCCTTACCATTTTCAGCAGTGATTTTGAGTGCATTATGAGTTGATCCATCTAAAATTTCACAATTGTTGTCAAAAGCCTCGTTCTCTTTTGCATCATCTATATGATTTTCTATATTGTCCTGCAAAACGTTAGACACAAAAGGAGGTCCAACAAGAAATTTCTCCTCAAATTGCTGAATTTCTTCTTTGCACATAGATACATTAGCAAAAGTTTCTCGCATAAGAATTTTTGTTTCTTTCCATGTTCGAGGTTTTTCTAATTCATTTAAATTGTTCCACAAGGTTAATGCACAATCTACTAATGCACTTGCAACATTTCTAATCTTCCTCCTCTCACACATATGACATTTTCCAAAAAGTTTATCCAACTCTATTTCCGAAGCAATATATTCATCATAACCAAGACCATCAAAAGAAGGAAAAGATGGGAGAATGTAATTACTTATTGTTGAAGGAGTTGTAAATGTGGTCTGAACGTCATGTGCAACCTTGGTTGATGTTTGATTTTTAGTGAGCAACTCCATAGTCATTTTCATCATGTCCATCATCTCAGCATATAATGCATGATTCTTGCTTTTACCTGACATTGTTAGTAGCAAACAGAAGACAACACAAAAAATATGTTATCCCTATCAACTACAAAGGATAATGGCAAAGTGAAAGTGGAATCACACACTCTCAAGCGTCTTACCACGCTCTTACAAGTGTTCTTACCGACACTGCAGGTGGCAAACGGTGGACGGTATGAAGAAACCAATGAAGCGTGGGATGATTGCAAATGTGTATCGATTCTGCTCAAGAGTAAGGTGTAGCTTGGATGGAACTTTCTATGTAGCAAGGATTAGCAACAATGAAATCAGATAGTAAAGTTGAATAAGTGTCCAAAGTATTTGTCAAAGTTGCTGGCATAAATGTGTTCCTAGTCGTTCAAGCTAGCAAGACATGAGACAAAACTAGATGACACAAAGAATGCATGCACTTCTGTTTTTTTGTTGTTGTTTTTTTCCTCTTTTTTGTGCGGCTTTTCTTTCTTGTTTTGCACTTGCCTTTTTCTTTTTTCTTCCATTTTTTTTTAGAATGTGCTGCGAGGGAAGAACACAATGAAAATCAATCCAAGATATCTCGTGTGTCTATCACAGATTTTCTGCTCAATCTTCCAAGGATAAATAGGCATACTTATAGGCTCTAAATTGGAAAACTTAGAACAGCAAGATTGTAGATATATCTCTCCTATTTAATTTCAATATATGGAAGATCTATTTTGGAAACGAACAATAGGAGATATTGCTCCCGAAATACAGACTGTTCAGAATTTTTAGGTCAATAACAGATTCGGATCTAATGCAATTTTGACATCGATAACTATATTTTCTGGGAAAATGATGAATAAGAAAGTTATAGATAACTTCTTAAGATTTCCAGAAAGTATAAGAACACGAAAATCCGATTTCGTATGAGCTAGATATGATGAAAATACTGAACTGGACAGAGATGAATCTAATCTGGACGTGATGACGTGATTCAAAAGAATGAATCAACACAATGCAAAACTAAAACTAAGACTAAAAACACTTCTAAACCAGCAATATGACTCAACCACGGACACAAACTCAACAAAACCAAACTGAATAACAAAGTTGTAAAGGCTCAATGTGGTTTGGACAAAGTAATGAACAGATCTACTAAACTGCAAGTTTTTTTTGTGGACTCTAGGTATGAAAAACAAAACTAATGTAATGGATAGATGAATTACCTAACGGGCAACCTGGAAATCTTATACCAATTGATAGGAAAAGGTGATGAGTTGATCCATCTAAAATACGGTGGGAGGGCGTCCAAGGGGGTTAGGGTCGTGACCTAACCCAAAGACACGAAAATAATGGACTTAGACTTGATACAAGGCCCAATGGCCCAATACGATGGCGCAGCACCCTGACAGATTCTGTACTTGATTTTGTTTCGATGATTCCCTTTGACTCCGAAGGAATTTTGACATGGGACCGGCGCCATTGGATAGATTATCCTCTCCTCTTTCCGTGCATATATAGAACGTCCAAAACGGAGTTCGTATGCGTCCTGGGCGTCCGTTTTAGTGCGTACTGCTCCTGGACTCCGAGTTGGATACGATTTCGAGTTTGGTTCGGTTTCCATCTTCTTTGAACGAATTCTCTGATCTTCCACGTCCCTAATACTCCCTCCAAGTACTCCTTGAACCTCTCTATGGATCCTAATCACAAATAAATCATTAAGTAGCAATCTATGCTCAAAAACATATAAGGAAATATATAAGAACGAGTTCACCTCTGAAATTAATTGTTGTGTATGAACTCTATTGATTGCATCTCGTATGTTCAATGGAGTATTGTTTGTATCCATAGAAGTGATGTCCTCATCATTTTCCCCTTCTTGAATTGGAGTCGTCCTCGGCTCAAGTTCATCTCCTCTCATGTGTTGGTCGAAATGTTCAACACCATCAAATCTTCTTGTATGCAAGAACGGAGAAGGCCAAGGTGGTGGATGACATAGTGCGCCATCTTGATCTTGTCCATCAAATAAGAGTGCATATTCACTTGAGCCAGGATCCCAAACAAATAAACATTGTGTCATGTTTATAGGTGCAATAATAATGTGCATGATCTCATCATTCCCCCCTTCTTTATGACAAGTCGTCCTCGGCTTGCTCGTATGTCCAGGAAAAAGGATTGCTTTGGGGTAGAATGAACACTGTACATATTGCACAACCGCAATGAACAATGCTTCTTTTTTATTTGTTGTCCTTGCTGCAATAAAAAAATGCTAGAAAAATTTGACAATACATTTTTAGTGTTAGTGCATCCATTCATTTCACCATATTGTTGCAGCACAAAAGGAGCTTCCTCATTTGAACATATGTAAACTTTATGCACCATAAACATACCACTATGTTCATATTTGCCTATAGCATGAAAAATATTTCTACTTAACAAAGGCGGTTCAGATTGAGAAAATATTATCTTCTCTACGATATCTAGATCACAAAGAGTGTCAAATTCAATATAGCCCATAGTATTTAGAGAAGATAACAATTTCAACTCATCCCTTTCACATGTAGTTGGGATCAAATGCTTAATTTCAGCACAAGTGAGTGATAAAGTATCAAATTTATTTGGTTGTTCTAGCATAGGTACAATATAATTATCAGCACACAACTCATTTTTGTTGTAAGAATCAGTAAGAAAATCAACTAATGGTAAAAGTGTATTATGAAAAGGTTCATCTTGTTGCTGCTCATCGATAGTATGATTGGTAGCAAAATTCAGCATATCTGAAAATGTCATACCTTGGCGAACTGTATAGCATTGTCCATTAACACTACTCTCATTTTCAGCAAGAAATTCAAATGCATTATGAGTTGATTCATAAAAAAAAATCAGAAGAGTTGTTCAACACCTCACTCTCATTTGCATCTACATTTATTTGTTCATGTTCCTGTAAAAGGTTAGGCAAAGGAGGAGGTACAACAAGAAAATTCTTCTCAAGTTCATTTATATCATCTTTGTAATTAGATACATTAGCAAAAATTTCTCGCATAAGAATTTTCATATCTTTCCATGTTCGAGGTTTTTCTATATCGCTTAAATTGTCCCACCAAGTTAATGCACAATCAACTAACGTACTAGAAATATTTCTAATCTTTCTCCTCTCACACATATGCAATTTTCCAAAAATTTTATCCAACTCTATTTCCCAAGCAATATATTCATCGTAACCAAAACCATCATAAGAAGGAAGAGATGGGAGAATGTAATTACTTCTTGTGGAAGGTGTTGTAAAGGTGGTCTGAATGTCATGTGAATCCTTGGTTGATGTTTGATTTTTAGTGAGCAACTCCATCGTCGTCTTCATCATGTCCATCATCTCAGCATATAATGCATGATTCTTGCTTTTACTTGACATTGTTAGTAGCAAAAAGAAGACAACACAAAAAATATGTTATCCCTATCAACTACAAAGGATAATGGCAAAGTGGAAGTGGAATCACACACTCTCAAGCGTCTTACCACGCTCTTACAAGTGTTCTTACTAACACTGCAGGTGGCAAACGGTGGCCGGTATGAAGAAACCAATGAAGCGTGGGATGATTGCAAAGGTGTATCAATTCTGCTCAAGAGTAAAGTGTAGTTTGGATGACACTTTATATGTAGCAAGGATTAGCAACAATGAAATCAGATAATAAAGTTGAATAAGTGTCCAAAGTATTTGTCAAATATGCTGGCCTAAATGTGTTCCTAGTAGTTCAAGCTAGCAAGACATGAGACAAAACTAGATGACACAAAGAATGCAAGCACTTCTGTTTTTTTTGTTGTTTTTTCTCCTTTTTTGTGCGGCTTTTGTATCTTCTTTTGCACTTGCCTTTTTCTTTTTTCTTCCTTTTTTTTCAGAATGTGCTGCAAAAGAAGAACACAATGCAAACACTCAAAGATATCTCGTATGTCTATTACAGATTTTCTGCTCAATGTTCTAAGGACAATTAATCATCTTTATAGTCCCCAAATCCAAAAACTTTGAACAGAAATATTATAGATCTATCTCTCCTCTTTAATTTCAGTATATGGAAGATCTATTTTGGATGAGAACAATGGGAGATATTGCCTCCGAAATACAGACTGTTCAGAATTTCTCGATCAATAACAGATTCAGATCTAATGCAATTTCGACATCGTTAACTATATTTTCTGGAATAATGATGAATAAGAAAGTTATAGAAAACTTCTTAAGATTTCCAGAAAGTACAAGAAATCAAAAATCCGAGTTCGTATGAGCGAGATATGATGACAATACCTAACTGGACAGAGACAAATCTAATCTGGACGTGATGACGTGATTCAAAAGGATGAATCACACAATGCAAAACTCAAACTAAGACCAAAAACACTTTCTAAACCAGCAATATGACTCAACCACGGACACAAACTCAACAAAACCAAACTGAATAACAAAGTTGCAAAGGCTCAATGTGGTTTGGACAAAGTAATGAACAGATCTACTAAACTGCATGTTTTTTTTTGTGGACTCTATGCATGAAAAACAAAACTAATATCATGGATAGATGAATTACCTAACGGGCAACCTGGAAATCTGATACCAATTGATAGGAAAAGGTGATGAGTTGACCATCTAAAATACGGTGGGAGGGCGTCTAATGGGGTGTTAGGGTCGTGACCTAACCCTAAGACACGAAAATAATGGACTTAGACTTGATACAAGGCCAATGGCCCAATACGATGGCGCAGCACCCTGACAGATTCTGTACTTGATATTGTTTCGACGATTCCTGTCGACTCCGAAGGAATTTTGACATGGGACCGGCGCCATTGGATAGGTTATCCTCTCCCCTTTCCGTGCATATATAGAACGTCCAAAACGGAGTTCGTATGTGTCCTGGGCATCCGTTTTAGTGCGTACTGCTCCTGGACTCCGAGTTGGATACGATTTGGAGTTTGGTTCGGTTTCCATCTTCTTTGAACGAATTCTCTGGTCTTCCACGTCCCTAATACTCCCTCCAAGTACTCCTTGAACCTCTCTATGGATCCTAATCAAAAATAAATCATTAAGTAGCAATCTATGCTCAAAAACATATAAGGAAATATATAAGAACGAGTTCACCTCTGAAATTAATTGTTGTGTATGAACTCTATTGATTGCATCTTGTATGTTCAATGGAGTGTTGTTTGTATCCATAGAAGTGATGTCCTCATCATTCTCCCCTTCTTGAATTGGAGCCATCCTCGGCTCAAGTTCATCTCCTCTCATGTGTTGGTCGGAATGTTCAACACCATCAAATCTTCTTGTATGCAAGAACGGAGAAGGCCAAGGTGGTGGATGACATAGTGCGCCATCTTGATCTTGTCCATCAAATAAGAGTGCACATTCACTTGAGCCAGGATCCCAAACAAATAAACATTATGTCATGTTTATAGGTGCAATAATAATGTGCATGATCTCATCATTCTCCCCTTCTTTATGACAAGCCGTCCTCGGCTTGCTCGTATGTCCAGGAAAAAGGATTGCTTTGGAGGTAGAATGAACACTGTCCATATTGCACAACCGCAATGAACAATGCTTCTTTTTTATTTGTTGTCCTTGCTGCAATAAAAAAATGCTAGAAAAATTTGACAATACATTTTTAGTGTTGGTGCATCCATTCATTTCACCATATTGTTGTAGCACAAAAGGAGCTTCCTCATTTGAACATATGTAAACTTTATGCACCATAAACATACCACTATGTTCATATTTGCCTATAGCATGAAAAATATTTCTACTTAACAAAGGCGGTTCAGATTGAGAAAATATTATCTTCTCTACGATATCTAGATCACAAAGAGTGTCAAATTCAATATAGCACAAAGTATTTAGAGAAGATAACAATTTCAACTCATCCCTTTCACATGTAGTTGGGATCAAATGCTTAATTTCAGCACAAGAGAGTGATAAAGTATCAAATTCATTTGGTTGTTCTAGCATAGGTACAATATAATTATCAGCACACAACTCATTTTTGTTGTAAGAATCAGTAAGAAAATCAACTAATGGTAAAAGTGTATTATGAAAAGGTTCATCTTGTTGCTGCTCATCGATAGTATGATTAGTAGCAAAATTCAGCACATTTGAAAATGTCATAACTTGGTGAACTGTATAGCATTGTCCATTAACACTACTCTCATTTTCAGCAAGAAATTCAAATGCATTATGAGTTGATTCATCAAAAAAATCAGAAGAGTTGTTCGACACCTCACTCTCATTTGCATCTACATTTATTTGTTCATGTTCCTGCAAAATGTTAGGCAAAGGAGGAGGTACAACAAGAAAATTCTTCTCAAGTTCATTTATATCATCTTTGTAATTAGATACATTAGCAAAAGTTTCTCGCATAAGAATTTTCATATCTTTCCATGTTCGAGGTTTTTCTATATCGCTTAAATTGTCCCACCAAGTTAATGCACAATCAACTAACGCACTAGAAATATTTCTAATCTTTCTCCTCTCACACATATGCAATTTTCCAAAATTTTTATCCAACTCTATTTCCCAAGCAATATATTCATCGTAACCAAAACCATCATAAGAAGGAAGAGATGGGAGAATGTAATTACTTCTTGTGGAAGGTGTTCTAAAGGTGGTCTGAATGTCATGTGAATCCTTGGTTGATGTTTGATTTTTAGTGAGCAACTCCATCGTCGTCTTCATCATGTCCATCATCTCAGCATATAATGCATGATTCTTGCTTTTACCTGACATTGTTAGTAGCAAAAAGAAGACAAACACAAAAAATATGTTATCCCTATCAACTACAAAGGATAATGGCAAAGTGGAAGTGGAATCACACACTCTCAAGCGTCTTACCACGCTCTTACAAGTGTTCTTACCGACACTGCAGGTGGCAAACGGTGGCCGGTATGAAGAAACCAATGAAGCATGGGATGATTGCAAAGGTATATCGATTTTGCTCAAGAGTAAAGTGTAGTTTGTATGGCACTTTATATGTAGCAAGGATTAGCAACAATGAAATCAGATAATAAAGTTGAATAAGTGTCCAAAGTATTTGTCAAAGTTGCTGGCCTAAATGTGTTCCTAGTAGTTCAAGCTAGCAAGACATGAGACAAAACTAGATGACACAAAGAATGCAAGAACTTCTGTTTTTTTGTTGTTTTTTTCTCCTTTTTTGTGCGGCTTTTGTATCTTCTTTTGCACTTGCCTTTTTCTCTTTTCTTCCTTTTTTTTCAGAATGTGCTGCAAAAGAAGAACACAATGCAAACACTCAAAGATATCTCGTATGTCTATTACAGATTTTCTGCTCAATGTTCTAAGGACAATTAATCACCTTTATAGTCCCCAAATATAAAAACTTTGAACAGAAATATTATAGATCTATCTCTCCTCTTTAATTTCAGTATATGGAAGATCTATTTTGGATAAGAACAATGGGAGATATTGCCCCCGAAATACAGACTGTTCAGAATTTCTAGATCAATAACAGATTCAGATCTAATGCAATTTCGACATCGATAACTATATTTTCTGGGAGAATGATGATAAGAAAGTTATAGAAAACTTATTAAGCTTTCCAGAAAGTACAAGAACTCTAAAATCCGAGTTCGTATGAGCGAGATATGATGACTATACCGAACTGGACAGAGGCGAATCTAATCTGGACGTGATGACGTGATTCAAAAGGATGAATCACACAATGCAAAACTCAAAATAAGACCAAAAACACTTTCTAAACCAGTAATATGACTCAACCACGGACACAAAATCAACAAAACCAAACTGAATAACAAAGTTGTAAAGGCTCAATGTGGTTTGGACAATGTAATGAACAGATCTACTAAACTGCAAGTTTTTTTGTGGCTTTTTTGTGGACTCTAGGTATGAAAAACAAGACTAATGTAATGGATAGATGAATTACCTAACGGGCAACCTGGAAATCTGATACCAATTGATAGGACAATGAGTCCCGATCTTCCGATAGGTAATGGATAGGTCGATTGATGTGGAGATCTCGACGTTGATGATCCGAGGCTCTCGAGTAGAACACGAAAAACCCCTGCAATCACTAGACCACCGCTCCGTTGGTTATCAACCGTGCTGCACACGCTTGACCTCGCCAAGAAGGCTAATCCCTGCAAGTGCAACCGAGAACACAAGCAAGAGCGTAGAAGAAGCAATCTGAAATTGCTGAATTGGGGTTTCACAAACCGATAAACGGCGATATTATTGTTCTAAGCAAAACCCAATTGTTCATGGCGGCTACTATGGAGTATATATAGGTGGGAGGACGTCCAAGGGGGTGTTGGGGTCGTGACCTAACCCTAACACACGAAAATAATGGACTTAGACTTGATACAAGGCCCAATGGCCCAATACGGTGGCGCAGCACTCTGACAAATTCTGTACTTGATTTTGTTTTGACGATTCCTGTCGACTCCCAAGAAATTTTGACATGGGACCGGCGCCATTGGAAATTTTATCCTCTCCCCTTTCCGTTCATATGTAGAAAGTCCAAAACGGAGTTCGTATGCGTCCTGGGCGTCCGTTTTAGTGCGTACTGCTCCTGGACTCCGAGTTGGATACGATTTGGAGTTTGGTTCGGTTTTCATCTTCTTTGAACGAATTCTCTGGTCTTCCACGTCCCTAATACTCCATCCAAGTACTCCTTAAACCTCTCCATGGATCCTAATCACAAATAAATCATTAAGTAGCAATCTATGCTCAAAAACATATAAGGAAATATATAAGAACGAGTTCACCTCTGAAATTAATTGTTGTGTATGAACTCTATTGATTGCATCTTATATGTTCAATTAAGTGTTGTTTGTATCCATAGAAGTGATGTCCTCATCATCCTCCCCTTCTTGAATTGGAGTCATCCTCAACTCAAGTTCATTTTCTATTATGTGTTGGTCCAAATGTGCAACACCATAAAATCTTTTTGTATGCATGAATGGAGGAGGCCAAGGTGGTGGACGACATAGTGCGCCATCTTGACCTTGTCCATCAAATAAGAGTGCACATTCACTTGAGCCAGGATCCCAAACAAATAAACATTGTGCCATGTTTATTTGTGCAATGATAATATGCATGATCTCATCAATTGAGAAGAATGGCGTTAGGCGAAGTTCGACCACAAGAGCCACCTCTACATATACATGAGGAAAATGAACCACAAGAGGAGACCAATGACCAAGGGGGAGCTTCCATACAAGATCAACCTCAAGAAAGAGAAGATTATCAACAAGTCAATGAGGACAACCATTTAGGGGGAGAAGAAGATGAGCATAAAGATTCAAGATGGCAAGTACCAAACCCGAGAGTGCACCAATGCGTCCAAAGGGATGACCCAATCGACAACATCATCCGTGACATCCAAAAGGGAGTAACTACTAGATCTCGCATAGCTAATTTTTGTGAGCATTACTCGTTTGTGTCCATTTTGGAACCGCACAGGGTTGAGGATGCATTGAAGGATCCGGATTGGGTAGTGGCCATGCAAGAAGAACTCAACAATTTCAAGCAGTACAAGGTATGGGAACTAGTCGAAAGACCCAAATCCAATGTTGTCGGCACCAAATGGGTCTTCCACAACAAACAAGACGAACACGGGGTGGTGACAAGGAACAAGGCACGACTTGTGGCCAAAGGGTATTCACAAGTCGAAGGTTTGGATTTCGATGACATGTTTGCTCCCGTAGATAGACTTGAGTCTATTAGAATATTACTTGCATATGCTACTCACCATGATTTCAAGCTCTATCAAGTGGATGTGAAAAGTGCCTTCCTCAACGGACCAATCAAGGGGGAGGTGTATGTGGAGCAACCTCCCAGGTTTGAAGATGAAGAGTTCCCGAACCATGTATTTAAATTGCGTAAGGCTCTCTACGGCCTCAAACAAGCTCCTAGAGCTTGGTATGAGTGTCTTAGAGATTTCTTAATTAAAAATGGTTTTAAGATCGGTAAAGTAGATTATACATTGTTTACAAAGAACTTTGACAAGGATCTCCTTGTTTGTCAAATTTATGTTAATGATATAATCTTTGGTTGAACTAACAAATCTTTTTGTGAGGAATTTAGTAAAATTATGACAGATAGGTTTGAGATGTCAATGATGGGAGAGCTAAAGTACTTCTTGGGATTCCAATTAAGGCAACAAAAGGAAGGGACGTTCATAAGCCAAACCAAGTACACTCAAGACATACTCAAGAAGTTTTGAATGGACAAGGCGAAGCCCATAAAGACTCCCGTGGCAATGAATGGCCACTTGGATCTCAATGAAGATGGATCAAACGTCGATCAAAAGGTATATCGCTCCATGATTGGATCTTTACTCTACTGATGTGCATCTAGGCCAGGCATTATGTTGAGTGTGTGCTTATGTGCAAGGTTTCAAGCCAACCCAAAAGAGTGTCATTTGACAGCCGTTAAGAGAATCTTACGGTATTTAGTTCATACAACCAACCTAGGACATTGGTATCCCAAAGGTTCCAAATTCAAACTCATTGGCTACTCCGATGCAGATTATGCCGAATGCAAGGTAGATAGAAAAAGTACCTCTGGTACATGCCAATTTCTAGGGAGATCCCTTGTTTCTTGGTCCTCCAAGAATCAAAACTCCATTGCCTTATCCACGGCCGAAGCGGAGTATGTTGCAGCCGGGATTTGTTGTGCACAACTCCTTTGGATGCGACAAACTCTAAGCGATTATGGTTACCATATGAATCGTATTCCACTCCTTTGTGACAATGAGAGTGCCATTAAGATTGCCCATAATCCCGTCGAGCACTCTAGGACCAAACACATAGACCTCTGACATCACTTTTTGAGAGACCATTCAATTAAGGGAGATATAACCATTTCACATGTCAGTACCGAAAAGCAATTAGCCGATATTTTTACCAAGCCACTAGATGAAAGATGCTTTTGCGAACTCTAAAATGAAGTAAATATCCTTGATGCTTGGAGTGTGGATTGAAATCTTGTATACCTGAAAGCTTCTTCAAAATTCATTGATTGTGTTGCGAAAATCATCTTTGTCAACTTTTCCAAAAAACTATGTCAATTATTAGATCTTGGTGAATTATGATCATTGCTTGATTGTTGTATGCTTACTGATCATATTCATCAAGATTATATGATTTGATTTGATTCCCTCCTTTCTTATTAAGTACCTTCGAGTATATACGAATGGACTATGCTCATCTTGTCTGGTGACCACAGACTAGTCCGTGGTTACCCGGACTAGTCTGCACGTGCAGACTAGTCCGCAGAGCGCCGGTTAGGCCGGACTAGTCTGACAAACCACAGACTAGTTCAATATAGCCTCTGGAAAAGTTTGGACTAGTCCGATCATTTTTGTACTTGTCCAATCTTTCGTGTCCTTAACCCTAGCCGCCGCCAAACCTTAATCTCCCTTACCCCACACTTGCCTCGAGCTTTCTCTCTCTGCGCTCGAGCTCCGCAAGGCGATTTGACGATTTCTACATCAAAAATCTCCAAGATTGGGTGGAAATCAACCTCCTTCGCTTGGGGACTGAATACCACGGACTTGTCCGCCCTTCAACCCCCTCTTCTCCGAGATTCAAGCAATTTTTCAGTAAATTTCCCCCCAAACCCTAGAAATCTCGATTTTCTTTGTTGTTTTATCGAATAGCCTAGCTTCTGTCACCTAATGCAAGTGTACTTGATGTATTACATTGCTGTTAGGCTAGTTTTGCATTGAGCAACTCGATTTGTCTCATAGTTATGGTTCTTGAGGATGAACATCGGACTAGTCCGGTCCATGCACGAAAAAGTCCGATCACCCGGACTAGTCCGTGCCTATACACCGAACTTGTCCGATTTTTCTGGACTCTACCCTAACTTGTCAATTCCTCAATGCAATTCCTTGTCATCTATTCTCATTAATACCTTCTGCAATCCATTCTAAGGGCATGTCGAACTCACACGACGAAGTTTCTGATTTCGAGGCCGAGATGGACCACGAATCCGTGCTTCGGTCCTCGACAAGCCTAAGAAAGAAGCACCAAGAGCTACCTTCCGAGGCGGCTTCCTCTCCTCCCCAGGCTCGAAGGAAAGTGCTGGCTAAGAAGCCAGCATCCAAGGCCTCTGCTAGAGGTGGCCCTGACCAAGCCAAGGGCAAGGGCAAGGGAATTGCAACGGGTCCGATTGGCCCTCTAAAGCTGTCAGTTCCAAGGGAAGGGGTCAGGGACCCCACAGAGGAAAAATTCAATGGAAAGGGCAGTGACATGGTGGCCAAGTTCAGAAATGTTGATTGCTACAGTCGTCCGAAGCAAGCTGCCGATGGGTGGTTTTGGAGCAACTTCCATGCAAACTTCTGCAAGTCTGTATATCTCTCGATGAAGACGCCCGTGGTGTGCAATCAATCGATAGATTGGGCGCATTTTTAGAAGAAGGGCTGCTCACCTTTTGTTGAGGTGGTCGAGGCTATTGAGAGGCATGGTTTGAAGGATCTCTTCGCCTGCAGGAGCAATTGGAATGATGAGGTGATTGCCCAGTTTTATGCTATTTGCCACTTCTTAAGTGATGAGGAAGAAAGTGTGACTTGGATGACTCATGGATCCAAGTACAACATAACTTATGAGGAATTTGCAAAACTGCTACACCTTAGACACCTCAAGCAATGACAATGTGATCATCCACAACATTGGTGTTATTGAGAAAGATAGGATGAAATTTCTTTATGAGACCAACTCCAAGTTCAACCCTCCCCTCTACAAAGAACATAAAGCCATTCTTTGTGGTGTTGAACTGGGTCTTAAGGAAGACAATTGCCCCCAAGGATGGGGATGCAGGAAGCGTGTAGCGATACCTCAGGACCTTGATGAAGGTCATAAGCAAAGACAGGAAGTTTGATGTCTTTGACTATATTTGGAACGATATGGTGAACATCTCCTCCACACCGAACATGTCCTGTGGCTATGCTCCTTATCTGATGTTTATGATTGAAAAGGTCACATGCATAGAGTTTGTCAAGGACGTGGAGCACCTACACTTCAGACCCCAGATGCCTCAAAAGCCAAGTGTTCAAGCTGCTCTATGTCAGGCCTCCAGCCCTGAGGCCCCAGCTAGAGCCAGTGTTGGTGCTAGGGCTTCTCCCGCCACTAGGGTCCCTCCTCAAAAGGGGCCCCCAATTGGCATCTTCAAGTACCTGGCTGCTATTTTTGCCTCCTGCAAAAAGGCCAAGGTGAAGGCCCACAAGATCAACAAAAGAAGAAAGGAAGACATGAGATATGTCAACAAGAACATGAAGCAGATTTGTCAAAAGCTGGAGATCGAACCCATTGGATCTCCAGTAATTTCTGATGACTCCGACTCTGATTACACCGAGCTCGGGCCCTTGACTCCCTCCGAGCTTGCCTATTGTTGCATTGGGGGCTCGAGTGGCTCCGTTCCTCCTCCTCCTCCTCCTCCTCATCAGCCAAAAGATGAAGATGAAGACGATGAGAGGACCCATAGCGAGGCTTGAAGACTTTAGGTCCCTCCTCTCATTCTTTTCGGTGTCTTGATGCCAAAGGGGGAGAGATTGAGGGGGAGTCTTAGGTTTTAGCTGTAGGATGCGAGGAGAGCTTCTTTTTGTGTCTTTTGTCTATTTTGTGGTTTGTAAAACTTTTAATATGCTCTTATGATACTTATGGTCCTGTGATGTAATGTTTTGAACAGCTTATGAAGAGATTGATGAAATCTGTGTTTTTGCTATAAAAATGACATATATGCTTATTGTTGATGTGTTGATGTCAATTATGTCATTCTCATATTGATTATTGCTTCTATATATTTAGTTCTCCAACCCACCATAAAGAGTGCACATATGGATCATGTTTTCACTACTTAATATGTTTTAAACTCATGTGCACACTTTATGAAAATCTCAACTTTTTATCATATTTTGTGAAATCTCAATTGGTTGTCATCAATCACCAAAAAGGGGGAGATTAAAAGTGCATCTAGGAATCCCTTGTGGGTTTTGTATGATTTATGACAAGCAAATGAGATCCTAACCACTTTGTTGAGACGAGCACAAGTTCCAATGAGAAAATAAGCAAGGTGCCAAAAAGAAGGGAGAATGAGGAGCAATGTGGAAAAGAGCTCAATGAACAAGTGTAGTAGATCATTGTGTATGGAGTGTGTTAAGGAAACACGCCCCAAGAGCTCAACCAAAAATAATCACACACATTGCACAACTTTATACAGGACTGGACTAGTCCGACAAACACCGGACTAGTCCGATATCTTTCTGCACAGATCGGACAAGTCCGATATCACCACGGACTAGTCTGATATCTCTCTGACTAGAATGGGACTAGTCCTCCCCAGTGCGGACTAGTCCTCCAAACACTTCAGAAGTTGCACAAAATCGGACAAGTCTGATATTAGCACGGACTAGTCCGAAAAATCCTCTGACCTAAATCGGACAAGTCCTCCAAGTGCGGACTTGTCCCCTATTCACTTAGGGTTTTACGTTTCCGGACAAGTCCGATATCTACCGGACTAGTCCGAAGATTTCCAGAAGCGAAATCGAACAAGTCTGCTTCTAGCCGGACTAGTCCGATATTTTGGGACACCTGGGGTTTGCTACACACAGCACACCGGACTAGTCCGATCTTTCTGAACCCTAACAGTTACTTTTGGGAACCCCATATAAATAGGTGTACACGACCCATCTTTCACAACTCTCGACCCCCTGCGCCGTCACACCTCCCAAGAGCCTCAAAAACACATTTCTCCACAAAATCAAACGCAACAAAGATAAATCCCTTGAGGATACACTTTGGATCATTGGAGAGACACGGTTCATCACTCATTGAGCTCCTGGTTTGATTCCCAAACACACTCCTGTGGTTTTTCATTGTAATCTTTCAAGCGTGTTCTTGGTGGAATTCTTGTTGTAATCTTTGGGAGCCTTCAATGTGTGAGAAGGTCCCTTGAATTGGGTTATTTGCCCTTTGGGATAAGTGAAGAGGATTGGCCTCCGTGGCGATCCGACGAGGGTAGGGTTGGAGAAGACTTGGTCCTTTTGTGGACTCCTCAACGTGGATCTAGGTTGCCTTTGTGGGAACCGAACCACGGGATAAAGTGCATGTATAATTACTTTGTGCTCATCGTTCTTAAACATCATATCAATCTAGGAATTCAATCAATCTTGCTTACTTTACATTGAAACATTGAATATATGATTGACTTGTGGTATATCCTAGTTCATAATCGTGTAACACTTCAATTACAAGTATATTTCCGCTGCATACATCCAAGGATCAAGATAATCGATCAAATTTGATAAACCTAGACGGTATACACCAGACTAGTCCGCACTCGACCGGACTAGTCCAATATCTCGAGATTTGTTCTAGTTGTTAGGTGTTGCAGGTTCTGACAAAATTCAAAAAGGCATATTCACCCCCCCTGCCCCTCTAGGCCACATTTACTTCTGTTATCATCACATTCAGACATGGCGTCCGGGACAAGAAAATGTTGGAGAAGCTGACGACAAAAGAAGTTACCAGTGTCACGGAACTCTTCACCCTGACTGACAAATGTGCTAGAGCTGCGGAGGGCCGTGAGATGCACTCCAAACCAGCTCCGGAGGCCAATAAGAAGTCCTCCAAGGCTGAAGCCACTACCTCTGATAGTGGAAAGAAGAAGAAGAAGAGCAACAACAAGAAAAAGCCATCGGACGGCGCACCTGCTGCTGCAGCTACTACAGCTCCAGGTGCCCGGGGCCACACCCTGAAAAATGACCTCGACCGTCATCAGAAGACGGCAGCAGCTCCAAAATATGGTGTCCAATCCACAAGACGGACAAGCACAGTTTGGAGGAGTGCCGGAGGTCCAGAACATTGTCGAGCGCTACAACAAGCACCGAGAAGAAGCTCCTTTCCGCCAAAGGCAAGGAAAACAGAATGTCAACGAAGCTCCGGCTGAGGCGGAACTAGGCTTTTAGGATCCCAAGAATATCCTGAAGGTTGTGTACAACACGGTAGACGATGATTCCGATGTCTCTGACAATGAGCGTCGGAAGACCCTGAACACCATTTATGGTGGTTCCTAGGACATCACTTCTCACCGCGTTCTCAAGACAATGCGGCGGGACATGGCTGCTGCAGCTCCAACTGCCAGGGCAGAACCTCATCGGAAATTGATGGACACTCCCATCACTTTCGATGCTGCGGACTGCACCCGGAACATGATCAGAGCTGGCCAATTGCCACTGATGGTATCTCCTACCATCAACAATGTTCTCTACCATGTTTTAGTGGACGGAGGTGCGGGGCTGAACCTCCGGAGCTATGAAGCCTTCATCAAGCTCCAGCTCCGACCTTCAGACCTTCATCCCTCATGCCCTTTCTTAGGGGTAGGTCCGGGGACTATTAGCCCTCTCGGATCCATCACACTCCCGGTGATCTTCGGAACTCGAGCGAAATACAGGACCGAGAAGCTGGTCTTTGACGTTGCGCAGATCAGCTTACCTTTCAACGCCATCCTGGGCAGGCCTGCCTTGTACAGGTTCATGGCTGCGGCTCACTATGGCCACCTGGTATTAAAGATGCCAACACCCTCTGGCGTTCCCCGCATCCGCGGGGACTGTGCTGCCGGAATCACCGCACTAGAAAAACTCCACGTGCTTGCAACAGCACAAGAGGAGGTATCTGGTAAAGAGCAAGCTGCTCAACCTCCGAGCACTCATCATCGAGGCTCAACCTTTGCACCACGTGTGCAGCCAAGCGGCGACAACGACATACCCACCAAAGTCATCCAAATTGGTTCCGATGCTGCTCAGACCCCCCATATGTCAGGAGGTCCGAACAACAAATAGGAACTCGCGCTCATCACTTTCCTCCGGGCGAATGTTGACGTGTGCCTGGCAACCATCACAAATGTCTGGGATCCGTAGGGAAGTGATTCAGCACAAAATCTGATGATGTATCCCGACGCACGACCTATATAATAGAAGCCCCAGAAGCAATCAGTCGAGCGGCAAAACTTCATCCGACAGAGATCAAGAAGCTACTTGAAGTTGGTTTTATCCGAGAAGTTTTTCATCCAAAATGGCTGGCAAACCCAGTCGTTGTACCCAAGGCTGGCGGGAAGATTCGGATGTGTATCGACTACTCCACATTAAATAAGGCATGTTTAACGACCCATTTCCACTACCTAGAATAGATCAGATAGTGGACTCCACCTTCGGGTGTGAGCTGTTGTGTTTCCTAGATGCATACTCCGGATATCACCAAATCCAAATGTCTAGGGAAGATGAAGAGCATACTACCTTCATTACAGTAGATGGGTTGTATTGTTATACCGCTATGCCATTTGGTCTCGGAAATGCTGCTTCAACTTTTGTGCGAGCTATGTACAAAACTTTTGAAGAACTCATTTGGGACTTGGTGGAGGTGCACATCGATGACGTCGTTGTGAAGATCAAGAACAAGGAGTCACTCCATGATAACGTGCAAGCCGTCTTTGACAAGCTGTGCATAACACGCACTAAGATGAACTCAGACAACTGCGTCTTCGGGATTAGCTCCAGGAAGCTCCTTGGTTTCTTGGTGACCCACTGAGGAATTGAGGCAAACCCGACGAAGATGAAGGCAATAGAAGATATGCGACCTCCAGCTGGCATCAAGGACGTTTGAAGCTAACTAGATGTCCAGCCGTGCTCAACCAGTTCATCTTGAGACTAGCAGAGCGGTCACTTCCCTTCTTCAAGCTATTTAGGAAGTTCGGGCCATTCCATTAGTCCGAAGAAGCAGAAAATGCGTTTCAAGAGCTCAAGCAGCTGCTCACCACATTACCAATCTTGGTAGCTCCAAACCCTGGTGAGCCTCTACGTCTTTACATATCTGCAACTACGGAAGTTGTCAGCATGGTCCTGGTCGCGAAAAGACAGGAGCCACAACCAATTCGGGAGCCCAGAGCCCTCCGGGAGGGTTCGGAGCTACTTGAAGGTGAGTCTGGGTCCCAGCCCCATGGCATGGATCTTCAAGGCAAAATATTAGAAGATCAACATCTCTCATCTGAGGGAGTTCTCACGGCTGTTCAAGAAGATCCGAACCCCTCAGGGTGGGCCCGGGTTTAATAAGAAGAAGTTCCAGGCCGCTCCGGGAGGGTCCGGGAAGCTCACCAAGAAGGGTCGGACCCCTCTGGGAGGATTCGGGTCGATGGAGAGGATGCTCCGAACCCCTCCGAGAGGGTCTGGACCGTATAACGCCCAGTGTACTTCATCAGTGAAGTACTCCATGATGCTAAGACCAGATACATTGAGGTGCATATGTTGCATTACCCAATTCTTATTGCCTCAAGGAAGCTTCGTCATTATTTCCAAGCCACATGATATCAGTGGTAACTTCTTATCCACTGCGTTCTATATTGCATAACACTAATTTTACTGGGAACATCATGATGTGGGCAGTGGAGCTAGCCGAGTTTGATCTTGAATTCGTGTCGCGACAAGCAATCAAGAGTCAGGCTTTGGCTGACTTCATGGCAGAGTGGAGTCCTTCTCCATCAAACACTAGGCTTCCCAGTGAGGAGAAGCCGGAATCCAAGGTCCCGTTCTTCACTAAACCTCAATAGACTCTCTACTACGACAGCTCCGTGTAGAAGCAGGGGGCCGGAGCTAGAATCCTCCTCCTCACTCCGACTGGGGAGAAGGTCAAATACATGGTCCACCTTGACTTCAAGGCGACCAACAACATGGCAGAGTATGAAGCTCTCATCTACGGCCTCAAGGTGGCACTATCTTATGGTGTCAAGCAGTTGTTGGTGAAGGGAGATTCGCAGCTCATCATAAAACAAGTCAGAGGTGAATGCTGCTGCAACAACCCCCAACTAGTTGCATATCTTCTTGAAGTCCAGAGGCTCCAAAATAACTTCGAAGTCCTGGATATCCACCATGTTTAGCGTCTCCATAACGCTTAAGCCGACGAACTCTCGATGAAGGCCTCAACCGGAGCTTCGGCTCCCGACGGAATCTTTGTTCAGAGGTTGTCAAGACCAACAGCTCGGTCTGCCGAACTAAACAAAGGGGGTGAGACTAGCACCACAAAGTTGGCAGTCCTGGTGGCCCTGTTACTATGGCGTCCACCAAGGGTCGTAGGTGCTGCTGGAAGCTCCGAGCAACCCAGCACGCAAGACTCAGAAGCGCAAAGTAGCTCCAATGCATGGATCTTGGAGATCCGAAGCTACTTGAAAGACAACATCCTTCCTAAAGACAGTGTATCTACTGAAAGGATCGTCAGATTGGATAAAAGATACACGCTGGTAGAAGGGGATCCCTACCGGTGCGGTGCCAACGGCGTCCTAATGTGGCGTATCACAAGGGAAGAAGGTCGCGAGCTTCTCGTGGAAATCCATGGAGGCGAGTGTGGGAACCACGCGTCTTCCCGCACGTTGGTCGGTAAAGCCTTGCGGCATGGCTTTTATTGGCCTACGTCACTTCAGGATGCAGTTGAGCTAGTGAAAATGTGTGAAGCGTGCTAGTTCCACACAAAACAAATTCACACATCGTCTCAATCACTACAAATGATACCTCCTACATGGCCATTCGTTGTGTGGGGCATGGATATCTTGGGACCCTTCCCAAAAGCTGTCGTAGGTTACATGTTCTTGTATGTCGCCATCGACAAGTTCACTAAGTGGCTGGAAGCTACTCCAGTTGTGACTATCAATAAGCAATCAGCAATCAAGTTCTTGAAGTCCATAGTCTGCAGATTTTGTGTTCCAAATAGAGTCATTACTGACAACGGGACCCAATTCACAAGTGCAACATTTCAAGAGTATTACGAAGACCTCGACATTCAAGTCAGCTACGCATCAGCAGCTCACCCGACAAGCAATGGCCAAGCCGAGAGAGCAAATGCAGAAATCTTAAAAGGACTAAAGACACACACATATGAGCATCTGAAAAAACATGGAGCCAACTGGATTGAGGAGCTTCCGTCCGCACTGTGGGCAAGCAGGACTACACCTAATCGGTCAATTGGAGAGACACCCTTCTTCCTGGTGTACGGAGCTGAAGCAGTCCTTCCTACAGAGGTCACTATGGGGTCACTCCGGGCCTGGACCTTCGAGGAAGCCCCGCAGTACCAGCTCCAACATGAAAACCATGACCTCGTTGACGAGGTAAGGTGCCAAGCAGCGGTTCGGAATTCACGTTGCCGCCAAGCGCTCCAGCGCTATCGTCAGAGGCATGTGCGCAACCAACAGCTTGAGAAAGGCGATCTGGTGCTGTGGAGAATACTAACTCGTGAAGGGATCAACAACCTTTCCCCCAGCTGGGAAGGTCCCTTCCGAGTGATCAAAGTATCCCATCCTGGATGCATTTGCTTGGCAACTGAGGATGGGACCCCGCTTCCTAATCCTTGGAACATTGAGCACCTCCGTAAGTTCTATACTTAGTGTCCCGGAGGTGAGTCTGTAATTATATGCAATGTAAATTATAGAGTCTATGAACAGAGTCTGGAAGGACCTCGAGGAGAACATCCGGACCCCTCCGGGAAGGTCCGAGAAGTTCAAGAAACACTTGACAGTGGGTGTAATCGGACCTACCAAGCTCCAAAAACCCCAAGGGAACCACCTTCGATGTTCCACGCTTTGATAGTGGGTGTCGTCGGACCTATCAGGCTCCAACAACCCCAAGGGGCCCGCAGTTGACGCAACAAAAGCTCCCTAGAGAAGTCGGAAATAAACTTCAGACCTAAAAGCTACAATTTTGAAGTGTCCAAGTCATCAACACATCATCAATTCCTTTTGGTACATGTTCGAAATCAAATTATGTACATATACCAGGGGCAAACAAGATAAAGGACAGTGTATTGAAGACAAGGACAACAAAATGGAATTCATTGCAGAAACAGTGGGTTTCATTCATTCAATGTACTAGATTACAAAATCAAGATTACAGCAAAAGGCAAAAGGAAAAGGTCTTAACTACTGTTGGATCTAAGTCCCGTGGGAAAATGAGGCAACCTTCTCAGACACTTGCTGGACGCTAGCCTTGGCAGCATCCTCCTCTTTGGCAACAAGTCCTTCGAAGACCGGATCTAGAGAAAGTTGGGGGTCTCGGCTCTTGTAACACGCCGAGACATGCTCGACGACGTTCTTGGACAAAGGTTTTCTCTCCGTCTTGTAAGACCTATGTGTGCTGAATACATTGGCTTGTAGTGAATACACTTGCTTTGACGACAAAAGTTTTGAATATCACCAAAACACCTTTTTATTAAGGTCCTGCTAGTTTTGTAAGCTCCGGCGGAAGCTTGGTTATACTAGTTTTGGTAAGTTCAGGCACTAGGTTCTAGTAGCTTTTGTTAGCTCCGGCTCAAGGTCCAGGTTGCTCTGGCAAGGTCCGGAACTTAACCGCAATGCTTGCTTTACATCTCTAGAATGATTGCTTAGTATTCATTTGCTAAGTCTTTGGTACATTTTTGGTTAACATGGATGATATCGTGTTACTGTGGTTTTGCAACAAGCTTATGTGAGGTTCTCACGTAAGGTGTTGTGTTCGGAACTAACTTGAGTCAAGTCGAGGAATTGGGCTCGTATGGATTGGTTGTTTATTCATGTGCAGGTGTTGCTTGAGTTCAAGACATGGCTGGTGACGGGATCCATTGGACTAGTCTCAGGGAGGAGATGAGGTTCCAACAACAAAATTCAGGAGGAATTGTGGTTGAGCTGATCAGGAGGTTGCGCAGCATGATTGAATCAAGAACAATGCATGTGAAGGTATCGTGGACGTCATTAGAAGATGTTTGCACGTGTGCAAGAAGTGCATGGACGTGGCTACATGGTTCTGAGACGTGATGAAGAGATTTGGACGTAAAGAGTTGGTCGGAAAGGTCCAACTGACTAGGTTATGGACTTAGTATACGGCCGAGTCGGGTTTGACTCAAATATGGAAAGATTTGAGTTGGTTATGATAGGATTTCGTGTGAGTCACGAATTTGAGTTGTTTAGGAATGTGGGATACGTTCCTAAAGTGTTTGGAAGTCTTAAGATTGCTTCTATCTGCGTATAGAAGAATCCTAAGCAGTTATGGAAAGTTACGATTTGTAAACAGAGTAGGATTAGGTTCCTGATCTGAGTTGAGTTGGATTTCGAGCTGGTTATATAAGCAAGGGAGCCCAGAGATCATGGTGCACGACTTTGGGGCTGTTCCTCTTGTTTTCTGTTGAATAAAATTCGTAGTTTGAAGGAACTTTTGTGCCTTGTTCGTCCGACTTGTTCCAGACAAGTTTTACTCGTCGAGTTTCTGGACAGCACTACCTTTCGTCGGTGGTTTTGTTATAACTCGAGTTTTACAGATCCAATTGACGTGATTCTTTTTGGGTTGTCTTCACAACTTGATTTTATATCATCTGTAAAATTTTCTCGGTCATTAGATTTGTGGTCTATGATCTACACGAGTTTCTTTGCAGCGTTCCAGAACTGTTTTTTCTCGAGTAGGGCAGATTGACCTTTGTTTGATCTTTCGATCATAACTTGAGTTTTTCTTGACGGATTTGAGTGAATCTTCTTGTGTTGTCTTCGTGACTTGATTCTCTATGATATCTATCACTTGTGTCACTGTGAAACACGTTTAGATTAGTCTCACACACGATTTCTTTAACAGATCGTTTTTCTGCCGAAGGGGTTGGGGTTTAATTGTTTCCGCTGCGTAAGATTTTTTAATCTACCATTCATCCCCCCCCCTCTGGTAGCTTTTCACATGCTCTTCGATCCTACAATTGGTATCAGATCCACGGTGCTCTAATCTTTGTGATCTGCGCGTGTTTTTGACTAATCATCATGGAGAAGTACTCTGCCAAACCATGTGTGTTCGCTGGTATTGATTTTCAGGTTTGGAAGGCACGCATGGAGGCTTTCATCCAGGCACAAGGCTTTGCAATATGGGAGAAGGTATACAAGCCTTACGAAGTGCCATCAAACGATCGAGTTATAGCTACAAATCTGAGAGATGTCGACAACGACGACATGGCTCGGAACTTGATCATACAAGGATTAACACAAAGCGACTTTGACCGTGTTGCACACCTCTGATCTGCATACGATGTGTGGAAAGCACTTTGTGACTACCACGAAGGATCCAACACAATCAAAGAGGTAAGGCAAGACATGTTCAAGAAAGAATACATGCGCTTCGAGATGCAATCCGGTGAGTCTATTGATGACCTTTTTGCTCGCTTTAATAAGATTCTCAGCAACTTGTGTAGTGTCAATGTCAAATTTTCAGATGCTGAAAATGTTAGGCAATTGCTAAGTGCATTAGATATGTCAATTTGGGAGATGAAAGTCACATCTATTCATGAATATACTGTCATGAGTTCACTTACTTTAGATGTGCTATATTCCAAGTTAAAAACTCATGAAATTGATATAATCTCACGTAAGAACTCCAACAAGTCTATTGCTTTTGTTTCTCAACGTGACATGCCTAGTTCTAGTCAAACATCATCTTGTGGTACACTTGCATTGCTTTCCTCTCTAACCCTTGAATTGATTGAGGAGTTTCTAGAGGAAAAGCTAGCGCTCATCTCTACCCGGTTCTCAAAAGCATTGCAAAATGTGAGAACTAGAAGGAGAGGAAGCTCCGTACCTCAACGATGCTTTGAATGTGGTAAGACAGGACATTTTTGTTCAGATTTCCCTAACCTTTCAGGTCCTACTTCCCGGGATGAAAAGAAAACAAGAACAAAGCACTCCTCTGCAAAAGATACGAAGAAAAAGAAGTGTTTTACATGACGTCAATTGGTGAGCAGTTTTATCTCAGCACTCCAGGAACTTGGCTCAAGCGCCATGGACATTGAAAGTGAAGAAGATGAAGATGATTTGGCAAACTTGTGCTTCATGGTGGGCAAGTCAAGATCGAGTATGGAGGAGGCAGAACACAACAGTGACAATGAAGAGGTATGTCCTACTTGCGAAGAAATGCGTGATGCTATTTCTCGTGCCACTGTTATTGTTAAGAAAAAGGACAAAAAGCTGAGGGACAATTCTGTTAAAATTGAGTCACTAGAATCTGAAATTAATCGTTTGAAATCTTTGATTCCTAGTGATGATTCTTGTTCCTCACGTGACTTAATATATGAACAATTGTCCTCCCTAAGAAGTGCACATACCTCCACACTTGATAAACTTGAACTTGAAATTGAAAAGAACAAAAAGCTTGCTGCACTTAATATTGGAAACTTAAAAGATGCTTCTTGTTCTACAATTGATTTGCATTGTTCTAGTTGTGATGATCTTGATAAGAAACTGCAAGATGCTATGAATGAAATCTCTATATTGAACAATGCTTTACGTTTTCATGATGTTAAATATTGTTCCAATTGCAAATTAAAAGAAAAAACTTCATGTGAAAATTGCCTTGATCTGTCCAATAAACTTGATAACATGCATAAGACATTTGATCGATTTTGTAATGGGAATAAGAACCTAAACTTGCTACTGAATTCATCCAAGTCTTGCAATGATAAAACTGGTTTAGGTTTTGATTCTCATGCTCATGCAAAGGCACATCCACCTAAAAGTATAAAGTCATTAGGAAGTGGTTTGATTCAAACAGTTCCTAAACAAAAAGGAGTGGTTTTCAAATCTGCAGGAGTGTTGTCTCATTCGGGTTCAAATAAAAATATAGTTTGCTCATCTAGACATGAACACAAAGTTAAATTTCATTGTACCTACTGTGGTAGAGATGGTCATGTCATAGATTTTTGTTATAGACTAGCTAAACAACAGAAAAGGGAAAAAATGGTTGCTAGATCTCATAACATTCATGCAAAATTTGCTGCACATATTGAACCGAATGTACGACCTGCTGTTTTGAGTCAAAAACATTCAAAGTTTACCTCCGGACCTTCTGTTTTTGCCTCTGGAGCTACTGATTTTTGTGCTATACAAGTAACACCTTATAGGTCACTAGTTAAGAATAAAAAATCTCAAACTTCGACTCATAAACCTGCTGTTTTGTCTCAGCTTTCGCGTGTTTTTCCTGCTGCACATCGCGTGACTCAGTACTAGATTCCTAAATGCCTTTTGACTAACACCAGTATTGAGTCATCGACGTATTGTGCTTCTATGTAGGTTACACGTTTGAGGAAGGAGAACATTTGGATTGTGGATTCAGGTTGCTCACGCCACATGACCGGTAACAAAAATTGGTTCTCCTCCCTCTCTTTTGTGTCACGTGTAGAGAATGTTACTTTTGCCAATAATTCTTCAACTCCTATAATTGCTAAGAGTTCGGTTAGAGTAAATAATCACTACACTTTGAAGGATGTGGCATTTGTTAAAAATTTGAAATACAACTTGCTTTCTGTTTCACAATTGCTAGATGAAAATTTGGAAATTATTTTAAATAAATACTGCTGCAAAGTTGTAAGTTCAAATAGTGAGCTTATTTTTAACATGTCTTGGTTTGGAAGAGTTTTTAAAGCTGATTTTGATATGTCTTCCTCTAAGCATAGGTGTCTAGTTGCTAATGATTCAAAGGACCTACATTTTTGGCATCGTAGACTTGGTCACGTAGGCTTTGATCACCTAACGCGTGTTACTGCTCTTGATCGCATACGTGGGCTGCCTAAGCTTAAAGGGGACAAAGAAATTGTGTGCTCTTCTTGTAGAAATGCTAAGATGGTTGCAGGTTCACATACCCCTCTCACAATGTTCATGACAACTGAACCATGTCAACTTTTGCATCTTGACACCGTAGGACCTTCACGTGTTCAATCCTTCGGAGGTAAATGCTAGCCCAGGTACTAGCTCAAACATTGCAGGTCCAGATCCATATCCGCAGGAGGGGAGCATTTTCGTTGAATATGAGGAAGAATTGGAGCTGCTGACCGAAAATTTAGCAGCTAAAGACTTTGGTTTAGCTCCGGATGTTAATTCTCAACCAGCACCGACAACCATCAATGCTGATTCAAATCATCCTCAAGTCACAAGCTCATCGATTTGTGATGAACATGAAGAAGAAGAAGCTTGTGAGACATCTGTTCCCCTACGGTTTTACAAAGATCATCCCCCACAACAGATGATTGAAAGCTTGCACGAACGAGTCACACGGTCTAGGTTTTGCGATCCAAACTCTTATGCTCATTCTGCTTTTGTTGCTTCTTTTGAACCCAAAGATATATCACACGCACTCACTAATGAATCTTGGATTATTGCCATGCAAGAAGAGTTAGAAAATTTTGAAAGAAATAATGTTTGGAAACTTGTACCTCCACCTCAAGGTCACACTTTAATTGGAACTAAATGGGTATTTAAAAATAAACAAAGTGAGGATGGGGCTGTGGTTAGGAATAAGGCTAGGTTGGTTGCTCAAGGTTTCACACAAGTTGAAGGTCTAGATTTTGATGAAACTTTTGCTCCTGTTGCTAGATTAGAATCCATAAGAATTTTGTTAGCTTTTGCTGCATCTAAAGGTTTTAAGCTATACCAAATGGATGTTAAAAGTGCTTTTCTTAGTGGCTACATAGATGAGGAGGTTTATGTCAAACAACCACCAGGTTTTGAAAATCCAGATTTTCCTAATCAAGTTTACAAACTGTCCAAAGCCTTGTACGGTCTCAAACAAGCCCCTAGAGCATGGTATGATAGGTTAAAAACATTCTCACTTGAAAAAGGGTTTACCATGGGCAAGGTTGATAAAACTCTTTTTGTGCTTAAACATGGCAATGACTCATTATTCGTTCAAGTGTATGTGAATGATATTATCTTTGGTTGTGCTTCTCATGATCTTGTGTCCAAGTTTTCAGCTATGATGAGTTCAGAATTTGAAATGAGTATGATGGGTGAACTCACTTACTTTTTGGGGCTGCAAATCAAGCAAACTAAGGAGGGTACCTTTGTGCATCAAATGAAGTATACAAAAGATCTCCTAAGGTGCCTTAACATGGACAAAAGCAAGCCTCTTCGGACAACAGTGGGAACAACAACAACACTTGGACTTGATGAAGATGGTGAACCCTTGGATCAAAAGAATATAGAAGCGTGATCGGATCACTTTTGTACCTCACGACATCAAGACTAGACATACAATTCAACATATGTCTTTGTGCACGGTTTCAAGCCTCCCCACGTGCTTCACATCGTCAAGCCGTCAAAAGGATTCTCAGGTACTTACATGGAACTCAAGAATTTGGAATTTTTCTTCATTCTTCCTCAACAGTTACTTTGAAAGCTTTTCCAGATGCTGATTTTGGGGGTTGTAGGATTGATAGGAAAAGTACTTCCGGTGCTTGTCATTTTCTTGGTAATTCTCTTGTTGCTTGGTCCTCTAGAAAACAAAATTAAGTTGCACAATCCACAGCCGAATCTGAATATGTAGCTGCTACTAGTGCTTGCTCACAAATTCTATGGATTGTTCAAACACTTAAGGACTATGGGGTTGATCTAGATAGTGTTCCACTGTTCTGTGATAACACTAGTGCCATTTGCATTGCTAAAAACCCCGTGCAACATTCTAGAACTAGGTATCACTTTCTCCGAGATAATGTTGAAAAAGGAAACATTGTGCTTCACCATGTAGATACCGATCAACAATTGGCTGACATTTTTACAAAACCTTTGGATTTCACTCGTTTTTGTTACATTCGTAGTGAAATAGGGGTTATGCATCCTCATGGCTTAAATTGAGGGGGAGTTTTTGAAACTTGGGAAGTCTATGTGTGAATCTGAAATTAAAATAATATGAGCATAGTATTTCATACATATATGACTTTGTGATTCCTTTTACATGCTGAAAGTTCTTACTACATTACTTGTGTTATACATTTTGTAGTTTTTGCCATGTCTAGTAATTGGAATAATTACTTACACTAAAACTGGTCATGGTCGAACTTTCTTGCTGTTTTGAACTTGTTACATGTTCACAAGTGCTTTTAATCATTAAGAATTAATCAAGTAATCAACTCACATGTTGAGTTTTTATGAACAAATATAAATTGAGAAAAGATCAAGAGAATATGCATGCATCACACTTCTTTTTTTGAGATGGCTTATCATTGCACTTAGTATGAACTTGGAAGAAGTTGTGTATGACTAAAACCATGTCCTTAAGCTTCTGATTGTCAAATGACATAGGCTTGGCTTGGTTGGTTAGAATAAGGCAGATGTTCATATAATCTCTTGCAAATATCATATGATCTAAATTTATGCCTTGAAAAATAATAAAATGCAGCAACTAGTGTCATGCTTTCAGGTTTTGAAATAGTTAAGTTTGTGAGATCATGACTTACTTAAATTGAAAATTACATTTGATCTCTAGCATGGCTTAGACTACTTTATGTATTTCATTGATGTGATAATGTAAGGTACCTGATAGTATGACTTGGATGAGCTTTGTTTACATGTATATGTTATAATATGCTCATAACAACTAAATGGGGAGAGATAATTTGTTTATATGCTCATGACTTGCTGAATACATTGTCAAAGGGGGAGAGATAAGCATGAAGAGAAAGAGAATATGTGCATAAGGATAGATAATAAAGGGGGAGAGATAATATGGGATATTTTTTTTGGATTTTCTTCTCATTTTACTTTTGATTTACAAAGGGGGAGAAATTGTCTTCAAAACTTTTATGTGAATAAGCCAATGATTGGATTTTAAATGTTGTTGCCAATGCATTCATCAAGAGGGAGATTGTAAGACCTATGTGTGCTGAATACATTGGCTTGTAGTGAATACACTTGCTTTGACGATAAAATTTTTGAATATCACCAAAACACCTTTTTATTAAGGTCCTGCTAGTTTTGTAAGCTCCGGCGGAAGCTTGGTTATACTAGTTTTCGTAAGTTCAGGCGCTAGGTTCTACTAGCTTTTGTTAGCTCCGACTCAAGGTCCAGGTTGCTCTGGCAAGGTCCGGAACTTGACCGCAATGCTTGCTTTACATCTCTGGAAAGATTGCTTAGTATTCATTTGCTAAGTCTTTGGTACGTTTTTGGTTAACATGGATGATATCGTGTTATTGTGGTTTTGCAACATGCTTATGTGAGGTTCTCACGTAAGGTGTTGTGTTCGGAACTAACTTGAGTCAAGTCGAGGGCTTGGGCTCGTACAGATTGGTTGTTTATTCATGTGCAGGTGTTGCTTGAGTTCAAGGCATGGCTGGTGATGGGATCCATTGGAGTAGTCTCAGGGAGGAGATGAGGTTCCAACAACCAAATTCTAGAGGAATTGTGGTTGGGCTGATCAGGAGGTTGTGCAGCATGATTCAACCAAGAACAATGCATGTGAAGGTATCGTGGACGTCATTGGAAGATGTTTGCACGTGTGCAAGAAGTGCATGGACGTGGCTACATGGTTCCGAGATGTGATGAAGAGATGTGGACGTAAAGAGTTGGTCAGAAAGGTCCAATCGACTAGGTTATGGACTTAGGCTACGGCTGAGTCGGGTTTGACTCAAATATGGAAAGATTTGAGTTGGTTATGATAGGATTTCGTGTGAGTCACGAATTTGAGTTGTTTAGGAATGTGGGATACGTTCCTAAGGTGTTTGGAAGTCTTAATATTTCTTCTATCTGCGTATAGAAGAATCCTAAGCAGTTATGGAAAGTTACGATTCGTGAATAGAGTAGGATTAGGTTCCTGATCTGAGTTGAGTTGGCTTTCGAGCTGGTTATATAAGCAAGGGAGCCCAGAGCTCGTGGTGCACGACTTTGGGGCTGTTCCTCTTGTGTTATATTGAATAAAAATCGTAGTTTGAAGGAACTTTTGTGCCTTGTTCGTCCTACTTGTTCCAGACAAGTTTTACTCGTCGAGTTTCTGGACAGCACTACCTTTCGTTGGTGGTTTTATCATAACTCGAGTTTTACAGATCCAATTGACGTGATTCTTTTTGGGTAGTCTTCACAACTTGATTGTCTATAATCTGTCAAAATTTCACGGTCATTGAATTTGTGTTCTATGATATACACGAGTTTCTTTGCAGCATTCCAGAACTGTTTTTTCTCGAGTAGGGCAGATTGACCTTTTTTTGATCTTTCGATCATAACTTGAGTTTTTCTCGACGGATTTGAGTGATTCTTGTTGTGTTTTCTTCGTGACTTGATTCTATCTGATATATATCACTTGTGTCATGGTGAAACACGTTTATATTAGTCTCACACACGATTTCTTTAACAGATCGTTTTTCTGCCGAAGGGGTTGGGGTTTAATTGTTTCTGCTGCATAAGATTTTTTAATCTACCATTCACCCCCCCTATGGTAGCTTTTCACGTGCTCTTCGATCCTACACGTCTCCAGCTGGTCGGTGATGACATCACCCATCGTGTCGAGTTTGCTGCCAGGAGAGTTAAGTGCCACCAGCGTCTGGTCCAGCTCTGGTGCTGGGTTCTCCGGACGTACTAGACTGAAGCTGAGAGGCACCACAGCTCTGTCAGCACGCCCCATAAAATCGCATACCTGCAGGGATTCAGTTGCCCTCGAGCTCCGCAGCTCCTCTAGTGACCTCCCGGCGGCCGCTAGCTCCGAACCTTCCCGAGCGAGGCACTCGACCACTTTGGCATGTTGTTGCATACTCTCAGTAACTTGCTTTTCGCGGTCGGCTAGCTCCGTGTCCCGGAGGTGGATGCGGTTCCGTCGTTCAGCCAGGTCCTTCTCCCTGCCTTTTACTTTACCTTCTCTGGCGGCAACATCAACTTCTCTTTTTGAGAGCTCCTGTCCCAGTTTCCAGTACTTTTTCTCATATTCCTTGCTCCGCAGATCCAGCTTTAGTGCAATCTGCCAAATTTTGGTATGCTAGAGTTAGCTTCTTAGCGAGCTTTTCCTCCCTTTTGAAAACATCCTCCTGATGTTCTAGGAGTTTCTATTCTCTCGCATCGAGGTCCGCTCGGCGCTTAAGGAGAATCTCATTTAATTCGTTGAGGTTGTCTTGACGTTCGTCAGCAGCATCATTCCTTTCTTTGGCTTGTTCGAGAATCTCCCGAGAATTAGCATCGAGGGACCTAATGGCGGCCTCCTTCTCCTCCAGCATGTTGCCCTAATATTCCAACCAAGCCTTTTCCTTCTCGACCCACTCCTTTTGGTCTGCAAGCCTCGTCTGCGCCAGCTTGGTCTCGAAGTAAAGCCTGTTGCGCCAACACCTCAAGGTGTGGCACTCTTCTTCGAGGACCTTACTATCGTGGTCGAAAACGAGTTGGACCTATCAAAGGATCGAGCAAGCATTATCAATAGACAACGCTAAAGGAATAGGCTCTGGACTTGCCAAGCTCATCTCCGCTGGCTCTAGAGGGTCTTCATAAACAAAAATAGGGTCCCACGCTACAAGCATGGTTCCATGAGCTTCAACTGCAGTAGGCCCGCCCTCTGGGAGATCTTCGGTAGTTGCTGAGGAAGATCCCACAAGGGGAACTTCTAACTCTGGGGTCAACGCTGAAGGTCCCGCCGCAGGGTCTTCAACTGATGGCTCCGCGGGGGAGCCCGCCGCCACTTCGTCACGGTGTTCAGGCTCGGGCATGGACACCTCCGAAGCTATTGCCTACGGGGCGGTTGTTGAAGTTTCACCCGAAGCCACTTCCACCACTGGCTCAGGCGATGGTACATCAGCCACCTCCGACTCAGCTGACGGAGCTTCAACTTTCGGCTCAAGGTCTGGAACTTCAAGCATCACCGACTCGGTAGCCGGGACATCAATGACTTCCGGCTCAAGGGCTAGAGCTTCTGGCACCAACAGTTCACCTGCCAGCTCAGCAACAACCTCTGGCACAATGATCGAAGTCTCAGTTACCTTTGGCTCCGATGTCGGAGCTTCCACCATCTCCACATCCTGAGCCGAAGCTTCAGTCATTGGTGCTGCTGCTACTGGAGCGTCTTCATATATGTCTCCCCCGTGGTCCAGCGATACCACGGGAGTCTCTGGCATTGACTCGGGGTCCAGGTCCATGGCAACTGGCGCTGGAGCTTCCTGATGAGGAGGTTTAGGCCCGATCTTCTCAAAGATAATAGATAAGTCGATTGATGGAGATCTCGACATTGATGATCCGAGGCTTTTGAATAGAACATGAAAAACCCCTGCAATCACTACACCACCGCTCCATTGGTCATCAACCGTGCTACACACAATTGACCTTGCCAAGAAGGCTAATCCCTGCAAGTGCAACCAAGAAAACAAGCAAGAACAAGCTAGAAGCAATCTGAATTGCTAAGTTGGGGTCTCACAAACCGATGAATGGCGAAACTGTGTATAACAGATTGATCTAAGCAACACCCAACACTAATATGGTGACGGATTCTGTATAAATAGGAGTTTAGGGGCGTGCAAGACCCCTGGACGCAACCCTAATGGGCTTCCACACCATACACGGGCCAGAGCCCAAAGGACGGTGGCGCAACACCGGACATATTCTGGATGCCCACTTGTTTCGCAGATTCCCGTCAACTTAGAAGGAATTTTGGGGTGGGGCTGGCTCCATTGGAAGCTTTATGAAATCACGGTTCCAACATTATATAGAACGTCCAAATCCAACTCCTTATGTGTCCGGGACATCAATTTTGGTGAAGGCAACTCCTAGAACCCGAGGTGGAGTCGAAGTCGAGTTGGACTTGGGCTCCTCCTTGGTGTGCACGTCCTATCTTCTCCTCCTTGACTCCTTGTACTCCCCCAAGCCCTTGCTGGTCCTCTCCATTGTTCCTAATCAATAAAACATGCATGGAAACAATCGTAAGTTCTGAAAAACAATTGACAAGGCTAGAACATACCTGGAGATCCAATTGTCGCGCTCGTGCTCTAGTGATCGGTCCTTGCATTGTATGCAAAGGAGAGATGTCCTCATCATCCTCCCCCTCTTGAATTTGAGTCGTCCTCAACTCAAGCTCATCTTCCTCACCGAAGTATGGTTTCAAATCTGAAATAAATGTGTGACTAACCCCAAACTCAGGAGGCAACTCAAGTTTATATGCATTGTCATTTATCTTATCAAGAACCTTAAAAGGTCCAGCAGCACGTGGCGTGAGTTTAGACTTTCTCAAATCCGGGAACCTATCTTTTCTTAAATGAACCCAAACCAAATCACCGGGTTCCAATTTTACCTCCTTTCTACCTTTACTAGCTGCAATGCGATACTTTTCATTCATTTTTCAATTTGTAACTTAGTAGTTTCATGCAACTTAAGAATAAATACAGAACGTTGTGTAGCATCTAAGTTCACAATTTCAGTATGTGGTAAAGGTAGCAAATCAATTGGAGCACGAGGATTGAAACCATATACTACCATAAACGGACTTAACTTGGTTGTGGAGTGAATAGACTTGTTATAAGCAAACTCAATATGTGGCAAACACTCCTCCCACAACCTCAAATTGTCTTTCAAAACAGCCCGCAACATAGTAGATAAGGTACGGTTAACTACCTCCGTTTGCCTATCAGTTTGTGGATCACAAGTAGTAGAAAACAGCAACTTTGTTCCCAATTTATACCATAATGTTCTACAAAAGTGACTCAAAAACTTAGCATCCCTATCAGAAACAATAGTATTGGGAACATAATGCAAACGCACAACCTCATTAAAGAACAAATCAGCAACATGTGAAGCATTATCGGTCTTGTGGCAGGGTATAAAATGAGTCATTTTAGAGAAACGATCAGCAACCACAAAGACACTATCCCTCCCCCTCTTTGTTCTAGGCAATCCTAAAACAAAGTCCATAGAAATATCCTCTCAAGGTGCACTAGGAACAGGAAGAGGCATATAAAGACCATGTGGGTTAAGTCGACACTTAGCTTTGTTGCATGTCATGCAACGTGAAATGTAACGCTCCACATCACGCCTCATTCGTGGCCAAAAGAAGTGAGCAGCCAGCACATCTTCTGTCTCTTTAACACCAAAATGTCCCATCAAACAACCTCCATGTGCTTCCTGCAACAACAAAAGAAGAACGGAGCTAGCTGGAACACACAGCTTGTTAGCACGGTAGAGAAGGCCTTCACGCAGCAGGAATTTTTGCCACGTTCTTCCATCTCTACAATTTTCAGAGGCATCTTTGAAGTCTAAATCAGTAGCATATATCCTCATTATGGTTTCCAAACCAAAGATTTTATGAGAAAGTTGGGACAGCATGGTATAACGTCTAGATAACGCATCGGCAATCACATTGTATTTCCCTTTCTTATGTTTAATGATGTAAGGAAACGACTCTATGAATTCAATCCATATAGCATGACATTTGTTCAGATTAGCTTGTCCTTTAAGATACTTCAAAGACTCATGATCTGAATGTATGATAAATTCTTTAGACCGTAGGTAATGTTGACAAGTTTGCAATACACACACTAAAGCATAATGTTCTTTGTCATATGTACAATAATTCAGCGAAGGCCCATGAAAATTTTCACTAAAGAAAGCAACGGGTTTACCTCCTTGAATTAGCACTCCTTCAATGCCAATGCCGCTCACGTCACTTCAAGCTCGAAGGTCTTCTCAAAATCAGGAAGTTGCAGTAATGGTGCTTGTGTGAGCTTCGACTTGAGAACATCAAAAGCTTGTTGTTGTGTTGTTCCCCATCGAAATGACACTCCATGCTTTGTCAACTCGTGGAGTGGTGCCACAATGGTGCTAAAATCCTGCATGAAACACTGGAAGAAACCTGCGAGACCAAGAAAACTCCAAACCTGTGTGACCGTAGTCGGAAGTGGCCAGCTCGTGATAGCAACAATCTTTGCCACGTCCACCTCAATGCCTTGCGAAGTAACAACATAACCAACAAAAGACATACTATTGGTGCAAAAGGTGCACTTCTCAAGGTTACCAAATAAACGTGCATCGCGCAAGACATTAAAAACAGCACGCAAATGTTCAAGATGCTCATCATATGACTTGCTGTAAATAAGGATATCATCAAAGTAAACCACCACAAATTTACCAATGAAAGCACGTAAAACCTCGTTCATCAACCTCATGAAAGTGTTGGGCACATTATTAAACCAAATGGCATGACTAACCATTTATAAAGTCCGAATTTAGTTTTAAAGGAAGTTTTCCATTCATCACCTAAAGCCATACGAATCTGATGATACCCACTACGCAAATCAATCTTGGAGAAAATAACAGAACCACTCAACTCATCAAGCATGTCATCCAATCTAATAGGATAACCATAACGAATGGTAATGTTATTGATGGCTCTACAATCAAAACACGTGCACCAAGTTCCATCTTTTTTTCGAACCAAAAGAACAGGAACAGAACAAGGACTAAGGCTCTCACGAATGTACCCGCGGTCCAGAAGATCTTGGACTTGTCGCTGAATTTCCTTAGTATCGTCGGGGTTGGTCCTGTAGGCGGCACGATTTGGCAAGCTCGCCCCCTAGAATCAAATCAATCTTGTGCTCAATGCCTCGCACAGGTGGTAATTCAGGGGGTATCTCTTATGGAAAAACATCCATATTATTCCTGCAAAAGGTTAGCAACAGCAGGTGGCAAAACAATGGATGTATCCTCAATGGAATAGAAAGCATGTTTGCACACTAAAGCATAACAAGATCCATTAGAGGCATATAAATCATCAAGATCAGATTTAGTTGCAAGCGAAATAGGATTTTTCAACTTAATAGGTTGCTGAATTTCAGAATTGAAAACACCCTTTTGCTTAGCATTATTCTTTTTCTCCTGCTCAAATTGCACAATTTCAGTGGGGCTCATAGGAAGCAGCACAATTTTCATGCCCTTATGCATGAGAGTATACTTATTAGATCAACCATGGTGAATAGCATCAGTATCAAACTCCCAAGGACGTTCTAAAAAAGAGAGCAAGCATCCATAGGTACCACATCAAAATCAACAAAATCATGATAAGAACCAATGGAAAAATGTATCCCTGCTGTTTGTGTTACCTTTACCTTACCATTGTTGTTAAATCATTGAATGTGACAAGGGTGGGGATGCTCCTGTGTGGTCAAGCCAAGCTTCTTGACCACCTCAACATTCACCAAATTGTTGCAGCTACCACCATCAATGATGGTATGTACATGGTAGTCTTTGACGATGAGAAACATGTTGAAAAGGTTGTGATGTTGGCGTTGTCGTCCTCTCGAACCGTGGCACTCAAAGCTCACTGCACAATCAAAGTCCTATAGTTGTTGGTCGCATATGTACCAAGAACCTCCTCAGCACCATCATCAGAACCTGAAATGCTAGTTGCACTAATATTTTCGTGTTCAATATCAGAAGCACTAAAATACCCACCATCAGCAGTGGCAATGATTGCCCGTTTGCTGGGGCAGCCTCGTTGAATATGGCCAAGTCCCTAGCAGCGGTGGCACTTGATGTCGGAGGTGCGACTTGATGAATTGTTGGGTGCAGCCGCCTTTTGTGCCACACCTGGAGGCATCTGGGACTTGCTGTTATCTTGTCCCCGTGATGTAGAAGGTGTGGTGCTTCTGCGTACAACACCGGTGGAGGGTGGTGTAGAAGCACGTATGCTCGAGGAGGGTGCTGCTTTGGATGACACCGGAAGCTGTCGTGGCGTGAAGGTGTTGTTCCGCTGCTGCTGTTGGCGACCCTGCACTTCTTTTTCTGCTAACATAGTAAGTTGAAATAAACGTTGAATAGAATGATATTCCTTGTAGTCAACTATGTCCTGGATCTCACGCCGCAAGCCCCCATGAAACCTAACAATTTGGTCTTCCTGATCCTCAACTACCCCACAATGAAGCATACCTTTCTGCAACTCTTGGTAGTACTCTTGGACAGTCATGTCACCCTGATCAAAGCATTGCAATTTCTTAAGAAGATCACGTCTATATGAAGGAGGAACAAACCTAGCGTGCATCTCTTCTTTTAACGCAGCCCATGTCTGTGGTGCATTACGTGTATTGACAAGTTCATTCCACCAAATTATAGAAAAACCATTAAACTCACTAGTGGCTTGTCTAACTCTATATCGCCCAGGAACAAGATGAGAGCTAAATTTTTGTTCTACTGTCATCTCCAAACCCAAGTATGTCTCAGCATCATAAGATCCATAAAATGGTGGAATAGAAAACTTAATCTTAGCGTAAGGATCATTATCTTGTTCAGGAGCATGAGGACAAGGTCTACCTCCCATACCTTGACGATTTCGTCGAGGGCGACGGCGCTGCTGTGCATGAACCTCATCGTAATTGAAGTCATCCTCTATGTCATAGTGAGCATGTGCATCAGCATCATGGATGACAGAGGGTGTAGCTTGTTGGGGAAGACGAGTCTCCATCTCATCCAACCGTGTGGTCAGACAAGCAAAACTTGTATGGAGCCTCTGAAAGGTGGCTGTTGTAGTGGTCTGGTAATTGTTGAAAGCTTCAGTCATTGCCCGCATCGTGTCCCGTAGTTCCATATGGGACATGCACTCATCATCATGTGGAGGTGTAGAACTAGAGGTCTTATACATAGGCTTCTTTCCTGTCATTGTTAGTACAAAAAAGAAACAAAGACAAAAAGATCGTGACGAACCCTATTTCTAAGCTCTCCGATGTGGAAGTGGAAAATCAGTCAGTAAGATGCGTCTTACCCCGCTCTTGAAAGTCTCTTATAGGCACTGCAGGTGGCCAACGGTGACCGGTGTTAAAGCAAGTAGAGAGTGGGTGTGATTGCAGAGGTTACCTGTTCTGCTCGAGAGAAGGTGGAGCTTGGAAGGCTCAAATGCAGTATATGTATGTGGCACACAACTTAGTAACAGATAGCAATGCTGAATAAGTGTCCAAAGAATTTCACCTAGTTGCAGGCCTAAGAATCTATTAGAACAGTTGTGCCAACAAGCAAGGGCAAGGATAATTGATGGTGAACAACAAGGGCAATATCAGCAAGTATCCAGTACTCACACAGAAATAGCACAACTAGAAAACCCTTTAGCCTCCTGTTTTTGTTTTTAAGCACTAGTAGAAATCAAAATCTTTTTTTTTTCTTTATTTTTTTGATATTTTTTCTCAACCAGGGGCACAAGAATAGAAACAGCACCAAGTGTTAGCTCAAACCGATGATAGATGTGACCGGTACAAATTCAGGAGCGATTGGAAAAACTGGTGCTGGAACTACGGAGTTCAAAACGAGGGCCTTCTTTTTTTTAATTTTTTTTAAAACACCGTTACCGGCATAGCCGGTGTATCGTATGTGGATTTTTTTCGAGACCTTTACAGGAAAAAATGCGCCTCAATCGGAGTTCCGAGCGAAAAGTTATGCCCGTTTTAAGGAGGATACCCCGAATCAGGTTTTGGCGGTGGTGCAACTGCAACTGAAACGAATCGGCTGATGGAATTTTTTTGTAGATTGGTTTTTTTTAGATGGCAGTAGTTGGAAGAAACAAAACTGAACCAAAACAAATCTAAACCAGCAACCAGACTCAACCTAGGACACGAACTCAGAATTACGGACTTCGAAACTAAATTGTGCAAAAGGATGAGCGGGGGTTGTAGGTCACGGAAAGTAAATTTTTTTTGTTGCTTTTTGTGGACGATAGGACTGAGACAAAATAAATCTAAAGGGCACACAAGTATACCTCACGGTGAACCTGGAAATTTGATACCAATTGATAGGAGGAGGTTTAGGCCCGATCTTACAAAAGGTAATGGATAAGTTGATTGATGGAGATCTCGACGTTGATGATCCGAGGCTTTCGAGTAGAACACAAAAAACCACTGCAATCACTACACCACCGCTCTGTTGGTTATCAACCGTGCTACACACGATTGACCTCGCCAAGAAGGCTAATCCCTACAAGTGCAACCGAGAACACAAGCAAGAACAAGGTAGAAGCAATCCGAACTGCTAAGTTGGGGTCTCACATACCGATGAACGGCGAAACTGTGTATAACAGATTGATCTAAGCAAAACCCAACCCTAATGTGGTGAAGGCTGCTGTATAAATAGGAGTTTAGGGGCGTGCAAGACCCCTGAACGCATCCCTAATGGGCTTCCAAACGATACATGGGCCGGCAACACAAAGGACAGTGGCGCAGCACCGGACAGATTCTGGACGCCCACTTGTTTCGCCGATTCCCGTCAACTTAGAAGGAATTTTGATGTAGGGCTGGCTCCATTGGAAGCTTTATGAAGTCACAGTTCCAGCCTTATATAGAAAATCCAAATACGACTCCGTATGTGTTCGAGACGTCAATTTGGGTGAAGGCAGCTCCTAGAACACGAGGTGCAATCGAAGTCGAGTTGGACTTGGGATCCTCCTTGGTGTGCACGTCCTATCTTCTCCTACTTGGCTCCTTGGACTCCCCAAAGCCCTTGTCCTCTCCATTGTTCCTAATCAATAAAACATGCATGGAAACAAGCGTAAGTTCTGAAAAATAATTGATAAGGCTAGAATGTACCTGGAGATCCAATTGTCGCGCACGTGCTCTTGTGATCGGTCCTTGCATTGTATGCAAAGGAGAGATGTACTCATCACTGTCGTGATGTTAGCCACCACTTGAGGAGGTGCGGGGGTCAGAGCTGAAGCTTCCGCTTGCACCGTTTCGGCCACTGCAACAGAGGCCGGAGCATCAGCCCCCGTCTTTGAAGCCCTGCAGTCAAATGATCGGAAGATTCAAAATATGAAAAAAATAAGAATAGCAAATAATGGTGAAAAAGCAAAGCTTACCCTGGAAAACTACCACACCAATTGGTGCGGAACTTCTTCACCGGGCGCTCGGAGCCGGAGCCTGCCGTGGTTGGCACGGCGGAAACTCCGAAAAGTCACACGGAGCCTATCGCTGTTATAGGCGCTGCTCTAGCCAAGGCCTTCCTTGGCTAAGAAGGACTACTGAACCTGGAGCCCATAGCTGGCATTGGGACCGGAGTCGATTGTCTGGATCTAGTGCTCTTTGGGGATGTCTGCATTGGAGGAGGTGTCGCCGCTGAAGATCTCCTTCGCCGGGGAGAAGGGGCAGTTGTAGATGGAGCAGACCTAATGGAGCTCCCATCAGCGTGCCTCAGCTTTCTCTTATGGCTGGAAGATTCTGCTGGCTCCTTTCCCTTGCCCTTGCCTACGTCATCAACCCTCTGCTTGGAGTAGGGGTGGCCACCCCCTCGGAAGCTCCGAGAATTACAATCCTGGAGGTCGTGCACTTCTCCACTTCATCGAGGTCATCCAGCGTCGACATCTTCCTCTGGAGCTCCCTGATGAACTCTAGAGTCATGTTCAGAGGCAGGAAAGCTGCCGGCGGAGTCAAGGTGTCATCAGTGATGAACCCGTGCTGAAATTTCATGAGACGGAGCAAAGCTTCATCATCCAAGTCGTATTTCAAATCGGTTTCAGTCTGGTCGTCGCCCATCACACTATTGAAGGCCCAGACAAGCTTCTCCCTTCTCTTCAGCGAAGCCCACCTGTTCACCAAGAAATTTCCAAAAACCATTTGCCGGGGGGGGGGGGGGGGGGGGTCACTTCACCCTCCACACATTCTTGAATTCTGGCCAGGACAGGCTTGAGCGCATCCGATAGCTTCGGAACTACGTTCCAAAGAAATTTCCAAAAACCATTTGCGGGGGGGGGGGGGGGGGGGGGGTCACTCTACCCTCCACACATTCTTGGATTCTGGCCAGGACAGGCTTGAGCGCATCTGATAGCTTTGGAACTACGTTCCAAGCATCGGTGTCAATGTTGGGGAGCCCTTGGGGCAGCTCCAACCTATCGTGCTCCTCCACTGCAATGACGAGCCAATCCTTCTTCAAGTAATCCCATTTGCCGGAGGGGAACGACTTCAATTACTTGAAGGGACAGTCCTTGCACTTCACGAAGTAGTAGAAGCCAAGCAGCTCTGTCCCCTTGCCGGTGGTATGGGCCGTGAAGAAAGTTCGGAACAGCTCGATGCAGGGAGGCATGCCCACCCAAATCTCGCAGAAGTGAATGAAAGTCGCCACCACCAGGAGGGTGTGGGGGACGAGATGATGCAGTTGGAGGCTATAGAAGTCCAGCATCATCAAGATGAAACATGGAAAAGGTGGGATCAGTCCCACCATGGCGTACGCTGAGAAGTACACCATCTCGCCACGGTGCTCCTTCTTGAAGGGGAGATTACCGACCCGAATTGTGACACCTGGTTCCGAAAATGAACCAAGTGAATGCATATGTGTGCCCAAGATTTTCAACACACATACACGAGTGCATTCACAAAAGAGTGTACAGAAAATTACGACAGAACAAGATTAATTAACCAAATTTTATTATACAAACCGTATTACCCTCAAATACAAACTCTAATGAATGTTAATTACAAGTTCAACTAATGCAGCGGAAATAAACTAAATAAGCAAACTAAATAGCTAGGCAGTGTAAGCAATAGGGTATAGCGCAGCTCCATGCAACACCACAGGCAAAGCTAACTGTAGACATGGCCTAGAACTTCGCATTTTCATCATTAAACTCCCAATTCTGACCTGCAACTGTTGGGGGGGGGGATTGCAAGAGTGAGTACATGTCGTACTCAACAAGTTTGCAAAGTATGACATGTGGCTGATTCAAATGACGACAATAATAAGGGCTGAGTGCTGAGGAGTACATTAAAACATTTGAAAAGTAATATATTACATGTATATGAAGTAAACCCAACATAATCATGAGTAATATCATAACAGTCTTAATTCACTACCATCATTACTAATTCCAGATTTCACCATTTGCCAATAACCATATTCAATACCAGAAATTAATCCATAACCAGCCATAACCATTACCAAACCATAACCATCCCAATTCCGAGTTCCCTCTAATCATGGAAGTTGTCTAGGTGCTCATAACCGGGAGCACGGCTATCATGATAGTTTTTATTAGACTCTGCAGAGTTTGTACTGCTTTACTCACGTGTTTGTGATTTCATCACCCATCGGCGACTAAAGAACCTCCCTTATGCCAATTACACTTCCTTTGGTGTATGGCCAAGAGATCACAAAATAGCCTTTACAAAGGTATTAATAGCCTATTTAGACCCCACTGAGGTTTCACTGGTGGCGATGTCTCCCACGGAGCACATCTTCAACCAAGGGCCCCCTCTTGAGCCATTCGGATCCCAGGGTAGTCCCACCAATCATCAACAAACCCAATCTGACTACCCCTTCCCCGAGCATCCTTAATGGTCCAAATAGCACTGGCAAAGCCCTAATTAATCAGCTACGCCACACCCATACTTGGCCTCGTGGTGGCACTGTAGTCCTAGCTTATTCTCGCATGAACCGGTCCTTCGATCTAAAGCAAGAAAACCACCATGACATCCAACCCATCCACATACCAGGCTCGCTTAGATCACCCATTACCATATCATATTGACCAGTTCACATTAATCAGAATATCATAATGCATAATTAAATGTGTAGTGTTGTTTTCCCCCAATTAATTAAGCGAAGCAAAAAGGTAAAAATCCCATCCTGACTCTCTACCATATATTCCAGGTGACAAGGGTGGTTAAACAAAACTAGTAAACTTCCTATCATAAGATTTCCCATCAAATTGACACAAGCATGCAGTTTTGCAAACAAAACATTTATTTTAGAAACAGGATCAATATGCTTCAAGGACACTTGCCTTGCTCTTGCGGTTGATTAGTGTCAAAGCCTTCAAACTCTTCGTGTTGTAGATCCTCCGTGGCAATCTCTAGCCTAAATCCGTCTAATCCGCATAATAAATATACAAAACAAGAAACACAATCAAAGAGTGCATGAATATTACTCAATATGACATGACATGCATGATTAATGCAAATGCAAGGTAGAACTTGTTAATAGTTTGCTTTTAATGATCACTAACTAGTTATAATAGATTTTAACAAGTTTATACAGGTTTGGATGTGATTAGATCTAATTTTAGAATTAATTCAACAGAATTTAGTCAGCAAAATCGGACTAGTCTGCAGAAGGCCGGACTAGTCCGCACTTCGCAGAACTAGCAAACTAGGGTTTTCTAGATCGACGTGAATTTGGAGATTAGGGGTTGAATTAACATAAGGAAAAGAGAATAGAAGGTATACCATGTGTTTAGAACTCCGAAGAATCAAGGATCTTGGAGGTAGCACTTGGATCTTGATGATCTAGGGTTGGGGATGAACTTGGAGATGAATTGGTGATGAGGAACGAAACTTGGTGGAGATCTTGATCCTCATTCATTTCCTCCTCTTCTACTTGCTTGGGATCTCCTTCTCCCTCCATGATGGCGGCTCTCCACGAACTAGGGTTTGGATGGGGTGGAAAAGTGGCAAATATATGTCAAGCCAAGGGGTGGGGTTGTTTATATAGAGGTGGAGGCTAGGGTTAGATGAATTTCGAGTTTGGGAGGAGTAGAGGCCGTTTTAGAGTCCCACATGGGCTCTAAAAGAGTTGGGCACGACGTCCCTAGGCCCACTTAACGTGACACCCTAGAAACAAGTTGTAAAACAAAATATCAACCTAGAGTCGCGAAATATCGGACAAGTCCGAAAAGGACCGAACTAGTCCGAAGTTGTCCAGAGAGAAATCGGACAAGTCTGGCCAAAAATCGGACAAGTCCGACTTTAGTCAGAGAGGAAAACGGACAAGTCCGCTGGAACACCGGACTAGTCCAGAAAAGTCCAGGGACTTAGCAAATTTTCAAGGAATCTTGGAATATCGGACTAGTCCGCACATAATCGGACAAGTCCGAAAGTTTCTAGAGGCAAAATCGGACTAGTCTGCAGTAAAAACAGACAAGTCCATTTTTAGTCAGAGAGAAATCGGACTAGTCCTCACTAAAATCGGACTAGTCCACACTTTTCAGCATTTTAAGTGCGGTTTTGTTCCAAATCAAATTTTAACCTATTCCTCTTTATGTGGGTCAATGTTAAACATGTATATGAATGTATGTAGGGAATGATGCATGAAAATGAGGGTGTTACAAACCTATCCCCCTTAAAATGAATCTCGCCCTTGAGATTCAACGCGGAAGAGAGGAGATAGGGAAATTCCTTCTTGAGATCATCCTCCAATACCAACGTTGCTTTTTTTTCTGTGTGGTGCTTCCATTGAACTTTACACCATCTAATAACCTTGTTCCTTGTGACTCTCTCCTTGGTTTCCAAGATTTTGATCGGTTGTTCGACATAAGTCAAATCTCCCTCTAGTTCCAATCCTTCCATTGACACTTGTTCTTCCGGTACTTTCAAACACTTTTTGAGCTGGGAAACATGAAAGACATCATGTACGTCTGAAAGATGAGTTGGCATCTCCAAATTATACGCTACTTTTCCTCTTTTGTCCAAAATCTTGAATGGTCCAATGTAGCAAGGTGCTAGCTTGCCTCTTATGTTAAACCTCTTATGACCTCTCATTGGTGACACCTTGAGGTAAACAAAATCTCCCACTTCAAAGGTTAATTTCCTTCTCTTATTGTCCGCATAGCCCTTTTGTCTTGATTGGGCAGCCCTCAAGTTTTCACGAATTATTTGGACATGCTTTTCAGCTTCTTGCAACACATCCAGACCAAATACTTGAGTTTCTCCTGCCTCATTCCAGAATAAAGGTGTCCTACACTTCCTTCCATAAAGCGCTTCATATGGTGACATTTTCAAGCTTGCTTGGTAACAATTGTTGCATGAAAATTCTGCACATGGCAAGCTCTTGTCCCAACCTTTCCGATGCCTCAAAGCACAAGCTCTTAACATGTCCTCCAAATTTTGATTGGTCCTCTCGGTTTGTCCATCCGTTTGAGGGTGGTATGCTGAACTAAAATTCAACCTTGTTCCTAATGCTTCATGTAACTTCTGCCAAAATCTGGAGGTAAACTGAGAACCTCTATCCGAGACTATCTTCTTAGAGACTCCATGTCGACACACAATAAGCTCCATGTATATTTTGGCCAATTGTGCAGATGTATACTTGGTCTTGACAGGAACAAAATGAGCTGACTTGGTCAATCGATCCACGATTACCCAAATTGAGTCATACCCGGACTGGGTACGCGGTAAACAAACTATGAAGTCCATACCGATTTCTTCCCACTTCCATTCCGGAACCTTTAATGGTTGTAATAGTCCAGCTGGCCTTTGATGTTCCACCTTGACTCGTTGGCACACATCACACAATGCTACGTATTCAACTATGTCCTTCTTCATGCTAGCCCACCAATAGCAAGTCTTCAAGTCTTTGTACATCTTCGTACAACCGGGGTGAATTGAGTAAGGTGAGTCATGTGCCTCTTTTAATATCGTCTCCCGAATATGCTTCACATTAGGCACGACAATCCTTTTTCCCAGCCATAAGGTACCATGTTCATCCTCATCAAATCGTAATTCTCTCCCCCCTTGGGTCCTTTCCTTGATTTCCTGAATTTCCTCATCCTTGGTCTGTGCCTCTCAAACTTCCTGCTCCAAGGTTGGGTTTCACTCCATCATCTCCATCTCATATACAAATCCAAGGTTCAACCTTTCAAACTCCTTACATAACTCGGATGGTAACTCTCGAACTGTGAGTTGATGACTTACTCCTTTTCTACTCAAAGCGTCGGCCACTACATTGGCTTTTCCTGGATGATAGTTGATCCCCAAATCATAATCTTTGATGAGCTCCAACCATCTTCGTTGCCTCAAATTCAGATCCATTTGTGTGAAGATAAACTTAAGACTCTTGTGATCCGTATAAATTTCACACCTATGTCCAAGGATATAGTGCCCCCAAATCTTCAATGCGTGTACCACGACTGCGAGTTCCAAATCATGCGTTGGGTAATTCTGCTCATGTTTCTTCAATTGTCTCAATTCCTATGCAACCACTTGACCTTCTTGCATGAGCACACATCTAAGTCCTTGTCTCGATGCGTCTCAATAAATATCAAAACTCTTGCTCACATCAGGTAGTACCAAAACTAGGGCTGTTGTCAACCTCTTCTTCAACTCCTCAAAACTTTTTTGACAAGCATGAGTCCATTGGAAAGCCTTTCCCTTCATTAGCAATTCTGTCATTGGCTTGGCTATCTCGAAAAAGTCCTTGATGAACCGACAGTAATATCCAGCCACTCCAAGAAAACTCCTTATTTCCTTTACATTCCGCGGAGGTTCCCACTTCAACACGTCCCTCACCTTTCCGGGGTCAACCGATACTCCTCCTCCTAAGATGATATGACCCAAAAACGACACCTCTCTCAACCAAAACTAACACTTGTTCAACTTCGCATACAATTGATGCTCCCTCAATTTCTGCAGCGTAAGCCTCAAGTGATCCTCATGTTCCTTCTCATCCTTCGAGTAGATCATAATGTCATCGATAAACACAACAACAAACTTATCCAAGTACTCCATGAAGACCTTATTCATGAGGTACATAAAGTACGCAGGTGCATTGGTCAATCCAAAAGATATCATGGTGTACTCATAAGATCCATACCGCGCCCTAAAAGCTGTCTTGGGTATGTTCGATGGTCTAATCTTCATTTGAAAGTATGCCGACCTCAAATCAATCTTAGAGAAGATTCAAGCACCCTTCATCTGATCAAACAAGTCTTCAATGCGTGGCAAGGTGTACTTGTTATTGATTGTTACCTCGTTGAGTGCTCGGTAATCCACACACATCCTTTGGGATCCATCCTTCTTGTCCACAAATAGAACGGGCGCGCCGCAAGGTGAAGAGCTGGGCCGAATGAAACCCTTCTCTAGTTGTTCTTGAATTTGCTTCTTGAGCTCCGCTAATTCCATAAGAGGCATCCTATACTGCCTCTTAGCTATAAGTGCAGTTCTAGGTATTAAATCAATAACAAAATCAATGTCTCGATCAGGTGGCATACCTGGCAACTCATCCAGAAAAAACATCCAAAAATTCACACACCACCGGAATCTCCTCAATTGCGGAACCGTCCATATGATTCAGCTCCAATTGCTTCGGTGCAGTTTGAGATGCTTCAAATTATACGGTGATCCCTTCCTCATTGGTCAACTTCACCGTCTTCGTGGCACACTCAATAATTTCATTGTGCTTCCTCAACCAGTCCATACCAAGTATGATGTCCAATCTTTGAGAATCCAAAACAATGAGGTTGGCGGAGAAGTGTACCCCATTTATTCTAAGGCTTACTTTTGGACATACTATATTTGTCCTCATCTCTCCTCTAGGAGACTTAACCAATAGAGTAAACTTCATATGAGAGATAGGCAAACTATACATGGCAACATACATCGATGCAAGGAATGAATGCAATGCTCTAGAATAAAATAACATAGTCGCGGGGTTGGAGTTGGCGAGAAACATACCAATGACCACGTCATCCGCTTGTTGAGAATCCTCCGTAGAGACATGGTTCACGTTGCCACGAGCAAAATGTAGATGTTCATGGTTCCCTTGTGGCTGTCCTTCATTGGGTCTTGGGTTTTGCCTCGGTGCATTGCTTCCTTGACCAAGGCTTGACTTAGGACATTGATGTTGTCGGTACCCTCCATACCGGATACCCCTTGGCATTGCAAAGATTACAAGGAAACTCCATCTACTAGATTTGACGACCTCCGGAGGCCCCACATGTCAGGCGTAACCGGACCTGCTTCCGCGACATGGTTAGTCCTAGGGCCGCCATGTGTATCATAAGACCGGAGCTATCACCCACACATGGGAAGCTCCGGTCATAATACCAGTATGGCACCCCCGGACCTAACTCCAGACAGAGGGAAGCTCCGGTACTGACACGTGTCCAACAGCACAGGAACTACCCGTCCACGATGGTAAGCTCCGGAGCTGCCACGTGGCAACCGTCGGACCTTCAACTTCAACAATCAGACTGGTAGACCCCCCAACAACTCCGGACCTTCTGAATGTGGCCTAGAGGGGGGGGGGGTGAATAGGACTTTTTGCAAATTGTCGGATCCTGCAACACTTAACAACCAGTTCAATACCAGAGATATCGGACTGGTCCGGCAAAGTGCGGACTAGTCCATTGTTCACGGACTAAGTGGATTGAGCTTGGTCGATTAGATTGATTCTTTTATGTATGCAGCGGAAATATAGAATCAAATAAAGGTTTCAATGTTATAAGCTAGATTATATCACAATTAAATCTTGTGTTTAACAATCCAACATGAGATAAGCAATGATTATGAAACCCTAGGTTATATTGATGAATTAGAACGATGAACACCAAAAACACAAGACACAAGGATTTATCCCGTGGTTCGGCTCCCACAAAGGCAACCTACATCCACATTGAGGAGTCCACAAAAGGACCGGATCTTCTCCAACCCTACCCTCGTCGGATCGCCACGAAGGCCAATCCACTTCCACTAATCACAAAGGGGCCTTCTCACACGTTGAGAGCTCCCTTGGATTACAACACGAAATACCACCAAAACACACTCAAAAGATTACAATTAAAACACAGGAGTGTGTTAGAGAATCAAACCAAGAGCTCAATGGTGTTGAACGTGTCTCTCCAATGATCTAGAGTGAATCCTCAAAGGATTGATCGTTGTTGCACTTAATTTCGTGGAGAGATGTGGTTTCTGAGGCTCTTGGGAGGTGTGACGGCGCTAGGGTTCGAGAGAGTAGTAAAAATATGGCCGTACAACTCTATTTATATGGGTTTGTAAAAGTGACCGTTAGGGTTCATAATGTTCGGACTAGTCCGTGGTGGTCACCAGACTAGTCTGGTGTGCTGAGTGTAGCAAACCCTAAGTGTCCCGAAATATCGGACTAGTCCGACTAGGAGCGGACTTGTCTGATTTCGCTACTGGAAATCTTCAGACTAGTCCGATAGCCATTGGACTTGTCTGGTTATGTGAAACCCTAAGTGTATAGGATGACAAGTCCGCACTTGGGGGACTTGTCCGATTCAGATCAGAGGGTATATCGGACTAGTCCGTGCACACATCAGACTTGTCTGATTTGGATCAAAAAGAATATCGGACTAGTCCGGATGTGATCGGCTTGTCCGATTTTGTGTGACTTGTGAAGTGTTTTGAGGACTAGTACGCACTGGGGAGGACTAGTCTGATTCTAGTGAGAAAGGATATCGGACTAGTCCGGTGTCTATCGGACTAGTCCGGTCCTGTGTAACTTTGGCAATGTGTGTGTTTAAATGTGGTTGAGCTCTTGGGATGTGTTTACTTAACACAGTCCATACATAATAATCTACTACTCTTCTTCCTTGAGCTCATTTCCACTTTGCTCCTCATTCTTCCTTATTTTTGGTACTTTGTTCATTTTTCTGTCATAAGCCTGCACTCATCTCAACAAAGAGGTTAGGATCCCAATTGCTTGTCATAAATCATCCAAAACCCACAAGGGAGTCCTAGATGCACTTTCAATCTCCCACTTTTTGGTGATTGATGACAACCAATTGAGATTTCACAAAATGTGATAAAAATTGAGATTTTCATAAAGTATGCACATATGAATCTAAAATACATCAAGCAGTGAAAAGTATTATCCATATGTCCATTCTTTATGGTGGGATGCATGACTAGGTGTACTGAAACATTGATAATGATATAGTTGACATTAATTACTAAATAGCAAGCATATATGACATTCTAGAGCAAAATCACAGTTTTCATAAATACTACTCAAAGGATTAACTCATTGCATCACAAAACCATAATTAACATAAGATCATTGTGAAAACATTACAAGCCACAAAACAGGTAAAAAGAAAAGCATAGAACTCTCTCCTCGCAAACTACAGCTAAGACTAAGACTCCCCCTCAATCTCTCCCCCTTTGGATCAAGACACCAAAAGAAGGAGAGGAGGGTCCTAGGGTCTTCACTCTTCGCTGTCGGTCCTCTCATCATCATCTTCATCATCTTCATCTTCAGCTTGATGAGGAGGAGGAGGAGGAGGAGGTGCGGAGGTACTCGAGTCCCCAACGCCAAAGTAAATCGCTTTGGGGGCTCGAGCACTAAGAGAGAGAGTGCGTGAGGAAAGAGTGGAGGTGAGGGATTTAGGGTTTAGCGGCGGCTAGGGTTATGGACACGAAAAATCGGATAGATCCGGAGAAGACCGGACTAGTCCGAACTTTTCCAGGTGTTATATCGGACTAGTCCATTGGCCACCGGACTAGTACGGCCTAACCGGCACTCTACAGACTAGTCTGCATGGGCGGACTAGTCCGGGCAACCACGGACTAGTCCGTGGTCACCAGACAAGAATTTTTAGCCTATTCATATATATTTGAAGGTACATATTTAGAGAAAAGAGAGGCAAAACACATCAAATAATCTTGATGAATATGATCAGTAAGCATACAACAATCAAGCAATGATCATAATTCACCAAGATCTAGTAATTGACATAGTTTTTCAGAGAAAAAATGAGAGAGATGATTTTCACAACATGATCAACATATTTGAAGAATTCATACAGGTATGCAACATTTCAAGCCACACTCCGAGCATCAAGGATATTCAGTTCATTTCGGAGTTCACAAAAACGTTTTTCATCAAATTGCTTGGTAAATATGTCGGCCAATTGCTTTTGGGTGTTGACATGTGAAATGGCTATGTCTCCTTTCATGGCATGATCTCTCAAAAAGTGATGTCTTATGTCTATGTGTTTAGTTCTGGAGTGCTCAACTGGGTTGTAGGAAATTTTAATGGCACTCTCATTGTCACAAAGGAGTGGAATACGGTTCATAGTGTAACCATAATCCCTTAGAGTTTGTCGCATCTAAAGGAGTTGAGCACAAAAACTCCCAGCTGAAACATACTCCGCTTCGGCTGTGGATAAAGCAATGGAATTTCGTTTCTTGGAGGACCAAGAAACTAAGGATCTCCCTAGGATCTGGCATGTGCTGGAAGTGCTTTTTCTATCTACTTTGCACCCGGCATAATCTGCATCGGAATAACCGATGAGCTTGAATTTTGAGCCTCTTGGGTACCAAAGACCAAGGTTGGGTGTATGAACTAAATATCTCAAGATCCTTTTTACGGCTTTCATGTGACATTCTTTAGGGTTGGCTTGAAATCTTGCACACAAACATACACTCAACATAATGTCTGGCCTAGATGCACATAAATAGAGTAGAGATCCAATCATGGAGCGATATACCTTTTGGTCGACGTTAGGTCCATATTCATTGAGATCCAAGTGGCCATTTGTTGCCATGGGGGTCTTTATGGGATTTGCCTTGTCCATACCAAACTTCTTAAGTATGTCCTGCGTGTACTTGGTTTGGCTTATGAACGTCCCTTCCTTTTGTTGCCGCACATGGAATCCCAAAAAGTACTTCAACTCTCCCATCATTAACTTTTCAAACCTGTCTGTCATGATTTTACTAAATTCTTCACAAAAAGATTGGTTAGTTGACCCAAAGATTATATCGTCAACATAAATTTGACAAATAAAAAGATCATCATCAAAATTCTTTGTAAACAGTGTATAGTCTACTTTGCCGATCTTAAAGCCATTTTCAATTAAGAAATCTCTAAGACACTCATACCAAGCTCTAGGAGCTTGTTTGAGGCCATAGAGAGCCTTATGAAATTTAAACACGTGGTCGGGGAACTCTTCATCTTCAAATTCGGGTGGTTGCTCCACGTACACCTCTTCCTTGATTGGTCCGTTGAGAAAGGCGCTTTTCACATCCAATTGATATAGCTTGAAATCATGGTGAGTAGCATACGCAAGTAATATTCTAATAGATTCAAGCCTAGCTACTGGAGCAAAAGTTTCATCAAAATCCAAACCTTTAACTTGTGAGTACCCTTTGGCCACAAGTCGTGCCTTGTTCCTTGTCACCACCCCATGTTCATCTTGTTTGTTGCGGAAGACCCACTTGGTGCCGACAATGTTTGCATTGGGTCTTTCCACAAGTTCCCACACTTCGTTCTGCTTGAAGTTGTTCAATTCTTCTTGCATTGCCACCACCCAGTCCGGATCTTTCAATGCTTCTTAAACCCTGCGTGGTTCCAAAAAGGATACAAACAAATAGTGTTCACAAAAGTTAGCTATGCGAGATCTAGTGGTTACTCCCTTTTGGATGTCACCGATGATGTTGTCGATTGGGTGATCCCTTTGGACGCATTGGTGGTGTGACACTTGAGGAGTTGTATCTTCATGATTATCTGCTTCTCCCCCTGAGTCATTGCCTTTGTTGACTTGTTGATTATCTTGGTATCTTTGTGGTTGATCTTGTGTTGAAGCTCCCCCTTGATCGTTGATCTCCTCTTGTCGTTCATCTCCCTCATGTACGTGTGGAGGTGGCTCTTGTGGTCGAACCTCACCTAGAGCCATTCTCTTCAATGCTTGACAAGGAGCTTCTTCTCTACCTAGTTCCCATGGATCAACTTGCTCCTTTTGGGAGCCATTAGTCTCATCGAACACTACGTCACATGCTATTTCAACAAGTCCAGAGGTCTTGTTGAAAACACAATAGGCGTAAGTGTCCGAATCATAACCAAGCAAGAAACCTTCATCGGACTTTGAAGCGAACTTTGAAGTCCTAGGCTTCTTGTTTAAGATATAGCATGGAGAGCCAAAAACTCGAAAATATGAAATATTTGGTTTGTTACCGGTGAGTAGCTCATAGGATGTCTTCTTGAGTAGTCGATGAAGATAAAGTCGATTTACAGCGTGGCAAGCAGTGTTAATCGCTTCTGCCCAAAATCGATCTGATGTCTTGTACTCATCGAGCATTGTTATTGCCATCTTCCTTTCGGTAACTACATTTTGTTGTGGGGAATATGGCACTGAAAATTCGTGCTTGATGCCCTCTTCATCAAGGTACTCCTCTACTTGTGTGTTCTTGAACTCTGTGTCGTTGTCGCTTCGAATATTCTTGATTGTCAATGAGAATTCGTTTTGAGCTCGCTTGAAGAACTTATTGAGTATTCCTTGTGTTTCTGACTTATCATGCAAAAAGAAAACCCAAGTGAAGCGAGAAAAGTCATCAACAACTACTAAACCATATTTGTTACCGCCGATGCTTATGTAAGCAATTGGACCAAATAAGTCCATGTGAAGTAGCTCGAGCGGTCTTGTTGTAGTCATGACGTTCTTTGCGGAATGAGGTGCTCCAACTTGCTTCCCGGCTTGGCACGCACTACAAGGCCTGTCTTTCTCAAAAACAACATCCTTCAAACAGCGGATGTTATCGCCCTTGATGAGTTTTTGAAGATTCCTCATACCAACATGCGCTAGTCGTCTATGCCACAGCCAACCCATGTTGGTTTTTGCAATCAAGCATGTGTCAAGTTCGGCTTTATCCTTGTTGAAGTCAACAAGGTAAAGCTTTCCCTTCAACATACCCTTGAATGCAATGGAATCATCACTCCTCCTAGAGACGGTCACACCCTCGTTAGTGAACAAGCAATTATAACCTTTGTCACATAGTTGAGATATGGACAGCAGGTTATAATCTAAGGATTCAACATGTAAAACATGAGAAAGTGTGTGTTTAGATGATATAGAAATTTTACTGGCACCGAGCACCCTTCCTTGACTGTTATCTCCAAAGTAGATGCCCTGATTTTGGTCCTCATTCTCTTCATATTCTACGAACATTCTTCTTTCTCTGGTCATATGGTTGGTGCACCCCCTGTCTAGCACCCATTTAGATCCACCGGAGGAATAGGCCTGCAAGAACAAATTATGCTTTGGTTTTAGGTACCCAAGCTTGCTTGGGTCCTTGGAGGTTAGTTACAATACATTTGGGCACCCACACATGAGATTTAGTGTTCCCATGGCGTGGCCCAACATAATGAGCATAAACCTTGCCAAAGTTATTTCTCATTAATAGATAAGAGGCATCAAAGGTTTTAAACAATAGTTGTTTATGTACCGGACTGGTCTGGGGCCCGGACTTGTCCGGAGAACCGGACTTGTCCGGACATCGAGCGGACTAGTCCGATGTTCCTGTGCACGTACAGTCTTAATCTGTGACTTTCCAGTTTGAGAGGGTCTTCCTTTTACAAAGCTAATCCTCTCCTTGTTATTCTTATGACTTCTAGCATGCTGCTTTTCACCATAAGAGTAACCAATGCCATATTTGACGTTTGCAGGTCTTTGGACCAAGTATGCACTATGTGCATAGTTGATCTTCTCCTTGTCAAATATGCCACATTGGTAAGGATGTTTATCCTTTGTGGAGGTTGACTTCTCCTTCAAACTGGTGTCACCTTTCTTACATGTACAAGCATGAGCTAAATCAGTTTTTGTGGGTTGAGAAGGTGAACTTGAAGATGAGGAAGGTTCACTCAGCTTGAGTGACTCAACTTGCACTTCAAGGATCTTGTTAACCTTGATCAGGTCAGCAAGTTGGTCCTTGATTGCAACATTTGAGTTGGTTAACTCCAGGCAAGCTTCCTTGCTTGAAGCCAACTCAAGATCTAGTGAATTGCTTTTCTCCTTTTCAAGTTCTAGAAGTTTGTCAAGTTCGACATACTCCTCCTTTTGGGAGATGATCATATACTCTTGACGATGAATTAACCTCTCCTTCTCAACAAGTTGATCAATTAAAATATTCATTTTTATTGCAGCTTTCCTATCTAGTCCAATAAGCATATCCTCATTATCACTATGTATTTCATCATCACTAGAGTAGGAATGCACAGAAGGGGCTTTGATGGTTACCTTGCATTTACCTTCCTTTGCCATGAGGCAAGTGCCATTTCCCTTCCTTGTGCTGAGTGTAGGGAAGAGGGTAGACTTCTTGGACGTGCTCTCGATAGCTATGCTAGCCATCTCTTCTTCTTGGGATGATGAGGACTCATCATTTGAGTCCCACTCCTTCCCTATGTGAGCTTGTTCGGCTTGTTTCTTCTTCTTGAAGAATTTCTTGGGTTGAGGCTTGGCTTCTTTTGTCTTCTTCTTGTTCTCTTTGTACGGGCAAACAACAATAAAGTGTTTGTACTCACCACAATTATAGCATGCCCGCCTCAACTTTGCCTTTGTTCTGTCCTTGTACTTTCCTTCACTTGATTTTGTACCTTGTCTTTTCTTCATTATTCTCTTGAACTTTTTCATGAATAATATCATGGCATCTTCATCTAGTTCACTGCTCTCGTCGTCACTGTCTTCCTCTAGTTGTGCTTCTCTAGCTTCTTTGGATAGGGGATTGAGGGTGGACTTCAAAGCAACCCCTTTCTTCTTTGTCGAGGTGAGGTCGGCAATTTCCTTGACGTGCTTTGCTTGTTTTTCCATCATCTCAAAGTTGATGATCTTTCCAAGCAATTCATCCGGAGTCATCCTTTTATATCCGGGGCTTTCTCTAATCATGGAGCATAGTGTGACATTGCGAGGCATAAAAGCTCTAAGGATGAGCTTTACGACCTCGTGGTCATTCCACTTCTTGCTCCCATATGATCAAACCTTGTTGACGAGTGTCTTCAAGCAGTTGTACATATCTTGAGGTGACTCATCTTCCTCAATTGCGAATCTTCCTAGTTCGCCTTCGATCACCTCAATCTTTGCTTCACGAACATGTCGGTCACCTTCATGTGCAGTTTGCAGTGTATCCCATATCTCCTTAGCAATTTCGAGTCCATCAACTTTGGTGAACTCGTCCCGACTGAGTGAGGAGGTGATTACTGCTGCGGCTTGAGCGTTTCTATGAATAGTCTGCTCTTGGCTTGGGGTGAGCTCTTCGTCGTCGTCCGAAATATGTATCCCTGTGCATACAACATGCCATAGACTTGGATTGAGGGAAATCAAATGCATTTTCATATTCTGCCTCCACATTGAGTAATCACTTCCATCGAAGTGTGGGGCTTTTCCAAGTGGGATAGATAAGTAATGACTATTATTGGAATTTAGACGATCATAGTTAAAAGGATATTGCGAGTAGTCGGTGTGACTACTCCCCTTCTTCTTCTCTTCAACTTTCACTTTCCCTTTGGAAAGTGCCTTCTTTCTGAGCAGCGCCTTTAGCTCCAGCGTCTCCTCATCATCGTCGTCGAAGTTTTGAATGGCTTCGAGGTACTTCTCCATCTTTTGGGTCTTGTCGTAGTTAACCTCCTCCTGGTTGTTGGTTTTGTGGATGTCCTTCATCTCTGACATGATCTCTTCGAGTGGTTAGTCTCTTTCTTGAAGAACCTGCTCTGATACCAATTGAATGTGGCCTAGAGGGGGGGTGAATAGGCCTTTTTGCAAATTGTCGGATCCTGCAACACTTAACAACCAGTTCAATACCAGAGATATCGGACTAGTCCGGTAAAGTGCAGACTAGTCCGGTGTTCACGGACTAAGTGGATTGAGCTTGATTGATTAGATTGATTCTTTTATGTATGCAGCGGAAATATAGAATCAAATAAAGGTTTCAATGTTATAAGCTAGATTATATCACAATTAAATCTTGTGTTTAACAATCCAACGTGAGATAAGCAATGATTATGAAACCCTAGGTTGTATTGATGAATTAAAATGATGAACACCAAAAACACAAGACACAAGGATTTATCCCAGGGTTCGGCTCCCACAAAGGCAACCTAGATCCACGTTGAGGAGTCCACAAAAGGACCGGGTCTTCTCCAACCCTACCCTCGTCGGATCGCCACGAAGGCCAATCCTCTTCCACTAATCACAAAGGGGTGAATAACAGAATTCAAAGGGGCCTTCTCACACATTGAGAGCTCCCTTGGATTACAACACTAAATACCACCAAAACACGGTCAAAAGATTACAATTAAAACGCATGAGTGTGTTAGAGAATCAAACCAAGAGCTCAATGGTGTTGAACATGTCTCTCCAATGATCTAGAGTGAATCCTCAATGGATTGATCGTTGTTGCACTTAATTTCGTGGAGAGATGTGGTTTCTGAGGCTCTTGGGAGGTGTGACAGCGCTAGGGTTCGAGAGAGTAGTAAAAATATGGTCGTACAACTCTATTTATATGGGTTTCTATAAGTGACCGTTAGGGTTCACAATGTTCGGACTAGTCCATGGTTGTCACTGGACTAGTCCGGTGTGCTGAGTGTAGCAAACCCTAAGTGTCCCGAAATATCGGACTAGTCCGACTAGGAGCGGACTTGTCCGATTTTGCTACTGGAAATCTTCGGACTAGTCCGATAGCCATCAGACTTGTCCGGTTATGTGAAACCCTAAGTGTATAGGATGACAAGTCCGCACTTAGGGGACTTGTCCGATTCAGATCAGAGGGTATTTTGCACTAGTCCGTGCACACATCGGACTTGTCCGATTTGGATCAGAAAGAATATTGAACTAGTCTGGATGTTATCGGACTTGTCAAATTTTGTGTGACTTGTGAAGTGTTTTGAGGACTAGTCCGCACTGGGGAGGACTAGTCCGGTTCTAGTCAGAAAGGATATCGAACTAGTCCAGTGTCTGTCGGACTAGTCCAGTCCTGTGTAACTTTGGCAATGTGTGTGTTTAAATGTGGTTGAGCTCTTGGGATGTGTTTCCTTAACACACTCCATACACAATAATCTACTACTCTTCTTCCTTGAGCTAATTTCCACTTTGCTCCTCATTCTTCCTTCATTTTGGTACTTTGTTCATTTTTCTGTCATAAGCCTGCACTCATCTCAACACAGAGGTTAGGATCCCAATTGCTTGTCATAAATCATCCAAAACCCACAAGGGAGTCCTAGATGCACTTTCACCTTCAAGGAACAATCAAAGACTTCAAGACCCGATTAAGTGTCATTGATACCATATTAATGACACACGATCGGATGACCCTTAATACTTGTAACGACACTGTTAAGGCCCGTTACCAGGCTATTAAGGGTAATTAACCTCATTTATTGTATATCAGGCATGTGTAACCGCCGGGGCCACATGTCAGGCCAGGCTAACGATGTAACGACCAATCCTTGTACTATAAAAATACTGGTCGACGACACACAAGGGACGGTTCCAGACCACTACTGAACTCCCTGAGCTAGACGAGCTTCTTCTTCTGGAGCTTCTTCTATACTCACACGCTTAATACATCACCAACACACCCCGTGGAGTAGGGTATTACGCTCAGGCGACCCGAACCACGTAAATCTCTATGTACACGTGTCTTTCACCTTCTTGAATCTCTGCGCACCCTTCACCAAACTACAAATCCTCGATATACCAAAGGTAGTGTCAAGGGATCTCTCGAATCCAAACGCCGACAGTTGGCGCGCCAGGTAGGGGGCGTCCGAGATTTTGAGCATGGTGAACTCAGTTGCTGGATCATCCAACAGCAACCCTGCTATTCAACCCGCTGGAGGCAATCCCTCCAACATGTAGCAACCAACAGGTGCCGTGGCTCCAGCAAGAGTCATGCCTCCATCGCCACCATCTGCACCAGCACGTCAAGCTGAGTAGCGTGACGGCGCAGCAGCGTCAGTCACTGCATCGGCGAATAAAAACAGCCCTGAACACGCACTTCATGCAGCACGTGCTCTCCTCCAATGTCCACTACCTCCAGGTTCATCCCAGGGTGCGAGGGAGCAGTGGATGGCTGATGTGGAACATCTGGTTGCAGCAGCAGCCGACCGCATCAGCAACCAAGGTCCTCCTCCTTCAGGGCGGGCCCCATCGCAGCGCCGGACCGTGTATGGCAGACTTGGTCCGCATGCTTCCCAGAATAGGAGGCGTGCTGCATCACAGCAAGTTACATCGCTACCTTCTGGGTCGCGACGTACTCATACGGTGACCAGGCTTTCAACTCATGACCTCCGGGTGGAGCTTGATCGTCGTTACCGTCAACAGGACGGCCGTGTCCATATCGAGCGTGCTCGCAAAAGGCGAGAAGCTCAGGACAGTCCTGCTCCTGAGGCAGTAGGAGGAGGTTGTTCTGCACTGGCCATTCACCTACGCATGGTCAAATGGCCACAAAAGTTCCGGCCTCACCTGCTGGAGAAATTTGACAGAACAGTTAATCCTGCTGAGTTTCTCCAAATTTACACCACCGCAATCCTTGCGACCGGAGGTAATGAGGTTGTAATGGCCAATTACTTCCCAGTGGCCTTGACTGGGACCGCCAGGTCCTGGTTCATGAGCCTTCCTCACAACTCTATCAATAGTTGGGAGGAATTGTGCTAACAGTTCACCGCCAATTTCGGGAGTTCATACACCTGACCAGGCACCGAACTGGACCTTTTTGCAGTTGCGCAGAAGGGGGGAGAATCCCTGCGCTCATTCATCCAGAGGTTCTCCCAGGTACAAAACGCCATTCCTTCTATCTCTAGCGCCTCTGTTATCGTGGCATTTAGACAGGGCATATGAGATAATAAGATGCTGGAGAAGCTGGCGGTCAAGGAGATCACCAGCGTCACGGAGCTCTTCAACTTGGCAGACAAGTGTGCCAAAGCTGCGGAGGGCCATGAAATGCACTCCAAACCACCTCCGGAGGATGGCAAAAAATCCTCCAAAGTCGAAGCCACTACCTTCGGGAGTGGCAAAAAGAAGAAAAAGTCCAACGGCAAGAAGAAGTCGTCGGCCGGCACATCTACTACTGCAGCTGCTGCAGCTCCGGGTGGTCGGGGGCCACGCCCCGAGAAATGACCTCGGCCGTCCTCTGAAGACGGTGGAAACTCCAATGCGTGGTGTCCTATGCACAAATCGAACGGCCACAACTTGGAGGCCTACCGGGAGGTCCAAAACCTTGCCGAGCGCTACAACAAGCGCCGGGAAGAAGTTCCTTTCCGTCAGAGGGAAGGAAAACAGAAGGTTGATGAAGCTCTGGCTGAAGAGGAGTTAGGCTTCCAGGACCCTAAAAAGATCCTGAAGGCTATTTACACCTCCGTTGACAATGACTCCGACGTATCTGACAATGGGCGTCGGAAGACCATGAACACCATATTTGGTGGTTCGTGGGACATCACCTCCCACCGTGTCCTCAAGACCATGTGGCGGGACATGGCTGCAGTAGCTCCTACAGCCATGGCAGAGCCTCATCGAAAGTGGATGGACACCACCATCACTTTTGACGCTTTGGACTACCCTCAGAACATGATCGGAGCTGGTCAGCTACCTTTGATGGTATCACCTACCATCAATAACATTCAACTCCACCATGTAATGATGGACGGAGGTTCGGGGCTGAATCTCATAAGCTTCGAAGCTTTCGTCAAGCTTTAGCTCCGACCTTCGGACCTTCGCCTCCCCGACCTTTCTCCGGAGTAGGTCCGGGGGCCATAACCCCACTGGGTGAAATTACTCTCCCCGTGACCTTCGGGACTCGGGAGAATTATTGCACTGAGAAGTTGATCTTTGATGTCGCTCAGATCAACTTACCTTTCAACGTAATTCTGGGAAGGCCCGCCTTGTACAAGTTCATGGCTGCTGCTCATTATGGCTACCTGGTGTTGAAGATGCCAACACTAGCTGGTGTTCTCCGAATCCGCGGAGATCGTACTGCCGGAGTGACTGCTCTGGAAGAACTTCATGCGCTTGCTACTGCACAGGAGGAAGAATCCAGGCAGGAACAAGCTCCAAAACCCCCGAGCATTCGTCAACGAGTTTCAACCTCCGCACCTCACGTGCAACCAAGCGGCGACACCGGCATCCCCGTCAAGGTCGTCCAAATCGGTTCCAATGCCGCTCAGATCACCCGCATATCAGGAGGTCTGAATGACAAATAGGAACTCGCGCTCATCACTTTCCTCCGGGCTAATGTCGACGTGTTTGCCTGGCAACCGTCACAAATTCATAGGATCCCTATGGATGTGATATAGCATAATCTGAAGATCTATCCTGACGCTCGGCCCATACATCAGAAGCCTCGGAAGCAATCCGTAGAGCGACAAAACTTCATACGACAAGAAGTGAAGAAGTTGCTCGAAGCTGGATTCATTCGAGAAGTCTTTTATCCAAAATGGCTGGCAAACCCAGTCCTTGTACCCAAGGCCGGCGGGAAGCTTCAGATGTGTATCGACTACACAACATAGAATAAGGCATGCCCAAAAGATCCATTCCCACTACCTAGAATATATCAGATAGTGGATTCCACCTCCGGGTGTGAATTACTGTGTTTACTAGACACATATTCTGGGTACCATCAAATCAGAATGTCTAGGTAAGATGAAGAACATATTTCTTTTATCACAGTAGATGGATTGTACTGCTATACTGCCATGCCATTTGGTCTCAAGAATGCAGCTTCAACATTTGTACGAGCTATGTACAAAACTTTTGGAGAGCTCATCAGAGACGTAGTGGAAGTGTATGTTGATGACATCGTCATCAAGATCAAGGACAAGGAGTCACTCCTTGAAACCTTGCAAGTTGTCTTCGACAAGCTGCGGGTCACCCGCACGAAGCTGAACCCAGACAAGTGCATCTTCTGGGTTAGCTCCGGAAAGCTTCTTGGTCTCCTGGTAAACCACCGGGGCATAGAGGCAAACCCGGCGAAGATTAAAGCCATTGAGGAGATGCGGCCACCAGCCCGCATCAAGGACATCCAGAAACTGACTGGATGTCTAGTCGCCCTCAGCCGGTTCATCTCAAGACTGGTGGAACGGGTGCTACCCTTCTTCAAGCTATTGAGGAAGTCTGGACCATTTCAATGGTCTGAAGAAGCAGAAAAGGCGTTCCAAGAGCTAAAGCAGCTCCTAACCACTCTACCAACCTTGCTAGCTCCGAACCCTGGTGAGCCCTTACTGCTTTACATTTCAGTAACCGACGAGGTTGTCAGCATGGTCCTGGTTGCGGAGAGACCAGAACCATCCCAAGCTCAGGAATCCAGACCCCTCCGGGAGGGTCCGGAGGTTCCTGAAGGTGAGTCTGGCTCCCAGCCCCCAGACTTGGATCTACAAGGAGTTATTCCAGAAGATCTGGACCCCTCCGGGAGGGTCCGGGTCGCTCAAATAGAAGCTTCGGGTTCCTCTAGCAAGGATCCAGAGGTCCCTGAAGCAGATCCGGACCCCTCCGGGAGGGTCCGGGTCGATGTGGAGGAAGCTCCGTTCCCCTCCGGGAGGGTCCGGACAGTCCAACGCCCAGTGTACTTCATCAGCGAAGTACTACATGATGCCAAGACTCGATACCTAGAGGTGCACAAGCTGCTTTACGCAGTTCTCATCGCCTCCAGGAAGCTTCGCCATTACTTCCAAGCTCACAAGATCTCAGTGGTGACCTCTTACCCACTGCGTGCGATCTTGCATAATCCCAACTCTACTGGGAACATTGCAAAGTGGGCAGCGGAATTGGCTGAATTCGATCTTGAATTCGTCCCAAGACAAGTGATCAAGAGTCAAGCATTGGAAGACTTCATGGCAGAATGGACCCCCTCTCCATCAAACCCTGGGGGCCCTAGTGAGCAGAAACCGGAACTCAAGGCTCCGGTCTTCAGCAAACCTCACTGGACCCTCTACTTTGACGGCTCCATGCAAAAGCAGGGGGCCGGAGCTGGAGTCCTTCTCCTCGCTCCAACTGGGGAGAAGGTAAAATACATGGTCCACCTTGACTTCAAGGCAACCAACAACATGGCAGAGTATGAAGCGCTAATTTATGGACTAAAGGTGGCACTATCATATGGTGTCAAGCAGCTGTTGGTCAAGGGAGATTCACAGCTCATCATTAAACAGGTGAAAGGTGAATGCTCCTGTAACAATCTTCAACTAGCTGCTTATCTCCTTCAAGTCTAGAGGCTTCAGAAGGACTTCGAAGTTCTGGATCTCCACCATGTCCAGCGTGTCCATAACGCTGAAGCTGACGAACTCTCGACGAAGGCGTCAATCGGAGCTCCGGCTCCTGACGGAACCTTCGTCCGGAGGTTGTCAAAACCCATAGCTCAGCCTGCCAAACTGAGCGAAGGTGGCAAGACCAGCATCCCGAAGCTGGCGGTCCCAATGGCCCTATTACCATGGCAGCCATCAAGGGTCGTAGGTGCTGCCAGAAGTTCCGAGCAACCCAACACGCAAGACTCAAATGCTCAAGCAAGCTCCGATGCATGGATCTCGGAGATCCGGAGCTACATGAAAGACAATATCCTTCCTGACGATGATGTATCCGCTGACCGGATAGTCAGATTGTCTAAAAGATACACGCTGGTAGAAGGGGATCTCTACTGTCGCGGTGCCAATGGCGTCCTAATGCGGTGCATCACAAGGGAAGAAGGCTATGAGCTCCTCGCAGAAATCCATGGAGGAGAGTGTGGGAACCGCGGTCTTCCTGCACGCTGGTCGGTAAAGCCTTTCGGCATGGCTTCTACTAGCCTACAGTGCTCCAGGATGCAACTGAGCTGGTGAAGAAATGCGAAGCATGCTAGTTCCATGCAAGGCAAATTCACACACCCGCTCAGCATCTACAAATGATACCTCCTACATGGCCTTTCGCTGTGTGGGGGATAGACATCTTGGGACCTTTCCCAAGAGCTGTCGGAGGTTACAAGTTCCTGTATGTTGCCATTGACAAGTTCACCAAATGGCCGGAAGCAACTCCAGTTGTGACAATAAACAAGCAATCAGCTATCAACTTCTTGCAGTCCATCGTATGCAGATTTGGAGTCCCGAAAAAAATCATAACAGATAATGGGACCCAATTCACAAGCTCTGCTTTCCAAGGATACTGCGAAGACCTAGACATCCAAGTTAGCTACACCTCCATAGCTCACCCGGCAAGCAATGGCCAAGCCGAGAGAGCAAATGCAGAAATCCTGAAAGGACTCAAGACGCGCACATATGAGCGCCTGAAAAAACATGGAGCCAACTGGATTGAAGAGCTTCCGCCCACTCTATGGGCCAACAGGACAACTCCAAACCAGTCAACTGGAGAGACACCCTTCTTCCTGGTGTACGGAGCTGAAGCAGTCCTTCCTCCAGAAATCACCTTGGGGTCGCTCTGGGTCCGGACCTCCGACGAAGCCACGTAGAACCAGCTCCGGCGTGAAGACCTTGACCTCCTTCAAGAGGGAAGGTGCCGAGCAGCTGTTCAGAATGCCCGATACCGCCAAGCTCTTCGGCGCTGTCACCAACGGCATGTTCACAACTGACAGCTCGAGGAAGGCGATCTGGTGCTACGGAGAATACAATCTAGAGAAGGGTTAAACAAACTCTCCCCCAGCTGGGAGGGACCCTTCCGAGTGATCAAAGTATCCCGTCACAGATGCGTTCGCTTGGCAACCGAGGATGGGACACCTCTCCCAAATCCTTGGAACATTGATCACCTCCGTAAGTTCTACGCTTAATTTCACGGAGGTTAGTCTGTAATTACATGTGGTGTATGTTATAGAGTCATTGTACAGAGTCGGGTAGCTCCTCCGGGAGGGCAGCTGGACCTACCTTGCTAGGTCCGCAACTTCCATGCAACACTTGTCACAGTCTCAGAACTAAAAGTGTAGCTAGGTACCTTGGGTCAAACGAGAAACAAAACACACTTAGCCTGGTTCCATACCCTAAGAGTGTACTTGTTTCCCCTGTACCCTGGACCTATAATGAAAGACATCATTGTGTGAAAATAGACTCCACGTGCATTTACTTTGTATAGGCTCAATATTTTTTATTTTTCTCTTTCTTGTCTATAACAAAGTTGTGCAGTTCTTAAGAAACTTTAGCTCGACCAGTTCATGTACAATTCGAGTTGCATTGTCTATCCTTCTGGGTTCAAACATTGTTGATGGCCTACATGTCTAAATGCCGCCAAGCCAATCTAGGGTCGGAGTGTGCTATCGACTTAGCCTGGTCATGCACCTTAAGTACGCCACTCTACCTACACCCTGGCAGACCGAAGTAAGGCGAGTCCAGAAACGATCAGACCTGAATGAAGCAAGACAGTTCTCTTGATTGTATTTAGGATTGTGTTCGACCTAAAACTTTCTCGGGAACAGTAAGCCGCAATGAAGTTATAGATAGGAAACGAATTATACTGTTTTTCTTGACTTCAGTGTGCAGGAAAAATAAATAAGCTACGACATCCTCTAGGCGGCTTGTGCTCTATGTTCAAACATTGACATCGAGCATCTCTGGAGCTACTCTATTCTGGTAAAGCTAGGGGGCAAGCCGTCAACGTGAAGATGGTGGAAAGACTCTAAAGTAGAGTCTGACGTTGACACAACACGTGTTGACGGAGGTCACTACCAGAGCTGCCAAGCTCCGACAACCCAGAGGACTAACCGTCGAGGCTTTACACGTTGATGGAGACTACTGCTGGAGCTACTAAGCTCCGACGATGGTCAATGCTGCAGCACTAAGCTCCGGTAGCCTCAGGAGGCCTACACTATCAAACACTTTGGACCTACATTCTACAAGTTCGAAGCATGCAAGTCTTCAACAACTGTTACATCCTCTTGGTACATGTTCACAATCAAATTGTGTACATCTACCAGGGGGACAAGTGAGACAAAGGTGGTGTTGAAGACAAAAAATGAAATTCGAATTCACAAAAATTTGGATTTCATTCACCTGGAGACAAGAGATTACAAAATTGGAGAAGAAGAAGAGAGAATATACGCGGGTACAGAGAGATGGTCCTAGACCCTATGGAAGAACTAGGCGACCTTCTAGGCCACCTCTGACACCCTGGCTTAGGCGGCTTCACCCTCTCCATCGATGGGGCCTTCAAGCACCGGGTCCAGAGAGAATCGAGGGTCCCGGCTGGTGTAGCATGTCAGCACAAACTCTACGACGTTCTTTGCCAGGGACTGACCCTCTGTTTCCAGCTCGTCCGCGATGACATCACCCATCTTGGAGAGCTTGTTGCCTGCTAAACTCAGCGCCTCCAACGCCTGGTCCAGCTCTGGCTCCGGATCATTCGGACGCACCGGACTGAAGCCCATTGGCGTCAACGCGTCGTTGGCCTTGCCCAGGAAGTCCCAAACTTGTTGGGACTCCGCAACCCTTGCACCACGCATCTCCTCCAAGGATCTTTTGGCCGCCGCAAGCTTCGACCTCTCCCGAGCAAGATGCTCCACCTCTTTGGCATTCTGTTGAATCGTTTCAGCAACCAACCTTTCGAGTTTGCTGAGATCTTCCCCCGGAGGTCGATCTCATTCCGACGGTTGACCAGATCCTTCTCTCAGCCTCGTACTTTCTTCTCCTTGGCGGCGATGGCATTCTCCTGCTCGTAGAGATCTTTCCCTCGCTCCCAGGCCTTCTTCTCCTCCTCCTTGCAACACTCCTCCAATTTCTTGGTGCGTTCTTCGAGGCTCTTGTCAGCCAGAGCTGTCTTTTGGACAAGCTCTTCCTCCCTCTTCACGAGGTCGTCCCGAAGCTCCAGGAATTTTTGCTCTTCATCTTTGAGCCATCTCTCCCGCGCTTCAAGAGCCTCCCGGCGCTTGACGAGACAATCGTGGAAGGTGGCAAGCCTTTCCTGGTGCTCATCCGATGCGCTGTTTGCAGCCCTGGCCTGTTCGTAGATGGCTCGAGACTGGTTGTCGAGGGATCGCGTCATGCTTTCCCTCTCATCCAACAGCTTAGCCCAATACTCCAGGCGGACCTTTTCCCTTTGCACCCACTCCTTGTCGCCAGCCAGCCTCGAATGCGCCAGCTTGGTCTCCAAATGGAGTGGGTTGCGCCACCTCTTAAGGGTTTGGCGCTCCTCCTCGAGGGCCTTACTGTCGTGGTAGAAGGCCAGCTGGACCTGGCGAAGACTGGAGAAGGCGTTGTCAATAGACACTGATAGGTGGATCGGGTCCGAACCTGCCAGGGTCATCTCCGCTGGCTCCAGCTGATCTTCAGCGACAAAAATTGGGTCCCACTCTACAAGAGCGGTCCCCTGAGCTTCCACGGCACTAGGTCCGTCCTCCGGGATAGCCTCGGCCGCCCCCGAGGAAATATTTGCAGCAGAAGTTCCGACCTCCGGAATTGACTCAGGAGGCCCAGCCGCTAGGTCATCAACCACTGGCCCCTCAGGCGGGGGGCCAGCAGCTTCATCTTGGCACCCTTGCTCAGCACAGGGCACCTCCGGGATCACCGCTTCCGGAGCAGGTGTTGAAGGTTCGGTCGGAGCATAAGCTACTTCTGGCTCCAACGCAGGCGCTTCCTCCGCCTCTGGCTCAGGTGCTGGCGCTTCGAACATCATGGGCTCGAACGCTGGCGCTTCGACCACCAAAGGCTCAGGCGCCGACACCTCCGCAGCAACTGGCTCGGACACCAGAACCTCTTTAACGGCCGGCTCCACAGCCGAAACTTCTGCAGCAAACGGCTCTACCGCTGGAGCTTCCTAGACAACTGGATCAAGTGCCAAAGCTTCATCAACACCCGGCTCTACCGCCGGGACCTCATCAACCATTGGCTCGACTGTCAGGGCTTCAACAACATCAGACTCTAGGGCCAGAATCGCAGCTACCTCCGGTTCTGCGGCCAGAGCGTCCAACATCTCAGCATCCAAGCCTCGAGCTTCAACCTCCGGGGCTGGTGCCGCTGGTACATCTTCATTCCCGTGGTCCGGCGCTATCACTGGAGCTTATGGAGATGAGTCGAGGTCCAAAACCACGACAGCCAGCGCTGGGGCTGCCGCAGCCTCAGCCACCTCTTGGGGCAGCGCTGGGATCAGAGCCGGAGCTTCAGCCTGCATAGCCTCAACCGCTGCTGTAGGGACCGGAGCATCATCCCTCTTCTTTTGAACGCTGTGGATGAAGGACGAAGAACTCAAAATACAGTTAACAATAAAACAACATACTGAGGTAAAAAATCAAAAATTACCACAGAAGGCTTCCGCACCAGTTAGCACGGAACCTCTTCTCCGGACGCTCCGGACTGGCCCCAGCCGCCACTGGCGTGGTAGTCCCGGAGGGTCCCCCAAAGCTTGCTGCTGCTATTGGCGTTGCTCTGGTCGAGGCCCCCCTCGACCGAGAAGGACCTACAGACCTGGAGCCCTCAGTCAGCCCTGGTACCGGAGTCACTTGGCCGCAGCTAGCACCCCGGGAAGATGCCGCTACTAGAGTAGATGCCGCCGTTGTAGAACTCCCCCTTCGGGGAGAAGGAGCCGCCATGGAAGAAGCAGGCCTGACACACCTTCTGTTGACATGCTTCCTCTTACGGCTCGAGGGCTCGGCCAATTCCTTGCCCTTGCCGATGACTTCGGTTATTGGCTTAGGGGCGGGAACGGAGCCACCTTCAGGGGCTTTAGAGATTGCCAACCCGGTAGTCGAGCGCCTCTCAACGACACCAAGGTCGTCAAGCACCAGCATCGTCTGCCGGAGCTCCCTGCAGAATTCTGGCTCCATGTTCAGAGGGAGGAAAGCTGCCGGCGGAGCCAAGTCGTCGCCCTCGACATCGATGCCGTGCTGGAACTTCTTGAGGTGGAACTCCAAAGTTCCACCCTCCATGTTGGACTTCAAATCGATCTCGATCCGGTTGTCGTCCAGCATACTGTTGAGGGCCCAAGCAAGCTTCTCCCTTCTCTTCAGCGGAGCCCACCTGTTGGTCAGGAAGTTGCAAAACACCGCCTGAGGAGTCACCCCTCCTTCCACGCACATGCGGATCCTTGTCAGAGTAGGGTTGAAGGCGTCCGACAACACCGGAGCTTCACTCCAAACTGCAGTGTCGATGTTAAGGAGGCCTTCCGGCAGCTCCAGCTTCTCGTGCTTCTCCACCCTAAAGACAATCCAATCCTTCTTCCAGTCGTCCCACTTCCCAGAAGGGAACGACCGCAAGTACTTGTACGGGCACTTCTTGCGCTTCACAAAATAGTAGAAGCCAAGGTACTCGTCACTCCTGCCCGTGGTTTGGACAGTGAAGAAGGTGCGGAAGAGCTCAATGTAGGGGGGAATGCCCACCCACATCTCGCAGAAGTGGACAAAGATTGACAAAAGCAAAATGGAGTGGGGGCCAAGGTGGTACAACTGCACACCATAGAAGTCTAGCAGCATCAAGAAGAAAGAGGAGAAAGGTGGGATCAGTCCCACCATGGCGTACGCGGAGAAGTACACCATGTTGCCAGCGTTTTCCTTCTCGAACGGAAGCTTGTCAGCGCAGACCAAGTGGTTGAAGAAGTCAGGGGACCATCCCATGAGGGCCCGAACCTTTTTCAAATCATTATCAGACTTCAGTCGGCTCTAGCGGAGACCCAACTCCATCGTGGCACAGCGAGGAAAGAGAGGAAAGGCAAGTGAAAGTTTGGAAGGTTTGAGCGCAAGTTCCAATGAAAGGCGTAAAGAACCCCAAACAGTGCGTGCTTTTCTTCTTAAGTAAGCCCCCACAACGCTTGGATGGAAACCGCAGAGAAACCGACGATACCAGTCAAAAACTTCACCCGCCAGTGACAAGGGGGCCCGGGGCCACCCTGACAATCAAGTCGAGGTTCTTACCCTAGGCGAACGGTTGTCATCATGAAAGGCGGGAAACCCGAAGGAGGCGGCCTGATAGAGCGCGCGGAACCGATATGATTTTCGTATCGGGAACCGACGACCTTTAATTGCGTGAGATCCGCACACTGAGATCTCACCTGCCGCCTCCTGGATATGCCACGCAGTGGAGGTTTAACTGCGAACTGTCGCCAACGGCACGTCCGAAGATACTTGAAGACATGGCTCAAAAACCAAAGAATGGACCCACCTCTGGCAGAATGACTTCATCTAAAAGGTCTCTCCCGGAGGTGGGCCCAGGGGGCCACTGTCGGTACCCTACGTACCGGATATCCCTTTGGATTGCAAAGATCACAAGGAAACTCCATCTACCAGATTTGAAGACCCCCGGAGGCCCCACATGCCAGGCGTAACCGGACTTTCTTCCCCGACATGGTTAGTCCTAGGGCTGCCATGTGTATCATACGATCGGAGCTATCACCCACACATGGGAAGCTCCGGTCAGAATACCAGTATGGCACCCCCGGACCTAATTCCAGACAAAGGGAAGCTCCGGTACTGACACGTGTACAACAGCACCAGAACTACCTGTCCACGACGGTAAGCTCCAGAGCTGCCACATGGCAATCGGCAGACCCTCAACTTCAACAATCAGACTGGTAGACCCCCCAACAACTTCGGACCTTCAAGGAACAATCAAAGACTTCAAGACCCGATTAAGTGTCATTAATTCCATATTAATGACACATGATCGGATGGCCCTTAATACTGGTAACGGCACTGTTAAGGCCCGTTACCAGGCTATTAATTGTAATTAACCTCATTTATTGTGTATCAGGCATGTGTAACCGCCGGGGCCACATGTCGGGCCAGGCTAATGATGTAACGACCAGTCCTTGTACTATAAAAGGACTGGTCAACGATACACAAGGGACGGTTCCAGACCACTACTGAACTCCATGAGCTAGACAAGCTTCTTCTTCTGGAGCTTCTTCTAGACTCACACGCTTAATAAATCACCAACACACCCCGTGGTGTAGGGTATTACGCTCAGGCGGCCCGAACCACGTAAATCTCTGTGTACACATGTCTTTCACCTTCTTGAATCTCTGTGCGCCCTTCACCGAAGTACAACTCCTCGATCTACCAAAGGTAGTGTCGGGAGATCTGCTAGATCCAAATGCCGACAGATGCGCAAAGTGTCCAGCTTCTCAACAAGTATAGCACTTCTTAACTCCACCAGAATTATTGGGACGAGCTTGGTTTTGAACATTGGCACCAGGATAGTTGGCACGAGGTGCATAAGGCATTGGAGGCCTAGGTGCTTGCATAATAGGGCATTGCTGCACAAACTGAGTTGGGTGCGGTGCACAACCAGGGCGCTATATAGGAGTAGAGGAGTTGTAATATGGCGCATTAGGAGGCGCAAAGCGAGGGTGCACATTACTTCCTTGTTGCTGTGCTTGATATGGAACCTTCCTCTTGTTGTCTTGCTCCATCTCACGGATCTTGTTCTCTACCACAATTGCTTTGTCCACAAGCTTCTGAAAGTTGGCATAATCACTGTTGAGCAATTGCACTTGGATCTCATTGTTCAAGCCTCTCATGAACAAGTATTGTTTCTGGCTGTCCTAGCTCACATCCTCAGGCACATACCTTGAGAGTTGAGTGAATTTGTTGAGATATTCACCCACGCTCGATCTTCCTTGCCTCAAGTTCTCAAATTCTCGTCATTTCAAAATCATAACACCCTCAGGCACATAATGGGAACGAAAGCTCTCTTTGAATTCGGCCCAAGTAATTCTCTCTTGATTCTCATGAGCACTGCATAGGGAATCCCACCAATCCGCACCTGCTCCAATGAGTTGATGAGAAGCAAATAGCACCTTCTCTCGGTCACTGCATTGGACAATAGCAAGCTTCTTCTCCACAGACTTGAGCCAATCATTGGCATCCATAGGGTCGGCAGCTTGAGCAAAGGTCGGTGGTCTAGCCCTCACAAACTCTCCCAATCGGTTATGAGGAGGCAGGGGTGGCGGTGGAGGCATGTGGTGCTGATTATTGATGTTACCAGTCTGTAGCTGTCCCATTATTTGTATCATGGTCTGCATGAGCTGGTTTTGCATAGCCAAAAGCTGCTCAATGTTGATTGCTCCATGAGCAGGTCCTTGTCCATTGTTGTTTTGAGGTGCTCCATGGTTCTCCTCCTCATCATTAGCATCCCTCTGGTTGCGAGTCCTCACCATCTAAAGAAAAGCAATAGGTAAGAATTAGAAAACATCCCCAACTATATGCATCAACGGATATGAAACTAGACAAATAACTAGCCTACGTGGACATGGCAATGCTAAAGCATCCCATAATCCTCTATTAAGCAGACAAGCAAACAATATATAGCAAGCAACAAACCAAGCAAGAACACATCAATTCCTGAGTGCTCCTATGTGCTCTAAAGTGTCCATTCTATCTAAGTTGCATCCTACGGTCAACCTGTGGCTCTGATACCAATCTGTGACATCTGGTTCCGAAAATGAACCAAGTAAACGCATATGTGTGCCCAGGATGTTCAACACACATACACGGATGCATTCACAAAAGAGTATACATAAATTACCACAAAACAAGATTAATTAACCAAATTTTATTAAACAAACCATATTACACTCGAATACAAACTCTAATGAATGTTAATGACAAGTTCAACTAATGCAGCAGAAATAAACTAAATAAGCAAACTAAACAGCTAGGCAGCATAAGCAATAGGGTATAGCGCAGCTCCATACAACACCACAGGCAAAGCTGACGGTATACACGGCCTAGAACTCTGCATTTTCATCATTAAACTCCCAATGTCGACCTGCAACTGTTGGGGGGGGGGGGATTGCAAAAGCAAGTGTGGAAAGTATGACATGTGGATGATTCAAATGACGACAATAATAAGGGCTGAGTGCTGAGGAGTACATTAAAACATTTGAAAAGCAATATATTACACGTATGTGAAGTAAACCCATCATAATCACGAGCAATATCATAATAACAGTCTGAATTCACTACCATCATCAATAATTCCATATTTCACCATTTGCCAATAACCATATTCAATACCAGAAATTAATCCATAACTAGCCATAACCATTACCAAACCATAACCATCCCAAGTACGAGTTCCCTCTAATCATGGAAGTTGTCCAGGTGCTCATAACCGGGAGTACGGCTATCATGATAGTTTTTTTTTTGACCAGTAAAAACTGCAAGGGAGAACCTCGGCAACTATGAAATAATATTAAAAAGAAAATAGAGTTAAGTTACAAAGGCACAGCAGCACTTGACTAGGTGTTCCAGAGAGAGGAACATCCCTTACAAGCTTTGTAGCCACGGGAGCACACAGTCCCTATCCTCAGGCTTAAAGCGACAAGCTTGAAGCCTGGTAGATGCAATGAAGGATCTTTTCCAGGCATTTACAGTAGGGGGAGAGTTTCTAAAAATGAAGTTTTTACGAACAATCCAAATCTCCCAGGCCGCTATAGAGTAGATTTCCGTGAAGGCTCGACGACTCCAGCTGTGCTTGGCCTTCTGCAGAGTGTCAAAGAAAGGGATGTCATGATCCCAATGAACCCCAAGAATGTTCCAACATGCCATGCTGAAGGAGCAGCTAAAGAAGAGATGGTAAGTAAGTTCCTCCACATTGTCTACACAGAGCATGCAGGTGTAGTCATTCCCATCAATGGCTATGTTCTTTCTCTTTAGGAGGTTGCGTGAGTTGAGCCGGTCCCGAAACATAAGCCACGTGAAGATCTTTATTTTATTTACCACCCTCGAAGCCAAAATCCAGCTAAAGGGTGCTAGTGGCTTGATGGGGTTGTAGCAGTTGTTGTAGATATTCTTGGAGCTAAATCTCCTTACTCCCCCTACTGGACTCCATACGTCTTGCGAGGGGTCCCTGTGAGAAACCTCATCCAGCATCGCTTCCAGGTTAACCAATTCCAACAAGGCTTCATTTGACATCGATTGGAAGAAATGGCTGAGATGATCTGGCCTGCTGAGATATTGGGCCATTGAGATGCTGGGTTTTTTGCGATAGAGTGCAGGCGAGGCATGTCCCTTCTGAGCAAGTGACCTTCCCACTGATCCTGCCAGAGCTGAATTGTGTCCACTTTTCCAGCTTTGACTTCAAAATTCTTGAGAAATGAGTTAGATATGCTCACTATGTCCCTCCACCAGAAGGATCCTTTTCCTTTTGTGCCATGCGGTGGCTTACCATTGTTGCAATAACGTTGATGGATAAGATGGACCCAGGGGATGTCAGCTTTGTTATAGATTTTCCAGAGGAATTTCATGAGCAGGGCTTCATTCATTGTAGTGAGGTTTTTGAGACCTAGGCCCCCATTTTCCTTTGGTGTTGTCACTTGATGCCAGGCCACCAGGGGCTGGCCTTTGCCAGTGATATCTGAGCCTCTCCACATGCATTGCTTCCTGGCTTTGTCAATTGCTTGAATGATAGGATTTCTTAGCTTGATAGTGCACATGGCATAAATAGGTATAGCGGATATGATGTTATTAATGAGTGTGCATCGGCAGCCATTGATAATCATGTTGCTGCTCCGGTTAGCGTCTTCTGTACCTGTGAGACGAGCCCTTCAAAGGCGTCTGCTTTTGGTCTATCAAGGATCATAGGCAATCCCAAGTATGTAAATGGAAATGAGCCAATGGTGCAGCCCAGTGTGGCTGCAAGGATTGTGGTCTCCTCTTCATCAATGTTGATTGGCATTAAGCTTGATTTTCCACAATTCACTTTTAGACCTATCGCTCCTCCGGAAGATTCCAATAGGTTTTTCAGAAAGAAGAGCTTTCTCTGATTAGCCTTGAGAACTAGGATAGTGTCGTCTGCATATTGGACCATCGGGAATTCCACATTTGTTCCTTGGTGCAATGGCAATGTCAGAAGCCCCAACTCCACTGCTTTGTTGATTGAGATTTGCAGGAGATCGGCTGCCAATACACATAGAAGGGGGAACAGGGGGTCCCCCTGCCGAACACCTCTTCTGCAATGGAACGTCTTGCCTGGTACTCCATTGAGAAGCACTGAAGATAGCAGTTGATAGGATGTATGTTACCCATTTGATCCACTGTTCATGAAAACCAAAAACTCACAACATGTGTAAGATGAAGTCATGTTCCACCTTGTCAAAGGCTTTTTCAATGTCCAGTTTGAGTACTATGATACCCGTGTTGGTTTTTTTTTACATTGGTAGAGGTATTCAAAGACCCATGCCATGCAGTCCTGGATGGTTCTTTTCTTGATGAAGCCATATTGATTTTTGTGGATGATGGTTGTGATGACTTCCTGCAATCGGACTGAGAGTATTTTAGTGATCAGTTTGACAGTGGTGTTCAGTAGTGATATGGGCCTGTAGTCTACAACCCTGCTGGGATTGTTGATCTTTGGGATGAGAGTGATTAAAGAGATATTCAGTGGTTGGATACTGATGTTGTTATTGAAGAAATCCTAGTAGAGCATATATATATCTTTCTTAATGATGTGCCAATATGCTTGAAAGAATTTTTTGTTGAACCCATCTGGACCTGGAGCTTTATCACTTGGCATATTCTTGATTGTTTTTATTAGACTCTGCAGAGTTTGTACAACTTTACCCATGTTTTGTGATTTCATCACCCGTCGGTGACTAAAGAACCTCCCTTATGCCAATTACACTTCCTTTGGTGTATGGCCAAGAGATCACAAAATAGCCTTTACAAAGGTATTACTAGCCTATTTAGACCCCACTAAGGTTTCACTGGTGGCGATGTCTCCCATAGAGCACATCTTCAACCAAGGGCCCCCTCTTGAGCCATTCGGATCCCAGGGTAGTCCCACCAATCATCAACAAACCCAATCCGACTACCCCTTCCCCAAGCATCCTTAATGGTCCAAATAGCACTAGCAAAGCCCTATTTAATCAGCTACGCCGGATCCATACTTGGCCTCATGGTGGCACTGTAGTCCTGGCTTATTCTCGCATGAACCGGTCCTTAGATATAAAGCAAGCAAACCACCATGACATCCAACCCATCCACATACCAGGCTCACTTAGATCACCCATTACCATATCATATTGACTAGTTCACATTAACTAGGATATCATTAATGCATAATTAAATGTGTAGTGTTGTTTTCTTATCCTGATTAATTAAGCGAAGAAAGAAGGTAAAAATCCCATCCCGACTCTCTACCATGTATTCCAGGTGACAAGGGTGGTTAAACCAAACTAGTAAGCTTCCTATCATAGGATTTCCCATCAAATTGACAGAAGCATGCAATTTTGCAAACAAAACATTTATTTTAGAAACAAGATCAATATGCTTCAAAGACACTTGCCTTGCTCTTGCGGTTGATTAGCGTCAAAGCCTTCAAATTCTTGGTTCTATAGATCATCCGCAGCAGTCTCTAGCGCAAATTCGTCTAATTCGCAAATGCAAGGTAGAACTTGTTAATAGATTGCTTTTCATGATTACTAACTAGTTCTAATAGATTTTAACAAGTTTATACAGGTTTGGATGTGATAAGATCTAATTTTAGAATTAATTCAACAGAATTTAGTCAACAAAATCGGAGTAGTCTGCAGAAGGCCGAACTAGTCCGCACTTCGCAGAACTAGCAAACTAGGGTTTTCTAGATTGACGTGAATTTGGAGATTAGGGATTGAATTAACGTAAGGAAAAGAGAATAGAAGGTATAAAGGGTGTTTAGAACTCCAAAGAATCAAGGATCTTGGTGGTAGCACTTGGATCTTGATGATCTAGGGTTGGGGATGAACCTGGAGATGAATTGGTGATGAAGAACGAAACTTGATGGAGATCTTGATCCTCTTTCGTTTCCTCCTCTTCTTCTTGCTTGTGATCTCCTTCTCCCTCCTTGATGGCGGCTCTCCATGAACTAGGGTTTGGGTGGGGTGGAAAAGTGGCAAATAGATGTCAAGCCAAGGGGTGGGGTTGTTTCTATAGAGGTGGAGGCTAGGGTTAGATGGATTTCGAGTTTGAGAGGAGTAGAGGTCAGTTTAGAGTCCCACATGGGCTCTAAAAGAGTTTGGCACGACGTCCCTAGGCCCACTTAACGTGAAACCCAAGAAACAAGTCGTAAAACAAAAGATCAACTCGTAGTCGCGAAATATCAAACAAGTCCGAAAAGGACCGGACTAGTCCGAAGTTGTCCAGAGAGAAATTGGACAAGTCTGGCAAAAAATCGGACAAGTCCGACTTTAGTCAGAGAGGAAAATGGACAAGTCCGCTGGAACACCAGACTAGTCCGGAAAAGTCCAGGGACTTAGCAAATTTTCAAGGATTCCTGGAATATCAGACTAGTCCGCACAAAATCGGACAAGTCCGAAAGTTTCCAGAGGCAAAATCGGACTAGTCCGCAGCAAAAACAGACAAGATTGCTTTTAGTCAGAGAGAAATAAGACTAGTCCTCACTAAAATCGGACTAGTCCACACTTTTCAGCATTTTAAGTGCGGTTTTGGTCCAAATCAAATTTTAACCTATTCCTCTTTATGTGGGTTAATGTTAAATATGTATATGAATGTATGTAGGGCATGAAGCATGAAATTGAGGGTGTTACACAAATCATGTGGTTGAAGGAGTCGCTGGACCACCCCATGAAGGTCCGGACCTTCATCAGATTATCCTTGCTCTGGATGCGACTTTTGGGAAGTCCAAATCCATCGTGGCAAAGTGGAGCAAAAGAAGAGAAAGCTAGGAAAACGTTGGGAGGCTCTGAGCGTGAGTTTGATCAAAAGCGTATAGAGTCCTCAAATCGTGCAAACTTTCCTTCTTAAATAAGACTTCACGACGCTTGGATGGAAACCACAACGAGAGCAAGGCCACATTACAAAGAATCTACCCCGTCAATGACGAATGGTCCAGGGGACACTTCGATAAAGAAGTTGAGGTTATTAAACCAGGTGAACCGTTGTCATGATGGGCGGTGGGAAGCCCAATGGCGGCTGCCTGCCAAGGTGCTCAGAACCGATACGGTTTTTGTATTGGGAACCGACGACCTTTGATTGTGTGAGATCCGAACTCAAAGATCTCATCTGCTGTATTCAAAACAAGCCACGCGGCGAGGGTTCAAGCTCGGACCATCGCCCCAACGGTAAAATCAGAAAGACCTTTGAAGTAACAACGCAGGAATCGAGGATGGCCCCACCTCCGGTAGAATAACTTAACCCAAAGGATTTCTCCCAGAGGTGGGCCCGGGGGCCACTGTCAGTACTTTGTGTACCGGGTACCCCATGATACCGCAAGAAGTGCAAGGGAGTTCCACCTATCAAAGTTGAAGAACTCCATAGGCCCCACGTGTCACACAGCGCTGGACCCACCTCCTTCATATGGGCAGGTCTGACACTACCACGTGTAATATAAGACTAGAGCTAAACTCCCTACATAGAGGAGTTCCATGCTTGACATGTGTACAGTGACCCTGGACCTAACCCCCAGTAGGCGGAAGCTCCAGTGCCACCATGTGTAAAACGGCTCCGGACCTGCCTCCCCGTGAGGGGAAGCTCTGGATCTACCACGTGTTGAGCCTCCAGACCTACAACACCAGCGGGAATATTGACGGATCTCCAAAGGCACGAACATTCAAAGGACATTGATTGCTACAGTTACAAGGCCCGATTATGTGCCATTAATATAATATTAATGTCGCACGATCAGAAGACCCTTAATAGTGGTAATACCACTATTGAGGCGTGTTATCACGCTATTAGGGTACTTAAACAGACTTAATTGTGTTTAAGGCAATAATAACTGTTGGGGCCACATGTCGGGTCAGGCAACTCATGTAACAGCCATCCCTTGATCTATAAAAGGGATGTGCTGGACGATACAAAATAACTGAGCTCATACGCACACAAGCACCAGTGAATCCTCAATACAACAACACACACCCCGTGGAGTAGGGTATTACGCTCAGCCGGCCCGAACCACGTAAATTGTTTGTGTCATCATCTTGTCTAAGATCTCCACATGCCCAAACCGATACAAGAACCTCCGCGGGCTACAATTTAGTAGTGCCGGGGGAAGTGTCATTCATACGTTTCGACACACGCAAATCACAAATATTAGAGCACCGTGGCTCTGATACCAATTGTAGGATCGAAGAGCACGTGAAAAGCTATCAGGGGGTGAATGGTAGATTACACTTTTCAGCAGAAGCAACAAAAACCTCTCAACAAAAAATTGATCTGTTAAAGAAATCGTGTGTGCGAATAATCTAAATGTGATCAATTGTGAAAAAACAAGTATGTTGTGGATAATAAAGTCACGTAGACGTCACAACAAGAATCATGAAAATCCGTCAAAAAAAACTCAAGTTACGATAGAAAGATCGAACAAATGTCAATCTGTTCTACCGAGTAAAAACCAAATCTGTAATACTGTAAAGAAACTCGTGTAGATAAGAAACCACAAATCCAAGACCATGCAATTTTCATAGATTATAGATAATAAATTTGTGAAGACAACCCAAAAAGAATCACGTCAATCGGATCTGTAAAACTCGTGTTATGATAAAACCACCAAAGCAAGGTAGTGCTGCACAGAAACTCGACGAGAAAAACTTGCCTGAAACAAATCGGACGAACAAGGCACAGAAGTTCCTTTAAACTACGTTATTTATTCAATAGAACACAAGAAGAACAGACCAAAATCCGTGCCAATGAGCTCTGGCCTCCCTTGCTTATGTAACCTGCCATGAGGCCAACCCAAACCAACCTAGGACTCGTATCCTACATAGTTTCCACCGAAACTTTCCATAACTGCTCAAGACTCTTCTATACGCAGAAAGAAGAAATTTTAAGACTTCCAAACACCTTAGGAACGTATCCCACATTCCTAAAAACAACTCAAATTCGTGACCCACATGAAATCCTATCATAACCAACTCAAATCTTTCCATATTTGAGTCAAACATGACTCAGCCGCAGCCTGAGTCCATAACCTAGTCGTTGGACCTTTTTGACAAATTCTTTACGTCCACATCTCTTCATCACACCTTGGAACCATGTAGCCACATCCATGCACTCATTGCACACGTGCAAACATCTTCCAACGACGTCCACAATACTTTCATATGCATTGTTCTTGATTCAAACATGCTGCGCAACCTCCCGATCAACTCAACCACAATTCCTCCCGAACATGGTTGTGGAACCTCATATTCTCCCTAAGACTACTTCAATGGATTCCATCTTCAGCCATGTCTTGAACCCAAGCAACACCTGCAAATGAATAAACAGCCGATACTTCCGAGCACAAGTCCTTGAGTTGACTCTCGTTAGTTCTGATAACCACAACACCTTACGTGAGCATCTCACATAAGCATGTTGCAAACCATAGAAAAACGATATCAGCCATAACCACCAACACACATCAAAAACTTAGTAAAAGAATACTAAGCAAGCTTTCCATAATCCAAAAAGCAAGTTCGAAATATTGCAAGTTAAAAGTAGAACCATTGCAATCTAGCACCAGACCTTGCCAAAGCTAATCGGACCTTGAGATGAAGCTTACCAAAGCTATCAGAACCTAGCGCTGGAGCTTACTAAAGATAGTCGGACCTAGCGCCGGACCTTGCCAAAGCTATTTAGACCTAGCGCTGGAGCTGACCAAAACTAGTCGGACCAAGCCACAGCAAGTCAGACTTAACCAAAATAAGTCGAACCTAGACAAAGAAGTTGGAACTAGCCAAAGAAAGTCGAACCTTACGTCGGACCTTGCCGGAGCTACCCAAAACAAGCCGGACCTATCGTCAGACCTTGCAGGAACATAGACCTGGAGTCAGACCTTGATGAGACGGGTGTTATGGCAAAATTCAAAACTTTTATCATCATAGCCAATGTATTCAGCACACATAGGTCTCACAAATATGATAGTCATACCTTTCCCAATTAGGAATTGAAAAAAGACTCCTTGTACTCCTCTCCTATTTGGACTATGGACTAGAGGCTCTCCTCTCTACAGCCTAAACTCCTCTAAACCTATGGAGAATAGTGGATACAATGGAATGAATACTCAAGTGTTTTTTGTGTGAAGTGAGGGTAGGAGGGTCCTATTTATAGGTGGAGAAGGGTTGGTTCCTGGCACCAAAAGTGCGCGAATCAGTCACCATTGGCTTCTTCAAGCCGGGAGGAGCCAACTCGTGGAAGCTGACCGAGTTTGGCGCCAGGAAGGGGTCGGCCGAACCACCAGATCGGGTGCCATGCTCTTGGCTCCAAATGTCATGTGCTTTCTCCAGGTGGCTCCCAGGTGGGTCCGATTGACTGATACCGGGTTTACACCGTTGGATGGCCTCGAATACTTCTTGTTTGTGGGCTATTTGATCCGTTTGGTGCCACATGTCGACTCTTGATTGGCTGAGATGATATTTTATAGGATTTCTCCCCCTTTTGCCTTAACTCATCCTACAAAAAAATAACGCTTGTATTTGGAGCTTGGTAGGTAATGTAGTAGGCATATTTGCAACACATAATATTGCTAAGTCAAACAAGCAAGCCTTAGGAGAAATCATTTCATAACTATTTGATTCAAGACTTTTGCATGTGTGATGGAATGGAGGTGGATGTGGATATTTGAGATGAATCCTTTTTGAGTGGACTCTCTTATTTTGCAGGGATGAAAAATGGCTACTTTTTTCTCATGCTTTTGATGTAAGCATGCTTCTTTTTTTCTTGTAGCCATGTCTTCTACTCTCTTTATATGCAATAACTTTTTGAGAGAGTACTAAGCATGAAGGTATGGAGTTTCTCTTGTTATTGTGGAATGGTGGTATGATGGGAATTTGCTTACTTCTAGTGTAGAAGTATAGCATGTGCAAGTGAAGACTTGAATTCAAAAGTAAGGAATGAAATCTCACATAGGTTTATACTAGTTCGACAAAGCTCAATGTGAAGACAAATAGCATATGCATAAGGTCTATGAATGTAATATATCATACGACATTGGTAGGTATTTCCAATAAAATGAGAGTAACTCAAATCTTTTTAAAATTTTCTCTGGAAATCTAAGTTTCACTTTCAAACTAGGAATAACAGGCCTAACATTATGTCATATCTCACAACAACTTAGAATGGATTAAGCTTTTGCTACCCACAATTTATAAATCAAGGCAAAAGAAATTTTAGCCAATGAGAACAATATGTTGGAGAGTAGTAAGTTGGAAACTAGGGACTTAGGAAAATTAAAACAGAGCAACTATTCATCATTTTATCTATGTGAACTCCAAGTCATTCTTACAGCACATCTTTTATTTTATTTGAAAACAAATATATACTACTTTACTTTTTCTTTTTTTATATGTGAGGTGGATGATGGGTGAATGGAAAATAAATATGCAAGGGGTGTGATACAATTTACCTCAAGTGGGGGTCCTCCCCCAAGCTTGTTCTTCACTCACCTTCGTGATGAGAGTTCAACCCTTGATGACGGAAGTATGCCGCGAGATCGGCTTGTTGTTGTTGTAGCGTGGAGTTGAAGTTGGTGAATTGAGTGTCCATATGTTGTTGCCAGTCTTGGGTACCTTGGACATGCCCTTGGAGAGTGTTGTAGATGTCACCCGTTCTCACTTCAAGCTCTTCCATACGTATAGTGAGATCCGTCATTCCTTGGCTATAGTCACGGTGACTTGTAGCCGAAGAGGAGTGACATCTTCTTATGGACGTTGGAGGCAAGCTGCTAGAGCTTGAAGTGGATAGGGGTGGCTCCCATGCGGCACCAGGCCATCAATGCCAAGACGGATCTTCGGTCTCATAGGATGGAGGTTGAGTCCATCCGAGTGCATCACCCACTGGGTCATCTTCCTCTTCGTACTCATGGACTGTGGAGGTTGTCGAAGATATTTCCGCTCTCCTTGCACGGCTTCTAGTTATCCTCCTAAAGACATTACATCTTCGGGCTTCCTTAATGTGAATAAGGTCAATGGTTAACCTCCAGCATTTGTAGAAATGAAAATCCGGGATAGGTAACTGAATTTCATTGACAAAGTCGGGATAATAAAATATCAAAGAGCCATCTTGATCATGCTTAAGGGTATGTCCTTGCACTAAATAATCTTCATTAACTAATTGTCTTTCATTTTCAATATATTCAAATGAAGCATATTCTAGTGCTCCGACCCTAGTAGCAATACGGGTAATCGATGAAGTGCATTCAATTGGCCTTATTTTTGGAATGTAATCTAACCATTGTGTCATCATGGCAATAACAGGAGAGACTTTTATCTTTTTAACCATGGCCAAAAAAATTTTTAGATCATCTTCACGCACTACCCTTACATCTCCTCTAGGGAACATAGTCATAGCCACCAATCTATGCATGAATCGTAAAGTAGGGTTGTGCAAGTGGCTATTCCTAGGTGCACTACATCTGACCTTAGTAGTCAATTCTTGCCAAAAACTTTGTTAAACATAGGCAAAGTGTCTAAATCTAGCAAACAACATTTATGGAAGCCTAGAATTTCACTTAACTCTTTCCATATGATGTTTTATTCTTTTCAAAATAATCTAAAAGAAATACTATTAAATCCTATTTTGTGTGTGAAGAGGTGTACTCCTCACAGCCACCATTTATAGTGTACACTCCCAACGGTCACAAGGGAACCAAATGTAGCCGTCAGAGGAGAGAGAGCCAAAATGGCCCTTTCCTCGTGCCAGCTGAACAGGGGGGTCGGTCGAACTAAAAAGTGGGCCACCCTGTTATCCGTTTCGGTAGGTGGCTCCCTAGTGGCTATAAAATCAGCACGTTGGTGAAATGCCACATTTACAGCTCAGAAATATTGTTTTCCGAATAAAAACCCATTTTTTTCAAAAACCAACTATTATCTTTATGTGAACAATAAAGAAATAAAAATGATAGTTGAGAATAGAAGATTCTCAACTTGCTAAGAAAAACCAAATATGCAGTGAGAAAAAATCAATTAAATGGGGGGAAACCAAATAAAGAGGAAAGAAAAATCAAAGAAAGGATAACTACCAATTTAACCTATTGGCTAAGTCTCACCACCGTCCGATGAGATGGACATTCCTCAATCTTCATTTCTTGACATCCAGGCTTGGAAGGATTGGCTCGAACGGATTGTCTTGCTTCTTCCGCCATTCCTTCTTTGGTAGCTTGGTAGACTTGGGCCTTTGAGGAGGCTCAGACTTCTTCGTCTTCTTGGGGTGTCTGCATAGAAAAAAAAAGACGGGTTCTCCACATAGATCAATTTCCTAATGAATGCAATGAGCAGGTCCACCTTTGGAGGTGTGGTTTCGACCTCTTGAATGTGTTTAACATTTGGCCCATACTTGATGCGGATCATGGAGCATTGCTCCAACTTTGGGTAAAAGTTAAAATCCTCCTGGCCATTGATATGGAAGTGGATTTCTCCAGCTCCCACATCTATGGAGCCTTCGCGGTGCTTAGGAATGGTCGCCCAAGGATGAGTGGCATAACCTTTTCTACCTCCATGTTGAGCATCACGAAATCCACAGTTGTGAAGCAATTCCAAATTTTCACCAAAACGTCTTCAGCTATACCTGACGGATAATAGACTGAAGAATTAGCCAGTTGGAGCTGCATTGGTGTTGGAGTTAGCTCTGTCAAGTTCACATGGTCGAAAACCACCTTGGGCATCACACTCGCACTTGCTCAAAGGTCACAAAGGGCCTTGTCAAAGTGGTGAGCCCTAATTGAGCATGATATTGTGGGACATCCAGGGTCCTTTAGCCAGTTGCCTTCTTCTAGAGAAATTATGTTGGCACTTTTCACGGGAGGTTTAGACTGTCCTGGCATCTTTCCATTCTGCACTAGTGGAACAGCAGCTGCAACTGAGTTTCCAACATCTTATTGAAGCTCAATTGATTCTTGAAGGCCGAAGATAGTCCTTCAATCTTGGCATTAATGCTCTCTAGGATCTCGTCATTAACCGACAGTTTCTTGGATAAAGCATTATTGATCTTCAGCTGGCTAATGGCAAGCTTTCTCAAGTTGGGATGATTTTGTTGCCATTGTTGTCGTACCCTCCTTGGATGAAAGGACGTATTTGGCCCCACCCTTGACCTCCTGGATGATAGCCATTGTTGTTTCCATTGTTGGCTACGTATAGAGCATCCTCACAGTTTTTAGGGCAGTCATTGCCCAAATGGCATGTGTTGCCACAGACTTCACATGTCCACATACCTTACCATTGGATTGTCCATTTATATTCTTCATAAGGAGGTCCAATTTGGCAGTGATCCTGTCCACCTCTTTCAAGGTGTGCACACCTCGCTGGCGGGTATGTAGACGCTCATTGCTCCAACCCATGTTTGACACCATCTTCTCATTTAAGTCTTTGGATTTGGGCACCGTCAATGAGAAGAAGGCTCCTCCAGCAGCAGCATCAACATGGTCATGGGTGGAAGGGATCAGCCCGTGGTAGAAGTTCTGGATAATGAGCCAATCATCCATCCCATGAGGGGGGGTGCAGGATGTACTCCTAATGATGAGGACATCACAACAGCAGAGACGCATGTTGAACTGCAAGGAGCAATCAGAAGAACACGAGCACGGTTAATAAATCAGCAGGTGAACTCGCTCCTAACTTCCATTGCATGTGAGTTTGAGAATAGATTGCTATGTGATGATTTAATTGTTATTAGTAACAATGGAGAAGATCAGCAAGTTAAGGGAAGAGGCCTTGATAACCACAAGATGGGACATCCACAAGTTGATAGAATCAGTTTACAACTCGGGCTCGAGTTCAACACAGAGTCCTAGAGAAGTCCACCTTAAAACGGACGCCCAGGATGCATATGGACTCCGATTTTGACATTCTACATATGCACGGAAAGTGGAGAAGATAAATTCTTCCGGAGTCATTGGGAAACGTCATAACAAGTCGAGTCCAGATTTCTGTCCGGTGCTGCGCCACCGAATCGGGCCTTTGGGCCTTGTATCCCGTAAGAGTCCATTAGGGACACATCTAAGAGCGTTTTTGCCAAACCCTAGCCTTTAAATACTGCAGCCGCCGGTCATATTCGGTTTGTTTTTCTTATATCAATAATATCGCCGTTCTACGGTTTGTGAGACCCCAACTTCACGATTTTAGATCGTGCCTTCGACGTTCTTGCTTGTGTTCTCGGTTGCACTTGTAGGGATTAGCCTTCTTGGCAAGGTCAAGCTTGTGCAGCTTGGTTGATAACCAATGGAGTAGTGGTGTGGTGATTGCAGGGGTATTCGAACTGCTCGAGTGTCGCGGATCATCAAAGTCGAGTTCTCCATCCCAATCGACTTACCTTTCGGAAGATCGGGCCTAAACTACTCATCAATTGGTATCAGATTTCTAGGTTGCCCCTGAGGTATTGTCGTTTTCCTTCCATTAGACCGGTTTTGTTTCGTACCTAGGGTCCACAGAAAAGCCACAAAAAAATTAAATGGTTTTTACCACTTCCTAAACTATAGTGCCTGTAGTTTCGTTTTTCAGTTTCCATTGTTGAGTTTGATTCGTGTGGTCAAGTCTTGTTGCTGGTTTAGCTTTGTGTTTTTGGGTCCTAGATATCATGTTTCATCCTTGTTTTGTTGCTGTTCGACACCTATTCCACAATCCCTAAACAACAAACTGATCCACCACGTTCATCGGTTTGCCCTAGCTAGCCGCCTTGCGTGAACTCTCGCATCGCCAACCCTAGATTAGGTGACAAATATTTGTGCCACTCATCCTTGAATCATCACACCCCCCCATTAGTTTTTGTGCAAATTCCCGATCATTTTCATATCCGATTGCGAGTTCTGTTCTCAAACCGAGTTGGAATCAACATCCAAAAACCGTAACTCGGACAGCCTACCTTAAAATGGCCATAACTTTTGCATACGAACTCGGAATCGGGTGATTTTTTTTTCAAATTGATCTACGCAAATTTTTGCATCTGATTTTCCGGGGCACAGCCACGTTCGGCGAAATTAGATTGTCCAAATTCCTCTCGGACGATAGGCTATCTGGCCTCTGAAGTTTCGACACGAACTTTAAAGATTCTTCTTGAATTTCTATAGGCCACATATGACATCCAATTGAGCTGCAAGTTTGTGTGCTTCTTATTTTTGTGCTCCTGAGTAAATAAAAAATATCAAAAAAATATTGCAAAAAAAAATAGTGAATAGCACGCATATTAAAGCAATTGGCCTATACCGCTTGGTGCTGTTTTGTTGGGTACATCATTCCATCTTTCTTTTGCCTTGCTACTTCTTTGTCTTGTTCTAGGCCCTAGAACATTTGGTTGACCAGCAACAGTTTCCTACATTGAATACTTATTCAACATTATTTACATGTTAACGATTTCTGCTCATTAGCCATCATATTGTGCCATCCAAGCCCCACCTTTCTCTTGAGCATAACAGGTACCTTTGCAATCACCCCACACTTCACCGCCCACACCACATGCTGTGTTGGTAAGAACACTTGTAAGAGCGTGGTAAGACGCTTGAGCGAGAGAGATTGTTTTCTTCCACCTTTCACATTGTCGTGGTAGTTGATAGAGGTAGCATCCTTTTGTTATCTTTTGTTTCCTACTAATAATGGCAGGAGAAAACAATGATGAAGATTGTGTTCAACATGCTGAGTTACGTGATATGATGAAGGTGATGACAAATATGTTCACCAAAAGCAATGCATTAATGGAGCAGTCATTGGCGAACTTGACTCGCCAACTTGATGAACTCGCTCTTCGGATGAATACTCTTGAGGCTCGGTTGCCTCTCGCTGAAATACAGGAAGACAATACTTATGATGATTTGGAAGATCACAATAATCAACTAAGACTTCCACTCTATCATTAAGGTATGGGAGGTAATACTCATCATAACAATTATAATCGCCATCCTGATGATCCTTTTGCTAAAGTGAAATTTACGATACCCTCTTTTTCTGGTTCTTATGATGCTTAGGCTTATCTTGACTGGGAGATGACAGTTGAGCAAAAATTTAATGCCCATCTTGTTCTTGAACAACATAGAGTTCCTCAAGCCCCTAGTGAGTTTAAAGATTTTGCTATCATATGGTGGAATGAACTGGTTAAAACAAGAACTGATCCTCCAACATGGGATGGATTAAAAGAGGTTATGCGTGTTCGATTTGTTCCTTCTTCTTTTCAGCGGGACCTTCGCAAAAACTTGCAGTGCTTAGACAAAGGTAACATGTCCATAGAGGAGTATTAGCAAGAGTTACAAAAGGGTATGCTGCGTTGTGGGGTAGTAGAAGACATGGATGATAAAATAGCTCATTTTTATGGGGAGTTGGGGCGTGAAATTCAGGACATTGTTGATTACAAGGAATATGATACTGTTAACATATTGTTTCAGCTTGCTATGTTGGCAGAAAAGAACTGTAGGGATGACAACAACAGCAACAATGCACGAGGAGCAACTTCACGACGCGTTTGACGTCTATACCATCCAAAACAGCACCATCTTCGACCTTCCGTGCAGCAACTACACCATCCAATGGCGCCAATGAACTACACTTGCTGCTCCACCTTCTCGCGTGCCAGAGGACAGCAAGACGGCATCATTCGAGCCTTCGTCGCCCACTCCTTCTACAAGTCATACTTCCAATATTATGTGTCGCCGCTGCCAGGGACTTGGTCACATGGTGAGAGATTGCCCGAGCAAACGAGCATACATAGCACGCGATGATGGCGGCTATGATAGTACATTGGATGTTGAAGATGAATATTCTCTTGCTACTAACATTGCAGATACAAATGACGAACACACCGATGAAGCGGTACTTGGTACAGTGGCGACGGAGAACTATAGGAGCATCATTGTGCAGCATGCTTTGAGCTCCAAAGTGGAGGCCGAAGACAAACTACAACAACACGACCTGTTCCACATGTTTCTCGTCGTCAAGGACTGCCGTGTACACACTATAATTGATGGAGGTAGCTGCGATAACATGGTGAACATGGACGTCGTCAAGAAACTTGGTTTGACAATAAGAGCACACCCTCATCCATACCACATTCAATGGTTCAACAACTGCAGCTGATTTTGATGTCATGCCTATGAATGCTTGTTCTCTTTTATTGGGTTGTCATTGGGAATTTGATAGAGATGCTATTAATCATGGTAGAACTAATAAATATACTCTCATGCATAAAGGAAAGAAAATCACTTTGCTTCCCATGACTCCTGCTGAAATTGTACATTTTGAGAAGAGTAAAATCCGTGATGGCAAAGCAACAAAACTAGAATCTGAAAATCAGCAAGTCATTAAGTTAAATTCACCATCATTGCTCACAACTAAATCTGACCTTGCTGATTTACTCAATGCTAAGGGTATTTGCTATGCTTTAGTATGCAGGAAAGCCATGTTTTCACTTCATGAATTGTCTATTAGATTGCCCCCTGCTGTTGCTAACCTTTTTCAGGAGTTTCAGGATGTGTTTCCCTCTGAGATACCCCCTGGTTTACCACCCATGAGAGGCATTGAACACAAGATCGATTTGATTCCAGGAGCATGATTGCCAAATCGTGCAGCGTGCAAGGCTAATCCAGAAGAAACTAAGAAAACTCAGCGACAAGTCCAAGATCTTTTGGACTGTGGGTACATTCATGAAAGCCTTAGCCCATGCTCTGTTCCTATTGTTTTGATTTCTAAAAAAGATGGTACTTGGCGCATGTGTGTTGATTGTCGACCGATTAATAACATCACCATTTGATATCGTTATCCTATTCCTCGCTTAGATGATATGCTTGATGAATTGAGTAGTGCTATCATCTTCACAAAAATTGACTTGCGTAGTGGTTACCACCAAATTATAATGGCACTAGGAGATGAATGGAAACTGCATTTAAAACCAAGTTTGGACTTTATGAGTGGTTAGTCATGCCTTTTGGTTTAACTAATGCACCTAGCACCTTTATGTGGTTAATGAACGAGGTTTTATGTGCTTTCTTTGGATAATTTGTGGTGGTTTACTTTGATGATATCCTCATTAACAGCAAGTCATATGACGAACATCTTGATCATTTATGTGCTTTTTTACTGTTTTGAGAGACGCACGCATGTTTGGTAACCTCGAAAAGTGCATCTTTTGCACCAATCGAGTGTTGTTTCTTGGCTATGTCGTTTCCTCGCAGGGAATTGAGATGGATGAAGCGAAAATTGAAACAATCACTAGCTGGCCAGCCCCAACACCTGTCACGCAGATTCATTTTTTCTTGGTCTTGCAGGTTTTTATCGCCACTTTGTGCGGGATTTCAGCACCATTGCAGCACCTCTACATGAGCTAACGTAGAAGGGAGTGCCGTTTCGATGGGGCGAACAGCAGAAACAAGCTTTTGATGCTTTCAAATCAGAGCTTACACAAGCACCAATGCTACAACTTCCTGATTTCGACAAGACATTTGAGCTAGAATGCGATGCAAGCGGCATTGGTATTGGAGGCGTTCTCATACAAGGAGGTAAACCCATTGCTTTCTTTAGTGAAAAAATTCATGGTCCTTATCTGAATTATTCTACTTATGATAATGAATTGTATGACTTAATGCGAGTATTACAAATTTGGCAACATTATCTTTGGTCTAAGGAGTTTGTCATACATTCCCATCATGAATCGTTGAAATATCTTAAGTGTAAAACCATTCTGAATAAATGACATGCTAAATGGATTGAGTTCATAGATTCGTTTCCATACATCATTAAGCATAAGAAAGGGAAGGAAAATGCCATTGGTGATTCATTATCTAGACGTTATGCCATGCTGTCCCAACATGATCATAAAATCTTTGGTTTGAAAACAATAAAAAGCATTATATCCTACTGATTTGGACTTCAAAGATGCTTTTGAAAATTTTAGAGAAGGAAGAACTTGGAATAAATATGTTCTACGAGTGGGTCTCCTCTATCATGCTAACAAGCTATGCATTCCAGGTAGCTCCGTTCAACTATTACTTTTGCAGGAGGCACACCGAGGAGGTTTGACAGGACATTTTGGAGTGAAGAAAACTGAGAACGTGCTGTTCACACACTTCTTTTGGCCGAAGATGAGGCGTCATGTCGAGCGCTACGTGTCATGATGCACTACTTGCAATAAAGCTAAGTCTCGCCTTAACCCACATGGTCTTTATATGCCTCTTTCTGTTCCTAGTGTACCTTGGGAGGATATTTCTATGGACTTTGTTTTGGGATTGCCTAGGACTAAGAGGGGGAGGGATAGTATTTTTATAGTTGTTGATCGTTTCTCCAAAATGGCACACATTATACCTTGTCATAAGAATGATAATGCCTCACACATTGCTGATGTGTTTATGACAAAAATTGTTCTTTTACATGGTGTGCCAAATACCATTGTTTCTGATCGTGATGCAAAATTTTTAAGTCGTTTTTGGAGAACTTTGTGTTATAAATTGGGAACCAAGTTGCTGTTTTCAACTACATGTCACCCAAAATGGATGGACAAACCAAGGTAGTTAATCGTACTTTATCCACTATGTTGCGGGTTGTGTTGAAAACAAATTTAAAGTTGTGGGAGGAGTGTTTACCACATATAGAATTGGCTTACAACAGACCCGTTCACTCCACGACGAAGGCAGTCCATTCAAGGTAGTGTATGGTTTTAATCCCCGTGCTCCTATTGATCTACTACCTTTGCCTCCTTCTGACACTATAAATTTGAATGCTACACAACAATCTGAATTCATTATTAATATGCATGAAACTACAAAGAAAAAAATTGAAAAGATGAATGAGAAGTATAGGATTGCAGGTAGTAAAGGTAGAAAAGAAGTAAAACTTGAACCGGGTGATTTGGTGTGGTTACATTTGAGAAAAGAGCGATTCCATAACTTGAGAAAATCTAAACTTATGCCACGAGCTGCTGGTCCTTTTAAGATTGTTGAAAAGATTAATGATAATGCACATAAGCTTGGGTTACCTTCCGATTTTGGGGTTAGTCCCACATTTATCATTTCTGATTTGCAACCGTACTTGGGAGAAGAAGATGAACTTGAGTCGAGGACGACTCCAATTCAAGAGGGGAAGGATGATGAGGACATCACAATAGCGGAGACGCACACTGAACTGCAAGGACCAATCACAAGAGCACGTGCACGGTTAATAAATCAGCAGGTTAACTCGCTCCTAACTTCCTTTTCATGTGAGTTTGAGAATAGATAGCTATGTGATGATTTAATTGTTATTAGAAACGATGGAGAACATCAAAAAGTGAAGGGAAGAGGACTTGGGAACATGGAGTACCAGCTGGGACGTCCACAAGTTGATGGAATCAGTTTACAACTTGGGATCGAGTTCAACTCGGTGTCCAGGAGTAGTCCACCATAAAATGGACGCCCAGGACGTAGACGGACTCAATTTTCGACGTTCTACATATGCACGGAAAGAGGAGAAGATCAATTTTCCAGTGGCTCCAGTCCCACCTCAAACTTATTTCGGAGTCATTGGGAATCATCGAAACAATTCGAGTCCAGATTTCTGTCCGGTGCTGCACCAACGAATCGGGCATTTGGGCCTTGTATCCCGTAAGAGTCCATTAGGGATGTGTATAAGAGTGTTTTGGCCGAACCCTAGCCTTTAAGTACTGCAACTGCCGGTCATATTTGATGGGTTTTGCTTAGGTCAATAATATCACAATTCTACGTTTTGTGAGACCCCAACTTCACAATTTCATATCGTGCCTTTGAAGTTCTTGCTTGTGTTCTCGGTTGCACTTGCAGGGATTAGTCTTCTTGGTGAGGTCAAGCATGTGCAGCACGGTTGATAACCAACAGAGCAATGGTGTAGTTATTGCAGGGGTGTTTGAACTGCTCGAGTGTCGCGGATCATCAACATCGATTCCTACATCCCAATCGACTTACCTTTCGGAAGATCGGGCATAAACTACTCATCACCTGAAGCCTTTCCCAAGCCTCGGGAATAGACTCCTTGGCATCTTGCTGGAAGCTGGAAATCCTTCCACGTAGGGCATTGGTCTTGCCCAACGTAAATAACTTGGCGAGGAATGTCGTAGAACACTTCTCCCAAGTGTCTACAGCACTTCAGTTCGCGTAGAACCACTGTTTCACTCTCCCAAGAAGAGGGAATGGAAACAAGCTAAGACGAACAGCATCAGGAGATACGTCCTTGATATTAAAAGTGATGCAAATCTCAAGGAATTGTTGCAGGTGAGCACTTGCATCCTCGTTAGCCTTCCCACAAAATGGGTTGGCTTGCACCATAGTGATCTTGCTAGTCTTGATTTCGAAGTTCACGTCTCCCATGTTAACATGGGCCCAACAGGCACATTGTTAGTAGAGAAAGCCGAAAACTCATGAATGGTTTTCTATGCCATTGGTGTTTCTATTATTGGTGTAGTTACGCTGGCTTGCTTTGTCGCACGAGACTTCTGAGGAGTAATGACACGAGGTCGATCTCTCAAAAGGGATTTGGAATCTTCAACAAAGTTTTTCGGCAAGTGGAGACCAGGCATACACTACCATATTTTAACATAAAAATGCAAAACCAAAGAAAGATTATCCTACAAAAACAAACCCGGGTCCTATTCTATTCACTCAATCATGAAATACTTCGGTTGCCTTCCCCGACAATGACACCAAAAATGATTGTTGATAGTTCTTAAGTATCACAGGTGAAAGTCTGCAAGCGCACGGAAACTATCGATGTAGCATTTCCCCTCAAAAGGTATTCCAAAGGGTGTCATTTATATTCTCCCAAATGAAGGCTAGGTGGAAGCAAAGCAATCATCAAATGGAGAGGATAGATTGGTCTAGGTAGGGTTCTAGCAAGGATGAGCAAATGATAATTGGAGGTACTGTGACACACACAAGAGCATTGCATCCTAAGGGGGTAAATGAGGTAAAGAGGGACTAGGCTAAGAGTTAGGAAGATACCCCTACTATGCTTCTAATATACATATACATAGCCTAAGTTAGTTACTAATAATTATATTAATTATGAATTCTCATGCTGAGTTGATTAACACATCGGGCACGGGTTTACCACTAGCAACACTAGGACAACTCCCGCTAAGAGCTTGTGGCATAGCCGAACGTGGAGGATTACAAAGGACAGATAGGATTGTCACTACCTACTACCTACCTCTTCAACCTGTGGGTCTACACGACATTCAATGCTACTTATCTATCCTAGCACCATGTAATTACCTTAAGAGCCTAGGCACAAGCCATCCTATGGCAATGAACTAAATCATCATTGAACCAATGTTAAAACATAGCATAAGTGATTCTGAAAGCATCTAGGCCCCCATGAGGTATGGTTTCGGTGATTAATGACAACCATTGGATTTTACTAATGAATTTGTGAATGCAAGGTCCTCATATTCACTCAATCGAATGAAATCAATATGTCATTGGAGACCCATATTCAATCAATGTATGAGATCAAATCAATGATATGAAGACAAGAAGTGAAAGCTCTTATGTCAAAGTCACTCAACTAAAATTGATGACACTTAATGCTTTACAATCATCAGAAATATATTTTTAACAAAGTCTAAGAGGTCATTTGAGCAAGACACAAAAGAATCACTTATAAACAACTCGAAGCAAACAAAATCAACTCACCGGATCAACCGATGATACCTCAGAACAACACATCGGTCGAGTTGGTTCAGCTGAAGAAGAAGACCTCAGAACAAAGCACTCACTGGATCATCCGATGTGAATGGCTCATCTACATCGGTCCATCAGTACAATTTGTAATATCATTGGACCAAGTGTAGCACCGCATCATCCGATGTACAGAAGTATACACATCGGTCAATCACTCCAGTAAGCACCAAGTTTGAGTCAATTCTGGAGGAAGAGCCACCGGATCATCCGATGAGAAGACAGGAGCAACATCGGTCTAACAATGGTCATATCTGACACAATGACGTCAGCTAAAGTAAACTTGACCGATGATAACTAAAGGGGAGACATCGGATCATCCGATGTTCGCAAAAAAGTTCTTTCAGCCTACTTTTCCAATGGCTATTTTGTGGAGGCTGACTATAAATACCCCTTTAACCTGTCATTTCGACAAGTCTTGATTACCAGACACTATCAACACATCCACAAGCATTCAAGACCAAGAGCAATCACCTCCACATCATTTCGATCACCTATACACCAAGAGTTAGGCTAGAACTAGCTAGAGAGAGAGCTTGTGTGCCTCCATTCTGGGTGAGTGGACTCTCTAGGATAGTAAGAGAGCCTCAAGGGAGTGCCCTTGGTGTTTGTAACTGTGAGGAGACTTCCAGAGCTTGCCAAGGCGTTTGTGGAAGCCCGGAGGGTCGAAGTTGTACAAGGCTTGAGCTCCACCTTGCCGAAGTTGGCAAATGGAGAGGAATAGTGAAGATCCCTCGTCTCGGTGACTTGGGTGTGGCAAAACCCTTTGGTGCGTGCCACAACGTGGATGTCGGAAGATCTTGACGATCTTGCCGAACCATGGGATAAATCCTGGTGTCTCCTTGGGAGTTTGCATCCTCCTCCTTTCCCTTACGTTTATGCATTTTACATTCCGCAAAGTTCCTATTTACTTGAATGCATAGATAGTTTGCGTAGGGAATTGGGCTTTTAGGAAGTAAGTTTTATTGCTTAGATTTTTTAAAGGAAGCCCAATTCACCCCCCCCTCTTGGGCATTCGATCCTTACAATTGGTATCAGAGCAAGGTTGCTCATAGGATCATTCTAGCTTCACCGCTAGAGAGCTAAAATGGCCAAGGTTGGGGGTTCGGTTCCTATCTTCGAGGGCAAGAACTTTGCCTATTGGAAAGCACGCATGCGCGCTTATCTATAGGATATTGCTCCCGAAGTATGGGAAGCGACCCACGCGGGGTTTGGAGAACATAACTATGTTGGTGATCAAATTAAATGGGATGTTAAAGCTAGTAATGCAATGTATGAGTGCATCAGTCAAGATGTTTTTTCTAGGATTGCTAGCAAAGAAAAAGCTTGTGAAATTTGGGCGTGCTTAATAGAGATTCATGAGGATTCTTCTAGAGTCAAGGAACTTAAATATCACATGCTTAAAGCAAAATATGATGAATTTAAGATGCTACCCCATGAAAATGTCAATGAGATGTTCTCTCGCTTAAATGTGCTTATTGAAGAAATAAATGCTCTTGACATTGCTTCTCTTGGAAAGGGACTCATCAACCGCAAGATCCTCATGCTCCTTCCCAAGCCAAAAGTACAACATCATCAACTCCATGCTCCAAGAAGAGTCGCTTGAGCACATTGATGTTTCGGAGCTCATTGGAGAAATACACGCTCATGAGATGAGTGTGCTTGGGATGATGGAGCAATCATCTTCAAAGACCATTGCTCTAAAGGCCTCCACCAAGAAAACAAGCTTCAAGAAGAAGAAGGTGGTTGATCCTAGCTCAAGTGAAGAAGAACAAGCCTCAAGTGAAGATGATGATGATGAGCTTGTGTTGATGATGAGAAAGTTCTCACGCTTGAACTCCAAGATCACTAAGAAGGGATACACATTTGATCCCAAGAAGAGAGCATTTCTACCAAGGAGAGATGATCACAAGACTTGCTACAACTGTGGTGATCAAGGCCACATCTCCTATGATTGTCCAAAACCGGACAAAAGAAGAGAGAACCACAAGAGCAAGCATCGCAAGCTTGAAGGAAGTGATGATGATTAAGAAGAGGCCAAACCCAAGCCAAGATCCTTTGGGAAGAAGAAACATGACAAGGGCAAGAAGGCAAGGCTCTTCCTAAAGAAGAGAAATGGCCCACAAAAGGTGTTCATGTGTGAGGCAAATGAATGGGTCACCGACGAAGAAACAAGTGATGAAGAGAGTGAAGAGGAAGAAGAAAGCTTGGCTGGCCTCGCCATCGCCAACAATGATGATGCACCTCTTCATCCACCACCCATGTGCCTCATGGCGAAAGGTAACACCAAGGTATGTGACGACTCTAGCGATGATGAGCTTTCCCCCGATGATTTAACTTCTTTGATAAATGAATATCATGCTATCATTAAGAGGGAAAAGAGTAAGGTTAAAGTGCTTGAAGAAACTCGTGCTAGACTTGAGAGTGCTAACATTGATTTGCTTGACAAGTATGAAAGCATACTCAAAGAGCATGACACGCTCAAATCCCATGTCAAGAAAATTGAGGAACAAAAGGCTAAAATCAAGATAGATAATCATGAACTTAACTTAGCACACCAAACACTCTTGGAAGAGCACAATAAGTTAACACAAGAACATCAAACAATTAACCTTGCTCATGACATGCTTGATCAAGAGTTGAAAAATATGAAGAAGCAAACTCTTAATGATAACATATCCATTACTTCTCATGCCACTAATGCTTTGCACAAGTCTTTGCCTTTGAAAGCTAATGCTAGGGAGAAGGACTTGTTGGAAGAAATTGAGAGTCTCCGCACTAGTGTGGCTAGACTTTCAAAAGGGGAGGTCAAACACAAGCAAATCCTCTTCCAACAAGCAAAGGCCTTCAACAAAAGAGGACTTGGATCCTTCCTGGTGCCCAACAAAGGAAAGGTGCCCTCACCGGAGCTAAGAACAAGCTTCATCAAAGAAGTTGGTTCTTATTGCCAACATTGTGAGGTCACCGGTCACCACACAAGGGAGTGTCCTCTTCCTAACCGACCCTCTCCCAAGCTTCCTACTAATTACAAATCTACTTTCAATGATCGTTATTATCTCTTATGTGAAGTAGATGGCAAGGTGAAGGCTAGGTTCATTGGCAAGGACATGAAGGGCATGAAGGGGAAGGTCCCCAAGCAACTTTGGGTCCCAAAGACGCTTGTATCACACATACAAGGACCTAAGTTGGCTTGGGAGCCTAAAGTTAAAAATTGAATTCATGTGTGTAGGTGAACTAAAAAGTCGGAGGAAAGCATTGGGTACTCGATAGCGGGTGCACCCAACATATGCCCGACAATGATGGTATGTTCACCACCATAGAAAACCCCGACAATCATGAACAAGTAACCTTTGGTGATAACTCTAAGGGCAAGGTAATAGGCTTAGGTAAAATTTCTATTTCAAATGACTTATCTATTTCTAATGTCTTGTACGTTAAGTCACTTAGTTTTAATTTACTTTCTATTGCACAACTATGTGATCTTGGGCTAACGTGCACATTTAGCAAAAATGATGTAGTTGTGAGTAGTGAAACTAACCAAGACATAGTCTTCAAAGGATTTCGGCATGGTCATCTCTACCTAGTGGATTTCGCCAACAAGAATGCTAGCTTGACCACTTGTCTTTTCACTAAGACAAGCTTGGGTTGGCTATGGCACCGATGCATAGCGCACATAGGGATGAGCAAACTCAAGAAGTCATTCAAGCTTGGGATGGTGACCGGCATGAAGGATGTCACATTTGAGAAGAACAAGCTTTGTAGTGCTTGTCCAGCCGGGAAGCAAGTTGCTTCACATCATCCAATGAAGACAATGGTGTCAACCTCCAAGCCACTTGAACTACTCCACATGGACCTCTTCGGACCGTCCACATATCAAAGCCTTGGTGGTAACCTCTATTGTCTCGTTATTGTTGATGACTATTCTCGCTATGCTTGGACTTTATTTATAGGTGACAAGAGTGAAACCCCAGAAGTGTTCAAGACCTTCGCCAACTGCACTCAAAGGGAATTTCAACTTCCCATCATCAAGGTCCGAAGTGACAACGGCACCGAATTCAAGAACTACAACATTGGGGAGTGGTGTGACCGTGAAGGAGTGAAACATGAGTTTTCGGCCACATACACTCCTCATCAAAATGGTGTCGTTGAAAGGAAGAACAAGACACTCATCACTCTTGCAAGAGCAATGCTTGATGACTACAGCACGTCAGAGAAGTTTTGGGCCGAAGCGATCAACACGGCGTGCCATGCCGCAAACAGGGTCTACCTACATCGCCTACTTCAAAAGACCCCGTATGAGCTTCTCATTGGGAGAAAGCCCAACATCTCCTACTTTCGAGTCTTTGGATGCAAGTGCTACATCTACCGCAAGAAAAGGCTCGGTAAGTTTGAAATAAGATGCGATGTTGGCATATTCCTTGGTTATGCATCAAACTCAAAAGCATATCGAGTATTCAACCAAACCTCCGGTTTAGTTGAGGAAAGTTGTGATGTTGAGTTTGATGAGACTAATGGCTCCCAAGAGGAGAGTTTTGGTCATGATGAAATAGATGATGAGCCTCTACGAGAAGCCATGAAGAACATGACCATTGGAGACATCAAGCCCGAAGTTGAGGAGAGCCATGATCAAGGGGGAGCCTCAAGTTCCAACAACAACACCTCTATGGCTCCTTAAGTTGACGAAGAAGAGAAGGATGATCCATTGCCAACTCATGACTCACAAGCACAACAACACCAAGAAGAATAAGAAGAAGTCCTTGATCAAGTCCAACCACAAGAGGAGCAACACGCATCACCATCGCCAAGTGCTTCACAACCACTTATGAGGCATGGACGCATCTCCAAGGTGCATCCAATGGACCAAATCATTGGAAATCCGTCAAGGGGTGTAAGTACACGTTCTCGCCATCTCGCTTCATTTTGTGAGCACTACTCGTTTGTTTTGTGTGTAGAACCCACTCACATTGAGGAAGCACTCCAAGACCCAAATTGGGTGATGGCTATGCAAGAAGAACTCAACAACTTTATCCAAAATGAAGTTTGGGTGATGGAGGAGTGACCCAAGGACAAGAACATCATCGGAACAAAGTGGGTATACCGCAACAAACAATACGAGAATGGCATTGTGGTCTGCAACAAGGCAAGACCTGTGGCCAAAGGGTTCTCGCAAGTTGAAGGACTAGATTTTGGGGAGACAGTTGCCCCGGTCGCCCGGCTAGAAGCCATCCGTATACTCCTTGCCTTTGCATCACATCATAGTATTAGACTTTATCAAATGGATGTGAAAAGTGCCTTTCTTAATGGTTACATTAACGAGCTTGTTTATGTTGAACAACCTCCCGGGTTTGAAGATCCGAGGAATCCTAATCATGTGTATAGGTTGCACAAGGTGCTCTACGGGCTCAAGCAAGCACCTAGGGCGTGGTACGAACGACTACGGGATTTCCTCATCATGCAAGGATTCAAGATCGGGAGGGTGGACACTACACTCTTCACCCAGGACATTAACGGAGATTTGTTCATTTGTCAAATTTATGTTGATGATATTATTTTTGGTTCAACTAACGAAGCTCTTAGCCATGAGTTTGGCAAAATGATGTCTAGGGAATTCGAGATGTCAATGATTGGAGAGCTCAATTTCTTCCTTGGATTTCAAATCAAGCAACTTCAAGAGGGGACCTTCGTCTATCAAGAGAAGTACACCAAGGACCACTTGAAGAAATTTGAGATGGGAGATTGTAGCTAAAGAAGCACTCCAATGGCAACCAATTGTCATCTCGACGCGGATAAGGACAGTAAACCTATTGATCAATCTAACTACCGTTCTATGATTGGTTCATTACTTTACCTTACCGCATCTAGGCCCGATATCATGTTTAGTGTATGCTTGTGTGCTCACTTTCAAGCGGCACCTAAAGAATTGCATAGGAAGGCGGTCTTTAGGATACTTAGGTATCTTAAGCATACCCCTAGTGTGGGCTTGTGGTACCCTAAAGGTGCAAAATTCCATCTTGTGGGATGCTCGGATTTGAACTTTGCCGGATGCCACGTGGATCGCAAGAGTACCTCCGGTGGGTGCCACTTGTTTGGGCGTTCCCTAGTATCTTGGTCAAGCAAGAAGCAAAATTCCGTCGCCTTGTCCACGGCGGAAGCAGAATATATTGCGGCCGGTGCATGTTGTGCCCAAATTCTTTATATGAAGCAAACCCTTTTGTACTTTGGGATTAAAATTGGTTGTGTGCCTCTCCTTTGTGATAATGAAAGTGCGGTTAAGATAGCTAAAAACCCCGTTCAACACTCACGCACTAAGCACATTGATATTCGCCATCATTTCCTGAGGGACCATGAAGCTAAGGGAGACATCTCATTGCGAGGGGTTAGGTCCGAAGAACAATTAGCGGATATCTTCACTAAACCACTTGATGAGAAAACCTTTTTTAGGCTAAGAAGTGAATTAAATGTGCTAGATGCATCAAACGTCATGTAAGTTGCCATGATCATGTAAGAATGCATATCATATAGGTCTTGCCTAACTCTCAAAGGATATGGGTGAGCAAGGGTTAGCTTGGGATGGAGGTTCTTTTGGGTTTTCCAAGGCTTGGAGAGTGGTTCTCCCTGAAGAAGCCTTTGAAAGGTTCAAACTTGGCAAGATAGATTTATTTTATGCCTTGCATGATGCCTGCCATATAGACTTACAATTTCTTGCATTATAACATGGTTGGCATTGCATACGGTAGATTGTCACGAAGGGGAACCCACCTCATGAGAAAGAGACTTGTTTGAAATGCAATATCTCAACTCATACAAGGTGGAAAGAACAAAATGTTAGGTGCGTTAATGCCTAGAGGAACATGCTTCAAAGAGATAGAAGTCTTTATACTCTAGCTCAGAAAGCATGGGCCTTACATTTTATTTGGATAATTTCCTTCCCATTTTCTTCCTTCGGTGTTCTATTTGCTTTAAGGATTAGCCAAGTTATTGGCATATTAGCATTTTTGGGGGGTAAGGGGTTGCCCAAAAAGTCCTAAGACATGTATTTCTCTTTGCTTGTTTGTTTGATCAAAGGACATATATGGGATGTTTTTGTTCTACTCTCATCGGATTATACGATGCCTAGGTCAATCTCTCATCGGATCGATAGGTGTTCAATCCCCAAAAATCAGTTCAGTCAAGTGTGACTAATCGACCGACGAGTTCATCCTGAGAAACATCGGTCCATCTTGTGTTCACAAGTCTGGAGCTGTGCCAAATTACACCGATGCTACTTCCTCCCACGTCGGACCATCCGGTGTCAACAATCCATTTTTGAACACCCTTACTGTACCATTTGACTGATGCTCCCATCCTTCAACGTCGGTCCATCCGGTGTCAACGGCACTTTTCTAAAAAACCTTATTGTGGCATTCGACCGGTGCATCTATCGTTCAACATCAGTCCATCCAGTGTTAAAAAGTCGGCTAGGGTTTGGGACCCACTATTTAAACCGGTCGTTCGTCTCTTTTCTCTCTCTCCCCGATCTCGTTTGCCACCGCCGCCAACTTTCTCACCAAGCGTCACCACCGCCGCCGGACGCCGCCGCCGCCCTCCGGCCGCAGCCGCAGCCGCCGGACGCCGCCGCCGCCCTTCGGCCGCCGCCACCCGTCGCCGCCCGCCGCCTCCATCACCTAGCGCCACTGCCTCCATCACCAAGCGCCGCCGCCGCTCCACCCAAGCGTCGCCGCCGCCGCTCCTGCGTCGCCGACCACCGCTCGCACACCACCGCCGCCCAGCCACACCTCCATCACCTCGTCGATCTCCGCGTCTCCGTTCCATGTGTTCGACGTCGTCGACTTCGTTCACGCGCCCGATCGCAATGGCTCGCGACAAGAAGAACAAGGGAAAGGCCATCGCGGAGCCGACCGCGAAGAAGCAAAAATTGTCAAAGGAGGAGAGGAAGGCATTGATGGCCGCTCGCGCCGCCGAGGAGTGTGAGCGTGGCCGAGGGGGATCACTGAGGATCCGTGAGGCTCGTCCGAGGCAGCCTCTTGTGATCGATGACTCCGAGGCCGAAGAAGAGCCAGTAGAGCCTCTCGTCCGCCGGCGCTCAGCCCGGACCTGTGGGGGTCATCCCGCGGCAGCTCCATGTCCGAGACCGACGGCTGCCGATCGTCGTGAGGACAGGGAGGCCCAGCGAGCCATCTACGAGATGGACACCACTGTCCATGTCGCTGAAGGAGTCCGGTTGACTGACTACCAGAAGATGAAGGCCAAGAAGCTCCGCAGACTCAGGTAGAGTGTGCTTCTTGAGGAGTGGTACCCGCAGCCCAGAGAAGCCCTTGTGGACAGTCGTTTCTGGACTGTGACACTAGCGTCCCTCTACGAGACCTATAGACGCCGAGGTCACAAGTTGTTCCAGCACAACTTTCTGGACTGGGATCAGCTCGCTCTGGCTGCCGAGACGGAGATTCGCCCATACTTCGAGAGGTACAGAGGTTTGGTGCACCTGATGTCCTATGAGAGGAGTGCCTATGTGGAGGATTGGGTACGCGTGTTCTACGTCACCCTCTACGTCTCTGAGGGCAGAAGATCGATTGATTTCATGTTCATGGGACAGCACTACCACTTGATGAGGCAGACCCTGGCACAGCTGCTAGGCGTGGACCTGCACGACACTTGCGTGCATGAGAGAGTATATGGTCAGGCAGACCCGCCGAGGAGGCCGCTCACTGGAGGAGTGGCACCAGCTCTGGAGGAGATACGTTCTTTGTTTGGTCCTACCTTCTCTCCAGACCAGCCGAGGGTACCGGCTCTGTTGACCCCAGCTGCGCGCATAGTGCACCTCGCCTTGCGCCGCACGCTCTTGCCGAGGTCAGGTTACATGGAGGGCTACATCAGAATCTCCTGTTCTACATCATGAACGGGATGGAGTTCGACATAGTGGACGTCCTCATATGCAAGATGGAGGACATGATCACAGATGGAGTGGGGATGATGAGGCAGCTCGTGTCTGGACACTGGATCAGCTACCTGCTCTCCATGATGGTCCCTGAGGAGTCCGCCGTGCATGACCGCCTCACTGACGAGAGCGTCACACGGTTTAGCCACTACCGTGCCCCAGCTCCTGGAGACCGCCGCCTTGGCCATCCAGTCGAGCGTCAGGTCAGGGCTCATCTTTCTGAGGAGGACTGGTCGGACTTGGAGACGGAGGATGAGAGGCTAGCCGAGGTAGAGGCACAGGGTGATTACCTGCAGCACATATGGTCCGAGAGCGACACCGACGACAGTGTCGAGGAGTACTTTCCACCTCCTCCCTCACCCAGGCAACACGACGCGGAGGCTGGAGGCTCTACAGTGCCACCACCTACTCCACCTCCCGTCACTGAGGCACAGGTCACTCAGCCGTCAGAGCTGACTTCGCTCCTCTAGCAGATGGTTGAGCAGCGGCGTCTGGACAGGCTGGCAGCTGAGCAGGCCCAAGCAGAGCAGGCTACCCGCCTCCTTGAGCTCCAGCAGCAGGAGGAGATGCAGCGTAAGATAGCCCGTGAGAGGCGTGAGGACACTAACCGGCTGACTGGACTCATAGACCAGATGCACCAGCGCACCCTCGACCAGCAGCAGCAGACGCAGCAGGCGATGATGGGCATCCTGGGGTTGATCACCAACCTCTACACCCAGACCAGGATTGCCCTCCCGTCGCAGCTGCCAGGCGTCGCTCCACCACCACCAGTCCTTGCTCCAGCTGCCGCTTCGGTGCCGTCTACGCCGATCCCCTCCTTCAGCATGTCTCCTTTGCTGGCTCCTGGCGCACCGATTCACTCCCCACTGCCGGCTATGACCCTGTTCCAGCAGACGCCGGCCTCCATCGTCAGTGCCCATGTTCCAGCAGCTCCTACACAGCAGGCACCGACGGTGGCTCCTACGGCTCTGGCAGCTCCTTCCACCGCTACTCCAGGCAGCAGCTCCGACGACAGCACTCCCGACGGTGACCAGTTCATCATTGCGCCCAGTTCTCAGGGTCCTTAGGCACTCGGATCCCTTTTTGGTGCCTTGATGCCAAAGGGGGAGAAGAGTTAGAGGAGTCAGGGGGAGGAGAGCTCAGTCTCAGGGGGAGTGTCCTAGCTATAGAGGGAGTCGGGGAGTCCTTCTTTTGAGTTATCTTTTGTAATTTGGAGTTTATCTATATTATCTTTTGTAATTCGGCACTTTTGCTAATCATTTTGTGTTTATTGATTACTCTTAAGTTATTAATCGATTGAGCTCATTTGGTGCCTATCACTTATTCACTTGAGTTATTCTTTGATTGAGCGTTCAAATTTTAAGTGTGATAATCTTGTATTCATTGAATATCCGTTTAAGTTTCATTCTATCAAATTTATTACTATTGCGCTTTAATTGTTGTGTTGTCATCAATCACCAAAAAGGGGGAGATTGAAAGCATCTAGGCCCCCATGAGGTATGGTTTCGGTGATTAATGACAACCATTGGATTTTACTAATGAATTTGTGAATGCAAGGTCCTCATAATCACTCAATCGAATGAAATCAATATGTCATTGGAGACCCATATTCAATCAATGTATGAGATCAAATCAATGATATGAAGACAAGAAGTGAAAGCTCTTATGTCAAAGTCACTCAACTAAAATTGATGACACTTAATGCTTTGCAATCATCAGAAATATATTTTCAACAAAGTCTAAGAGGTCATTTGAGCAAGACACAAAAGAATCACTTAGAAACAACTCAAAGCAAACAAAAATCAACTCACCGGATCAACTGATGATACCTCAGAACAACACATCGGTCGAGTTGGTTCAGCTGAAGAAGAAGACCTCAGAACAAAGCACTCACCGGATCACCCGATGTGAATGGCTCATCTACATCGGTCCATCAGTACAGTTTGCAATATCATTGTACCAAGTGTAGCACCGGATCATCCGATGTACAGAAGTATACACATCGGTCAATCACTCCAGTAAGCACCAAGTTTGAGTCAATTCTGGAGGAAGAGCCACCGGATCATCCGATGAGAAGACAGGAGCAACATCGGTCTAACAACGGTCATATCTGACACAATGACGTCAGCTAAAATAAACTTGACCCATGATAACTAAAGGGGAGACATTGGATCATCCGATGTTCATAGAAAAGTTCTGTCAGCCTACTTTTCCAACGGCTATTTCGTGGAGGCTGGCTATAACTACCCCTTTAACCTGTCATTTCGACAATTCTTGATTACTAGACACTATCAACACATCCACAAGCATTCAAGACCAAGAGCAATCACCTCCACATCATTTCGATCACCTATACACCAAGAGTTAGGCTAGAACTAGCTAGAGAGAGAGCTTGTGTGCCTCCATTCTGGGTGAGTGGACTCTATAGGATAGTAAGAGAGCCTCAAGGGGAGTGCCCTTGGTGTTTGTAACTGTGAGGAGACTTCCGGAGCTTGCCAAGGCGTTTGTGGAAGCCTAGAGGGTTGAAGTTGTACAAGGCTTGAGCTCCACCTTGCCGAAGTTGGCAAACAGAGAGGAATAGTGAAGATCCCATGTCTCGGTGACTTGGGTGTGGCAAAACCCTTTGGTGGGTGCCACAACGTGGATGTAGGAAGATCTTGACGATCTTGCCGAACCACGGGATAAATCCTCGTGTCTCCTCGGGAGTTTGCATCCTCCTCCTTTCCCTTACGTTTATGCATTTTACATTCCACAAAGTTCCTATTTACTTGAATGCATAGATAGTTTGCGTAGGGAATTGGGCTTTTAGGAAGTAAGTTTTATTGCTTAGATTTTTTAAAGGAAGCCCAATTCACCCCCCCCCCCCCCCTCTTGGCATTCGATCCTTACAGATTCACATTAACATAATCATGTCATAGCTAATTAGAATATAGTGGGGGTTTTAGTGTTTATGATAATATAAGGAGAATGGTATAACATAATCATAAATACTACTCCTACAACATATATGGAATCCAAAATCAGATAAGAAATGCTTCATCCAAGTATATGAACAATAGAAGACTAAAGATAACATCTTTATTAAGAGCGAAGTCGCAAACACAAATAGGAATATGAGAGTCATACCTTTCCAAATTAGGAATTGGGAAGAGACTCATTCTACTCCTCTCTATAGGATCGAAGAGAATGTGTGAAGCTACCAGAGGCGTGGTGAATGGTAGATTGAAAATTTTTAGCGGAAGCAACAAAAAACCCCTCGGTAGAAAATGATTTGTTAAAGAAATTGTGTGTGCGACTAATCTAAAGGTGACCAATTGTAACTAAACAAGTATAGATTGTGGAGAGTCAAGTCACGAAGACATCACAACAGGAATCACGAAAATCTGTCGAGAAAAACTCAAGTTACGATTGAAAGATCAAACAAAGGTCAATCTAATTTACCCAAGAAAAACAGTTCTGGAATACTGCGAAGAAACTCCTGTAGATCAGAGACCACAAATCCAATTACCGTGAAATTTTGAAAGATGATAGAAAATCAAGTTGTGAAGACAACCCAAAAAGAATCACATCATTCGGATCTGTAAAACTCGAGTTATGATAAAACCACCGAATCAAGGTAGTGCTGTGCAGAAACTCGACGAGAAAGACTTGACGAAAACAAGTTGGACGAACATGGCACAATAGTTCCTTCAAACTATGAATTTTATTGATGAAAATACAAGAGGAACAGCCCAAAAGTAGTGTTCCATGAGCTCTGGCCTCCCTTGCTTATATAACCAGCCCTTAGGCCAACCCAAAACTAACAAGGACTCTAATCAATTCACGAATTGAAACTTTCCATAACTACTCAAGACCCTTCTATACGCAGATAGAAGCAATCTTTGGACTTCCAAACACCAAGGAACGTATCCCAAATTCCTAAAACAACTCAAATTCATGACCCACATGAAATCCTACCATAACCAACTCAAAACTTTCCTTATTTGAGTAAAACAGGACTCAGCCGCAGCGTGAGTCTATAACCTAGTCGGATGGACCTTTCCGACCAATTCTTTACGAACACTTCTCTTCATCATGCCTCGGAACCAAGTAGCCATGTCCATACACTCCTTGCACACGTGCAAATATCTTCCAACGACGTCCAAGATACCTTCATATGCATTGTTCTTGATTCAAACATGTTGTGCAACCTCCCGATCAACTCAACCACAATTCCTCCCGAACTTGGTTGTTGAACCTCATATTCTCCCTAAGACTAGTTCAATAGATATCATCACCAACCATGTCTTGAACTCAAGAAACACCTGCACCTTAACAAACAACCATACTTCCGAGCACAAGTCCTCAACCTGACTCTCGTTAGTTCCGACAACCACAACACCTTACGTGAGCACCTCACATAAGTATGTTGCAAACCTTAGCAAAAAGATATTAACCATAACCACCAAAGAACACCAAAAACTTAGTAGAAGAAAGCTAAGCAACCTTTCCATAATCCCAAAAAATCAAGTTCGAAACATTGCAAATTAAAAGAAGAACCACTGCGGTCAAGCTCCGAACCTTGCCAAAGCTAACCGGAGCTTCCCAAAGCTAGTCGGACATAGCGTCAGAGCTTACCAAAGCTAGTCGGACCTAGCGTTGGAGCTAACAAAAAAGGCGGACCTAGCGCTGGAGCTTACCAAAGCTAGTCGGACCTAGAGCCAGAGCTAACCAAAGGTAGTCGAACCTTACGTCGGACCTTGCCGGAGCTACCGAAAACAAGTTGGACCTATCATCAGACCTTGCTGGAGCTCGGACCTAGAGTCGTACCTTGATGATAAAGGTGTTTTGGTAGTATTCAAAACTTTTATTGTCAAAGCCTATGTATTCAGCACACATAAGTCTCACAATCTCCCCCTTGATGAATGCATTGGCAACACAACTTAAAATCCGAACATTGGCTTATTCTCATGAAAATTTTTGAAGACAATTTCTCTCCCTTTTTGAAAATCAAATGAGATAGAAGTATAGAAATGAATTTCTCCCCCTTGCATACTTCTCCCCCTTTGATAATGTAGTCAACAAGGTACAAAAGAGAAATTTTAATTTGTTGTGAGCACATTATAACATATACATTTAGAACAAAGCTCATCCAAGTCATGTTATCAAGTAACTTGCACTATCACAATAATGAGATACATAAAGTAGTGTAAGCCATGCTAGAGATCAAATGTAGCTTTCAATTTAAGCAAGTCATGATCTCACAAACTTAACGATTTCAAAACCTGAAGGCATGATACTTGTTGCTGCAATTTCTTTTTTTTAAAGCACAAATTTTGATTATATAAAATTTGCAAGAGATTATATGTGCGTCTGCCTTATTCTAGTCAACCAAGCCAAGCCTATGTCATTTGACAATCGGAAGCTTAAGCACATGGTTTTAGTCATACAGACCTTCTTCCAAGTTCATATCTAAGTGCAATGATAAGCCATCTCAAAAGAAGAAGTGCTATGCATGCATATTCTCTTGATCTTTTCTCAATTTATATTTGTTCATAAAACATGTGAGTTGATTTCTTAATTAATTCATTATGACTAAAAGCACTTGTCATCATGCAACAAGTGCAAAATAGCAAGAAAGTTCGATCATGACCAGATTTAGTGTAAGTAATTATTACAATTACTAGTCATGGCAAAAACTACAAAATGTATAACATGAGTAATGTAGTAAGAACTTTCAGCATGTCAAGGGAATCACAAAGTCATATATGTATGAAATATTATGCTCATATTATTTTTAAATTCAGATTCCAAATTTGAAAGCTCCCCCTTAACTTAAGCCATGAGGATGCATAACCCCTATTTCGCTACGAATGTAACAAAAACGAGTGAAATCCAAAGGTTTTGTAATAATGTCAGCCAATTGTTGTTCGGTATCTACATGGTGAAGCACAATGTTTCCTTTTTCAACATTATCACGGAGAAAGGCATACTTAATATCAATGTGTGTAGTTCTAGAATGTTTCACGTGGTTTTTAGCAATGCAAATGGCACTAGTGTTATCACAAAACAGTGGAACACTATCTAGATCAACCCATAGTCATTAAGTGTTTGAATAATCCAAAGAATTTGTGAGCAAGCACTAGCAGCAGCTACATATTCAGATTCGGCTGTGGATTGTGCAACTGAACTTTGTTTTCTAGAGGACCAAGCAACAAGTGAATTACAAGAAAATGACAAGCACCGGAAGTACTTTTCCTATCAATCCTACAACCCCCAAAATCAGCATTCGAAAAAGCTTTCAATGTAACGATTGAGGAAGAAGGAAGAAAAATGCCAAATTCTTGAGTTCCATGTAAGTACCTTAGAATTCTTTTGATGGCTTGACGATGTGAAGCACATGGGGAAGCTTGAAATCGTGCACAATGACATACGCTAAATTGTATGTCCGGTCTTGATGCCGTGAGGTACAAAAGTAATCTGATCATGCTTCTATATTCTTTTTGATCCACGGGTTCTCCATCTTCATCAAGTGTTGATGTTGTTCCCATTGTTGTCCGAAGAGGCTTGCTTTTGTCCATGTTGAAACGCATGAGAAGGTCCCTTGTATACTCCATTTGATGCACAAAGGTACCTTCTCCGGTTTGCTTGATTTGCAGCCCCAAAAAGTAAGTGAGTTCACCCATCATACTCATTTCAAATTATGAACTCATCATTGCTGAATACTTGGACACAAGATCATTAGAAGCACAACCAAAGATAATATTATCCACATACACTTGAACGAATAATGAGTCATTGCCATGCTTAAGCACAAAAAGAGTTTTATCAACCTTGCCCATGGTAAACCCCTTTTCAAGTAAGAATGTTTTTAACCTATCATACCATGCTCTAGGATCTTGTTTTAGACCATACAGGGCTTTAGTCAGTTTGGAAAACATGATTAGGAAAATCTGGATTTTCAAAACCAAGTGGTTGCTTAACATAAACCTCCTCATCTATGTAGCCATTGAGAAAAGCACTTTTTACATCCATTTGATATAACTTGAAACCTTTAGATGCCGCAAAAGCTAACAAAATTCTTATGGCTTCTAATCTAGCAACAGGAGCAAAAGTTTCATCAAAATCTAGACCTTCAATTTGTGTGAAACCTTGAGCAACCAATCTAGCCTTATTCCTAATCACAACCCCATCCTCACTTTGTTTATTTTTAAACACCCATTTAGTTCCAATTAAAGTGTGATCTTGGGATGGAGGTATTCCAAACATTATTTCTTTCAAAATTTTCTAACTCTTCTTGCATGGTAAAAATCCAAGATTCATTAGTAGTGCGTGTGATATATCTTTGGGTTCGAAAGAAGCAACAAAAGCAGAATGAGCATGAGAATTAGGGTCGGAAAACCTGGATCTTGTAACTCGTTCATGCAAGCTTCCAATTATCTGTTGCGGGGGATGATTCTTGTAAATTCGTTGGGGAACAGATGTCTCACAAGCTTCTTCTTCATTAGGTTCATTGCATATTGATGAGCTTGTGGCTTGAGGACAATCTGGATCAGCAATTATGGTTGTCGGTGCTGGTTGAGAATCAACATCCGGAGCTGAACCAAAGTCATTAGCTGCTGAATTTTCGGGCAGCAGCTCCACTTCTTTCTCATCTTTAACAAAAATGCTCTCCCCCTGCGGATATGGATCTGGACCTGCAATGTTTGAGCTAGTACCTGTGCTAGCTTCATCAAAAGACACCTCACAAGTCTCCACAATTTTTTTTGTGTCAACTAAAAGCACACGATAGCCTCTAGTATGAGATGGATAATCTAGAAACATTCAATCAATGGATCTAGGTTCAAATTTATCAAGATTACCAAGTTTCTTAATAGAGCATTGTAACTAAAGAACCAAAAGTGTGTAACACTAGGCCTATGTCCAAACTGAAGCTCATATGGTGTTTTACCTATCTTAGCGCACAAGAAAACACGATTCGAGACATAACAAGCGGTTGCAATCGCACCAGCCCAAAATTTCCTAGGAGTTTGATATTCATCAAGCATAGTCCTAACCGTCTCAACTAAGGTTCTGTTCTTTCTTTCTACAACACCGTTTTGTTGAGGTACATATGGTGAAGAAAATTGATGATCTATTCCATTTTCAGCACAAAAGTGAACAAAAGATTGATTCTTAAATTCAGTTCGGTTATCACTTCTAATTGCTTTTAAAGATCCTAGGTGATCAATTGATAATCTAAGAAATAAATTTCTAAAGTGACTAAAAGTTTCATTCTTAGATGCCATAAAGTAAACCCAAGAGTATCTAGAATAATCATCAACAATCACAAGAACATACCATTTACCTCCGAAGGATTGAACACGTAAAGGTCCTACGATGTCCAGGTGCAAAAGTTGACCTGGTTCAGTTGTCATGATCATTGTGAGAGGGGTATGTGAACCTGCAACCATCTTAGCATGTCCACAAGAAGAGCACACAATTTCTTTGTCCCTTAGGCAGAAAACATATGCGATCAAGAGCACTAACACACGTGAGATGATCAAAGCCTATGTGACCAAGTCTACGATGCCAAAAATATAAGTCTTTGGAATCATTAGCAACTAGACACCTATGCTTAAAGGAAGACATATCAAAATCAGCTTTCAAAACTGTTCCAAACTGAGACATGTTAAAAATAAGCTCACTATTTGAATCTACAACTTTGCAACAATTTTTATCGAAAATTATTTCCAAATTTTCATCTAGCAATTGTGAAACAGAAAGCAAATTGTATTTCAAATTTTTAACAAGTGCCCCATCCTTCAAAGTGTAGTGATCATTTACTCTAACTGAACCCTTAGCAATTATAGGAGTTGAAGAATTATCGGCAAAAGTAACATTCTCTACACGTGACACAAAACAAAGGGTGGAGAACCATTCCTTGTTACCGGTCATGTGGCGTGAGCAACCTGAATCCACAATCCAAATGTTCTCCTTTCTCAAGCGTGTAACCTACATAGAAGAACAATACGTCGATGACTCAATACTGGAGTTAGTCAAGGCATTTAAGAATCCAATACTGAGTCACACGACGTGCAGCAGCAAAAACATGTGAACGCTGAGATAAAACAGTAGGTTTATGAGTCAAAGTTTCAGATTTTTTGTTCTTAACTACTGACCTATAAGGTGTTACTTGTGTAGCACAAAAATCAGTAGCTCTGGAGGCAAAAACATAAGGTCTAGAGGTAAAAACAGAAGGTCTGGAGGCAAAAACTGAAGCTCCGGACTTATAACAGCAGGTTGCATGTTCCTGACATTCGATTTAGTATGTGCAGCAAATTTTGCATGAGAGTTATAAGATATAGCTTGCATTCTTTCCTTTTATGTTGTTTAGCTAGTTTGTAACAAAAATCAATGACGTGACCATCTCTACCACAATAGGTACAATGAAATTTACTTAGTGTTCATGTGTAGATGAGAATGTAGTATATTTATTTGAACCCGAACGTGGCAACACTCCCGCAGATTTAAAAACCACCTCTTTTGGTTTAGGAACTATTTTAATAAAACCACTTCCTAATGACATTACAATTTTAGGTGGATGTGCCTTAGCATGAGCATGAGAATCAAAACCTAAACAAGTTTTATCATTGCAAGATTTGGATGAATTCAGTAGCAAGTTTAGATTTTTGTTCCCAATACAAAATTGCTCTAGTGTCCTATTCATGTCATCAAGTTTCTTAGACAATTCTAGGTAGTTTTCACATGATGTTTTTCCTTTTAATTTGCAATTAGAACAATATTTAACTTCGTGAGCATGTAAAGCATTGTTTAGTATTGAAATTTCATTCATAGAATGTTTTAGTTTCTTCTCAAGATCATCATAGGTAGAACAATGCAAACCAATTGTATAACAAGAAGCATCTTTTAAGTTCCTATCATTAAGTGCAGCAAGCTTTTTGTTCTTTTCAATCTCTAAATCAGGTTTATCAAGAGTGGAGGAGTGTGCACTTCTTAAGGAGGACAATTGTTCATATATTAAATCGCATGAGGAACAAGAATCATCACTAGGAATCAAGGTTTTTAAACGGTTGATTTCAGATTCTAGTGATTCAATTTTAGCAGCATTATCTCTAAGCTTATTGTCTTTTTTCTTGACAATAACAGTTGCACAAGAAATTGCATCACACATTTCATTACAGGTAGTACATACCTCATTGTCGTCACTGTTGTGTTCTGCATCCTCCTGACATGATCTTGATCTTGTTTTGCCCGCCATGAAGTATAAGTTGGCCACATCATGATCATCTTCATCACTTTCAATGTCTACACCACTTGAGCCTAGTTTATGAAGCGCGTTGATAAAACTGTTTATTAGTTTGCGTCCTGTAAAACCCTTCTTCTTCTTGTTGATGTTGAAAGTAGAGGACTTAACTTTATTCTGCTTTTCATCAAAGGTAGAAGGACCTGAAAGGTTAGGGAAATCCGTATGAAAGTGTTCTGCCTTACCACATTGAAAGCATCGTTGAGGTCCGAAGCTTCCTCTTTTTCTAGTTCTCAAATTTTGCAATGCTTTTGAGAACCGGGTAGAGATGAGCGTTAGCTCTTCTTCTGGAAATTCTTCAATCAGTTCTATGGTTAGTGAAGATAGCAAAACAAGTGTATTGCTAGATGAAGATTGACCGGAGCTAGGCATATCACGTTGAGAAACAAATGCAAGGGACTTGTTGGGGTTGTTACGTGAGATTATGTCAATTCCATGAGTTTTCAATTTAGAATATAGCAAATCTAATGTAAGTGTACTCATGACAATAGATTCACGAATAGATGTGACTTTCATCTCCCAAATTTACATGTCTAATGCACTTAACAATTGCCTAGCATTTTTAGCATCTGAAAAATTAACATTGACACTACGCAAGTTGCTGAGAATTTTATTAAAGCGAGCAAAAAGGTCATCAATGGACTCATCGGTTTGCATCACGAAGCGCATGTATTCCTGTTTGAATATATCCTGCTTTACCTCCTTGATCGTGTTGGATCTTTCGTGGTAGTCACAAAGTGCTCTCCACACATTGTATGTCGATCGGAGGTGTGCAACATGGTCGAAGTCACTCTAAGTTAGTCCTTGGATTATCAAGTTGCGGGCTTTGTTGTTGTTGTCGACATCTCTTAAGTTTGTAGCCGTGACTTGATCGTTTGGTGGCACGTCATAAGGCTTGTACACCTTTTCCCATATTGTGAAGCCTTGTGCCTGGATGAAAGATTCTATATGTGCTTTCCAAACCTGAAAATCAATACCACTAAAAACACAAGGTTTTGTGAAGTATTTCTCCATGATGATTAGTCAAAAACACGTGCAAATCACAAAAATTAGACCACCGTGGCTCTGATACCAATTGTAAGATCGAAGAGCACGTGTAAAGCTACCAGAGGGGGGCTGAATGGTACATTGAAACTTTTTAGCAGAAGCAACAAAAAACCCCTCGGTAGATAACAATATGTTAAAGAAATCATGTGTGTAACTGATCTAAAGGTGATCAATTGTAACTAAACAAGTACATATTGTGGAGAATCAAGTCATGAAGATATCACAACAAGAATCACAAAAAATCTGTCGAGAAAAACTAAAGTTACGATCGAAAGATCAAACATAGATCAATCTGTTTTACCCAAGAAAAATAGTTCTGGAATACTGCAAAGAAACTCGTGTAGGTCACATACCACAAATCCAATTACCGTCAAATTTTTATAGATGATAGAAAATCAAGTTCTGAAGACAACCCAAAAATAATCACATCAATCGGATCTGTAAAACTCGAGTTATGATAAAACCATCGAAGCAAGGTAGTGCTGTGCAGGAACTCGACGAGAAAGACTTGACGAAAACAAGTCGGGCGAACAAGGCACAGTAGTTCCTTCAAACTACGAATTTTATGGATCAAAATACAAGAGGAACTGCCCCAAAGTAGGGCTCCACGGGCTCTAGCCTCCCTTGCTTATATAACCAACCCTTAGGCCAATCCAAAACTAACTAGGACTCTAATCCTACTCAATTCACGAATCGAAACTTTCTATAACTACTCAAGACTCTTCTATACGTAGATAGAAGCAATATTAAGGCTTCCAAACACCTTAGGAACGTATCCCACAATCATAAAAAAACTCAAATTCGTGACCCACATGAAATCCTATCATAACCAACTCAAAACATTCCATATTTGAGTAAAACACGACTCAGTCGCAGCCTGAGTCCATAACCTAGTGGGTTGGACCTTTCCGACCAATTCTTTATGTCCACTTCTCTTCATCACGCCTCGGTACCAAGTATCCATGTCCATGAACTCCTTGCACACGTGCAAACATTTTCCAACAACGTCCATGATACCTTCATATGCATTGTTCTTGATTCAAACATGGTGCGCAACCTCCCGATCAACTCAACCACAATTCCTCCCGAACTTGGTAGTTGAACCTCATCTTTTCCCTAAGACTAGTTCAATGGATCCCATCACCATCCATGTCTTGAACTCAAGCAACACCTGCACATGAATAAACAACCAATACTTCTGAGCACAAGTCATCGACTTGACTCTCGTTATTTCCGATAACCACAACACCTTACGTGAGCACCTCACATAAGTATGTTGCAAACCTTAGCAAAAAGATGTTAACCACAACCACCAAAGCACACCAAAAACTTAGTAAAAGAAAGCTAAGCAAACTTTTCATAATCCCAAAAAAACAAGTTCAGAACATTGCAAATTAAAAGCAGAACCACTGCGGTCAAGCTCCGAACCTTGCCAAAGCTAACCGGAGCTTCCCAAAGCTAGTCGGACCTAGCGCTGGAGCTTACCAAAGCTAGTCGGACCTAGCACCGGAGCTAACCAAAAAACGCGGACCTAGCGCCGGAGCTTTCCAAAGCTAGTCGGACCTAGAGCCGGAGCTAACCAAAGCTAGTCGGACCTTGCCGGAGCTACCCGAAACAAGCTGAACCTATCGACGGACCTTGTTGGAGCACGGACCTAGAGTCGGACCTTGATGATAAAGGTGTTTTGGTAGTATTCAAAACTTTTATTGTCAAATCCAATGTATTTAGCACACATAGGTCTCACACACTCCTATTTCGACTATGGACTAGAGGCTCTCCTCTCTACAGCCTAAACTCATCTAAACCTATGGAGAATCATGGATACAAGGGAATGAATACTGATGTAGTGTGTGTGTGAAGTGAGGGTAGGGGGTCCTATTTATAGGTGGAGAAGGGTTGGTTCTCGCCACCAAAAGCACGCGAATAGGTCACCACTAACTTCTTCAACCCAGGAGGAGCCAACACGTGGAAGCTGACCGAGATTGGCGCCAGGAATGGGTCGGCCAAACCACCAGGTCGGTCGACCTGGTCTTGGCTCCAAACGACTTGTGCTTTCTCCAGGTGGCTTCCAGGTGGCTCCCATTGATTGATATAGGATGTACACTGTTGGATGGCCTCGAATACTTCTATTTGTGGGCCACTTGATCAATATGGTGCCACATGTTGATGCTTGATTGGTTGTGGTGATATTTTATAGGATTGCTCCCCCTCTGTTAACTCATTTGTTGCAATAGTTTCCTGCATGCACTATTTCTCCAAAGACAAGTGCAAATAGGTTAGATAGAAAGGTGATGTGTGCAAGAAATGACAATTCTTTCACATAATTGAGTTATATTGACAGGTCAAATTGGTATATAACATCCGTCAACACAACCTCACCTAAGGACTAAGCCCTGCGGATCAAGAACCTCCGGGGGCTGCTCGCATAGCAGGTCCGAAGGAAGTTTCGCTAGAACAATTCGACAGCGGCTATCAGATCTTAGTGCACGGTGTTGATATTTCCTAAGGAACACTGACAAGTCATCCCCAGCAATGGCACTAGAAATGCTTGTTGATATTTCATAAGGAACACTAACAAGTCATCCCCAGCACCAGCGCCAGAAATGCTTGTTGACAGTTCCTATGCAATACTAACAATTCATCTCTAACAGTGGTGTCAGAAATGTTTGTTAATAGATTTTAGATTATACATGTAAATCTGCAAGCGCAAGAAAACTATCGATGTAGCATTTCCCCTCTAAGGGTATTCCCAAAGGGTGTCATTTATATTCTCCCAAAGGAAGGCTAGATGGAAGTAAAACAATCATCAAGTGTAAAGGCTAGGTTGGCCTAGGTAGGGTTCTAGCAAGGATGGACAAAGGGTAATTGAGGTAGTGTAACACACAAGAGCATTCTATCCTAAGGGGATAATATGGGGTAAAGAGGGACCAGACTAAGAACTAGGTAGAGACTCCTACAATGCTTCTAATGTACATATACATAGCCTAGGTTAGTTACTAATGATCATGTCAACTATGAATTTTCATGCTAAGTGGATTAACACATGGGGCATGTGTTTACCCATAGCAATACTAGGATGAATCCCGCGATGAGCTTGTGGCATTGCCAAACATGGAGGATTACAAAGGACAGATGTGGCTATCACCACCTGCTGCCTACCTCTTCAATCCGTGGGCATACGAGACAATCAATGCTACTCTCTATCCTATCACCATGCTAGCATATTAAGTAATTAACTTAAGAGCCTAGGCACAAGCCATCCTAAGGCAATGAACTAAATCATCGTTGAACCAATTTTAATTCATAGCACAAGTGATTCATGTTAACATAATCATATCATGGCTAATTATACTATAGTGGAGGTTTATAGTGTTTATGATGATATAATGATAATGGTATAGCATAATCGTAAATACTACTCCTACCACATACATGGAATCCACAATAAAACAAGAAACGCTTCATCCAAGTATATGAACAATGGAAGACTAAAGATAACATCTTTATTAAGAATAATGTCACAAATATAAATAGGACTATTGGAGACATACCTTTGACAATTGGAAATTGGGAAGAGACTCCTTCTACTCATCTCCTACTTGGACTATGGACTAGATACTCTCCTCTCTAAAGACTATACTCCTCTAAACCTATGGAGAGTAGTGGATATAATGGATGAATACTCAAGTGGTGTGTGTTTAAGTGAGGGGTCCTATTTATAGCGTGGAGAAGGGTCGGTTCCCGCCATCAAGCCGGGAGGAGCCAACACGTGGCGTTTGAGTGCGTTTGGCGCCAAGACCTAGTCGGGTGACTCGGGGGGGGGGGGGGGGGGGGTCTGTCGACCTAGTCTTGGCTCCTTTTGCGATGTGCTTCCTCCAAGTCTCTACTAGGTGTCGTGCTACTTATTTGGATGGCCTCGGATACTTCTGTTTGTGAGCCATTTGAACCATGTGGTGCCACGTGGCGTCAACTGATTGGCTGGAATTATATTTTATAGGATCCATCCCCTTGTTTCACTTCAATTCAGCATAGAATCTCTACATGCACTACTCTCTCCAAGTACAAGTGGAAATAGGTTAAATAGAAAGGTGATGTGTGCAAGAAATGTTATTCCATTCACATAATTGAGTTATATTGACTGATGAAATTGGTATATAACGGTTGTCAACAAACTCCCCCAAGCTTATCCTTTGCTCGTCCCGAGCAAAGTTAAGACTTTAGGTTGATGATCAGGAGATGCTACAATGTTCTACTTTTCAAAAGTACCATGTGCACAACAAAATAATCTGCCTAATATTGCAAAAATTGGCATGGTACTTTACACATCTCAAGTCATTATGGGTCTTATGCCATCTCAAGGGTGGTTGAAAGATAGAACATCAAATGGAGCACACATACCCTAGAAGTCAAGTTCCACTCAAATTCTGGAGAGTTCAATTTAGATTCTCTCAAGTCTCTCCTTTGTGTGTAGTGGAATATATCCTCACCAAGGCATTTTGCCTAAATTCATCCTACCTCTACATAAGGCTTGTATGTGGACCTTGGTAGGGAATATAGTAGGCATATTTGCAACACATAATATTGCTAAGTCAAAAGAGTAAGCCTTAGGAGAAATCAATTCAAAACAATTTGATTCAAGACTTGTGCATGTGTGATGGAATGGAGTGGATGTGGATCTTGTGATGACTCCTTTTTGAGCGGACTCTCTTATTTGCAGGGATTAAACATGGCTACTTTTTTCTCATGCTTATGATGTAAGCATGCATTTTCTTCTTCTTTTTCTTTTTCTTTTTCTTTTTCTTGTAGCCGTGTCTTCTACCCCCTTTTAAGGAAGAAATTCTGGAGTGAGTACTAAGCATGAATGATATGGAGTTTCCATTTTTATTGTGGAATGGAGGTATGGTTGAATTTTGCTTACTTCTAGTGTAGAAGTATATCATGTTCAAGTGAAGTCTTGAATTTCAAAAAGTAATGAATGAAATCTCACATAGGTCTATACAAGTTTGACAAAGCTCAGTGTGAATACAAATAGCATATGCATAAGGTATATAAATGTGATATATCATATGGCTTTGATAGGTATTTCCAATCAAATGAGAATAACTTAAATCTTGTTAAAATTTCTCCAGAAATATAAGTTTCACTTTCAAACTATGAATAGCATCCCTATCACTATATCATTTCTCACAACAGCTTAGAATGGATTAATCTTTTGCTACCGACAATTTCCAATTCAAGGCGTGTAGTAAGTTGTAAACTTGGGACATAGGAAAATTAAAATAGAGCAGCTATTCATCATTTCATCTATGTGAATTCAAAACCATTCTTACGACACATTATTTATTTTATTGAAAAAAAATCTATCCTAAAATGTATTATTATTTATTTTTTTATATGCAAGGTGAATGATGGTCTAATGGAAAATAAATATGCAAAGGAGTTGATAAGATTTACCTCATGTGGGGGTCCTCTCCCAAGCTTGTTCTTCACTCACCTCCGTGTCGAGGGTTGAACCCTTGATGACGGAAGTACGCCGCGAGATCGGCTTGTTGTTATTGTAGGGTGGAGTTGAGGATGACAAATTGAGCGTCCATGTGTTGTTACTAGTCTTGGGTACCTTGGACATGCCCTTGGAGAGTGTTGTAGATGTCACCCATTCTCACTTCAAGGTCATCCATAAGTCTAGTGAAATCCGTTGTTCCTTGGCTATAGTTATGATGACTTCTAGCTGAAGAGGAACGACATCTTCTCATGGACGATGGAGGCAAGCTGCTAGAGCTTGAGGTGGATAGGGGTGGCTCCCATGTTGCACCTGGCCATCCATGCCAAGACGGACCTTCGGTCTCATATGGAGGTTGAGTCCACCCGGTTGCATCACCCATTGGGTTCTCTTCCTCTTCGTACTCATGGACCAGGAGGTTGTCGGGGGCATAGCCGCTCTCCTTGTACGGATTCTAGTTACCCTGCCAGAGACATTACTTCTTCCGGCTTCCTCGATGAGAAGGAGGTCAATGGTTAGCCTTTGTCGTACAAATGATAATCCGGTTTAGGTAACCGAATTTCATTGACAAAGCCAGGATAATAAAATATCAAAGAGCCATCTTGATCATGCTTAAGGGAATGTCCTTGCACTAAATAATCATCATTAATTAATTCTCTTTTATTTTCAATATACTCAAATGAAGAATATTCTAGTGCTCCTACCCTAGTAGCAATACGGGTAATCAATGAAGTACATTAAATTAGCCCTACCCTTGGAATGTAATCTAACCATTGTGTCATTATGGCAATACCTGGAGCAACTTTTATCTTTTTAACCATGGCCAATAAAATTTTCAGCTCATCATCACGTATTATTCTTACATCTCCTCCAGGGAACATAGTCATAGCCACCCATCTATGCATGAAGCGTAAAGTAGGGTTGTGCAAGTGCCTATTCCTAGTTGCACTACATCTAACCTCACCAGTTAAATCTTGTCAGAAACTTTGTTTGTTAAACTTAGGCAAAATGTCTAATTCTAGCAAACAACGTTTATGGAAGCCTAGGATTTCACTTAATTCTTTCCATAGGATAGTGTATTATTTTTGAAGTAATCAAAAAGTAATACCGTCAGATCCTATTTTGACTGTGCAAAGGAATTGTATGGAGAGAAGGCGTGAACCTTTCTCCTCTATGTGAGCAAAGTTTTCCCATCCTAGTGCATGCCAAATGGAAAAGAATTTGGAATCCATACCTATTTTGGAGATCAAATCCGGATCATAAGCTTTTGTATGAGAAAACTCACAATCTTGGAGCTTGCGTGCTTGATCTTCAACTTCACTTTGGATGACAAGGTTGTCGTCATGAGAAGTTGGTGTGGGTTGCTCCTCTGACCCATGGGAGTTGTCCGGACTAGTCTGGTACTCCAGCGGACTTGTCCGGACTAGTCTGGTACTCCAGCGGACTTGTCCATTTTTCCCTCTGACTAAAGTCGGACTTATCCGATTTTGGCCAGACTTGTTTGTTTTTCCCCTCTAGATAAGTTCGGACTTGTCCAATGTCCAGTCCGGACTTGTTCGATTTCTCTCTGTCTAACTTTGGACTAGTCCGGCCCTTTTTTGACTTGTCCGATAAATTGGAACTTCGAATTGTTCTTTTGTTTCATGACTTGTTTCTTGGGTTTTACTTTAAGTAGGCCTAGGGATGTCGTGCCTAACTCTTTTAGAGCCCATGTGGGACTCTAAACCGACCTCTACTCATCTCAAACTCGAAATCCATCTAACCCTAGCCTCCAACTCTATATAAACAACCCCACCCCTTGGCTTGATATCTATTTGCCACTTTTCCACCTCACCCAAACCCTAGCTCATGGTTAGCTGCGACCAAGGAGGGAGAAGGAGATCTAAAGCAAGAAGAAGAAGGGGAGGAAATGAAAGAGGGCCAAGATCTCCATCAACTTTGCGTTCTTCGTCAACAATCCACCATTAAGTTCTTCATCAACCCTAGATCATCAAGATCCAAGTGTTGCCTCCAATATTGTTGATTCTTTGGAGTCATAGACACCTTGTATACCTTCTACTTCATTTTCCTTATGTGAATTCAACCCCAAATCTCTAAATTCACATTGATCTAGAGAACCCTAATCTGTTGTTCCTGCGCAGTGCGGACTAGTCCAGCCTCCTGCGGACTTGTCTAATTTTTGCAATATATTTCCTGTTGAATTAAATTTAAATTATTTAGAATCAGCTCCAAACCTGTGTAGACTTGTTAATAACCATTGTAATTGACTAATAAACATGAAAAGTAACTTATTAACTGGTTTTACCTTGCATTTGCATTAATCATGCATATCATATCATATTGAGTAATATTTGTGCACTCTTTGTGGGGACCGAAATCCCGACCTCCAAGGATCTCATTGGGTGGTGTCGGGCGATGCGACACCCAACAGTATACAAGAAAAGGACGAGAACAATTTACAATACCAAGTCTTAATTGAAAAGCACAACAGAAGTTTTAAAATACTAACGAAAGGAAAGAGAACTATACATCATAGCAACACTCTCAGCACTAGCTATACAAAAGCAAAGTCATCCATGCCCTGGATACTTCGCACTAGAACCACACAACTCACGGCAGCGTGCAGGGTTCCCACTCGGCTGTAAACCCTGGAGGGGGTGCAGCCTCGTCATCAAACCCGTCATCAGTCGTATAATATGCAAAAACTTGTTAACTGCAAACGTGAGCATAAAGCTCGGCAAGACTAACCCGTCTCACTAGACATATGCAAGGGTGAATACTAAGCATAGGTAAGGTAAGCATAAAGGACTCACCTACAAGTGGATCCTTATAGTCATGTTTTAAATAGCACATGACATTCTTCAGGCACGGCCCATCATAGACTCCACAATCAAACAAGAAACATTTTGCCGATGATATGACGTGCACAAAGCACATAATGCTTTTACAAGTAAAGTATGTGGAAACTGTAAAATTTTAATTGTACTATCCCTACGCCAAACAAGGTTGTCCAAGCAATTTGTAATCCAATATATCATATTCTCCTGGCTTCTTTAGTTTTTACTACGTCACAGCACAATGAACAAGTGGTACTCTATTACCGCGAGGGATGGTGATTGCAATCAGGAAATAGTCGGAACAAAATGACACATACGCACTTTCGGAAATGTAAGCGAGTACTTACAGCAGTACCTACATAACATCTCAGTACTAGTCGTATATGGCCACCTTTCACTAAACACTTCAATGTCGAACCGGTCGATCCATCACGAGCAGGAGGTCACTGCGTGGGGCGTACTCTGACGTGCCCACCAGCTGATTTACACATTGCTGCCCCCAACCCATGCCTATAAAATGGAATGGAATGCCTCGACAAACTAGTATCATGCTACGTCAGTTTACTGGAGCCCATTCCTCCAGTATGTCGCCGGTTCAATTCAAGCTTGTCCGGTAGGGCCGCACACAAAACGGTCCTCGATCGACACAAGCAGGGCTATGCACGTGAGACCACGTCTCATTGCATCCTACCCACTGCCCGGTCTCAATTTCATATTCATAAACCATTTTCTGATTCCAGATCCTCCCGTGTGATAAAATTCCTATCTCGCGAGTAGATTCCAACTACTCGACTTCTATCAAATTCCTATGAGCATAAGCATAGCAGTTTCTACTCAATGGGCCATAGACCTATCCAAGACTCCATAGGATTTTTGGGCCATGCAAGTGGATGTCAAACACCTTAAACGTAATTCACAATCATCTAAGGACGTACGGTGAAATAAAAACTGCAAAACACTGTAAGGAACTTAAATGCAAACCGAAGATTGCCTGAATGCAAGTCTGAGCCTATGTTAGTTTCTGGCAGCTGGACCTCAAAGGCTTCCGGCTGCTCCTCGATTTCAGCTACTACACAAGATGCATATACTAGGTATGAATGACTTTGAAAATAATTAATATGCTTGAGGTGGTGTGAATATCCTTGGATGAAAATAAGATAATTATCTTAATTGGCTTTGAAACTTTTATGGTAGATATTACTGACTATGGAGAAGATTCATGCAAAGAACAGGAGATGATCAAGGAGGTTTGTTGTTCTTAAAAATTATGGTAAGCAATAACATTCTCTAAATTTTGGTTGAAATTTTGGAGACCTATCATAGCTACCAGGTGTTGTATCATGTAGAGGGTGTCTCACTGGTTCTAGAAAAATTTGTTTCACTATTTTCTAAGCTTCCTACTGGGAGAAACTGATTTTTCAAGCCTGGGGAAATTTCTGGAAATTGATTTCCCATTTTTCTCAATTTATAACTACATAGAGATTTGGAATATTGATAAACCCAGTATTTTAGGTCCAACGAACTTGAAATTTTTACTGGAGGTCAAGTGTGTTAACAATAGTGTTCTAACAAAAATTGGGAATTTTCCAATTAACAGAACTGTAGGAATGAATTCTTTAAACATTTTGCTTATCTGAATTATAGAGTCATTTTTATGGCTTTTCATACAAATCCAAGTGCTCCACTGGACAGTATTCTTCATGCTGGTTCTAAAAAAATTTATTTGGGAATTTTTGGATAATTCTACTAGAAGTTATGGATTTTCCAAGTTTGGAGTGAATCTAGATTTATTTTCCTATTGGAAATATCAAATAAAGGGGCCGGTCCCATTTCATTTGAATCAGGCCAATCACAACTGAGCCACACCGGGAGCCACGGGGTTAACCCGCGCAGCCACACCGGACCTGCATTCACAGCTGATCCCACGCGAGAGGGCGTCGTTGACAGGTGGGACCTGCACCCTTCGTCTACCTCCCGACGCGGCGGCGCCTCTCGCCGGAACCGCGGCGGCGCTTCGCCGGACCTAGTTGCGTCAACCTCCTTCCGTCCTCTCCTTGACCACTCAACCATAAAATCGACCGCGCAAGCCTATGGTGGTGTCCAATCAAGTCGGCGATGGCAGGAGACGGCGGTGCGACGGTGACGGCGGAGCTAGGGTTACGGCGTTCGTCAGAAATGCTCGGAAATGGCGTAATAGGCTCGGGAAAGGGTCGGGAATGTTCCTGGGAGCACCAGGATGATGACTTGGGGGTTAGAATGGGGTGACATCGCCGGCAAAGCTGAGTTCGACAGCGAAGTACGGTTTTTCAACCGGCGGCCGCGAAATCTCGAAATCTAAGGTGCTCGGTTGATAACTTTTAGGGTTTTTGGGCAGGGAGCTTCGTTAGGACATACAGAAGCTATTTGCTAACCAGATTAAAGAATGATTGCAAGAATGGAACGAATTTAAGCGCGAAGCCTTACTGTTCTATTGAGAAATCGTTCGGTTATCGAATAAGAACTTGAGCTACACTTCATGTCATAGGCTTAGATCCTATAAGAATAAACTAGAGAGGATTGTGAACCTTTTTGCTTAAAGGATCGAGGCTGGAGACGGCCTAGAACTGGAGCTCGACGGTGAGACGGTGAGGGTTCTCAGTGGCTTCCTCGATGGCGACCGGAAAACTTCAAAATATCTCAAGCAGAAGCTATGTCACGATCAATGACAAAATAGAATGTAAAAGCCCGCTTTTTGGAAGAACAAAAATGTAAAAATGTGAACTTAAAAATTTTTGAAAATGAACTTAGAAATCCAAACTCACATGTATCACGTGCGTTAACCCATGTTCACTACAAATATGGACTTGTTAAAACTTAAAATCTTAATAGGAATTATTTCAACCCTAAAATGGGACATTCAAAAATATTCAAATCTCATGCCGTAAATTTTTCCATGACCTTCTAATATTCCAAATAGACTCTCGGTGAAGTTTCAAAATTTTTGAAGCACGTTTCCCATTTTTTTGGACACGTACTGAGAGTTTAATCAACGTCGACTTCAAATTTAAACTTTGTGCTCAACCTTGTCCAAATCAACTCCAAATTTTTCCTGAGGTCCCTTATGGTTCAAAAAGGTTAACTTCACAGTTTCAGGATTTTTGAACCTAATCTACTATTTATTTCCTTGAGTCAAGTATCACCACTTGAATTCAAATTCAAATCTGAGTTCAAATTCAACTTGCTCAGTTTTGAAATCTGATTGCACCATAAAATTCTCCACATTTTATTTCGTCACTGGGCCAAATTTGACTATTTTTGAAGCATGCTTGCTAACCCTATTTGAATTTTGGAAAGAGGAGTTAGGGAGGTGGGTCCCACAGGTGGTCCCCACCAGTCAGGTCGGCACCTCCTCCCCTGCCTCCACGCGACTGCATGCAGCGCCACCGCGATTCCTCTCTGTCCTTATCAGCGCCCGACCCCGCTTCTTCTTCCCTCCTCCCACGACTGCTCATGGCACCGCAGCGCCACACCTCCGGCTTGCCTCGCCCACGGCACCACTCCCGCTGGCCCGCGCGCATCGTCCCCGCAGCTCGCCCCCACGGCCTCGTCTCCTGGCCCGCTCCCCGCATCGCGCCGCCTGGCCGAGCTGCTCCGACGCCCCACACGCCAACCGCGTTGCGCGCCTCCTCGTCTCCTCCCTGGCGCCACTTTGCCGCCGGGCCGAGCCGCCTTGAGCGCCGCACCTCCTCCACGCCGGCTCGCGCGCCGCCCTGCCTCTGCTCCGGCGCCCGAGCAGCACCAGCCGCACTGCGCCACTTCTTCGCCTCCCCGCCGCCTGCAGCACGTGCCCCTGGCCAACCTGCCGCTCGTCGGGCAGCGCCGAGCCGCCAAGCGCCTCGCTGCCTCCTCCGACGCGCAGCCACTGCCGCCTCTCCAGCTTCCTCCACCGCGCTGCTCCGCCTCCGGGTTGCCAGCACCACGCCACCGCTCACCGCCACGCCGTGCCTCTGCTCACTCACGCCCAGCCACGGCGACGGCCGCCAGCTCCCTGCTGCGCGCTTTTCCTGCCAGCCGCGTGCTCCCTTGCTCCGTCGCCGTGTCCCCAGCCTCTGCACGCCGCAGCGCTCCTCACTGCAATGCCTTCCGGCTGTGCGCCATGGCCACACCGCCATCCACGCCGCGTTCCTCACTGCTGTGCCTCCCATGGCGTGGTGACCGCAATCCGCCGACCATTCGCGCCGTTCCCAGCGTGTCTCTGCTGTGCTGCTCGCTACAGCGCATCTCCAGGCCGCCTTCCTCCCACCTCGGCGTCACGGGAAAGTTCAAACGAGTGATGTGATACTTAGCCTTGTGCTGCCCCAATTTCGACGCCTACTTTCCGTCGTCGCGACGTTCTGCTCATAGGCCATGTCCTAGCAGAGAAGTAAGTAATGGGTGTGATGGAGGATATGCAGGAACACGTCGTTGACACACCGACATCGATAACTGGTCCAAGGTTAGCTCTTATTTTGCAAGAGTGATTGGATCAGTGACTGCAGCCAAGGTGTTCGATGAAATGGTTACAAGGCGAAACTAAGTGTGTTGCCGTTCAATGCTGGTCTATGGATGCAGGTCTATTCTGGGGTGGCAATTGACAAGTACATGTGCCAAGATACCCTTTGAATGGTGATGACGCGATGGAACTCTAGTACACACCAAGATGTTCGGCGAAATGCATACAAGGTGAGCCTTACCCTGAAATACCTTGCTTGATGTCACCGACGTCCGTTCGTCGTGATCGCTAAGGTTACTCATGTGTCGTCAAGTTGTACGCCCATGTTCCGCGTTGATATCATTCCTATAGGAGTCCCTAAGTTGACCTCCTTTATCGTTTGTATCACGTTGGCCTGTCCGTGCGTGCTCGTGATGCTCCACCATGAGCCGCGTCGACGTCGTTGACCATATGACATCGTCGTGACACTCCGAGCCGTTATCGTGCCCTAGCATCGAGATGAAGGATGCCTGCAACGTACATGATGCTGAAACACGACCACGACACATCATTCGATGGTCGTTTAGCCAAATTAGGGTTTGGTCAAGGCGAGACTCGTCGAGTCCTAGGTGTAGCCTAGATGCTAGATGAAATGCCTTCTAGGTCAAACCGAGTGTATTGGTGACCACCGATGACCTAGGGTATAATACTGCGAGAACGTTGCGACCGACGAGGAGAACTAGTCCAAGTGGAACCTTGGATAAGAATTTCTTAGTCGTGTCGAGGACGTTTCCTTTCCGCTCGCAGAATTGCTTACCTAGGTGTACCTCTTCATCGACGGTAGGTTCGTCGAGTCTTTTGTCGACAACTAAGTCGAGTCCCTAACTCTTCGACTCATGAAGTGGTGTTCGAGATTCCGCTCACCCCTTTGACGAGTCCGGGTCGATGTGGACCTCGCTAATCCGATCTTCTCGTGATGGCAAAGCATGATCGTCATGACAAGGTCTCGCATCATGTTCGAGTTCTAGGAGTTCACCGAGCTCATCTGGACAATCTTGCAAAGGACACTGCAATAGTGTCGTGTAAGCACTTGAACAATGCTCAAGAAGCTTGCCGTAGAAACTACTTTACCAAAAAGTCATTTCAATGTTGTCTTGGTACTCACATCAAATTAACAGGGCTTGTTACGACTCTTTGAGTCCAAGCAATGTTGACCTCACTTCACTCCCAAGTGTCGCTAGGGTTTCACCCTGGTTCATCCTTATCAGGACCCTGCGACCACACTTGTCCCGTAATTAGGTTTACTCCTTAATGAGTTTGTGTAACTTCATTGGTCGACTTCTAAGTCACAAACTCTTGTTGCACAGTTCACTCACGCCTTAAGCTTTCAATGCTCCATCTTGATCGCTTAGTCTTCCTTACATCACACAGTCCAGTAATACTTCTTCACCATTCTACCTTATCACTCTTTGTGCGGCATAGCTCCAAGTGTCGAGTGCTAAATTGCGATGTGTCATTACATTGCACCTTTCAGTGCTTATCTCGACACTACTATGCCACCTTGACTCTTAGGTCATCCTTACCCTACCAGTCCAACACTTTCACACCATTCAGCTGTATCGTCCTTGAGTGGCATAGCGTCGAGTGTTGAGTGCCAAGTTGCAATGTGTGCTTACATTGCACCTTTCAATTCACATCTCGATACTACTATGACCACTTGACTTCATCCTTTGTTCATTCACACAACAAAGGCATATCTGTCCTTCCTAGTCGAACTCCTCATTCTTCGAGTTTACACAACCCCGTGGAGTCTTTTCTTAAATTACTTAATTACTTAATTACTTATATGCATATCATGTCGATAGGAAATGTGATGGTAGGTGATCGACGAGGAGCTTCCCTTGGAGGAGAAGGCCGATGTGTTTCCACTGAGGTTCCATGGCAGGTTCTTCGGAGGAAGATCAAGCCCTAACAATTGACATTTGTTCAGTCGCAAACTAAGGCAAGCCCCGGTTTGCATTTAAGTCGTTTATAAACTTTTGCTTTATCACTATGATGAGTAGTATATGAATTGTGCATTACGTTTAGGGTGAATGATACTCCACATGCATGACCAAAAATCCCAGGGTTTATTTGGCACGAGTTACAGTTTGACCTATAGTAACTGCTTTGCTAATGCATAGGAAATCCGGTAGAAGACGAGTAGTTGGAATCTACTCGCGAGAGATGTAGGACATATCTCACAGGATTGGTTAGATAGAAAATGACATAATGTAATGAAACTGAGACCGGGCAGGGAATGGATAGGAAGCGGCGAGAATTGAGTCTCGGTCGCATAGCCCTGCCTGTGTCGATTAAGGCCCGTCCGTATGCGGCCCCTTCGGACAAGCTTGAATTGTACCGGCAACATAATGGACATATGGAATCCAATAAACTGACGTAGCTTGGTCACTTGGGTGTCGAGGCATACCGTTCCATTTTATAGGTGTGGGTTGAGGGTAGCAAGGTGTAAATCCGCTGGTGGGCACGTCAGAGTACGCCCCACGCAGGGACCTCCTGCCTGTGACGGATCGACCGGTTCGACATTTGAGTGTCTCGCGAAAGGTTGCCATATACGACTAGTACTGAAGTGCTACGTAGGTACTGCGCGAAGTGCTCGCTGGCATTTCCGAAAGTGCGTATGTGTCGTGTTGTCCGGGTGTGTCCTGATTGCAATCACTGTCCCTCGCAGTAATAGAGTACCACTTGTCTGTCGCAGTCGTGACGTAGTAAATACTAAAGAAGCCAGAAAATCATATTGTACTGAATTATAATTACTTTGCAACCTTGTATGATTTAGAGATAGTACAATTAAAAGTTTACAGTTTCCCCATACTTTAGCTGTAATAGCATTATGTGCTTTGGGCATGTCATATCATCGGTAAAGCGTTTCTTGTTTGATTGTGGAGCCCATGATGTGCCGTGCTCGGAGAATGTCATTTGCTACTTAAAACTTGATTATAAGGATCCACTTGTAGGCGAGTCCATTTATGCTATTCCTTACCTATGTTTAGTGTCCCCTTGCATATGTCTAGTGAGACGGTTAAGTCTTGCTGAGCCTTATGCTCACGTTTGCGCTTTAACGATTTTTGCAGGTATTAGTTTTATTTCTGCTGTTCAGGTTGTACATGAGACTCGAGGTGTCGAGATAAATCTCATGTGAGCCACGCCGCTGCTGTATGTTCTTCGTGTTGCTAGTGAGAATCGTCCTAGGGCATGGACGTCTTCTCTCCTGCTTAGTTAGGTGAGATTTTGAGTATGTATTTTCCGCTGCGTGTGTACCCTTGTTGTACACTCTTTTGTAAACTCTTCTTATTATGAAATGAAAACTTTATATGTTTTGGTATCCTTTTCGTGTGTGCTGTTAGGTGCCGCATCGCACGGCACCACCCAATGAGATCCTCGGATGTGTGGACTCTGGTCCCCACAGACATGGTATCAGAGCTTCATTGGGAATAGCACGCTCGAAAAAGAGCATATTTTCAAAAACTCCGAAGTAGTCGAGTGAGGATTAGCTATATGCCCATTAAGGACTATTACTAGTATAAGTTATAAAGGTGGTGAACTAACTTGTTATATTATTCTGTAACGACGCTCTGTCTTCAAGGTAAGAGGTAAGGTACGCCGCCGAGAGCGGATCAATCTCGGTAAACTCTGCATACGAGATATGGTATGTGAAATTTCCGTGGCTTAGCACAGAAAGTCAATATGAGTCTCTGAAACTTTCCATGTTTCTAAGAACATATGACACGCGGTACCCCAGCGTGACACAAAATTAGTGGGAGCCCCCGTCGGGTGGTGTATAACCCGATAGTGTGCATCTCTAGAACTATTCATGTTCTATGGGATCATGCGAAACACGTATGCCTGAGCGTGTATAAGCTGGATCGTACGGGAGTCTTTGCTGTACAGACGTATTTACAGCCATGTACCTCGAGACATGGCCTCGCTCGAGGGCGACTCACACCAGAGTCGTATGCATTTACTTTCATATATATTATTGTGACTGCCTGTCGTGTTTCCCCGTGCCGCCCTTGAGGTGTGAAGGTGTGAAAGGGGATTGTTTGTCTTCTGCAGGTACACTAACTCCGGTAGCGACCCGTGTAGAATACGTTTGCGAGTGATCGATAGTAGGACCACCTCTAGACGTATCCGGATATACCGGATTAGACTTTTCTTTTAGTAAGGCACGTAGTACCGTCAGTATCACACTTGATACTTTGACCATCCCCCACGAAAGAAATGACTTCATATTCATATTGAGTCCAAGTATCAGTTGCTGATATCTTGTGGACAAATTAAAATGTTTCTTTTCAAGAGTAGGTGAACCAAAGTTCTTTGCTCCTGGCGAGAGTTTAGCTCGACTTCGCCGGAGTAAGACTTTGGTTAAGTTTGAAGATCCATAGTGATATGCTATGGATAAGAAGGTCGTCAAGTCTCTTTTAAGATTCCATTTGGTTCTAAAGAAAATGATTAGTTGTGAATCAAGTTCTAGCCATCGGACTTGAGTTTTGAGCTAAGTTTCAAAATTTGAGTTTGTTTCCAAATTCTTGTGTTTCGAAGCCGGTGAGTTCTGTTTTCGAACAGAATGGACCTGACTTTGAAATTCCATATCTCTTCAACCTGGAGGGCTTTGGAGGCAAGTGAATACTTTTTGAAAAGCTTTTGGAGTCTTCTAATATTTTCCTATTGACCTCCAAGCCAAAAGATGCTTTTATGGTGATGAAAATGCACCATTATCACAGCAGCTGCTGTTCTGAAACTACACGGACCAGCATCTGAACTTTTGTCATATTTCCTTGAAGAAAGCTCTTCTATTCCATTATGATACATTTCTGGAAAATGGAAAAGCTATTCTACAACTTTGTTATTCAGTGATACCTCAAATTCAGCTTATAACTAATTAGAAAACAGAGTTGAAGATAATACATGTATATAGGTGCTATCTGAAACAGTCAGAAAAATTCTGAACTTTGAACGGACATAACTCTTAAACTAGAAATGCAAACTATGCATGTTTATACATTCCTGGAAAGCTTAAAGAGTCCTCTACCAACTTCCTATTCAGCAGGAAGGCTAAAACTCGCAATAACATGGTCTAAATTGAAGTATCGTTTAAGGTGTCGAAACAGTTCAGAATATGGACCGTTACCTATTCAGTTACTGTTTCGAGTATAATTCCTAGTAGAATTGTCGAATGGATTCGTATTTTACATTTCTGGAATCTTGAGAATGTATTCAACATGTTTTCTATGTATTACTTTTGCAAATATTGATGTTTGTATATCTGAAATTTGTGGACAAAATCAGCCTTAAACAAAGGAGGTGCTGTCCAAATTTTCAGAAAAACTGTCAACTTGCAAATGCCGTATCTTCTCAACCGGAAATGCTACGAGGGCAAGTAAATACCCTTTAGAAAGATTTGGAAGTCCTCTACATGTTTTCTGTTCAACACCAGACCAGAATCCTTTTCTAAATGGGTGAAATTTGGATAATCGCAGAGACTGTCCAGGCATACCCAGACTGGACAGCAATCTGTACACCTCTGAATTTAATCCATAACTCGCAGACCCTTGATCCAATGGTGTCGCGCGAGTAACCGTTGGAGAGGTTAGAGAGTCAGCTACAATTTTTGAAATTGGCTCCAGACCTGAATCGGTCATCTACCTATTCCAAATCGAGTTTGAATACAGAGTGGTCAATCTGAACTGAATTCAATTCTGAATGCTGAAATTTTACCCAACTTCAAAAATTCATATCTTTTGAACCAGAACTGATATGAATACAAGTAAGTACATTCTGGAAAGCTTATTACATTGGATACAACTTTGTAAATCATAATATTTCCAGATTTCCATCAGAACAGCCTGAAAACATTAGATCAAAACTGCTACTGTTTAAGCAGATTCTGCTGAAAGTGCAGAGAAATCTGCTAACTTCAAAATTTCATAACATGCAAACCAAAGATGATCTAGAGGCAAACCAATACTTTTTGGAAAGGTATTGAAGTTTACTTTAACTTTGTTGTTCACCTCAAGACCTGATTTTGCCATTTACTTGGCCAAAATCGAAGTTGCGTCCAAGCTGTTCATCCTCCAGCAGGATTTACCCGGGTGATGACCCTTCAGGGTGTTTATGGATTTGGTTCTCGAGTTCAAATCGAGGAGTTTCATAACATCCCAGGTGTTGCGACCCAACAATATTTGCCTTTAGAGTTGAGTATTACACTAAGGCAAATCCCATTTTGCTCGGATGCACATGCTAGTGTTTTGACTATGCAACCTTGCATCTCACACTTTAATTGTGCATTGAGCATAACACTTCCCTTAGTTGGACGACCCTCCCCATAAATATTGCGTGGAGTAAGTTTCTTGCTCACCTAGCTTGAATCTTAAGGGGGAAGGAGTTCATCTAGTAATTGAAGTGTTACGTTCACCTAGGTGTCATACCAAGGTACATCGACACCGAACCAACGTGCTGGGAGCAATGCTCAAGTAAGTAGGACCGAGTACAACATTGACTCATTAAGTCAATGTGAAGCTTAAGTAACGGATCACCTTGAACCCCGTTTCTTGTGGAATTCGATCAACGAGTTAAAGGAGTCAGTTGATTCTTCACGCTAAACCACTCCTTTGCTTCAGTCTTTGAGACGAGAAGCCATAAGTGAGTAGTATGAGCTGGAGATTCTTTAGCAAGAACGTGGATTACTAACCAAGGTCGTGCCTAGCACAGTACCTTGTCAACCACTTAGTGCAACCTACGGAAGTGAGGGGAACCTTACTCTTCAAAGGTTACTCTCTTTGCCACTTCTGAAGGCAACCCTACCGCACCTTTTAAGGGGTAGACATAGTACTTTAAGAAAATTACGAGATGAAAAAAAAAAGCTGACCCTTTGTTATGGAACCACAACTACCTGTAAGTTATGATTAACAAGCTTTAGGGAACTTCCGATCAACAAGAAGTTCAATCACCTTGTTCCATTTTGTACACTCCGTTGCCTTGAGATGAACCTCACCATTCCTTGCTAATACTTTTACCTTGAAACCATCGAACTTGGTCGAGATATGAAAGTAGCAAGTCTTGTCTAGCGCCTTTCATGACCAAGTTTATTCAATCCTCCTGTATTTGGGATACTTCTGACTGTGTTTGGATTGTCCTACCTATTTTTGCTCAAAGCATAATAATGAATGCATCATACCGTCTACATTTCTAGCTGGCCAGCGTTGCATCATTAATGCATAACATTATTCCACTTGTGATGCATCATGAAACGTAATTACTAATGAGTTTTGAGCAAGAATATATGACCCCATTCAAATACCTACGTTGTGTCTCACAATTTTGAGTTGTGATCAACTTTATCATTCGCAACGCCTTCGACTTGTTTCGTTATCTTGAGTGGCACAAGGGAATCCACTTAACACCTTGTGACCAAAACACAATTGATCCTTTGTCCTTGACCCGTTGAAACTCAAATCAACTTGAGTCCTGGAAACTGATTGTTTCTAGTTGCGAGGCACTTCCTATGAACTTCTCAACCTCGCTAAAACCCTACATCTTTCTTTTCGCGAGGTTATCAGTTAATTATCAGGTCTTGGAACTCCTTGACTCGTAATGGATGGTGACATTGCTTTAGCCACAAGACCAGGGCAGCAAAGTCTTCGTAAGAGAAACACCCAGAGTTAAGAACACCTAACTATCTTAGAGTTCTAAAGTCCTCCAATGCAGAAGCTTACTTCCTTTTGACGAAAAGAAGAAGACCCCAATATATCAATATAGCTTTCTAAGCTACAAACTTTACGGTGTGATCCCAGTCACGCCGAGCATCCAAACCATAGATGCAATAAGAAGACGAAGAGTCTCTTTCTCCAATCACATGCCAGGAGATGGTTGTCACATCAACAACTCGGCCTAACTTTCTCTCTTCCTTAGAATCTCGGGACGAGATTCCTTTAAGGGGGAAGGATTGTAAAAGCCCGCTTTTCGGAAGAACAAAAATGTAAAAATGTGAACTTAAAATTTTTTGAAAATGAACTTCGAAATCCAAACTCACATGTATCACGTGCGTTAACCCATGTTCACTACAAATATGGCCTTGTTAAAACTTAAAATCTTAATAGGAATTATTTCAACCCTAAAATGGGACATTCAAAAATATTCAAATCTCATGCCGTAAATTTTTCCATGACCTTCTAATATTCCAAATAGACTCTCGGTGAAGTTTCAAAATTTTTGAAGCACGTTTCCCATTTTTTTGGACACGTACTGAGAGTTTAATCAACGTCGACTTCAAATTTAAACTTTGTGCTCAACCTTGTCCAAATCAACTCCAAATTTTTCCTGAGGTCCCTTATGGTTCAAAAAGGTTAACTTCACAGTTTCAGGATTTTTGAACCTAATCTACTATTTATTTCCTTGAGTCAAGTATCACCACTTGAATTCAAATTCAAATCTGAGTTCAAATTCAACTTGCTCAGTTTTGAAATCTGATTGCACCATAAAATTCTCCACATTTTATTTCGTCACTGGGCCAAATTTGACTATTTTTGAAGCATGCTTGCTAACCCTATTTGAATTTTGGAAAGAGGAGTTAGGGAGGTGGGTCCCACAGGTGGTCCCCACCAGTCAGGTCGGCACCTCCTCCCCTGCCTCCACGCGACTGCATGCAGCGCCACCGCGATTCCTCTCTGTCCTTATCAGCGCCCGACCCCGCTTCTTTTTCCCTCCTCCCACGACTGCTCATGGCACCGCAGCGCCACACCTCCGGCTTGCCTCGCCCACGGCGCCACTCCCGCTGGCCCGCGCGCATCGTCCCCGCAGCTCGCCCCCACGGCCTCGTCTCCTGGCCCGCTCCCCGCATCGCGCCGCCTGGCCGAGCTGCTCCGACGCCCCACACGCCAACCGCGTTGCGCGCCTCCTCGTCTCCTCCCTGGCGCCACTTTGCCGCCGGGCCGAGCCGCCTTGAGCGCCGCACCTCCTCCACGCCGGCTCGCGCGCTGCCCTGCCTCTGCTCCGGCGCCCGAGCAGCACCAGCCGCACCGCGCCACTTCTTCGCCTCCCCGCCGCCTGCAGCACGCGCCCCTGGCCAACCTGCCGCTCGTCGGGCAGCGCCGAGCCGCCAAGCGCCTCGCTGCCTCCTCCGACGCGCAGCCACTGCTGCCTCTCCAGCTTCTTCCACCGCGCTGCTCCGCCTCCGGGTTGCCAGCACCACGCCACCGCTCACCGCCTCACCGTGCCTATGCTCACTCACGCCCAGCCACGGCGACGGCTGCCAGCTCCCTGCTGCGCGCTTTTCCTGCCAGCCGCGTGCTCCCTTGCTCCGTCGCCGTGTCCCCAGCCTCTGCACGCCGCAGCGCTCCTCACTGCAATGCCTTCCGGCTGTGCGCCATGGCCACACCGCCATCCACGCCGCGTTCCTCACTGCTGTGCCTCCCATGGCGTGGTGACCGCAATCCGCCGACCATTCGCGCCGTTCCCAGCGTGTCTCTGCTGTGCTGCTCGCTACAGCGCATCTCCAGGCCGCCTTCCTCCCACCTCGGCGTCACGGGAAAGTTCAAACGAGTGCTGTGATACTTAGCCTTGTGCTGCCCCAATTTTGACGCCTACTTTCCGTCGTCGCGACGTTCTGCTCATAGGCCATGTCCTAGCAGAGAAGTAAGTATTGGGTGTGATGGAGGATATGCAGGAACACGTCGTTGACACACCGACATCGATAACTGGTCCAAGGTTAGCTCTTATTTTGCAAGAGTGATTGGATCAGTGACTGCAGCCAAGGTGTTCGATGAAATGGTTACAAGGCGAAACTAAGTGTGTTGCCGTTCAATGCTGGTCTATGGATGCAGGTCTATTCTGGGGTGGCAATTGACAAGTACATGTGCCAAGATACCCTTTGAATGGTGATGACGCGATGGAACTCTAGTACACACCAAGATGTTCGGCGAAATGCATACAAGGTGAGCCTTACCCTGAAATACCTTGCTTGATGTCACCGACGTCCGTTCGTCGTGATCGCTAAGGTTACTCATGTGTCGTCAAGTTGTACGCCCATGTTCCGCGTTGATATCATTCCTATAGGAGTCCCTAAGTTGACCTCCTTTATCGTTTGTATCACGTTGGCCTGTCCGTGCGTGCTCGTGATGCTCCACCATGAGCCGCGTCGACGTCGTTGACCATATGACATCGTCGTGACACTCCGAGCCGTTATCGTGCCCTAGCATCGAGATGAAGGATGCCTGTAACGTACATGATGCTGAAACACGACCACGACACGTCAGTCGATGGTCGTTTAGCCAAATTAGGGTTTGGTCAAGGCGAGACTCGTCGAGTCCTAGGTGTAGCCTAGATGCTAGATGAAATGCCTTCTAGGTCAAACCGAGTGTATTGGTGACCACCGATGACCTAGGGTATAATACTGCGAGAACGTTGCGACCGACGAGGAGAACTAGTCCAAGTGGAACCTTGGATAAGAATTTCTTAGTCGTGTCGAGGACGTTTCCTTTCCGCTCGCAGAATTGCTTACCTAGGTGTACCTCTTCATCGACGGTAGGTTCGTCGAGTCTTTTGTCGACAACTAAGTCGAGTCCCTAACTCTTCGACTCATGAAGTGGTGTTCGAGATTCCGCTCACCCCTTTGATGAGTCCGGGTCGATGTGGACCTCGCTAATCCGATCTTCTCGTGATGGCAAAGCATGATCGTCATGACAAGGTCTCGCATCATGTTCGAGTTCTAGGAGTTTACCGAGCTCATCTGGACAATCTTGCAAAGGACACTGCAATAGTGTCGTGTAAGCACTTGAACAATGCTCAAGAAGCTTGTCGTAGAAACTACTTTACCAAAAAGTCATTTCAATGTTGTCTTGGTACTCACATCAAATTAACATGGCTTGTTACGACTCTTTGAGTCCAAGCAATGTTGACCTCACTTCACTCCCAAGTGTCGCTAGGGTTTCACCCTGGTTCATCCTTATCAGGACCCTGCGACCACACTTGTCCCGTAATTAGGTTTACTCCTTAATGAGTTTGTGTAACTTCATTGGTCGACTTCTAAGTCACAAACTCTTGTTGCACAGTTCACTCACGCCTTAAGCTTTCAATGCTCCATCTTGATCGCTTAGTCTTCCTTACATCACACAGTCCAGTAATACTTCTTCACCATTCTACCTTATCACTCTTTGTGCGGCATAGCTCCAAGTGTCGAGTGCTAAATTGCGATGTGTCATTACATTGCACCTTTCAGTGCTTATCTCGACACTACTATGCCACCTTGACTCTTAGGTCATCCTTACCCTACCAGTCCAACACTTTCACACCATTCAGCTGTATCGTCCTTGAGTGGCATAGCGTCGAGTGTTGAGTGCCAAGTTGCAATGTGTGCTTACATTGCACCTTTCAATTCACATCTCGATACTACTATGACCACTTGACTTCATCCTTTGTTCATTCACACAACAAAGGCATATCTGTCCTTCCTAGTCGAACTCCTCATTCTTAGAGTTTACACAACCCCGTGGAGTCTTTTCTTAAATTACTTAATTACTTAATTACTTATATGCATATCATGTCGATAGGAAATGTGATGGTAGGTGATCGACGAGGAGCTTCCCTTGGAGGAGAAGGCCGATGTGTTTCCACTGAGGTTCCATGGCAGGTTCTTCGGAGGAAGATCAAGCCCTAACAATTGACATTTGTTCAGTCGCAAACTAAGGCAAGCCCCGGTTTGCATTTAAGTCGTTTATAAACTTTTGCTTTATCACTATGATGAGTAGTATATGAATTGTGCATTACGTTTAGGGTGAATGATACTCCACATGCATGACCAAAAATCCCAGGGTTTATTTGGCACGAGTTACAGTTTGACCTATAGTAACTGCTTTGCTAATGCATAGGAAATCCGGTAGAAGACGAGTAGTTGGAATCTACTCGCGAGAGATGTAGGACATATCTCACAGGATTGGTTAGATAGAAAATGACATAATGTAATGAAACTGAGACCGGGCAGGGAATGGATAGGAAGCGGCGAGAATTGAGTCTCGGTCGCATAGCCCTGCCTGTGTCGATTAAGGCCCGTCCGTATGCGGCCCCTTCGGACAAGCTTGAATTGTACCGGCAACATAATGGACATATGGAATCCAATAAACTGACGTAGCTTGGTCACTTGGGTGTCGAGGCATACCGTTCCGTTTTATAGGTGTGGGTTGAGGGTAGCAAGGTGTAAATCCGCTGGTGGGCACGTCAGAGTACGCCCCACGCAGGGACCTCCTGCCCGTGACGGATCGACCGGTTCGGCATTTGAGTGTCTCGCGAAAGGTTGCCATATACGACTAGTACTGAAGTGCTACGTAGGTACTGCGCGAAGTGCTCGCTGGCATTTCCGAAAGTGCGTATGTGTCGTGTTGTCCGGGTGTGTCCTGATTGCAATCACTGTCCCTCGCAGTAATAGAGTACCACTTGTCTGTCGCAGTCGTGACGTAGTAAATACTAAAGAAGCCAGAAAATCATATTGTACTGAATTATAATTACTTTGCAACCTTGTATGATTTAGAGATAGTACAATTAAAAGTTTACAGTTTCCCCATACTTTAGCTGTAATAGCATTATGTGCTTTGGGCATGTCATATCATCGGTAAAGCGTTTCTTGTTTGATTGTGGAGCCCATGATGTGCCGTGCTCGGAGAATGTCATTTGCTACTTAAAACTGGATTATAAGGATCCACTTGTAGGCGAGTCCATTTATGCTATTCCTTACCTATGTTTAGTGTCCCCTTGCATATGTCTAGTGAGACGGTTAAGTCTTGCTGAGCCTTATGCTCACGTTTGCGCTTTAACGATTTTTGCAGGTATTAGTTTTATTTCTGTTGTTCAGGTTGTACATGAGACTAGAGGTGTCGAGATAAATCTCATGTGAGCCATGCCGCTGCTGTATGTTCTTCGTGTTGCTAGTGAGAATCGTCCTAGGGCATGGACGTCTTCTCTCCTGCTTAGTTAGGTGAGATTTTGAGTATGTATTTTCCGCTGCGTGTGTACCCTTGTTGTACACTCTTTTGTAAACTCTTCTTATTATGAAATGAAAACTTTATATGTTTTGGTATCCTTTTCGTGTGTGCTGTTAGGTGCCGCATCGCACGGCACCACCCAATGAGATCCTCGGATGTGTGGACTCTGGTCCCCACATAGAATACGTAGAGGAGGTTGTGACAAGCCTTTTATCTACTGACAACTCGGGGAGAAACAACTTCAATTGTCGGCGAAAGCTCGATCGAACAGAGGCGGCAGAAATGGTGTAAACCGAGGTGGAGCTCAACGGCGACGACCAAGGGGGTATTTATAGGGACGGAGGGATGAGGGGAGCGCGCCACAGCGCAAGCAAGCAGGCAACTCGGTGGATGCATGCCGCGTCACGGTGTCGCGCGCTGCTGGCGTCGATCGGCGGGGAGAGCTGGATACAGAGCACCCCGTGGGTTGCACTCGAGTGGGTTAGGCTGACAGTGGGTCCCACCTCCTCTTATCCACTTCCCCTCTCTGCAACTTCAATTCTCCTAACAAACTTGATCCAAAAATTCTAGATTTTTGTGGGGAGGCTCAAATAAATATCTGGAATTTGATTCTACAATTGGATTTCGATTTGGAGCAAGTTTCATTTGAATTTCAAATTTGAATTTGAAATTGGATGAAATTCAATGGTGTCACTGAATTAAATAGCAACTGAGTTCCAAAAATTGTGAAACTTTGAGGATAAGTCAAGCAAGTCATGCTGACCATGACGGTGTGTTCAAATATTGATGTTCAAATAAGTTGAATAGAATTCAAAATTTGAATTCCTAATATGGTCTGAATTTGCTAAGCGTCTCAAACAAAATAGAAAATGGACTTCAAAATTCATGAAACTTTGCAGGAAGTCTATTTGGAATATTAGTAAACCATAGAAAAATTTATGTCCTCAGAATTGAATAATTTTTATAGGGCCAAATGTACAGTAGCATATTCAATCTGTAATTAATTTGAATATATATTGGGTACTGCATATTAATTTGACCTAGGATCCTCCATTCAAATAATTCCAAACTCCGAAGAGAGGTCAAAAGAATTTATCTACGATTATTGGTGAATTTCATTCCTCATGTTAATAAAATTTAAGCATGAGTGGAAGAAAATATTTGATGAGATCAAGTTTATAAGCATAGCTATAATTGGTATCCATTAGGGTTGATAACCAACTTACAACTGAACCTCACATGAGGGAAAATCTGGGATTTTACACTCTTAAATTGTAATTTTTGTCTTGAATGTTTATTATGCAGAGTAGTTGGATTTGTGCTAGAGAGTGCCGCGGAGGATCTTCAGCACCAAGAGTTTGAAGGCTTTGACCCGAACCAATCCCAAGAGAAAGGCAAGTTTCCTTGAAGCATATTGATCCTGTTTTAAAATAAATGTTTTGTTTGCAAAACTGCATGCTTGTGTCAATTTGATGGGAATCCTATGGTAGGAAGTTTACTAGATTTGTTTAACCATCCTTGTCACCTGGAATTTATGGTAGAGAGTCAGGATGGACTTTTTACCCTTTTTGCTTCGCTTAATTTATTGGGTTGGGAAAACAACTATACCAATTAATTATGCATTTATGAGATTATGGTTAGCATGAACTGGTTAATATGATATGATAATGGGTGATCTAAGCAAGCCTGGTATGCGGATGGGTTGGATGTTATGGTGGTTTGCATGCTTTAGATCTAAGGACCAGTTTATGCGAGAATAAGTCATGACTATAGTGCCACCACAAGGCCAAGTATGGGTGCAGCGTAGCTAATTAATTAGAGCATTGCTAGTGCTATTTGGACTATTAAGGATGCTCGGGGAAGGGGTAATCGGATTGGGTTTGTTGATGATTGGTGGGACTACCCTAGGATCTGAATGGCTCAAGAGGGGGCCCTTGGTTAAGGATGTGCTCAGTTGGAGGCATCACCACCGGTGAACCTCAGTGGGGTCTAAATAGTCTAGTAATCCCTTTGTAAAGGATATTTTGTGATCTCTTTGCCACACACCAAAGGAAGTGTAATTGGCGTAAGGGAGGTTCTTCAGTCGCTGATGGGTGAAGAAATCACAAACACGTGGATAAAGTGGTACAATCTCTGCAGAGTCTAATAAACTATCATGATAGTTGTGCTCCCGGTTATGAGCGCCTGGATGACCTACATGATTAGAGGGTACTTAGGATTCAGGATGGTTATGGTTGGTAATGGTTTATGGATGGTTTACGGCTTATGTTTATGGATATGAATTTGACATATGGTAACTGGACATGGATAATGATGATGATAGCAATAATTAGATGTGATTTCATACTATGTCGATATGATGGATTGATGGGATTGTTTCACATAGATATATTATATTTCTTATCAAATGCTTTAGTGTACTTTCCAGCACTTAGCCATTATTATTGTTGTCATTGGAATCAGCTACATGTGATACTTTCAACACTTGTTGAGTAGACATGTACTCACCATTGCAATTCCCTCACCAACAGTTGCAGGTCAGGATTGAGAGTTTAACAATGATAATGCGGTGTTCTAGGCCGTTTCTACCGTCAGCTTTGCCTGTGGAGTGTTGGAGTTGCGTTATACACTATTTGCTTAGTCGCTTAGTTTGCTCAGTTTAGTTTATTTCTCCTGCATTAATTGAAACTTGTCATTAATATTCATTAGTGCCTGTATTCAAGGATAATATGAATTGTGTAATAAAATGTGTAATTAATCTTGTTTTGTGGTAATTTTATGTATATCCTTTTATGAATGCACTCGTGTATGTGTGTTGAACGCCCTGGACACACATATGCGTTCACTTGGTTCATTTTGGGAACCGGGTGTCACAAATTGGTATCAGAGCCATAGGTTGACCATAGGACGCAACCTAGATAGAATGGACACTTTAGAGCACATAGGAGCACTCAGGAATCGATGTGTTCTTGTTTGGTGTACTATTTTCTTGTGTGCTTAATAGAGGATTTTGGGGTGCTTTAGCATTGCCATGTCCATGCAGGCTAGTGTAGTTAGTTGCTTAATTTCATATCCCTTGATGCATATAGTTGGGGATGTCTTCTAAATTCTTATCTCTTGCTTTTCTTTGGATGGTGAGGACTCGCAACCAGAGGGATTGCAACGATGAGAAGGAGAATAATGGAGCACCTCAGAACAATAATGGGCAAGGACCTGCTCATGGAGCTATCAACATTGAGCAGCTTTTGGCTATGCAAAACCAGCTCATGCAGACCATGATATATACTTGGGACAGCTGCAGGCTAGTAACATCAATAATCAGCCCCACATGCCTCCTCCGCCACCCCCACCGCCTCATAACCGATTGGGAGAGTTCATGAGGACTAGGCCACCGACCATTGCTCAAGTCACTAACCCTATGGATGTTAATGATTGGCTCAAGTCCGTGGAGAAGAAGCTAGCTATTGTCCAATGCAGTGACCGGAAGAAGGTCCTATTTGCTTCTCATCAACTAGTTGGAGCAGCTGCGGATTGGTGGGATTCCTTATGCAATGCTCATGAGAATCAGGAGAGGATCACCAGGGCGGAATTCAAGGAGAGCTTCTGTTCTCATTATGTGCCCGAAGGTGTTATGATTTTCAAGAGGCAAGAATTTGAGAACTTGAGGCAAGGGAGCTTGAGTGTGGGTGAATACCTCAATAAGTTCACTCAACTTTCAAGGTATGCGCCTGAGGATGTTAGTCGAGACAGCCGGAAGCAAAACTTGTTCACCAGGGGCCTTAACAAAAAAAAAATCCAAGTGCAATTGCTCAATTTTGATTATGCTAACTTCCAGAAGCTTGTGGAGAAAGCAATTGTTGTGGAGAACAAGGTCCATGAGATGGAGCAAGACAACAAGAGGAAGGCGCCATATCATGGACAGCAACAAGGAAGTAATGTGCGCCCTCGCTTTGCACCACCCAGTGCGCCTTATTATAGTTCTTCTGCGCCTGCTCATCGCTCTGGTTATGCACCGTGCTCAGCTCAGTTTGTGCAGCAGTGCCCTGTCATGCAAGCACCTAGGCCTCCAATGCCTTATGCACCCCGTGCCAACTTTCTTGGTGCCAATGCGCAGAATCAAGTCCGTCCAAATTCTGGTGCATCAAAGAAGTGCTATACTTGTGGAGAAGCTAGACACTTTGCGCATCAATGTCCTAAGTCAGACCTTGGTCAAGGAAACAATGAACCGAGGCAAAACCCAAGACCAAATGGAGGACAACCACAAGGAAATCATGGATAGCAGAATTTCTCATGGCAACGTGAACCATGTCTCTATGGAGGATGCGCAACAAGCGGATGACATGGTGATTGGTATGTTTCTCGCAAACTCCAACCCGACGACTATGTTATTTGATTTTGTAGCATCACATTCATTCATTGCATCGAAATATGTTGCCAAATATAGTTTTCCTATCTCTCATATGAAGTTTACTTTATTGGTTAAGTCTCCTAGAGGAGAGGTGAGGACAAATATAGTATGTCCAAAAGTAAGCCTTAGAAGAAGGGGGGTAGACTTCTTTGCCAACCTCATTGTCTTAGATTCACAAGGATTAGATATTATACTTGGTATGGACTGGTTGAGGAAGCTCAATGGAGTTATTGAGTGTGCCACAAAGACGGTGAAGTTGCTAATAAGGAAGGGATCACCGTAGAATTTCAAGCATCTCAACACGCACCAAGGCAATTGGAACTGAATCACATGGACGGTACCGCAATTGAGGAGATTCCGGTGGTGTGTGAATTTTTGGATGTGTTTCCGAATGATTTGTCAGGTATGCCACATGTTTGAGACATTGAGTTTGTTATTGATTTAATACATGGAACTGCACTTATAGCTAAGAGGCCATATAGGATGCCTCCTAAGGAATTAGCGGAGCTCAAGAAGCAGATTCAAGAGCAACTAGAGAAGGGTTTTATTCACCCAAGATCTCCACCTTGGGGAGCGCCTATTGTATTTGTGGACAAGAAGGATGGATCCCAAAGGATGTGTGTGGATTACCGAGCTCTCAATGAGGTGACCATCAAGAACGAGTACACCTTACCGCGCATAGAAAACTTGTTTAATCAGATGAAGGGTGCTTGTGTTTTCTCCATGATTGATTTGAGGTCAGGATACTTTCAAATGAATATTAGACCTTTGGACATAACCAAGACAGCTTTCAGGACATGGTATGGATCTTATGAGTACACCATGATGTCCTTTCGCTTGACGAATGCGCATGCGTACTTTATGTACCTCATGAATAAGGTCTTTATGGAGTACTTAAATAAGTTTGTTGTGGTGTTCATTGATGACATTATGATCTACTCAAAGGATGAGAAGGAACACGAGGAACACCTGAGGCTTACGTTGCAGAAATTGAGGGAGCATCAATTGTACGCTAAATTCAGCAAGTGCCATTTTTAGTTAAAAGAGGTGTCGTTTTTGGGTCATATCATCTCAGGGGGAGGAGTATCAGTTGACCCCATAAAAGTTACAGAGGTGTTAAAATGGGAACCCCGTATAATGTAAAGGAGATCCGGAGTTTTCTTGGGATGGTTGGATATTACCGTAGGTTCATCAAGGACTATTCCAAGATAACCAAGCAAATGACGGAGTTGCTGGTGAAGGGGAAAGCGTTTCAATGGACTGAAGCTTGTCACAACAGTTTTGAGGAGTTGAAGAAGAGGTTAACTACGACCCATGTTTTGGTTTTGCCGGATGTAAGCAAAGGTTTCCATATTTATTGTGATGCATCAAGACAAGGACTTGGATGTGTATTGATGCAAGAAGGTCATGTGGCTGTATATTCATCGAGGCAATTGAAGAAACATGAGCAGAATTATCCAATGCACAATTTGGAACTCGCAGCTGTAGTACATGCATTGAAGATTTGGAGACACTATATCCTTGGACATAGGTGTGAAATTTCCACGGATCATAAGAGTCTTAAGTATATTTTCACACAAATGGACCTGAATTTGAGGCAGCGAAGATAGTTGGAGCTCATCAAGGATTATGATGTGGGAATCAACTATCACCCGGGAAAAGCCAATGTAGGGGACGATGCCTTGAGTAGAAAAGGAGTAAGTCACCAACTCACGGTCCGAGAATTACCATCCGAGTTATGTAAGGAGTTTGAACGGTTGAACCTTGGATTTGTAAATGAGATGAGGATGATGGAGTTAAATCCGACATTGGGGCAAGAAAATTCGAGAGGGCCAACCGAAGGATGAGGAAATGCAAGACATCAAGGAAAGAACCCGAAAGGGAAGAGAATTCAGGTTTGATGAGGATGATCATGGTACCTTATGGATCGGAAATAGGATTGTCGTACCTAATGTGAAGCATATTCGGAAGACAATATTAAAAGAGGCACATGACTCGCCATACTCAATTCACCCCGGTTGTACCAAGATGTACCAAGACTTGAAGACTTGTTATTGGTGGGCTAGCATGAAAAAGGACATAGCCGAATACGTAGCATTATGTGATGTGTGCCAATGAGTCAAGGCAGAACACCAAAGGTCCGCCGCATTATTGAAGCTATTAAAGATCCCAGAATGGAAGTGAGAAGAAATCGGTATGGACTTTATAGTTGGTTTACCGCGTGCTCAGTTCGGTTATGACTCAATCTGTGTAATTGTAAATCAATTGACAAAGTCAGCTCATTTTGTTCCTGTCAAGACCACTAATACCACCGCAAAGCTAGCAGAGCTATAAATGGAGCACATTGTGTGCCGACATGAGGTTCCAAAGAAGATAGTGTCGGATAGAGGTTCTCAATTTACCTCCAGGTTTTGACAGAAACTGCATGAAGCTTTGGGAACAAGGTTGAATTTCAGTTCAGCATATCAACCTCAAACGAATGGACAAACTGAGAGAACCAACCAGATTTTTGAGGACATGTTAAGAGCTTGTGCTTTCAAGCATGGGAAAAGTGAGGACAAAAGCTTTCCATATGCAGAATTTTCATACAACAATAGTTACCAAGCAAGCTTGAAGATGTCGCCTTATGAAGCACTGTATGAAAGGAAGTGTAGGACACCTTTGTTTTGGAGTGAGACAGGGGATAATCAAGTATTTGGACCCGATGTACTGCAAGAAGCAAAGAAACAAGTTCATATTATTCGCGAGAACTTTAGGGCTGCTCAATCAAGGCAAAAAGGCTATGCGGACAACAGGAGAAGGAAATTAGCCTTTGAAATTGGAGAATCCGTTTACCTCAAGGTGTCACCAACGAGAGGTCATAAGAGGTTTAACATGAGAGGTAAGCTAGCACCTCGATACATTGGACCATTCAAGATTTTGGACAAAAGAGGAGAAGTAGCATATAAGTTGGAGATGCCAACTCACTTATCGGACATTCATGATGTGTTTCATATTTCCCAGCTCAAGAAGTGTTTAAGGGTACCGGAAGAACAAGTTCCAATGGAAGAATTGGAATTAGAGGTAGATTTAAGTTATGCAGAGCAACCAGTCAAAATCTTAGAAACCAAGGAGGGGGTCACAAGAAACAAGGTTATTAGATGGTGTAAAGTTCAATAGAAGCATCACACAAAATTGGAAGCAATATGGGAGTTGGAGGATGATCTCAAGAAGGAATTTCCCTATCTCTATTCTTCAGCATCGAATCTCGAGGGCGAGATTCATTTTAAAGGGGGTAGGTTTGTAACACCCTCATTTTCATCCATCATGCATTGCATACATTATAATATATGTTTAACATTGAGCAACATAAAAAGGAATAAGTTCAATACCAATTTAGAGTTAAACTACACTTAAGAATTATGGTATCATTGTTTTCCTTCCATTAGATCGATTTTGTTTCGTACCTAGAGTCCACAGAAAAGCCACAAAAAAATTAGATTATTTTTTACCGCTTCCTAGACTATAGTGCCTGCAGTTTCGTTTTTTAGTTTGCATTATTGAGTTTGCATTCGTGTGGTCGAGTCTTGTTGCTGGTTTAGCTTTGTGTTTTGGGTCCTAGTTATCATGTTTCGTCCTTGTTTTCTTGCTGCTCGACACCTATTCCACAATCCTTAAATAACAAACTGATGCACCACGTTCATTGGTTTGCCCTAGCTAGCCGTCTTACGTGAACTCCCACATTGCCAGACGTAGATTAGGTGACAGACCTTTGTGCCACTCATCCTTGAATCATCACACACCACCCCATTAGTTGCTGTGCAAATTCCCGATCGTTTTAATATCTGAATGCGAGTTTTGTTCTCAAACCGAGTTGGAATCGACATCCAAAAATCGTAACTCAAACAGCCTACCCTAAAACGGCCATAACTTTTGCATACGAACTCGAAATCGGGCGACTTTTTTTCAAATTCATCTACGCGAAATTTTGCATCTGATTTTCCTCCGCGTAGCTGCATTCGGAAAAATTAGATTGCCCAAATTACCCTCAGAAGATAGGTTATCCGGCGTCCGAAGTTTCAGCACGAACATTAAAGAATCTTCTTGATTTTCTATAGGCCGCATATTACATCCAATTGAGCTGCAAATTTGTGTGCTTCCTATCGTTGTGCTCCTGAGTAAAGAAAAAATATCAAAAAAAATATTACAAAAAAAGAAAAAAAATTGTGAAGAGCCCGCATATTAAAGCAATTGGCCTATACCACTTGGTGCTGTTTTGTTGGCTATATCATTTTGTCTTTCTTTTGCCTTGATACTTCCTTGTGTTGTGCTAGGCCTTAGGGCACTTGGTTGACCAGCAACAGTTTCCTACATTGAATACTTATTCAACTTTGTTTAGCTGTTAACGATTTTCTGCTTGTTAGCCATCATATTGTGTCATCCAAGCTCCAACTTTCTCTTGAGCATAATAGGTACCATTGCAATCACCCCACGCATTATTGGTTCATCTCACAGTCCACACCACCTGCTGTGTTAGTAGGAACACTTGCAAGAGCGTGGTAAGACGTTTGAGCGAGAGAGATTGTTTCTTCCACCTTTCACATTGTCACTGTAGTTGATAGAGATAACATATTTCTGTTGTCTTTTGTTTCCTACTAACAATGGCAGGAGAAGACAATGATGACGAATGTGTTCAACATGCTGAATTACGTGATATGATGAAGACCATGACAGATATGTTCGCCAAATATAATGAAGCAACAGAGGAGTCATGGGCGAACTTGACTCGCCAACTTGATGACCTTGCTCTCCGGATGAATACTTTTGAGGCTCGGTTGACTCTCGCTGGAAGACGTGAAGACAATGCTTATGATGAACTGGAAGATCATAATAATCAGCCAAGACTGCCACTTTATCGTTGAGGTATGTGAGGTAATAATCATAACAATTATAATCGTCCTCTTGATGATCCTTTTGCTAAAGTGAAATTTACTATACCCTCTTTTTCTGGTGCTTATGATGTTGAGGCTTATCTTGATTGGGAGATCACAGTAGAGCAAAAATTTAATTCCCATCTTGTTCCTGAACAACATAGAGTTTGTCAAGCCACTAGTGAGTTTAAGGACTTTGCTATCATATGGTGGAATGAACTTGTTAAAACTAGAACTGATCCTCCAACATGGGATAGATTAAAGGAAGCTATGCATGTTTGATTTGTTCCTCCATCTTTTCAGCGGGACCTTCGCAAAAAATTGCAGCGCTTAGACCAAGGTAACATGTCCGTAGAGGAGTATTATCAAGAGTTACAAAAGGGTATGCTGCGTTGTGGGTAGTAGAAGACATGGATGATAAAATAGCTCGTTTTTATGGGGGATTGAGGCGTGAAATTCAGGACATTGTTGATAACAAGGAATATGATACTGTTAACAGATTGTTTCAGCTTGCTATGTTGGCAAGAAAAAGAATTGCAGGGCCGACAACAACAGCAACAACACACAAGGAGCAACTTCATGCCGCGTTCAACGCCCACACCATCCAAAACAGCACCATCTTCGACCCCCCGTGCAGCGACTACACCATCCAATGGCGGCCAACAAACTATACCTGCTGCTCCACCTTCTCACGTGCCGGAGGGCAGCAAGGCGACATCATTCAAGCCTTCGTCGTCCACTCCTTCTACGAGTCGTTCTTCCGACATTAAGTGTCACCGCTACCAGAGACATGGTCATATGATGAGAGATTGCTCGAGCAAACGAGCATACATAGCACGCGACGATGGCGGGTATGATAGTACTTCAGATGTTGAAGATGAATATTCTCTTGCTACTTACTTTACAGATCCAAAAGACGAACACACTGAAGAAGAGGTACTTGGTACAGCGGCCATGGAGAACTATAGGAGCATCATTGTGCAGCGTGCCTTGAGCTCCAAAGTGGAGACCGACGACAAGCTACAACGACACAACCTTTTCGACATGTTTCTCGTCGTCAAGGACTGTCGTGTACACACTATAATTGATGGAGGTAGCTGCAATAACTTGATGAACACAGACGTTGTCAAGAAACATGGTTTGACAACAAGAGCACACCCTCATCCATACCACATTCAATGGTTCAACAACAGCGGTAAGGTTCGGGTAACACAAACAGCGAGAATACATTTTTCAATTGGTTCTTACCATGATTTTGCTTATTTTGATGTCGTTCCTATGGATGCTTGTTCTCTTTTATTGGGTCATCCTTGGGAATTTGATACAGATGCTATTCAACATGGCAGAACTAATAAATATACTCTCATGCATAAGGGAAAGAAAATCACTTTGCTCCCCATGACTCCTGCTGAAATTGTGCATTTTGAGAAGAGTAAAATTCGTGATGGCAAAGCAATAAAATTAGAATCTGAAAAACAGCAAGTCATTAAGTTAAAATCACCATCGTTGCTCGCAACTAAATCTGACCCTGCTGATTTATTCGATGCTAAGGGGATGTGCTATGCTTTAGTTTGCAAAGAAGCCATGTTTTCACTTCATGAATTGTCTATTGCATTGCCCCCTGCTATTGCTAACCTTTTGCAGGAGTTTGAGGATGTGTTTCCCTCTGAGATACCCCCTGGTTGACCACCGATGAGAGGCATTGAACACAAGATCGATTTGATTCCAGGAGCAAGTTTGCCAAATCGTGCAGCATACAGGGCGAATCCACAGGAAAATAAGGAAATTCAGCGACAAGTCCAATATCTTTTGGATCGTGGGTACATTCGTCAAAGCCTTAGCCCTTGTTCCGTCCCTGTTGTTTTGGTTCCTAAGAAAGATGGTAGTTGGCGCATGTGTGTTGATTGTCAAGCGATTAATAACATCACCATTCGATATATTATCCTATTCCTCGCTTAGATGACATGCTTGATGAATGGAGTAGTGCTATCATCTTCACAAAAATTGACTTGCATAGTGGTACCACCAAATTAGAGTGGCATTAGAAGATGAATCGAAAACTGCATTTAAAACCAAGTTTGGACTTTATGAGTGGTTAGTCATGCCTTTTGGTTTAACTAATGCACCCATCACCTTTATGCATTTAATGAACGAGGTTTTACGTGCTTTCATTGGACAATTTGTGGTGGTTTACTTTGATGATATCCTCATTTACATCAAGTCATATGATGAACATCTTGATCATTTACGTGCTGTTTTTACTGTTTTGAGAGATGCACATTTGTTTGGTAACCTCAAAAAGTGCGTCTTTTGCACCAATCGGGTCTCGTTTCTTGGCTATATCGTTTCGTCGCAGGGAATTGAGATGGATGTGGCAAAAATTGAAGCAATCACCAGCTGGCCAATCCCAACAACCGTCACGCAGGTTCGTAGTTTTCTTGGTCTTGCAGGTTTTTATCGGCGCTTTGTGCGGGATTTCAGCACCATTGTAGCACCTCTACATGAGCTAACGAAGAAGGGAGTGCCATTTTAATGGGGCGAACAGCAGAAACAAGCTTTTGTTGCTCTCAAATCGAAGCTTACACAAGCACCATTGCTACAACTTCCTGATTTTGGCAGGACTTTTGAGCTAGAATGCGATGCAAGCGGCATTGGTATTGGAGGCGTTCTCATACAAGGAGATAAACCCGTTGCTTTCTTTAGTGAAAAACTTCATGATCCTTCTCTGAATTATTCCACTTATGAAAAGGAATTGTATGCCTTAGTGCGAGTATTAGAAACTTGGCAACATTATCTTTGGTCTAAGGAGTTTGTCATACATTCCAATCATTAATCAGTGAAGTATCTTAAGTGTCAAACCAATCTGAATAGATGACATGCTAAATGGATTGACTTCATTGAGTCATTTCCATACATCATTAAGCATAAGAAAGGGAAGGAAAATGTTATTGTCGATGCATTATCTAGGCGTTATACCATGTTGTCCCAACTTGATCATAAAATCTTTGGTTTGGAAACAATAACAGCATTATATCCTACTGATTTGGACTTCAAAGATGCTTTTGAAAATTGTAGAGAAGGAAGAACTTGGAATAAATATGTGCTGCGAGAGGGTCTCCTCTATCGTGCTAACAAGCTATGTGTTCCATCTAGCTCCGTTCGTCTATTACTTTTGCAGGAAGCACATGGAGGAGGTTTGATGGACATTTGGAGTGAAGAAAACTGAAGACGTGCTGTCCACACACTTCATTTGGCCAAAGATGAGGTGTGATGTCGAGCGCTACGTGTCACGATGCACTACTTGCAATAAATCTAAGTCTCGCCTTAACCCACATGGTCTTTATATGCCTCTTCCTGTTCCTAGTTTACCTTGGGATGATATTTCTATGGACTTTGTTTTGGGATTGCCTAGGACTAAGAGGGGGAGGGATAGTATTTTTGTAGTTGTTGATCGTTTCTCCAAAATGGCACACTTTATACCTTGTCATAAGAATGATAATGCCTCACACATTGCTGATTTATTTATGACAAAAATTGTTCGTTTACTTGGTGTGCCAAATACCATTGTTTCTGACCGTGATGCAAAATTTTTAAGTCATTTTTGGAGAACTTTGAGGTATAAATTGGGAACCAAGTTGCTGTTTTCAACTATATGTGACCCACAAACGGATGGACAAACTAAGGTAGTTAATCGTAGTTATCTACTATGTTGTGGGCTGTCTTGAAAACAAATTTGAAGTTGTGGGAGGAGTGTTTACCACATATAGAATTTGCTTACAACAGATCCGTTCACTCCACGACAAAGGTAAGTCCATTCCAGGTAGTGTATGGTTTCAATCCCCGTGCTCCTATTGATTTACTACCTTTGCCTCGTTCTGAAACTATAAATTTGGATGCTACACAACAATCTGAATTCATTCTTAAGATGCATGAGACAACAAAGAAAAATATTGAAATGATGAATGAGAAGTATAGGATTGCAGGTAGTAAAGGTAGAAAAGAAGTAAAACTTGAACCGGGTGATTTGTGTGGTTACATTTGAGAAAAGAGCGATTTCCCGACTTTAGAAAATCTAAACATATGCCACGAGTTGCTGGTCCTTTTATGATTGTTGAGAAGATTAATGATAATGCATATAAGCTTGAATTGCCTCCCAATTTTGGGGTTAGTCCTACATTTAACATTTCAGATTTGCGACCATACTTGGGAGAAGAAGATGAACCTGAGTCGAGGACGACTCCAATTCAAGAGGGGGAGGATGATGAGGACATCACAACAGCAGAGACACACATTGAAATGCAAGGACCAATCACAAGAGCATGAGCACGGTTAATAAATCAGCAGGTGAACTCGCTCCTAACTTCTTTTACATGTGAGTTCGAGAATAGATTGCTATATGATGATTTAATTGTTATTAGAAATAATGGAGAAGATCAACAAGTGAAGGAAAGAGGCCTTTGGGGCATGGAGAACCAGCTGGGACGTCCACAAGTTGATGGAAGCAGTATACAACTCGGACTCGAGTTCAACTTGGAGTCCAGTAGTAGTCCACCTTAAAACGGAACCCAGGAGGCATACAGACTCCGTTTTCAATGTTCTACATATGCACGGAAAGAGGAGAAGATAAAATTTCCAATGGCTCTGGTCCCACATCAAAATTCCTCCGGAGTCATTGGGAATAGTCGAAACAAGTCGAGTCTAGATTTCTATCCAGTGCTGCGCCGCCGAATCGGTCATTTGCGCCTTGTATCCCGTAAGAGTCCATTAGGGACGCCTCTAACCATGTTTTGGCCAAACCCTAACCTTTAAATATTGCAGCCGCCGGTCATATTTGGTGTGTTTTGCTTAGATCAATAATATCGCCGTTCTACGGTTTGTGAGACCCCAACTTCGCGATTTCATATCGTGTCTTCGATGTTCTTGCTCGTGTTCCTGGTTGCACTTGCAGGGATTAGCCTTCTTGGCAAGGTCAAGCGTGTGCAACATGATTGATAACCAACGGAGCTGTGGTGTAGTGATTGCAGGGGTACTCGAACCGCTCGAGTACCACAGATCATTAACGTCGAGTTCTCCACCCCAATCGACTTACCTTTCGGAAGATCGGGCCTAAACTTACTCATCACCTATGGTAGGAAGTTTACTAGATTTGTTTAACCATCCTTGTCACCTGGAATCTATGGTAGAGAGTCGGGATGGGCTTTTTACCCTTTTTGCTTCACTTAATTAATTGGGTTGGGAAAACAACTATACGACTTAACTTAATTATGCATTTATGAAATTATGGTTAGCATGAACTGGTTAATATGATATGATAATGGGTGATCTAAGAAAGCCTGGTATGTGGATGGGTTGGATGTTATGGTGGTTTGCTTGCTTTAAAACTAAGGACTGGTTCATGCGAGAATAAGCCAGGACTATAGTGCCACCACAAGGTCAAGTATGGGTGCGGCGTAGCTGATTAATTAGGGCTTTGCCAGTGCTATTTGACCATTAAGGATGCTCGGAGAAGGGGTAGTCGGATTAGGTTTGTTGATGATTGGTGGGACTACCCTGGGATCCGAATGACTCAAGAGGGGGCCCTTGGTTGAAGATGTGCTCAGTTGGAGGCATCGCCACCGATGAAACCTTTTGGGGTCTAAATAGGCTAGTAATCCCTTTGTAAAGGCTATTTTGTGATCTCTTGACCATACACCAAAGGAAGTGTAATTGGCATAAGGGAGGTTCTTCAGTTGCCGACGGGTGATGAAATCACAAACACATGGGTAAAGTGGTACAAACTCTGCAGAGTCTAATAAACTAACATGATAGCCGTGCTCCCGGTTATGAGCGCCTGGATGACCTACAAGATTAGAGGATACTTGGTATTCGGGATGGTTATGGTTGGTAATGGTTATGGATAATTTATGGCTTATGTTTATGTATATGAATTTGAGTTATGGTAACTGGACATGGATAATGATGATGATAGCAATAATTGGATCTGATTTCATACTATGACAATATGAAGGATTATTGGGATTCTTTCACATACATATATTATATTGCTTATCAAATGTCTTAAAGTACTTTCCAGCACTTAGCAATTATTATTGTCGTCATTTGAATCAGCTGAGTACGACATGTACTCACCCTTGCAATTCCCCCACCAATAGTTGCAGGTCAGGATTGGGAGTTTAACGATGATAATGTGCAGTTCTAGGTCGTGTCTACCGTCAGCTTTTCCTGTCGAGTATTGGAGCTGCGTTATACAATATTTGCTTAGTCGCTTAGTTTTCTCAGTTTACTTTATTTCCGCTGCATTAGTTGAAACTTGTCATTAATATTCATTAGTGCTTGTATTCGAGGATAATATGAATTGTGTAATAAAAATGTGTAATTAATCTTGTTCTGTGATAATTTTCTATATATCCTTTTGTGAATGCACTCGTGTATGTGTGTTGAACGTCTTGGGCACACATATGCGTTCACATGGATCATTTTCGGAACCAGGTTTCACAACTTGAGAGCAAATTGCAAACGCAAACAAAATAGAATCTTTTTGAGTTGGGAATTTGAGCAAGAGTGCTTCAATGAAGAGCAAGAAAATAATGTGAGCAAGAGTGACTATGGGGAGGTATCAAATGAGGTGAAGTGTGAGTAGAAGAGCTCTTCATGACCACCATTTATAGTGTGCAATCCCCAACGGTCACTAGGGAACCAAATGTTGTCGTTGGAGGAGAGAGCAAAAATGGCTCTTTCCCCTAGTTGGCTGAACAGGGGGGTCGACCGACCTGACAGGTGGGCCCCCCTTTTTCCCCCTTTTGGCAGGTGGCTCCCCAACGGCTATGAAATTAGCATGTTTGTGAAATAACACTTTTGCAGCTCAGAAAAATTGTTTTCCAAATAAAACTCTTTTTTTAAAACCCAACAATTTTCTTTTTCTGAAAAATAAAGAAATAAAAATGATAGTTGAGAATATAAGATTTTTAACTTACTAGGAAAATCAAATATGTAGTGGGGAAAATCAAACTAAATAGGGAAAACCAAATAGAGAAAACAAAGAAAAGGATAACTACAAATTTAACCTATTGGCTTGGTCTCACCGCTGTCCGATGAGATGGACATTTCTCTCTCTTCATTTCTTGACATCCGGGGCCAGAGGGATGGGCTCGGACGGCTTGTCTTGCTTCTTCCGCGATACCTTCTTTGGCGGCTTAGTGGACTTAGGCCTTTCAGGAGGCCCGGACTTCTCCGTCTTCCTGGGGTGTCGGCATGGATGATAGAACGGGTTTTTCGCATAGATCAAATTCCTCATGACTGCAATGGGCGGGTCCACCTTTGGAGGTGTGATTTCGACCTCTTGAATGTGTTTGACATTCACCTCAATGCGGATCATTGAGCATTGCCCCAACTTTGGGCGAAAGTTAAACTTCTCCTCCTTGCCATTAATGTAGAAGTGGATTTCTCTAGCTCCCACATCTATGCGAGCCTTCGCGGTGCTTAGGAACGGGCGCCCAAGAATGAGTGGCGTATCCTTCTCGGCATCCATGTCGAGAACCAAGAAATCCACAGGTATGAAGCAGTTCTGGATTTTCACCAGAACATCTTTAGCGATACCCGGCGGATAACAGACTGGGGAATCAGCCAATTGGAGCTGCAATTGTGTTGGAGTAAGTTCCGTGAAGTTCAGCTGGTCAAAAACCACGTTGGGTATAACACTCACACTTGCTCCAAGGTCAAAAAGGGCCTTGTCCAAGTGGTTTGCCCCAATTGAGCATGATATTGTAGGACATCCAGGGTCCTTCAGCCAGTTGCCTCCTTGTAGAGAAATCATGTTCACATTTTCCACCGAGGGTTCGGGCTGTCCTGGCATCTTGCCATTCTCCACTGGAGGAACAACAGCTGCCAGTTGAGCTAACTGAGTTTCCAGCATCTTGTTGAAACTCAATTGATTCTTGAAGGTTGAGGATAGTCCTTCAATCTTAGCATTTATGCTCTCTAAGGTCTTGTCATTGGCCGACAAGTTCTTGGATATAGCCTCATTGATCTTCAGCTGGCCAATGGCAAGTTTTCTCAAGTTGGGTTGATCTCTGTTGTTGCCATTGTTATTGTACCCTCCTTGAAAAATTCGGCGTGGTTGGCCCCACCCTTGACCTCCTGGATGATAACCATTGTTATTTCCACTATTAGCCACGTATTAGGCATCCTCACGGGTTTCTAGACAATCATTGCCCAAATGGCCCGTGTTGCCGCAGACTTCACAAGTGATGTGAGAGTCTAGGGCATAGGCATTGCCGCATACCTCACCATTGACTTGCCCATCAAACTTCTTCATAAGGAGGTCCAATTTGTCAGCGATCATGTCCACCTCCTTCAATGTGTGCATGCCTCGCTGGCGGGTATGGAGACGCTTGTCGCTCCAACCCATGTTTAACACCATCTTCACAATCAAATCTTTGGCTTTGCGCACCATCAATGAGAAGAAGGCACCTCCAGCAGCAGCATCAACATGGTCACGGGCGGAAGGGATCAACCCATTGTAGAAGTTTTGGATAATGAGCCAATCACCTATCCCATGGTGGGGACAGGCTAGGATGTACTCCTGAAGCCTTTCCCAAACCTCGGGAATAGATTCCTTGGCATCTTCCTGGAAGCTAGAAATTCTTCCACGGTCTTGCCCAATGGGAAAAACATGGCGAGGAATGCCGTTACACTTCTTCCAAGTATCTACAACACTTCAGTTCACATAGAACAACTGTTTCGCTCTCCCAGGAAGAGAGAACAGAAACAGCATAAGACAGACAACATCAGGAGATGCGTCCATGATCTTAAAAGTGTTGCAGATCTCGTGGAACTATTGCAGGTGAGCACTTGCATCCTCGTTAGCCTTCCCACAATATGGGTTGGCCTGCACCATAGTGATAAGGCCAGTCTTTATTTCAATGTTTACGTCTCTCGTGTTAACACTGGGCCCAATAGGGACATTGTTAGCAGAGGGAGCTAAAAACTCACGAAGGGTCTTCTGGGCCATTGGTGTTTCGGTTGTTGGTGTAGTTGTGTTGACTTGCTTTGCCGCTCGAAGCTTTTGAGGAGTAACGACACAAGATCGATCACTAAGAAGGGATTCAGGATCTTCAATAAAGTTTTGCAGCAAGCGGAAACCAAACATACAATACCGTGTTATCACATAAAATGCGAAACAAAGAAAGGTCATCCTATAAAAACCTACCAAGGTCCCATCCTATTCACTCAATCATGTAATACTTCGGCTGCCTTCCCGGCAACGGCGCCATAAATGCTTGTTGATGTTTCCTAAGGAACACTAACAAGTCATCCCTGGCAACAACGCCAGAAATGCTTGTTGATATTTCCTAAGGAACACTAACAAGTCATCCCCCGCAACGGCACTAGAAATCCTTATTGACGGTTCCTACGCACTACTACAATATATCTCGAGTAGTGGTGCCAGAAATGCTTGTTAATAAATTTTAGATTATACATGTAAATCGCAAGCGCACGGAAACTATCGATGTAGCATTTCCGAGTATTCCCAAAGAGTGTTGTTTATATTCTTCCAAAGGAAGGCTAGATGGAAGTAAACCAATCATCAATTGGAAATGCTAGGTTGGCCTAGGTAGGGTTCTAGCAAGGATGGATAAAGGGTAATTGAGGTAGTGTGACTCACACAAGAGCATTCTATCCTAAGGGGAATATGGGGTAAAGAGGGACCAGGCTAAGAACTAGGTAGAGACTCCTACAATGCTTCTAATGTACATATACATAGCCTAGGTTAGTTACTAATGATCATATCAATTATGAAATTTCACGCTAAGTGGATTAACACATCGGGCATGGGTTTACCCCTAGCAATACTAGGACGACTCCCGTCAATAGCCTGTGGCATAACCGATCGTGGAGGACTACAAAAGACCGATAGGGCTGTCACCACCTACTGCCTACCTCTTCAATCCATGGGCATACGAGACATCCAACGCTACTCTCTATCCTAGCACCATGCTAGCATATTAAGTGATTACCTTAAGAGCCTAGGCACAAGCCATCCTATGGCAATGAACTAAATCATTGTTGAACCAATGCTAATTCATACCACAAGTGATTCCTGTTAACATAATCATATCATAGCTAATTACACTATAGTGGAGGTTTATATTGTTTATGATGATATAATGATAATGGTATAGCATAACCATAAATACTAATCCTACCACTTACATGGAATCCACAATCAAACAAGAAACGCTTCATCCAGGTATATGAACAATGGAAGACTAAAGATAACATATTTATTAAGAATAAAGTCACAAATACAAATAGGAATATGGGAGACATACCTTTCCCAATTGAAAATTGGGAAGAGACTCCTTCTACTCCTCTCCTACTTGAACTATGGAATAGAGACTCTCCTCTCTACAGCCTATACAACTCTAAACCTATGGAAAGTAGTGGATACAATGGATGAATACTCAAGTGGTGTGTGTTGAAGTGAGGGGTGAGGGGTCCTATTTATAGCTTCGAGGAGGATCAGTTCCCGCCACCAAAAGTGCACAAATCAGTAACCCATGACCTCTTTAAGCCGGGAGGAGCCAGCACGTGGCGTTTGACCGCGTTGGGCAGCAGGACCTAGTCGGCCGACTAGGGGGGTCGGCCGACCTAGTCTTGGCTCCTTTTGCGGTGTGCTTCCTCCAGGTCTCTGACAGGTAGGTCTCATTGACTGATATTGGTGCTACACCGTTGGATGGACTCAGATACTTCTGTTTGTGGCTCATTTGATCCATGTGGTGCCACGTGGCATCGCTTGATTGGCTGGAATGATATTTTATAGGATCCATCCTCTTGTTTCACTTTAATTCTGCATAGAATCTCTGCATGCACTACTTTCTCCAAGGACAAGTGGAAATAGGTTAAATAGAAAGATGGTGTGCAAGAAATGATATTTCCTTCTCATAATTGAGTTATATTGACGGGTGGAATTGGTATATAAGAGTCATCAACACACAGCACGGAGATGCTCGTACGTGATGAGAACGAGCAACAGGTGGTCGAGTTCATCGTGGGACGGGCAGACTGTATGCGCTCCATATCAACATTGTGCGGCCTGTCTATTTGGTCGCGGTGAGGGGAGAAGATGTGTGGCGATGACATGCTCTTTTCAGGCATGCGAACATCCGGGCACTATGAAACATGGCAGAGGAGGAGCTTGTGCATGGTCTACCAAGTCTAGACTAGGTGGAACAACTATGCGATGCCTATCTGGCAGGGAAGCATTGGCAATTCCCATTCCCGCAACAAGCCTCGCGCCGGGCCAAGAAGGTGCTCGAGCTTTAGCATGGGGACATCTGCGATCCTATTTCACCTTGCAAACATAGAGAATCAAGGTTTCTATTGAGGTTGATCAATTCATGGAGAACCTCATGAATCAAAAGTAGTAGTGTTTCCACAAACAAGATATTTGAACCTATACAAGTCAGGTGATTGAGTAATCGGTTTCCTCGGTATTACTCAATGAAGATAAATTAGTAAGGTGATGATCACAAGAGTTGGAAAGAAACAATCAAGACTATCAGACATTGCTTAAGTACTTGAATGGAGATACACATTCTTGCTCAAAATTAATTATGACCCATGTCTCATGAAGAATTACAAATTGGATGATGTTATGCAGACACAAGCGAGAAACTATGCATTAGGAATGGTGCATTCATTTTGTGATTTGAGCAAAAGTATGTATATTGATACAAACATGGTAAGCATTGTCTCAATTTCACAATGCTTGAATCAACCTGGTCATGAGAAGTGCGGAATAAGGAATGCCCTTCTCATATTTTGACCAAGGTTGCAGAATTCATGTTTAGCCAAGGAGTGAGGAATGGTGAGCAAAATACTACACAACCTTAACCTTTGCAAACTTGTATACATTCCAATTGACCTATTCATTTTTTTACCTAGGTCCCTGCTGCACCTGATGAGTAACAGCTTTATTTATGTCTGAGCAATCAACTAAGTAAATTTATCTCAAGGGTGTAATACCACTAGGCATAGGATTGAGTCTACTAGAGCCATTTCTAATGACGCTTCACTTAATCTTCCCTTTGCTTATGCAGTGGTGATTGATGTTTCCCTTCATTGTGATATGGCCTTGTGCTTGAAGTTGGATTCTATTGAAGATGTAATTATACTTGATCATTAAGTTACTTGAGCGCACTCCTTCCCCCTTAAAGTTTTGAATTAGGAGATCGAGAAACTTACTCCAAATCATCATGGAAAGGTGAGGTGCAACTCATCTGTAGAACAACTTCACAATAGCGAGTTCCAAAATAATGAACTCCATGGATGGAAGTTCATTTCAGCTATTGTTGCCCACGGCGAGACTTCATGTGTATTATTGTGCATACACGTCCACTATTTTTTAAATCCGACACAAACATGACCATCAAAAGAAAAGAGGTTTGATTGGGTCAAACACTCAATTCGACTGGTAAATTGTTCAGTCACAACACCTGGGACGTTACAAAACTTCTCGAGTTGAAATCGAGATCCAAATCCATAACAAAAAAAAATGTCTCAAACTGACCAAGTTTCTGTTGAAAAATGACCAGTCTGAACGCAAACTCGATTTTGATACAGTTAATGGCACAATAAAATATTGAGGTTAATAACAAAGTTAAAGTACACTTCAAGACTTTTCCGAAAAGTAGTGGTTTTTCACCATATCAATCATGGATAATGAGATTTTCAAACCTGACAGTTTTCTGAGAAATTTTAACAGCACTTTTTTTATGGCTGATTTGTGCACAAAATTTCATACAGAAAATATCAATATTTGAGAAAAAATTAAATTACAACATTGTCATGTATCTCATAAGGATTCTCAAAATATATCGCATGAGGTCATTTGATGTTTCTAAGTGAGCTATAGTCAAAAGGGTGAGATGTAAAGAACTGTTCCAGTTTTCTGTACAGATTGGCAGAGTTTGGAGATTTGGCATTTTGAATAGGATCGAGATTGATTCTGTTCTGGATATGAACATAAATGTTTTAGAGGACTTCCTAAACTTTCCAACCATGTAAATTCCACTTCCATTGGATTATTGTTCTGGGATTTATGGTTTTTCAAATTCAAATCAAATTCTGTCCAGAAAACAGAAGTCACTGGCTTTGAAAAGTTTGAGTACAAACCACTCCAATTTGAAATTTAGTTCAAAATAAGAACTTGATTTCTAGTACTTGCATTTTTTAATAATATTGGTACATTTTACTTGTTTTAGGAGTCACATCTTCGACAGAGATATCGTCGTCGACGTGTCCGATGAAACTCGAATGCAATGTCAGTACTACGTTCTCACCAAAGAGAATCCTAAACCGGTATTCCCGCATACGTCTCAACGGTGGCACTAATGATGTTCACTCGCAAACACTTTCTACTCGAGCTACGGATAACACGGTTAGTGTACCTGCATATGACACTCAATTATGGTGTCGTACGGAACTGCCCACACGAGCGATCATTTCAGGCAGTCACAATAATATATCTTCCAAAACTAACGCCCTCCATCATTGCATACAGACCGTCCTCGATGAGAACACGTCTCGAGAAACAAGCTTGCATTTCGACACTACACGATGGGGGACCCGAGTAAAGCGCGAACGGGTCACCACAGCTGGGAATTTTATCAACCCAACAGATATCACCTACTATCCTAAAAGCTGAGGCATGCCGATGGCGAGCGTTGTGTCTGACCCTTTGAATATTGAACGTTCAAGAGTTCCATACTATCTCGTTTTTGACCACATGATGTGGTATCCATGCTTTTGCCTAAAGAATATCGCGGAACAGCATTTCATATGTTCTCAGAACTATGAGAAGGTTCAGAGACTCAAATTAACTTCCGTGCCAAGCCACGGGGGACAATCACATATCACTTCTTGTATGGTGAGCTTACCGCAATTGATCCGCTTGCGGTGGCATACCATACCTCTTACCTGACGTTGGAGTGTTGTTAAAGAATATAATAACAAGTATGTTAGCATTGCCACCTTAATAACTATGCTATTATAGACCTTATATGGGCATACTTACTAAACCTCACTTGACCACTTCGAAGTTTTCAAAAATAGGCACTTTTCAAGCGTGCCATTCCCAATGCAGCTCTGATACCAGACTGTGGATACTGAGGTACCATCATTCCAAGAATCACATTGGGTAGTATCGTGTGATGCGACACCCAACAGCACACATGAGAAGCATATCAAAATAACCAACAGAAATCTTTATTTCACAAGATAACTCTCTTCTACAACATAATGTACAAAGCAATGGAATATAAATACTCATACTCTCAACTAGCTATGAACAAGAGAAGCCATCCAATCCCTTGGACGCTTCTCACTAGCAACATGAAGATGACACTGCAGCAGCAAAGCTATCTCGTGAAAGATACATCTCGATAGGCACGAGGTCTCACAAACAACCACAACGTAAGCATAAATCAAACCTGAAAAACCACAATATAGCAACCATGAGCACAAGGCTCAGCAAGACTTAACCGTCGTACCTAAGCACGAAACTCTACATCCTGAAAACTTTAAAGATTGTAAAGTTGAACTGGCATAAATGAACTCGCCAAAAGTAAATCTTTAGTTGTCAGTTTTAGTGTAGCATATGAGATTCTCTAGACATGCACCATAATGAACTCCACAACCAAACAAGAAACGTTTCATCCACGATGATACTTTCCCAAAGTTCCATAAGATTCATTCAAGTTATAGGTTTGAAAATGATAATTTGATTGTGCTATTTCAGCCAAGGTTACAATACAAATTATATTCATAGCAGCATATTTATAATCTTCCCAATACTCTTTATTACTACGTCAAGACTCGGTGACCAAGTATGCTCAATCCATAACCGCAAGTGATGGTGATTCGAATCTAAAACACCCGGACTGCACGACACATACGCCTATACTAAGAGTTGTGGCGGCACACTCCATTGACGTCACATGTAGCCACCTTTCCCCAAATTCAACCACATTGAAATAGTTTGATCGACTCGAACAGTGGGCTCCCCTAAAGGTGCACCTTTGCTGTGAGATGTTCATGAGTGAGTCGACCCCCACTGTACTAACAACCGACAGCTTAAGTGGATTGAAAAGGTTGCAACATAGGATCCTCAAGGTACATCAGTTTTTTGGGTCCCATATAGCCAGTATGCTTTCCAGTATAGTTCAAGCTTGTTCCAAAAGTCCAAGCACGAGACGGGCTTTGACCGACACAGACGGGGCTACCAATCCACCATTCCAACATCTGCCTTGCCATTACCGACCTAGGAACGATGTGGTCACAAGCGATGTCTCATCCTTCGGGCCAAGAGCACCCTCATGCAAACCAATCTACACAAATCCCCGTCCTCGTCTCATATTAAAGATTGAACATTATAGTAACCTCTTGCAAGTAGGTTTCCCTGACTCGACTTCTCTCACAAATAGAATTCAACTACTTGACTTGTGGTCGATAAAATATGACCAGCCTCGCGAGTAGTATCCAACATACTAGACTTATACCGATCTTCTAACTAAACATTAGGCGTAGCAACATAATCCGAGGGAGTCTTATACTACTTATCCACTCCAAGGATTATGGTCATGCATGTGGAGTATTCAATAAACATAGACCTAATGCACATATCAAGTCTATTCAATACAGCGTGTATAAAGCAAAACTTTATAAAAGGTCCTAAATGCAAACCGGTGCTTGCCTTAGGTTGCGACTACGTAAATGTCAATATAGTCACTGGCTTTATCATATGGATGCAACTTCTCATTGCTGTTCTCCTCTTCTTGTCTCTTTTGCTTCTTGGCCAAATCTTGCTCCTCCTTCCGTGGTCTCTGATGCTGCTTGGGCAAATCTTGCTTGCAGCATCGTTCTTCTTGTGCCTCCTCCTCCAAGCAGTGCTCCTCGTCCATCTCCACTCGTCGAGTGCCGTCGTGGTGATCCCTATCGATATGAATATGCATATGTAAAGATATAACTTAGCAAAACAGTAAGTGCAGTTGTGCAAACTTAAGAATGAGGAAGACAAACTAGGATGGACAGGTATGCCTCTGTTGTGTGGGGAAAGAGAGAAAAAGTCAAGGTGGTCATAGTAGGATCAAGGTATGAAATGAAAGGTGCAATGTGAGAATACATTGCAACTTAGCCAAATACTAACAAAGTTGCATTTAACTTAACAAAATGTGAACCATATAGGAGTGAAGGTTTCTGTAGCTGGGCTGTACATCAACAGGGAAGAATGAAAGGAAACATAAGAAGATTTGGATATGAGATGACATAAGCTATGTTGTGGACACAATGAATTCTGCTTTCAATACTGTGGTTAAAGAGTTCCACTGGAACTGGGAAATTTACAGAGGCTTTATTAGATCATGGATCATTTATCAGAAAAGTTTCAGCTAAAGGAGTGGAGAATTATAGTCTACAAAATTTACCTAAGCTTCAGCTTTCTCTGAATTTCTAAGGCACAACAGGAGGTTTGTCATAAGTAAAACTAGGATTTTATGGATAGTGGAGTTCATGTGGAGTCCAAAAGAATTGGTTTGACATTTTTCTAAGTATTCTAGAGGCAGATATTGATTTTACGATATTCTGTCATTTTCTGCAAATGCTACTGTTATTTTCTACTAAGCTGAGCAAAATTGATCAATATACCTAACTTAATCAAGGTTAATGGATCTGAAATTTTTACTGTGATTCAAGGATACTATGAAGATTATTCTGGTAAAGTTTGGAAATTCTCAAATGAGATTTATTTTGGAATAAATTCCCAAGTGATTTAGAGAAAAGGCATTATTCAGAAAAACAGAATGAGTTTCATACTGATTGAGTTGCTCCAATGGAAAGCACATGAAATTAGGAGTCCAAAGAAATTTATTTGACAATTTTTGGCCATTCCTACATGGAGTAATAAATTTCTAAAGTTCTTCTATTTTCTGCATTTGTTTTATTATTGGAATGGGTTAACTGAGACAACCGGGCTCACTGATTTTGAAATCAGCCAATAGGGATGAGGCCAAACAGAGGCCCACAAACTAGCCCACACTGTCATAGAGGATACGGGCCACATTTAGATCCAGGGAAAAAAACAAGGCTGACACGTGGGGTCAGGCTGGGGTTGTTTTCAACCTCCTGCCTGGGCAGCGCGGTGGCGAACGGCCGCCGGAGAGCGGCGGCGCACACACCGGCATTGGGTTCCGGAGATCGGAAGGTGTTGGATCTCGCTGTCACGGGGCAACACGGAATGGGAAATACGGTGGTCCACTGGGCGCAGGCCAGGGGTGGCCAGAAGAGTCCCTACGTCGATGGCGGCGGATGAAGCAACTCCGGCGATCTCGATCTCCATCACTACATGAATAAAAGGCTTGGGAATTGATCAAAAAGTAGTAGGGGGTCATATAGATAAAGAATATGGGTTACATTCTTGAGGACATCGGCTTCAAAGAAATTGTTACTCGTGACCTAGGTAAAAACAAAGTACGGTGGGGAATTTTGCGATTTGGTGCCTCTGCTCAATCATTGGCTTTGGTTCTAGTTCGTGGCTAACCATCAGGACGTCCAGAACATTTGCTATGAAGTAATTGAATGATGGTTCCGTGTGCAACACGAATTGCCACAGTGAAGTGGTCCGTTTCTATGAAACCGATGGTGAGGAGCTTCACAAAATCTCGTGAACCCAACATATCTCGAGGAGGAAGGAGGAGGGGTGTAAAGAGGATGACTATGCACACCTTTTCGCGCGTTGCACAACTACAAAAAGCATTTTTACAGGTGCCTCGATTTTTCAAACACAGGCAGTCCGTAAAAAATGCGACTGTGATGACGAATGATACAATAATGCATGTGATGACAGAACATCACATGCGGATTTAAAAAAACCATCTGGGTAAATACATGATTTTCTCAGACGACTATTAATTAAGAATCGCCTGTACTATAACAAACTTCACAAGCGGTTTTTATTTAACCAACGCCTGGGTAAATACAATATTTTCACGGGCGGTCATTGTTTAAGAACCATATGTACTGGTTCAAACATCACAAGCGGTTTTATTGAAGAACCGCCTGGGCAAAGTCATTGTTTTCACAGACTGCTTGTTAATTAAGAACCGCCTGTGATGCTGATAAGCTCCTGTCAAGCTAATCTCTGCACAGCAAGCTCTTGTAGATGCAAGTAACACTCATGACTCATCATTAGAATTGTTGAAAGCCTCTATTGAAGCATGATGATCCCTTGGAAGGATTTTCCCATCCATTTGAAAGACTTCCTTCCCTCCCATCCATTTAAAAACCTAGGAAGATGCTCCTTTATCAGTTTTAATGCTTAAATATATTGACTAAAAATCAGTACCTTGTCTCTTAGTGCTTCACACAAGCGAGGAAGCGAACAACATCAATCATAAATCTTGTTTTTATTAAGATTCTAATATAAATACTCAAACATCTATAGATTCTACAAATTGAGTCCAAGTTCGATGATTCTTTGTTCTGTATTTTTCAAAAATTAATATCTACAACCTGGACCAAATATTTTAGAACTTGTATAGCCAACATTGTAATGCTTTGGTAAATATCAAATTAATTTATACTCACATATTATTCACATTTCTATATCTTCTAAAATAAAGGGACCCTTCATCGAAATTGGTTTGTATGAACATATTTGTCTTACAAAAAATGTATGAATTTTGTTAATTTTTTTAAAACATTCCAACATGTCAAAATTCAAATTATCCATCATTCTAATCAAATGCTCATATACATATGAGGAATTCATCAAATTTTGAACACACATTGATTCAAAAAAATAATTTAAAAAATCTAAAAATATCATAGAGGTTGGTATTATGACTACAAAGTTCCATTGAAAAACTAAATGAACAAACTTTTATATTCGTCAAGATAGAAAAACGACAAATAATCAGTGTTATTTGTTTTTTATGTTCTGACCAATTTCAAAGGTTTTCCCAAGTGAATTTAATGGTAACTTTAAATACTCAGGCCTATTACAAGAAAATGGAATTTGGGCTTTTAAAAGGCCCCACATTATAAACAAGAATATTAATAAAGCCTAGACTCAGTGAATTTTTTCAGGCGGTTTTTAACTGCTGCATAGGCGGTTATTCCTAAAGAACCGTCTCTGATAATGGCCAGAGCCTGTTCTTCAGTTTTCTTTTCCCTTGCTTCTTTTTTATTTAGATTCCAATATAAATACTAAAACATGTATAGATTCTGCAAATTAAATCCAAATTTGATTATTCTTTCTTCTATATTTTTCAAAAATTAATATCTACCACCTGGACCAAATATTTTAAAACTTGTATAGCTAACATTGTATTGTTTTGGTAAATATCAAATTAATTTATACTCACATATTATTCACATTTTTGTATCCCCTAGAAAAAAGGGATCCTTCACCGAAATTGGTTTGTATGAACATATTTGTCTTATTTATACATGTATGAATTTTGTTAATTTTTTTAAAGCATTCCAACATGTCAAAATTCAAATTATCCGTTATTCTAATCAAATGCTCATATACATATGAGGAATTAATCAAATTTTGAACACACATTGACTCAAAAAACTTAAACAAATCTGAAAAAAATCATAGAGGTTGGTATGATGACTAAATGTTCCATTGAAAAACTAAATGATTAAATCATTATATTCATCGAGATAGAAAAATGACAAATAACTAGTGTTGTTTATTTTTTAAGTTCTTACCAATTTCAAAGGTTTTCCCAAGTAAAATTTAATGGTAACCTTTAATACTCAACCATATTACAAGAAAGTGGAATTGGGATTTTGAAAAGCCCCACATTTAATCAAGAATATTGACTAAGCCTACATAAAGATCTTTTCAGACAGTTTGTACTGAATAATCGCCTGAGAAAAATCTTTATCTTAGGCGGATATTGCTTACCAACCTCCTGATATAAATAGATCTTCACAGGAGGTTGGTAATTAATAACTCCCTGAGAGAATCCTCTCTTCAAACGGTTGGTACTTAATAACCGCCTGAGAAAATAGACGTCTATATATAGCAATCGGTTGCGTTGGAAAAACCTAACCCGGGCGAAATCACTTAGATGCCATCAGGCTGCCAACATTCCGTTTGCCACCAAGTCTTCGCCCTCCTCGTCGGCGAGCTTTGACGCCCTTGCCGCCAAGCTTCACCATCGTCGTTGAGCTTTGATCTCGCCGCCAAGCTTTGCCATTGCCACTTCGTTCCTTTCCGTCTAGGTACGTCGAGCTTTGCCCTCGCCCGCCGCCCTCTCTCCCTACTCCATGCCAAGTAAGCTCATCTCCCTCTCACCATCCTCCACATCAGCCTCCACCCGACCTCACTCGAGCCCCCCCCCCCACCTCTTACTCGGCCTCACCCGAGCCCCCTCCATGTACGCCGACCGAGATCCCCTCCATGCCGTCCTCCAATCGAGCACCCCATCCCCCACCCCTCCCCCCCCCCCCACCGAGTCCCCCTCCCACCCAGCCTCCTCAGCGCCCCTCCCTCCCCACCTGTTCTCCTCCCCCACCAACATTTCCCTCCTCATTGGCGACCCGATTATGCTATGTAATGTTGATTAATTGTTGATTGAAATGTGCTTTGTGAATTGTTGTACATAACATTGAGCATAAATTGTGGATTGTAATTATTATTTTTTAATTGTTGATTTAATCAATGTGAATTGTGAACTATGCATTGTTATTTTTTAATTGTTGATATAATTGTTCTTGTCGGCTTTTGATACAAGCAATACACATGCCTAGCTAATGCCTTGGTCAGTCGCCTCAAACCCTAGAATGGAACTTGGTCAGTCACCTTGGTCAGTCGTGTTAAACCCTAGAATACCTTATCAAACCCTAGAATGCTTTCATCTTTTTCTTTTGTGCAACACTTCATGTAGAGTTAATATGCCATTCATTATATTTATATTGGGTATCTACAGATTGTACCTTGTGAATATGCCATTCATGTAACCCTAGAATGCAGATTCAACATTGTGAATTATTTTATTTGCCACTTTCTCCATTCTCAGCATTAATATCTTTGTAAACCGTTTAAAAATATAGTTTAGGAGGCATGAATCTGCTTGATTATATCCCAACCATTTTATCTACTTGATTATAACCCCAAACATTTAAGAATTTTTTAATTTTTCTTAATCTGGACATGAATCTACTCAAAACCTCTCTATCACTGGTTGGCTCAAACCAGATCTCTTCGACCTTTTTGAGAAATTCAGGATTTTGACAGCATTTATTTTTGTAGCTTTCATTGAAGTGAGACATATTTTTTATTTTATTAGTTCTATCATGGAAAGCCCTAAGAAGACTGTTGATGGTAGTAACAATAAAGAAGACAATATGGAGTTTAGTGACTCCAGCAGTTCATGCTCCTTCCACAGTCCATCGGATGCTTTTCTGAATATAAAAATTAAAAAGACTTCAGAGGATCTCGACCCAGAATATGATCCTACCGACGAGGTACGGATCACGAATCTTAACTTTAGCAGTTCAAGTTAATGTTGGTTGTCATGTATATGAAGTCTTATAATTCTTTTCTATCTAGATTAATCGCGAAGACAATGAGGTAACTTTGGCTCCTAAAACCGAATAAGGTTCTCCAATGGATGAATTCTCAGGTTCACTCACGAGTAAAAGAGGGCAACGAGGTCTGAATAAGGATCCATTGAACCGCATCATGTACATAACAAGAGTCGGTCCAGGTAGGCTTCCCCAAGAACAACTATACTTAGTTATAAACTACCGAAATGCATGCGGTTATCTTGTTAGAGAGCTCGTGCCGATCACAATCGAGAATTGGATAAAATTACCTAAGAAGACCAAGAATGAGTTGTGGGAAAGGATAAAGAAATAATTCAAGTTCCTAAAAGGCACGGAAGAAGCTGTAAAGACAACAACATTGGTCTCTTGCGGCAAGAAGTTTTATGGCTGGAAGAGTGAAATGAATGCTAATTTAAGGCCGATAAGGTCCCTAGCCCGAGAAAGATGGGAAAATTCACACAATCTCAGTGGCAAGAATTTGTTCGTCAAAAGACAACACCTGATGCTAATTCCCTAAGTGCAACTAGGTCAGAGCTTGCCAAAAAAACAAATATCGTCATCGCTTGGGGTCTGCCAAATATGCACCCAAAGATCAGAAATAGAATTAGATATTAGACGAAATTACCAGTAAGGGCAATCCTCAACTGTTAGAAGGTTGCGATAAGAGAACTCAGCGGTGGGTCTTTGCTCGGTCAGGTTTGACCAGTGAGGGCAAACTTGAAAAGATCTACTCTATGAATGAAGTAGAGCACAAAATGAAAGAAGTAATTAAAAAGCAACAGAAGGGTCTCTTCAAGCCGAAGAGGGAGAATGACCAACTTACTGCTATCCTAGGAAACCCTGAACATAGTGGACGAGTTCAAGCAATCTCTTCTCAAATGTCTTGGCTAGATAGTTTCCCGAAAGATAAAGAGACATATAGAAGATGTGAGAAGTTCAAGAAAACACTTGATGAAATGATTGCTCAAAAGGTTATGGAAAATGTACAAGAAATAATGGAACTACTTAGACAATCGGGACAATTAGTGGCACCGAGTACATCGATGGTTTCGATGCCAAAGGAGCATTTGGTATCTCCAACTCCCTACCCTAGCAGCGTAGCTTCTATACCAGGCTCATGGTCAACCCATAAGTTCGTTGTCGATGATATTGTTAAGGACAGATCTTGTCATCTTCTTGTCCCGATTGGCAGAGCAGGGAACAAAACCAAACAGGTTGCCACTACTATGGCAAAGCCTGATCGTGACTTTAACGGCAATCCACTTCTTTTGTATTATGTTATGGTGCAAGCTCTGTGATTATGAAGATTATGAAATAGACCACATCACACATGAGGGGATTGCAACTCTGGGGCAGGCTGTCAACCAATTAATCCTTTGGCACCAACGCGATATCGTGTTGGACGATGAGCCAATTTCTAGCCCCATCGCATCTCAAAATACTGCAATCCCATATTCTAAGGTGAAAGTCCAGGAAGATCCACTCCCAATCCAGGAAGATCCACACCCACTATGTCTCAACAAGGATGATAGTAACCTTGCTAGTTAAGATAACAAAGAGCAACAAGTTGAACAATAGCTTCAAGTAGTACCAGAGCAAGCTGTTGTTAGTAAAGAGCAATTCAGTTGACCAAAAGCTTGAAGTAGTACTAGAGCAAGGTGCTGGTAGTAAACAGCATTCAGTCGAACAACAGGCTCAACAACAAGCCAGTGTCCAACTTCTGACGACTACTCCTCGATCATCAGTGCCTATCAAAGTTAGCTCATACGAAAATAAGAAACATTCATCAGAAGTGTCAAAGTATTTGAAAAATATGAAGGAAAATATTAGAAAATCGAGTGCATCTCATTCTTCTCATGAACCATCATTAGAAGATATTGAGGAGTGGGAAGAAGACGGTGTCATGTATAATCGGCGGACGACTTTAGTTAAACCAGGAGTTCCAATATACACTCTTGAGGATGTTCCTCCTAAATATGAGAATGGGAGCCGTTCATGACATCGGTACAACTTAGCAAACAACATGTCCCGCTCAAAAGAATGCACGAGTGGTACATTACTGCCAGCAAAAAATTTGAACTTTCTTACATCACATTTCTTGTGCCAAAAGAAGCATTCTAGAGCACTCTAGCAGTGAAACGAGCCCTTTTCTTTGAAGATCTACATGTCCTTTTCCATCGGGGCATGCTCGAAATCAACCTGCTACTCGTCTGGTGCTTGTAAGTGACTCTAATATTTTGTATTTGCTTTTCTTACTACACGCATACATATTTCATGAGATTATAACAATTTTGGACTTCTTCAATAAGATGCAATACATGGATAATAAAACGATGAAACGCAAGACAGGTATCCTTGACCCTACACGGATTGCAAAGACGCTATTCAATGTTAAGGTGGACCGAGACTCGGAACAGTACAAGCACATGAAAAAAAATAGAATTTGATAAATCAATCGCAAAACAAAAGAAGGATAAAAGTACCGAGGTGGCAGCTTACATAGGACATGCCATGTTTAACTTTATCAGAGATTGCAAGGGCCTCGTAAAGGCATCGTACCACTTCTAGTACGTTCGACACATGACATTGAAATAGCAATTATTGCTAATTGTTAACTTAAAACATGTATTTATATGTGTGCAGCAAACACTACATAATGATCTTCATCAAGCCAAAGCAGGGTTTGGCAACAGCCTTAGACTCAACCGATTACCCACCAGATCATTACAAATATTTCCTTTCCATTTGAAATTGTACATTTATTCGATACTTTTAATTTACACACATTTAGAATGTGTTGACAAGTTTTATATGACATTTCTTGTATTACAGTGCTTGGCGGTTTAACGCGGAACGGCTTGGCAGTCAGAGACCTCCTAATACGAATGCATTGGGCATTAAAACATATTATCCTTGTGTGAAGCAGCCTGTTGGGAGTGTCTTATGCGGGTATTATGTATGCGATCATCTTCGGACCGCCAGCGAATATAGAGTGAATCGTGAGATGTAAGTTATCCTTAATGTTGATATCTTATTTTCTTACTTTTGAGTTTCATTTTCATTGTAACTAGCGTATTTTAATACTTATATTCTCTGTTGTTCAATATTACAAGAAAAATTATTTTTCATATTTTGATTCCAACTTCAAAATTCAATTGCTCATAGTACAACTGCTCCAAAAATACCAAATAAATTCTTGTATACTCACTTTAATCTATAATTTGAGATTTTTTAAACCAACACATTTTAAACCTTGTTATGTGTTCCATTGCAGCACACGAAGAATGTGAACCAAGAATGGCCTGGTGGAGGAGTCGACAAGATTGCCGGTGAACTGTGTCAATTCATGCACTGCGAAATTTTGCACAAAATAGGGGTGTTCTTTGATAAAGATGGTGTAATAGCTGATGTGCCAGAACTTTGCGACTATGATAATAGAAACAGTGAAACTTGTAAACTATGAGATGACTTGTATGTGTAACTTGTACATATGTATATTGTTTTATTGAAATTGACTTCTGTGATTATATTGTTGACTTCTGTGATTATATTGAATTGACCTGGAAATTAGAAATAACAGCAGGTAGTACTGCATAGGATATACTTTATCACAGGTAGTTCTTTACCTACAGCTAGACATGCCTGTAAAATTATATTATCACAGGCGGCTAGAAAATAGATAAAGAACAACCCGTGATAACTCAGTTATCATAGGCGGTTTCTATTATGTTACAAACCAGCTGCGATAAATTGTCTCTACAGGCGACTTGCCATAGGTAAAAATCCGCCTGTGATAAAACGATTATCATAGGCAGTTACCTATACTGTACGACCCGCCTGTGATAATGTGTCTTCACAGGCGGCTAGTCGTAAGTAAAGAACCGTCTGTGATAATGTTTCTTCATAGGCGGCTATTCATAAGTAAAGAACCGCCTGTGATAACACCATTATCATAGGCGATTTTACGTTCCGCATGTGATATTGCATATTATCACAGGCTGTTCTTTTCAGATGGTTTTAGAAACTGTGTGATAATACATTTGGAGCCGCCTGAGATGAGGCTTATTGTAGTAGTGTTGGCTGGAGAGGCAACCTTCGGGTTTGGTCGGGCGACGAGGAACAGGGTGCGCGCGGCCATTTTGTGCTCCGGAGAAGAAACATCGTGTCCATCTAGTTCGTGAAGAAAACACCGTCATCTCGACTTAGGAGCGTATAGGAGGAGCTTGTGCTTCGGTTTGTTGCTTGCAGGGACACAGGACAAGGCACCAAGGCCAGCTCCATGGCAGACATTGAGTTGACAGCCATGGGGAAGAAAGGTGTGCGCGACTGTGAAACATAGGCAAGCAGGGAGTGGGAGGAAACAAGGAGCATGGTCCATGATGAGGAGGGTGTGGCCTGAGCGCTTGGCCAGGCTGTGTTCGTGTGCGGCAGCACATGTAACACATCGCAGTGGCGCGCTGTGCTCAGCTGCCGATAAGGGAGAAAAGCCAGAGGCGGTAAGACTTGGATGTGCAACTGACAGTGGGGTCCACTCCCTCTCCTTTTGCCTTCTCTTCAAAAATCATTCTCAGCAGGTAACTTAATTCAAACAAATGACAAAAGGGCAGGGTGGCTGTAGAAAATCGGAAATATGACGAATCCATTTTTGAGATCAAATTCGAGAATTGACAAATTTGAGTTTCAATTTCAAATTTGAATTTGAATTCACCTTAAGGCTCTTATTCCAGATTTTCTTTATTTTCATTCCAAAAATGAGATGGACACTAAGTCGATTGTTTTATTTACTTTCTATCTTCCATTATAATATTTTGTTGATTCAAACTTTAAATTTTAATGAGTTTAAAATTTTCAGATTCATGCATTTGAATTCTTAACCATCCAAGTGCAAATTCGTATTTTCTTTGATTCTCTAGTCCCTTCCATATCTGAATTGTACAATGCTAATTTTTTGACACATTAAGTTTAAATTTGAATTTAAGTTTTAAAATTTAATTTGAATTACATTTTTATTTGCTTTCCTTCCTCATTCTAATTCTATTAGTTGAAGCAAACACAATGATTTTTTAGGTCTTTTACATACTTGGCATGATAAAATTGGAGTATCCTTTTTTGTGGTGGAGTGGTATGATGAAAATTTGCTAACTTCTAGTGTATAAGTTTAGCATGTGCACGTGTAATCTTGACCATAAAAGTATGAAAAGATTCTCACATAGGTCTATACTAGTTTGACTAAGCTCAATGTGAAAATAAATAACATACGCATGTGGTATATCAATTAGAAATATCATATGGCTTTCGTAAGAAATTCTAATGAAATGAGCAACTTCAATTTAAATCATTTTGAAAGTTCTTGACAATTCAAGTTTCACTTTGATTAGGATTTTAGCAGCTATATTTGCTATATCGTATCTCACAAGATCCTAGAATTGGATTGTGCTTATGCTAACCACAATTTATAGGTTCAAGGAAAACTACTAAAAGCCAATAAACTCAATATTTAGAGAGTACTATGTTGTAAACTGGGGACTAAGAAAAAATAAAATAGAGCAACTATTCATCATATCAACTTATGCAAGGAAAAACATTCTTACCACACATATTTTATGTTATTTAATCCTAGTATAAATTTATATTATTTTAAATGCAAATGATATGGAAAGGAAAATTGATATGCAAGGTGGGATGTGGTACCTGTTAAATCAAGTGGGGTCCTCCCCCAAGCTTGTTCTTTGATAAGGGTTGAACCCTTGATGATGGAAGTAGGCCATGAAGGCGGCATGTTGTTTTTGCAGTGTGACGTTACATTGTTGAACTAGGTGTTGGCTTGTTGATGTGAATCATGGGTAACTCGGATGTGGTCTTCAAGAGTGTCAAGGACGTGTCCCGCCCTCACCTCAAGGTCTTCCCCTTGAGTGAGATCCGTCATTCCTTGGCTAAGGTCACGATAACCTATAGTTGAAAAGAACCGACCAACACTTGATCATGGAGGAGACAAGCTACTTGAGCTTGAGTTAGATCCACATGGCTCCCATCTTCCTCTAGTGGCCGATAAGTCAATAGGTGCGGCTTGCCACGATGACCCCAACATCATACGGATGAGCATGGGTGCAACCGGGTGCATCACCCGACGGGTTCCAATCCTCTTGGTAATCATAGGCGGATTGTTTCGTAGTGGCATCTACATGGCTGCATTTCTTGATAGACTACATGTGATCCTACAAGAAACATTACCCCCGCAGGATTTTTCAAGGGGTCAAAGATTAGTTGTTAGCTCCCCATACTTATATAAATGAAGACCCGAGTTAGGTAATCATATTTTATACATAGTTGGGGAACAAAAAAAAAGAGTCATCTGATTCATGTTTTAGAGTATGTACTTGGACAAGCTAATCCTCAATGATAAGATAGAAGAATCGGAATGGTAATGATAGAAGCAATTTCTAAAGCCCCTACTCTTGTAGCAATGCGAGTAATCAATGAAATACACTCTATGAGACATGTGGTTTTAAAGTTTTCTAACCATAGTGATATTATATCCTTAACAAGGGTTATTTTTATTTTTCTAACCATGGCAAAAAGGTTCTTAAGTTCATCTTCACATACAATCCTTATATCACCTCTAGAGAACATACTCATCGTCATCAATCTACGCATGAAAGGTAATATGGATTTTGTCGATGGCTATTCCAAGGAGCCCTACATGCTACCTCATTGGTTAATCTTTCCCAAAGCTTTGTTTATTCAATTTAGTCAATGTGTCTCAAACTATTAAACCACGTCTATGGAAGTCTAGCTTCTCACATAATTCTTTTCATGTGATAAAGTTTTCTTTTCGGAAAAACCTAAAAGAAATAACTCATTTCCATGTGCGAGGGTTCATAGTAATTGAATCGTAAGGAGGTGTGAACCATCCTCATCAACTTGAGCAAAAGTATCCCATTCTAATGCATGTCAAACGGTGAAGAAATTGGAGTCCATACCAATTTTGGAGAGTAGCTCGGGATCATAGACCTTCGTGTGAGAAAAATTATGATCTCGAATGAGGTTGTAGGCTTGGTGTTCAACGTCTCTCGCCAAGTCGAGGTCATAATCGTTGAGAAGTTGAGTTGTTTAAGATTGCCTTATTCCATCGGGACATCATATTGCGATTCTCCCCACCATGTGTAATCTTGGTGGAGACGTACGTGCTTGAGTCCTCCCTCCAATGGGTCGAGCTTGATGAAGCACCCTTCATCCCTTTCTCATAGCTGCACAAATGTGAGAACATAATAAAGAAACGCCCAAAAAGTGTTACTTTAGTGAAATCAATACAAAACCTCTAACGAATTGCTTAGCTAAACTTGAGAGTAAAATGCAAATGTAATGAAAGCAAATCTTTTTTGTTTGGAAATGAGAGAACCACTATAATGTAGAGCAAGAAAACAACTTCAGCAAGAATGTGGGAGAGTTGGGGAGGTGAAAATGGAGTGAGATGTGAACAAACACTCCCACCCGAGCATCAATTTATAGTTTTCACTCCCCAACAGACAAAAGAGGTAAGAATATAACCGTTGGTGGAAAAGGGGACCAAATGGCCCCTCCCACAAGTCAGATGAACAAGGGGTTCGACTGCACCTGTAGGTGGGCCCCATGGTTCTCCTTTTGGCATGTGGCTTCCCAACGGCTATATTTTAAGTCTTTCGGTGCAATGGCCACAAATTATGCTCAGACATTTTTCCAAACAATTTTTTTCTCAAATTCAAATTTTCTAAGAAAAATTGGTTGAGAATATAAAACTCTTAACATGCAAAGGAAAATCCAAATGCTATGAAAAATACAAACTAAATGGGGAAAAATCAAATATGGGATAACTACGAAATTTTCCTATTGGCGAGGTGTCAGCGTTAGAACTACAGAATAGTACCGAATACGCCCAGCGTTCGTCCATCAGTTGGCATAGCTACGAAGACAGTGGGTTTATACTGGTTCAAAAGAGATGCCCTACGTCCAGTTCAAGTGAGTCATCTCTCCCGCGAAGGTGACCATTGATCCCCTTTTATATGTCCACCAACTGGCGCTCTTCATCCTTTCGCACCCACATCTTAACTCCTCATAAAGGGAGGCCCTAGTAACAGGGGCACCCGTTCTATCGCACGTCAGCTGGAGTGCTTGATGAGGCGGCCGCATCTGGTAAATCGTTGTTCAGCATGCCCCTATCTTGTCGCCAGGGTGAGTCGTACCAGGGCACACGCACGTCCGCCATACCACGCACGTGCCCACCACTCCATCGTACATGACAGAACATCCAACGCGGGCCAGAAACATCACGAACACACAGTAGATTGTGACAACATCACGAACACGCAGCCTCTGTGGGCACACAAATTATTTTAGCTACTAATTCTACAGCTTTAGCGGACTGTTCAAATATTCACGTTGGGAGCGTCATGAAGATGTTTTCTATCCAACTTGGTGCATTTTCTTTTGACGTGAAACATGGCAAGGAAAAAGAAGAAGAAATTGTAGGTACTAATATTGTACGTTACGACAAAAGTTTTCTTGAAGCTAATTCACATGAGAAACGGGAGATGATATCAAAAAGGTCTATTCTTATTGGATCAATGCATGTCGAGATGCCAGATGACAGATTATAAGTTCATAATGTTTCAATCTACAGAGCTATGCACGCAAATAATTATTTAATTATATGTATTAGCCAAGGTGCCAGAGTATTCTATTATTTATTTGTGAATCTTAGTCATGTATTTTTGTGCTGCGTGCACGACCGGCTTAAGTCAGTTTTCATTAGAGTCCATGCATGAGTTGCATGCAGCCGTGCACGCACCACTAGGGTTATTAGAGTCCATGTCCAACACAAGTTGTATGTGGGCCATATAAAATGCCCTAGACTTGGTTGCTGGCGGCAGAGAATGGTTGAGTTTTATTGGTTTGTTTTACCCTGACGTGGGTTTTCTCCAGAGCAGATTCCATCTACTATGGTGATGTCGCTCTTATCTAGTTTGTGAGATTAATCGCCAATTTCTGGCAGCGGCTTGGATTCCCACGGGAGTTTCCTTTCCTGATCATGTTCCTGGAAAAACACAGGTGGGGAATTGATCGAACTGATCTAATCGTGATTCAAGGAACAGTGGAGCTGCTGCTTGGAGTTATCAACCCTGTTGTCTGGAGTCAACTTCTGGTTACCTGTTATCAAGAATTCACGAAAGTTATTATCTATCCGAGTCTGCTGCTTTGGCTGATTTTTACGTGATCAAGTGAAGGAATAGTCTACTTTACCGTAAAAGATTGGGACAACATCACGAACGCGCCCTCATGTTCATATCATCTGATATCAGTTATCTAGGTTGCTCATGGTACTTTGTGTTTTTTGTCATAATGGTTTACTATAATCTTGACAGATATATTAAGTTTGTGTCGAAGCTTTATATAACAAGTTCACCATCTGAGTACTATCAATGGGAGGGTGCTATATTGCGTTTCTATCGGAGTGGTGAATTGCCGTCAAATCAATTGGTAAATTTAGCAATGTCAACCTTCTATAACTCTGTTTTACATTTGGTGAATGAGTTTGCAGCAAGAATATGACTATGATGGTTTTGATCATTGCACATCTTGAAAAGTGATGAGAGATGCTCTACAGCATAAATACGATCCACCAATGAATGATATTTTGTATCCAAAGAGAACAACATATACTACCAGCAAATATTCTTTTGACGCTAAGCAGAATATACGTTCATCTTGGAGTGAATCTATTGTTGGAGATAGGTGTCTAAATATGGAAGAACACCGAGATGCAGTCAAATATTATGATAGCAAGAATGTCGCTGTTAATGCTCAAACATTCACGGGTACCCGGAAGCATGATGCGTTGACATCACGGACTGAAAATGTTATCCAAGGTGAACATCTTCAACTAAATAAACGGCCAACAGCTGTAAGTAAACCTAAAGCAAATATGAAGTGAAGATGTTTGCAGAATTTCAATGTTTTGTCGGTTCTAAACAAAATGATGCACCTCTGCTATCTAATGGTAAGGACAAGTCTACTGTCGTTGAAAATAATTTTTCCGTAGAAAGCTGTGAGAAGTATACAGCTAGTTCCAATGTTAAAACTATTTCTCCCCCCATAGTATTTCGAACAAGATTTGTGAATCCTATTGAAAATACAAATGAAGCAACTAATGTTGATTCAAATTTATTGGTGAAAAATGGTTCTATGGATCATTGTGTTGTGCAGCGCAATATTGTTGAATCTGTTATTTCTGAACGTTCATCTTTGTCTCCTGGGCATATGAAATTTTCTGCTGGACACAATGGTGCTGAAGTGGAGAATAAGCCTGTTGAAAGTGATGAAAATTCTTTTAGTGAGTTGTCTTGTGATACTAATGAGCCAAAAAATGAAGATGTTGATAATGTTGTGCAAGGGTTATCATTGATTTCTCACCAAGTACAACGTGATGGTACTATTGCTGATGTTAAGGGTCAGTGTTGCATTATTTTCCAATCAGAGTGCATAATTCAATAGAAGGTATGCAAATTAATTATTGATGGTGGAAGTTTCACTAATGCTACTAGTTCAGATGTGGTGCATACATTATCTTTGTCAACATGGAGGTTGCCTACACCATGTTATATGCAGTGGATGAATCGAAGTGGTAAACTGAAAATCACTCACAAAGCAAGAGTAAAATTTGCAGTGGGCAATTATATTGATATTGTAGACTGCGATGTGGCACCAATGAGTGCATGCCATTTGTTATTGGAGAGGCCATGGCAGTTTGATCGTGATGCAACACATGGGGTCGTTCCAATTATTATTCATTCGTACATAAAGGTGTGTCCCATGTGCTAAAAACCGATGAAGGAAAATAATATCAAGGCAGATGAGTTTCATGCTGTTATAAAGAAGCAAAAGTCAGCGAAAGGTACCCCAAAGCCGAGGACGGCTTTGATCTAAGGGGAAGAGAATGATGAGCCTGTAGGCACACACATTATTTTAGCTACTAATTCTACAGCTTTAGCAGACTGTTCAAATATTCATGCTGGGAGCGTCATGAAGACGTTTTCTATCCAACTCCGTGCATTTTCTTTTGACGTGAAACATGGCAAGGAAAAAAAAAAGGAGAAATTGTAGCTACTAATATTGTATGTCGCAACAAAAGTTTTCTTGAAGCTAATTCACATGAGAAACGGGAGATGATATCAAAAAGGTCTATTCTGATTGGATCAGTGCACGTCGAGATGCCAGTTGACAGATTATAAGTTCATAATGTTTCAATCTACAGAGCTATGCATGCAAATAATTATTTAATTATATGTATTAGGCAAGGTGCCAGAGTATTCTATTATTTATTTGTGAGTCTTAGTCATGAATTTTTGTGCTGCGTGCACGTCCGACTTAAGTCAGTTTTTATTAGAGTCCATGAGTTGCATGCAGCTGTGCATGCACCACTAGGGTTATTAGAGTCCATGTCAAACACGAGTTGTATGTAGGCCATATAAAATGCCCTAGACTTGATTGCTGGCGGCAGAGAATGTCTGAGTTTTATTGGTTTGTTTTACCCTGACGTGGGTTTTCTCCAGAGCAGATTTCATCTACTATGGTGAGGTCGCTCTTATCTAGTATGTGAGATTAATCGCCAATATTTTATACTGGACTAGGGTTGTGATCAGAATTCAATTCTTGGCGGTGGCTTGGATTCCCACGGGAGTTTCCTTTCCTGATCGTTGTTCCTGGAGAAACACGGGTGGGGAATTGACCGAACTGATCTAATCGTGATTCAAGGAAGGAACAGTGGAGCTGCTGCTTGGAGTTATCAACCCTGTTGTCTGGAGTCAACTTTTGGTTGCCTGTTATCAAGAATTGACGGAAGTTATTATCTATCCATGTCTGCTGCTTTGGCTGATTTTTACGTGATCATGTGAAGAATAGTCTACTTTATTGTGAAAGATTGGGACAACATCACGAACATGTCCTTGTGTTCATATCACGAGTGTTTTTTAACTTGATCGTGACGGCGCCTACTCCGCATTTAAGGATACCTACCCCGCTCCTTCCCGAGCTCGGGCTCGGGCGCCCAGGACCTCATCCCACCATCTTGATCCTCCGAAGGCGTGCCCCACCAAGGTCTTGTGCAGGAAACGCGTCACGTTGTGAAGCGGCGTATCTGCACAACTGCAAACGACTCATACCTCTTGGTAGCCGGGGCTCTGCATCCCATCATTATCCTTCAAGCCAATGGTTGATTGTATTGATTGGCCAAAGGTTAGAAATGCCCTGCTCGACTCCTGCGAGGGAAATAGGATAAAAAGGTAAGCCCCTCGTTTTGATCATTACACTACTCCTACTTGGCTATTGATGGCCGACCACAACCTATTGTTGTGCCCACGGACGCAACGCGGCGAACCCCCGCTCCCTTCCCCAGAGGCGGGGTTGTTGTTACAGCGAATTTGCTTCCTCCCCCGTACGCAAGTTGTTCATGATTCGGAGGGGTCGAGCAGATTGGGGACTTCCTTTGGAGGTCGAGCCCCCGAGCCCGACTAGCTTCCTATCGGGTGAAATCCAAGCGAAACCCATCCGCCCCGCTCCATGGGGTGGACAAACAATTTATCCCGTTCGGGGGGGGGGGGGGGGGGGGGGGGTGGGTCCAAGTCGAGGATCGACGCTCGAGTTTCATTAGACCCTGGCTCGAAATTCTCGTGCAGAATCGTTCCTTTGGGGGCCCTAGTGGCTCAATGCTGATCCTTCGGGGGGTTACTGTGGTGCCCCAGAGCCTGGGCCCGGACGTGAGCTTTGCGAGGTCAGGTGCATTTGACTCCCTCCCCCCCCAGCGCCCTTTGTAGGCCCTCTTGTCTCGCTCACCCCTCGCTCTGGATCTTTCCGAGCGGCCTCAGAGCCCAACAGGCTGGCCTTCGAACGTAGAACATTGATAGACCCCAAATGTGGACAAGAAACATACCTGTCTTAGCTCAGCCCGCGGGGTCGGTGTCACGGTTCCTGTTGGAGTGCGGGGCAGCTACCCTTTCCTAATTTTGTCATTATTTCGGGGGCCTCAAAGGGGAAAAGGTAAATGCGGCCCAAAATGGGTCGTCGTTGCTCTCGAAGGACATGTTTGTCGAAGAGTCACGATGACGGTTGCTAGCCCCCTTATTAATGAAAAAAGGAACATCGAGTACCGTGCCACCTTTAAAAGCATAGGGAGGGGGTGTTCCTCATTTCGCGTAGTTGCCTGTCCCGATTTTGGCCCCAATTCCCTCATCATTGCTTCAACGGTGCTTCCCCTCCCCAGCGCAACAACTAGAGAAGGTGCGGCTCAGGTGTGGAATTGCTTTGAGCGGTTTGGCCTCTAACTCTTTCAACGGGATGTTGTTGTGGGCTAAGTCGGAGTTTAGCCAGAGAAGCATCGATGCCTTCCAGAAGATGGGAGTGTTGTCGGACCGTGAAGTTCTTGCCATCTGGGTTGCCGCGGATGAACCTTTTCCGTCCCTGAGCGCCTCCCCTCTGCTCGGGCTTGGGTTGCTAGCATAATACCTCTTTTAGAGGTTCTTGTATGAGTACAGGCTGGAGCTTCATCATCTAATGTCGGATGGCTTGCTTCACATGGCAATATTCATCATCCTATGTGAGGCTTATCTGGGGATTGGTCCCAGTTCGAGATGTGGATGTATTTATTTCATGTACGGTTGTCGCCGGACTGCTTTCGGCTTCCATCGGCATGCTGGCAGCGGTGAAAGTTTATCTGCGTGCGGTTACCCTCTCTTCTCGTCGGGTGTTATCTCTAGTGCTTCTAAACGACGCTCCCACCCTTCCGTCCTTTTAAAGTAGACCTCCCAAGGAACAAGATTCCTAGAGTTGGGGGCCTTCGAGGATGGAGAAAACAAAACTCAAGGCCATCCTTAGGCGCATAAGATATCTGAAGGCGGATGGCCTCACTAGCACCCGTATTTTTCAAACCTTTATTGAGCGAAGGTTCTTCCCATTCGCATTTGAGCGCACACCCAAAACCGCCACACTGGCTCGGGTGATCCGACCCGAGAGTCAGGAGAAGAGCTCTCGCGGGACAAGCTATCTCCACACTTAAGGGACACCTTGGGGCTGAAAGCTGCTGAGCTTTGCAATCCCAGGCCACCCCCTCTTGATGCGGCATGTCCTTATGGTTGGAGGTTGGGGAACATCACCAGTCTCCCCAAGGTCTTCAAGGTTCAAGAGAACAGAGCGGCGAAGGCTGCTCGGGATCTCACCAAGAAAAAGAGGAAGGATGAGGCCAAGGCCCGTTTGGCTCGGCGCCAGAAGCGAGTGCACGCGGCCCGCTTGATCGGCGAAGCCACCTCGGAGATGTTGTTAAAGGATGAGGGGAGCAGTAGCGACTCTGGTAGCGGGGAAATGAGCAGGCGAGTTTCTTGTGGCCGAGCACCGAAGAGGGGGAGGGCAGACGCCGACCCCGTCGAGCCCATCTACGTGGAGCATGCTTCAGACCCTTCGACCATGTGAGGATCGGGGTCCCGACATTCCAAGAATCATATTGGGTGGTGTCGTGTTATGCGACACCCAACAGCACGCACATAAAGAAAATGTGAAACATACAAAATCTTTATTTCATAAGAGATTCGAGTTTACAACATAATGTACATAAGGAGTACATAAGCAGCAGAAAGAATATACTCAAACTCTCAACCAATTTAAGAAGAAAAGAAGATGTCCATACCCGCAGATGCTTCTCACTAGCAAAATGAAGATAATGTGGCAGCTGCATGGTTTCCCGTGAGATAATCATCTCCAAATGTTCGAGGTCTCACGGACAACCTTCAACCGCAACAATTACACTAGTACCTACAAAATTACATATAAAACAATCATGAGCATGATGGCAGCAAGTCTATGAGATCTATGTTTGCGGAATACATTGCCAGTTATGTTAAAAAGTGAGTGTTTACCTGAAAGTTTTGAATATATTTGAGAAACCATTTTGAAATGTATGAACCTGCGGAAATACACTTTGCATAGTTTGAACTTAGCTGCACGTGAGTTGCACGTGTTTTTTTACTTCAGATAGTCAGAACTTTTCAATATGTATCGAGAGTAAAAGTTACCTTTTAGTTGGCTTGGACTATTCGAACTTTCTCAATGCATATTGGGAGTAACCGTTACTGCAGAGCAGCTGTTTGGTTTGCCTGATCTTACTATTTAGTTTTGTAGGATCGAAGAGCACGTGAAAAGCTACCAAAGGGGGGGGGGGGGGTGAATGGTATATTTAAAAATCTTACACAGCGAAAATAATTAAACCCCAACCCATTCGGCAGAAAAACGATATGTTAAAGAAATCGTGTGTGAGACTAATCTAAAAGTGTTTCACCATGACAAAAGTTATATATATCAGAGAAAATCAAGTCACGAAGACAACACAACAAGAATCACTCAAATCCGTCGAGAAAAACTCAAGTTATGATCGAAAGATCCAACAAAGGTCAATCTGACCTACCCGAGAAAAGCAGTTTCTGGAATGCTGCAAAGAAACTCGTGTAGATCAAAAACGACAAATCCAATGACTGTGACATTTGGACAGATGATAGATAATCAAGTTGTGAAGACAACCCAAAAATAACCACGTCAATTGGATCTGTAAAACTCGAGTTATGATAAAACCACCGATGAAAGGTAGTGCAGTCCAGAAACTCGACGAGTAAAACTTGTCTGGAACAAGTCGGACGAACAAGGCACAAAAGTTCCTTCAAACTACAAATTTTATTCAATAGAACACAAGAGGAACAGCCCCAAAGTCGTGAACCACGAGCTCTGGGCTCCCTTGCTTATATAACCAGCTCCAAAGCCACCTCAACTCAAATCAGGAACCTAATCCTACTCTGTTCACGAATCGTAACTTTCCATAACTGCTTAGGATTCTTCTATACGCAGATTGAAGCAATCTTAGACTTCCGAACACCTTAGGAACGTATGCCACATTCCTAAACAACTCAAATTCGTGACCCACACGAAATCCTATCATAACCAACTCAAATCTTTCCATATTTGAGTCAAACCCGACTCAGCCGCTGCCTGAGTCCATAATCTAGTCGGTTGGACCTTCCCGATCAACTCTTTACGTCCACATCTCTTCATCACGTCTCGGAACCATGTAGCCACGTCCATTCACTCCTTGCACACGTGCAAACATCTTCCAATGACGTCCACGATACCTTCACATGCATTGTTCTTGATTCAATCATGTTGCGCAACCTCTTGATCAACTCAACCACAATTCCTCCTGAATTTGGTTGTTGGAACCTCATCTCCTCCCTGAAACTAGTCCAATGGATCCCATCACCAGCCATGTCATGAACTCAAGCAACAACTGCACATGAATAAACAACCAATCCATACGAGCCCAAGTCCGCGACTTGACTCAAGTTAGTTCCGAACACAACACCTTACGTGAGAACCTCACATAAGCATGTTGCAAAACCATAGTAATACAATATCATCCATGTCAACCAAAAATGCACCAAAGACTTAGCAAATGAATACTAAGAAATATTTCTAGAGATGTAAAGCAAGTACGAAACATTGCAAATGAAAAACAGAAGCATCGCGGTAAAGTTCCTGACGTTGCCAGAGCAACCCGGACCTTGAGCCGGAGCTAACAAAAGCTAGTAGAACCTAGCGTCGGGGCTAACCAGAACTAGTCGGACCTTAATAAAAAGGTGTTTTGGTGATATTCAAAACTTTTATCGTCAAAGCAAGTGTATTCACTACAAGCCAATGTATTCAGCACACATAGGTCTTACAATCTCCCCCTTGATGAATGCATTGGCAACACCATTTAAAATCCGAACATTGGCTTATTCACATAAAAGTTTTGAAGGCAATTTCCCCCCCTTTGTAAATCAAAAGTAACAATGAGAAGAAAATCCAAAAATTATCCCATATTATCTATCTCTCCCCCTTTATTATCTCTCCATATGCACATATTCTCTTTCTCTTCATGCTTATCTCTCCCCCTTTGACAACGTATTCAGCAAGTCATGAGCATATAAACAAATTATCTCTCCCTCTTTAGTTGTTATAAGCATATTATAACATATACATATAAACAAATCTCATCCAAGTCATACTATCAAGTACCTCACATTATCACATCAATGAAATACATAAAGTAGTGTAAGCCATGCTAGAGATCAAATGTAATTTTCAATTTAAGTAAGTCATGATCTCACAAACTAAACTATTTCAAACCTGAAATCATGACACTAGTTGCTGCATTTTATTATTTTTCAAAGCATAAATTTAGATCATATGATATTTGCAAGAGATATGCGCATCTGCTTTATTCTAACCAACCAAGCCAAGCCTATGTCATTTGACAATCAGAAGCTTAAGGACATGGTTTTAGTCATACACAACTTCTTCCAAGTTCATATCTAAGTGCAATGATAAGCCATCTCAAAAGAAGAAGTGTGATGCATGCATATTCTCTAGATCTTTTCTCAGTTTATATTTGTTCATGAAAACTCAACATGTGAGTTGATTACTTGATTAATTCTTAATGATTAAAAGCACTTGTGAACATGTAACAAGTTCAAAACAGCAAGAAAGTTCGAGCATGACCAGTTTTAGTGTAAGTAATTATTCCAATTACTAGACATGGCAAAAACTACAAAATGTATAACACGAGTAATGTAGTAAGAACTTTCAGCACGTAAAAGGAATCACAAAGTCATATATGTATGAAATACTATGCTCATATTATTTTAATATCAGATTCACACATAGACTTCCCAAGTTTCAAAACTCCCCCCCAATTTAAGACATGAGGATGCATAACTCCTATTTCACTACGAATGTAACAAAAACGAGTGAAATCCAAAGGTTTTGTAAAAATGTCAGCCAATTGTTGTTCGATATCTACATGGTGAAGCACAATGTTTCCTTTTTCAACATTATCTCGAAGAAAGTGATACCTAATATCAATGTGCTTAGTTCTAGAATGTTGCACGGGGTTTTTAGCAATGCAAATGGTACTAGTGTTATCACAGAACAGTGGAACACTGTCTAGATCAACCCCATAGTCCTTAAGTGTTTGAACAATCCAATGAATTTGTGAGCAAGCACTAGCAGCAGCTACATATTCAGATTCGGCTGTGGATTGTTGTAAGGATCGAAACGCCCAAGAGGGGGGGTGAATTGGGCTTTCTTTCAAATTTTAAGGCAATTAAAAACGAACTACTTAAGCCCAATTCCCAATGCGGTTCTAACTATGCAATCAACGTAGATATAACTTGTGAAGTAAAGATTGCATAATGTAAAGAGAGGGAGATAAATGCAAACGCTAGGGGACACGAAGGTTTATCCCGTGGTTCGGCAAGATCGCAAGGATCTTCCTACGTCCACATTGTGGCACCCACCGAAGGGTTTTGCCACTTCCAATGTCACCGAGACAATGGAGTCTTCACTAATCTTCTCCGTTCGCCATCTCCGGCAAGGTGGAGCTCAAGCCTTGTACAACCTTCGATGTTCCGGGCTTCCACACACACCTTGGCAAGCTTCGGAACGATCTTCTTCAACTTCTCACTAGCCTAGAGAGTTCAATCACAAAGAAAGAATGCACACAAGCTTCTCTTTAGCCTATTACAAATGATCTAAAAGTGTGGAAATGTATGCTCTATAGTCTTGAATGCTCTTGGATGTGTAGTTGGCTTCAGGTGATCAAGACGCTTCGGAATGACAGGGCTAGAGGGGTTTTATAGCCAGCTTAACTGAAATAGCCGTTGGAAAAGTAGGCTGACAGAACTTTACTGTGAACACCGGATGATCCGATGTCTCACCTCTAGTTATCATCGGTGTAATTACTTCGGCTGACGTCATTTTGTCAGATATTACCGTTATTAGACCGATGTTGCCCCCTGTCTTCTCATCGGAAGATCCGGTGGCTCTTCCTCCAGAATTTGCTTGATCTTGATGCTTACTGGAGTGAACAACCGATGTGTGTAAGTCTGCACATCGGATGATTCGGTGCTTCACTTGGTCCAATGGTATTGCAAACTGTACTGATGCACCGATGTTGTTGAGCCCTTCACATCGGATGATCCGGTGAGTTCATTTGTCTGAGGTCTTTTTCTTCAGTTGAATCAACTCGACCGATGTGTTCATTTTGGAAATCATCGATTGATCCGGTGAGTTGATTTTGTTTGCTACAAGTTGTTTTGAGTGAATCTTTTGTGTCTTGCTCGAATGAACTCTTAGACATTTGTTCCACAAGGCTCTCTGATGATTCTTAAGCATTGTATGTTGTCAATTTTTGATTGAGTGACTTAGACATAGAGCCTTCACATCTTGTCTTTATCTCATGAATTTGATCTCGAAAGTTGAGTATCTATGGGTCTCCAATGACATGTTCATTTCATTTTATTGAGTGTTTATGGGGACCTTGCATTCACAAATTCATTAGTAAAGTTCCATGGTTGTCATTAATCACCAAAACCGTACTACATGAGGGGGGCCTAGATGCTTTCAGTCTCCCCCTTTTTGGTGATTGGTGACAACACAATAATCAAAGCGCAATGGTAGTGAATTTGATAGAATGAGATATGCAATGAATACGGATGTCACACTTGAAGCTTTAAACATCAATTAATAACACAAGTGAATTCAAAGAGATCATAATCATAGATAAACATCAAATGAGTTCAAATGATTAACAACTCATGGAAATAGGTTCATTACACACCAAGAGTAGCAAATACGCAAATACAATAAAGATAAGCAAAGATAAGCTGGACTCGACTCCCCCTTACACTAGGACTCCCCCTGACTCCTCTAACTCTTCTCCCCCTTTGGCATCAAGGCACCAAAAAGGGATCCGAGCGCCTACGGACCCTGAGAGCTGGGCGCGATGACGAACTGGTCACCGCCGTTGTCGTCGGAGCTGCTGGCCGGAGTAGCGGAGGAGGGTGCTGTCGGAGCCGAAGGTGCCACCGTCGGTGCCTGCTGAGGAGGAGGTGCTGGAGCAGGGGCACTGGTGACGGAGTCCGGCGTCTGAAGAAACAGTGTCATGGCCGGCAGTGGGGAGTGAAGAGGAGCACCAGGAGCCAGCAGCGGGGACATGCTGAACGAAGGGATCGGAGTGGAGGGAACTGGAGCCACTGGTGCAGCAGCTGGAGCCAAGACGGGAGGCGGAGGAGCTACTCTAGGCAGCTGCGATGGGAGGGCGATCCCGGTCTGGGTGTAGAGGTTGGTGATTAACCCTAGGATCCCCATCATCGCTTGCTGCGTCTGCTGCAGCTGGTCCAGAGTGCGCTGGTGCATCTGGTCGATGAGCCCCGTCAACCGGTCAGTGTCTTCACGCCTCTCACGGGCGATCTGACACTGCATCTCCTGCTGCTGCTGCTGGAGCTCAAGAAGACGTGCAGCCTGCTCCGCGCGGGCCTGCTCGGCGGCCAGCCTGTCTAGCCTCTGTTGCTCGACCATCTGCTGGAGGAGCGAAGTCAGCTCAGACGGCTGCGTGACCTGCGCCTCAGTGACGGGAGGTGGAGTGGGTGGTGGCGCTGTAGAACCTCCAGCCTCCGCATCGTGCTGTCGGGGAGAGGGGGGAGGAGGGATATACTCCTCGACACTGTCGTCAGTGTCACTCTCTGACCAAATGTGTTGTAGGTCCTCCCCCTGAGCCTCAGCCTCTGCAAGTCTCTCGTCCTCCCGCTCTAGCTCGAACCAATCTTCCTCTGTCAGACGGGCCCTGACCTGGCGCTCAACTGGACGACCAAGGCGGCGGTCTCCAGGAGCCGGGGCACGGTAGTGACCAAAGCGAGTCACACTCTCGTCAGCAAGTCTGATCTGTGCTGCACCCCCCTCAGGCACCATCATAGTGCATAGGTAACTGATCCAGTGCCCGTAGACCATCTGCCTCATCATGCCTACCCCATCTGTGATCACGTCTTCCATCTCGCACAAGAGAATGTCCACAATGTCGAAATCCATCCCGTTCATTATGTAGAACAGGAGAGTCTGCTGTAAACTAGTGAACCCCTCCAAGTACCCCGACCTCGGTAGGAGCGTGCGGCGCAAGGCGAGGTGCACAATGCGCGCAGCTGGGGTCAGAAGTGCTGGAACTCTCGGCTGGTCCGGAGAGAATGTGGGGCCGAACAGGGACCGGATCTCCTCAAGCTGTGGTGCCACCCCTCCAGTAAGTGGCCTCCTTGGTGGATCTGCCTGCCCGTATACCCTCTCTTGCACGCAGGTGTTGTGCAGGTCCAAACCAAGAAGCTGCCCCAACGTCTGCCTCGTGAGGTGGTAGTGCTGACCCATGAACATGAAGTCGATCGACGTCCTGCCCTTAGAGATGTACAGGGTCACGTAGAAGACACGGACCCAATCTTCCACATATGCAGTCCTCTCGTAAGCTAGCAGCTGCACCAATCCTCGGTATCTCTCAAAGTACGGACGGACCTCCGTCTTCGCTGCCAATGCAAGCTGCCCCCAGTCTAGGTAGTTATGCTGAAATAGCTTGTGCCCCCGACGTCTGTAGGTCTCGTAGAGAGACGCCTGGGTGACAGTCCAGAAGCGACTGTCCACAAGAGTCTCTCGGGGCTGTGGGTACCACTCCTCGAGCAGCATGTTCCATCGAAGCTTGCATAGCTGCTTGGCCTTCATCTTCTGGTAGTCCGTCAATCAGACTCCCTCGGCCACGTGGACAGTGGTGTCCAACTCGTATATGGCCCGCTGAGCTTCCCAGTCCTCACGACGGTCGGCGGCCGTCGGTCTTGGACGAGGAACGGTCGGGGACTGACCCCCACGTGTCCGGGCTGAGCGCCGGCGGACAAGCGGCTCAACCGGCTCCTCTTCGATGTCGGAGTCGTCGATCACAGGAGGCTGCCGAGCCTCGCGGATCCTCAGGGATCTCCCTCGGCTGCGCTCACGCTCCTCGGCGGCGCGAGCGGCCATTAGTGCCTTCTTCTCTTCTTTGGATAGCTTCTGTTTCTTCGCGGCGGGCTCCGCGATCGCCTTGCCTTTGTTTCTTTTGTCGCGAGCCATAGTGATGCGGGAGAATGAACTTGAAGACGTGGAACAACGTTGGGCGGCTGGAAATCCTAGTGGCAACGAGGACGTGGAAGGTGATGGTGGAGCTTGGTGGCGATGGGGATGGACAGTGGTGATGCTTGGAAGCGGTGGAAACGGCGGCGGCGAGGAGAGGCGGCGGCGAGGTCGATGGTGGTGGAGGTGGGCAAAGCCGGCGCGTGGAACGGCGGTGCGGTGAGCGGCGGCGGCGTGGTGGCGTGGGTGACGGCGGTGCGGCGAGCGTGGGAGGTGGCCGGAGACGGCGGCGGCGGCCTAAGGGCGACGGCGGCGGCGTCCGGCGGCGGAGGAGATGGAGGGCGCGAGATAAACCCTAAGGATCGGCTGGCGGCGTCGGGATCGGGAGGAGGAAGACGAAATGGGGGTACGGCCGAGTTTAAATAGTGGGTCCCAAACCCTAGCCGTTTTTTTTAAACACCGGATGGACCGATGCTTATCGATGTGGACATCAGTCGAATAGTACAGTATGGATATTCAAAGAGTCACTGAAGACATCGGATGGACCGACGTTTAGGGTTTTTATCATCGGATGAATGGCACAGTAAGGGTATTCAGGAGAGGGAAGTTGACATCGGATGGTCCGACGTTAGATGAAAAAGCATCGGTGGAATTCATCAAGGTTTCAGATTTGTGAACATCGGATGGACCGATGTTTTTCTGTTTGAACTCATCGGTCAATTTTGGATATTGACTTAACTGGCACTTGGATTTTGAACACCTACTGATCCGATGGGGGAGGGACCTAGGCATCGGATAATACGATGATAACTAAACACCAACATCCCATATATGTCCTTTGACCAAACAATCAAACAATGGGAAACACATGTCTTAGGACTTTTTGGGCAACCCCTTACCCCTCAAAAATACTAATATGCCAATAATTTGGATAGTCCTTAAAACAATTTGAACAAACGAGAAAAATGGGAGGAAATTATCCAAATGAAATGTAAGGCCCATGCTTTGTGAGGTAGAGTATGAAGACTACTATCTCAAAGAAGCATGTTCCTCTAGGCATTAACGCACCTAACATTTCGTTCTTTCCACCTTATATGAGTTGAGATATTGCATTTCAAACAAGTCTCTTTCTCATGAGGTGGGTTCCCCTTTGTGACAATCTACCGTTATGCAATGCCAAACATTTTAATGCAATAGATATGGCAGGCACTATGCAAGACATAAAAATAAATCTATCTCGCCAAATTTGGTCCTTTCAAAGGCTTCTTCAGGGAGAGCCACTCTCCAAACCTTGGGTACACCCAAAAGAACTTTCAACCCAAGCTAACCCTAGCTCACCCCTATCCTTTGAGAGTTAGGCAAGACCTACATGATATGCATTCTTACATGACGTTCGTTGCATCTAGCACATTTAATTCACTTCTAAGCCTAGAAAAGGTTTTCTCATCAAGTGGTTTAGTGAAGATATCCGCCAATTGTTCTTTGGACCTAATACCTCGCAATGAGATGTCTCCCTTAGCTTCATGGTCCCTCAAGAAGTGGTGGCGAATATCAATGTGCTTAGTGCGGGAGTGTTGAACGGGGTTTTTAGCTATCTTAACCGCACTTTCATTGTCACAAAGGAGAGGCACACAACCAAGTTTAATACCAAAGTCCAAAAGGGTTTGCTTCATGTAAAGAATTTGGGCACAACATGCACCGACCGCTATATACTCCGCTTCCGCCGTGGACAAGGCGACGGAGTTTTGCTTTTTGCTAGACCAAGACACTAGGGAACGCCCAAGCATGTGGCACCCACCGGAGGTACTCTTGCGATCCACGCGGCATCCGGCAAAGTCCGAATCCGAGTATCCCAAGAGTTGGAAGGTTGTACCTTTAGGGTACCACAAGCCCATACTAGGGGTATGCTTAAGATACCTAAGTATCCTAAAGACCGCCTTCTTATGCGATTCTTTAGGAGCCGCTTGAAAGAGAGCACATAAGCATACACTAAACATTATATCGGGCCTAGATGCGGTAATATAAAGCAATGAACCAATCATAGAGCGGTAGTGAGATTGGTCAATAGGTTTACCGTCCTTATCCGCGTCGAGATGGCAATTTGTTGCCATTGGAGTGCTTCTTGAGCTACAATCTCCCATCTCAAATTTCTTCAAGAGGTCCTTGGTGTATTTCTCTTGGTAGACGAAGTTTCCCTCTTGAAGTTGCTTGATTTGGAATCCAAGGAAGAAGTTGAGCTCTCCAATCATTGACATCTCGAATTCCCTAGACATCATTTTGCCAAACTCATGGCTAAAAGCTTCGTTAGTTGAACCATAGATAATATCATCAACATAAATTTGACAAATGAACAAATCTCCGTTGATGTCTTTGGTGAAGAGTGTGGTGTCCACCCTCCCGATCTTAAATCCTTGCATGATGAGGAAGTCCCGTAGTCGTTCATACCACGCCCTAGGTGCTTGCTTGAGCCTGTAGAGCGCCTTGTGCAACCTATACACATGGTTAGGATTCCTCGGATCTTCAAACCCGGGAGGTTGTTCAACATAAACAAGCTCATTAATGTAGCCATTAAGAAAGGCACTTTTCACATCCATTATGATGTGAAGTAAAAGCAAGGAGAATATGAATTGCCTCTAACCGGGCGACCGGAGCAAATGTCTCCCCAAAGTCTAGTCCTTCAACTTGCAAGAACCCTTTGGCCACAAGACTTGCCTTGTTGCGGACCACAATGCCATTCTCGTCTTGTTTGTTGCGGTACACCCACTTTGTTCCGATGACGTTCTTGTCCTTGGGTCGCTCCTCCAACACCCAAACTTCATTGCGGATGAAGTTGTTGAGTTCTTCTTGCATAGCCATCACCCAATTTGGGTCTTGGAGTGCTTCCTCAATGTGTGTGGGTTCTACACACGAAACAAACGAGTAGTGCTCACAAAATGAGGCAACGTGGCGGGAACGAGTACTTACGCCCCTTGAAGGACTTCCAATGATTTGGTCCATTGGATGAGCCTTGGAGATGCGTCCATGCCTCATAAGTGGTTGTGAAGCACTTGGCGGTGGTGAAGCGTGTTGCTCCTCTTGTGGTTGCACTTGATCATGGACTTCTTCTTCATCTTGATGTTGTATTGCTTGTGAGTCTTGAGTTGGCAATGGATCATCTTTCTCCTCTTCGTCTACTTGAGGTGCCATGGAGGTGTTGTTGTTGGAACTTGAAGCTCCCCCTTGATCATGGCCCTCTTCAACTTCCGGCTTGATGTCTCCAATGGTCATGTTCTTCATGGCTTCTCGTAGAGGCTCATCATCTATTTCATCATGACCAAAACTCTCCTCTTGGGAGCCATTAGTCTCATCGAACTCAACATCACAACTTTCTTCAACTAGACCGGAGGTTTGGTTGAATACTCGATATGCTTTTGAGTTTGATGCATAACCAAGAAAAATGCCAACATCACATCTTCTTTCAAACTTACCGAGCCTTTTCTTGCGGTAGATGTAGCATTTGCACCCAAAGACTCTAAAGTAGGAGATGTTGGGCTTTCCAACAATGAGAAGCTCATATGGGGTCTTTTAGAGTAGTCGGTGAAGATAGACCCTGTTTGCGGCATGGCACGCCGTGTTGATTGCTTCGGCCCAAAACTTCTCCGACGTGCCGTAGTCATCAAGCATTGCTCTTGCAAGAGTGATGAGGGTTTTGTTATTCCTCTCAACGACACCGTTTTGTTGAGGAGTGTATGTGGCGGAGAATTCATGCTTCACACCTTCACGGTCACACCACTCCCCAATGTTGTAGTTCTTGAATTCGGTGCCGTTGTCACTCCGGACCTCGATAATGGTAAGTTGGAATTACCTTTGAGCACGGTTGGCGAAGGTCTTGAACACTTCCGGAGTCTCACTCTTGTCACCTAAAAATAGAGTCCAAGCATAGCGAGAGTAGTCATCAACTATAACAAGACAATAGAGGTTACCGCCAAGGCTTTGGTATGTGGACGGTCCGAAGAGGTCCATGTGGAGTAGTTCAAGTGGCTTGGAGGTTGACACCATTGTCTTCATTGGGTGGTGTGAAGCAACATGCTTCCCGGCTTGACAAGCGCTACAAAGCTTGTTCTTTTCAAATGTCACATCCCTCATGCCGGTCACCATCCCAAGCTTGAATGACTTCTTGAGTTTGCTCATTCCAATGTGTGCTATGCGTCGGTGCCATAGCCAACCCAAGCTTGTCTTAGTGAAAAGACAAGTGGTTAGGCTAGCATTCTTGTTGGAGAAGTCTACTAAGTAGAGATGTCCATGCCGAAACCCTTTGAAGATTAGCTCTTTGCTTGTCTCACTACTCACAACAACATCATTTCTGCTAAATGTGCATGCTAGTCCAAGATCACAAAGTTGTGCAATGGAAAGTATATTAAAGCTAAGCGACTTAACATACAACACAATAGAAATGGATAAATCATTAGAGATAGCAATTTTACCTAATCCTATTACCTTACCCTTAGAATTGTCACCAAAAGTGACTTGTTCATGATTACTGGGGTTTTCTATGGTGGTGAACATACCATCATTGCCGGTCATGTGTTGAGTGCACCCGCTATCGAGTACCCAATGCTTTCCTCCGGCTTTGTAGTTCACCTACACACATGAAGTTAATTTTTGACTTTAGGCACCCAAGCCAACTTAGGTCCTTGTATGTGAGATACAAGTGTCTTTGGGACCCAAAGTTGCTTGGGGAGCTTCCCCTTCATGCTCTTCATGTCTTTGCCAATGAACCTAGCTTTCACCTTACCATTCACTTTACTAAGAAGATAATAGCGATCATTGAAAATAGATTTGTAGTTAGTAGGCAATTTAGGTGAAGGTCGGTTAGGAAGAGGACACTCCCTTGTGTGGTGACCGGTGACCTCACAATGTTGGCAGTAAGAACCAACTTCCTTGATGAAGCTTGTTCTAAGCTCTGGTGAGGGCACCTTTCCTTTGTTGGGCACTGGGAAGGATCCAAGTCCTCTTTTGTTGAAGGCTTTTGCTTGTTGGAAGAGAATTTCCTTGTGCTTGACTTCACCTTTTGAAAGTCTAGCCACACTAGTGCGGAGACTCTCAATTTCTTCCAACAAGTCTTTCTCCCTAGCATTAGCTTTCAAAGACAATGACTTGTCCAAGACATTAGAGACATGCGAAGTAATGGATATCTTATCATTAAGAGTTTGTTTCTTTGCATCTTTTAACTCTTGATCAAGCATGTCATGAGCAATGTTAAGTGTTTGGTATTCTTGAGTTAGCTTGTTGTGCTCCTCCAAGAGAGTTTGGTGTGCTATGTTGAGCTCATCATTGTCTACCTTGATTTTAGCATTTTCTTCCTCAATTTGCTTGACATGAGATTTGAGTGTGTCATGCTCTTTAAGTATGCTTTCATACTTGTCAAGCAAATCAAGGTTAGCACTCTCAAGTTTAGCACGAATTTCTTCAAGAGTTTTAACCTTACTCTTCTCTCTCTTAATGATAGCATGATATTCATTAATCAAAGAAGTTAAATCATCGGGGGAAAGCTCATCATCACTAGAGTCGTCACATACCTTGGTGTTACCTTTAGCCATGAGGCACATGGGTGGTGGAGGAAGAGGTGAGTCATCATGGTTGGCAATGGCAAGGCCGGCCAAGCTTTCTTCTTCTTCTTCTTCACTCTCTTCATCACTTGTTTCTTCGTCGGTGACCCATTCATTTGCCTCACACATAAACACCTTTTGTGGACCACTTCTCATCTTTGGGAAGAGTCTTGCCTTCTTGCCCTTGTCTTGCTTCTTCTTCCCAAAGGCTCTTGGCTTGGCTTCTTCCCAAAGGCTCTTGGCTTGGCTTCTTCTTCATCATCATTACTTTCTTTAGGCTTGCGTTGCTTGCCTTTGTAGTTCTCTCTCCTTTTGTCCGGTTTTGGACAATCATAGGAGATGTGGCCTTGATCTCCACAATTGTAGCATATCTTGCGATCGTCTCTTCTTGGTAGAAATGCCTTCTTCTTGGGATCAAAGGTGTATCCCTTTTTGGTGATCTTGGAGTTCAAGCGTGAGAACTTTCTCATCATCAAGGCAAGCTCATCATCGTCATCTTCACTTGACGCTTGCTCTTCTTCACTTGAGCTAGGCTCAACCACCTTCTTCTTCTTGAAGCTTGTCTTCTTGGTGGAGGCCTTTAGAGCAATTGTTTTTGATGATGATTGCTCCATCATCCCAAGTACACTCATCTCATGAGCGTGTATTTCTCCAATGAGCTCCGAAACTTCAATGTTGTCAAGTGATTCCTTTTGGAGCATGGAGTTGATGATGTTGTACTTTGGCTTGGGAAGGAGCATGAGGATCTTGCGGATAATAAGTCCCTTGCCAAGAGACGCAATGTCAAGAGCATTAATTTCCTCAATAAGAACATTTAAGCGTGAAAACATTTCATTAACATTTTCATGAGGAAGCATCTTAAATTCATCATATTTAGCTTTGAGCATGTGATATTTAAGTTCCTTTACACGAGATGAGCCCTCATGGATTTCTAACAAGCAAGCCCAAATTTCACAAGCTTTCTCCTTACTAGCAATCCTAGAGAAGACATCTTGACTTATGCATTCATAAATAGCATTCCTAGCCTTAGCATCCCACTTAACTTGATCACCCACATAGTTAAGTTCTCCAAATCCCGCATGAGTCGCTTCCCAAACTTCGGGGGCAATAGCCTCAAGGTAAGCGCGCATGCGTGCTTTCCAATAGGCAAAATTCTTGCCCTCGAAGATAGGAACCGAACCCCCAACCTTGGCCATTTTTGCTCTCTAGCGGTGAAGCTAGAATGATCCTATGAGCAACCTCGCTCTGATACCAATTGTAAGGATCGAAACGCCCAAGAGGGGGGTGAATTGGGCTTTCTTTCAAATTTTAAGGCAATTAAAAATGAACTACTTAAGCCCAATTCCTAATGCGGTTCTAACTATGCAATCAACGTAGATATAACTTGTGAAGTAAAGATTGCATAATGTAAAGAGAGGGAGAGAAATGCAAACGCTAGGGGACACGAAGGTTTATCCCGTGGTTCGGCAAGATCGCAAGGATCTTCCTACGTCCACGTTGTGGCACCCACCAAAGGGTTTTGCCACTTCCAATGTCACCCAGACAATGGAGTCTTCACTAATCTTCTCCGTTCGCCATCTCCGGCAAGGTGGAGCTCAAGCCTTGTACATCCTTCGATGTTCCGGGCTTCCACACACACCTTGGCAAGCTCCGGAACGATCTTCTTCAACTTCTCACTAGCCTAGAGAGTTCAATCACAAAGAAAGAACGCACACAAGCTTCTCTCTAGCCTATTACAAATGATCTAAAAGTGTGGAAATGTATGCTCTATAGTCTTGAATGCTCTTGGATGTGTAGTTGGCTTCAGGTGATCAAGACGCTTCAGAATGACAGGGTTAGAGGGGTTTTATAGCCAGCTTAACTGAAATAGCCGTTGGAAAAGTAGGCTGACAGAACTTTACTGTGAACACCGGATGATCCGATGTCTCACCTCTAGTTATCATCGGTGTAATTACTTCGGCTGACGTCATTTTGTCAGATATTACCGTTATTAGACCGATGTTGCCGCCTGTCTTCTCATCGGATGATCCGGTGGCTCTTCCTCCAGAATTTGCTTGATCCTGATGCTTACTGGAGTGATCAACCGATGTGTGTATGTCTGCACATCGGATGATCCGGTGCTTCACTTGGTCCAATGGTATTGCAAACTGTACTGATGCACCGATGTTGTTGAGCCCTTCACATTGGATGATCCGGTGAGTTCATTTGTCTGAGGTCTTTTTCTTCAGTTGAATCAACTCGACCGATGTGTTCATTTTGGAAATCATCAGTTGATCCGGTGAGTTGATTTTGTTTGCTACGAGTTGTTTTGAGTGAATCTTTTGTGTATTGCTTGAATGACCTCTTAGACATTTGTTCCACAAGGCGCTCTGATGATTCTTAAGCATTGTATGTTGTCAATTTTTGATTGAGTGACTTAGACATAGAGCCTTCACATCTTGTCTTTATCTCATGAATTTGATCTCGAAAGTTGAGTATCTATGGGTCTCCAATGACATGTTCATTTCATTTTATTGAGTGTTTATGGGGACCTTGCATTCACAAATTCATTAGTAAAGTTCCATGGTTGTCATTAATCACCAAAACCGTACTACATGAGGGGGGCCTAGATGCTTTCAATTGTGCAACTGAATTTTGTTTTCTAGAGGACCAAGCAACAAGAGAATTACCAAGAAAATGACAAGCACCGGAAGTATTTTTCCTATCAATCCTACAACCCCCAAAATCAGCATCCAAAAAAGCTTTCAAAGTAACGGTTGAGGAAGAAGGAAGAAAAATTCCAAATTCTTGAGTTCTATGTAAGTACCTGAGAATCCTTTTGACGACTTGACGATGTGAAGCACGTGGGGAGGCTTGAAACCGTGCACAAGGACATACGCTGAATTGTATGTCTGGTCTTGATGCCGTGAGGTACAAAAGTGATCCGATCATGCTTCTATATTCTTTTTGATCCATGGGTTCACCATCTTCATGAAGTCCAAGTGTTGTTGCTGTTCCCATTGGTGTCCAAAGAGGCTTGCTTTTGTCCATGTTGAAGCGCCTTAGGAGATCTTTTGTATACTTCGTTTGATGCACAAAGGTACCCTCTTTTGTTTGCTTGATTTGCAGCCCCAAAAAGTAAGTGAGTTCACCCATCATACTCATTTCAAATTCGGAACTCATCATTGCTGAAAACTTGGACACAAGATCATGAGAAGCACAACCAAAGATAATATCATCCACATACACTTGAACGAATAATGAGTCATTGCCATGCTTAAGCACAAAAAGAGTTTTATGAACCTTGACCATGGTAAACCCTTTTTCAAGTAAGAATGTTTTTAACCTATCATACCATGCTCTAGGGGCTTGTTTGAGACCATACAAAGCTTTGGACAGTTTGTAAACATCATTAGGAAAATCTGGATTTTCAAAACCTGGTGGTTGTTTCACATAAACCTCCTCATTTATGTAGCCATTAAGAAAAGCACTTTTAACATCCATTTGATATAGCTTAAAACCAATAGATGCAGCAAAAGCTAACAAAATTCTTATGGCTTCTAATCTAGCAACAGGAGCAAAAGTTTCATCAAAATCTAGACCTTCAACTTGAGTGAAACCTTGAGCAACCAACCTAGCCTTATTCCTAACCACAACCCCATCCTCACTTTGTTTAATTTTATGTACCCATTTAGTTCCAAATAAAGTGTGACCTTGAGGTGGAGGTACAAGTTTCCAAACATTATTTCTTTCAAAGTTTTCTAACTCTTCTTGCATGGCAATAATCCAAGATTCATTAGTGAGTGCGTGTGATATATCTTTGGGTTCAAAAGAAGCAACAAAAGCAGAATGAGCATGAGTGTTCGGATCGCAAAACCTGGACCGTGCGACTCGTTCGTGCAAGCTTCCAATCATCTGTTGTGGGGGATGATCTTTGTAAAACCGTAGGGGAATAGATATCTCACAAGCTTCTTCTTCTTCTTCATGTTCATCACAAATCGATGAGCTTGTGACTTGAGGATGATTTGAATCAGCATTCATGGTTGTCGGTGCTGGTTGAGAATTGACATCCGGAGCTGAACCAAAGTCTTTAGCTGCTGAATTTTCGGGCAGCAGCTCCAATTCTTCCTCATCTTCAATGAAAATGCTCCCCCCCTCCGGATATGGATCTGGACCTTCAATGTTTGAGCTATTACCTGGGCTAGCTTCATCAAAAGACACATCACAAGTTTCCACAATTTTGTTAGTGTCAAGTAAAAGCACACGGTAGCCTCTAGTATGAGATGGATAACCAAGAAACATGCCATCAATGGATCTAGGTTCAAATTTATCAAGATTACCATGTTCCTTAACAAAGCATTTGCAACCAAAGACCCGAAAGTGTGTAACACTAGGCCTATGTCAAAAGCGGAGCGCATATGGTGTTTTACCTAGCTTAGCACGCAAGAAAACACAATTTGAGACATAACAAGCGGTTGCTAACGCATCAGCCCAAAATTTCCTAGGAGTTTGATATTCATCAAGCATAGTCCTAGCCATCTCAACTAAGGTTCTGTTCTTTCTTTCTACAACACCGTTTTGTTGAGGTACATATGGTGAAGAAAATTGATGATCTATTCTATTTTCAGCACAAAAGTGATCAAAAGATTGATTTTTAAATTCAGTTCCATTATCACTTCTAATTGCTTTTAAAGATCCTGGGTAATCAATTGATAATCTAAGAAATAAAGTTCTAAAGTGACTAAAAATTTCATTCTTAGACGCCATAAAGTAAACCCAAGACTATCTAGAATAATCATCAACAATCACAAGTACATACCATTTACCTCCGAAGGATTGAACACGTGAAGGTCCTACGGTGTCAAGATGCAAAAGTTGACATGGTTCAGTTGTCATGATCATTGTGAGAGGAGTATGTGAACCTGCAACCATCTTAGCATGTCTACAAGAAGAGCACACAATTTCTTTGTCCCCTTTAAGCTTAGGCAGCCCACATATGCGATCAAGAGCACTAACACGTGTTAGGTGATCAAAGCCTAAGTGACCAAGTCTACGATGCCAAAAATATAGGTCCTTTGAATCATTAGAAACTAGACACCTATGCTTAGAGGAAGACATACCAAAATCAGCTTTAAAAACTCTTCCAAACCGAGACATGTTAAAAATAAGCTCACTATTTGAACTTACAACTTTGCAGCAGTTTTTATTGAAAATAATTTCCAGATTTTCATCTAGCAATTGTGAAACAGAAAGCAAGTTGTATTTCAAATTTTTGACAAGTGTCACATCCTTCAAAGTGTAGTGATCATTTACTCTAACCAAACCCTTAGCAATTATGGGAGTTGAAGAATTATCGGCAAAAGTAACATTCTCTACACATGACACAAAAGAGAGGGAGGGGAACCAATCTTTGTTACCGGTCATGTGGCGTGATCATGCTGAATCCACAATCCAAATGTTCTCCTTCCTCAAACGTGTAACCTACATAGAAGCACAATACGTCGATGACTCAATACTGGGGTTAGTCAAAAGGCATTTAGGAATCCAGTACTGTGTCACGCGATGTGCAGCAGGAAAAACACGCGAAAGCTGAGACAAAACAGCAGGTTTATGAGTCAAAATTTGAGATTTTTTATTCTTAACTACTGACCTATAAGGTGTCACTTGTGTAGCACAAAAATCAGTAGCTCTGGAGGCAAAAACAGAAGGTCCGGAGGTAAACTTTGAATGTTTTTGACTCAAAACAGCAGGTTGTACATTCGGTTCAATATGTGCAGCAAATTTTGCATGAAAGTTATGAGATCTAGCAACCATTCTTTCCCTTTTCTGTTGTTTAGCTAGTCTATAACAAAAATCTATGACATGACCATCTCTACCACAGTAGGTACAATGAAATTTAACTTTGTGTTCATGTCTAGATGAGCAAACAACATATATTTGAAACCAAATGAGACAATACTCCTGCAGATTTGAAAACCACTTCTTTTTGTTTAGAAACTGTTTGAATCAAACCACTTCCTAATGACTTTACAATTTTAGGTGGATGTGCCTTAGAATGAGCATGAGAATCAAAACCTAAACCAGTTTTATCATTGCAAGACTTGGATGAATTCAGCAGCAAGTTTAGGTTCTTATTCCCATTACAAAACTGATCAAATGTCTTATGCATGTTATCAAGTTTATTGGACAGATCAAGGCAATTTTCACATGAAGTTTTTCCTTTTAATTTACAATTTGAACAATATTTAACTTCATGACAACATAAAGCATTGTTCAATATAGAGATTTCATTCATAGCATCTTGCAGTTTCTTATCAAGATCATCACAACTAGAACAATGCAAATCAATTGTAGAACAAGAAACATCTTTTAAGTTTCCAATATTAAGTGCAGCAAGCTTTTTGTTCTTTTCAATTTCAAGTTCAAGTTTATCAAGTGTGGAGGTATGTGCACTTCTTAGGGAGTACAATTGTTCATATATTAAGTCACATGAGGAACAAGAATCATCACTAGGAATCAAGGATTTCAAACGATTAATTTCAGATTCTAGTGACTCAATTTTAACAGCATTGTCCCTAAGCTTTTTGTCCTTTTTCTTAACAATAACAGTGGCACGAGAAATAGCATCACACATTTCTTCGCAAGTAGGACATACCTCTTCATTGTCGTTGTTGTGTTCTGCCTCCTCCATACTTGATCTTGACTTGCCCGCTATGAAGCACAAGTTTGCCAAATCATCTTCATCTTCATCACTTCCAATGTCCACGTCGCTTGAGCCAAGTTCCTGGAGTGCTGAGATAAAACTGCTCACCAATTGACGTCCTGTAAAACCCTTCTTTTTCTTCGTATCTTTTGCGGAGGAGTTCTTCGTTCTTGTATTCTTTTCATCCCGGGAAGTAGGACCTGAAAGGTTAGAGCAATCTGAATGAAAATGTCCTGTCTTACCACATTCAAAGCATCGTTGAGGTCCGTAGCTTCCTCTCCTTCTAGTTCTCACATTTTGCAATGCTTTTGAGAACCGGGTAGAGATGAGCGCTAGCTCCTCCTCTGGAAACTCCTCAATCTGTTCAAGGGTTAGAGAGGACAGCAAAGCAAGTGTACCACAAGATGATGTTTGACCGGAACTAGGCATGTCACGTTGAGAAACAAAAGCAATAGACTTGTTGGGGTTCTTACGTGAGATTATGTCAATTTCATGAGTTTTTAACTTGGAATATAGCACATCTAAAGTAAGTGAACTCATGACAGTAGATTCATGAATAGATGTGACTTTCATCTCCCAAATTGACATATCTAATGCACTTAGCAATTGCCTAGCATTTTCAGCATCTGAAAAATTAACATTGACACTATGCAAGTTGCCGAGAATCTTATTAAAGCGGGCAAAAAGGTCATCAATAGACTCACTGGGTTGCATCTCGAAGCACATGTATTCTTTCTTGAACATGTCTTGCCTTACCTCTTTGATCATGTTGGATCCTTTGTGGTAGTCACAAAGTGCTTTCCACACATCGTATGCAGATCGGAGGTGTGCAACACGATCGAAGTCGCTTTGTGTTAATCCTTGTATGATCAAGTTTCGAGCCTTGTTGTTGTTGTTGACATCTCTCAGATTTGTAGCTGTAACTTGATCGTTTGATGGCACTTCGTAAGACTTGTATACCTTCTCCCATATTGCAAAGCCTTGTGCCTGGATGAAAGCCTCCATGCGTGCCTTCCAAACCTGAAAATCAATACCAGCGAATACACAAGGTTTGGCAGAGTCATTCTCCATGATGATTAGTCAAAAATACGCGCAAATCACAAAGATTAGAGCACCATGGCCCCGATACCAATTGTAGGATCGAAGAGCACGTGAAAAGCTACTAGGGGGGGTGAATGGTAGATTTAAAAATCTTACGTAGCAAAAACAATTAAACCCCAATCCCTTCGGCAGAAAAACAATCTGTTAAAGAAATCGTGTGTGAGACTAATCTAAACGTGTTTCACTGTGACAAAAGTGATATATATCAGATAGAATCAAGTCACGAAGACAACACAACAAGAATCACTCAAATCCATCGAGAAAAACTCAAGTTATGATCGAAAGATCGAACAAAGGTCAATCTGACCTACCCGAGAAAAGCAGTTTCTGGAATGCTGCAAAGAAACTCCTGTAGATCAAAAACCACAAATACAATGACCGTTAAATTTTGATAGATGATAGACAATCAAGTTTTGAAGACAACCCAAAAATAATCACGTCAATTGGATCTGTAAAACTCGAGTTATGATAAAACTACCGACAAAGGTAGTGCAGTCCAGAAACTCGACGAGTAAAACTTGTCTGGAACAAGTCGGACGAACAAGGCACAAACGTTCCTTCAAACTACGAATTTTATTCAATAGAACACAAGAGGAACAGCCCCAAAGTCGTGCAACACGAGCTCTAGGCTCCCTTTCTTATATAACCAGCTCGAAACCCACCTCAACTCAAATCAGGAACCTAATCCTACTCTGTTCATGAATCGTAACTTTCCATAACTGCTTAGGATTCTTCTATACGCAGATAGAAGCAATCTTAAGACTTCCTAACACCTTAGGAACGTATGCCACATTCCTAAACAACTCAAATTCGTGACCCACACGAAATCCTATCATAACCAACTCAAATCTTTCTATATTTGAGTCAAACCCGACTCAGCCGCAGCCTGAGTCCATAACCAAGTCGGTTGGATCTTTCCGACCAACTCTTTACGTCCACATCTCTTCATCATGTCTCGGAACCATGTAGCCACGTCCATGCCTTGCACACGTGCAAACATCTTCCAATGACGTCCATGATACCTTCACATGCATTGTTCTTGATTCAATCATGCTGCGCAACCTCCTGATCAGCTCAACCACAATTCCTTCTGAATTTGGTTGTTGGAACCTCATCTCCTCCCTGAGACTAGTCCAATGGATCCCGTCACCAGCCATGTCTTGAACTCAAGCAACACCTGCACATGAATAAACAACAAATCCATACAAGCCCAAGTCCGCGACTTGACTCAAGTTAGTTCCGAACACAACACCTTATGTGAGAACCTCACATAAGCATGTTGCAAAAGCACAGTAACACGATATCATCCATGTCAACCAAAAACGCACCAAAGACCTAGCAAATGAATACTAAGCAACCTTTCATGAGATGTAAAGCAAGTACGAAACATTGCAAATGAAAAACAGATGCATCGCGGTCAAGTTCCTGACCTTGCCAAAGCAACCCGAACCTTTAGCCAGAGCTAACAAAAGCTAGTAGAACCTAGCGCCGGGGCTAACCAGAACTAGTCGGACCTTAATAAAAAGGTGTTTTGGTGATATTCATAACTTTTATCGTCAAAGCAAGTGTATTCACTACAAGCCAATGTATTCAGCACACATAGGTCTTACAAGTTTTAGCCACTCTGTTTTTTTGCTTGTAATGTAACAAACTTGCTTTTTGGCTTATGAGAAGTTTGCTTAGTATTCATCTACTAAGTTTTTGATGTGTCTTGGTTGATCTCGGCATATATTATTTTTGTATGTTTTGCAACGTGCTTATGTGAGGTACTCATATAAGGTGTTGTGGTTTTCAGACTAATGTGAGTCAAGTCGAGAACTTGTGCTACGAAGATTTGCTTGTTTGCTCATGCGCAGGTGTTGCTTGAGGTCAAGACATGACTGGTGATGGTGATCCATTGAACTAGTCTTAGGGAGAAGATGAGGTTCAACAACCAAGTTCAAGAGGAATTATGGTTGAGTTGATCGGGAGGTCACACTTCATGTTTGGGTCAAAAACAATGCATATAAAGGTATCGTGGACGTTTTGGAATGTGTTTGCACGTGTTCAAGGAGTGCATGGATGTGGAAACGTTGTTACAAGGCATGGAGAAGAGTTATGGACGTGATGATATGGCTGGAACGGTTCAACCGACTAGATTATGCGCTGAGGCTACAGCTGAGGCGGTTATGGTTCGTTTATAGACATTTTTGAGTTCCTTTTGGCTTGATTTCATGTTGGGCATGAAGTTGAATTGTTTTAGGAATGTGTGGGATATTCCAAAGGTGTTTGGAAGTCTTAAGATTACTTCTATCTGCATATGGAAGAGTATTGAGCAGTTATAGTAAGTTTCAGTTGAATCCATGTAGGAGTAGGAAGTTCTGGGTAGATTGGATTTACCATATGGCTGGTTATATAAGCAATGGGGCCATGTCTCGTGGTGAGATGACTTGTGGCGGTTCTTCTTGTGTTTCATTGAATAAAGTTCATAGTTTTATAGGAGCTTTTGTGCCTTGTTCGTCCGAATTGTTTTCGTCAAGTCTTTCTCGTCGAGTTTCTGCATAGCCCAATGTTGCTTCTGTGTTTTGATCATAACTCGAATTTTACAAATCCAATTGACAAGATTTTTTTGTGTTGTCTTCACGACTCAATTCTCTATCATCTTTGAATGTTTCACGATCATTTGATTTGTAGTTTTTGAGTTACACGAGTTTCTTTGAGGCGTAGAAGATCTATTTTCTTCTATTAGAACAAATTGATAATTGCTTAGGGTTTTGGATATAACTTGAGTTGTTCTTAACGTTTTCACATGATTCTTATTGTGATGTCTTTGTGAATTGATTCTCTCAAATATGTATTGGTCTGGTCATGATTGAACATGTTGAAAACACTCGCACAGATGGTTTCCTTATCTGGTTGATTTTCTGCCGATGGGTTTTTGTAGCTTCCACTAAATAAGTTTTAATCTAACATTCACCCCCTTTTCTGATAGCTATTCACGTGCTCTTTGATTCTACAAAGACTCAACCATCTCACCTAGAACATAGAACTCTACTTGCAGGAGACTTTAAGAATATAGGAAGCTGAATTTGCATAAAGACTCACCTACAATAGATCCTTACTTTCAGTTTCTAGCATCAGATTTGTAGATCATAGAAATGTAAACTTCCTTAATACAATCACTAGGCATTGCAATTATTAATTCAAAGGCAGTAGTAGATTGAGCATAAACATTCTCTTATTACTATGTCATAGCACAGTGAACAAGTGTACTTCCACTAAATAAGTTTTAATCTAACATTCACCCCCTTTCTGGTAGCTTTTCACGTGCTCTTTGATTCTACAAAGACTTGACCATCTCACCTTGAACATAGAACTCTACATGCAGGAGACTTTAAGAATATAGGAAGATGAATTTGCATAAAGACTCACCTACAGTAGATCCTTACTTTCAGTTTTTAGCATCAGATTTGTAGATCATAGAAATGTACTCTTCCTTCATACAATCACTAGGCATTGCAATTATTAATTCAAAGGCAGTAGTAGATTGAGTATAAACATTCTCTTATTACTATGTCATACCACAGTGAACAAGTGTACTCAATTCATATCCGTGAGTGATACTCATTCGAATCAATAACAACAAGGAATACAAGACACATACACCACGGTGCTCTAATCATAGTGATTTGCATGCGTTTTTTGCTGATCATCATGGAGTAATACTCCGAAAAACCTTATGTGCTTGATGTCAATGATTTTCAAATTTGGAAGGCTTGTATGGAGGCGCACATACAAGAGCAAATCTTCGCCATCTGGGAGAAGGTCTACAAAGTCTATGTCATGCCGCAAAACGATAAAGTCAATGCAGCTAACATGAAGGACGTCGACAACAATAACAAGGCACACAACTTGACTTTTCAAGGAATGACTCAAAGCCACTTCGGTCGTGTTGCACACCTCCGTTCTGCATATGATATGTGGAAAGCGCTATGCGACTATCATGAAGAATCCAACACAATCAAAGAGGTATGCCAAAATATGTTCAGGAAAGAGTGCATGCATTTTGAGATGCAATTCCGTGAGTCGATTGACAACTTCTTTGCTCGCTTTTAATAAAATTCTCAGTAACTTGCGTAGTGTCAATGTTAATTTTTTAGATGCTGAAAATGCTAGTCAACTGTTAAGTGCATTAGAGATGTCGATTTGGGAGATGAAAGTTACATTTATTCGTGAATCCACTGTCATTAGTAGACTTACTTTATATGTGCTATATTCCAAGTTAAAAACTCATGAACTTTACATTTGATCATGTACAAACCCCAACAAGTCTCTTGCATTTATTTCACAACGTGACGCACCTAGTTCTAGTAAATCTTAATTATGTGGTACACTTGTGTTGCTATACTCTCTTACCCTTGAACAGATTGAAGAGCTTCTAGAGGAGGAGCTAGCACTTCTCTCTACTCGATTCTCAAAAGTATTGCAAAATTTGAGAATTTGAAGGAGAGGAAATGGTGGTTCTCAATGATGCTTCAGATGCAGTAAGCCTGGACATTTTCATACAAATTGCACTAATCTTTTTGGTTCTATTCCACTTGATGAAAAGTAAACAAAGTTCAACTAATACACAGCTTTACCTCAGCACTTTAAGATTTCAGCTTGAGCGATGTCAACACCGCAAGTGATGAAGACACTTTTGCAAATACGTGTTTCACAGCGAGCAACTCAAGTTCAAGAATGGAGAAGACCAAATTTAATAGCAACAATGATGAGGTATTTCCCTCTTGTAAACAAATGTGTGATGCTATTTCTCATGTCACTACTGTACTTAAGAAAAAGGACAAAAAACTTAAGCACAATGTTGTTAAAATTGAATCACTAGAATCTAAAATTTATCGGCTAAAATACTTGATTCCTAATTATGATTCTTGTTCCTCATATGAACTAATATATGAACACTTGTCCTATCTATGAAGTGGGCACACCTCCACTCTTGATAAACTTGATCTTGCAATAGAAAAGAACAAAAAGGTTGGTGCACTTAATAATAAAAACATGAAAAGTGTAGCTGTTCTACAATTGATTTGCATTGTTCTAGTTGTGATGATCTTAATAAGAAACTACATGATGCTAGGAATGAAATTTCTATTTTGAACAATGTTTTACGTTCTCATGAAGTTAATTGTTATTCTAATTGAAAAATAAAAGAAAAATTTTCATGTGAAAACTATTTAGATCTGTCCAATAAACTTGATGACATGCATAGGACACTAGAGCGGTTTTGTAGTGCAAACAAGAACCAAAACTTGTTGCTGAGTTCATACAAGTCATGCAATGATAAAACTTGTTTAGGTTTTGATTCTCATGCTCATGCTAAGGCACATCCACCTAATGTTGTAAAATCAATAGGAAGTGGTTTGATTCAAATAGTTCGTACATAAAAGAGGTGGTTTTTAGGTCAGCAGGGTTGTTGTCTCATACGGTTGCTAACAAAAATGGTGCTTGCTCATCTATACATAAACATAAGGTTAAATTTCATTGTATCTATTGTGATAGAGATGGTCATGTCGTAGATTTTTTATATAGACTAGCTAAATAAGAAAAGAAGCAAAGAATACTAGCTAGATCACATAACAACCAAGCAAAAATTGTTGCACATACTTAATTGAATGTTTGACACTTGCAATCTGCTGTGATGAGTCAAAAACATGCAAATATTGCTCCCAAACCTACTATTTATTTGTGCCACACAAAACACATCTTGTAGGTTAGTAGTTGGGTGCAAGAATTCTCAAACTTTAGCTCAAAAACCTATTGTACTTTCTCAGCTTTCGCGTGTTATTCCTGTTGGATGTCTTGTGACTCAGTATTGGATCCCTAAATGCCTTTTGACTAACCCCAGTATTCAGTCATCCACGTAATGTGTTGCTATGTAGGTTACACACTTGCAAAAGGAGAACATTTGGCTTGTGTATTATGGATGCTCACGCCATGTGACTGTTAACAAAGAATGGTTCTCGTACCTTTCTTTTGTGTCACGTATACAAATTGTTACTTTTGCAGATAATTCTTCAACTTCTATAATTGCTAAGAGTTCATTTATACTAACAATCACCACAGTTTAAAGGATGTGGCACTTGTTAAAATTTTGAAATACAACTTTCTTTTCATTTCACAAGTGTTAGATGAAAATCTAGAAGTTATTTTCACTAAAAATTCGTGCAAGATTGTATATATGAATGCTGAGCTTATGATTAACATGTCTCGATTTGGAAGAGCTTTTAAAGTTGATTTTGACATGTCATCCTCTAAGCATAGGTGTCTAGTTCCTAATGAATCAAAAGACCTATATTTTTGGCATCATAGACTTGGTCACGTAGGCTTTGATCACCTCACACGTGTTAGTGGTCTTGATCGCATGCGTTGGTTACCTAAGCTTAAAGGGGATAAAGAAATTATGTGCTCTTCTTATAGACATGCTAAGATGGTTGTAGGTTCACATGCTCTACTCACAATGACCATGACAACAGCATCGACACAACTTTTACACCTTGACACCGTATGTCCTTCATGTGTTCAATCTCTTGGAGGTAAATGCTATATCCTTGTAATTGTTGATGACTATTCTAGATACTCTTGGTTTACTATATGACACCTTAGAATGATTTTTTTAGTCACTTTAGAAGTTCAGTCCTTAGACTTTCACTTGACCACCCAGGATTCTTAAAAGCAATTAGAAGTGATATCGGAACCAAATTAAAAAAAACAATTTCATCACTTTTGTGCTGAAAAAGGAATAGATCATCAATTTTCTTCACCGTATGTACCCCCACAAAATGGTGTGGTAGAGAGAAAGAATATAACCTTAGTTGAGATGGCTAGGAGTATGCTTTATGAATATCAAACTCCTAGGAGGTTTTGGGCACATGCAATTACAACAGCTCATTATGTCTTAAATCAAGTTTTCTGGCGTGCTAAGCTAGGAAAAACAATACATGAGCTTCTTTTTGAACATAGGCCTAGTGTCACACATTTTAGGGTATTTGGTTGCAAATGCTTTGTTAAGAAACATGGTAATCGTGATAAATTTGAAGCTAGATCTATTGATGACATGTTTCTTAGCTATCCATCTCGTATTATAGGCTACTGTGTGCTTTTACTTGACACTATCAAAATTGTGGAGACTTGTGACGTTTGTTTTGATGAAGCTAGCCTAGGTACTAGATCTAATATTATAGGTCAAGATGCATATCCACAGGAGGAGCATATTTTCATTTAATATGATGAAGAAGTGGTGTTGCTGCCCGAAAATTCATAAGCTAATGATGTTGTTGCAGCTCCTGATTTTGATCCACAACCAGCACCGACGACTACTCTTGCTGGTCCAGATGATCCACAAGCTACAAGATCTTTGATTTGTGATGAACATGAATAAGAAGAAGCTTGTGAAGTGTCTACTCCCCTTCACATCCTAAAAAGTCATCCTCCACAACAGATTATTGGAAGCTTGCACGAACAGTCATGGTTTTCTGATCCAAACTCTCATGCTCATTCTGCTCTTGTTGCTTCTTTTGAATCCAAAGATATATCACACGTACTCACTAATGGATCTTGGATCATTGCCATGCAAAAAGAGTTAGAAAAATTTGAAAGAAATAGTATTTGGAAACTTGTACCTCCACCTCATGATTACACTTTAATAGGAACAAAATGGTATTTGAAAATAAACAAAGTGAGGATGGGGTAGTGGTTAGGAACAAAGCTAGGTTGGTTGCTCAAGGTTTCACACAAGTTGAATATCTAGATTTTGATGAAACTTTTTATCTTTTGCTAGATTAGAAGCCAAAAGAATTTTGTTAGCATTTGCTCCATTTAATGGTTTCATGTTTATCAAATGGATATTAAAAGTGCTTCTTAGTGGCTACATAGATGAGGAGGTCTATGTCAAGAACTACCAGGTTTTGAGAATACATATTTCCCTAATCTTGTTTATAAATTGTCCAAAGCTTTGTATAGTCTTAAACAGGCCCCTAGAGCATGGTATCATAATTTAAAAACTTTATTACTTGAAAAAGGGTTTACCATGGTTAATGTAGATAAAACTCTTTTTGCGCTTAAGCATGGCAATGACTCACTATTCTTTCAAGTGTATGTGAATGATATTATCTTTGATTGTGCTTTTCATGATCTTGTGTCCAAGTTTTCATCTATGATGAGTTCAGAATTTGAGATGAGTATGATGGGAGAACTCACCTACTTTTTGGGACTGCAAATAAAGCAAACTAAGGAAGGAACTTTTACGCACCAAAAGAAGTATATGAACGATCTTGGCGCTTCAATATGGAAAACAGCAAGCCTCTTGGTACACCTATGGGAAGCATGATTGAATCATTTTGTACCTAACAACATCAAGACTAGGCATATAATTCAGTTTATGTCTTTGTGCACGATTTCAAGCTTCCCCACTTGCTTCACATCGTCAAGCCATCAATAGGATTCTCAGGTAATTATATGAAACTCAAGAATTTGGCATTTTTTCCCTTTTTCCTCAGCCGTTACTTTGAAAGCCTTTTCGGATGCTGATTTTAGGGGGTGTAGATTGATAGGAATAGTATTTTGAATGCTTGTCATTTTCTTGGTAACTCACTTGTTGCTTGGTCCCTTAGAAAACAAAGTTAAGTTGCAAAATTCATAGTCCAATCTGAATATGTAGCTGCTGCTGGTGCTTGCTCACAAATTCTTTGGATTGTTCAAACACTTAAGGACTATGAGGTTGATTTATATAGTGTTCCGCTGTTTTATGACAATAATAGTGCATTTGCATTGCTAAAAACCCCGTGCAACACTCTAGACCAAAGTACATTAACATTAGGTATCACTTTCTCCGTGATAATGTTGAAAGAGGAAACATTGTGATTCACCATGTAGACACCGAACATGGCTGACATTTTACAAAACCTTTGGATTTCACTCATTTTCCATTCATTCATAGTGAAATAGGGGTTATGCATCCTCATGGTTTAAATTGAGGGGGAGTTTTTGCAACTTGAGAAGTCTATGTGTGAATCTAGAATTAAAATAATATGAGCATAAGTGTTTCATATATATATATATATATATATATATATAATGTACCTAGCTACAAAATAGATCATTTTGTGTCCAATCTCTTCCTGTCACTGTTGAACCGGTCCCATTTGTCAGCTCCTCCCTCAGGCAATTGCCGCACCCGGTTTCACCGTCCCCTCTCTCTACGCGCGCGCAACTCCTACCCGATTATGTCGCTCCCAGATCTCGCCTTCGTCTATCTAACCGCTGCTGCACGCGCATACACCCTCTCCCCGTTTCCTTCGCTCCGAGTCGCAGCAGTTTCGCCCCGCTCGCATTCTTTCCGAACTCGGTGAGATCCCATCGCAAAATTCGATGATTCCTTCAATTTTGTGCTCTCTCCCTGATATCTAATAGTTTTTTCGCTCTGAATCTTCTAAGGGTACCTTGCCGAGAAGGATCTGCGGGAGTTCGCTATTGTTATTGTTGGCTGCGATGAAGCTCTTCATCGCCCGCCACTGTTCACCGTTGACCCGCTGTTTACATCTGTTCCAGCTAGCAAAAATGGCCTTGGTGAGTTCGTTGTCCGCTCCTCTTCCGATTTTTGCAGTAAACGTCGAGTTTTGCGCCGTTTTAGCTGGCTGCTGTCACTCTCCAGCGAGCGGCCATGGCGCGCCGCTGTGCGGCCAGTGCTCCGCCACCGTGTTCGGTAGGATGCGACGTGGCCACCTGTGCTCCATCCATTTTATATCCTGGGTCCAATTTTAATTTACACTACCACTTGGATTTGTTCTAATCTCAGCCATTCAACCTAGATCTGACGGCTGTTGTTCAGCGATTTCTGTTTGCACCGGGATTTTTGCACCCAGACCCCCGATTTAGATATATATCTCATTTCTGTGGAGTGTAAACTTCATATCCGACCCTGTACTTGTCACAATCAATATAAGATATCTCTTTGCCATTTTCTTTTGCAAGTTAAACCCTATGTGAGCCTGGATACGTCATTTGGTCACTGTTAAGGGCAGAAAAAATCTAAATTTAAATTTCTTCTTGCATGTGCACCCAGTTTTATAAATATTGCTATACAACTTCAAGCTGCAGGAAGCATTTTAAATGCCCTACCTTTTATGGATTATCATTTGGGCCTAAAAACTCCTGTAGGTAAGGTGTTAACTAAATGTTCCATTATTTTTTAATTTTCCACCAGTGGCTATAATAAAATTGTAATAAATAAAATAAATACAAGTAACATTTTACGTGGCCTCAATAAATAAGAATAGTATACGTGCACGTCGTGAAAATGCGTAGGCATTTATGTTTTCACTAGAAATTTCTCCTAAGCTACGTTAAATGTCCCTTTTTGTCATTCGCTTTCACAAGATTTTTTTCGGATGTTTGCATATATTTTTTTTTGGTCATTTGTTTAGGTGTGAGAACATCACTTAAAACTGTTTTAGCATTTGTAGTCTACGGTGAGTTACACAATTGTTAGTGAACAACTATAAGTTGCAGGATTTATGTTTGAAATGGTTTACCTCATATGCGATATATTGTATATGGTTTTAGCCTTAAACTACAATGTAGTAGGATGTTAAATAAAGTTTACTTTATGTGAACTATGGAACCAGTGGCTGCACTAAACTATTTTAGTATTACCTTTTTTAAAAAATTTATTATGCACAATTTTTATTAGGTGGGTATTATTTTTTAGCTTTGAAATATAATTTTACAATATGCCTAACTTCAGTTAGATTTTTAATGCTAATTAAAAATATATTCTATTTATGGTACTTGTTTTTAAGTTTTGTATGTAACAATTGGTTATTAGTCTCATTTTCACCTCAAAATTTCAGGTGACAAGGCATCTGATATGCAGGGAAGGTTAAAATCAAATACATTGAAAAGTAGCTAGGAGGCATGGCAACTGGATTTTCCCGAAATCCGAGTTCCATCGCATAAAAATAATGATGGACAGCTTTATTTATTGCGACATCAAGTCCCTATTTCAACATTTCAACAGCAAATATTTCATCTTGTATTGGAAATCACCATCAGAATAAACATAAACGCAGTACTAGCTCACGTGTTCTTGATCGGGATAACGACGATGATTTTATGCGACCTACGAAGCAGCATGTTTGTGCACGTCCTTTTGGCAGTTTGGCAATGACCAATTTATGCAGAAATATGGGTCAATTTTTTTGTTACAAGGTGAATTATTGATTTTAATGTCTTCCCTTTTTTTCAACTATATTGACATTACCTTTTATTTCTATATTACCCAATATATTGTTCTAGTATATATTTGAATTTACTGTCACATGTGAAGTAGCAAAAAAAATTCTGTTTATGTTACTCATGTTCAATTTGTGTATCTCATCGCTATATCTCGCAGTCATTTATTTTTCTCGTGTTCATATATTAGACTATGTCGGTACCCTAAAAACCGTACACCCCCTGAGGTTACAAAGATCTTGAGGGAAGGCCGTCTACACGGATTGAAGACCCTCGGAGGCCCACTTGTCAGACATGACCGGACCTGCTTCTCCAACATGGTTAATCCCTAGGTCGTCACGTGTACTGCCAAACCGGAGCTACCGCCCGCAAGGGGGAAGCTCCGGACCAAGTACCGAAATGGCACCTCCGGACTTAACCCCTGACCAAGAGAAGCTCCGGACCTGACACGTGTCAGATAGCTCCGGAGCTACCTGCTTCCCACAGCAAGCTCCGGAGCTGCCACGTGTCCAAACGTCGGAGCTGGCAGCCCCTAACCTCCGGAAGACCTTGTAACGGCTCCGGATCTTCAAGGGAGAGCCAATAACTTGAAGACCCGATTAAATGTCATTAATGCCATATTAATGACACTTAAACGGACAATATTAACACCCGTAACGGCACTGTCGGAGCCCGTTACAGGATTATTAACAACAATTAATAGTGTATCAATACTAGTAACCGCCGGGGCCACATGTCGGGCCAGGCCAGCTTGTAACGGCCTGTCCTTGTACTATAAAAGGACAGGCCGACGATACACACGGACACACGCACACAGACGTGGAGATCATACGTGACGAACTAATACAACACCAACACACCCGTCGAGTAGGGTATTACGCTCAGGCGGCCCGAACCACGTAAATCCTAGTGTCTCCTGTGTTAAATCGCAATTCACCTTCTTGAGTCTCCGCGCGCCCACACCGAACCACAAACTCCTTCAACACTTTAGCAGTGTCAGGAGATCTGCCAACTCCGACAGTCGACAGTTGGCACGCCAGGAAGGGGCGCCTGAGATTTTCGAGAATGGTGAACTCCGCGGCTGGATCATCCAACGGTCAACCTGCTGCTCAGGTTGTTGGGGGCAATCCCTCCAACAGGCAGCCACTAGCAGGAGCCTCGGCACCAGCAGGAGCCACACTCCCAGCACCACCATCTTCTCCAGCAAATCGTGCTGGGCAACGTGATGGTGCGCCGGCGTCACTTACTGCGTCGGCAAGTCATGACAACCCGGAACACGCGCTCCATGCAGCGCGTGCTCTTCTCCAACGACCACCACCTCCGGACGCATCTTGAGATGCAATGGAGCAGTGGAGGGCCGATGTGGAGCATTTGGTCGCAGCAGCGACCGAACGCCTCAACAACCAGGGTCCTCCTCCTTCGGGACGAGCCCCGTCGCAGCGACGGACTTTGTCTGGAAGATCTGCGTCACAGCAGGTGACGTCGTTGCCCTCTGGGCCACGATGCACCCATATGGTATCCAGGCTTTCGACTCATGACCTCCGGGCGGAGCTTGATCGCTGATACCGCCAACAGGATGGCCATGTCCATATAGATCGTGCTCGTGAAAGACGGGAAGCTCAGGACCTTTCTACTCTGGAAGGAGTAGGAGGAGGCTGTTCATCCCTAGCCATGCACCTGCGCATGGTTAGATGGCCACAGAAGTTCCGGCCACACCTGCCGGAAAAATTCGACGGCACTGTCAACCCCGCCGAATTCCTTCAGATATACTCCACTGCAATCTTGGCAGCTGGAGGAAACGAGGCTGTAATGGCCAATTACATTCCCGTGGCCTTAACCGGGACCGCCAGGTCCTGATTTATGAGCCTTCCACCCAACTCTATCAACAGTTGGGCGGAGTTGTGCCGTCAGTTCACTGCCAACTTCGGGAGTTCATACACCCGACCAGGCACTGAATTGGACCTTTTTGCGGTCGTGCAAAAAGGGGGAGAATCTTTGCGGTCCTTCATCCAGAGGTTCTCTCAGGTACGCAACACAATCCCTTCTATCTCAAGCGCTTCTGTAATTGTGGCATTCAGACAGGGCGTAAAGGACAAGAAGATGTTGGAGAAGCTGGGGATCAAAGAGATTACCAGCGTCATGGAACTCTTCAGCCTGGCAGACAAATGTGCCAGAGCTTCGGAGGGCCGTGAAATGCACTCCAAACCAGCCTCGGAGGATCACAAGAAATCATCCAAAGAAGAAGCCGCTACCTCCGGAGGTGGCAAGAAGAAAAAGAAGGCCAACGGCAAGAAGAAGCCGTCGGCCAGCACATCCAACGTTGCAGCTGCTGCAACTCCTGGTGGCCGGGGGCCACGCCCCGAGAAGCGACCTCGACCGTCTTCCGAAGACGGCGGCAAACCCAAAGTGTGGTGTCCCATTCACAAAAAGGGCATCCACGGTTTGGAAGACTGCCGAGAGGTCCAAAACCTTGCCGAGCGCTACAGCAAGCGCCGGGAAGGGTCTCCTTTCCGACAGAGGGAAGGAAAACAGAAGGTCAACGAAGCTCCGGCTGAAGAGGAGTTAGGGTTTCAGGACCCCAAAAAGGTCTTGAAGGCCGTCTACACCTCCGTTGACGATGGCTCTGACGTCTCTGACAACGAGCGTCGGAAAACCATGAACACTATTTTTGGATCATGGGACATCACCTCCCGTCGCGTCATCAAGACTATGCGGCGCGATATGGCCGCTGTAGCTCCTACAACTAGATCGGAGCCACATCGAAAGTGGATGGACACATCCATCACTTTTGATGCTTCGGACTGTCCTCGAAGCATGGTCGGAGCTGGACAGTTACCTTTGATGGTATCTCCCACCATCAATAACATCCAGCTCCATCATGTTATGGTGGACGGAGGTTCGGGGCTGAACCTCATAAGCTTTGAAGCTTTTACCAAGCTTCAGCTCCGACCTTCGGATCTCCAGCCCTCTCGACCTTTCTCCGGAGTAGGTCCGGGGGCCATTACCCCACTCGAAGCTATAACTCTCCCCGTTACCTTCGGGACACGGGAGAAGTATCGCACCGAGAAGTTGGTCTTCGACGTTGCTCAGATCAACTTACCATTCAACGCCATCTTGGGTAGACCTGCCCTATACAAATTTATGGCAGCTGCCCATTATGGATACCTGGTGTTGAGATGCCTACACCAGTAGGCGTTCTCCGGGTCCGCGGAGATCGCACCGCCGGAGTAACTGCTTTGGAGGAGCTCCATGCACTCACCACGGCACAAGAGGAGGACTCCAGACAGGAGCAAGCTCCGAAACCCCCGAGCATTCGTCAACGAGGCTCAACTTCTGCACCCCGTGTGCAGCCAAGCGGCGACACCGACATTCCCGTCAAAGTTGTCCAAATTGGTTCCAATGCCGCTCAAACCACCCGTATATCGGGAGGGTTGAACGACAAATAGGAACTCGCGCTCATCACTTTCCTCCGGGCTAATGTTGACGTATTTGCCTGGCAACCGTCACAAATGCCTGGGATCCCCAGGGAAGTGATTGAGCACAATCTGAAGATTTACCCCGATGCTCGGCCTGTGCATCAGAAGCCTCGGAAGCAATCCATAGAGCGGCAGAACTTCATCCGACAAGAAGTGAAGAAGTTGCTCGAAGCCGGATTCATCCGAGAAGTCTTCCATCCAAAATGGCTGGCGAACCCAGTCGTTGTGCCCAAGGCCGGCGGGAAGCTTCGGATGTGCATCGACTACACCACACTGAGTAAGGCATGTCCGAAAGATCCATTCCCACTACCTAGAATAGATCAGATAGTGGATTCCACCTCCGGGTGTGAGTTACTGTGTTTCCTAGACGCATATTCTGGGTATCATCAAATCACGATGTCTAGGGAGGATGAAGAGCATACTTCATTCATCACAGTAGATGGATTGTATTGTTACACAGCCATGCCATTTGGTCTCAAGAATGCAGCTTCAACTTTTGTACGAGCTATGTACAAAACTTTTGAAGAACTCATCAGAGACATAGTGGAAGTGTACGTCGATGACATCGTGGTCAAGGTCAAGAACAAGGAGTCCCTCTTGGACACCTTGCAGGCTGTCTTCGACAAGCTGCGGGCCACCCGCACGAAGCTAAACCCAGACATGTGTGTCTTCGAGGTTAGCTCCGGAAAACTTCTTGGTTTCCTGGTAAGTCACCGGGGCATAGAGGCTAATCCGGCGAAGATAAAAGCCATTGAAGACATGCGGCCACCAACCCGCATCAAAGACATCCAAAAGTTAACTGGGTGTCTAGCAGCCCTCAGCCGGTTCATATCAAGACTGACGGAACGGGCACTTCCCTTTTTCAAGTTGTTGAGGAAGTCCGGACCATTCCAATGGTCCGAAGAAGCAGAGAAGGCATTCCAGGAGCTGAAACAGTTCCTCACCACCCTACCAATTCTGGTAGCTCCAAACCCTGGTGAGCCTTTGTTGCTTTACATTTCAGCTACTGACGAAGTTGTCAGTATGGTTCTGGTTGCGGAGAGATCAGAACTACCCCATACTCAGGAATCCAGACCCCTTCAGGAGGGTCCGGAAGTCCCTGAAAGTGAGTCTGGGTCCCAGCTCCCAGACTCAAATCTACAAGAACTCACTTCAGAAGATCCAGACCCCTCTGAGAGGGTCCAGGTCATTTCTGAAGAAGCTCTGGGTTCCTCCAGCCAGAACCCAGAGGTCCCCGAAGAGAATCTGGACTCCTCCGACAGGGTCCGGATCAATAGAGAGAAAGCTTCGGACCCCACCGGGAGGGTCTGGATCATTCAACGCCCGGTATACTTCATAAGTGAAGTATTACATGATGCCAAAACTCGATACCTAGAGGTGCATAAGCTGCTTTATGCAGTTATTATTGCCTCCAGGAAGCTCCGACACTACTTCCAAGCTCACAAAGTCTCGGTGGTGACCTCCTATCCACTTCGAGCGATCTTGCATAATCCCAATTCAACTGGGAATATTGCAAAGTGGGCAGCGGAATTGGCTGAGTTCGATCTCGAATTCATTTCGAGACAAGCAATCAAGAGTCAAGCGTTAGCAGATTTTGTGGCGGAATGGACTCCCTCTCCATCAAACCCTGGGGGCCCCAGCGAGCAGAAGACGGAGCATCAAGTTCCAACCTTCACCGAGCCTCACTGGACCCTTTACTTCGATGGCTCCAGGCAGAAGCAGGGGGCCGGAGCTGGAATCCTTCTCCTTGCACCGACTGGGGAGAAGGTAAAATACATGGTACACCTTGACTTCAAGGCAACCAACAACATGGCGGAGTATGAAGCACTCATCTACGGACTAAAGGTGGCACTGTCATACGGTGTCAAGCAACTGCTGGTCAAAGGAGATTCACAGCTCATCATCAAGCAGGTGAAGGGTGAATGCTCCTGCAATAATCTCCAGCTAGCTGCTTACCTCCTTGAAGTCCAGAGGCTTCAGAAGGACTTTGAAGTCCTAGACCTCCACCATGTTCAGCGTGCCCTCAACGCTGAAGCTGACGAACTCTCGACCAAAGCGTCAACCGGAGCTCCGGCTCCTTACGGAATCTTTGTCCGGAGGTTGTCAAAACCCACAGTTCAGCCTGCCGAACTGAACGAAGGGGGAGAGATCAGCATCCCGAAGCTGACGGTACCGATGGCCCTGTTACCATGGCAGCATTCAAGGGTCGTAGGTGCTGCCAGAAGCTCCGAGCAACCCAGCACGCAAGACTCAAATGCTCAAGTCAGTTCCGATGCATGGATCTCAGAGATCCGGAACTACTTGAAAGACAACATCCTTCCTGACGATGATGTATCCGCTAACCGGGTAGTCAGATTGGCTAAAAGATACACGCTGGTAGAAGGGGATCTCTACCGGCGCGGTGCCAACGGCATCCTAATGCGGTGCATCACAAGGGAAGAAGGCTGCGAGCTCCTCGCAGAAATCCATGGAGGCTAGTGTGGGAACCACGCATCTTCCCGCACACTGGTCGGAAAAGCCTTTCGGCATGGCTTCTACTGGCCTACAGCGCTCCAGGATGCCACTGAGCTGGTGAAGAAATGCGAAGCATGCCAATTTCATGTAAAGCAAATTCATACACCTGCTCAGCCCTTACAAATGATACCTCCTACATGGACCTTCACTGTGTGGGGGATGGACATCTTGGGACCCTTCCCAAGAGCCGTCGGAGGTTACAAGTTCCTGTACGTCGCCATTGACAAGTTCACCAAGTGGCCGGAAGCAACTCCAGTTGTGACGATCAACAAGCAATCTGCTATCAACTTTCTGCAATCCTTTGTAAGCAGATTCGGAGTCCCAAACAAGATCATCATAGATAATGGGACTCAATTCACAAGATCCGCATTCCAAGGGTATTGCAAAGACCTCGGCATACAGGTTTGCTACGCTTCCGTAGCTCATCCCGCCAGCAATGGCCAAGCCGAGAGAGCAAATGCAGAAATCCTTAAAGGACTCAAAACGCGCACCTATGAGCGCTTGAAAAAGCACGGAGCCAATTGGATCGAAGAGCTTCCGACTACTCTTTTGGCCAACAGGACTTCTCCAAACCGGTCAACCGGAGAAACACCTTTCTTTTGGGTGTACGGAGCTGAAGCAATCCTTCCTCCGGAAATCACCTTGGGTTCGCTCCGGATCCGGACCTTCGACGAAGCCGCGCAGGACCAGCTCCGGCGCGAAGACCTAGACCTCCTCGAGGAGGGAAGGTGCCAAGCAGCTGTTCGGAATGACCGATATCGCCAAGCTCTACGGCGTTATCACCAGCGGCATGTACACAACCGACAGCTCGAGGAAGGCGATCTGGTGCTACGGAGAATACTATCCAGAGAAGGGTTAAACAAACTCTCTCCCGGCTGGGAGGGGCCCTTTTGAGTGATCAACGTATCCCGTCCCGGAAGCGTTCGCTTGGCTACAGAGGATGGGACACCTCTCCCAAATCCTTGGAACATCGAGCACCTCCGTAAGTTCTACACTTAATTCCACGGAGGTGAGTCTTAAGTAACTTGAAATGTATGTTATAGAGTCATTGTACAGAGTCGGGTAATTCCTCTGGGAGAGCAGCCGGACCTTTCCTGAAAGGTCTGCAAAGCTCATGCAGCACTTGTCACAGTCTCCGGACTAAAAGTGTGGCTAACTACCCTGGGTCAAACGAGAAACCAAACACACTTAGCCTGGTTCCGTACCCTAAGAGTGTACTTGTTTCCCCTGTACCCCGGACCTATAATGAAAGACATCTTCATGTGAAATAGACTCCACGTGCATTCATTTTGTGCAGGCTCGACTTTTTTATTTTTCTCTTTCTTGTCTATAACAGAGACGTGCAATTCTTAAGAAATTTTAGTTTGACCGGTTTATATACGATTCGAGTTGAATTGTCAGATCTTTTGGATTTAAATATCGTTTATGGCCAACTTGCCTGAAAGCCGCCAAGCCAATCTAGGGCCGGAGTGCGCTATCGACTTAGCCTGGTCAAGCACCCTATGTACGCCACTCTACCTACACCCCGGCAGGCCGAAGTAAGGCGGGTTCATGGACAGTTGGATCTAAGAGAAAAGACAACACAACCAGTTGTATCTAAAATCGCGACGAAATTATAGACAAGGAACGAATTTTACTATTTTTCTTGGCTTAAGTGTGCAGGAAAAATAAACTCTACGTTGATGGAGAAAAGCCGGAGCTAACCAAGCTCTGACTCCTCAAGGGGGTCAACCGTCAGCGCTGAGTACAAGAAGGTGAGAAGACCCCGTAAATGGAGTCTGCTGCCAACAAACCAAGTGTTGGTAAAGGTCACTGCCGGAGCTACTAAGCTCGGACACCTTGGAGGACTAACTATCGATGCTCTACGTGTTGATAGAGGCTATTGCCGGAGCTACTAATCTCCAGCGATGGACAGTGCCGGAGCTTCTAAGCTCCGACAACTTCAAGGGACCTTCACTATCAAAGACTTCAGACCTAAATTCTACAAGTTCGAAGCAAATTCGTCTTTAGCAAAACTCAATATCCTTTTGGTACATGTTCACAATCAAATTGTGTACATCTACCAGGGGGCCAAGTGAAGACAAAGATGTTGAAGACAAAAAATGAAATTCGCAAAAAAATTTGGGGATTTCATTCATCTGGAGACAAGAGATTACATCTGGAGACAAGGGATTACAAAATTGAAGAAGAAGAAGAGAAAATACAAGTGAGAGCTAAAGAGATGGTCCTAGACCCTATGGAAGAACTCGGCGACCTTCTGGGCGACCTTCGATACGCTGGCTCGGGTAGCTTCGCCTTCTCCTTCGACGGGGCCTTCAAGCACCGGGTCCAGAGGAAATTGAGGGTTCCGGCTGGTGTAGCACGTCAGCACATATTCTGTGACGTTCCTCGCCAGGGATTGCCCCTCGACCTCCAGTTGGTCCACGATGACGTCGCCCACCTTGGAGAGCTTGCTGCCTGCTGCGCTCAACGCTTGCAACGCAAGGTCCGGCTCCGGCTCCGGATCATCCGGGTGCACGGGGCTGAAACCCATCAGCGTCAGCACATCATTGGCCTTGCCAAGGAACTCCCAAATCTGCAGGGAGTCCGCCATCCTCAGGCTCTTCACCTCTTCCAAGGATCTCTTGGCCGCCGTCAGTTCGAAATTCTCACGGGCAAGGCGCTCAACTTCTTTGGTGTTTTGCTGAATCTTTGCAGCAACCCGCCTCTCAAGTCTTCCGAGCTCCTCCTCCCGGAGGTGGATCTTGTTCCGACGATCGACCAGGTCCTTCTCCCTAGCCTCCACTTTCTTCTCCCAGGAAACAAGGGCACACTCGTATTCGTAGAGTTCCTGCCCTCGCACCCAGGTCTTCTCCTCTTCCTCAAGGCAGCGCTCTTCCATCTTCTTAGTGCGCTCCTCGAGGCCCTTGTCAGCCAGAGCTACTTTCTTTGCTCTTCGTCCTCGAGCCGTCTCTCCCTCCCTTCAAGTGCCTCTCGGCGCTTGATGAGTGCGGCGTTGATGGCCTCAAGCTGCTCGAACCTGGCATTGGCCGCGTCGTTGGCAGCCTTGGCCTAATCGTGGATCTCCCGGGATTGAGCATCGAGGGCATGGGTCATGCTCTCCCTCTCATCCAGCATCTTGTCCCAGTACTCCAGGCGGATCTTCTCCCGCTTGATCCACTCCTTGTCGTCTGCTAGCCTCGACTGCGCCAGCTTAGTCTCGAAGTGGAGCCGATTACGCCACCGCTTAAGGGTTTGGCGCTCCTCTTCAAGAGCCTTGCTGTCATGGAAGAAGGCCAGTTGGACCTGACGTAGACTGGAGCAGGCATTGTCGATAGACATCGATAGCGGGATGGGCTCCGGACCTGCTGGGGTCTCCTCCGCTGGTTCCAGCGGGTCTTCACATACAAAAATTGGGTCCCACTCTACGAGAGCGGAACCCTGAGCTTCCAAGGCGCTAGGGCTGTCCTCCGGGATGGCCTCAGTCGCCATCGAAGAAGGCCCCGCCGCCAAGTCTTCATTCGCCCCCTCAGGCAGGGGGCCGGCGACTTCGCTTGGGCACTCTGGCTCGGCCACAGGTACCATCGACGTCTTCGCCTCCGGAGCAGAAGCTACTACTGGCTCCGACCGGGACACCTCTTCTGAGGGAGGCTCGAGCTCCCTCGCCTCTTCAACCGCCGGCTCTGTGACCGGCGCTCCAACAATAACCGGCTCAGCGACCGGTACTTCGGAGGTAACCGGCTCCACTGCCGGAACTACCTCGACTTCCGGCTCGCATGCCGGAGCTTCAGTCACCTCCGGTTCAATCGCCGGGGCTTCGACAAGTTCCGGCTCCAAGGCCGGGACTACTACTTCTTCCGGCTTTACAGCCGGAGCTTCCACTACTGCAGCACCAGGACCCAGAGCTTCAACCTCCGAGACAAGTGCCGCTGGCGTGTCTTCACTCCCGTGGTCCGGCGCTACCACCGGAAGTTCTGGGGACGAGTCGAGGTTCATGACCACGACAGCCGGCGCCGGAGCTGTCGCAGCCTCAGCCACCACCTGGGGCGGAACTGGGACAGGAGCAGAAGCTCCCATGGCCTCAGAAATCGTGGCCGAGGGTGGAGCTTCACTCCCCTTCTTTGGGGACGCTGCAGAGGACGGATAAAGAAAATTAACAAACAATCGCTACAACTAAAAAGTTAGCCAAGGTAAAAATAAAAAATTACCTTGGAAGGCTTCCGCACCAGCTTGCGCGGAACCTTTTTCCTGGACGTTCCGGGCTGTCCATGGTCGGCGTAGGAGCTCCGGGAGGCCCCCCAGAACTTGTCGCAGCCACGGGTGTTTCCCGGGTCGAGGCTCTCCTCGATCGGGAGGAACCCCTAGACCTGGAGTCTCCCACCGCCCCAGGTGCAGGAGTCGTGCACCCGGAGCTAGCACCCCCGGAGGTCTCCACCACGGGGACAGACGCGCTCCGAGAGGATCCCACTGCAGGAACAGTCTCGTTCCGGGAGGACCCCACCACGGGGACAGTCGCCATGGTGGCAGAAGATCTTCCCCCCTGGGGAGAAGGAACCAAGGTGGAAGTAGCGGGCCTGACGGACCTTCCGTCGGCATGTCGTAGCTTCCTCTTCCGACTCTCCGGCTCCTCCACCAGCTCCTTGCCCTTGCCGATGACCTCGACCCTCGGCTGTGGAGCAGGGACCGAGCCATCTTCGGGCACCTCGGGGATTGCCACCCGGGTGGTTGGTCTTCTCTCGACAACACCAAGGTCGTCAAGCGCGGGCATCGTCCGCCGGAGCTCTCTGCTGAACTCCACTTCCATGTTCAGAGGGAGAAAGGCCGACGGCGGAGTCAAGTAATCTCCGTCGATGTCGATGCCGTGCTGGAATTTCTTGAGGTGGAACTCCAAGGTCTTCCCCACCATGTTGGACTTCAACCCGGTCTCAACCCGGTCCTCGTCCATCACGCTGTTGAGGGCCCAGGCGAGCTTCTCCCTCCTCTTCAGCGGCGCCCACTTGTTGGTCAGGAAGTTGCAGAACACCGCCTGGGGAGTCAATCCTCCCTCCACACATCGGCGGATCCTGGTCAGGACAGGGTCGAAAGCTTCCGCCAGCACCGGAACTTCACTCCATATCGACGTGTCGATGCCGGGCAGACCGTCTGGCAGTTCCAACCGCTCATGCTCCTCCACCCTGACGACTATCCAATCTTTCTTCCAGTCATCCCACTTCCCGGAAGGGAACGACCGGAGGTTCTTGAATGGGCACTTCTTGCGCTTCACGAAGTAGTAGAAGCCAAGGTACTCATTGCTCCGGCCGGTGGTGTGAACGGTGAAGAAGGTTCAGAAGAGCTCGACGCAGGGGGGATGCCCACCCACATCTCGTAGAAGTGGACAAAGATGGACACGAGGAGAATGGAGTGAGGGCCAAGGTGGTATAGCTGCAGACCATAGAAGTCTAGCAGCATCAAGAAGAAAGAAGAAAATGGTGGGATCAGCCCCACCATGGCGTACGAAGAAAAGTACACCATCTCGCCAGCGCGCTCCTTCTCAAAGGGGAGCTCTCCGCTGGCATGGACCAAGCGGTTGAAGAAGTCCGAGGACCACCCCATGAGGGCCCGGACCTTCTTCAAATCGTTGTCGGTCTTCAGGCCACTCTCGCGCAGACCAAACTCCATCGCGGCACAACTAGGCAAGAGAAGAGGAGCGAAGAACGAGTCGGGAGTTTGAGCGCAAGATCAGATGAGAGGCGTAAAGAACTCCCGACGGTGCGTGCTTTCCTTCTTAAGTAAGCCCTCACAACGTTTGGATGGAAACTGCAGGGAAGTCGAAGATACTACTCAAGAATTCAACCCAGCCGATGACAAGAGGGCCCGGGACCACCCCGACGATCAAGTCGAAGCTCATACCCAGGCGAACGATTGTCATCACGAGGCGGGAAACCCAAAGGCAGCGGCCTGACAGGGCACGCGGAACCGATACGGTTTTCGTATCGGGAACCGGCGACCTTCAATTGCGTGAGATCCGCACGTCAAAGATCTCATCTGCCGCCTGAGGTACGCCACGCGTCGGGATCTAACTGTAAAACCCTGCCAACGGCACCTCCGAAGACCCTTGAAGACCCAGTTCAAGAGTCGCAAGGATGGACCCACCTCCGACGGAACGACTTCACCCCAGTGACCTTCCTCGGAGGTAGGTCCAGGGGGCCACTGTCGGTACCCTAAATACCGTACACCCCCTGAGGTTACAAAGATCTCGAGGGAAGGCCGTCTACACGGATTGAAGACCCTCGGAGGCCCACTTGTCAGACATGACCGGACCTGCTTCTCCAACATGGTTAATCCCTAGGTCGCCACGTGTACTGCCAAACCAGAGCTACCGCCCGCAAGGGGGAAGCTCCGGACCAAGTACCGAAATGGCACCTCCGGACATAACCCCTGACCGAGAGAAGCTCATGACCTGACACGTGTCAGATAGCTCCGGAGCTACCTGCTTCCCACAGCAAGCTCCGGAGCTGCCACGTGTCCAAACGTCGGAGCTGGCAGCCCCTAACCTCCGGAAGACCTTGTAACGGCTACGGATCTTCAAGGGAGAGCCAAGAACTTGAAGACCCGATTAAATGTCATTAATGCCATATTAATGACACTTAAACGGACAATCTTAACACCCGTAACGGCACTGTCGGAGCCCGTTACAGGATTATTAACAACAATTAATAGTGTATCAATACTAGTAACCGTCAGGGCCACATATCAGGCCAGGCCAGCTTGTAACGGCATGTCCTTGTACTATAAAAGGACAGGCCGACGATACACACAGACACACGCACACAGACGTGGAGATCATACGTGACGAACTAATACAACACCAACACACCCGTGGAGTAGGGTATTACGCTCAGGCGGCCCGAACCACGTAAATCCTAGTGTCTCCTGTGTTAAATCGCAATTCACCTTCTTGAGTCTCCGCGCGCCCACACCGAACCACAAACTCCTTCAACACTTTAGCAGTGTCAGGAGATCTGCCGACTCTGATAGTCGACAGACTCAATATATGTAACTACAACTATGATACATTTACATTACACTTTTTTTCTGCCCCTTATTGATTTCATTGTTTTACGTGGTACAAGTTTCCTTCTGTACGGTTCACCCCTTCAATCTTTATCAAAGTAATTACATTGAACAATGGAAGATGCCACAACGTCAAAAAATATGTGAGCTTGGTTTCGGTGAGCTACATCAGTTTTCTACTAATGGATTTGACTGTAGTGATCTCTTGGTTTCTTATAGACAAACTGAGTCCAGAGTCCACGATTTATTCAAACATGATTTCCCATTTACATGTATCCAAAATGAGTAATTGTATTATTGAATTCTTGAAACAAATTTATAGTTATGTAACAGTAATACTATAAATTTTTATTTTTTAGTACGATATACTCTTACCCGTAAGGATGCATTTTGGTTCCTTCTCAGGTTTCATGCAGTTTTTAAATGTATTAAACAACCATTCAAAAATGTGTTAATTTGCTCGTTATGAAGCAGTGCCTGCCCAAAAATAACATTCTAGAGTTGATGGTTTGAACCCACAAACATTACAAGTGGCATTGCTATATATATATTTGTCCGGTAAGTGGTGTCGAAGGTTACTACATCCCCAAAGTCCACATACTCCGCACGTTGACTTGCATGTCTCCAGAACACATTTTGTATGATATTATTCTCGTCCACTTGAATGTCGTAATAGAAGCGTTTATTTTGTGCTCTCATTTCATTGAAGAACTCCAGCAGTTTTGGAATATCATTTTTCTCTCCTCTCTCACTGCTGGAGCCCTCCTGAAAAATATGTACACTTGATTTTAGAAAACCTAATCATGCAGGTATCTTTGGGTCTGCAATAATTTTTAATATTCAGATGTTACCTATTTTTTAGGTCCATCTGAGTGAAACTGATATTATGTCATCCACTGTACATACCGACAACAAGTTAACTGTACAATCTGAAGGAACATTGTTTTGGTACCATTGATCAACCATCTCCATGATCACCAGATCCTTTTTCTTATGTGCTCTCATGTACTGCACTGACTCATTGGATGGTGTCAATACATGATCGTGCTCCAATCTTATCCTATCGAAAAACCGATATCACTTATTTTTCATCCATTAAGCCTTAACAAACGCCTTGCAATCTGTCCCCTTTGATGTCCTTTCCGTTTTTCTTTCTTCCCCTTTCTAGTAGTATTCCCATTTGCCTTGCTTGCTGCATGAAAATGTAGATTAGTTTCTTGCATTATTATTAGTTTCAGTTCAGAACATAGGTACAGTGCAAGCTTAACCAGTTTGGCTCATTCACGAATTAACGTTCTCTCCTGGTGAGGGCAATAGTAAAATATTTTGCATTTCCAGATTCAGAGAACCCCTAACTCAAAGATGAATCAACAGCAGCTAAACTACTGTATTAGAAACCACAATTGTATTAGGATGCATAGCTACTTTTCTCAGGTGCTCTCATGAATCTGTTAATCCAGATCAAAGAATCGATACCTCGTCTAGTGGTCGCAGAGCTGCATCAGTAAATTTCGAGTATAATATCGTGCTATCTAAAAAGCATCCCTTGTTCTTTCCATCTTGTCTGTCTCAAATGAAATATTTGCTATCTAAAATTAGATTAGTTTCTTGCATTACTATCTTACATTTTTAAAAATGGTACAACTGTATATATGCAACCCCTACTATAATTTCACTCAATTCTAATATAATTTTCACTTTGTAGAACAACAAAATTGAGTAGTCTGTGTTACTTACGTGATAGTATTTTCTTTCTGGATCTGGCATCAACACGGCAGTAGGTAATATTGTTCCCGGGGGTGTTACTGTGTACCGGATTTGCGTTCCTTTTGCACTTTCATCTCCACTTGATCCAGTCGCTATACGTATGGTTGAATATGATGGTACAGTGACGGGAACTATGCCTGTTCTTGATGATTCCACACTTGATGTTGTCTTTGTTGTTGGCGTCAAGAACACTGATGGAGTTGTTATTTGGATCTGCATAACAGATGCATCTTTCCATTTGTCTGTGCTTTCTCCGTTATCGTCCTTTGATTCTATTGCCATGTCTGCAACACACCAATATGTGTTACTTATTTCACATGTTTACTGCATTTCAGATAGTAATAACCCAAATGGAATCATACAATGGCTTTCCACTTATATACAATTTTATCCCTACACAGATGTATTAATTCTTCCCATATCTTATGGTTTTCGTCGAATGCATAAGCAATTTATAATCTAAGTCAGTGAATAACAGAACCTTTACATGATCCAGCATGCATAATACAAAACTATACCAATACGTGCTAACAAATGTGCTACTTTATCACATATAAAAAACAGTAAAATAAAATATTAATCGTGCCTGGCTACGCTGGTTTCTACTCTAGTATTTGTACGACGACACATAACGTCCGGTTTGTACAATTATTTATATTATCGGTACATGATTTGATTTCATGTTGGTAAACTTCTATATATCAACCAAAAGACAGTTCTTATTACCCATATTGTCGTAAATGAAATTTTTTTCCACATCCTACTCTACTGCAGAACTTAATCATTTGTATACAATTTTCTACTAAACCAATATAAGGGAGAACTATTAATAACGGACTAGTATCAAAATATATTGGTGTGCCGTGATATATGCCTGTTCTTGCTGATTCACCACCGTATCATTCCTTTGTTGTTGGCGTGGAGAATATCGATGGTGTTTGTATTACAATCTGCATAACAGATGCATCCTCCCATTTGCCCGTGTCTTCACTGTTGTCATTCCTTGACTCATTTGTCACCGTAACTGCAACATAACAATTTTTGTCCCGCTCACCAATTAATATTGCATATCAGATACTAATATCTCAATTAATTTATACACTGCCTTTCAACTTATAAACAACAGTATGCTTCAACAGATGTATTAAATCTCCCCATAATTTTTGGTTCCCGTCAAAGACATTAGTATTATTAACTGCTGTTTCTAATAAGAAACAACAGCAAAACTTTAAAAGAACCAACATCAAAAGTAAACCTCATTATGTGTACATTTTCAGATACTGATTTTGGTTCATTAACGCAAGCAATTATCAACGTATACCTTGCACTCACCACGTTCACTGTCATTTTCTGTTGACTTGAATGATCCGCTATTATGCGACACCGTCTCCTGATTTAAAAAACAGAAGCAGGAACTTTTGTTCAATATCGCACAGAAAACGCTAACCGAGCTTCATAGCAGATGAAACATATTATTTACTTGTATTGTCCTTAACAAGTACTACTAATCAATTGCATTAATTGTAGAACTCCACTTATCACTACAGTATCATATTACCAATCATAATGAGAATGAAATACTCCTAGACATGTGTACCCTATTATTAGTAGGCAAATCATCAAATCCTTCTCAAGTGCAGGAGGTACCGGATGGAATATAATCATCACATATGAATTGGCTGGAGTTTTACGGGTGATGGGTGGAGCACGAACTCACCTGGGGATGGATGGCAGGGCGTCCGTCAGGGTCATAGTCGTTCATCACGTCCGGATCATCAGCAGTGGGGTTGCCGGAGGCTGGCACGCCGTAGTCGTCCATGGCGTTGTAGAGACTATGGATTCTTCGTTCGTTAGCTTCGGCTGGTGATAGCTGACTTGTCGTTCGCCCAATCTTCCCTGTTGTCGCGCGCGCGAGGACCAGGATGAAGTCGATCGTACCTCGCTGCCGTGTTGGCTTCGCCCCTACGGTCTAATCTCCTCCTGTATGACATTCTCTGCGGTTGCAGTTGTTGGAGTGCTACCACCCGGATCGGCTTTGGTGGTTGCTCATTCAAAATGATCGTCCGCTCGTGCCTTGGATCGTTTAAAGACATGCGTTCACTCAAGCATCGCTGCTGTGTTGGCTTTGCCAGTTGCGAGCCGTCTGATGTTGGTTCTGCGCATACAGACCTGCCCTTGGATCTGGCCACATAATAGTTATTCTACAGCTAGCTACAAAATATACCTGCCCCTTTGTGATTTCTTTTGTGTGCTGAAAGTTCTTATTACATTACTCATGTTAGATATTTTGTAGTTTTTGCCGTGACTAGTAACTAGAATAATTGCTTACATTAAATCTTATCATGATTGAACTTTTTTGTTGTTCTGAACTTGTTGCATGCTCACAAATTCTTTTAATGATGAAAAATTAATGAATCAATAGCCCACTTATTGATCTCTTATGATCAAATGAAAAAACAGAAAAGATCAAGAGAATATATATGAATTGCACTTCTTCTTTTGAGATTGCTTATCATTGCACTTAGATATGAACTTGGAAGGAGTTGTGTATGACTAAGACCATATCCTTAATCTTCTGATTGTCAAATGACATAGGCATGGCGTGATTGGTTAGATTAAGGTTTATGTTGCATATAACCTCTTGCAAAGTCATATGATTTAAATTTGTGCTCTAAAAGATAATAAAAATAGCTACATGTGTCATGCTTTTAGGTTTTGAAATAGTTGAGTTAGGACATCATTACTTGCTTAAATTGGAATTACACTTGATCTCTAGCATGGCTTACACTACTTTATGTACCTGATGATGTGATAGTGTAAGTTACTTGATAGTATGGCTTGGATGTGCTTTGTTTTATATGTATATATCATATTATTCTCATAATAAATTTAAAATTTCTCTTTTGAACCTTGCTGAATACATTGTCAAGGGGGGGGGGGGGAATATGTCACAGATTACACATTCACAATTGTTGTGTTTTACACATTCTTCTCAGGGGAGAGTACATCCTTAGGGGAGAATTTTTGAAAGGAGAGGTTTCTTCTCATTTGATTTTTGATTTTCAAAAATGGGGAGAAAACTTTCTTTTTCCAAAACTTTCATGAAACGTGGATGAGCGAATGTTCAGTTTCAGAGTGGTGTTGTCAATGCATTCATCAAGGGGGAGATTGTGAGACCTACGTGTGCTGAATACATTGGCAATTATGTTAAAATTGAGTGTTTACATTAAAGTTTTGAATATATCTGAGAAATCCGTTTCAAAATGTCCGAACTTGCTAGAATACACTTTGCATTATCCAAATTTAGTCACACATGTGCTGCACATGTTTTTCACTTTGGCTGAACTTTTTAATGTGTATCGAAATTAATAGTTACCTTTTAGTTGGCTTGGACTGTCCAAACTTTCTTAATGCATATTGGGAGTAACCGTTACTGCAGAGTAGTTGTTTGGTTTGTCCGATCTTACTATTTAGTTTCAGCCACTCTGTTTTTGGTATGCAATATTTCAATCTTGCTTTTTTGCTTATGGGAAGTTTGCTTAGTGTTTGATGTGTTTTGGTTCATCTTGACAGATATTATTTTGCTAAGTTTTGCAACATGATTATGTGAGGTACTCACATAATGTTTTGTGGTTTACGGACCAATGAGAGTCAAGTCGAGGACTTGTGCTCAAAATAGTTGCTTGTTTCTTCATGTGCAAGTGTTGCACGAGGTCAAGACATTGCTGGTGATGGTGATCCATTGAACTACTCCTAGGGAGAAGATGAGATTTCAACAACCAAGTTAAGGAGGAATTGTGGTTGAGTTGATCGGGAGGCCACACTGATGTTTCGGTCAAGAACAATGCATATGTAGGTATTGTGGACATTTTGGAAAGCATTTCACGTGTGCAAGGAGTGCATGGATGTGGCAATATTGTTGAATATGTCCTAGAGGGGGGTGAATAGGCGTTGAAAACTTTTCCTACAACACTTAATAGATTCGTCAAATACAGGAGGGCCGAACTAGTTCGGTGTTGGCACGAACTACTCCAGTGTGCTAATTATACCGACGAAAAGATAGACTGTTAATGTATTCTCCTCAAATGTTATAGCAGAGGAATTAAGTAAATTATCCAAACAACTTGTGTAAGTTTTAGGATGATTGATTTGACCGAGTAATACAAGATTATATAAGTTGCAAGATTAATCAACCCTATGCCCAAGATGATGATGATGATGATGATGATTGCAAAAGTAAATAACAAGAACACAAGAGACAAGGATTTTCATCAAGGTTCGATCTCACCAAAGAGATCTACATCCTCGTTGAGGAGCCCAAGTAGAGTCAGATCTCAATTAACCCTTTACCTCTTCAAGTCACCACGAAGGCCGACTTGAGTTCCACTATCGCGGGGGCAATCACCAAGTCGGTGGGGCAACCTCACACGTTGAGGGCTCCCACAAAATTACAGAGAGAAAAGCGATCAAACACACTCGAAAGATTTACAACAGATGCAAGAGTGTTTAAGAGATCAAACATTAAGAGACTAGCAATGCGTAAAAGACGATCTCCCTATCCAAAATATGGATTCCCAAAAGATTTAACTTTTAAGGGCTTTAGATGTGTGGCGAGTGGTGTTTCTGTGCTCTTGGGATGAGTGGCGGCGCTAGGGTTCTTAGATGTTCACTGTTGTGTACGGTTCCTATTTTGTCGGGTCGTAGATAACCTATTTATAGAGTTTCTAAAAAAACCGTCAGGGATCCCGACGATCGGACTAGTCCGCTCTCGGGATCGGACTAGTCCAGTGTGCTGTGTAAAACTTGCGTGAATTGTGCAGCACACCTGAAACCCTAATTTGTGTGAGGTGTCCCGGACTTGTTCGTATGGAACAGAACATTATCCAGACTAGTCCGTGATGGGTCCAGAGACTGAATCGGACTAGTCCGCAATTGGACAGACTTGTCCGGCGCATGGTGATATGTGTTGGGTTGACATCAAAAAGATGAATGGACTTGTTTGAGTGAGGTTAGTGAGTTCAACGGACTAGTCTAGTGCTTTTCCGTACTTGTCCGTGTGAGAAAAAAAGTTGATCGGACTTGTTCATTGGTGAACGGCTTTGTCTGGTGCTTCAGTGAATTGCTTAATTAATTGATTTTAGTGCTTACCGTCTACACAAAGATATAAGCTCTTGGGATGTGTCTCTCATACACATCCTCTACATTGATCTCTACTTTGTGCTTCCTTGATCATTTGGGCTTTTCCTTTTCCCACTCCTCATTTTTTACCTTTTTGAGTGCACCATAAGTTCTAGTCTTTGTAGACCTGTAGTCATCTTAACAGATTCATTAGGATTTCATTTGTTTGTCATCAATCGTCCAAAACCCACAAGGGAATGCCTAGGTACACTTTCAATCTCCTCCTTTTTGGTGATTGATGACAATCATTGGAGATTTCACAATTAAACGTAAAAATTGATTTTCATAAAGTGTGCATATATGAGAATGACATATGAACAACAAAAATTTGTCACATATTGTCATGTGGGGTTTCCAATATAGGAGAAGAGAACGTGACAGACACAGAATCCAGGAGCGATGAGGACTGTGATTCCGTGTTAGGAAAGGTTTGCATAAGTCTATCAGGTCGAATTAGTTATGTAATAAGAATCAATATGATTCATAGTCAAGTTAAAAAAAGTCTGTCGGATATAAGTAAGAGTCAGAGTAGGACTGCATTAAGAGTCAGAGTAGGATTCCATTAAGAGTCGGAGTAGGATCAGGATTTGGTCAGAGTCTGGTTTGGTCTGTAATAAGCTCCGGCTATATATAGCTGAGTGCAGAACCCTTGAGAATAAGAATTGAGAAGTTTGCAACTTATCTGTGCCTTAGTCTTTGGCAAGTCACCACAGCGGCACCGGAATCTAAGTGTGCAGCTCGGCGAGTTCATCCACATCCAATAGCATACCACCCATATTATCTGCGATCAAGGAGGAAGGCTTTCACCCATTGTGACAATTTGGTATCAATCAACGCCGGCAATGATCCGATGGAAGAAAAATTCGAGAAGCTTTTTGACAAGCTGCAGGAATAGATCAACGGATCCAACGATGCCCTACGGGGCCAGATTGACAAGTCAAATGAATCATTAAGCTCAGCACTCAATGATATCAGTTGACAGATGAATAAATTATTTTCCCACACAGAATCAATACCTTCCCTCAAAGCAGATCTCAAAGATTTAAAGGAACAGTTGGCGGCACACAATATATCAATTTCAAGAATTGAACATGACAGTGGCACAAAAACAGAAACACATTCCAAAGATAAAACTCATAAGCCATCAGGAGTCTTCAACGAAGATAATACATCATGTACCCTCGAAGATCACAGCAAGAAAAAAGGAACCCAACAACATAACAATGGTCCAAGTGACCCAAACAACGACCCTGACTCCGATAACAGCAAACCACGAAGGCGTCATGGCAAAATACCAGGACATTGGAACACTGATCATAGACATGGCCAACCATTGCCGCATCAATTACACGGGATTAAATCTCCAAACTATGATGGAGCTATCGATCCATTAACATGGTTAAATCGTACAAGCAGTTCTTTCAAGGACAACAAACCGACGAAGATGATAAAGTATGGTATGCGTCGCTCCATCTCCAAGGTCCTGCCAACTTCTGGTATTATCGTGTGGCTCGAGACCATGGCAAACCTTCATGGCCAGAATTTGAATCTTTGGTCAATCAACATTTCGGTCCACCATTAAGAACTAACACATTAGGTGAGATGATTAAATTAATCCAAACAAGTTCATTTCACTGTTTCAGAATACCAAGAAAACTTTTTACAGCTCCTATGCCGCTGCAACGAGACAACGGATTCTAGTGCTATGAACATCTTTACCACCAGTCTGAAGCAACCTCTCTGAAATGATGTTGAATTACAGAAACAAGGAACACTGGAAGAAGCCATGAGTTCAGCTCGAGCTATCGGACGTTGTAACACATATGAAGGAAGATCAAGAACTTTTCGTTCAAATTTATATTCCAGGACTGATGCAAACAACACCCTATCCACAACAGCTTCTCAAGGACCAGCTCGCAGAACATTCAAATTCTTGTCTAAAGAAGAGATGGCTAAAGGATTGTGTTTCAATTGCGATGAGAAATTCGCTTTTGAACACAAGAAGGAATGCCCAAAACTATTTCATATAGCATTTGATGATGATGGAGGAGGCCACTTCATTGAAATGACTGATTATGAAGAAAAGCCTGAAATATCACTCTATGCAATAATAGGGATTCGTCATCACGGGTCCATGCAAATACCAGTATGCATTGGTGGAAGGAATCTAACAGTATGTCACGCCCGATCATCGAAAGGATGAACAGACACTATTCACATGTACGCTAGGATCGGTTGAATCCACTTCCATAGCAACTGCTTCTGTGTTGGACACCATGCATAAGTTTAACGTTGCAAACTCTTCACATAGCTGGGGTTGAAGAGCTTGTACTGACAAATTATTGCATTGTCCCTTTCTACTCAGAGCATCAGCGACCACATTAGCTTTTCTTGAATGGTAGTTGATTCTCACATCAAAATCATTTATTAACTCCAACCAACGACGTTGTCTAAGGTTGAGATCTGGCTGTGTGAATATGTACTTCAAGCTCTTTTGATCGGTGTATATCTCGGTTCTTTTTCCCATTAGGTAGTGTCTCCATATCTTCAGTGCATGGAAAACAGCTGCCAACTCTAAATCATGGGTTGGATAATTCCTCTCATTCTTTCGAAGTTGTCTTGAAGCATAGGCTACAACATGTCCTCCTTGCATTAAGACATATCCTAAACCATGACCGGATGTATCACAATAAACCACCAACTCCTTTTGCATATCAGGCATTACCAATACTGGCGCACTGGTTAACCTCTTCTTCAATTCGGCGAAACTCACTTCACATTCGAGGGTCCACTTGAAAGCAACTCCTTTCTCAAGCAACATGGTTAGTGGCCGAGAGATCTTTGAAAATCCCTCGATGAATCGACGATAATAACCAGCCATGCCCAAGAATCTTCGTATATCATATACACTCTCAGGTGTTTCCCATTTAAGAACATCTACCACTTTGCCCGGATGCACCGCTATACCTCCTTTTGATATGACATGACCCAAAAATGATACCTCCTTTAGCTAAAACTCACACTTATTAAGTTTGGCATATAGCTGATGTTGGCGAAGCTTCTGTAGAGCCATCCTGATGTGCTTCTCATGCTCTTCTTTAGTCTTGGAATAGATAAGTATATCACCGATGAACACCACCACAAACTTGTCCAAGTACTCCATGAATACCTTGTTCATCAGATACATAAAATAGGAAGGAGCATTGGTCAACCAAAATGACATAACTGTATACTCATATAGTCCATATCGAGAGACAAATGCAATCTTGGGGATGTCCAAGGGTCGAATCTTCAGTTGGTGGTAACCCGAGCGAAGGTCAATCTTAGAGAACACACATGCTCCTCGCAATTGATCAAACAAATCTTCAATTCTTGGGAGTGGGTACTTATTCTTGATTGTTACCGCATTCAAGGCACGATAATTGACACACAACCTTTGGGTACCATCCTTCTTAGGTACAAATATAACTAGTGCTCTCCAAGGCGATGAGCTAGGACGAATATATCCTTTCCCCAGTAACTCCTTAATATGATCATTTAGTTCAGCTAGTTGTTTAGCATCCATTCTATACGGCCTATTATATATTGGGGCCGTTCCAGGTAATAACTCAATGATAAACTCAATCTCTCGATCAGGAGGCATACCTGGTAAGTCATCGGGAGATATATCTGGAAACTCACTCACAACCCTGATGCCTTCTGTACTCTCAAGATGGTTGAGTTGTACAACTGCCTCTTGTGTCTGATCTGGCGCAAACTCCACTGTAGTGCCATCTGGATGCGTTAAACAAATTGTCCTAGTTGCATAGTGAATTACTCCTTGATTCTTTGTCAGCCAGTCCGTTCACAGAATGATGTCTAATCCTTCCGAGTCCAACACTATTAGGTTGGCCCAATATACTACCCCCTTATATTTATACTCACTTTACGACATAAATGCCTTGCCACCATCTCTCCTCCAGGAGAGTTTATTGGCAAAGGCCGATTCAAGAATGTAACTACCATGTCATGCCTCGTTATGAAATCTTCGGATATGAATGAATGTGTAGCACCCGAATCAAACAGTATTGTGGCAAGGTGGGAATTAGCGGAAAACATACCGATCACCACATCGGGTGCTTCTTGAGCCTGCTCTAATGTCACATGATTGACACGTTCGGGTGGGTTCTGCTGCTTCTTTGGACAATTGTTGGAGTAGTGTCCGATTTCTCCACACTTGTAGCACTGAACTCTTGCAGCATTGTTCTGGCCTTTGTTACCTCCTGGTTGATTCCTTGGTGGTTGACCATTGGGACAGTTAGCTGGTGCTGAAGGGCGACGTGGTTGCATCTGCTAGCGAAGGGGTTGCATTGGTTGGCGTGGAGGCTATTGTTGCTGGCGCATCTGCTGGTTATAGGGTGTGGGTGGCCTGTAGTTGGGGTTTGGGAATCTCTATCCCGAGTAGGAGTTCATAGGGTGAGTCATGGGTGTTGCAGGCTGAGGGGCGAAACAAGGGCGTACATTGCTACCAGAAGAATGTCCTTGAGCCAACTTCCTCTTCCTGTCATCATCATCCAGCTCTTTCTTGGTCCTCTCTACTTCAAAAGCCTTGTCAACAAACTTTTGAAAGCTGCTATAGTCACTGGAAGACATGGTGAACTTCAACTCCTTGTCAAGTCCATTCTTGAAACGAAACTGCTTCTTAGAATCAGTATCCACATCTATTGGTGCGTAACGAGATAACTGTGTGAATGTATTCAAGTAAGCTCGCACAGTCATACGACCCTACTTTAACATGAGAAACTCCTCACGTCTTGCTTGGAATTCCACTTCAGGCAGAAATTGATTGCGGAAATTAGTCTTGAATTCTTCCCAAGTAATGTTCTCCGGATTCTGATGGGCTTCAGTGAAAGCAATCCACCAGTCGTCTGCAGGTCCCTGGAGTTGGTGAGAAGCTAGCAGTACCTTCTCCCTTCCTTCACATTAAATAAGCCTCAACTTGCTCTCAACTGCTCTAAGCCAATCATCAGCATCCATTGGGTCACTAACTGTGGCAAAGGTCGGTGGATGGGTTTTAAGAAAGTCCCTTAGGAAAGATCTGGGTGGAATGGGTGGTGGAGGGTTGGGTAGTGGTGGTAGTGCTTGCTGTATATTGGTCACTGTCTGGGTGATATTGTTGAGCAGCTGGGTCTGAATGGCCATCATTTGCTGCATCTGTTGTGCTGCTGGGGCTCCTGGAGCACCCCTACCCATCCATCCTGGTAATCCCCCAAATCCATCATCTAGGGGTACGACACCCCGTCCACGACCTCTGCCTCTACCATCCATCTATATAGGGAATAACTGAAACTTTTAGGATAATAGACGAGATATAGAAGAGTACACTATGGTAAACGGTCCCAACTACATGCATCAAGGAAAACATATATATATATATAGCAAGCAAATCCATTAATCAACTAGTGCGGATGTGGCCAGGATGCTAATGCATTCCACAACTCGCAGAACACACTAACAAGCATATATACAAATGACGTTAATGTGGACAGGATTCCTAGGCATTCCACAACTCACGTCGCACACACACACACACACCATGAAACAAACCACCAATACAATACCTTAGATAACACAACTCAAGACTAGAGAGGGCGTAGCTACACGCTCCTACATACTACGGGTAGGTGTCCTGAGCCGTCCAACAGGGTAATAAGTCTACTCCTGCTCGTCCGGGTCCTCGTCGGAGTCCTCCTCGGTCTCCTCCTCCGGGTCCTCCTCTGGGTCCTCCCCTGATTTCACTGGTGAGAGGTCGCAACGGTTAGGTGAGTCTGGGTCCCAGCACTCACTGTCCAACGCGTACTGAGGGGAGTCCGAGTCAGCCGTAGTGATCCCCCGGTAGTGTTGGCGAAGCTGCTCGTAGCGGTCAACGAGCTCCTTGTTGTCCTGAAGCTCCTGCTGACAACGCTAGAGTCGTGAGGACAACTCCACAACGTTGTCAACAAGCCTTTTGCTTTGAGCGAGGTACAGAGGCCCCTCACAGTCAGGTCCAGTGAAGTCGGCTGTGCCACTAGGGCGCTGAGGGGTGAACGCGTGCTCCGTGCACTCGAGACAGAACCTGTGGGCGTGACTCCAATATGTAGTCGCCTCCCACGTAGCATCCTCCTCAGCAGCACGCTGGGAGCTCCTCCAAGCCGGAGAGTAGAGTGAGTGCAGCAGCTCCGAGTCGTAGTAGATCGACAGCTGGGTAGTCCACTCCAGTCCACCAGTAGAAGGTACATAGAACCTAGTAGTGTGATAGACGAAGCGAATACGGTACTCACGGTACCCCACAGCACGATGGAGGGAGCGAAGGCGGCTACGCATCCTCGACGCAGCACGTCCAGAAGAGATCAGTACTGTCTCTATGCTTGGCGCGTGAGGTGCGGAGCGGGTGGCTAGAGCGTGTTGAGGAACACGACCCCCAGTCGACTTGCGTGCCGTCTGCTTGATGCGCGTCATCTACAAACATTTGAAAAGGAGAGAGTGAGATCAATAATCAATAAATTAAGTTAGAATAAAAACAATAGGTACAGCAAGGTAAGAAGCACAAAAATTGAGGGGGAAACACAAAGTTTTGGAAATACTATTTTATAAGAAAATAGTATAGTCCTTATTTTTGACCATTTCTAACTAGGCTCGCGTCCTACGGGCAACAAGGCTCTGATACCACTTTGTCACGCCCGGTCATCGAAAGGATGAAAAGACGCTATTCACATGTACGCCAGGATCGGTTGAATCGTACATGCATTGACGAAAGTGAAATATCATTACATAGCCATGTTTGAGTACATAATAAGTCTTACAATATGAACCGAAGGTCTACAAATACACACCACAAACCTATTTAAATCATCTAAACTATTCACATAGTCCATACTACAGCGGAAGATTAGATAGATAGGGCTCCATCTTCACAGGCAGTCGCGCAAAGGATCGCCAGCCTAGACCAAGTCCTTCGGGTTGACGAAGAAATCTTCTAGTGCTGCTTCTTCTTCATATTCTATTGGAAAAGTAAACGCTTGAGCACATAGAGTACTCAGTAATTGTGGGAAGAGAATGACATGATTGGCTAGAACAAGGGTAGACCAATTATGGCTTAAGCACTATGCTTAGATCCTAACCTTAGCTTTCAGTTATCAATATCATAATTCAAGAAATAATACAACACATATTAATGATGATAAATGTAACTTGAATCATAAATGACCACAATTTCCCAACTATAAACTAATTATGAACTGGCCCCAAGCCGCTCTTGTCCATGAGCACGCCTGTCATGATAATTTTATCAAATCTCTGCAGAGAGCGTACCCTTTACCCACAAGCAGTGATTCCATCCCTTGTTGCCAGGTGGACTTAGTAAACCTCCATGTAGCCCGTGGTGGTCAATCACATTTCACACTTCCGTAGGTGTGTGGCCAGGAGATCACTACATGGTCTTTACAAAGGTACTCCCGACTAGTACTAGCCCTCTAAGTTTTCCAATACTGAGGCAATTCCGGAGTAACCCTCCGCCTCAGAGCCCCCTCTTGAGCCTTGCGGTTCCCAGAGCAGTACCCCTGCATCATTCCCCGCACCATCCAACTACAAGCATTTCATCGAGAGAAACCTAATTAATTGACCAAGCTGCCCCATCTCAGTCTCGTGGTGGTACTATAAAGCCTAGTGGCTTCCTCCATAAATCGGTCCTTAGAATCCGGTGGTGCCAAACCCAATCCCGGGTCTCGTGCAAACTGCACCATACCAAATCTAACCAACCACCAGATTTGATGAGGACATCACAACAGCAGAGACGCACATTGAACTGCAAGGACCAATCACAAGAGCATGAGCACGGTTATTAAATCAGCAGGTGAATTCATTACTAACTTCTTTTGCATGTGAGTTTGAGAATAGATTGCTATGTGATGATTTAATTGTTATTAGGAATAATGGAGAAGATCAACAAGTGAAGGAAAGGGGCCTTGGGAGCGTGGAGACCCAGCTAGGACGTCCACAAGTTGATGGAAACAGTTTACAACTCGGACTCGAGTTCAACTCGGAGTCCAGGAGCAGTCCACCTTAAAACGGCGCCCAGGAGGCATACAGACTCCGTTTTCAACGTTCTACATATGCACGGAAAGAGGAGAATATAGAATTTCTAATGGTTCTGGTCCGACCTCAAAATTCCTCCGGAGTAATTGGGAATCGTCGAAACAAATCGAGTCCAGATTTTTGTCCGGTGCTGCGCCACCGAATCGGGCCTTTGGGCCTTGTATCCCATAAGAGTCCATTAGGGACACATCTAATCTTGTTTTGGTCAAACCCTAGCCTATAAATACTGCATCCGCCGGTCATATTCGGTGGGTTTTGCTTAGATCAATAATATCGCCGTTCTATGGTTTGTGAGACCCCAACTTCGCGATTTCCGATCGTGTCTTCGACGTTCTTGCTCGTGTTCTCGGTTGCACTTGCAGGGATTAGCCTTCTTGGCGAGGTCAAGAGTGTGCAGCACGGTTGATAACCAACTGAGCCATGGTGTAGTGATTGCAGGGGTACTCGAACCACTCGAGTGCCGTGGATCATCAACGTCGAGTTCTCCACCCCAATCGACATACCTTTCGGAAGATCGGGCCTAAACCTACTCATCAATTGGTATCAGATTTCCAGGTCGCCCATGACGTATCTTTGTTTTCCTTCCATTAGATCGATTTTGTTTCGTACCTAGAGTCCACAGAAAAGCCACAAAAAAATTAGATCATTTTTACTGCTTCCCAGACTATAGTGCTTGCAGTTTCGTTTTTTAGTTTGCATTGTTGAGTTTGCATTTGTGTGGTCGAGTCTTGTTGCTGGTTTAGCTTTATGTTTTTGGGTCCTAGTTATCATATTTCGTCCTTGTTTTCTTGCTATTCGACACATATTCCACAATCCCTAAATAACAAACCGATCCGCCACGTTCATCAGTTTGCCCTAGCTAGCCGCCTTGCATGAACTCCCGCATCGCCAGCCCTAGATTAGGAGACAAACCTTTGTGCCGTTCATCCTTGAATCATCACACACCACCCCATTAGTTGCTGTGCAAATTCCCGGTCGTTTCCGTATCCAATTGCGAGTTCTGTTCTCAAAACGAGTTGGAATCAACATCCAAAAAATCGTAACTCGGACAGCCTACCTTAAAACGGCCATAACTTTCGCAGACGAACTCTCGGGCGAACTTTTTTTTTCAAATTCATCTACGCAAAATTTCGCATCTGATTTTCAGCGGCATAGCCGCGTTCGGCGAAATTAGATTGCCCAAATTCCCCTCGGAAGATAGGTTATCCGGCCTCCGAAGTTTCAGCACGAATTTTAAAGAATCTTCTTGATTTTTTGTAGGCCGCATATTACATCCAATTGAACTGAAATTTTGTGTGCTTCATATATTCGTGCTCCTGAGTAAAGAAAAAATATCAAAAAATAATACAAAAAAGAAAAAAATAGTGAAGAGCACGCATATTAAAGCAATTGGCCTATACCACTTGGTGCTGTTTTGTTGGCTATATCATTCTATCTTTCTTTTGCCTTGATACTTCCTTGTGTTGTGCTAGGCTCTAGGGCACTCGGTTGACCAGCAACAGTTTCCTACATTAAATACTTATTCAACTTTGTTTAGATGTTAGCGATTTTCTGCTTATTAGCCACCATATTGTGCCATCCAAACTCCACCTTTCTCTTGAGCATAACAGGTACCTTTGCAATCACCCCACGCTTCATTGGTTCATCTCACCGTCCACACCACCTGCTATGTCGGTAAGAACACTTGTAAGAGCGTGGTAAGACGCTTGAGCGAGAGAGATTGTTTTCTTCCACCTTCCACATTGTCACTGTAGTTGACAGGGATAACGTACTTTTTTGTTGTCTTTTGTGTCCTACTAACAATGGCAGGAGAAGACAATGATGAAGAATGTGTTCAACATGCCGAGTTACGTGATATGATGAAGACCATGACAGATATGTTCACCAAATACAACGCAGCAACGGAGGAGTCATTGGCGAACTTGACTCGCCAACTGGATGACCTTGCTCTTCGGATGAATACTTTTGAGACTCGGTTGCCTCTCGCTGGAAGACAAGAAGAAAATGCTTATGATGAACCGGAAGACCACAATAATCAGCCAAGACTACCACTTTATCGTCGAGGTATGGGAGGTAATAATCATAACAATTATAATCGTCCTCCTAATGATCCTTTTGCTAAAGTGAAATTTACTATACCCTCTTTTCTGGTGCTTATGATGTTGAGGCTTATCTTGATTGGGAGATGACAGTAGAGCAAAAATTTAATTCCCATCTTGTTCCTGAACAACATAGAGTTCGTCAAGCCACTAGTGAGTTTAAGGACTTTGCTATCATATGGTGGAATGAACTTGTTAAAACTAGAACTGATCCTCCAACATGGGATAGATTAAAGGAAGCTATGCATGTTCGATTTGTTCCTCCATCTTTTCAGTGGGACCTTCACAAAAAATTGCAGCGCTTAGACCAAGGTAACATGTCCGTAGAGGAGTATTATCAAGAGTTACAAAAGGGTATGCTGCGTTGTGGGGTAGTAGAGGACATGGATGATAAAATAGCTCGTTTTTATGGGGGAGGCGTGAAATTCAGGACATTGTTGATTACAAGGAATATGATACTGTTAACAGATTGTTTCAGCTTGCTATGTTGGCAGAAAAAGAATTGCAGGGCCAACAACAATAGCAACATCGCACGAGGAGCAACTTCACGCTGCGTGCAGCGACTACACCACCCAATGGCGGCCAACAAACTATACCTGCTGCTCCACCTTCTCTCGTGCCGGAAGGCAGCAAGGCGACATCATTCAAGCCTTCGTCGTCCACTCCTTCTACGGGTCGTACTTCCGACATTAAGTGTCACCGCTGCCATGGACTTGGTCATATGATGAGAGATTGCCCGAGCAAACGAGCATACATAGCACGCGACGATGGCGGGTATGTTGGTACTTCGGATGTTGAAGATGAATATTCTCTTGCTACTGACTTTAAATATCCAAATGACGAACACACCGAAGAAGAGGTACTTGGTACAGCGGCGCCGGAGAACTATAGAAGCATCATTGTGCAGCGTGCCTTGAGCTCCAAAGTGGAGACCGACGACAAGCTACAATGACACAACCTCTTCCACATGTTTCTCGTTGTCAAGGACTGCCATGTACACACTATAATTGATGGAGGTAGCTGCAATAACTTGGTGAACACGGACGTCGTCAAGAAACTCGGTTTGACAACAAGAGCACACCCTCATCCGTATCACATTCAATGGTTCAACAACAGCGGTAAGGTTCAGGTAACACAAACAGCGAGAATACATTTTTCAATTGGTTCATACCATGATTTTGCTGATTTTGATGTTGTTCCTATGGATGCTTGTTCTCTTTTATTGGGTCGTCCTTGGGAATTTGATACAGATGATATTCATCGTGGTAGAACCAATAAATATACTCTCATGCATAAGGGAAAGAAAATCACTTTGCTCCCCATGACTCCTGCTGAAATTGTGCTTTTTGAGAAGAGTAAAATTCGTGATGGCAAAGCAACAAAATTAGAATCTGAAAAACAGCAAGTTAATGTTAAAATCACCATCGTTGCTCGCAACTAAATCTGAACTTGCTGATTTATTCAATGCTAAGGGGATGTGCTATGCTTTAGTTTGCAAAGAAGCCATGTTTTCACTTCATGAATTGTCTATTGCATTGCCCCCTGCTGTTGCTAACCTTTTGCAGGAGTTTGAGGATGTGTTTCCCTCCGAGATACCCCCTGGTTTACCACCGATGAGAGGCATTGAACATAAGATCGATTTGATTCCAGGAGCAAGTTTGCCAAATCGTGCAGCATACAGGGCGAATCCACAAGAAACAAAGGAAATTCGGCGACAAGTCCAAGATCTTTTGGACCGCGGGTACATTCGTGAAATCCTTAGCCCTTGTTCCGTTCCTGTTCTTTTGGTTCCTAAGAAAGATGGTAGTTGGCGCATGTGTTGATTGTCGAGCGATTAATAACATCACTATTCGATATCGTTATCCTATTCCTCGATTAGATGACATGCTTGATGAATTGACTGGTGCTATCATCTTCACAAAAATTGACTTGCGTAGTGGTTACCACCAAATTAGAATGGCACTAGGAGATGAATGGAAAACTGCATTTAAAACCAAGTTTGGACTTTATGAGTGGTTAGTCATGCCTTTTGGTTTAACTAATGCACCCAACACCTTTATGCGATTAATGAACGAGGTTTTACATGCTTTCATTGGACAATTTGTGGTGGTTTACTTCGATGATATCCTCATTTACAGCAAGTCATATGATGAACATCTTGATCATTTACGTGCTGTTTTTACTGTTTTGAGAGATGCACGTTTGTTTGGTAACCTCAAAAAGTGCGGCTTTTGCACCAATAGAGTCTCGTTTCTTGGCTATGTCGTTTCCTCGCAGGGAATTGAGATGGATGAGGCCAAAATTGAAGCAATCACCAGCTGGCCAGCCCCAACAACCGTCACACAGGTTCGTAGTTTTCTTGGTCTTGCAGGTTTTTATCGGTGCTTTGTGCGGGATTTCAGCATCATTGCAGCACCTCTACATGAGCTAACGAAGAAGGGAGTTCCATTTCGATGGGGCGAACAGCAGTAGCAAGATTTTGATGCTCTCAAATCGAAGCTTACACAAGCACCATTGCTACAACTTCCTGATTTTGACAAGACCTTTGAGCTAGAATGCGATGCAAGCGGCATTGGTATCACTACAGGAAACGCGACAATAGACGACGGCCAGATAAATTGACGACGGGGCTGTCGTCTTTTACGTTATTGATGACGGTCGTTTTCAGCCGTCGTCAATTCTGCTGTAATTTATGATGGTTAAGCAAGTACTGTCGTCAATTATTTAAAGACGACGATTGACCGTCGTCGATTATGGCCCGTCGCCAATCTGGGCCGAAACCCAGCCCACCTGAGCCTGTTATTGACGACGGTTAACCTAGTACCGTCGTCAATTAATTAAAGACGACGGTCAACCCTCGTCAATAAAAGATCGTCGTCAATAATGGCCGAAACCTGGCCCACCTGAGCGGTTATAGATGATAGCTAGGTAATACCGTCGTCAATAAGTCCATAATTGACGACGGTGGGCATGTTACCGTCGTCTATTAGAGTTAGGGATTATTTGCCAGGCCGCACCTCTTCGTTTTCATTTACGCGCCCCCGCTCCTCGCTAATCGTTGCCGCTGCCGCCCCCGCTCCTCGCCTCGCCGCGCGCCGCCCCCGCGCCGCGCCGCGTCGCCGCCCCCGCTCCTCGCCGCGCCGCGCCGCCGCCCCCGCTCCTCGCCGCATCGTGCCGCTGCCCCCGCTCCGTTCCACCGCCTCCGCTCTGCGCCGTCGCCCCGGTCACGCCACCATCACACCGCCGGCTGTCAACCGGGAAGGACCCGACAACTAGGTATGCCGCTTCCCCCTCCCCACGTTCATGCAATCGTAGGCACAAGTTGGATTATGTGAGAAACCTGACTCAAACAAAACCTAATAAAAATGAAATGAATTCTTCATTGAGGATTTTTTTCCATTTGATTCGTGGTCATATACTGTTCTTATTGGGGGGTGATAATGAGTTAATAATGTTATACCTTGTTTAACCTAAATGTAGGCAAAGTGCGAGTGTACACACGCACATAATAGGTTTAAATGCTGAACTGAAGTGACGGCATGCTATTTGTTGCATCCGTTAATTCACCGATAAACCTGATGTGTTTCACATATAACACAACATTTTACTAATTCTTTACGCGTGTCCGCTCCCCGTGAATGATTGCAGGTGCCCTTTCGACATTGTACCCTTTCATTTTTTTTTTCTCGGGGCCCTGATGTATGGATCTAGTCATGAATGGCATGTCTTTGGTTAATGACACTGTTTCGAGTAAATCTGTTGGTTCTGGATTAAAAAGAAGCCATGCAATGCTTGTATCGAGGAAGCTTTTCACGTGACATGTGCTTTGCCTTGTTTTTTATTCATCTGATCTCTGCTAGTATTGAGATATAATTAACTTGGTAGAAGAATCTTGATTAGTAGTTAAGAGTTCCGCTCTTGGGGGTTTTTTTAAAAAAAATTAATTCCCCTCTTGACATGTGCAAGCAGTTTCCTTCAGTGCTCAGTCTGCACTTCTTGTGTGTGACTGTAGTGTTTGTATTATCTTTTTTTTATTTTTGATTAACTTGTCCGATATGACAACTTGGCAAAAAAAATTGATGGGCTAAGAGTACACTATTCTTTTGAAGTTCTAATTCACTAGTCAAACTGCAATTATTAGTTTATTATGTAATTGTTAGTTTATTATGTCGTTCATCAATAATTGTTTATTATTTGTAATTCTTTATTAGTTGGTTTGTTTATTAATATGTAAATATACGGGTTTTTGGGCTGGTCCAGCCCGACACAACACGACACGGAATAAATACGTTCGTGCCGTATAGACAGTTGTAGTCGTAATGTATGCGTCAAGACGACACGGAAGCGAACGACGATGGTGAGGAAGTCAATCACCCGCGATTGCGCAGACGGTGGATCCGGACGTGGAATTGTCATCTAAGACCAACTTTCCTCCTCTTTCTCTCGTTCTTTCCTCTTGTAAATGACTTAACAATGAAAATGAGGAACGTAACCTATAGCAATGCATCACCCGTTTCGGATCGGCACGTCTCACATGCTATTGGCATGTGAGACGTGAAGGTTCGGAATTGTCCCTTTTTGGACAGCCTGGGAGTGACCGATGGGACGTGGCTTGTGATGAGACGCGGGTCTGGATCTGGACGAGATTTCGACAGCATAACCCTGTTGTTCTCTGCTGCACCATTTTCAGGCATACAGTGGAGAACAACGGGGTTATGCCGCCGAAATTTCATCCGGATCCAGACCGCGCGTTCCGTCATGAGCACGCTCCGCTAGGTCACTCTTGGGTGGGTTTAGGACCTATCTGCCAAGTTATGGGGCCATGACATAACATAACAATGAAACTAATAATGATTTATCTGCTTTGAAGGTATACCCTCAAACATGGCTGAAGATCGCACTTGGATGTATACTTGTTGGAAAAAGGATGGGAGTCACTCAGATGAGTGGTTCACCAAGACGGATGCTTTCATACGATGAGCTTTTTCGTTGTCAAACAATAGCAAGGTGTGGTGCCCATGTATCAAATGTCAAAATGCGGAGTGTTTCGACAAAGTGACATTGACGTTCCACTTGTGTTGAAATGGTTTTATGCAAGGTTATGAGTTATAGACCTTTCACGACGAGACACCTTCTCAAGCCGTAGAAGATCGAGATGTGGATGATAGCACTGGTGTCGATAGGATGGACGAGATGCTTGAAGCCATAAATCCTGAATTGACGGAGGATTCTCCTACAACGGAGGCAAAGGAGTTCTTCGAGCGTCTCAAGACATCAAAACAACCGGTGCATGAACACACCAAAATGACGGTCCTCAATTTCATGACTAGATTTATGGAAATTAAGTCTAAGTATTTCTTCTCCAATAATTGCTACAACAACCTCATCAAATTGATCAGCGATGTCCTTCCGCAGCCCCATAAATTGCCTAAGGATATGTATCATTCTAAGAAATTGATTTCTGATCTTGGTATGAACTATGAGAAGATTTATATGTGTCCAGACCACTGCATGCTTTTCTGGAAAGAGCATGCCAACGAGAACAAGTGCTTAAATGTGATAAGGAGAGATTTGTCGAAGTTATTAATGAAGACGGTACAATAGTAATGACTGAAGTTGCACAGAAGCAGCTTCACTACTTGCCTGTCACACCTAGGTTGAAGCGCTTGTTTCTCTCAAAGAAAACAGCCAGACACATGAGGTGGCACAATGAAGGTGTACGCGAGAATGACAGAATGATGGTGCACACGTCCGACGGTGAGGCATGGAAAGCGCTTGACCGCTTCGATCCAGATTTCGCCAATGACGCGAGAAATGTTCGCATCGGGTTGGTGACAGATGGCTTTTCACCGTTCATTACAAACGCAACACCATACTCTTGTTGGCCCGTGTTTGCTATTCTGTACAACTAACCACCATCTCTTTGTATGAGGTACGAGTTCATGTTACTTTGCCTTATTGTACCTGGACCGGATCATCCCGGTTCACGACTAAACGTGATGTTCAAGCCGTTGATTGAAGAGTTGAAAATGTTATGGACAAGAATTGAAGCGTACAACTGCTACAAAAAACAGAAATTCAACCTTCGAGCTGCATACTTGTGGTCTGTCCATGATTTCCCAGCTTACGGCATGGTTTCTGGCTGGAGCACTCATGGTCGTTTGATATGTCCAATATGTGCTTCGGACACGAAATGTTTTCATTTAAAGCATGGTGGCAAGATTTGCTACTTTGATTGCCACAAACGTTGGTTACCGCCCAATCACGTATTTAGGCAACAGAGAAATTCCTTCAGGAAGGACACCGTTGTCAAAAAAGGACCGCCACAACGTCTAAACGGGTCGGAGATTGTTGAACAGTTGAACAACTTAGTGCCAGATGAAGATCGTCCTGGATATTTTGTTGGATACAGAGAGGACCACAATTGGACTCATATATGTGGACTATGGGAGCTACCGTATGTTAAGTCCTTAATCTTAATGCATAACATTGATGTCATGCATCAGGAATGTAACATGGGCGAATGCATCATAAGCACATGCTTCGATGTGACTGGCAGAACAAAAGACAATATAAAGGCTCTTAAGGATTTGGCAGAGGTTTGTAATCGTCCAACTCTTGAGCTATATGAAGCTGGTGGCAAACCGCGTGCTTCTTTCTATCTTCGACCAAAAGAAAAGAAAGAAGTATTTGAGTGGTTGAAAAGTTTGAAATTTCCAGACGGTTATGCTGCTAGCCTGAGACTAGCCGTAAATGTTAAGACTGGAAATCTCACAGGGTTGAAGAGTCATGATTATCACATAATTATTGAAAGACTACTGCCAGTTATGTTTCGAGGCTACATTGACGATGCGGTGTGGAAGGTGTTAGCCGAGCTTAGATACTTTTATAGACAGCTTTGTGCTAAAGAAATCACAAGGGAGATGATGGAGAAGTTGGAAAGGGAGATACCAGTGCTTTTATGTAAGATGGAAAAAGTTTTCCCTCCAGGGTTCTTCAATCCAATGCAACATCTCCTAATTCATCTTCGATATGAAGCTAAAGTGGGCGGCCCTGTGCAATATAGGTGGATGTATCACGTTGAAAGAGCACTCAGGTGTCTTAAATCAATGGTTCACAATCGGGCAAGGGTTGAAGGATGCATTGCCAAAGCATACGCCTATCAAGAGATAGGATACTTTTCAAGTGTATATTTTGCAGAAGAAAACAATGTTAATGCTTCCACGTTGCGGTACAATATGGATGAAGCACCCCCTTGTAGCAACCTCTCAATTTTTCAAACGAGAGGACTACTGTTGGTAGCGGCACGAGCTACGATATTGAAACAGATGACAAGACGGCTGCTTTGCTATACATGTACGCTAATATAGAGGGGATGGAAGAATATTTTCAGTAAGTATTTTTCCAACATCTATAATAATTAGCGTGTTGTGTTATACATCTATGCTAATTATTCTATTTTTTCCTTATTTAGTGAGTTTGATCAACAAAATTGGAAATCGAAGCAGCAACCTACGCTTCGACAAATACAATCGATGCGATATTATGGAGTACAAGGAGGGCCTAACTTCATATCCTGGTTTCATGCACAAGTAACGTGTTCATGTTTTGTTTTTCTTAGTAATTACATGTATAGCATAAAATAGTCTTCTAACTTCGTATGTTGAACAGTGCAAAAAACGAGCCGCTGTCCATGAAGATTTGCGACAACTGTCCTACGGATCCATTAAAATTAAAAGTTACGGTCGATACAACGTCAATGGGTTCCGATTTCGTTCCACTCAATTTGAAACTCAATATCCTTTCAGGACAACATGTAACACCGGAGTTGTGACGAGGGTAGTTGACGCCGAAGAACGTGAAACTAATTATTATGGGATCATTAAAAATATCCTTGAATTCAGTTTTGCGGGGAATAAGGTCCTCAATGTAATCTTCTTTGACTGCGATTGGTTTGATCATAATCATGGAACTCGACAAAACCAATTTGGCATGGTAGAAGTAAAACACAAGGACCGGCTACAAGGCTGCGACACCTTCGTCCTTGCACACCAAGTCGAGCAAGTGTATTATCTACATTATCCATGCGAAAAGCTTAATGCTTGGTGGGTTGTACACAAGGTGAATCCTCGTGAGCGGTTATATACACCAGACAATGATGGATACCTTGATGATGAGGTTGATGTTGTTTACCAAGAACAAGAGTTGCCAGACTCTTTTGTCATCGAGCCTGGTTTAGGACTCGATGACTTAGTTGGAGATGCAGAAGATGTAGAAACTCCTAAGATGCGAAAACGAAAACGAAAACAAGCAACATCCACGACAGAAGATCGATGGTCCGGTTTACGGAGTAGAGTACATGAGCGCGATGCTGATGAATTTTAAAATTGAGTACAAGTAACGTTTGCTTCATCTCTTCTTTCTTCTTCTATATTTTCCATTACATTCTTTAACAATTTTTTATTAAACAGGATGTCGTCAAGGAGCAGTAGACGATGAGGGACAGAGGCACGAAGCTTTCTGTCACCGAGAGCCACAAGAGGAGACGAGGTCTTCCAAGGCAGTCAGCTTAGCGGAGGTAGACGGGCTCAGTTGGTGAGCCATCTGCCGCAGTCGTCACGTGGCCAGGTAAAGAACATTTAATTACATAAATTATATAATTAATTCTTTATTCTCTAATATGAATCTTTGAAATTGTCAGGACGACTCTATGTCCGAGGACTCAGAGGCTAGGATGCCTCTTTCGGTGCCTGCTTTGGAGCCTCCTTCTTCGGTGCCTGCTTCAGAGCCATCTTCTTCGGTGCCTGCTTCAGAGCCTTCTTCTTCGGTGCCACCTTGTTCAGAGCCAGTGCAGTCGGGTGACCCCACTTTTGGGTCACCTGATGTGGATCCAGCTGCACAGCGACGGACTAGGAGGAGCCACTACGTGGCTTCTCCTCCGGCTCCTGCAAACCCAAACGATCGGATCGTTATTCGTCCTATTGGCAAGAAGTAAGTAAATCTTTAACAATTCAGATATTTAAAGGCTTATATATATACTAATCGAGAATCATATATCAGGGCTTGCGAGGATTGTTCGTTCATAGGGCAGGGACACCACAAGCAGGTGAATTCGGTCTTGGGCAGTCTAGTCCGTTTGCACTACCCCGGTGTAGTGAACGGACAGCCTGCCACGTCTTGGGACCATTACGCTACGGCCCAGGACCTTGCTTACGGCAACCACCAGGAGGCTGTGTGGCACGACTTTATGGTAAGTATGAACAAATATTTGTGTCATACATATTTATTATAAATTAAATACATTTACTTGTATATTTTTTCTTCCAGGCACGGTACCGTTTGGAGAACGAGGCCGAGCAGACGGATCAAGCTCGTCTCGTCTTCCATAACTGCGCCAGGAAGCTCGTGACTCAGTCACTATCGACGACTCGCATTCAAGCTACGAAGGTGTATTTCAAGTTGCATCCGGAGGAGGGTCAGCCGGGGAAGTACAGGGAAGGGGCCGACAAGTACTTGACGGAGGCGTAGTACGCAGAGGTAAAGTGTTTATTGTACTTTACTTCATTATATAATTGTGATCAATGCTTTCATTTAATAATAAAATGTGTGCAGGTCGGTGTAGCGTGGCTTGACAGCCGTCCGGACGTGTACCGTGCCTTGTGTGCTCGTTGGGGGAGCCAAAACTTCCAGGGCGTGTCTAAAACCCGTCGAGAGAGTAGAGGGATGGACGGAAAACACCATATGGGTGTGGACGGCTACATACGTCTCGCTAAACGGATGGTAAGTGTGACTTGAATTCTATTTAAGTAATTTTATAATCTTTCATTGTGCTAACATGTATCGATAGGAGCACGAGAGGGGTCAGGAGCCGTCATCTATTGATGTGTGGAAGAGGGGTCACTTGGGAAGTGACCCGTCGCAGCCTGAGCAGCTGTCTTCTCAGATGGTGACTCAGTCGTTGGTGAGTTATTTCATTAACTTAATTGAATTTTCTTTAATAGTTTTAATAATGTTATTTTACTGCGTTTCCAGGCAAAGTACAGGCAGGAGGCGCGGAGGCTTCGAGGCGAAGAGTTCGATTGGCAGCGCGCCAATTGTACTCGATGCCGCGTATGCAATCGGTGGCGGGAAACCTCACGGACGGTGAGTTTCTTTAATTTTAATTTACTATCACGAACTTTGAGTTACAAAAATTTAATCATCTTACTTCGGTGTGCAGGTTGGCCATCTTCGATGGAGTGGTCGACTCGAGGCAGGCGCGGACTTTCTGGAGAGCCTCTTCATTGCAGCAGGGCGGGTCCAGCAGCAGCCGTACGGGACGAGATCTGGAGCTCCAGAGTCTTCGGGAGGAGCTCCAGAGGACGCAAGAAGCACTCCGGACTAGGGACGAGATGCAGGCAGCGGCGCTCCGGACTAGGGACGAGATGCAGGCAGCGGCGCTTAGGGCTAGGGACGAGTATCAAAACTCGTACATGCTACAGTGGCAAGCTACCTTCCAGGTAAGTTCTGAATGTTGTACTTAACATTTGTAATATACAAATGATAGTTATAATGATTTGATTTGTATTCGCAGGCTATGAGCGCAGGACAACCGACCGTGTTTCCGCAGTGGGCGCCGCCATCAACGGAGCTGCCACTGGTGCCGACGACAAGAGCACAGGTACAAAATTATTCAAAATTACTGAAACTAGTTAAACTTACATGGTTGTGAACGAAGTTAAGTTTCTCTGTGTTTCTATGTAGAAAATAGAAATGCACGCAAAGGAATTTTGATATTAAAAATTTGATGTGACTACTTCCTCTTGTCATGTCCATAATACCTGATAAGCTTTACTGCTTTAGTATGGGTTTAATTTGCAATCTGCTTCAATTGGATGTATCACCTTTCTCAGACTGTTTTCCTAGATTTATATCCTCAATGCTTCTGGTCCACTAATTCCAGCAAGCCATTTTCTAGAAAATTAATAGGCCTTACTTTCCAATTGTTTTGTTTTGTGATCCTACTGAATACTGATGCTGTTTGGCTATGTTTTTCCAAAGTCTGGTATGAAAGGTTCTATGCAACATCCACCTCCATGCTAGTTGAAGTCCCAGATAATATGTGTTACTGGTTAAGTCTGTTTTGGAATATGAGTTACTATTTCGTACTGAACTGCATTGATGATCTTGCAGCTCTGGTGGACCATAACTTGTTAGATGTGTTTCTTTGTCTTTGAGGATCTAATATAATTAAATATATTATGGTGTGCTAATAGAATGTTCATCATTCTATATGCTTTGGCTATCTGCATATCACAGGAAATTTAGTAAAATATGCATTTTTATACTTATAACTTGTCTAACCACACTTGCATATCACAGGGATTAGGGACAGAGGCTCAAACTCCGTCGCCCCAGATTCCGGCGCTTGGACGACTGCCGGAGGAAGATTTTCTGAACTCCGGCGGCAGCGGACGGGGTAGCGTGTGATAGTCAGGTTAGCCGATTTGAAATCTATTTGCATCCTTTTTAGAAAAATACGGAATTAGGGATAAAAGGAAGAGTAGAAGTATTTGAAAAAAAAACCTGTTGATCACTACAACTTGCTCTGATCACTACACTTGATAGTTACTGTGTTGGATTAGATCAGTTGAGGTTGCAGGTCCGAAATTGAAGTAATGTGTCCCACCCATCCCTGAAAAGAAACAGCAGTAGAATTCGATGATTGCACGAGCGCCTACTACTCTGACCCTGCTATGCTCTTCAAGTTGTGGGAGCGCATCGAATTCTGCATTTCTTCTACTGCATTCAACTAGTGATGCTTGCTGCAAAAGGCAGCAGCAAAACATAAGACCATGGAATAAACTTTTTCACCTAGGATGTTGCCGATACGATTCTGTGCTACATTTTCTTTTGACATGCTTTCTATTGATTGCTGATTATCACATTTCCTGTAAGTTTTACTCAAACATTTGAGTCTGCTGATTCTTCTTTTGTGGTGTGTGACCAGTGTTGCTTCCTTGGAGCACTCGGAGGTCGGGATGGCAATCTCGTGGGACGACGCGCTGCGGTCAGGGATGAGGCACTTCTAGCACTTCTTGTGAACTCTTATATGTGAAATATGTGATATGTGTGAACTCTTATATGTGAAATCTGTGATCTGTCTATTGTGATTCTATTTACTATGATATCTGTAAAATCTGTACTGTGATATCTGTGTAATATCTATTTTCTATTTTTTAAAGCAAAACTTATAGCGATGGTTTTGCTCACAGGCAAAAGGAAACCATCATCACTTGGGGTCCTAATGGACCATGGTTTGCCTGTGACCGTCGTCATTAGTGGACCTTATAGACGATGGTGCTAAGACAACCGTCGTCTATATTGTTTCCACGATGCCACGTGGCTGAGCTGACTTATTGACGACAGCTAAGTTTGGCCTTCGTCAATAAACTATTTGACGACGGTTACCGTCGTCTATAAGGTTATAGACGACAAATTATCATAGACGGTCAGGAACCGTCATCTATAAGGGTATACCGTCGTCTATAAGTAATAGACGGCGATAATGTCCTTATCGACGACGGTTCTTGGCCGTCGTCTATTATCGTGATTTCTGTAGTGTATTGGAGGCATTCTCATACAAGGAGGTAAACCCATTGCTTTCTTTAGTGAAAAACTTCATGGTCCTTCTCTGAATTATTCTACTTATGATAGGGAATTGTATGCCTTAGTGCGTGTATTACAAACTTGGCAACATTATCTTTGGTCTAAGGAGTTTGTCATACATTCCGATCATGAATCATTGAAGTATCTTAAGTGTCAAACCAATCGGAATAAATGACATGCTAAATGGATTGAGTTCATAGAGTCGTTTCCATACATCATTAAGCATAAGAAAGGGAAGGAAAATATCATTGTCGATGCATTATCTAGGCGTTATACCATGCTGTCCCAACTTGATCATAAAATCTTTGGTTTGGAAACAATTAAAGCATTATATCCTACTGATTTGGACTTCAAGGATGCTTTTTAAAATTGTAGAGAAGGAACAATTTGGAACAAATATGTGCTGCGAGAGGGTCTCCTCTATCGTGCTAACAAGCTATGCGTTCCAGCTAGCTCCGTTCGTCTATTACTTTTGCAGGAAGCACATGGAGGAGGTTTGATGGGACATTTTGGAGTGAAGAAAACTGAAGATGTGCTGTCCACACATTTCTTTTGGCCAAAGATGAGGCGTGATGTCGAGCGCTACGTGTCACGATGCACTACTTGCAACAAAGCTAAGTCTCGCCTTAACCCACATGGTCTTTATATGCCTCTTCCTGTTCCTAGTGTACCTTGGGAGGATATTTGTATGGACTTTGTTTTGGGATTGCCTAGGACTAAGAGGGGGGGATAGTATTTTTGTAGTTGTTGATCGTTTTTCCAAAATGGCACACTTTATACCTTGTCATAAGAATGATAATGCCTCACACATTGCTGATTTATTTATGACGGAAATTGTTCGTTTACATGGTGTGCCAAATACCCTTGTTTCTAATCGTGATGCAAAATTTTTAAGTCATTTTTGGAGAACTTTGTGGTATAAATTGGGAACCAAGTTGCTGTTTTCAACTACATGTCACCCACAAACGGATGGACAGACCGAGGTAGTTAATCGTAATTTATCCACTATGTTGCGGGCTGTCTTGAAAACAAATTTGAAGTTGTGGGAGGAGTGTTTACCAAATATAGAATTTGCTTACAACAGATCCGTTCACTCCACGACAAAGGTAAGTCCATTCCAGGTAGTGTATGGTTTCAATCCCGTGCTCCTATTGATTTACTACCTTTGCCTCCTTCTGAAACTATAAATTTGGATGCTACACAACGATCTGAATTCATGCTTAAGATGCATGAAACTACAAAGAAAAATATTGAAATGATGAATGAGAAGTATAGGATTGCAGGTAGTAAGGGTAGAAAAGAAGTAAAACTTAAACCGCGTGATTTGGTGTGGTTACATTTGAGAAAAGAGCGATTTCCCGACTTGAGAAAATCTAAACTTATACCACGAGCTGCTGGTCCTTTTAAGATCGTTGAAAAGATTAATGATAATGCATATAAGCTTGAATTGCCTCCCGATTTTGGGGTTAGTCCTACATTTAACATTTCAGATTTGCGACCGTACATGGGAGAATAAGATGAACTTGAGTCGAGGACGACTCCAATTCAAGAGGGGAAGGATGATGAGGACATCACAACAGCAGAGACGCACATTGAACTGCAAGGACCAATCACAAGAGCACGAGTACGGTTATTAAATCAGCAAGTGAATTCATTCCTAACTTCTTTTGCATGTGAGTTTGAGAATAGATTGTTATGTGATGATTTAATTGTTATTAGGAATAATGGAGAAGATCAACAAGTGAAGGAAAGGGGCCTTGGGAGCATGGAGAACCAGCTGGGACGTCCACAAGTTGATGGAAACAGTTTACAACTCGGACTCGAGTTCAACTCGGAGTCCAGGAGCAGTCCACCTTAAAACGGACGCCCAGGAGGCATACAAACTCCATTTTTGACGTTATACATATGCACAGAAAGAGGAGAAGATAAAATTTCCAATGGTTCTGGTCCGACCTCAAAATTCCTTCGGAGTCATTGGGAATCGTCGAAACAAGTCGAGTCCAGATTTCAGTACGGTGTTGCACCACCGAATCGGACCTTGGGACCTTGTATCCCGTAAGAGTCCATTAGGGACGCGTCTAATCGTGTTTTGGTCGAACCCTAGCCTATAAATACTGCAGACGCCGATCATATTCGGTGGGTTTTGCTTAGATCAATAATATCGCCGTTCTACAGTTTGTGAGACCCCAACTTCGCGATTTCTGATCGTGTCTTCGACGTTCTTGCTCGTGTTCTCGGTTGCACTTGCAGGGATTAGCCTTCTTGGTGAGTTCAAGCGTGTGCAGCACAGTTGATAACCAACAGAGCCGTAGTGTAGTGATTGCAGGGGTACTCAAACCGCTCGAGTGCCGCGGATCATCAACATCGAGTTCTCCACCCCAATCGACATACCTTTCAGAAGATCGGGCCTAAACCTACTCATCAAGATTCCTATCAAGTACTATTGTGTGTCCATCATGATTAAAGTAGTCATAAAGTATAATATATTGCATGTGTATAAAATATCCCAATCCCAAAGTTTAAGCATGGCTAAGCACAATTATAACCTATCTACTTCCCAACCCAAATCAGGTGACAAGGGATTATGTGGAACAGGGCATGAATCATGAAATAGGACATCATTTTATGTAGCATGCAACTAACTAATATCCTAAAATATGTAGAAGATGGTCAAGGACACTTTCCTTCTTCGAAGACCTAGTTGTTGTTGAAGTCCTGGTCTTGAAGATTAAAGTTGGGGTCGTAGTACGACTCTAAATATATTACCCAAGCATGGAAAAAAGAAATAAAAGCTAAATAAGTATATAGCACACAATGCATGGCATCACAACATTCACATAAGCATAAAATTCTATACTAATGCGTCCCTACGAAGCATTTATTATTTTACATAGCCAAAATATGCATCTAACATTTATTTTACATTTTTAGTATTTATTTATGGCTAAAATCATTTTTATTGAATTTTCTATGGTCAAAATATATTTTAAACATTTTTAATAAATTTTCTATATTCAAAATATATTTTATGTCCACTCTATAATTTTATTACAGCATAAAAACATTTTATTCAAAATTTCCTACTATTTTTATATTTATCTACTATTTTTATCTATTTTTCTACACATTAAATACAACTTTAAACAATATTCAGTAATTAAATAAAACATCAGGGGCTAGCTGGTAAATTTTCTATACTGTACAGGGGCTAAAAACATAATTCCACAAATTTCCAGGCGTTAGATTGCTTATTTAATTGATTAAATCTAATTCCAGGGAGTTCAGGGGCTAGACTAATAATTCTAGGGGCTAGATTAGTATTTCAGTAAAGTCTAGGGGGTACCCCACAAGTTTCCAAGGGCCTCGGTGTAAATGCCGCGGCGGGAAAAGAGAATTGAATGCATGTCGTTGGATCCGAGATGGACGCGCGAGATTTAAATAAACGAACCGGTATCTAATGATTTAATCTCGGCCGTTCGGTTTGAACCGAAGGCCCAGATGCGGCCATGTCGCCCCGGCGACGCTGGCCAAACGTGTGCGGCGGCGCACGTCGCCCGCGGTGGCGATGCTCACCGGTGTTGGCCAATTTGGCCAAAGCGCCACCTATTCTATGCGCCTCCTATGCTAAACGGAAGAGGGTAAGGAGGAGAGCATACCTCGGCAGGTTTTGGGTTTCGAAATCGTCCGGAGAGGGGTCGGCGAAGAAGTGCGGCGGCGATCGGCATCGGCACCCGTCGAATCCGGCGAAGCCTCGGCGATTCCTCTGTAAAAACTTGGCCGGCGTGGTCCTTGCGACAAGATATAGAGGTTAGGGTGGAGGGGGGAGTGAGGCAACCGTCGAGGTGTCAGGAACACGGGAGACAAACCTCGACGTCGGTGAAGTTAGGGTTTGGTGCAGAGGGAGAAGAAGGAGAGGGGGAAGGCATGATTTTATAGGTGGAACACATGCGGCAGTTGATGGCGAACTAGAGGAGCGGTTCCTCGATTGAATTCGACGTTTGGGGCAGCGGTTGGAGGGAGGGTGGCGCAGCGTGGGCGCGGCACGGGAGAAGGGCGGCGGTTGCCCAGGGAGGGAGATGACATGCGGGCCCCGCGCGATAGAGAGAGAAGAGGTAGGGGAGGCCTACAGGGCCGCGGATAAGAGGAAAGGGAGCTGGGCCGGGGTGGAGTTTTGGCCCAGGAGGGGGTTTTATTCTTTTTTCTTTTTCATTTCCTTTTCTTTTGATTTGATTTAAAATTCAAATTTCCACGAATGCTACTCGTCTGAACTTAAAAATTCACACAAAAATGCATACACACATGCACTTTATTCTATTCATTTTATTTACATGAAATTATGGGTGTTACACAACACTGATTCACTCAGGATCTACTCATAACTTTATTTCTGAAGAAGCCGTGAAAGTATCGGGTCTCCATCCCATCTTTCGTCCAGGATTGAAGGTAGTGGGAGCAAACAGTGATAGCACTGGCTCATGTCGTAACGTAACACTAAAGATCAACGATGAGATTTTCCTTGTGGATCTTTTTGCTATCCTTCTTGGAGAACATGACATCGTTGTAGGAGTCCAGTGGTTACGAACATTGGGAGCGATTCTTTGGGACTTTGATACTATGAGAATGACATTCCAATTACAGGGACGCAGTGTCACTTGGAAAGGCATATCAGAACCCATGACAAAACGTCTGGTTCCACACATATGCTCATCTAATCTACTAATGGACTCACTACTCGACGAATTCCAGGATATATATATTTTCATCCCCAAGAGGCCTTCCTCCATCCTGACATTGTGATCACAGAATTCACCTACGCCCTGGATCTGAACCAGTCGTAGTTCGTCCATATACATACCCTACTACTCAGAATAATGAGCTGGAAAAACTGTGTTCCAAACTTCTAGCACAAGCAGGGCTGATTCGACCAAGCACATCAGCGTGTTCATCACCAGTTCTGTTGGTAAAAAAGAGAGATGGATCTAAATGCCTTTGCATTGATTATCGTGCGCTCCACGAAAAAATAATAAAGGATAAATTCCCAATTCCTGTGGTAAATGAATTATTAGAGGAGCTTAAAGGGATGTGTTTCTTTACCAAACTGGACCTTCGATCAGGATATTACCAAGTCCGAATGTTTGAGTCTGGCATCAACAAAACTGCTTTCTGGACTCATGAGGGACTTTTTGAGTTTGTGGTGATGCCATTTGGGTTAACAAACACCCCAGCAACATTTCAAACATTGATGAATTCAGTTCTTAAACCATATCTAAGGAGGTTTGTTGTTGTGTTTTTCGACGACATCTTGATTTACAGCAAAACATGGTCGGATCACCTTCATCACGTAACAATGGTTTTCTCTCTACTCAGACAGCACCAGTTATTTCTAAAAAGATATAAATGCTCCTTTGGTGGAGAATCAGTGGCTTACCTAGGTCACATTGTATCAAAAACATGGAGTTGCTAAGGACAGTTCTAAAATAGAATCTGTTGAAAACTGGCCTAAAAAAAATCAATACGAGCTCTGCGTGGATTCTTGGGCTTAGTAGGATACTACAGAAAATTCATCAAAAATTTTGGTACGATCGCTGCTCCGTTAAATAAGTTATTAACTAAGCACGTATTTCTTTGGACTGATGAAACTACAAGAGCCGTTGACACTCTGAAAAAAGCTCTCACATCAGCCCCAGTCCTGCAATTGCCGGATTTCAATTCAACATTAATTGTCGAGTATGATGCCTCGGGAACAGGATTTGGAGGAGTTCTCCACCAGGGAGTCGGACCTCTTGCTTTCTTCAGCAAGCCTATGCTACATCGACATACAAAGCTTGCAGCATATGAGACAGAACTAATCGGATTAGTATATGCAATACGTCACTGGAGACTATATCTTTGGGGCCGACAGTTTTTGGTTAGGACAGATCATTTCAGCCTCAAATATCTGCTTGATCATCGATTATCAACCATTCCACGGCATCATTGGGTTAGCAAACTTTTTGGGTATTATTTCTCTGTGGAATTCTGACCAGGGAAATTGAACACGGTTGCTGACGCCTTATCTCACGAGACCCCGAGAACTCTGAACTTATGATCATAACAGGACCCAACTTTGAGATACTAGAGGAAATACCAAGAGAGACATCAACTCAACAGGACCTCATAGAGCTTAGCCAAAGCATCATAAAAGGAGACATGGGGGCTGATTGGTCTTTGTGCCATGGATTGATCATACACAAAAAGAAAATATATTTGCACTCAAACTCTACAGCGATACCAGCTATTCCAGCGTCAGCTCACGATGGTCGACATGAGGGAAAAGAGAAAACACTTCATCGCATTCGACGGGATTTTTCATGGCATGGTCTACGCTGAGCAGTTAAAGAATATGTTTGAGGATGCTCCATTTGCCAACAAAACAAAATCTCTAACTTGCACCCAGCAGGACTTTTGCAATCATTACCAGAACAAAATTTGGGAAGACACAGCCATGGATTTTGTGGAAGCCTTACCGAAAGTCCAAGGGAAAACAGTGATTCTAACAGTAGTCGATCGGTTTTCGAAATATGCTCATTTTATTCCTCTATCACACCCATATACAGCTGAAACAGTAGCAAGAGCATTTTTTTCATAAATCGTGAGACTACATGGATTGCCAACCACAATTGTATCAGACCGTGATACTATTTTCACAAGCAAGTTTTGGCAAGAGTTGTTCAGATTACAAGGAGTAAATCTACTTCTAACTACTCCTTTCCACCGCCAAACTGATGGGCAATTAGAAGCTATTAACGAAGTAATCACAATGTACTGGCGATGCATGACATGAGATAAACCAAAACAATAGATCCAATGGTTACCATGGGCTGAGTATTGTTATAATAAATCGTACCATACAGCCCTTAAAACAACACCCTTCAGAGTGGTTTACGAACGAGATCCTCCCTCTATTCAGTCATATACCAAGGTTCAGCAAGAGTTTTAGCACTGGACAGAACATTAGCAGATAGAGATGACTTTCTTAGAGAAGTCAAGGAAAGATTGCATCAAGCACAACAGCATGACAAGTATTATTACGATGGCAAACACAGACCACTAGAATTTCAGGTTGGACAATGGGTTTGTGACACTTGCATCATTAAGCTGCAACAGAACTACTAAGAGGACCTAAAGGAAAACTGTCTCCTAAGTTTTTTTGCTCATATCAAGTGATAGAACGAATTGGGGAGGTAGCTTACAAACTGGAATTACCTCCAAGAGCAAGACTTCATCCAGTCTTTCATGTGGGGCTGTTGAAACAATTTAAGGGAATTCCACCTTCAAAACCACCAGCTTTACCACTGTTACAAAATGGCAGGACAGTACCTAATCCTATAGCAGTACTGCATTCTAGATTGAGCAGAGGACAATGGCAGATTCTTGTTCAATGGGAAAATCTGCCAGCATCTGAAGCTTCATGGGAAGATGTACAAGAATTCAAAAAAGGTTATCCAAATTTCAAGCTCAAGGACAAGCTTTTTTCCCGAGGGAGGGAGAGATGTCATGTGGAGTTTCCAATATAGGAGAAGAGAACGTGACAGACGCAAAATCCAGGAGCGATGATGACTGTGATTCCGTGTTAGGAAAGGTTTCCATAAGTGTATCAGGTCGAATTAGTTATGTAATGAGAATCAATATGATTCATAGTCAAGTTAAAAAGAGTCTGTCGGAAATCAGTAAGAGTCAGAGTAGGATTCCATTAAGAGTTAGAGTAGGATCAGGATTTGTCAGAGTCTGGTTTGGTCTGTAGTAAGCTCAGGCTGTATATAGCTGAGAGCAGAACCCTTCAAAATAATATTTGAGAAGTTTGCAACTTATATGTGCTTTAGCCTTTGGCGAGTCACCACGACGGCGCCAAAATCTAAGTGTGCAGCTCGGCGAGTTCGTCTACGGCCCGTATCATACCACCCATATTATCTGCGATCAAGGAAGGAAGCTGTCACCCATTGTGACACATATATGCACTCTTTATCGTGAGGTGCCTAAAAAGTGTGTGTGAGCAGATATTATAATGTGCATAATGAAAAATACAGCAATTACGATCACAAGAATAGAATGAGCATCACACATTCATATTTAAACAAAATAGGCATCCAAATATAGATTACAAAAGTTTGAAACTTAACAAACACAAAGGATACATGTCCATGATCACTAGTCCTTAAGGATCATAAATAGAGTACTAGTCTCAATCTCTCCGCTTTTGGCATCAAGGCACCAAAAAGTAAGAAATTGAGAGGAATCACTCTCCGTCACTCGCTCTCTCACTCTCAGTCCTGTCTTCATCTTTATCTTCATCTTTAGACTCATAAGCATGCTGAGGAGAAGGAGGAACAGTGACACCCGCAAGTCCAAAGGAGGCCAATTCTTGTTTTGTGAGAGGCGCTATCTCTGTGATGTTTTCTTTGGAATCCTCTGAAATTTGAGGAGATCCCACTGGATGAATATCAAGCTTCTCACAGATTGCTTTCATGTTTGCCTTCATATACCTCTGGTGCCTTTTCCTGACCAAGCTTTTCTTGTGTTTCTTAACCTCCACTTTGCGGCAAGATGCAAAGATGGAGAAAAGCATCTTCAATACACCACTAGAGGACTCTTTGGAGAGTGGAGGAGCAAAGGTAGCAGTTGGAGTTCTTGTGACTTCATTTGCTTGTTTTGACCTTAGTTCCGTTGCAGGTGAGGCAGGAGCATTATGAACATAGTAGATTGGTGGCCGCTGCGGCTTGAGGCCGACATGCTCAACATCTTTCACAAACTCAAGGTCGGTTACATTCTCAATCATGAACATGATGTAAGGTGCATAGCCACATGACCTATTTGGAGTGATTGAGATGTTCACAATATCATTGTAGATATATTCAAAGACATTGAAGGTCCTTTTCTTGCTTATCACTTTCATCAAGGTCCTTAGATTTTCTTGAATTGTCCCTGCATCTCCATCCTTTGAGGCAATAGTCTTTCTCAAAATTATGTTAAGCACTCAAAGAATGGCTTCAAGTACTTTGTGGTAGGTGGCTTGTATGGCCTTCATGTGTCATAGAGGAAGTCTCGCTCACCCTTCTCCAAAGGCTTCAAGTTGTGAACCACAAGCTCATTTTCCAAAGTGTCTTCAAGATAGAGTATCCTGGCAAACTCCTTACAAGTGACACTATACTTGGATCCATGTGTCATCCAAGTAATCTCATCCCCATCATCACGGGCGAAGTAGAGAGTAGAGTAAAATTGGGTGATGACTTCATTGTTTCAATTATATCGGAAGGACAGGAGATCCTTCAAGCCACGCCCCTCTAGTGCCTCCAAGACATCATGATATGCTTGAATGTTTTAGGATTGTAGATAAGTCATGTCCACCTATTGACTTGCAACCACTGGATTTCTCATGTTCCCGTAGACATACTCATAATGATTAGCATGGAAGTGGCTCTAGAACCTCGGGTCAGCTGATTGCTTAGGCTGCTCATCGACTTCAACCTTTCTGAGCTTGCCAGCCAAATCATTTACTTTGCCCACGAAATCATCTTTTGAGGGCTGCCTGTTGTGCGTACATGAGGTTTCATATTTAGTGGACCAATGGGTCCACATGCAAGTCATTCGCCCTTACTAGTGCTTCTCCTTGGTGCTGTTGAACTGGCACCTGCACCATCCTTGCTAGATGGCTTCTTGACTACCAACTTCCTCTTTCTTGGGAGGATAGAGTCAGGAGGAGAATCATTTGCATCATGGTCATGGCACTTCTTGCTTCTTAGCTCTTTTGCCATGGCCACACTCTCGCGGTCATGCTCAGCTTCATAATCAAACATGTTGTCATCTGAAGTGGACGACATTGTGCTTGACATAGGATGATAAGGTGTTGTAAGAATGGGACTTAGACTTTGTGGAGACAAGAATTTAGAGGTTCAAACTGTCAAGGGGCCGGACTTGTCCGATTTCAGGGTGTGGACTTGTCCGATTGACTGGACTTGTCCGCACCAATTACTGGACTAGTCATGTTTGTCGTATGAATCCTAACTTCTTATTTCAATAAATCCAACCAAGACTGATGCAAAAATGTAGGAGAACAATAGTAATACATACAACAATGCAATGTATACCCAAGGAATCAAGAAAAGTAAGCCAAATTTGAGGAAAGATGAGAACTAGGGTTAGGGTTTGATTTCTACCGAAGATTGAAGGATGGAGGCACAAAGTAGAGTCCTTATTAGTCAGAGGACAGGTTCTTTGCAGCGTGGGGAAGAATTTTCGTGGAGAATACTTTGATTTTGGTGGCTCAAAGTGGAAATCGCCTTGGGAGCTCGAGTTTGAGGAGAGAGAAAGCAAAGGCGATTGTGAGGAGGAAGAAGATAGACTTTTGGCAGTGGGCTAGGGTTAAGCCCGATAGTAGAGGACTAGTTCGCATAAGGACCGGACTAGTCCGGTACTCCGGACCAGAGCCGGACTAGTCACTAGCAACAGACCAGTCCGGTGCTGACCACAGACTAGTCCGGGTCAGCTGGACAGTTTAGAATCAGAACAAAGTGATTTTTGAAAATTTGGTCTAATAGTGATCTAAAAGACAAGATTTCACAAATAATCTTGATGAACATGACCAGTAAGCCTTCAACAATCAGAAAATGACCATAATTCACCAAGATTCAATAATTAAAACAGTTTTTGAGAGAAAATAGAGATAAGGAATGTATTTCCACAAAAGTAAACTTTGAAGAATCAATTAGGTATGTAATGTCTCAAGCCACATTTCGAGCATCAAGTATATTTAGTTCATTTCTAAACTCGCAAAATCTCTTTTCATCTAGTGGCTTGGTGAATATGCCCGCTAATTGTTTTTGAGTTCTAACATGAGAGATTACTATGTCACCTTTTAATGAATGGTCTCTTCGAAAATGATTACGTATATCAATGTGTTTGGTTCTTGAGTGCTCTACTGGATTGTGTACAATTTTTATGGCACTTTCATTATCACATAGGTGTGGAATATGGTTCAGATTGTAACCATAACCCCTTAGAGTTTGTCTCATTCAAAGCAGTTGTGCACAACAACTACCGGCTGCAACATACTCCGCTTCGGCTGTGGAAAGAGCAATGAAATTTTGCTTCTTTGAGGACCATGAAACTGAGGATGTGCCAAGAAATTGACAGGTTTCTGAGATGTTCTTTCTATCGACTTTGCAGCCTGCATAGTCGGCATCGGAATACCCTATAAGTTTAAACTTACATCCTTTAGGATACCAAAGGCCCATGTTAGGTGTGTGCACAAGGTATCTTAAAATTCTTTTTACAGCTATTAAATGACACTCTTTAGGTGCATCTTGAAATATTGCACACATACACACACTAAGCATAATATCAGCCCTAGATGCACATAAATTAAACAGTGAACCAATCATACACCGATATACCTTTCGATCCAAATTTGGACCGTCTTCGTTGAGGTCGAGATGCCCATTAGTTGCCATGGGGATCTTGATGGGCGTGGCTTTGTCCATATTAAACTTTTTGAGGATGTCCTGCGTGTACTTAGTATAGCAAATGAAAGTGCTCTCTTTTAGCTGCTTCACTTGGAATCCCAAAAATAACTTCAATTCGCCCATCATTGACATCTTGAATTAGTCTGTCATCATATTATTAAATTCTTCACAACAAATTTTATTAGTAGAACAAAAAATGATGTCATCAACATAAATCAGATACGAAAATATGACCATCAAAATGCTTTCTAAACAAATTATAATCAGATTTTCCTATTTTAAAGCCATTTTGAATGACAAAGTCCCTAAGGCACTCATACCAAGCTCGGGGAGCTTGTTTGAGGCTATAGAGAGCCTTACGCAGTTTGTACACATGGTTGGGGTACTCTTGATCTTCAAATCCTGGTGGCTGCTTCACGTACACCTCTTCCTTGATAGGATCATTTAGGAAAGTGCTCTTGACGTCCATTTGATACAGCTTAAAATTGTGGTGACTAGCATAGGCTAATAAAATACGAATGGGCTCAAGTCTAGCTACGTGAGCAAAGGTTTCATCGCAATCCAAACCTTCGACTTGTGAGTAACCTTTTGCCACAAGTCGTGTCTTGTTTCTCATTACGACTCCGTGTTCATATTGTTTGTTCCGAAAGACCCATTTGGTGCCCACGATGTTTGCTTTTGGTCTTTCCACAAGCTTCCACACATCATTTCTTTTGAAGTTGTTTAGCTCTCTTGCATGGCGGTCACCCAATCTGGATCTTTTAATGCTTCATCAACCTTATATGGTTCCAGAAACGAGACAAAAGAGTAATGTTCATAAAAATTAGCAATACGAGATCTAGTTGTTACTCCCTTTGCAATATCTCCAATGATGTTGTCGACGGGATAATCTCTTTGTATACTCTAATGTACTCCTTGGTGAGGCACTTTGAGGTCATTTGCTGTTCATTATCTTCATTGTCAATGTCACCCCTAGATCATTGCTTCCATGAATATATTAATCTTCTTGATTCTGCTGATGTTGACCTTGGGCCAAAGCTCCCCCTTGATCATTGCTCTCTTGTTGAGGTACATTTTTAGCACTTGAGTCTTGTTATTGCTCTTGAGGTCTAATATGACCAAGTGCCATCCTCCTCAACGCTTGACATGGGGCTTCTTCTTGATCTAGCACACACTTATCAACTTGCTCTATTTGGGAGCCATTAGTCTAATTGAACACTACGTCACGTGCCACTTCAACAATGACAAAGACTTTGTTGAAAACACGATAGGCGTAGGCATTCGAATTATAAGCAAGCAATAACCCTTCATCAGATTTTGAAGCGAACTTCGAAGTCCTCGGTTTCTTCTTTCAAATAATGCATTTACTTCATACTCTGAAATATGAGACATTTGGTTTGTTACCAGTGAGGAGCTCATATGGCGTTTTCTTCAGAAGTCGGTGAAGATATAGCCGGTTTGTAGCGTGACAAGCGGTGTTTACCGCTTCGGCCCAAAACCGGTCCGAAGTCTTCTATTCATCTAGCATTGTCCTTGCCATCTCAATGAGTGTCATGTTCTTCCTTTCGGCCACCCCATTTTGTTGAGGGGACTAGGGTGCCGAAAACTCATGGTTTATTCCTTCTTCATCCAGGTACTCCTCAACTTGAGTATTTTTGAACTCCATTCCGTTGTCACTTCTAATATTCTTTACGGTTGAGGAGAATTCATTTTGTACTCTCTTCAAGAACTCTTGAGGATCCCTTGGGTCTCTAATTTATCATACAAGAAAGATACTCAGGTAAATCTAGAAAAATCATCAACAGTGACTAAACCATATTTGTTACCATCGATGCTTATATAAGCAATTTGACCGAAGAGGTCCATATGAAGAAATTCCAGCGGTCTTGATGTAGTCATCACGTTCTTTGCAGGGTGTGGTGCTCCAACTTGTTTTCTTGCCTGGCATGTGCTATACAACCTGTCATTCTCAAACGCAACATCTTTCAAACCTTGGATGTGACCACCCATTAGAAGTATCTGCAGATTCCTCACCCCAACGTTGGCTAGTCGTCTATGCCACAGCCATCCCATGTTAGTTTTTGCAACCAAGCAAGTGTTGAGTTCGGCTTTATCTTTGTTGAAATCAACAAGATAAAGTTCTCACTTAAACATTCTCTTGAATGCAATTGAGTTATCATTTCTTTTAAAGACTGTCACACCCTCATTAGTGAATAAGACAATTATATCCTTTGCCATATAGCTGAGATATGGATAAAATATCATAATATAAAGAATCAACATGTAAAATATTGGAAATAGTGTGTTAAGATGAAATTTCAATTTTACTGCTGCCAGGGACTTTTCCTTGACTGTTGTCTCTAAAATAAATTTCTTCACTTGGATCCGCATTTTGCTCATGTTCTACGAACATTTTCATCTCTCCGATTATGTGATTGGTGAATCCACTGTCTAGCACCTATTTTGATCCACCGGAGGAGTAGCCTAGAAAATAGATTTATGTCTTGGTTTTAGGTACCCATATTTGCTTGGGTCCTCGAAGGTTAGTCACAAGTGTTTTAGGCACCCACACACAAGCTTTGGGTCTCTTGTGGTGTGGCCCTGCATATTTAGCATAAACATATCTAAATTTATTTTTCATAAGGACATAAGATGCATCAAAAGTATGAAATAATGTTTGCAGTTCTAATTCATGCGATTTTTCTTTAACAAAGGCAATATGATCCTTATGTTGAGCATTAGTGGTCAACTTTTTACCTTTTGTACACCCAAGACCATCTTTGATGTTAGGAGGTCTTGTGACCATATATGCAGTACGTGCGTATTTGATCTTTAACTTGTCAAAGATGCAGCTTTGGGATGGATGTTTAACATGTGAAACATTGGATTCATCTTTTACATTAGCCTTCTTACTAGAGCATGTGCATGTTTTAATAGTTGTTAACTTGACATCTTGAGAAGGTGAGCTTTTAGAGGAGGAAGCGCCATTTTGCTTGAGTGACTCCACTTGCACATCAAGGATTTTGTTAACTTTTGTCAAGTTAGCAAGTTCGTCCTTGACTTCAATGTGTGAATCTTCTAGTTTTGAGTAAGTTTCCTTACTCAAAGCTAGCTCAAGCTCAACTGCGTTACTTTCCTCCTTTTCATGCTCAAGAAGCTGTTCAATCTCTTGATATCTCTTCCTTTCACGGATGAGTATATCTTCTTGGTGGTTGACATGCTCCTCCTTCTCAAAGATTTCATCTGACAACATCTTCATTTTTCTTAGTGCAGTTTTGCTCAATCTTTTAACCATTTTCTCAGTTTAACTAGAACTATCAAAATCATCATTAGAGGAATGTAAGGAGGGGGTGTAAGTCAAACCTTCTTCTTGTCTTACTTAGCCATGAGGCAAGTGTGGTTGTGGTCCTCCCTTCCTCCCATGTTTAAGAAGAGTGTAGACTTCTTGGTCGGCTTCTTGATGGGAATTGTTGCGATCTCATCTTCATCATCTGAGGAGGACTCATCGTTTATGTCCCACTCCTTGCCGATGTGCGCTTGATGTGCTTGCTTCTTTTTCTTGAAAATCTTCTTTTCTTGCAGCTTCACTTCTTTCTTCTTCTTGTTTTCCCCGTATGGTTAATCAACCATAAAGTGTCCGTATTTGCCGCAGTTGTAGCAAGTACGTCGGGCCTTGGATCTTCCTTTTTCTTTGTTCTTTCCTTCACTTGAGTTGTTGCCTCTTCTTATTCTCATCATCCACTTGAATCTTTTCATGAAGAGCACCATCTCCTCATCATCCATATCTGTGCTTACATCGTCAGTGTCTTCTTCTTCATATGTCTCACGAGTCTCCTTCCCTTTGGGCTTGCAATTTGCCTTGAGGGCAACCTCCTTCTTCTTGGATGACGTAAGTTCATATAAGTCTTTGACATATTTAGCTTCTTTCTCCATCATCTCATGAATGGTAATTTTGCCAAGGACTTCATCGGGGGTCATTTTGTGGAACTCGGGCTTTCCCTTATCATTGAGCACAAAGTGACATTCCAAGGCATGAAGGCTATTATCATCCTTTTTACAACCTCATGATCAGTCCACTTTTTGCTTCTATAAGCACGGATCTTGTTGATGAGAGTCTTCAAGCAGTTGTACATCTTCAGGAGTTTCACCATCTTTTATGGTAAATCTCCCCAATTATCCCTCAAGCATCTCAATCTTCACTTCGCAAACGGAGCGATTCCCTTCATGAGCAGTCTTGAGTGTATCTCAAATGTCTTTGGCAACTCCAGGTCCATCCACTTTGGTGAACTCTTCTCGACATAAAGATGAAGTGATCACTGCAATGACTTGAGCATTGTGATGAATTGCTTGTTCTTGCTCCGAAGTGAATTCTTCATTGTTGTCGGGGATGTCCAAACCTTTGCACAATATATGCAAAAGACTAGTATTAAGTGAGATAAGATGCATCTTCATATTATATTTCCACATTGAGCAATCATTGCCGTCACATTGTTGAGGTCTTCCCATCGAAATAGAAAGATAGTGATTGTAGTTGTCAAGCTTCTCATAATTATATGGATACTGGGAGTAGTCTTGATGACTACTCCTTTTGGCTTTTCATATTCCTTCTTGCCCTTCTGGCTTAGAAGTTTCTTCCTTAGAAGTGCCTTGAGTTCACGAACTTCTTTATCATCGCTTCTGTGCTCCCTGAGCACATCAAATGCCTTGGTGTCTTGTTCGTCTCCAATGATAGGCATCTCCGGGATCTCGCTGGTCTTGTCAGTGACCATTTGTCTCTCTGAGCGGTGAGTCTCGTGAAATGAGAGCCTTGCTCTGATACCAATTGAATATGCCCTAGAGGGGATAGAATAGGCATTGTAAACTTTTCATGCAACACTTAATAGATTCGTCAAATACAGTGGGGCCAGTCTACTCCAGTGTTGGTACGGACTAGTCCGGTATGCTAATTATATCGACGAAAAGATAGATTATTTAATGTATTCTCCTAAAATATTATAGCAGTGGAATTAAGTAAATTATCCTCACGACTTGTGTAAGTTTTAGGATTATTGATTTGAATGAGGAATACAATATTAATATAAGTTGCAAGATTAATCAACCCTATGCCCCAGATGATGATGATGATTGCAAATCTAAATAACAAGAACACAAGAGATAATGATTTTTACCGAGGTTCGATCTCACAAAAGAGATCTACGTCCTCGTTGAGGAGTAGGGCTGTTAATGAAGGTCGAGGCTCATGAGCTACTCGAGTTTGGCTCGCTAAAAGCTCGATTCGAGCTTGGCTCGACTGATAAATGAGACGAACTCGAGCTTCATCTCAAGCTCGCGAGCCTGACAAGCTCAAGCCTGTAAAGCTCGACAAGGCTCGTTTATATAAATTATGTTTTATAAATATTATTTGTTAATATTTTTCTCTTAAAATTTATTTATTTATATTGTTTAAACAAGATTACCGAACACAAACTCGAGCTTTTACGAGCTTCAACCGAGCCTAACTATGTAAACGAGCCTTACCGAGCCGAGCTCGAGGTTGCTATAGGATAGATCGGATTTTAGGCTCGGCTCGAGCTAGGCTTGAATTCTTAACGAGCTCGAGCTTCAGAGGGTAAGCTCGCTCGAGCTCGGCTCGTTGACAGCCCTATTGAGGAGCCCACACAGAGCCAAGTCTCAATCAACCTTTTACCTCTTCAAGTCACCACGAAGGCCGACTTGAGTTCCACTATCACGGGGGCAATCACCAAGTCAGTGGGGCAACCTCACACGTTGAGGGCTTCCACAAAATTACAAAGAGAAAAGCAATCAAACACACTTGAAAGATTTACAATAGATACAAGAGTGTATAAGAGATCAAACCCTAAGAGTTTAGCAATGCGTAGAAGACGAACTCCCTATCCCAAATATGGATTCCGAAAAGATTTAACTTGTAATGGCTTTAGATGTGTGGGGAGAGGTGTTTTTGTGCTCTTGGGACGAGTGGCGGTGCTACGGTTCTTAGTTGTTCACTGTTGTGTACGGTTCCTATTTTGTGGGGTCGTGGATAACCTATTTATAGAGTTTCTAAAACAGTTATGTAAGTGCATCTAGGCATCCCTTGTGGGTTTTGGTTGATTTATGACAAACAAATGAGATCCCAACAAAATTGTTGAGATGAGCGCTAGTTTTATAGAAATTAGGAGGAAAGCTCAAAGAAAGGAGAATGAGGAATCAAAAGGAAAAGAGCTCAAGAGCATAAAAGAATAGTTTATTTTGTATGGAGTGTGTTAGAGAAACACACCCTAAGAGCTAAAGCAAAAGAGATCTCACTAACTACACAAAAATCTGCATTTCTGGACTAGTCCGATGTCTACCGAACTAGTCCGATTTCTCTCTCACTAGAAACGGACAAGTCTCCCAGTGGGGACTTGTCCGCAAGCACTCTAGTTTACACAGCACCGGACTAGCCCGATATCAACCGGACTAGTCCGATAATCTTCTGACTAAAATTGGACAAGACCTCCAAGTTCGAACTTGTCCTTAACCCCATAATTTTTCATGACACCGGACAAGTCCGATATCCATCGGACTAGTCCGAAAACTCTCTGACTAAAATCGGACAAGTCCTCCAAGTGCGGACTTGTCCTCAATTCAACATAAGGTTCACAACACCGGACTAGGCCAATATGTGTCGGACTAGTCCGAACACTTCCAGTGCCCAGATCGGACTAGTCCGAACATTTACGAACAAGTCCGATATCTTTGAACACTTAGGATTTTCCACATGCCGCACACCAAACTAGTCCAGAGTCGACCACAGACTAGTTCGGACATCGCAAACCCTAACGGTAACTTTTGGAAACCCTAGTATAAATAGAGGTGTACGACCCTACAACCAAATCTCTCGAACCTTTGTGCTGTCACACCTCCCAAGAGCGCAAAATACACATCTCTCCTTACATTCTAACCCTAGAAAGATCAAATCTTTGAGAATTAGCAATTGATCAAAGGAGAGACTTGTTCCACACAATCCTGAGCTCTTGGGTTTGAATATCTCGCACACTCTTGTTATTTATTGTATATCTATTGAGTGTTTTTGGTGGTGTTCTTTATTGTAAATCTTGTGGAGCCCTCAACTTGTGAGAAGGCCCCTTGAACACGTTATTTGCCCATTGTGATTAGTAGAAGAGAATCGGCCTCTGTGGCAATTCGACGAGGGTAGGGTTGGTGAAGACCCGGTCCTCCGTGGACTCCTCAATGTGGATGTAGGTTTCCTTCGTGGGAATCGAACCACATGATCATTGTTTTACTTTTCATCATAATCTAGGTTTTGTCTAGTATTGTGCAATTCATCTTGAAACATGGTATCATACTTGATCATTGTAATATACTGGTCCATTGGTTCAATACAAATTACTTGTAATATGATTTACACTGCATAGTGTGCTAGACGTAGAATTTTCAATTTACTTTGATCTTTTCGTCCGCTCACACCAGACTAGTCTGCACAATACCGAACTAGTCTGTCCTCCCAGTATTTGATCCATCTGTTAAGTGTTTGAGGGTCCAACAAAAGTTCAAAAAGCCTATTCACCCCCCTCTAGGCTACATTCAATTGGTATAAAAGCCGAACACTTCAAAAAAGACTCACGTCTCGAAGAGAAGATGTCGGACGTCAAGAATGTACACAAGAACTTCAACAACGAGAAGGGTGATGAAGAAAGAACTAAAAAGCTAGAGAAGCTCCTCGACGCCATCCAAGACTGTGAGGATGATGATGAGGAGATGCTTGAACTCAAGGCACTCCTATGGAAGAAGGCACTCTCCCCAAAGGGGAAGAAGAAGATTGAGGATGAAAAGAATAAGGGGAGTAGTCACACCGACTTCTCCCAATATCCTTTTAACTATGATCGACCAAATTCTAACAATAGTCATTACTTATCAATTCCTTTACTGAAAGCACCTTACTTTGATGGCAATGATTATTCAATGTGGAGACAAAACATGAAAATGCATCTCATATCTCTTAACCCAAGTTTGTGACATATAGTGTGTATAGGGATAGATATCCCAGATGATGATGAAGAGCCGACCCCAAGCCAAGAACAAGCCATTCATCAGAATGCTCAAGCTGCAGCTGTTATCACCTCATCACTAAGACGAGAAGAGTTCATCAAGGTGGATGGACTCGAAATTGCAAAAGAAATTTGGGACACTCTACAAACCGCACATGAATGTGATCGTCATGTATGCGAAACCAATATTGATATGATTGAAGGTGAATTGGGAATATTCGCTATAGAAGAAGATGAATCATGACAATATATGTATATGTACAATCGATTGAAGAATCTTATCAACAAAGTCCAATCATATGGCAGCAAGAAGTGGAATGATCACGAGGTCATAAAGTTGATTCTTAGAGCATTCATGCCTCGCAACGTGACCCTTTGCTCCATGATTAGAGAAAGCCCGAGTATCGGAAAATGACCCGGATGAACTTCTTGGGAAGATTATCAACTTTGAAATGATGGAGAAGCAAGCCAAGCATGTCAAGGAAATTGACGACCTTACCTCGACAACGAAGAAAGGAGTCGCTTTGAAGTCAACTTGCAAACCCATATCAAAAGAAGCTCGAGAAGATCATGGAGAAGACGATAGTGATGATGAAAGTTGTGACATTGATGAAGATGACATGATCTTATTCATGAATAAGTTTAAGACAATGATGAAAAGAAGACAAGGTGGTAGCTCAAATTAAAGAAGACATAGGGACAAACCAAGACAAAAAATGAGGCATGCTTGCTATAACTGTGGAGAGTATGACCATTTCATAGTAGACTATCCACATGAAGAAAATAACAGGAAGACTAAGGACAACAAACATCAACATAAGAAAATATTCAACAAGAAGAAGAAATATGGCCAAGCGCCTCTAGGGAAGGAGTGGGACTCAATGATGAGTCCTTATCCGAAGAAGAAGAGGAGATGGCCACCATAGCCATCAAGAAGACTACCAATAAATCCACTCTCTTCCCAACCATGGGAACATGAAAAGACACCGATAGCACTTGTCTAATGGCCAATGAAGGTAAAAGAAAGGTAACAACTAAATCTTCATCATCGCATTCTTTTACTAGTGATAGTGATGATTCTAGTGATGATGAAGATATGCTTAGGGGTTTTGATAAGAAAACTGCTGCTAATATGAAATTTCTAATGGATAATCTTGTTGATAAGGAGGAGCTAGTTGATCGTCAAGAAGATATGATCATCCTCCAAAAGGAAGAATATCTTAATATCAAAAAGCTCCTTGAGCTTCAAAAGCAGCAAAGCAATTCACTAGAACTTGAATTAGCTTCAAGCAAGGAAGCTTATTTGAAGCTAAAAGACTCAAACGTGGCTATCATGGATGAACTTGCTAAGTTAACCAAAGTTAACAAGATCCTTGAGGTACAAGTTGATTCACTCAAGTCAAGTGGTTCTTCATCCTCTTAAAGCTCACCTTCTCAACATATAAAATCTGAAACCGTTATTGCTTGTACATGTGCTAAAAACAACACTAACTTGAAGGAAAAGCCAAACTTGACAAAGGACAAGCATCCTTCCCAAAGTGGCATATTTGACAAGGAGAAGGTCAAGTATGCACGCAGTGCATACTTTGTCACAAGACCTTCTAATGTCCAATATGGCATTAGATATCCTTATGGTGAAAAGCAAAACGCTAGAAGCCACAAGAATAACAAGGAACACATTGCATTTGTGAAGGGAAACTCTTCTCAAGTTGGAAAACAAGATAACCTTGATAAAATGAACATTGTTAACTCATATGAACAACAAAAATTATTTAGAACATTTGATGCTTCATATGTACTCATGAAAAGTAATCTTGGTAGAGTTTATGCTAAATATGTTGGGCCACGCCATGGGAACATTAAGTCTCATGTGTGGGTGCCCAAACCACTTGTGACTAACCTCAAAGGACCCAAGCAAGCTTGGGTACCTAAGACCAAGGCATAATTTGTTTTGCATGCTTATTCATCCGATGGAGCAAAATGGGTGCTAGATATTGGATGCAGCAATCACATGACCAGGGAAAGAAGAATGTTCGTGGAATATGAAGAAAATGAAGATCCAAGCGAAGGCATTACTTTGGTGATAACAGTCATGGAAGGGTGCTTGGTACCGGTAAAATTGCAATTTCATCATAACACACTCTTTATAATGTATTACACGTCGACTCCTTGGATTATAACCTTTTGTCCATATCTCAATTATGTGACAAGGGTTATAATTGTTTATTCACTAATGAGGGTGTGACTTTCTCTAGAAGGAATGATAACTCGGTCGCATTCAAGGGTGTGTTAAAGGGAAAACTTTATCTAGTTGACTTCAACAGAGATAAAGCCGAACTTGACACATGCTTGATTGCAAAGACCAACATGGGTTGGCTGTGGCATAGGCGGCTAGCACATGTTGGTATGAGGAATCTTCAAAAACTTATAAAAGTCGATCACATCCGTGGTTTAAATGACGTTGTTCTTGAGAATGTCAGGCCCTGTAGAGCATGCCAAGCCGGGAAACAAGTAGGAGCACCCCATCTCACGAAGAATGTCATGACCACAACAGGACCGCTCAAGCTCCTCCACATGGATCTATTCGGTCCAATTGCTTAAATAAGCATCAGCGGTAATAAATACGGTTTAGTCATTGTTGATGATTTTTCACGCTTCACGTGGCTTTTATTTTTGCACGTTAAGACAGAAACTCAAGGAACTCTGAAGAAGTTAATAAAGCGTGCCTAAAATGAATTCTCATTGAAGATCAATTACATTCAAAGTGACAACGGGACAGAATTCAAGAATACCCAAGTTGTGGAATATCTAGACGAAGAAGGGATAAAGCACAAATTTCAACACCATATTCTCCTCAACAAAATGAAGTAGCCGAAAGGAAGAACCGAACACTCATTGAAATGGCGAGGACAATGCTCGATGAATAAAAGATTTCGAATCTGTTTTGGGCTGAAGCGATTAACACCGCCTGTCATGCCATAAACCGACTCTATCTTCATCGTCTACTCAAGAAAATCTCGTATGAACTACTCACCGGTAACAAACCAAGCATTTCTTACTTTTGAGTTTTTGGTTCAAAATGCTATATTCTCAACAAGAAGCCTAGGGCTTCGAAGTTCGCTTCAAAGTCTAATGATGCTTTCTTACTTGGCTATGATTCAAACTCCTACGCTTATCGTATCTTCAACAAAGCCATCGGACTTGTTGAAGTAGCACATGACGTAGTGTTCGATGAAACTAACGGCTCTCAAGAAGATCAAGTTGATCAATGTGTTCTAGATCAAGAAGAAGCTCCATGTCAAGCATTGAGAAGAATGAAGTTGGGTGATGTTCGATCACAAGTGCCACCTCCAAATGCGAATGAAGAAGATGAACCACAAGTGGAGGAAAATGATCAAGGGGGAGCTTCCACACAAGATCAACATAAAGATGATCAAGGTGATCAAAACATCAATGAGGGAAACTATCCAGGGGTAGAAGAAGATGATAATAATGAAGATTCAAGACCACAAGTGCCACATACATGTGTACACCAAAGCATCCAAAGAGATCACCCCATCGACAATATAATTGGTGACATCCGAAAGGGAGTAATAACACGATCTCGCATGGCTAATTTTTGTGAACACTATTCTTTTGTATCTTCTTTGGAACCATATAGGGTTGAAGATGCATTGAAAGATCCGGATTGGGTGATGGTGATACAAGAAGAGTTGAACAACTTCAAACAGAATGAAGTGTAGGAGCTTGTTGAAAGACCCAAGTCCAACGTCGTCGACACTAAATGAGTCTTCCGCAATAAGCAAGACGAACATGGAGTGGTAACAAGGAACAAGGCACGACTTGTGGCCAAAGGGTACTCACAAGTCAAAGGATTGGATTTTGACGAGACTTTTGCTCCCGTAGCTAGGCCTGAATCATTTCGTATATTGCTTGCATATGCTACTCACCATGATTTTAGGATTTATCAAATGGACGTGAAAAGCGCCTACCTCAACGGACCGATAAAGGAGGAGGTGTACGTGGAGCAACCACCCGGTTTTGAAGATCAAGAGTACCCCAACTATGTGTAGAAGCTACGTAAGGCTCTCTATGGCCAAAAACAAGGTCCTAGTGCTTGGTATGAGTGCCTTCGAGATTTTTTCATTGAAAATGGATTCAAGATCGGTAAAGCTGATTACACTTTGTTTACTAAACATTTTGACGATGACCTCTTTGTTTGCCAAATCTATGTTGATGATATTATATTTTGTTCAACTAACAAATCCTTTTGTCAAGAATTTAGTAAGATTATGATAGATAGATTCGAGATGTCCATGATGGGAGAGTTTAGATACTTTTGGGATTCCAAGTGAAGCAGCAAAAGGACGGGACGTTCATAAGACAAACAAAGTACACTCAAGATATTCTCAAGAAGTTTGGAATGGACAAAGCAAAGCCCATAAAGACTCACATGGCGACAAATGGACACTTGGATCTCAATGAAGACGAACCAAATGTGGATCAAAAGGTATATCGCTCCATGATTGGATCCTTACTTTATTTATGTGCATCTAGCTCTGCTATCATGTTGAGTGTATGTTTGTGTGCAAGATTTCAAGCCAATCCTAAGGAATGTCATTTGATAGCCGTAAAAAGGATCTTGCGATATTTAATTCATACACCCAACCTAGGCTTTTGGTATCCCAAAGGTTCAAAATTCAATCTCATTGGATACTCCGATGCAGATTATGTCGTATGCAAAGTAGATAGAAAAAGTACCTCCGGTACTTGCCAATTCCTAGGTAGATCCCTGGTTTCTTGGTCCTCCAAGAAACAAAATTACATTGCCTTATCCACGGCCGAAGCGAAGTATGTTGCAGCCGGGAGTTGTTGTGCACAACTCCTTTGGATGCGACAAACTCTAAGGGATTACGGTTACAATATGAGCCATATTCCACTTCTTTGTGATAATGAAACTGCCATTAAAATTGCCCATAACCCCGTTGAGCACTCTAGAACCAAACACATAGACATCTGGCATCACTTTTTAAGTGATCACTCAATGGAAGGAGACATAGCCATTTCCCATTTTAACACTAAAAACAACTAGTTGATATCTTCACCAAGCCACTTGATGAAAAACACTTTTGTTAGCTCCGAAATGAACTAAATATCATTGATACACGGAACGTGGCATGAAAACTTGCATACCTATATGCCACCATCAAAATCATGTTGATTGTGTTGAAAAATCATTTGTCTCTATTTTTCTCCGAAAAACTATGTTAATTACTTGATCTTGGTGAATTATGGTCATAGCTTGATTGTTGTATGTTTACTGATCATATTCATCAAGAATATTTGTGTGTTTTTGCCCCCCTATCTTCTTTTTAAGCACCTTCGAATATATACAAAGGTCTATTTACTTTTTTGTCCTGGTGACCACGGACTAGTCTGTGGTTACCCTGGACTAGTCCGCACAATGCAGACTAGTCCGCTGAGATATCCGATAGTCCGGACTAGTCCGATCGACCATGGACTAGTCCAATTATTTGAGTCCATAACCCTAGGGCTGGCGCAAACCTAATCTTCTTCTATCTCACAACTCTCCTTACGTTTTCTCTCCTCACTCAAGTGCTCCCAAGGCGATTTCATGAGTTCTTTGTCGAATCCACTCAAGTTTCAGTGGGATTTGATCTCCATTGCAAGGGGATCGAAAACCACGGACTTGTCCGCATCAACAACTCCTTCAACGTCGCGAATCAAAGGATTTGGTAAAATTTCCCTCCAAACCCTAAAACCTTCAATATTCCCTTGTTTTTGCTCAAATAGCTTAGTTCCTCCTGTCAATACATGCTCTCTTGTTGTATTACAACTACATTGCTCCACTTTTGCATTGAGAAACTCCATGATCCTATTAGTTAGGGTTCGAGCAGCTGAATATCAGACTAGTCCGTTATCAGCGCGGACAAGTCCAGTACTCCGGACTAGTCCACACCTGATCATTGGACAAGTCCGATGTTAGCTGAACAAAACACTAATCTTCTTCAACTCAATGCTTTTCGTTGCCACCAAACCTTATTTATGTCATGTATGACCTTCTTGTCTTGACAATGTTGAGATCAAACGAGGATATCTCAGACTTCAAGGTTGAAATAGATCAAGAGACCTTTCCTCGCGTTTTGACGGGCCAAGCCAAGAAGAGACAAGATCATACCGCTGACCCCTCGCCCACCCCACCTAGGGTGTGACGAAAGGTTCTGGCCAAGAAACCATCTTCAAAGTCGAAAAATATGGTTGGTCCTACCTCAGCGGCTCCTCGCCAAACTAAGGGAAAAGGCAAAGGAATTGCCTCAAGCCCGATTGGCCCCCTCGAGATGACTGCTCCAAGACAAGGGAACAGAAACCCCTCAGAAGAGAAGTTCAATGGCAAGGGGAGTGATGTGGCATGGAAGCTCAGAAAGATCGATGCATATAGAAGTGGCAAGAAGGCAGCTGACCCAAGATTTTGGAGTCACTTTCATGCGGACTACTATAATACCGTGTCCCTTCTGATGAAGACTCCAGTAGTCCGCAGCCAATGGATTGACAGGAGCCATTTTGAAAGAAAAACCTGTGGTGCTTTTGATGAAGTGGTAGAAGCTGCAGAGAGGCATGGTTTAAAGGACTTGTTTGCTTTTAGATACAACTGGAATGATGAAGTCATTGTTCAGTTCTATGCAACCTGCTACTTTTCTAGTGATGAAGAAGAGAGAGTGACTTGGAGAGAGTGACTTGGATGACACATGGATCCAAGTACACTGTTACTTATGATGATTTTGCTAGGCTGTTGCATCTTGAGGACACCAACAGCAATGAGGTCATAATTCACAATATTGGTATCCTGGAGAAGGACAAGATGGACTTTCTCTATGATACTCGCCTCAAATACAATCCTCCCTCAACCAAGAACATGAAACCTTTCTTCATGGTTCTAAATAGAGTGCTCTGGAAGACAATTGCTCCAAAGGATGGAAATGCCAGGAGTGTCCAAGGTTACTTGAGAACCTTGATAAAAGTGATTAGCAAGAAGAGGAAGTTTGACATCTTTGACTACATCTGGAATGACATGGTAAACATCTCCTGCACCCCTAATCGCTCCTTTGGTTATGCACTGTGTATCATGTTTATGATAGAGAAGGTCACAGACATAAAATTTGTGAAGGATGTTGAGCATACAACTTTGAGGCCTCAGAGGCTGCCTCAAGCCGTTCTTCCAACTGCTCCATCCCCTGTTTCAAGTGAAGAGGCTCCGAGGAGAGCTCAAGGAGATGCAAGGCCTGCCTCTAACACTAGGGCCCCTCCTCACAAAGGGTCTCCTGGTGGCCTAATGAAGTACTTGGCCGCCATGTTTGGTTCTTGCCGCAAAGCTGAAGTGAAGCTCCACAAGATGAACAAGGCAGTGAAAGAGGACATGAGGTACATGAAGGCAAATGTCAAAGCCATATGCCAAAAGCTGGAGATTGAGCCTATTGGATCTGCAGCCATCTCAGAGGACTCCGCTTCTGACTTCTCAGAGCTTCCACCTCTCTCTCGTTTCGAGATTGCCTACTTTGGCATTGGGGGCACGACGAGTGACACTCATCCTCCTCCTCCTCAGCCTGATGATGAAGGCGACGAGAGGACCGATAGCGCGGAGTGAGCCTGTGACGACGAGTAGATCCCTCCTCTCCTTATTTTTGGTGCCTTGATGCCAAAGGGGGAGAGATTGAGGGTGAGTCTTAGGTCCTAGCAATAGGTTGAGAGATGAGAGCTTTATTTGTGTTTCTTTTGGTGTTGTAAGACTTTTATTATGTTTGCATTATGCTTCTGGACATGTTTGTGGTAATGCTTTGTTATGAACTATGTTTATGCTCTGACAATGATATACATATTTGATAATCTTGATGTTGTTATGATATGCCATTTACCTCATTCACATCACGATTATTGCTCACACACACATAGTTTTGCACCCCACCATAAAGAGTGCACATATGTCCTTTGTTTACATTGCCTATTTTGTTCCAAGCTCATTGTAACACCCTCATTTTCATCCATCATGCATTGCATACATTCTAATACATGTCTAACATTAATCCACATGAAAAGGAACAAGTCTAAAATGAATTAGAAACAAAACTGCACTTAAGAATTCTGGGATGTGCGGACTAGTCCGATTTCTCTCTGACTTCAATGGGACTTGTCCGTTTTTGCTGCGAACTAGTCTGTTTTTGCCTCTAGACACTTTTGGACTTGTCCGGTCCTATGCGGACTAGTTCGATGTTCCAAATCCTTGTAAATTTCGCTATGTCCCTGGACTTGTCCGGACTAGTCCGGTCTTCCCGCGGACTTGTCCGTTTTCCTCTCTGACTAAAGTCAGACTTATCCGATTTTAGGCCAGACTTGTCTGTTTTTTCCCTCTGGATAAGTTAGGACTTTTCCGATGTCCAGTCCGGACTTGTCCCATTCCCCTATGGACAACTTCAGACTAGTTCGTACCATTTTAGACTTGTTCGATAAATCGCGACTCCAGTTGATCTTTTGTTTCATGACTTGTTTCTTGGGTTTTATGTTAAGTGGGCCTAGGTACGTGGTGCCTAACTCTTTTAGAACCCATGTGGGACTCTAAACCGGCCTCTACTCACCCCTAAACTCGAATTCCATCTAACCCTAGCCTCCACCTCTATGTAAACAACCCCACCCCTTGGCTTGACATCTATTTGCCACTTTTCCATCCCACCCAAACCCTAGTTCGTTGAGAGCCACCACTAAGGAAGGAGAAGAAGATCCCAAGCAAGAAGAAGAACAGGAGGAAATGAAAGAGGATCAAGATTCCCATCAAGTTTTGTTCTTCATCACCAATTCATCTTCAAGTTCATCATCATCCCTAGATCATCAAGATCCAAGTGGTGCCTCCAAGATCCTTGATTCATTGGAGTTCTAAACACCTGGTATACCTTCTACTCTATTTTCCTTACGTGAATTCAAACCCAAATCTCCAAATTCACGTCGATCTAGAAAACCCTAATATTCTGATCTCGCGCAGTGCGGACTTGTCCGGTCCCTAGCGGACTAGTCCGATTTTCCTGGTTAATTTCTGTTGAATTAATTCTAAAATTAGATCTAATCAACTCCAAACCTGTATAAACTTGTTAAAAACAATTAGAACTAGTTCGTGATCATTAAAAGTAACTCATTAACAAGTTCCACCTTGCATTTGCATTAACCATGCATGTCATGTCATATTGAGTAATGTTTGTGCACTATTTGATTGAGTTTCTTGTTTGTATGTTTATTGTGCGGATTAGACGGATTTGCGCTAGAGAGTGCCACGGAGGATCCAGCACCAAGAGTTTGAAGGCTTTGACCCGAACCAATCCCAAGAGCAAGGCAATTGTCCTGAAGCATATTGATCCTTTTTTAAAATAAATGTTTTGTTTGTAAAACTGCATGCTTGAGTCAATTTGATGGGAATCCTATGGTAGGAAGTTTACTAGATTTGTTAACCACCCTTGTCACCTGGAATTTATGGTAGAGAGTTGGGATGGGCTTTTTATCTTTGCTTTGCTTAATTAATTGGGATGGGAAAACAACTACACTATTTAATTATGCATTAGCGAGATTATGATTAATATGAACTGGTTGATATGATATGGTAATGGGTGATCTAAGCAAGCTCGATATGTGGATGGGTTGGATGTTATGGTGGTTTGCTTGCTTTAGATCAAAGGACTGGTTCATGCGAGACTAAGCCAGGACTACAGTGCCACCACGAGGCCGAGTATGGTGCGGCATAGCTGATTAATTAGGGCTTTGCTAGTGCTATTGGGACCATTAAGGATGCTCGGGGAAGGGGTAGTCGGATTGGGTTTGTTGATGATTGGTGGGACTACCCTGAGATCCGAATGGCTCAAGAGGGCGCCCTTGGTTGAAGATGTGCTCAGGTTGAGGCATTGCCACCGGTGAAACCTCAGTGGGGTCTAAATAGGCTAGTAATCCCTTTGTAAAGGCTATTTTGTGATCTCTTGGCCATACACCAAAGGAAGTGTAATTGGCATGAGGGATGTTCTTTAGTCACCGACAGGTGATGAAATCACAAACACATGGGTAAAGTGGTACAAACTCTGCAGAGTCTAATAAAACTATCATGATAGTTGTGCTCCCGGTTATGAGCGCCTGGATGACCTACATGATTAGAAGGGACTTGGTGTTGGGATGGTTATGGTTTGGTACTTGTTATGGTTGGTAATATGGTTATGACTGGTTATGAATTGAATTATGGTATCAGATGTGGTTAATGGTATTGGTGAAACCTGGTTTAATGATGATGGATATGGAATATGAACTTATACTATGATAATCATTGTGGGATATGATGGGTTTACTTCACATACATATAATGTACTGCTTTTCAAATGTTTTAATGTACTTTTCAGCACTTAGGCTTTATTATTGCCGTCATTTGTATCAGCTACATGTCATACTTTACACACTTAGTGAGTACGACATGTATTCACCCTTGCAATTCCCCTCCCAATAGTTGCAGGTCAGGATTGGGAGTTTAATGATTATAATGTGGAGTTTTAGGCCGTGTCTACCGTCAACTTCCCTATGGAGTGTTTGGAGCTGCGCTATACCTTATTTGCTTATGCTACTTATTTGCTTAGCATGCTCAGTTTAGTTTATTTCCGCTGCATTAGTTGAACTTGTCATTAATATTCATTAGAGCTTGTATTCGAGGATATTATGAATTCTGTAATAAAAGTGGTTAATTAATCTAGTTCTGTGGTAATTTTCTGTATATCCTTTTGTGATTGCACAAGTGTATGTGTGTTGAACGTCCTGGGCACACATATGCATTCACTTGATTCATTTTCGGAACCGGGTGTCACAAATCGGTATCAGAGCCACAGGTTGACCGTAGGACACAACCTAGATATAATGGACCCTTTAGAGCACATAGGAGCACTCAGGAATTTAAGTTTTTGCTTGGTGTGCTGTTTGCTATATATTGTTTGCTTGTGTCCTTAATAGAGGATTTTGGGATGCTTTAGCATTGCCATGTCCACCTAGGCAAGTATAGCTAGTTGTTTAGTTTCATATCGCTTGATGCATATAGTTGGGGACGTTTCTAAACTCTTATCTCTTGCTTTTCTTCTGATGGTGAGGACTCACAACCAGAGGGATGCTAATGATGAGGAGGAGAACCATAGAGCACCTAAGAACAACAATGGACAAGGACCTGCTGAGGGAGCTACCTATATTGAGCAACTTTTGGCAATGCAGAACCAACTCATGCCGACCATGATACAGACTATGGGACAACTGCAGGCTGGTAACATCAACAATCAGCCCCACATGCCTCCACTGCCACCCCCACCTCCTCATAACCGGTTGGGAGAGTTTATGAAGACTAGGCCACCAACCTTTGCTCAAGCCGGTAACCCTATGGATGCTGATGAATGGCTCAAGACCGTGGAGAAGAAGCTCACAATAGTCCAATGCAGCGACTGGGAGAAGGATCTATTTCCTTCTCATCAACGAGTTGGAGCAGCTACATATTGGTGGGATTCCTTATAGAACCAGTAGAGGATTACTTGGGCTGAGTTCAAGGAGAGTTTCCGTTCTCATTATGTGCCGGAAGGTGTCATGATCTTGAAGAGGTAAGAATTTGAGAACTTGAGGCAAGGGAGATCAAGCGTGTGTGAATATCTCAACAAATTCACTCAACTTTCGAGTTATGCCCCTAGAAATGTTAGTCAGGACAGCCGGAAGCAATATCTATTTATGATGGGCCTTAACAATGAAGTCTAAGTGCAATTGCTTAATCTTGATTACGCCAACTTCCAGAAGCTTGTGGACAAAACAATTATTGTGGAGAACAAAGTCCGTGAGATGGAGCAAGACAACAAGAGGAAGGCGCCATATCAAGGACAGCAACAAGGAAGTAATGTGCGCTCTCACTTTGCACCACCCAATGCGCATATTACAGTTCTTCTGTGCCTGCTTGTCGCCCTGGGATTGCACCGCGTCCAACTAAGTTTGTGCAGCAGCACCCTGCCATGCAAGCACCTAGGCCTCCAATGCCTTTTGCACCTCGTGCCAACTATCCTGGTGCAAACGTTCAGAATCAAGTCCGTCCCAATAATTCTAGTGGAGTTAAGAAGTGTTACACTTGTGGAGAAGCGGGACACTTTGCACATCAATGTCCTAAGTCAGGCCTTGGTAAAGTAAGCAATGCGCCGAGGCAAAACCCAAGACCCAATGGAGGACAACCGCAAGGGAACTGTGGACAGCAGAATTTTGCCCGTGGCACCGTGAACCATGTCTCTACGGAGGATGCTCAACAAGCAGATGACGTGGTGATTGGTATGTTTCTCGCAAACTCCAACCCGAGGACAATGTTATTTGATTCTAGAGCATTACATTCATTCATTGCATTGAAATATGGTGCCAAGTATAGTTTTCCTATCTCTCATATGAAGTTTACTCTATTGGTTAAGTCTCCTGGAGGAGAGATGAGGACAAATATAGTATGTACAAAAGTAAGCCTTAGAATAAGGGGGGTATATTTCTTTGCCAATCTCATTGTCTTGGATTCCCAAGGACTGGACATTATACTTGGTATGGATTGGTTGAGGAAGCACAATGGAGTCATAGAATGTGCCACAAAGACGGTGAAGTTGACCAATGAGGAAGGGATCAACGTAGAGTTTGAAGCATCTCAACACGCACCGTAGCAATTGGAGCTGAACCACATGGACGGTGCTGCAATTGAGGAGATTACAGTGGTGTGCAAATTTTTGGATGTGTTTCCAAACGAGTTGCCAGGTATGCCACTTGATCGAGACATTGAGTTTGTTATTGATTTAATACCTGGAACTGTACCTATAGCTAAGAGGCCCTATGTGATGCTTCCTATGGAATTAGCGGAGCTCAAGAAGAATATTCAAGAGCAACTAGAGAAGGGTTTTATTCACCTGAATTCTTCACCTTGGAGATCGCCCGTTCTATTTGTGGACAAGAAAGATGGGTCACAAAGGATGTGTGTGGATTACCGAGCTGTCAACAAGGTAACAATCAAGAACGTGTACACCTTGCCCCATATAGAGGACCCGTTTGATCAGATGAAGGGTGCTTGTGTCTTCTCTAAGATTGATTTGAGATCGGGATACTTTCAAATGAAGATTAGACCATCGGACATACCCAAGACAACTTTTAGAACACGGTATGGATCATATGAGTACACCTGATGTCCTTTGGATTGACAAATGCACCTGCCTATTTTATGAACCTCATGAATAAGGTCTTCATGGAGTACTTGGATAAGTTTGTAGTGGTCTTCATTGATGATAATATGATCTACTCGAAGGATGAGAAGGAACAGTAGGAACACTTGAGGCTTACGTTGCAAAAATTAAGGGAGCATCAATTGTATGCCAAGGTCAACAAGTGTCAGTTTTGGTTGAAAGAGGTGTCGTTTTTGGGTCATATCATCTCAGGAGGAGGAGTATCGGTTGACCCAGGAAAGGTGAGAGACGTGTTGAAGTTGGATCCACCACATAACGTCAAGGAGATCTGGAGTTTTCCTGGGATGGCTGGATATTACCGTCGATTCATCAAGGACTTTTACAAGATAGCCAATCCAATGACAGAGTTGCTAATGAAGGAGAAAGCATTTCAATGGACACAAGCTTGTCAAGAAAGTTTTGAGGAATTGAAGAAACGGTTAACTACAGCTCCAATTTTGGTTTTGCCGGATGTAAGCAAGAGTTTCGACATATATAGTGATGCATCGAGACGAGAACATGGATGTGTGCTCATGCAAGAATGTCAAGTGTTCTCCTATGCATCAAGACAATTGAAGAAACATGAGCAAAATTACCCAATGCATGATTTGGAACTTACAGCGGTGGTACATGCATTGAAAATTTGGAGGCACTACATCCTTGCTCATAGGTGTGAAATTTATACAGATCATAAGAGTCTTAAGTATATTTTCACATAGACGGATCTGAATTTGAGGCAACGAAGATGGTTCGAGCCTATCAAAGATTATGATTTGGGGATCATCTATCACCTAGGAAATGCTAATGTTGTGGCCGATGCCTTGAGTAGAAAGGGAGTAAGCCATCAACTCGCAGTTCGAGAATTACCATCCGAGTTATGTAAGGAGTTTGAACGGTTGAATCTCGGATTTGTGAATGAGATGGGGATGATGGACTTAAATCCGACCCTAGAGCAAGAAATTCGAGAGGGCCAAATGAAGGATGAGGAAATTCAAGAAATCAAAGAAAGGACCCAGGAGGGAAGAGAATTCAGGTTTGATGAGGACAAACATGATACCTTATGGCTTGGAAAAATGATTGTCGTGCCCAATGTAAAGCATATTCGGGAGACAATATTAAAAGAGGCACATGACTCGCCATACTTGATTCATCCCGGTTGTACCAAGATGTACAAAGACTTGAAGACTTGTTATTGGTGGGCTAGCATGAAAAAGGACATAGCTGAATATGTAGTATTATGTGATGTGTGCCAAGGAGTCAAGGCGCAACATCAAAGGCCAGCAGGATTATTGCAACCATTTATGATTCCGGAATGGAAGTGGGAAGAAATTGGAATGGACTTCATAGTTGGTCTACCGCGTACCCAGTCCTGTTATGACTCAATTTAGGTAATTGTGGATCGGTTAACTAAGTCAGCTCATTTTGTTCCTGTCAAGACCATCTATACCACCGCGAAGCTAGCAGAGCTATATATGGAGCACATCGTGTGCCGACATGGAGTTCTGAAGAAGATAGTATCGAATAGAGGTTCTCAATTTAACTCCAGATTTTGGCAAAAGTTCCATGAAGCATTGGGAACAAGGTTGAATTTCAGTTCAGCATATCACCCTCAAACGGATGGACAGACTGAGAGGACCAACCAGATTTTAGAGCATATGTTAAGAGCTTGTGCTTTAAATCATGGGAAAAGTTGGGACAAGAGCTTGCCATATGCGGAATTTTTGTACAACAATAGTTACCAAGAAAGTTTGAAGATGTCACCATATGAAGCACTATATAGAAGGAAGTGTAGGACGCTCTTGTTTTGGAGTGATACACGGGAGAATCAAGTATTTGGACTCGATGTGTTGCAAGAAGCCGAGAAACAAGTTCAGATTATTTGAGAAAACTTGAGGGCTGCTAAATCAAGAAAAAAAGGATATGCGGACAATAAGAGAAGGAAACTAGCCTTTGAAATAGGAGACTTCGTTTACCTCAAGGTGTCACCAATGAGAGGTCATAAGAGGTTTAACATAAGAGGCAAGATATTACTTCGATATATTGGACCATTCAAGATTTTGGACAAAAGAGGAGAAGTGGCACATAAGTTGGAGTTGCCAACTCATCTTTCAGATGTTCATGATGTCTTTCATGTTTCCCAGCTCAAGAAGTGCTTGAGAGTACCAGAAGAACAAGTGCCAATGGAAGAATTGGAACTAGAGACAGATTTGACTTATGCCGAGCAACCGGTTAAAATCTTGGAGACCAAGGATAGAGTCATAAGGAGCAAGGCTATTCAATGGTGTAAAGTGCAATGGAAGCACCACACAGAAAAAGAAGCAACATGGGAGCTAGAAGATGATCTCAAAAAGGAATTTCCCTATCTTTACTCTTCCACGTCGAATCTCGAGGGCGAGATTCATTTTAAGGGGGGTAGGTTTGTAACACCCTCATTTTCATCCATCATGCATTGCATACATTCTAATACATGTCTAACATTAATCCACATAAAAAGAAATAAGTTTAAAATGAATTAGAAACTCATTTTGGGAAGTGCGGACTAGTCCAATTTTGGTGCGGACTAGTCTGATTTCTCTCTGACTTCAATCGGACTTGTCCATTTTTGCTGCGGACTAGTCTGTTTATGCCTCTGGACACTTTTGGACTTGTCCGGTCCTATGCGGAATAGTCCGGTGTTCCAAATCCTTGGAAATTTCGCTAAGTCCCTGGACATGTCCGCACTAGTCCGGTCTTCTAGCGGACTTGTCTATTTGCCTCTCTGACTAAAGTCGGACTTGTCCGAATTTAGGCCAGACTTGTTTGTTTTCCCCCTTTGGATAAGTTCGTACTTGTCCGATGTCCAGTCCGGACTTGTTTGATTCCTCTCTGGACTACTTCAGACTAGTCCGGTCCTTTTCGGACTTGTCCGATAAATCGCGACTCCGAGTTGATCTTTTGTTTCACAACTTGTTTCTTGGGTTTTACGTTAAGTGGGCCTAGGGACGTCGTGCCTAACTCTTTTAGAGCCCATGTGGGACTCTAAACCGTCCTCTACTCACCCCCAAACTCGGAATCCATCTAACTCTAGCCTCCACCTCTATATAAACAACCCCACCCCTTGGCTTGACATCTGTTTGTCACTTTTCCACCCCACTCATACCCTAGTTCGTGGAGAGCCACCATCAAGGAGGGAGGAGGAGATCCCAAGCAAGAAGAAAAAGAGGAGAAAACGAAAGAGGATCAAGATCTCCATCAAGCTTTGTTCTTCATCACCAATTCATCTCCAAGTTCATCATCAACCCTAGATTATCAAGATCCAAGTGTTGCCTCCAAGATCCTTGATTCATTGGAGTTCTAAACACCTGATATACCTTCTATTCTCTTTTCCTTACGTGAATTCAACCCCAAATCTCAAAATTCACGTCGATCTAGGAAACCCTAATCTGCTGATCTCGCGCAGTGCGGACTTGTCCGGTCCCTAGCGGACGAGTCTGATTTTCCTGGATAATTTCTGTTGAATTAATCCTAAAATTAAATCTAATCAACTCCAAACCTGTATAAACTTGTTAAAAGCAATTATAACTAGTTAGTGATCATTAAAAACAACTCATTAACAAGTTCCACCTTGCATTTGCATTAACCATGCATGTCATGCCATATTGAGTAATGTTTGTGCACTTTTTGATTGAGTTTCTTGTTTGTATGTTTTTGTGCGGATTGGATGGATTTGCGCTAGAGAGTGCCGCGGAGGATCTAAAACACCAAGAGTTTGAAGGCTTTGACCCGAACCTATCCCAAGAGCAAGGCAAGTGTCCTGAAGCATATTGATCCTGTTTTAAAATAAATTCTTTGTTTGCAAAACTGCATGCTTGAGTCAATTTGATGGGAATACTATGGAAGGAAGTTTACTAGATTTGTTAACCACCCTTGTCACTTGGAATTTATGGTAGAGAGTCGGGATGGGCTTTTTATCATTGCTTCTCTTAATTAATTGGGATGGGAAAACAACTACACTATTTAATTATGCATTAATGAGATTATGATTAATATGAACTGGTTGCTATGATATGGTTATGGGTGATGTAAGCAAGCTCGGTATGTGGATGGGTTGGATGTTATGGTGGTTTGCTTGCTTTAGATCTAAAGACCGGTTCATGCGAGAATAAGCCAGTACTATAGTGCCACCACGAGGCCAAGTATGGGTGTTGCGTAGCTGATTAATTAGGGCCTTGCTAGTGCTATGCGGACCATTAAGGATGCTCGGGGAAGGGGTAGTCGGATTGGGTTTGTGGATCATTGGTGGGACTACTCTGGGATCTGAATCGCTCAAGAGGGGGCCCTTGGTTGAAGATGTGCTCAGTTGGAGGCATCGCCCCCGGTGAAACCTCAGTGGGGTCTAAATAGGCTAGTAATCCCTTTCTAAAAGCTATTTTGTGATCTATTGGCCATACACCGAAGAAAGTGTAATTGGCATGAGGGAGGTTCTTTAGTCGCCGACGGGTGATGAAATCACAAACACGTGTGTAAAGTGGTACAAACTCTGCAGGGTCTAATAAAACTATCATGATAGCCATCCTCCTAGTTATGAGCGCCTGGATGACCTACATGATTAGAGGGGACTTGGTATTGTAATGGTTATGGTTTGGTACTAGTTATGGTTGGTAATATGGTTATGACTGGTTATGAATTGAATTATGGTATTGGATGTGGTTAATGGTAATAGTGAAACCTGGGTTAATGATGATGGATATGGAATATGGACTTATACTATGATAATCATTGTAGGATATGATGGTTTTACTTCACATACATATAATGTACTGCTTTTCAAATGTTTTAATGTACTTTTCAGCACTTAACCTTTATTATTGTCGTCATTTGTATCAGCTACATGTCATACTTTACACACTTGTTGAGTACGACATGTACTCACTATTGCAATTCCCCTCCCAACAGTTGTGATGAGGACATCACAACAGCGGAGACACACACTGAAATGCAAGGACCAATCACAAGAGCACGAGCACGGTTAATAAATCAGCAGGTGAATTCGCTACTAACTTCTTCTGCATGTGAGTTTGAGAATAGATTGCTATGTGATGATTTAATTGTTATTAGGAATAATGGAGAAGATCAACAAGTGAAGGAAAGAGGCCTTGGGAGCATGGAGAACCAGCTGGGATGTCCACAAGTTGATGGAAACAGTTTACAACTCGGACTCGAGTTCAACTTGGAGTCCAGGAGAAGTCCACCTAAAACGGACGCCCAGGTGGCATACGGACTCCGTTTTGACGTTATACATATGCACGGAAAGAGAAGAAGATAAAATTTCCAATGGTTCCCATCCCACCTCAAAATACCCCTGGAGTCATTGGGAATCGTCGAAACAAGTCGAGTCCAGATTTCTGTCCGGTGCTGCGCCACCGAATCGGGCCTTTGGGCCTTGTATCCCGTAAGAGTCCATTAGGGACGCGTCTAATCATGTTTTGGCCGAACCCTAACCTGTAAATACTGCAGCCACTGGTCATATTCGGTGGGTTTTGCTTAGAATAACAATTTCGCCGTTCTACGGATTGTGAGACCCCAACTTCTCAATTTCAGATCGTGTCTTCTATGTTATTGCTTGTGTTCTCGGTTCACTTGCAGGGATTAGCCTTCTTGGCGAGGTCAAGCGTGTGCCACACGGGTGATAACCAATGAAGTAGTGGTGTAGTGATTGCAGGGGTAGTCGAACTGCTCGAGTGCCGCGGATCATCAACATCGAGTTCTCCACTTCAATCGACTTACCTTTCGGAAGATCGGCCCTAAACCTACTCATCACTTGGTATCAGATTTCCAGGTTGCCCATGAGGTATCTTTGTTTTCCTTCTATTAGATCGATTTTGTTTTGTACCTAGAGTCCACAGAAAAGCCACAAAAGGAATTAGATCGTATTTACCGCTTCCTAGACTATAGTGACTGTAGTTTCGTTTTTCAGTTTGCATTGTTGAGTCTGCATTCGTGTGGTCGAGTCTTGTTGCTGGTTATCTTTGTGTTTTGGGTCCTAGTTATCATGTTTCGTCCTTGTTTTCTTGCTGTTTGACACCTATTCCACAATCCCTAAATAACAAACCGGTCCACCACGTTCATCAGTTTGCCCTTGCTAGCTGCCTTCCGTGAACTCCCGCATCGCCAGCCCTAAATTAGGTGACAAACCTTTGTGTCACTCATCCTTGAATCATCACACACCAACCTATTAGTTGGTGTGCAAATTCCCGATCATTTTCATATCTGATTGCGAAATCTGTTCTCAAACCGAGTTGGAATCAACATAAAAAAACGTAACTCGGACAACCTACCTTAAAACGGCCATAACATTCACATACAAACTCGAAATCGGGCAATTTTTTTCAAATTAATCTACGAGAAATTTCACATCTGATTTTCGCGGCATAGCCTCGTTCGGCGAAATTAGATTGCCCAAATTCCCCTCGGAAGATAGGCTATCTGGTCTCCGAAGTTTCAGCACAAATTTTAAAGAATCTTGTTGATTTTCTATAGGCCGCATGTTACATCCAATTGAGCTGCAAATTTTTATGCTTCCTATCTTTGTTCTCCCGAGTAATGAAAAAATATCAAAAAAATATTACAAAAAAGAGAAAAAATAGTGAAGAGCACACATTTTAAAGCAATTGGCCTATACTACTTGGTGTTGTTTTGTTGGCTATATCATTATGTCTTTCTTTTACCTTGATACTTCCTTGTGTTGTGCTAGGCCCTAGGACACATGGTTGACTAGCAACACTTTCCTACATTGAATACTTATTCAGCTTTGTTTGCTGTTAACGATTTTCTCCTTATTAGCCACCATATTGTGCCATCCAAGCTCCACCTTTCTCTTGAGTATAACATGTACCTTTGCAATCACACCACACTTCTATGGTTCATCTCACCGTCCACACCACCTGCAGTGTTGGTAAGAACACTTGTAAGAGTGTGGTAAGAAGCTTGAGCGAGAGAGATTGTTTTCTTCCGCCTTTCACATTGTCACTGTAGTTGATAGAGATAACAAATTTTTCTTGTCTTTTGTTTCCTACTAACAATGGAAGGAGAAGACAATGATGACGAATGTGTTCAACATGCTGAGTTACGTGATATGATGAAGACCATGACAGATATGTTCGCCAAATACAATGCATCAACGGAGGAGTCATTGGCGAACTTGACTCGCCAACTTGATGACCTTGCTCTATGGATGAAAACTTTTGAGCCTCGGTTGCCTCTCGCTGGAAGACATGAAGACAATCCTTATGATGATATGGAAGATCACAATAATCAGCCAAGACTGCCACTTTATCGTCGAGGTATGGGAGGTAATAATCCTAACAATTATAATCGTCCTCCTGATGATCCTTTTGCCAAAGTGAAATTTATTATACCCTCTTTTTCTGGTGCTTATGATGTTGAGGCTTATCTTGATTGGGAGATGACAGTAGAGCAAAAATTTAGTTCCCATCTTGTTCCTGAACAACATAGAGTTCGTCAAGCCACTAGTGAGTTTAAGGACTTTTCTATCATATGGTGGAATGAACTTGTTAAAACTAGAACTGATCCTCCAACATGGGATAGATTAAAGGAAGCTATGCGTGTTCGATTTGTTCCTCCATCTTTTCAGTGGGACCTTCGCAGAAAGTTGCAGCGCTTAGACCAAGCTAACATGTCAGAAGAGGAGTATTATCAAGAGTTACAAAAGGGTATGCTGCGTTGTGGGGTAGTAGAACACATGGATTATAAAATAGCTCGTTTTTATGGGGGGTTGAGGCGTGAAATTCAGGACATTGTTGATTACAAGGAATATGATACTGTTAACAGATTGTTTCAGCTTGCTATGTTGGCAGAAAAAAATTGCAGGGCCGACAACAATAGCAACAACGCACAAGGAGCAACTTCACGCCGCGTTTGACGCCCACACCATCCAAAACAGCACCATCTTCGACCCCCCGTGCATCGACTGCACCATCCAATGGCGACCAACAAACTATACCTGCTGCTCCACCTTCTTCGCGTGCCGGAGGGCAGCAAGGCGACATCATTCAAGCCTTCGTCATCCACTCCTTCTACAGGTCGTTCTTCTAACATTAAGTGTCACCGCTGCTAGGGACTTGGTCATATGATGAGAGATAGCCCGAGCAAACGAGCATACATAGCACACGACGATGGCGGGTATGATAGTACTTCAGATGTTGAAGATGAATATTCTCTTGCTACTGACTTTACACATCCAAATGACGAACACACCGAAGAAGAGGTACTTTGTACAGCGGTGACAGAGAACTATAGGAGCATCATTGTGCAGCATGCCTTGAGCTCCAAAGTGGAGACCGAGGACAAGCTACAATGACACAACCTCTTCCACATGTTTCTCGTCGTCAAGGACTGCCATGTACACAATACAATTGATGGAGGTAGCTGCAATAACTTGGTGAACACGGACGTCGTCAAGAAACTTGGTTTAACAACAAGAGCACACCCTCATCCATACCACATTCAATGGTTTAACAACAGCAGTAAGGTTCGGGTAACACAAACAGGAGAATACATTTTTCAATTGGTTCTTACCATGATTTTCCTGATTTTGATGTTGTTCCTATCGATGCTTGTTCTCTTTTATTGGGTCATCCTTGGGAATTTGATACATATGCTATTCATCATGGTAGAACTAATAAATATACTCTCATGCATAAGGGAAAGAAAATCACTTTGCTCCCCATGACTCCTGCTGAAATTGTGCATTTTGAGAAGAGTAAAATTCGTAATGGCAAAGCAACAAAACTAGAATATGAAAAACAGCAAGTCATTATGTTAAAATCACCATCGTTGCCCGCAATTAAATCTGACCTTGCTGATTTATTCAATGCTAAGGGGATGTGTTATGCTTTAGTATGCAAAGAAGCCATGTTTTCACTTCATGAATTATCTATTGCATTGCCCCCTGCTATTGCTAACCTTTTGCAGGAGTTTGATGATGTGTTTCCCTCCGAGATACCCCCTGGTTTACCACCGATGAGAGCCATTGAACACAAGATCGATTTGATTCCAAGAGCAAGTTTGCCAAATCGTGCAGCATACAGGGCGAATCAAGAGGAAACTAAGGAAATTCAGCGACAAGTCCAAGATCTTTTGGACCGTAGGTACATTCGTGAAATCCTTAGCCCTTGTTCCGTTCCTGTTCTTTTGGTTCCCAAGAAAGATGGTAGTTGGCGCATGTGTGCTGATTGTCGAGCAATTAATAACATCACCATTAGATATCGTTATCCTATTCCTCGCATAGAAGACATGCTTGATGAATTGAGTGGCGCTATGATTTTCACAAAAATTGACTTGCGTAGTGGTTACCACCAAATTTGAATGGCACTAGGAGATGAATGGAAAACTGCATTTAAACCAAGTTTGGACTTTATGAGTGGTTAGTCATGCCTTTTGTTTTAACTAATGCACCCAACACCTTTATGCAATTAATGAACAAGGTTTTACGTGCTTTCATTGGAAAATTTGTGGTGGTTTACTTCGATGATATCCTCATTTACAGCAAGTTATATGATGAACATCTTGATCATTTATGTGCTATTTTTACTGTTTTGAGAGATGCACGTTTGTTTGGTAACCTCGAAAAGTGCATCTTCTGCACCAATCGATTCTCGTTTCTTGGCTATGTCTTTTCCTCACAGGGAATTGAGATGGATGAGGCAAAAATTGAAGCAATCACCAGCTGGTCAGCCCGAACAACTGTCACGCAGGTTCGTAGTTTTCTTGGTCTTGCAGGTTTTTATCGGTGTTTTGTGCAGGATTTTAGCACCATTGCAACACCTCTACATGAGCTAACGAAGAAGGGAGTGCTGTTTTTATGGGGCAAACAGCAGCAACAAGCTTTTGATGCTCTCAAATCGAAGCTTACACAAGCACCATTGCTACAACTTCGTGATTTTGACAAGACCTTTGAGCTAGAATGCGATGCAAGAGGCATTGGTATTGGAGGCGTTCTCATACAAGGAGGTAAACCCATTGCTTTCTTTAGTGAAAAACTTCATGGTCCTTCTCTGAATTATTCCACTTATGATAAGGAATTGTATGCCTTAGTGCGGGTATTACAAACTTGGCAACATTATCTTTGGTCTAAGGAGTTTGTCATACATTCCGATCATGAATCATTGAAGTATGTTAAGTGTCAAACCAATCTGAATAAACGACATGCTAAGTGGATTGAGTTCATAGAGTTGTTTCATACATCATTAAGCATAAGAAAGGGAAGGAAAATGTCATTGCCGATGCATTATCTAGGCGTTATACCATGCTGTCCCAACTTGATCATAAAATCTTTGGTTTGAAAACAAAAAAAGCATTATATCCTACTGATTTGGACATCAAAGATGCTTTTAAAAATTGTAGAGAAGGAAGAACTTGGAATAAATATGGGCTGCGAGAGGGTCTCCTCTATCGTGCTAACAAGCTATGCGTTCCAACTAGCTCCATTTGTCTATTACTTTTGCAGGAAGCACACAGAGGAGGTTTGATGGGACATTTTGGAGTGAAGAAAACTGAATACATGCTGTCCACACACTTCTTTTGGCCAAAGATGAGGCGTGATGTCAAGCGCTACGTGTCACAATGCACTACTTGCAATAAAGCTAAGTCTCGCCTTAACCCACATGGTCTTTATATGCCTCTTCCTGTTCCTAGTGTACCTTGGGAGGATATTTCTATGGACTTTGTTTTTGGATTGCCTAGGACTAAGAGGGGGAGGGATAGTATTTTTGTAGTTGTTGATCGTTTCTCACAAATGGCACACTTTATACCTTGTCATAAGAATAATAATGTCTCACACATTGCTGATTTATTTATGATGGAAATTGTTCGTTTACATGGTGTGCCAAATACCATTGTTTCTGATCATGACGCAAAATTTTTAAGTCATTCTTGGAGAACTTTGTGGTATAAATTGGGAACCAAGTTGCTGTTTTCAACTACATGTCACCCACAAACAGATGGACAAACCGAGGTAGTTAATCGTACTTTATCCACTATGGTGTGGGGTGTCATGAAAACAAATTTGAAGTTGTGGGAGGAGTGTTTACCACATATAGAATTTGCTTACAACAGATTCGTTCACTCCACGACAAAGGTAAGTCCATTCCAGGCAGTGTATGGTTTCAATCCCCGTGCTCCTATTGATTTACTACCTTTGCCTCCTTCTGAAACTATAAATTTGGATGCTACACAACGATCTGAATTCATTCTTAAGATGCATGAAACTACAAAGAAAAATATTGAAATGATGAATGAGAAGTATAGGATTGCATGTAGTAAAGGTAGAAAAGAAGTAAAACTTGAACCAGGTGATTTGGTGTGGTTACATTTGAGAAAAGATCGATTCCCCGACTTGAGAAAATCTGAACTTATGCCACGAGCTGCTGGTCCTATCAAGATTGTTGAAAAGATTAATGATAATGCATATAAGCTTGAATTGCCTCTCAATTTTGGGGTTAGTCCTACATTTAACATTTCAGATTTGCGACCGTACATGGAAGAAGAAGATGAACTTGAGTCAAGGACGACTCCAATTCAAGAGGGGGAGGATGATGAGGACATCACAACAGCGGACACACATTGAAATGCAAGGACCAATCACAAGAGCACGAGCACGGTTAATAAATCAGCAGGTGAATTCGCTCCTAACTTCTTTTGCATGTGAGTTTGAGAATAGATTGCTATGTGATGATTTAATTGTTATTAGGAATAATGGAGAAGATCAAAAAGTGAAGGAAAGAGGCCTTGGGAGCATGGAGAACCAGCTGGGACGTCCACAAGTTGATGGAAACAGTTTACAACTCGGACTCGAGTTCAACTCGGAGTCCAAGAGAAGTCCACCTAAAACGGACACCCAGGTGGCATACGGACTCCGTTTTTGACGTTCTACATATGCACGGAAAGAGAAGAAGATAAAATTTCCAATGGTTCTAGTCCCACCTCAGAATACCTCCGGAGTCATTAGGAATCGTCGAAACAAGTTGAGTCCAGATTTCTGTCCGGTGCTGTGCCACCGAATCGGGCCTTTGGGCCTTGTATCCCGTAAGAGTCCATAAGGGACACGTCTAATCGTGTTTTTGCCGAACCCTAGCCTTTAAATACTGCAGCCGCCGGTCATATTTGGTGGGTTTTACTTAGAATAACAATTTCGCCGTTCTACGGTTTGTGAGACCCCAACTTCTCAATTTCAGATTGTGTCTTCTATTTTATTGATTGTGTTCTCGGTTCACTTGCAGGGATTAGCCTTCTTGGTGAGGTAAATCATGTGCCGCATGGTTGATAACCAACGGAGCAGAGGTGTAGTGATTGCAGGGGTAGTCGAACTGCTCGAGTGCCGCAGATCATCAACGTCGAGTTCTCCACTTTAATCGACATACCTTTCGGAAGATCGGTCCTAAACCTACTCATCAAGTTGCAGGTCACGATTAAGAGTTTAATGATGATAATGCGGAGTTCTAGGCCGTGTCTACCACCAGCTTTGCCTGTGGAGTGTTTGGAGCTGCACTATACCTTATTTGCTTATGCTGCTTATTTGCTTGGCTTGCTCAGTTTAGTTTATTTCCACTGCATTAGTTGAACTTGTCATTAATATTCATTAGAGCTTGTATTCGAGGATATTATGAATTTTGTAATAAAAGTGGTTAATTAATCTGGTTCTGTGGTAATTTTCTGTATATCCTTTTGTGATTGCACTCGTGTATGTGTGTTGAACGTCCTGGGCACACATATGCATTCACTTGGTTCATTTTCGGAACCAGGTGTCACACTCATATGTGCACACTTTATGAAAATCTGAATTTTTATCATATTAGTGTAATCTCAATTGGTTGTCATCAGTCACCAAAAAGGGGGAGATTATAAGTGCATCTAGACATCCCTTGTGGGTTTTGGTTGATTTATGACAAACAAATGAGATCCTAACAAAATTGTTGAGTTGAGTGCAGGTTTTAAAGAAATTAGGAGGAAAGCTCAAAAAGAAAGGAGAATGAGGAATCAAAAGGAAAAGAGCTCAAGAGCTGAAAAGAATAGTTTATTTTGTATGGAGTGTGTTGGAGAAACACACCCCAAGAGCTCAAGCAAAAGAGATCTCACTCAGTACACAAAAATTTGCATTTCTGGACTAGTCCGATGTCTACTGGGCTAGTCTGATTTCTCTCTGACTAGAAATGGCAAGTCCCCCCAGTGCAGACTTGTCCGCATGCACTCCAGTTTACACAACACCGGACTAGTCCGATATCAACTGGACTAGCCCGATAATCTTCTGACTAAATTCGGACAAGTCCTCGAAGTTCAGACTTGTCCTTAACCCCACAGTTGTTCACGACACCGGACAAGTCTGATATCCATCAGATTAGTCTGAAAACTCTCTGACTAAAATCGGACAAGTCCACCAAGTGCGGACTTGTCCTCAATTCTACATAAGGTTCACCACAACCTAACTAGGCTGATATGTGCCGGACTAGTCCAAACACTTCCAGTGCCCAGATCGGACTAGTCTACACATTTATGGATAAGTCCAATATCTCTGAACACTTAGAGTTTTCCACACGCGCACACCGGACTAGTCCGGACATCGCAAACCCTAACGGTAACTTTTGGAAACCCTAGTACAAATAGAGGTGTACGACCCTACAACCAAATCTCTCGAACCCCTGCACTGTCACACCTCCCAAGAGCCCAAAATACACATCTCTCCACACATTCTGACCCTAGAAAGATCAAATCTTTGAGGATTAGCAATTGATCAAAGGAGAGACTTGTTCCACATGATCTTGAGCTCTTGGGTTTGAATCTCTCGCACACTCTTGTTATTTATTGTATATCTTTCGAGTTTGTTTGGTGGAGTTCTTTATTATAAATATTGGGGATCCCTTATCTTGTGAGAAGGCCCCTTGAACATGTTATTTGCCCTTTGTGATTAGTTGAAGAGAATCAACCTCCGTGGCGATTCGATGAGGGTAGGGTTGCTGAAGACCCGGTCCTTCATGGACTCCTCAACGTGGATGTAGGTTTCCTTCGTGGGAATCGAGCCACGGGATAAAATCGTGGCTCACGCATCTTTGTTTTACTTTTCATCATAATCTAGGTTTTGTCTAGTATTGTGCAATTCATCTTGAAACATTGTATCGTACTTATTCATTGTAATATACTGGTTCATTTGTTCAATACACTTTACTTGTAATCTGATTTCCGCTGCATAGTGTGCTAGACGTAGAATTGTCAATTTACTTTGATCTTTTAGTCCGCGCACACCGGACTAGACCACACAATACCGAACTAGTCTGGCCTCCCATTATTTGATCCATCTGTTAAGTGTTTCAGGGTCCGACAAAAGTTCAAAAAGCCTATTCACCCTCCTCTAGGCTACATTCAAGTTACCATTAGGGATCCCAACGGCCGGACTAGTCCGCTCTGGGGACCAAACTAGTCCAATGTGCCGTGTAAAACTTGGGTGAATTGTTTAGCACAACTGAAAACCTTATTTGTGTGAGGTGTACCAGAATTGTCCGTATGGAATAGAATGTTATCTGTACCAGTCCGTGATGGATCCAGAGACTCAATCAGACTAGTCCGTAACTGGACGGACTTGTCCGGTGCATGGCGATATGTGTTGGGTTGACATCAAAAAGTTGAACGGACTTGTCTGGCGCATGTCTATACTTTTTTAAGTGATGTCAGTGAGTTGAACGAACTAGTCCGGTGTTGTTCCTAACTTGTGTGTGTGAGAATAGAAAGTTGGTCGGACTAGTCCGCTGGTGAACGGACATGTCTAGTGCTTCAGTGAATTGCTTAATTAATTGATTTTGGCCTTTACCCTCTATGCAAAGATATAAGCTCTTGGGATGTATCTCTCACACACATCCCATACATTGATATCTACTTTGCGCTTCCTTGATCATTTGGGCTTTTCCTTTTCTCACTCCTCGTTTTTACCTTTTTAGTGCACCATAAGTTCTATTCTTTGTAGACCTGCATTCATCTCAACGAATTCATTAGGATATCATTTGTTTGTCATCAATCGTCCAAAACCCACAAGGGAATGACTAGATGCACTTTCGGCGTGGAGAGGAGTTATGGATGTGATGATTTGGCTGGAACGGTTCAACCGGCTGGATTATGCGCTCAGGCTGCGGCTGAGGCGGTTATGGTTTGTTTATGGAATGTCTTGAGTTCATTTTGGTTAGATTTCGTGTTGGACAAGGAGTTGAATTGTTTTTGGAATGTGTGGAACATTCCTAATGTCTTTGGAAGCCTAAAGATTGCTTCTATCTGCATATGGAAGAGTCTTGAGCAGTTATGTTTCCATTGAATCCAAGTAGGAGTAGGATGTCCTAGTTGGATTGAAGATGCCTTAGGGTTGGTTATATACGCAAGGGGGCCAGGGCTTGTGGTGAGATGACTTCTGGTTGTTCCTCTTGTGTTTTATGAAATAAAGTTCATTGTTTTAGAGGATCTTTTGTGCCTTGTTCGTCTATCTTGTTTTCGTTAAGTCTTTCTCATCGAGTTTTTGCATAGCCCAACATTGCTTTGGTGTTTTGATCATAACTCAAATTTTACAAATGCAATTGTCGTGATAATTTTTTGTGTTGTTTTCACGACTCAATTCCCTATCATTTGTGAAGATTTCATGAACATTGGATTTGTGTTTTTTGAGTTACACAAGTTTCTTTGCAGCATAGCAGATCTATTTTTCTTCTGTTAGAGCAGATTGACCTTTGCTTAGGGTTTTGGCTATAAATTGAGTTGTACTCGACGTTTTCATTTGATTCGTGTTATGAAGTCTTCATAAATTTATTCTCTCCAATCTATATTGGTCTGGTCATGATTGAACACGTTGAAAACACTTGAACACATGGTTTCTTTATCAGATTGATTTTTCTACGGATGCCTTTTGGTAAGTGCATCTAGGTACACCCTTGTGGGTTTTGGACGATTGATGACAAACAAGAAAGACCCTAATAAAATCTGATGAGTTAAGAGCAGGTTTCGCGGAATGGGACAAATGGTGCAAAAAGGTGAAAAATGAGAATTAAGGTGGGAAGAGCACAAGTGGAGAATAGAAGCAAAAATAAGTTCAAAATGTATAGGGTGTCTGTGAGAGACACACCCCCAAGAACTCAAGTCTTTGGATTGAGAGTAAGAGATAAAACTTAACTGAAAACCTAGCCAAGCACCGGACTAGTCTGCTAACGTACGGACTAGTCCGATATCTCTCTCAGTAGAAAACGGACTAGTCCGATATTGTCTGGACTAGTATGATATTTCTCTGGTGCTCAAATGAACAAATCATTTCTCCTTCACTTTTTACATGCACAAATAGACAAGGCCCCAGCTCTGGACTACTCCTTAACCCTATAGTTTTCACCAGAGCATCGGAATAGCTCGATATTGGTCAAAATAGTCCGATTTCTCTCTAGACACAAAACGGACTAGTCCGGAACTGAGGGACTAGCCTGGTACACCAACACAAATTAGGGTTTCCTAGTGTGCTGCACATCTCCACACAAAAAAACACTCAACACCTGACTAGTCCGGCACTTCATAGCGGACTAGTCCGAGCGTCAGGATCCAAACTATAAATTTTAGAAATGTCTATAAATAAGATATTCACGACCCCATAACCACCAACTAAGAACTCTAGTGCAGTCACACCTCCCAAGAGCATGAAAACACTCCTCTCCACGCATCTAAGGCCATAAAAAGTTCAATCTTTTGGGATTTGAGATTTGAGAAATGAAGAGTGACGTATACGCGATCTTGCGCTCTTGGGTTTGATCTCCCTCACTATCTTGTTGTTCTTGTGTAAGGATCGAAACGCCCAAGAGGGGGGGTGAATTGGGCTTTCTTTCAAATTTTAAAGCAATTAAGATTAACAACCTAAAGCCCAATTCCCTATGCAATTAAACTATGCAATCAATATAAATTAAAGTTGCGGAATGAAGATTGCATAAGAGTAAAAAGGGAGAGGGATGCAAACGCTCAAGGGACACGGAATTTATCCCGTGGTTCGGTAAGATCACAAGGATCTTCCTACATCCACGTTGTGGCACCCACCGAAGGGTTTTGCCACTCCCAAGTCACCGAGACAAGGGGCTTCTTCACTATTCTTCTCCGTTCGCCAACTTCGGCAAGGTGGAGCTCAAGCCTTGTACACTTTGGGATCCTCCGGGCTTCCACAATCCTCTTGGCAAGCTCCGGAAGTCACACACACCAAGGGACACTCCCTTAGGGCTCTCACTACACTAGAGACTCCAATCACCAAGAATGGAGGCACCCAAGCACTATCTCTAGCTAGTTCTAGCCTATCTCTTGGTGTACAAATGATGAACAAATGATGTGAAAGTGGTAGCTCTATTGCTTGAATGCTCTAGGATGTGTAGAGTATGTCTGGGCTTCAAGTCTTGTCGATTTGACAGGTTGAAGGGGTATAAATAGCCAGCCTCCACGAGATAGCCGTTGGAAAAGTAGGCTGACATCACTTCTCTGCGAACACCGGATGATCCGATGTCTCCCCTTCAGTTAACATCGGTCAAAGCCAAATTAGCTGATGTCACTGTGTCAGATATGACCGTTGTTAGACCGATGTTGATCTGTCTTCTCATCGGATGATCCGGTGGCTCTTCCTCCAGAATTTTGCTTGATCTTGAGGCTCACTGGAGTGATCGACCGATGTGTGTAAGTCTGCACATCGGATGATCCGGTGCTTCACTTGGTCCAATGGTATTGCAATCTGTGATGATGGACCGATGTCACTGAGCCACTCACATCGGATGATCCGGTGAGTGCATTTGTCTGAGGTCTTCTTCTTCAGTTGAACCAACTCGACCGATGTGTGTCAACTCAAAGACCATCGGATGATCCGGTGTGTTCAACTTGTTGACTTCGAGTTGTTTTGAGTTGTTCTTTTGGAATTTGAACTTGTGACCTCTTTGACACTTGTTTGAAATGTTGTTTTGATTGTCTTCAAGCATTGAGTGATATCAAGTTAGAGCTTTCACTTCTTGTCTTCATATGATTTGATTTGATCTCATTCGCTGATTTTATATGGGTCTCCAATGTAATTTTGATTTCATTTGATTGAGTGTTATTGAGACCTTGCATTCACAAATTCATTAGTAATATGGAATGGTTGTCATTAATCACCGAAACCGTACCTCATGGGGCCTAGATGCTTTCAATCTCCCCCTTTTTGGTGATTGATGACAACACAATAATTTAAAGCGCAATAATAATGAATTTGATGATAATACTCAAGTATATATGCAATGAATACAGCATAGGACACATTAAGCTTGTAAAACGCAAAAGAAATTTGTGGTGCGAAAAGCTCAATTGATTAAAATCATAAGCAAATGAGACAAGTGAAAGAGTGCTTAATTAAAATTACAAAAGAGTACTCAAGCATGAATACAAAGGATAAGCACACACACACACTCCCTCTACACTCCCCCTGAGACTACCACTCCCCCTGACTCTTCTACATCTTCTCCCCCTTTGGCATCAAGACACCAAAAAAGGGATCAGAACGCCTACAGATCCTGAGAGCTGGGCGCGAGGACGAACTGAGCACCGTCGCAGTCGTCGGAGCTGGAGTCGCCGGTCGTAGGAGCTGCCGGGGCGGCGGGAGCTGGGGGGTCCGCTGCCGGTGCTGGAGGAGAGGAAGCGGGTACTGGAGGAGCCGGTGGAGCTGGAGGAAGTGGAGCGCTCACCACGGACGCTGGTGTTTGCTGGAACAAGATCGTCGCCGGCAGTGGTGAGTGAATCGGTGCGCTGGATGCCAGAAGTGGTGACATACTGATTGAAGGTATAAGAGAAGTAGGCACCTGAGCAACACCTGGAGCCAGTCCCAGTCCAGGCTGCTGTGGAGGAAGGGCGATCCCGGTCTGAGTGTAAAGGTTGGTGATCAACCCTAGGATCCCCATCATGGCCTGCTGGGTCTGCTGCTGCTGGTCGAGGGTACGGCGGTGCATCTGATCTACCAGGTTGGTGAACCGGTCCGTATACTCTCGCCTCTGACGGGCGATCTCCAGCTGGAGCTCCTGCTGCTGCCGCTGCAGCTGTGCCAGGTGAGCAGCCTGCTCTGCCCTGGCCTGCTCAGCAGCGAGCCTGTCCTGGCGCTGCTGCTCGATCATCTGCTGGAGGAGAGATGACAGCTCTGACGGCTGTGACACCTGCGCCTCGGACACAGGAGGTGGTGTCGGTGGCGGAGCAGCTGATCCTCCTGCCTCGGCGTCGTGCTGCCTCGGTGAAGGTGGAGGGGAAGGGAAGTACTCCTCGACACTGTCGTCGGTGTCGCTCTCAGACCAGATGTGCTGCAGGTCCTTCCCCTGAGTCTCAGCCTCAGCAAGCCTCTCGTCCTCCCGCTCTAGGTCGGACCAGTCTTTCTCTGACAGACGGGCCCGGACCTGGCGCTCAACCGGACGACCAAGGCGACGGTCTCCAGGAGCAGAGGCACGATAGTGACTAAAGCGAGTCACACTCTCGTCAGCTAGCCGGGCTTGTGTTGTATGTCCCGCAGGCACCACCATAGAGCAAATGTAACTGATCCAGTGCCCGTAGACCATCTGCCTCATCATGCCAATCCCATCCGTGATTACGTCTTCCATCTCACAGAGGAGTATGTCCACGATATCGAAATCCATCCCGTTCATTATGTAGAACAGGAGGATCTGCTGCAGACTCGTGAACCCCTCCAAGTAACCTGACCTCGGCAGGAGCGTGCGGCGCAAGGCGAGGTGCACAATGCGCGCAGTTGGGGTCAGGAGAGCTGGAACTCTCGGCTGGTCCGGAGAGAACGAGGGGCCAAACAGAGAGCGGATCTCGTCCAGCTGTGGTGCTACCCCTCCAGTAAGTGGCCTCCTCGGTGGATCTGCCTGCCCATAGACCTTCTCGTGCACGCAGGTGTCGTGCAGGTCCAACTCAAGAATGTGCCCCAAAGTCTGCCTCGAGAGGTGGTAGCGCTGACCATTGAACATGAAGGCAATCGACCTCCTGCCCTCTGAGATGTACAGGGTCGCGTAGAAGACACGGACCACTCTTCCACATAAGCACTTCTCTCATAAGATAGCAGCTGCACCAGACCTCTGTACCTCTCAAAGAACGGCCTGATCTCTGTCCCTGCGGCCACTTCAAGCTGAGCCCAATCCATGTAGTTGTGTTGGAACAACTTGTGGCCACGGCGTCTGTAGGTCTCGTAGAGAGACGCCTGCGTGACCGTCCAGAACCGACTGTCCACCAAAGCTACCCGGGGCTGCGGGTACCACTCCTCAAGCAATACACTCCATCTGAGCTTTCGGAGTTGCTTGGCCGTCATCTTCCTGTAGTCCGTCAATCGGACTCCCTCACCGACACGGACGGCCGTGTCTATCTCATAGATATCCCTCTGCTTCCCTTTCCTCGCGACGGTCGGCGACCGTCGGTCTTGGACGAGGAACGGCCGGGGACTGACCTCCCCGTGTCCGGGCTGAGCGCCGGCGGACAAGCGGCTCGACCGGCTCCTCCTCGATGTCGGAGTTGTCGATCACAGGAGGCTGCCGAGCCTCGCGGATCCTCAGGGATCCCCCACGGCCGTGCTCACGCTCCTCGGCGGCGCGAGCGGCCATAAGGGCCTTCTTCTCATCCTTCGATAGTTTGCGCTTCTTTGCGGCGGGCTCCGCGATTGCCTTGCCCTTTCCTTTGCGATCGCGACCCATCTTGATGCAACGAAGAGGTAGGGTTAGCGACGATGAAAACGACCGACGAGAGAAGCAACGAGGGACGTCGCACGGCACGGAGCTCACCTTAGCGACGATGGAGCTCGGGAAAACCTAGCGACGGGGGCCGGAGAAGACGGCGTTGCTCGGGTGGAGGTGCTTCGACGGAGGGAGGAGCGGTAGCGGTGCTTGGATGCGGTGGAGAGGTGCATGGAGGCGGCGGTGGCGCTTGGGCGCGGGTGGAGCACGGCGGCGCGGCGCGGTGAGGCGGCGCGCGTGGACGGCGGCGGCTGGAGACGGCGGCGGCGGCGCCTAGGGGGGGGCGGCGGCAGCGGCTGCCGGCGGCGGAGGTGGCGGCGCGGTTGGCTGCGGCGAGGTGGGCGAGAGGCGGCGGCGAGGGCACGGGAGGGCGATGGCGTCGGGGAGAAAGAAGGAGGCGGCGGCGCGTGGGCTTAAATAGTGGACCCCAAACCCTAGCCGAAAATTTAACACCGGATGGTCCGATGATAAGTGAAGTGCACATCGGTCGAATGCCACAGTAAGGGTATTCAAAAATTGCTGTTGACATCGGATGGACCGACGTTTAGGGTTTGGGTCATCGGTCGAATGGCACAGTGAGGGTGTTCAGAAGAGGAATGTTGACACCGGATGATCCGACGTAGGAGGAAGTAAACATCGGTTGAATTGACCACAGCTCCAGAAGAGTGAACATCGGATGGACCGATGTTTTTAGGAATGAACGCGTCGGATCATTTGAAATTCAGACAGAATTGGGCTTTGGGGATTGAACACCTATTGGACCGATGAGGGATTGACATAGGCATCGGATAATCCGATGACAACAGATCGAAAACATCCCATATATGTCCTTTGACCAAACAAACAATCGAGGAGAAACACATGTCTTAGGACTTTTTGGGCAACCCCTTACCCCTCAAAACGCTAATATGCCAATAGCTTGGCTAGGCCTTAATGCAAATGGAACACCAAGAAAAATGGAGGAAAATATCCAAATAAAATGTAAGGCCCATGCTTTGTGAGGTAGAGTATGAAGACTTCTATCTCTTTGAAGCATGATCCTCTAGGCATTAACGTACCTAACATCTTGTTCTTTCCACCTTATATGAGTTGAGATATTGCATTTCAAACAAGTCTCCTTCTCATGAGGTGGGTTCCCCTTTGTGACAATCTACCGTATGCAATGCCAAACAAATTATAGTGCAAGAGATTAAATGAGTGCAGGTTTATATGGCAGGAATCATGCAAGGCATAAAATAAATCTATCTTGCCAAGTTTGAACCTTCCAAAGGCTTCCTCAGGGAAAACTACTTCTAGCTTGCCCCTATCCTTTGGGAGTTAGACAAGACTTATATGATATGCATCCTTACATGAACATGACAACTTACATGACGTTAGATGCATCTAGCACATTTGATTCTCTTCTAAGTCTAAAAAATTTTCTCAACAAGTGCGGGAGAGGAATGGGGTTTCAAGCAAATCTAACCGCACTTGCATTGTCACAAAGGAGAGACACATAATCATACAAGCATTCATTAGCATGACATGGGGCCTAGATGCGGAAAGATATAGCAATAGACTATTTATGGAATGGTAATTTGTTTTGACAATAAGGTTACCGTCCATATCTGCGTTGGGCTCCCATTCTCAACTTTCTTCAAGAGGTCCTTGGTAGATTTGATGGTGGAGGTCCCCTCTTGAAGTCACCTCGTGGACGGTTACGTGTTCTTGACTTTAGGCACCCAAGCTAGCTTTGGTCCTTGTATATGTGATACAAGTGCTTTTGGGACCCAAAGTTGCTTGGGGAGCTTCCCTTTCATCCCCTTTACGTTCATGCCAATGAACTTTGCCTTCACCTTAGCACCTACTTTGCTCAACAAATAATAGTGATTCTCAAAGGTAGATGTATAGTTAGTCGGCAATTTTGGAGAAGGTCGGTTAGGTAGAGGGCACTCCCTTGTATGGTGACCGGTGACCTTGCAATGTTGGCAATAGGAGCCAACTTCCTTGATGAAGCTTGTTTTGAGCTCCGGTGAGGGCACCTTTCCTTTGTTCGGCACCGGGAAGGATCCAAGTCCTCTCTTGTTGAAGCCCTTTGCTTGATGGAAGAGGATTTCTTTATGTTTATCTTCTCCCTTAGATAGTCTTGCTAAGCTTCTGCGGAGACTTTTAATCTCCTCCATCAACTCCTTCTCCCTTGCATTCTCTTTCAAAGGCAAAGACTCATGGAAAGCATTAGTAGCATTTGAAATAATGGGTACCTTGCCATCAATAGTTTCTTTCTCCTTATTTTTTAATTGTAGTTCAATGGCTTCATAAGAGAGATTAAGTGCATGATGCTCTTGAACTAACTCATTGTGCTTATCCGAGAGCGTTTGATGAACTAAGCCAAGCTTATGATTGTCTAGCTCAATTTTAGCCTTATCTTCCTCAATTTGCTTGACATAGGTTTTGAGCGTGTCATGCTCTTTAAGTATGCTTTCATACTTGCCAAGCAAATCAAGGTTAGCATTTTCAAGTTTAGCATGAGCTTGTTCTAGCGCCTTGACTTTGTTCTTTTCCCTTTTAATGATGGTGTGATATTCATTAATCAATGAAACTAATTCATCGGGGGAAAGCTCATCATCACTAGAGTCATCACATACCTCAAAGTTACCTTTCGCCATGAGACACATGGGAGGTGGAGGAAGAGGTGAATCATCTTTGTTGGCAATGGCAAGTCCGGCCAAGCTTTCTTCTTCTTCTTCAATCTCTTCTTCACTTGACTCTTCGTCGGTGATCCATTCATTCCCCTCACACATGAACACCTTTTGAGGTCCTTGTCTCTTCTTTGGAAAGAATTTTGACTTTTTGCCTTTGTCAAATTTCTTCTTTCCAAACGTTCTTGCCTTGGGCTTGACCTCTTCTTCTTCATCCTCGCTATCTTCAAACTTGTGATGCTTGCTCTTGTGGTTCTCCCTTCTCTTGTCCGGTTTTGGACAATCATAGGAGATGTGGCCTTGTTCACCACAATTATAGCAAGTCTTGCTACTTTCTTTCTTGGGGAGGAAGGCTCTCTTGTTGGGATCAAAAATGTATCCCTTCTTGGCAATCTTGGAGTTCAAGCGGGAGAATTTTCTCATCATTGATGCAAGCTCATCATCATCATCTTCACTTGATGTTTGCTCTTCTTTGCTTGAACTAGGCTTGATCATTTTCTTCGTTTTCTTGAAAGCCTTGAGAGAAATTGTCCTTGTAGAGGATGAACTCTCCATCATCCCAAGTACACTCATCTCATGAGCGTGTATTTCTCCAATGAGCTTCGAAACTTCAATGTGATCAAGTGATTCTTTTTGGAGCATTGAGTTGATGATGTTATACTTTGGCTTGGGAAGGAGCATGAGGATCTTTCGGTTGATAAGTCCCTTGCCAAGAGAAGCAATATCAAGAGCATTTATTTCCTCAATGAGAACATTTAAGCGAGAAAACATTTCATTTACATTTTCATGAGGAAACATTTTAAATTCATCATATTTAGATTTAAGCAAGTGATATTTAAGTTCTTTGACACGAGAGGAACCCTCATGAATTTCAATTAAGCATGTCCAAATTTCACAAGCTTTTTCTTTACTAGAAATTCTAGAGAATACATCTTGACTAATGCATTCATAGATGGCATTTCTAGCTCTAGCATCCCATTTAATTTGATCACCAATATAAGTATGATCTCCAAATCCCGCATGGGTCGCTTCCCAAACTTCGGGAGCAATAGCCTATAGGTAGGCACGCATGCATGCTTTCCAATAGGCAAAGTTCTTGCCCTCGAAGATAGGAACCGAACCCCCATTCTTGGCCATTTAAGCTCTCTAGCGGTGAAGCTAGAATGATCCTATGAGCAACCTTGCTCTGATACCAATTGTAAGGATCGAAACGCCCAAGAGGGGGGGTGAATTGGGCTTTCTTTCAAATTTTAAAGCAATTAAGATTAACAACCTAAAGCCCAATTCCCTATGCAATTAAACTATGCAATCAATATAAATTAAAGTTGCGGAATGAAGATTGCATAAGAGTAAAAAGGGAGAGGGATGCAAACGCTCAAGGGACACGGAATTTATCCCGTGGTTCAGTAAGATCACAAGGATCTTCCTACATCCACGTTGTGGCACCCACCGAAGGGTTTTGCCACTCCCAAGTCACCGAGACAAGGGGCTTCTTCACTATTCTTCTCCGTTCGCCAACTTCGGCAAGGTGGAGCTCAAGCCTTGTACACTTTGGGATCCTCCGGGCTTCCACAATCCTCTTGGCAAGCTCCGGAAGTCACACACACCAAGGGACACTCCCTTAGGGCTCTCACTACACTAGAGACTCCAATCACCAAGAATGGAGGCACCCAAGCACTATCTCTAGCTAGTTCTAGCCTATCTCTTGGTGTACAAATGATGAACAAATGATGTGAAAGTGGTAGCTCTATTGCTTGAATGCTCTAGGATGTGTAGAGTATGTCTGGGCTTCAAGTCTTGTCGATTTGACAGGTTGAAGGGGTATAAATAGCCAGCCTCCACGAGATAGCCATTGGAAAAGTAGGCTGACATCACTTCTCTGCGAACACCGGATGATCCGATGTCTCCCCTTCAGTTAACATCGGTCAAAGCCAAATTAGCTGATGTCACTGTGTCAGATATGACCGTTGTTAGACCGATGTTGATCTGTCTTCTCATCGGATGATCCGGTGGCTCTTCCTCAAGAATTTTGCTTGATCTTGAGGCTCACTGGAGTGATCGACCGATGTGTGTAAGTCTGCACATCGGATGATCCGGTGCTTCACTTGGTCCAATGGTATTGCAATCTGTGATGATGGACCGATGTCACTGAGCCACTCACATCGGATGATCCGGTGAGTGCATTTGTCTGAGGTCTTCTTCTTCAGTTGAACCAACTCGACCGATGTGTGTCAACTCAAAGACCATCGGATGATCCGGTGTGTTCAACTTGTTGACTTCGAGTTGTTTTGAGTTGTTCTTTTGGAATTTGAACTTGTGACCTCTTTGACACTTGTTTGAAATGTTGTTTTGATTGTCTTCAAGCATTGAGTGATATCAAGTTAGAGCTTTCACTTCTTGTCTTCATATGATTTGATTTGATCTCATTCGTTGATTTTATATGGGTCTCCAATGTAATTTTGATTTCATTTGATTGAGTGTTATTGAGACCTTGCATTCACAAATTCATTAGTAATATCGAATGGTTGTCATTAATCACCGAAACCGTACCTCATGGGGCCTAGATGCTTTCATCTTGTACATCGTTCGAGTGTGCTAGATCAGTTCTTTCATTGTAATCTTGTGGGAGCCCTCAGCTTGTGAGGTTGCCCCATTGACTTGGTAATTAACCTGTTAACAGTGGAGATCAAGTCGGCCTTTGTAGTGACTTGACTAGGGAAAGGTTGGTTGAGACCCGGCTGTGTGTGAGATCCTCAACAAGGATGTAGATCCGTTTTGTGGGATCGAACCTCGGTAAAAATCTTCGTGTCTTGTGCCTTTTATTTACTTCTTTCGATCTTGCAACTAGTTAGGGCCCAGATCGAGCAATCTCCTATTTGGCATTAAATTTGTGATTCTAGAAAACTTAACTATAATACACATTTGCTAAAAACTTTAAAGTTGATTTACATATTCTGCTGCATATCACTCATTGAGAAAATACCAAAAAGAGTTAAGTTTGTTTAGGTGTTTCTTTAACACCGGACTAGTTCGGACCTAACATAGGACTAGCCCGACCTTCCTGTATTTGATGATTTAGCTAAATGTTTCAGAAAAAGTTTCAAAGGCCCATTCACCCCCCTCTAGGCCACATTCAATTAGTATTATAGCCATGTTTTTCCATCAGGAGACTAACCGCTCGGAGAGACAAATGACCGACAACAAGCAAAACAACGTTCCAAAAATGCCCATCAACGGAGATGCTCATGAAGCTAAGGTTTTCGATGTTCCTAAGGAATACGGGCACGATGATGAAGAAGTCTGTCAGCTCAAGGCACTTCTAAGGAAGAAGCTCTTGAGCTAAAAGAGCAAGAAGGGAGATGAGAAGCCAAAAGGGGGTAGTCATCAAGACTACTCCCGGTATCCTTTTTAATTATGATCGTCTCAATGCTAATAACAATGATGTTTCTATACCTTTGGGAAAAGCACCTCACTTTGATGGAAGTGACTATACTATGTGGAAATACAACAATAAATGCATCTTATTTCGCTAAATCCATGTCTTTGCCATATAGTGTGCACAGGTCTAGATATCTCGAACAACAACTCACATCAGAGAAAGAACAATCCATTCATCACAATGTGCAAGTCGTTGCGGTGATCACTTCATCCTTGAGCCAAGAGGAGTTCGCCAAAGTGGATGGACTCGAAAGTGCCAAGGACATATGGGACACCCTCAACACTGCGCACGAAGGAAATCGCTCCGTCCACGAAGTGAAGATTGAGATGCTTGAGGGAGAATTGGGGAGGTTTTCCATCGAAGATGATGAAACTCCTAAAGAAATGTACAACCAAATGAAGACAGTTATCAACAAGATTTGCGCCTATGGAAGCATGAAGTGGATTGATCATGAGGTTGTCAAGAAGATGATAAGGGCACTCATGCCCCGTAATGTGACTTTGTGCTCAATGATAAGACAAAAACTCGGGGTTCCACAAAATGACCCCCGATGAGGTTCTTGAAAAAATTATAAACCATATGATGATGGAAAAAGAAGCTCAATACATGAAATATCTTGTGGAGCTTACCTCATCCAAGAATAAGGAGGTTGCCTTCATGGCGACATGCAAACCCAAGGGAAAGTAATCTCGTGAGACACAAGAAGAAGATAGTGATGATGTAAGCACCGATATGGACGTCGAAGAAACGGTGATCTTCATCAAAAAGTTCAAGCGCATGATGAGAAGAAGAAAAGGTGATAACTCAAGTGAAGGAAAGAATAAAGACAAGGAAAACTCCAAAGCTCAGCGTACTTGCTACAACTGCGGGGAATATGGACACTTCAAGGTTAACTGCTAATATGAAGACAACAACAACAAGAAGAAAGAACTGAAGCCACAAGAAAAAAAAATGTTCAAGAAGAAGAAGCAAGCACACACCGACAAGGAGTACAAGTGCCAATGCAAAACATCAAGATCATCTTCTCAAAACATCAAGTCTACACCTATTAAAACTTGCACACGTGCCAACTTAAATACTAATTTGAAGAATAAGTCAAATGTGCCAAAAACCAAGTATCCTTCCCAAAGTGGCATCTTTGACAAGGAAAAGATCAAATATGCACGTAGTGCATAATGATCAAAAGACCTCCTAAGATCAAAGATGGTCTTGGGTATGCTAAAGATAAAAAGCAATTTGCAAATGTTCAAAAGAAGAATATAGGTCACATTGCTTTTGTTAATAAGAACTCATCTAAACATGAACTACAATCCTTATTTCATACTTTTGATGCATCTTATATTCTCATGAGAAACAGATTTGGTCATGTTTATGCAAAATATGTCGGGCCACGCCATAAGAATCCTAGATCTGGTGCTTGGGTGCCAAAATCATCTGTAACAAACCTGAAAAGGACCCAAGCAAGATTGGGTACCTAAAACCAAGGCATAAATCTATTTTGCAGGCATATTCTTCCGGTGGATCAAAATGGGTGCTCGATAGTGGATGCACCAATCACATGACCAGAGAAAGAAGAATGTTCGTGGAGTATGAGCAAAATGGAGATCCAAGTGAAGGTATTTACTTTGGGGACAATATCCAAGGAAAAGTGTTTCGTACTGGTAAAATTGCGATACTATCTCAACACATTCTCTCTCATGTTCTTCATGTTGATTCTTTGGATTACAATATTTTGTCCATATCTCAGTTATGTGACAAGGGATATAGCTGATTGTTCACTAATGAGGGTGTGACAGTTTTTAGAAGAAGTGATAACTCTGTTGCATTCAGGGGTATGTTGAAGGGGAAGTTATATATTGTTGACTTAAACAAAGATAAAGGTGAACTCGACACATGCTAGATTGCAAAGACTAACATGGATGGTTGTGGCATAGATGACTAGCCCCTGTTGGTACGAGGAATCTGTAGAAACTTCTAAAAGGTGGTCACATCCGAGGCTTGAAAGATGGTGTGTTTGAGGAAAACAGACCATTTAGCGCATGCCAAGCCGGGAAGCAACTTGGAGCACCACATCCGGTAAAGAAGGTGATGACGACGTCAAGACCACTGGAACTCCTAAATATGGATCTTTTTGATCCATTTGCTTATATAAGCATAGGTGGTAACAAATACAGTCTGGTTATTGTTCATGATTTTTCAAGATTTACGTGGGTATTTTTCTTGTATGATAAATCAAAAACCCAAGGTATCCTCAAGAAGTTCATGAAGAGAACACAATATGAATTCTCCACAACAATCAGGAACATAAGTAGTGACAATGGTACGGAATTCAAGAATACCCAGGTTGAGGAGTACCTGGATGAAGAAGGAATAAAGCATGAGTTCTCGGCACCCTATTCTCCTCAAAAAATGGGGTGGCCGAGAGAAAGAATCGAATGATGATTGAAATGGCAAGAACAATGCTGGATGAATCAAGACTTCAGACCGGTTCTGAGCATAGGCAGTTAACACCGCTTGTCATGCCACGAACCAACTATATCTTCATTGACTTCTAAAGAAGTTGCCATATGAACTCCTGACCGATAACAAACCAAAATTTTCATATTTCAAAGTTTTTGGTTGTAAATGTTACATGTTGAACAAGAATCATTGGACTTTGATGTTCCATTGAAATCCGATGAAGGTTTCTTGCTTTGTTATTATTCGAATGCCTACGCCTACCCTGTCTTCATCAAAACCTCTAGAATTGTTGAGGTAGCAAGTGACATGGTGTTCGGTGAAACTAACGGCTCTCAAGTGGAGCAAGTTGACAAGTGTTTGCTAGATAAAGAAGAAGCCCCGTGTCAAGCCTTGAGGAGAATGGCACTTGGTGATATCCGACCACAAGAACCTTCATAGGACAAAAGTACACAAAATGTACCACAACCGGAGATCAATGATCAAGGGGGAGCTTCTACACAAGATCAAGCGCAATATATGCAAGGTCAACCTCAGCAAGACCGAGATGATTAATATAATGATGAAGGCAGTGATCTAGGGAAAGATGATGAAAATGAAGAAGATGAAGTTGAAACAAGACCACAAGTATCACACCCAAGAGTACATCAAAGTGTACCAAGAGATCGCCCCGTCCACAACATCATTGAAGATATTGCAAAGGGAGTAACAACTAGATCTCAAATTGCTAACTTTTGTGAACATTATTCTTTTGTTTCTTCTTTGGAACCTTATGGGAATGATGAAGCATTGCAAGATCCGGACTAGGTGATGGTCATGCAAGAAGAGTTAAACAACTTCAAAAGGAATGATGTGTGGTAACTTATAGAAAGACCAAAAGCGAACATTGTGGGCACCAAATGGGTCTTCAAAAACAAGCAACATGAACACAGAGTGGTTGTAAGACCTATGTGTGCTGAATACATTGGAAATTAGAATAAAGGCGATGGTTCACATGCAAAGTTTTGAATATTGCTGAAACATCCGCTTCGGAGTGTCCGAACTCAATGTCACGTGAGCAGCACGTTTTTTTTTTGCTTCAGATTGTCCGAGCGTTTCCTCACATAATTCGCACGTCCTTCTCGCTTCAGATTGTTTGAACTTTCACTCACATGAGTTGCACACGAGTCGACACAATTGATGTTTACAAATGTGTTTTTGGGAGTAACATTTACTCTTTACTTGGTTAGGACTGTTCGAACTTTCCGAATGTGATTTGCACGTGAGTTTTGGATTGGAATGTCCGATCTTTTGCCTTTATATTGCAGCGCTGCTTTTGGTCAATTTATATATTCTATTTGCTGAAATAATTGTGCAGCGGCTCTGTTTTTAACATGCAATGTTTCAAACTTGCTTTTAGCTTACGAAAAGGTTGCTTAGTATTATTTTACTAAGTTTTTGATGTGTTTTTGTGGTTAAGGCTGGTATTATCTTGCTATGATTTGCAACCTGCTTATGTGAGGTGCTCACGTAAGGTATTGTATTTTTTGGACCAATGTGAGTGAAGTCGCGGACTTGTGCTCAAATGATTTGGTTATTTGTTCATGTGCAGGTGTTGCTTGTGGTCAAGACATAGCTGGTGACAGGATCCATTGAACTAGTCTTATGGAGAAGATGAGGTTCAACAACCAAGTTCGGGAGGAATTGTGGTTGAGTTGATCGGGAGGTCACGCAAGATGTTAGGGTCAAGAACAATGCATACGAAGGTAACATGAACGTTGCTGTAAAGTGTTTGTATGTATGAAAGGGGTACATGGACATGGCTACATTGTTCCAAGACGTGGTGAAGAGATATGCATGTGAAGATGTGGCTTGAAAGGTCCAACCGACTGGATTATACCTCAGCTTCGGCTGGGGTGTTTATGGTTCATTTATGGAAAGTTTCGAGTTTGTTTTGGTTAGATTTCATGTGAGTCACAAAGTTGAGTTGTTTTAGGAATTTTTAGGACATTCCTAAGGTGTTTGGAAGTCTTAAGATTGCTTCTATCTGTGTATGGAAGAGTCTTGAGCAGTTATGATAAGGTTGAGTTAGAGTCCAAGTAGGAAGAGGAGTCCTAGTTAGGAATGGGTTGGCCTTAGGGCTGGTTATATAAGCAAGGGAGGCCAGAGCTCGTAGGTAAATGACTTTAGGTTGTTTCTCTTGTGTTATATTGAATAAAGATCGTTGTTTTAGGAGAGCGTTTGTTCCTTGTTCGTCCAACTTGTTTCAGACAAGCTTTTCTGGCCGAGTTTCTCGACACACTGACGTTGCTTTGGTATTTCGATCATAACTCTGATTCTACAGATCCAATTGATATTATTTTTTTTGGGTTGTCTTAACAACTTGATTCTCTATCATCTTTGAAAATTTCACAGTAATTGGATGTGACATCCTGGCTCAAGGCTTAACAGGATTGATAGAATAACTCATACCATCAAGGCATACCTTCTTTTCCGGAAGCTCACGTGCAAAGAACTCTGAGGTTAAGCATGCTTGGCCTGGAGCAATTTACGGATGGGTGACCGACCGGGATGTTTTCCCAGGTGCGCACGAGTGAGGACAAAATGCGTAGAAAAGACTAGTGTTGTTTTGTGGGGCTACTCTGTGATCTTATAGAGCTGCCAGGAGTAACGACCGCTAGGCCCATAGTGGCTGGGGTGTTACAAAATGGTATCAGAGCCGACCCTCATGGTTTCACGGGTGCGTACGGGTCAGGGACGTGTGTACGTACGCATGACGCGTGGGTCCTCTAGGAGAGACTTGGTATGGTACATATTCTAATACTGAACGTATGGACATGACCAAGAGGGGACGTTTCTGGCTTGGGAGTTGACCGACGAGGACGTCGGTCTTCTAAGAGGGGTGGATTGTGACATCCTAGCTCAAGGCTTAACGGGATTGATAGAATAACTCATACCATCATGGTATACCATATTTTCTGGAAGCTCACCTGTAAAGAACTCTGAGGTTATGCGTGCTTGGCCTGGAGCAATTTACGGATGGGTGATCGACCAGGAAATTTACGGATGGGTGACCAATCGGGAAGTTTTCCCGGGTGCGCACGAGTGAGGACAAAATGCGTAGAAAAGACTAGTGTTGGTCTGTGGGGCTAGTCTGTGATCCTATAGAGCTGCCAGGAGTAATGACCGACAGGCTCGTAGTGGCTAGGGTGTTCCATTGGGTTTGGGTTTTTGATATACACGAGTTTCTTTGCAGCATTGCTGATCCGTTTTTATATCGGGTAGAGCAGGTTAACCTTCGTCTAGTCTTTTGATCATTTTTCAAGTTGTACTTAGTGTTTTCATATGATTCTTGTTGCATTAGTTTTGTGATTTGATTCTATACAATCTACACTTGTTTCTGTCACAGTTGGACACGTTGAAAACAGGTTACACACATGATTTCTTAACAAATTGATTTTCTGCCGAGGGGTTTTTATAACTTCCGCTCAAAAGTTTTAATCTACCATTCACCCTGCCTCCTGGTAGCTTTACACGTGCTCTTCAATCGTACAATTGGTATTAGAGCCATGGTACTCTAATCTCTTTGATTTGCACATTTTTTGACTAATCATCATGGAGAAATATTCTGCAAAACCTTGTGTGTTCAGTGGCATTGATTTTCAGGTCTAGAAGGCTCGCATGGAGGCTTACATGCAGGCGCAAGGCTTCTCCATATGGGAAAAGTTATTCAAGTGCTTCACCATGCCATCAAACGATTACATTACGGCTGCAAACATGAGAGACATCGACAACAACAACAAGGCACGCAACCTGATTATACAGGGATTGACTCAAAGCGACTTCGACCATGTTGCACACCTCCGATCTGCTTATGATGTGTGGAAAGCATCATGCGACTACCATGAAGGATCCAATATGATCAAGGAGATACGTCAAGATATGTTCCAGAAAGAATACATGCAATTTGAGATGCAACTCGGTGAGTCGATAGATGATCTCTTTGCTCGCTTTGATAAAATTCTCAGCAACTTGCGTAGCATTGACGTAAATTTTTCAGATGTTGAAAATGCTAGGCAATTTTTAGGTGCATTAGACATGTGATTTGGGAGATGAAAGTTACATCTATTCGTGAATCTACTGTCATGAGTACACTTACTTTAGATGTTCTATATTATAAATTGAAAACTCATAAACTTGGCATAATATCACGTAAAAACCCCAACAAGTTTCTTGCATTTGTTTCTCAACGTGACATGCCTAGTTCTATCCAATCTTCGTCATGTGGTACACTTGTTTTGCTATCCTCTTTAAACCTTGAACAGTTTGAAGAGTTTCTACAGGAGGAGCTAGCACTTCTCTGTACTCGGTTCTCAAAAGCATTGGAAAATGTGAGAACTAGAAGGAGAGAAAGTGGTGGACCTCAACGTCGAATGTGGTGAGTTTGGACATTTTCGTACAAAATTTCCCTAAACTTTTAGGATCTACTCCTCGTGATAATAAGAAAACAAAGTTCAAGTCCTCCCTGCAAACAACAACAACACGAAGAAGGGTTTTGCAGGTCGCCAATTGGTTAACAGTTTTGTCTCTGCACCTGAAGACCTTGGCTCGAGCGATGTGGACATCGGAAGTGACGAAGATGAAGAGAATTTGGCAAATATGTGCTTCATGGCGGGCAACTCAAGATCAAGTATGGAGGAGGTAGAACACAACATCGATGATGAAGAGGTACGTCCCACATGCGAAGAAATGTGTGATACTATTTCTCGTGCCACTATTATACTTGAGAAAACAGACAAAAAACTAAGGGACAATGCTGTTAAAATTGAATCACCAGAATATGAAATTAATCATTTAAAATTTTGATTCATAGTGATGATTCTTGTTCCTCATGTGAGCTTATATCTGAACAATTGCCCTCTTTAAGAAGTGCACACACCTCCACACTTGATATACTTGAAATTGAAATTGAAATTAAAAAGAACAAAAAGCATGTTGCACTTAATGATAAAAACATGAAAGATGCTAGTTGTTCTATAATGGATTTGCATTGTTCTACTTGTGATAAGCTTGATAAGAAACCACATGATGCTTTGAATGAAATTTTTGCCTTGAACAATGCTTTACGTGTTCATGAAGTTAATTCTTGTACTAATTGCAAACTAAAAGGGAAAACTTCATATTAAAATTGTCTAGAGTTGTCCAAGAAACTTTATGACATGCATAGGACACTAGATCGGTTTTGTAATGCAAATAATAACCTAAATTTGCTGCTAAATTCTCTAAGTCTTACAGTGATAAAACTGATTTAGGTTTTGGTTCCCATGCTCATGATAAGGCACATCCACCTAAAATTGTAAAATCATTAGGAAATGGTTTGATTCAAATGGTTCCTAAACAAAAAAAGGTGGTTTTCAAATCTGCAGGAGTGTTGTTTCATTCAGTTTCTAATAAACATGTTGCTTGCCCATCTAGACATGAACACAAAGTTAAATTTCATTGTACCTACTGTGGTAAAGATGGTCATGTCATATACTTTTGTTATAGACTATTTAAACATCATAAAAAGGAAAGAGTGATTGCTAGATTACATAACAACCAGGCAACACTTGTTGGACATGCTGAATCAAATGTTAGGAACATATAACCTGCTGTAATGAGTCATAAACATGCAAATTTTGCTCCTAAATCTAATATTTTTCGTGCTACACATAACACACTTCATACATCATCAGTTGGGTACAATAACTCTCAATCTTTTGCTCATAAACCTGCTATTTTATCTCAGCTTTCACGTGTTATTGCTGTTGGACATCGTGTGACTCAATACTAGATTCCTAAATGCCTTTTGACTAGCCTCAGTATTGAGTCATCAACGTATTGTCCTTCTATGTAGGTTACACGCTTGAGGAAGGAGAATATTTGGCTCGTGGGTTCAGGTTGCTCACGCAACATGACTGGTAACAAAGAATATGGTTCTCCTCCCTCTCTCTCTTCTATGTCACATGTAGAGAATGTTACTTTTGCCGATAATTCTTCAACTTCTATAGTTTCTATGGGTTCGGTTAAAGTAAATAAACACTACACTTTGAAGGATGTAGCACTTGTTAAAAATTTGAAATACAACTTGCTTTCTGTTTCACAATTGCTAGATGAAAATCTAGAAGTTAATTTCACAAAAAATTGCTGCAATGTTCTAGAATCAAAAGGTGAGTTTTTGTTTAACATGTCTCCAATTGGAAGAGTTTCTAAAGCTGTTTTTGATATGTCAACTTCTAAGCATAGGTGTCTAGTTGCTAATGATTCAAAGGACTTATATTTTTGGCATCATAGACTTGGTCACGTAGGCTTTGATCAGGTCACATGTGGTAGTGGTCTTGATCGCATTCGTAGGCTACCTAAGCTTAAAGGAGACAACAATATTGTGTTCTCTTCTTGTAGACATGCAAAGATGGTTGCAGATTCACATCATCCTCTCACAATGACCATGACAATTGAACCGAGACAACTTTTTCACCTTGACACCGTAGGTCCTTCACGTGTTCAATCTTTTGGAAGTAAGTGGTATGTGCTTGTAATTGTTGATGACTTTTCTAGACACTCTTGGGTTTACTTTCTGTCATCTAAGAATGAAACTTTTAGTTACTTTGGAAGTTTAGTTCTTTGAATTTCACTTGACCATTGAGGATCTTTAAAAGCAACTATAAGTGATAATGGAACTGAATTTAAAAATCAATCTTTTGATCACTTTTGTGCTGAAAAAGGAATATATCATCAATTGTATTCACCATATGTACCTCAACAAAATGGCGTTGTATAGAGAAAGAACAAATGTTAGTTGAGATGGCTAGGACTATGCTTGATGAATATGGAACTCCTAGAAATTTTCGGCAGATGCAATTGCAAAAGCTTGTTATGTTTCAAATCGTGATTTCTTGAGAGCTAAGTTAGGAAAAAACACTATGTGACCTTCGGTTTGGACATCGGCCTATTATTACACATTTTGAGGTCTTTGAAACATGGTAATATTGATAAATTTGAATCAATATCTGTTGATGGCATGTTTCTTGCATATCCATGTCATACTAGAGGCTATTGTGTGCTTTTACTTGACAAAAACAAAATTATAGAGACTTACGATGTTTCTTTTGATGAAGCTAGCCCAGGTACTAGTTCTAATATTGCAGGTCAAGATGCATATCTGCAAGGGGAGAGTATTTTCGTTGAAGTTGAAGAAGGAGTGGAGCTGCTGTCTGAAATTTAAGAAATAAACAATGACATTCCAGCTCTTGGTCTAGCTCCACAACTAGCACCAATGACCAATATTTCTAGTTCAAATCTTCCTCGAGCCATAAGTTCTTTGATTTGTGATGAACATGAAGAAGAAGGAGCTTGTGAATTTTATACTCCCCTCCTCGTCCTCAAAAGTCATCCTCCACAACAAATTATTAGAAGCTTGCACGAACGAGTCACGCGGTCCAGGTTTTGCGATCCAAACTCAAATGCCCATTCTGCTTTTGTTGCTTCTTTTGAACCTAATGATATATCACACGCACTCAATAATAAATCTTGGATTATTGCCACGCAACAAGAGTAAGAAAATTTTGAAAGAAATAATGTTTGAAAACTTGTACCTCCACCTCAAGGTCACACTTTAATTGGAACTAAATGGGTGTTTAAAAATAAACAAAGTGAGGATGGGGTTGTGATTAGGAATAAATCTAGGTTGGTTGCTCAAGGTTTCACACAAGTTGAAGGTCTAAATTTTGACAAAAGTTTTGCTCCCGTTGCTAGATTAGGAGCCATTAGAATTTTGTTAGCATTTGATGCATCTAAAATTTTCAAGTCATATCAAATGGATGTTAAAATTTCTTTTCTTAGTGGCTACATAGATGAGAAGGTTTATGCCAGCAACCACCGGGTTTTGAAAATCCAGATTTTCCTAAATATGTTCACAAACTGTCCATGTCTTGTACGGTCTCAAACAAACCCCTAGAGCATGGTATGATAGGTTAAAATATTCTTACTAAAAAAGGGGTTTACAATGGGAAATATTGATAAAACTATTTTTGTACTTAAGCATGGCAATGACTCACTATTCGTTCAAGTGTATGTGGATGATATTATCTTTGGTTATTCTTCTCATGATCTTGTGTCCAAGTTTTCAGCTATGATAAGTTCAAAATTTGAGACGAGTATGATGGGAGAACTCATGTACTTTTTGGGGCTACAAATCAAGCAAACCAAGGAGGGGATTTTTGTGCATCAAACGAAGTATACGAAAGACCTTCTTAAGCGCTTCAACATGGAAAAAAGCAAGCCTCATTAGACACCAATGGGAACAGCAACGACACTTGAACTTGATGAAGATGGTGAACCTGTGGATCAAAAAGAATATAAAAGCATGGTCGGGTCAGTTTTGTGCCTCACGGCATCATGACCGGACGTACAATTCAGCGTATGTCTTTGTGCATGATTTCAACCTTCTCCATGTGATTCACATCGTCAAACCATTGCTTCTTAGGTGCTTACATGGAACTCAACAATTTGGCATTTGTCTTCCTTCTCGCTCAACCATTGCTTTGAAAGCTTTTTCGAATGCTGATTTTGGGGGTTGTAGGATTGATAGGAAAAGTACTTCAGGTGCTTGTCATTTTCTTGGTAATTCACTTGTTGCTTGGTCCTCTAGAAAACAAAGTTTAGTTGCACAATCCATGGCCGAATCTGAATATGTAGCTGCTGCTAGCGCTTGCTCACAAATTCTTTGGATTGTTCAAACACATAAGGACTATAGGGTTTATCTAGATAGTGTTCCACTATTTTGTGATAACAATAGTGCCATCTGCATTGGTAAAAATCCCGTGCAACATTCTAGAACAAAGGAAATTGACATTAGGTATCACTTTCTCCATGATAATGTTGAAAAAGAAAACATTGTGCCTCACCATGTAGACACCGAACAACAATTGGCTGACATTTTTACAAAACCTTTGGGTTTCACTAGTTTTTTGTTTCATTCGTAGTGCAATAGGGGTTATTCATCCTGATGGCTTAAATTGAGGGGGGGTTTTGAAACTTGGGAAATCTATATGTGAATATGAATTTAATATGTGCATAGTATTTCATACATATATGCCTTTGTGATTTCTTTTTTACATGTTGAAAGTTCTTACTACATTATTCGTGTTATAAATTTTGTAGTTTTTGTCATGACTAGTAATTGGAATAATTACTTACACTAAATCTGGTCATGATCGAACTTTCTTGCTGTTTTGAACTTATTGCATGCTCACGAGTGCTTTTAATAATGAAAAATTAGTCAATCAACAAACCACATGTTGAGATTTTATGATCAAATAAAAAAAAATGAGAAAAGATCAAGAGAATACGCATGCATCACACTTCTTCTTTTGAGATGGCTTATCATTGCACTTAGATATGAACTTGGAAGAAATTGTGTATGACTAAAACCATGTCCTCAAGCTTCTGATTGTCAAATGACATAGGCTTGGCTTGGTTGGTTAGAATAAGGCTAATGCGGCATATAATCTCTTGCAAATATCATATGATCCAACTTGGTGTTTTAAAAAACAATAAAAATGCAGCAACATGTGTCATGCTTTTAGGTCTAGAAATAGTTAAGTTTGTGAGATCATGACTTGCTTAAATTGAAAAATTACACTTGATCTCTAGCATGGCTTACACTACCTTATGTATCTCATTGATGTTATTGTGTATGTTACTTGATTGTATGACTTGGATGAGCTCTATTTTATATGTATATGTTATAATAATGCTCATAGAATTTGAATTTTATCTTTTGAACCTTTCTAAATACATTGTCAAAGTGGGAGAAATATGTCACAGATTGTTGCACATTCACAAGTTTTTACACGTTACTCAGGGGGGGTGGAATTTTTTTCGGATTTCTTTCTCATTTTATTTTTTCAAAAGGGGGAGAAATTTGTTTTCAAAACTTCTCATGTGAATGAGCCAATGTTCGTATTCTAAGTGGTGTTGCCAATGCATTCATCAAGGGGCAGATTTTGAGACCTATGTGTGCTGAATACATTGGCAATTAGAATAAAAGTGAGGGTTCACACGCAAAGTTTTGAATATTGCTGAAACATACGCTTCGGAGTGTAAGAACTCAATGTCACGTGAGCATCACGTGTTTTTCGCTTTGGATCGTTCAAATTTTTCCTCACGTGATTCGCACGTTTCTCGCTTCGGATTATCTGAACTTTCACTCACATGAGCTGCACGTGAGTCGACACGATTGATGTTTACAAATGTGTTCTCGAGAGTAACATTTACTCTTTACTTAGTTAGGACTGTCCGAACTTTCCGACATGTGATTTGCACATGAGTTTTGGATTGGAATGTCCGATGTTTTGGCTTTACATTGCAGCGCCGCTTTTGGTCAATTCAATATATTCTATTTGCTGAAATAATTGTGCGGCAGCTCTGTTTTTAACTTGCAATATTTCGAACTTGCTTGTAGCTTATGGAAAGGTTGCTTAGTATTCTTTTACTATGTTTTTGATGTGTTTTAGTGTTTAAGGCTTGTATTATCTTGCTATGGTTTGCAACCTGCTTATGTGAGCTGCTCACGTAAGGAGTTGTGTTTTTTGGACTAACGCGAGTCAAGTCGCGGACTTTTGCTCAAAAGATTTGGTTGTTTGTTCATGTGCAGGTGTTGCTTGTGGTAAAAGCATGGCTGGTGATGGGATTTATTGAACTAGTCTTAGAGATAAGATGAGGTTCAACAACCATGTTTGAGAGGAATTGTGGTTGAGTTGATCGGGAGGTCATGCTGCCTGTTTGGCTCAAGAACAATGCATATGAAGGTATCGTGAACATTGTTGGCAAGTGTTTGCACATATGCAAGGGGTGCATGGACTTGGATACATTGGTCCAAGCCGTGGTGAAAAGATATGGATGTGAAGATGTGGCCGGAAAGGTCCAACCGACTGGATTATGCCTCAGGCTGCGGCTGAGGTGGTTATCATCCGTTTATGGAAAGTTTCGAGTTTGTTTTGGTTAGATTTCGTCTGGGTCACAAATTTGAGTTGTTTTAGGAATGTTTAGCGTGTTTCTAAGGTGTTTGGAAGTCTTAATATTCCTTCTATCTGTGAATGAAAGAGTCTTGAGAAGTTATGGTAAGGTTGAGTTAGAGTCCAAGTAGGAAGAGGAGTCCTAATTAGGATTGGGTAGGCCTTAGGGTTGGTTATATAAGCAAGAGAGGCCAGAGGTCGTGGGTAGAAGACTTTGATCTATTCCTCTTGTGTTCTATTTTAAAAGGATTGTAGTTTTAGAGGAGCTTTTGTGCCTTGTTCGTCCAACTTGTTTCAGACAAGTTTTTCTCGCCGAGTTTTTGGAGAGGCCGACGTTGCTTCATTATTCCGATCATAACTCGCGTTTCACAGCTCCAATTGACGTGATTCTTTTTAGGTTGTCTTTACAACTTGATTCTCTATCATTTTTGAAAATTTTAGTCGTTTGATTTGTGGTTTTGTATCTACACAAGTTTCTTTGTTGCGTTGCTGATCTGTTTTTAAATCAAATACAATAGATTGACCTTCGTCCAGTCTTTTGATGATATTTCAAGCTCTACTTAGTGTTTTCATGTGATTCTTATTGCATTTGTTACGTGACTTGATTCTCTACAATCTACATCTATTTTTGTCATGGTTGGACACGTTGAAAAAAAACGACAGACATCATTTCTTAACATATTGATTTTCTGCCGAGAGGTTTTCATAGCTTCCGCTCAAAAGTTTTTAATCTACCATTCACCCCCCCTCTAGTAGCTTTTCACTTGCTCTTCAATCCTACAGTTGTGACGAGAACCAAAGCACAATTTGTGGCAAGAGGTTACTCAAATTCAAAGGTTTGGATTTCGATGAAACATTTGCTCTTGTAGCTAGACTTGAGTCCATTCGAATTTAATTAGCCTATGCTAATCACCACAATTTTAGGTTGTATAGAATGGACGTCAAAAGAGCATTCCTCAACGGTCCTATGAAGGAGGAAGTGTGCATGGAGCAACCACCCAAGTTCAAAGATCAAGATCACCATGACAATGTGTTCAAACTATGTAAGGCTCTCTACGGCCTCAAAGAACCTCCTAAAGCTTTGTATGAGTGCCTTAGAGATTTTCTCACTCAAAATGCTTTGAAGATAGGGAAGGTTGACTATACATTATTCACTAAGAATTTTGATGTTCATCTCTTCATATGTCAAATTTATGTTGATGGTATCATTTTTTCTTCTACTAATGAATCATTTTGTGAAGAATTTAGTAAGATCATGACGAACAGGTTCGAGATGTCTATGATGGTTGAATTGAAGTTCTTTTGGGATTCCAAGTGAAACAACTTAAAGGGGGCACTTTCATTTGCCAAACCAAGTACACGCAGGACATCCTCAAAAAGTTCAACATAGACAAAGTCAAGCCCATCAAGACTACCATGGCAACAAATGGGCATCTCAACCTCAATGAAGACGTTCCAAGTGTGGACCAAAAGGTATACTGTTCTATGATAGGTTCCTGACTTCAGGTGTGTGCATTGAGGCCTGAAATTGAGTGTTTGTATGTGTGCAAGGTTTCAAGCTGCTCCTAAAGAGTGTCATTTAATGGTAGTAAAAAGATAGCGGAGAAGTTTCAATACCAAGGTCATTGAGTTACATCAATTTTCTGGGTCCTGTATATCAATATGCATCTGGTGCCGCTCAAACTTGTGCAGCAGAGCCGCATACAGCGCGTTCCCTAATCCACATAGACGGGACTACCATACCAACTCAAACATGTGCCTCCAGGCACGATGTGGTCACAAGTCCTGTCTCACCCTTCGAATTGAGATCAACCTTGTGCGTCCCCTCCTACAAAATCCTCTTCCACATCTCAACTTTAAGAGTGAACATTTTGGTGACATCTCCCGCGTATGTTTGCCATACTCGACTTCTTTCGCAAGTAGAATTCAACTACTTGACTTGTGGTCGATAAAATGTGACCATATGCAAGTAGATTCCAACTACTCGACTTCTACCAGACCACCTTGTCGGTACCCTGCGTATCGGGTACCCCTTGGTACCGTAAACAAAGTCATGGAGTTCCTATATCCAGATGGCGGATGTCCGAAGGTGATACGCGTTCCGCAGTACTGGATATGCCTACCTCCTTAGGTTGGCTCCAGTGTTGCCATGTGTCCAAAAGAGTTGGACCTGGCTCCCTCATTTGGGTAGCTCCGGTGTTGCCACGTGTCCTGTAGAGCTGGACCTGCCTCCTTCGTAGGGAAGCTCCAGCACTACCACGTGTCTAGTAGCACCGGACCTATCCCCCAGTAGAGGGAAGCTCTGGAGCTTCCACGTGTCAACGCCCGGACCTAAGTCTGCAATGGGAAGACAGCGGGATCTCTGACGGTTCGGGCATTCAAGGGATATTAATTGGCCATTACAAGACCTGGTTAACGCATTATTGATGCTATATTGATGATGCATAATCAGAGGACTGTCAAGACCAGTAACGCTGCCATCAAGTCATGTTATCATGCTAGTAACCACCCTTAACACCATAGATCATGTATAGGGCAGTTTATTACAGCCAAGGCCACATGTCAGGCACGGGTGCACACTATAAGAGCCGGTCCTTGGCATATAAAAGGGTTGCACTGCATGGTAGAAAGCTAAGTCATCTCATACACACCCAAGCTCAGGCTTACGTACACTCATACAATGAACACACACCCCATGGAGTAGTGTATTACGCTCGGGCGGCATGAACAACGTAAAACTCTCTATGTTCACCTCCTGTTCTTTATCCTGACTAGTGCCCCAACCGAATACGAACCTTCGTGGGCTACTTCTTAGTAGTATCGGAGGAAGTTTCCTAGTACACACTTCAACATTTGGCGTGCCAGGTAGGGGGCAGGCTCAAGATCTACGACATGGTGACTTTCGTTGCTACTTCCAACAGACCGGCTGCACAGGCTGTTAGAGAAAACCCCTCCAAAGTTAAGCAGCTGGTCAACGTTGCTGTCCCGGTGGGTATTGTTCAACCACCACTACCACCATTTGCTGCAGTAGCCAATGCTAGACAGCAAGATGGTGAATTTGCATTGGTCACTGCATCTATGAATAACCCAGAGAATGCGCTGAACGCAAAGCAGACTCTACTGCAACGTCCTCCAGCACTAGGAGCTCCTCCGACCACGCTGGAATATTGTTGTGCTGACGTTGAGCACCTGGTCATAGCCGCAACCACTGCGCTCAACAACCAAGGTCTACCCCATGCAGGGCATGCACCTTCTTGCAACAAGACCTTGTATAGGAGGCTTGGTCCTGCGGCGTCGCAGCCCAGGAAACATGTGCCCTCTCAGCATGCGACGTCACCGCCCTTCGGGGCTGGCCAACCAACACACATCAAGGCTCTCAACTCAAGATATCCGGTTGGAGCTCGAGCGCCGATACATGAAGCAGGATGGTCGCGTCAGCATCAAGTGTGCTCGCGAGAGGCGAATTGCTCGAGAATACCCGTCTCGTCTCGGAGCTAGGGGGAGATGTTCGGCTCTTGCCATGCATCTTCGCATGGTGCAGTGGACACCTAAGTTCCGACCTCATCTTCCAAAGAAATACGACGGGACGATCAACCTTGTTGAGTCTCCTCAGATCTACTCCACTACCATCCTCGCGGCTAGAGGCAATGAGGCTGTGATGGCCAACAACTTCCCTGTGGCTCTGACTGGGACTGCAAGGTCCTGGTTTATGAGCTTACCTCCTGACTCCATCTACCGTTGGGGGGGGGGGGGGGGGGGACTTTGTCGCCAGTTCACCGCCCATTTGAGGAGCTCCTACACCCGACCTGGCACCAAGCTGGACCTGTTCTCCGTAAAACAAAAGTCAGGAGAGTCACTACGATCCTTCATCCAGCGATTCTCTCAAGTACGGAACACCATCCCTTCTATCTCCAACGTCTTTGTCGTTGTTGCATTCGACAGGGAGTTCGGGACAAGAAGATGCTGGAGAAGCTGGCAACCAAGAATGTCTGCAGCGTCATGGAACTCTTCAGCTTGGCTGGCAAATGTGCCAGAGCTGTGGAGGGCCGTGAGATGCACTCCAAACCTGCTGCGCAGGTTGGTTAGTCCACCTCCAAAGCCAGAGGTACTGAAAATGGCAGTGGAAAAAAGAAGAAGATGTCAAGTGGCAAGAAGAAGTCACTTGCCAGCACACCTACAGATGTCACTGCCGTAGCACCTGATGGTCGGGGGCCATGACCCGACAAGCGAACTCAACCATCATCTAAGGACGGTGAAAAGATGTGGTGCCCGATCTACAAATCCACGTGTCACAATCTTGAAGATTTTCATGAGGTCAAGAGGCTTGCTGAATGCAACAGCAAGCGTCAAGACAAGACCCCTTTCTGTCAGCGGGAAGGGGAGCAAGAAGTCAATGAAGCTCTGTATGATCAGGAGCTAGGCTTCCAAGACGCCAAGAAGGTGTTGAAGGCGATCTACAACACAATCGACGACGACTTCGACATCTCCAACAATGAGCATCGGAAGACTCTCCATATGATGTATGGAGGGTCCTGGGATATCAGCTCTTGACGCATTCTCAAGACTATGCGTCGGGAGATGGCTGTTGCTGCTCCTACTGCCAAGGTGGAGCCTCATCGGAAGTGGATGGATACCTCTATTACTTTCAACGCTTCAGACTGTCCGAGGAACATGGTGGGAGCTGGACAATTGACCATGATGGTCTCCCTGACTATTAATATCCAGCTCTTCCATGTCCTGGTGGATGGAGGTGCGTCGCTCAACCTCCTTAGGTTCTCAACTTTTGTAAAGCTCCAACTCAACCTCTCGGACCTCACGCCCTCACGCCCATTTTTCGAAGTGGGTCCAGGGGCCATCACACCTCTTGGATCGGTTACTCTACCTTTGACCTTTGAGACACGGGACAACTACAGATATGAGAAGTTGGTGTTTGATGTGGCACACATCAACCTCCCCTTCAACACGATTCTAGGCAGGCTAGCCCTGTATAGGTTTATGGTTGTGGTCCACTTTGGCTACCTCGTGTTGAAGATGTAAACTCTGTCAGGCGTCCTCCGGATCCGAGGGGAACGCACTGTTGGGGTTACCGCACTGGAAGAACTTCATGCGCTTGCAAGAGCGCAAGAAGACTAATCCAGCAAGGATCAAGTTGCTCAACAACCACCGAGCTCGCGCCAGTGTGGCTCATCCTATGCACCTCGTGTGCAACCAAGCGGCAACACCGACATTCCCGTCAAAGTCGTCCAAATCGATTCTGATGCCACTCAGACTACCCGTATATCAGGAGGTCTGATTGATAAATAGGAACTCGTGCTCGTCACTTTTCTCCGGGCAATGTCAGGTGTTTGCATGGCAACCGTCACAAATACCTAGGATCCGCAGGGAGATGATCGAGTACCGTTTGAAGATATACCCCGATGCACGGCCTATACAACAGAAGCCCCAGAAGCAATCCGTTGAGTGGCAAAACATCATCAGACAAGAAATCAGAAAGTTGCTTGACGCTGGATTCATCCAGGAGGTTCATCGTCCACGTTAGCTGTCAAACCCAGTTGTTGTACCAAAGGCCAGCGGGAAGCTTCGGATGTGCATCTACTATACTACACTAAATAAGGCATCTCAAAAAGACCCCTTTCCACTACCAAAAATATATCAAATAGTGGATTCTACCTCCGGGTGTGAACTATTGTGTATCTTAGACGTTTATTCTGGATATCACCAAATTTCAATGTCCTAGGAAGATAAAGAGCAACCGCCTTTATCAGAGTAGATGGGTTGTATTGTTAATTCCTTTTGGTCTTAAAAATGTTGCCTCTACTTTAGTGCAAGCCATGCACAAATCTTTTGGGCAGCTGATTAGGGACCTGGTAGAAGTCTACGTCAATGACATCATTGTTAAGGTGAAGAACAAAGACGCACTCCTTGACAATCTCCAATCTGTCTTTGACAAGATGCGCCTGACGCACGAAGCTTAACCCGAACAAGTGTGTCTTCGGGGTTAGCTCCGGAAAGCTCCTTGGTTTCTTGGTGACTCACCGAGGAATTGAAGAAAATTCGGCCAAGATCAAAGACATCGAAGAGATGTGTCCTCTAGCCCGTATCAAGGATGTCCATAAGCTTACTGGGTGTCTAGCTTCGCTCAGCCGGTTCATCTCAAGGCTGGCAGAGTGGGCGCTTCCCTTCTTCAAAATGCTGAGGAAGCTCGGACCATTCCATTTGTCTGAAGAAGCAGAGAAGGTGTTCCAATAGCTCAAGCAACTCCTTACAACACTACCAATTATGTTAGCTCCAGAGCCTGGTGAGCCTCTTCTGCTTTACATCGCTGCAACTACGGAGGTTGTCAGCATGGTTCTGGTCCCGGAAAGACCAGAAACTTCTTCAACTCAAGAGCTTAGACCCCTCCGGGAGGGTCCGGAGCTACCTGAAGGCGAGTATGGGTCCTAGCCCTCAGGCACGGATCCTAAAGTCAATATGCTTATGGTTCAACCTCCCTCATCCGAGGGAGTACTAACTCAAGAAGAAGATCCTAACCCCTCCGGGAGGGTCCGGGTTGATGAAGAGGGAGATCTGGAGCCCTTCGGGAGGGTCCGGGTTGGTGAAGAAGAAGCTCCAGACCCTTCCGGGAGGGTCCGGACTGTCCAGCAGCTGGTGTACTTAATCAGCGAAGTACTTCATGATGCCAAGACTCGGTACATTGAGGTGCATAAGTTGCTGTACGCAGTCCTTATTGCCTCAAGGAAGCTTCATCACTATTTCCAGACCCACAAGATATCAGTTCTAACCTCTTTTCCACTACGAGCTATTTTACATAATCCCAATTCAACGGGAAATATCGCCAAGTGGGCTGCGGAGATGTCAGAATTTGATCTCGAATTCCTGCATCGACATGCAACCAAGAGTTAGGCGCTGGTTGACTTTGTGGTAGAGTGGACACCTTCTTCATCGACTGCAGGGGGCCTCGATGAGCAAAAGCCAAAACCTAAGGTCCCAGTGTTCAATAAGCCTCAATGGATTCTCTACTTTGATGGCTACATGCAGCAGCAGGGGGCCGAAGCTGGGATCCTTCTCCTCGCCCCGACCGGGAAGAAGGTCAAGTACATGGTGCGCCTCAACTTCAAGGCAACCAACAACATGGTGGAGTATGAAACTCTCATCTTCGGACTCAAGGTGGCGCTATCATATGGTGTCCGACAGCTCTTGGTGAAGGGTGACTTGCAACTCATCATCAAACAAGTCAAAGATGAATGCAGTTGCAATAACCCTCAGCTTGCTGCTTATCTACTTGAAGTCCAGAAGTTGTAGGACTTCCACGTCATCGACCTCTGCTATGTCTACTGTCTCAACAATGTTGAAGCCGACGACCTCTGGACGAAGGCTTCAACTGGGGCTCAAGCACCAGATGGGGTTTTTGTCAGGAGATTATCAGCACCTGATGCTCAGCCTACCAAAGTGAGTAATGGGGGCGAGACCAGCACCCCGAAGCTGGGGGTCCTGGTGGCTCAATTTCCATGGCATCCACCAAGGATCGTAGGCGCTACAGAAAGCTCCGAGCAACCAAGCACGCGAGATCCATAAGCTCAAGTCAGTCCTGGTGCATGGATCTCGGAGGTCCAGGACTACTTGAAAGACAATATCCTTCCTGAAGAAGGTGTATCCGCAGAGCGAATTCTTAAATTGGCTAAAAGATACACGTTGGTCGAAGGGGATCTTTACCAATGTGGTTCCAACGGCATTCTAATGTGGGGCATTTCCCAAGAAGAAGGTTGCGAGCCCCTCGTAGAGATCCATGGAGGCCAGTGCGAGAACCATGCGTCATCCCGCACGCTAGTCGGTAAGGCCTTCTTGCATGGTTTTTACTGGCCTATGGAACTCCAGGATGCAGTCTAGCTGGTCAAGAAGTGTGAAGTGTGCCAGTTCCATGCGAAGCAAATTCGCACACTGGCACAATCATTGCACATGGTACCTCCCACATGGCCATTCACTGTGTGGCGGATGGACATTTTAGGACCTTTCCCAAAAGCCGCTGGAGAGTACTGGTTCTTATATGTCACAATCGACAAGTTCACAAAGTGGCCTAAAGCAACTCCAGTTGTCACAATCAATAAGCAATCTGCCATCAAGTTCTTGAAGTCCATTGTTTGCTGATTTGGAGTTCCAAACAGAATCATCACTAACAACGAAACCCAATTCACGAGTGCACTATTCCAAGAATACTGCGAAGACCTTGGCATATCAGTCAGCTACACGTCAGTAGCTCATCCGACAAGTAATGGCCAAGCTAAAAGAGCAAACACAGAGATACTCAAGGGACTCAAGACTCGCACTTAAAGAAACATGGCGCCAACTGGATAGAAGAGCTTCCGTCTGCATTGTGGGCGAGCCAGACAACATCGAGCCGGGCGGAGAGACACCCTTCTTTTTGGTGTACAGAACTGAGCGGTCCTTCCTCCGAATGTCACCATGGGTTCTCTCTGGATCTAGACCTTTGATGAAGCCACGCAGGACCAGCTCCAGTGTGAAGACCTAGCCTCGTTGGCGAGGCAAGGTGCCAAGCAGTTGTCTGAAATGCTCGCTACCGCCAGGCTCTCCAGCGCTATCACCAAACGTATGTGCGCAACCGGCAGTTGGAAAAAGGCGATCTGGTGTTGTGGTGAATACTTACTAGAGAAGGGATGAACAAACTTTCTACCAGGTGGGAAGGTCCTTTCTGAGTCATCAAAGTTTCCTATCCCGGATGCGTCTGCTTGGCAACAGAGCATGGGACACCACTTCCCAATCCATGGAACATTGAGCACCTTTGTATGTTCTACACTTAGTTACACAAAGGTGAGTTTGTATTTGTATAAAATGTATTTCATTTAGTCTATGAACAGAGTCAGGTTGGTCCTAGATCAAAAGCACACTTAACTTGGTCTTGTACTTTAGGTGTGTCTTTACCTTCCCTAGGTTAGTACAAGATGAATAACACACTTAACTTGGTCCTGTACTTTAAGTGTATTCTTGTGTCCCCTATTATTAGGACCTATAATAAGATACATTTATGTGCAAGAAGACTCTACGTGCGTTAATTTTGCGCAAGCTCATTATTTTTATTATCTTTTACCTTCTTGTCAATAGCAATTTTGTGCAATCCACTTGAAATTTTGTCCTAGAGATTCACGTGATATATAAGTTTTATTGGTAATCTTCTATTTGATCTTAGTATTACTAGATGCTCTACTCGCTTGAAAACTAAAGCCAATGACTAGTCTGGAGTGCGCTATCAACTTAGCCGGGTCCAGCACCCTAAGTACGCCACTCTACCTATTTTGGTGGGTCTCAGTAAGGCGGGTTAAGAAAGCATTCGGATCTATGGAAGGTCAATAAATATAATTATGTTGTCACAGTGAATTTGTCAGGATCTAAAATTCATAGAAGGATAATAAGCCGTAAACGAGCTATAGGCAAGAGGATGAATTTTGCTGCTTTTCTTGTCTCATGCGCAGGAGAAATGGACAATTGATAGCAATATCGACGATGATGTTGGATGTTGTCGAAGATACTAAGGTCCGACAACCCCAGGGGGCCCGCCGTCAACGTTCTACGTGTTGACAATGGTTGCTGTTGAAGCAAACATAGCTCCGACAACTCCCAGGGGGGCGGCCGTCAACATTTTACGCATTGATAGTGGGCGCCGTTAAAGCGAACAAGCTCTGACAACCACCAGGGGACCGCCGTCAACATTTTACGCATTGACAGTGGGCGCTGTCGAAGCATCCAAGCTCCGACAACCCCCAGGGGGCCATCGTCGACATTCTACGCGTTGATAGTGGGCGCGTCGAAGCATCCAAGTTCTAACGACCCCGAGGGGGCTGTCATTGACATTATATGCGTTGTCAGCGGGCGCTGCCGAAGCATCCAAGCTCCGATAACCCCTAGGGGGCCCTCAATCGACGTTCTACACATTGACAATCGGTGCCGTCGAAGCATCAAGCTCCGACAACCCCCAGGTGGTCCACTGTCGATGTAACAAAGGGTCCTAGGAGATTTTAGAAGTAAGACTCGGACCTTGGAGCTATCATGCTGGCTACAGGTTCAGAGCAATCAAGCTTTCAAGACATTGTCAAATTCCTTATGGTTGATGTCCTCAATCAACTTAGCACATCTACCAGGGGGGGCAACCAGATAAAGAGCAATGTATTGAAGACAAAAATAGAATATAAAAGTATTTCATTCATTCAAAATTTGAGATTTACAAGGTGAAGGTAAAGAAATAAAGGTACTAGCTACTGGAGTCCATCATGAAGAACGAACCAACTTTCTTGGCGGCTTCTTGGACGTTGTCCTGGGTAGCTTCCTCCTCCTGGCCGATGGGTCCTTCGACCATTGGAGCTAGAGACATCAATGGGTCTCAGCTTCAGAAGCATGTTAGCACATAATCTACGACGTTCTTAGCCAGAGACTTCCCTTCAGTCTCAATCTAGTCAATGACCACATCTCCCAGTGCATTCAACTTACCACTGGTAGAGTTAAGCGCCACCAGTGCCTTGTCCATCTCTGGCTCCGGATCAGCCGGTTGGACCGGACTAAACCTAAAAGGTACTCGAGCTTCATTCGCCCGTTTGAGGAAGTCCCAAACCTGCGGGGAATCAATCGCTCTTGCACATCGGAGCTCCTCTAGTGACTTCCATGCAGAAGAGAGCTTCGTGGAACCCTCTTTTGAGAACGATCGACCTCCTTGGCGTGCTGCTAGATCCGTTCAGCCAACAATTTCTCTTGGTCAGCGATATGCTTCTCTCGGAGGTGTATGCAGCCTCGCCTTTCTTCAAGGTACTTCTCCTATGCCTTCACCTTATCCTCCTTGCCAGAGACAACACTTTCTCTCTTGCTGACTTCCTCCCCTACCAGCCACACTCGGTGCTTCTCTTGTTCGCACAAGTACTTGAATTTTTCCATGCGGTCAGCCATGTTCTGCTCGCCGCATGCAGCTTCTAAGAGAGTTCATCCTCCTTCCGTTGGACCTTATCCTCTCTATTTTGGAGTTCATCCTCCTTATTGTCCAATTCTTCCTGACGTTTGAGGAGCTGTTCCCTCCCAACGTTGAGACTCTTTGAGCGGCTTTCAGCCACTTCATTGTCCCTCTGAGCATGCTCGTAGATCTCTTGGGTCTTCTTATCGAGGGCTTTTATAGCAGCCTCTCGTTCATCCAGTGCCTTGTTGAGGCATGACTGCCGAGCCTTCTCTGACGCCACCCACTTCTTCTGGTCCGCAAGCTTGGACTACTTCAGCTTTGTCTCCAAATATAGCTTTTGGTGCCAATGCCTCAGCATGGCGCGCTCTTTTTCTAAAGACTTGTGCTCGTAGTCAAAGGCAAGTTGGACCTGACGAAGGCTGGAGCAGGCATTATCAATCGACAACACAAGAGGGATTGGCTTCGGGCCAACTTGGGGTTCGTCCTCCGGTTCCGCTGGGTCTTATAAATCAGTTGCCGGAGCCCATGGCACGAGCATGGACTCCAACAGCTCTACATCGATAGGCAGATCTCCAGAAGTTCATCTATCTCCGGTGCTGATAAGGAAGCTCTCGCAGCCTGATCTTCAGCCAATGATGCAGGCGAAGAAGGTCCTCTAGCCGAATCGTCAGCCATTGGTGCAGGAGAAGAAGTTCCTGCAGCTGGATCATCCACAAATGGCTGTGTCACCTCCGGAGCTGATGTCGGAGTTTCAACCGCAGCTTATGAAGTCTCCAGCACTAATGCCTGTACCTCCGGTGCCCATTCCAGAATAGTTGGCACTAGCGTCAGTACCTCCGGTGCTAGCTCCAGAGCAGTTGAAGCTTGGTCCAGCGCAACTGCGACCTCTTCATCAACTGCTGGTACCGAGGTCGTCTCGGTGCTAGCAAGCACCGGAGGTGCAGTGTTGATTGCCTGAACCACCGGAGGAGCCCTTTCCACAGTGGTGGCTCCAGACGATGAGACCTCTGCGGCCGAGGCGCTAGCGGCACTACAAGAATCCCGATGATTTGCGATGGTCAGGGCCGTTGCAAATAAGGTAAAAACCGTCGCAAATAAGCTATTTGCGTCAGTTTCTGGCCGTTGTAAATAACATGTTGCAATTAAGCTTATTTGCGATGGCCACCATCACAAATAATGCTATTTGCGATGACCGGCACTGGCCATCGCATGTTGCTGCCAGGGGGCGAGTGGGCCCCAAACATCAATTTGCAATGGCCAGGCTATCGCAATTAAGGTCCTATTTGCGACGGCCTGGTCGTCGCAAATAATTCCAGCCGATGGGCCCCCCAGGCCATCTGGCGGGACCCATGCGGCCTTTTGTGACAGCCTGGCCATAGCAATTAAAGCCCTATTTGCGACAGCCAGGCTCAGGAAACAGAAGGCTCGCCAGCCCAAGGCTGGCTGGCTGAGGGCAGGCCCACCGAAGGGTAGCCAAGCTCAACTGGCGTCATAGCCTCTAAGTCAGTCGATGAGGACTACAACATTCAAATGATTCATAATTAAGTTTAATTGGAAATTGAATTTGAAAAATTTATCAAAAACGAGTGAAATTTACCTGCGATGAAGCTCTAGAGCTACTCAGAACGTGCCCCAGCAGCTGAGAGCATCTGCTCCCGGTCGACGAGGCACCAACGAAAGCGTCCTCAGGTCTAGAGGGGTAGAACCCCCTTGTCGGCGGCACCTTCTTACCCTTCTTTGACGCCAAACTGTTTTAATAGATGATCAGAAAACATGCAAATAATATATACAAAATTCATATTACTATCTTCATGAAAACATTACTTGTAATCACTTTCAAAATTCATCAACATCATTATCATGTGCCATACTCCTTAAACCAGCCCAACGATCTTCCATCGTGCCATGTTCTAATTTCCGTTTTCACATATCATCCTGCTCCACATCTTCAACATCTTCAACATCTCCAACTAATTGATCGAGTCCTTCACCAAGCTCGACGATAAAAGTGTGTGGCAACTTTTCTTCTTGGTACACTTCTTCAATGTCTTCGCTATCATGGTAACTGTCAGTACCCTGCATACCGGGTACCCCATGATACTGCAAGAAGTACAAGAGAGTTCCACCTGTCATAGTTTAAGGTTCCCTCAGGCCCCACATGTCACACGACACTAGACCCAACTTCCTCATATGGGTAGCTCCGGGACTGCCACGTGTAATATAAGACCAGAGCTGAACTCCCAACAGAGGGAAGCTCCAGAGTTGACATGTGGATAATAACCCCAGACCTAACCCCCAGTAGAGGGAAGCTCTAGTGGCGCCATGTGTATAACAGCTCCGAACCCATCTCACCGCAAAGGGAAGCTCCGGAGCTGCCACATGTGGATTCTCCGGACCTTACACCAACTGGAATATTGGCGAATCTCCAACAGCATGGACATTCAAGCGACAGTTAAAGTGGCAGTTACAAGATCTGATAATGTGTTATTAATGCTATATTAATGACACACGATTAGTGGGTTGTTAATGGGTGTAACGCTGCCATTAAGGCACTTTGTTGCACTGTTAATCACTCTTAATACTCGTAGACCATGTATTAGGCTCTTAATATGCCAGGGCCACATGACAGGCCAGGCAAACATTGTAACGGTCAGTCCTTAGACTATAAAACGATTGCGCCACATGGTACAGAGGGGATCTGATCCAAGCTCAGACACACACAAGTTATATAGAAACACTCAATATAAAACACACACCTCGTGGAGTAGGGTATTACGCTCAGGTGGCTCGAATCACGTAAATCCTCTGTGTCATCATCTTGTTCCTGATCTCCACGCACTCAAACCAATACAAGAACCTCCGCGGGCTACATTTAGTAGTACCGGGGGAAGTGTCTTTCAACCACTTCGACATTTGGCGCGCTAGGTAGGGGGGCGCCTGAGATCACGAGATGGTGAACTCCGCCGCAGGATCTACCACGGCAACCACGCTGAACAGCTTGCTGGAGGCAATCCCTCCAACATGCAGCAGCCAGCAGGCGCCGTTGTTCCGACAGGCATCATGCCACCAACACCACCATATGCCCCAGCAAACAATGCTGGACAGCAGGATAGGGTACATGTGTCGGTCACGACAATGGCAAACAACAATCTCGAGAATGCGCTAATTGATGTGCGAACTCTATTGGAGCGCCCACCAGCGCCCGGAGCACCTCAAGGTGTAATGGAGCAGTGGCGTGCTGATGTGCAACTTCCGGTTGCAGCCGCAGCTGATGCCATCAGCAACCAAGGTCCTCCCCCTTCGGGCAGGCAACAGCTCAACATAGGACCTTGTCTGGAAGACTTGGTCCTCACGTGTCACAGCACTGACAGCATGCTACATCCCAGCAGGTGACTTCGCTGCCTTCTGGGGCACGACGCAACCACACCCTCACTAGGCTCTTAACTCATGACCTGCAGTCAGAACTTGATCCCTGTTACTGGCAGTAGGACGACCGCGTCCATATTGAGCATGCTCGCGAGAGTCAAGATACAACCCTGCTCCTCAGGGAGTAGGGGGAGGCTGTTCTGCCCTTGCCATGCACTTATGCATGGTCAGATGGCCACAAAAGTTCTGGCCTGATTTGCCGGAGAAATTCGACAGGACTGCCAACCCCGCCGAGTTTCTTCAAATCTACTCCACTGCTATACTTGCGGCCGTGGGCAATGAGGCTGTGATGGCCAACTACTTCCCAGTGGCATTAACTGGGACTGCTAGGTCATGGTTTATGAGCCTCGTGCCTAACTCCATCAACAGTTGGGCGGAGTTATGCCAACAGTTCACTGCCAACTTCGGGAGTTCATACACCCGACCCGGTACTGAACTGGACTTGTTTGTTATGAAGCAAACAACAGGGGAATCTCTGTGATCCTTTATCCAGCAGTTTTCTCAGGTACGCAATACCATCCCCTCAATCTTGAGCGCTTCTGTTATCGTTGCATTCAGACAGGGCGTTCAAGACAAAAAGATGTTGGAGAAGCTGGCGACCAAAGAAGTCACCAGCGTCACGGAACTCTTCAGCTTAGCAGACAAATGTGCCAAAGCTGCGGAGGGACGTGAGTTGCACTCCAAACCACCTCCGGAGGCCAACAGGAAACCCTCCAAGACTGAAGCCGCTACATCCGGAGGTGGCAAAAAGAAACAAAAGTACAACGGCAAAAAGAAGCCATTAGCCGGTGCACCTACTGCTGCGGCTGCCGCAACTCCGGGTGGTCGGCGGCCACGTCTAGAGAAACGACCTCGACCATTGTCAGAAGACGGCGGCGGCTCCAAAGTGTGGTATCTAATCCACAAGACGGACGAGCACAGTCTGCAATAATGCCGAGAGGTCCAGAACCTTGTCGAGCGCTAAAACAAATGCCGAGAAGAAGCTCCTTTCCGCCAGCCGAAAGGAAAACATAAAGTCGATGAAGCTCCGGCTGAAGAGTTGCTAGGCTTTCACGACCACAAGAAGGTTCTGAAGGCTGTCTACAACATCGTCGACGATGAGTCCAACGTCTCTGACAACGAGCGTCGGAAGACCCTAAACACCATTTATGGTGGTTATTGGGACATTACCTCTCGCCGCATCCTCAAGACAATGCGGCAGGACATGGCTTTTGCAGCTCCCACCGCCAGGGCGGAGCCTCATCGGAAGTGGATGGACACTTCCATCACTTTTGATGCTTTGGGATGCCCCCGTAACATGATCCGAGCTGACCAAATCCCGTTGATGGTGTCTCCGACCATTAACAATGTTCAACTCCACCATCTATTGGTGGACAGAGGTGCAGGGCTGAACCTCATAAGCTTTGAAGGCTTTGTCAAGCTCCAGCTCCGACCTTTGGACCTTCGCCCCTCCCGACCTTTTTCTGGTGTAGGTCTGGGAGCCATTACCCCTCTCGGCTCCATCATACTCCCAGTGACCTTCGAGACTCAGGAGAACTACATAACCGAGAAGCTGGTCTTCGACGTGGCGCAGATCAGTTTACCTTTCAATGGCATACTGGGCAGGCCTAATTTTTATAGGGTCATGGCCGCCGCCCCTATGGCTACTTGGTGTTGAAGATGCCAACACATTCGGGCGTTCTCCGAATCCGCGGGGATCGCACTGCAGGAATCACTACATTGGAAGAATTCCATGCGCTTGCTACAGCGCAGGAGGAAGCATTCGGTAAAGAGCTAGCTGCGAAACCTTCGAGCTCTCGTCATCGAGGCTCAACCTCTGCACCACGTGTGCAAACAAGTTGCAACACCGACGGTCCCGTCAAAGTTGTCCAAATCGGTTCTGATGCTGCTCAGACCACCCGTATATAGGGAGGTCTGAACAACAAATCGGAACTCACGCTCATCACTTTCCTCCGGGCGGATGTCAACGTGTTTGCCTAGCAACCATCACAAATGCCTGGGATCCCTAGGGAAGTGATTGAGCACAATATGAAGATTTATCCCAACGCACGGCCTGTACACCAAAAGCCCCGGAAGCAATCAATCGAGCGGCAAAACTTCATCCGACAGGAGATCAAGAAGGTGCTCGAAGCTGGTTTCATCTGGGATGTTTCATCTAAAATGGCTTGCAAACCCAGTCGTGGTACCCAAGGCTGGTGGGAAGCTTTGGATTTGTATCGACTACACCACCTTAAATAAGGCATGTCCAAAGGATCCATTTCCCCTACATAGGATAGATAAGATAGTGGACTCCACCTCTGGGTGCGAGCTATTGTGTTTCTTAGATGCATATTCTAGATATCATCAGATCCATATGTCTAAGTAACATGAAGAGCATACTGCCTTCATAACAGTAGATGGATTATATTGTTATATTGCCATGACCATTGGTCTTAAAAATTCTTATTCAACTTTTGTGCGAGCTATGTACAAAACATTTGGAGAGCTAACTAGAGACTTAGTGGAGGTGTACATCGATGACATTGATGTGAAGATCAAGAACAAGGAGTCACTCCTTGACAGTTTGCAAGCCATCTTCGACAAGCTGTGCATCACGCGCACCAAGCTGAACCCACACAAGTGTATCTATGGGGTCTGCTCCGGGAAACTCCTTGGTTTCTTGGTGACTCACCAAGGAATAGAAGCAAACCAGGCAAAGATCAAGTCTATAGAAGACATGCGGCCTCCAGCCCGCATCAAGGACGTCCAAAAGCTAACTGGATGTCTAGCTGCACTCAGTCGGTTCATCTCAAGACTGGCAGAGTGGGCGCTATCGTTCTTCAAACTATTGAGGAAGTCTGGACTATTTCATTGGTCTGAAGAAGTAGAAAAGGCACTTCAAGAGCTGAAGCAGCTCCTCACCACACTACCGATCTTGGTAGCTCTAAATCCTGGTGAGCCTCTACTGCTTTACATTTCTGCAACTACGGAAGTTGTAAGCATGGTCCTGGTCGCGGAAAGACCAGAGCCACATCTAGTTCAAGAGCCTAGACCCCTTCGGGAGGGTCTGGAGCTACCTGAAGGCGAGGCTTGGTCCCAGCCCCCAGACACGGTTCTTCAAGACAGAGTGCTACAAGATCAACCTCTCTCATCTCAAGGATTTTTAGCTATTGTTCAAGAAGATCCGGACCCATCAGTAAAGGTCCGAGTTGAACACGAAGAAGATCTGGACCCCTCCGGGAGGGTCCGAGAAGCTCAACAAGAAGGTTCAAACCCCTCAGGGAGGGTTTAGGTCGATGGAGAGGAAGCTCTGGGCTCTTTTGGAAGAGCCCGGATGCTTCAGCACCCAGTGTACTTCATCAGCAAAGTACTCCACGACGGCAAGACACGTTATATTGAGGTGCATAAGCTGCTTTATGCAGTTCTTATTGCATCAAGGAAGCTTCACCATTATTTCCAAGCCCACAAGATATCAGTGGTACCCTCCTATCCATTGCACGCTATTTTGCATAACCCTAATTCAACTGGGAACATCGCAAAGTGGGCAGCGGAGCTGGCTGAGTTCGATCTCGAATTCATGCCACGACAAGCAATCAAGAGTCAGGCATTGGCTGATTTCATGGCGGAGTGGACTCTGTCTCCATCAAACCCTGGGGGCCTTAGTGAGCAGAAACCGGAACCCAAGGTTCCGATATTCATCGAGCCTCACTGGACTCTCTACTTCGACAACTCCATGCAGAAGTAGGGGGTCGAAGCTGGAATCTTTCTCCTCGCTCCAACCAGAGAGAAGGTAAAATATATGGTTCACCGTGACTTCAAGGCAACCAACAACATGGCGAAGTATGAAGCTCTCATCTATGGGCTCAAGGTGGCACTATCCTACGGTGTCAAACAGTTGTTGGTGAAGGGCCATTCGCAACTCATCATAAAACAAGTCAAAGGTGAATGATGCTGCAAGAATCCACCATGTTCACCTCCACCTCCATAAAGATTTCAAAGTCTTATATCTCCACCATGTTCAGCGTCTTCACAACGCTAAAGCTGACGAACTCTCGATGAAGGCTTCCAGAGCTCCAGCTCCTAACAGAATCTTCGTTCGGAGGTTATCAGGACCAACAGCTCAGCCTATTGAACTGAGCGAAGGGGGCAAGACCAGCACCTCCAAGCTGGCAGTCCCGGTGGCCCTGTTACCATGGCATCCACCAAGGGTCGTAGGTCCTGCCGGAAGCTCCGAGCAACCCAACACGCAAGACTCAGAAGCTCAAGTTAGCTCCGATGCATGGATCTGGGATATCCGGAGCTACTTGAAAGACAACGTCCTCCCTGAAGATGGTGTATCCACTGACTGGATCATCGGGTTGGATAAAAGATACACACTGGTAGAAGGGGATCTCTACCGGTGTGGTGCCAATGGCGTCCTAATGCGGTGCATTGAATGGGAAGAAGGTCGCGAGCTTCTCGTGAAAATCCACGGAGGTGAGTGTGGGAACCGCGCATTTTCCCGCACGTTGGTTGGTAAAGCCTTCCGGCGTGGCTTTTACTGGCCTACAGAACTCCAGGATGCAGTCGAGCTAGTGAAAAATGTGAACCATGCCAGTTTCACGCAAAACAAATTCACACACCGGCTCAATCACTTCAAATGATACCTCCTACGGCCATTCGTTGTGTGGGGTACAGACATCTTGGGACCATTCCCAAAAGTCATTGGAGGTTACAGGTTCCTGTATGTCGCCATCGACAAGTTCACCAAGTGGTCAGAAGCAACTCCGGTTGTGACAATCAACAAACAATCATCAATCAAGTTCTTGAAGTCCATAATATGCAGATTTGGAGTTATGAACAAAGTCATAACTGACAACAGAACCCAATTTACAAGTCCTGCATTTCAAGAATATTGTGAAGATCTCGGCATTCAAGTCAGCTACGCATCCGTAGCTCACCCAGCAAGCAATGGTCAAGCCGAAAGTGTAAATGCAGAAATTTTAAAAGAACTCAAGACGCGCATGTATGAGCGCTTGAAAAAGCATGGAGCCAACTGGATCGAAGAGCTTCCGTTCGCACTGTGGGCAAGCACGACTACACCTAACCGGTCAACTAGAGAGACACCCTTCTTCTTGGTGTACAGAGCTGAAGCAGTCCTTCCTCCGGAGGTCGCCATGGTGTCGCTCTGGGTCCAGACCTTCGACGAAGCCGCGCAGCACCATCTCTGGTGTGAAGACCTTGACCTCGTCGACGAGGGGAGGTGCCAAGCAGCTGTTAGGAGTGCACGCTATCGCCAAGCACTCCGTTGCTATTATCAAAGGCATGTGCGCAATCGACAGCCCGAAGAAGGCGATCTGGTGCTGCGGAAAATACTAACTCGCGAAGGGATGAACAAACTTTCCCCCAGCTAGGAAGGTCCCTTCCGAGTGATCAAAGTATCCCATCTCGGATGCGTTCGCTTGACAACTGAGGATGTGACCCCGCTTCCTAATCCTTAGAACATCGAGCACCTCCGTAAGTTTTATACTTAGAATCACGGAGGTGAGTCCGTAATTACACACAATGTATGTTATAGAGTCAATATACAAAACTGGGTAGGTCCTCCGGGAGAACATCCGGACCCCTTCGCGAGGGTCTGGGAAGTTCAAGTAACACTTGATACAGTCATAGCACTAAAAGTGTAACTACCCGCCCTGGGTTAGTACAAGATGTATAGCACACTTAGCTTGGTCCTGTACCCTAAGTGTGTCCTTGTCTACCTTGTAATCTGGACCTATAATGAAAGACGTTGTTCTGTGAAAACAGACTCCACATGCATTTATTTTTGTACAAGGCTCGATATATCAAATTATTATTTTTAACCTTCTTGTCTATAATGAAGTTGTGCAATTCTTTTTAAGTTTTAGTCCAAGTTATTTATATGTGTTACAAGTTATATTGTTAGTCTTTTGGATTTGAACATTGTTGCATAGTCTGCTTGCCTGAATGCTAAGACAACATAGGTCTGGAGTGCGCTATCGACTTAGCCTCTTCCTGCACCCTAAGTACGCCACTATACCTACACCCCAGCAGGCCTCAGTAGGGTGAGTACTAAAAAAGCATACAGGTCTGGAAAGATTACATAAATATGCTTGCTATTATATTGAGTTTCCTCGGATCTAAAACTAAAACAAGAATGATAAGTCAGAAACAATTTATAGATAAGAGGACGAATTTTACTCTTTTTTCTTGTCTTTAATGTACAGGAAAAACACGGCGATGGTTGACGATGCCAGAGCTATCAAGCTCCGACAACATCCAAAGGGTCCGCCGTTTATGTTTTACACATTGATAGTGGGTGTCACCGGAGCTACCAAGCTCCGACAACCACAGGGAGCCCACCATCGATGCAACAAAGGGTTTCTGGAAGTATCAGATTTAAAGACTTCAGACCTAAAATCTACAAACTCGAAGCGCACAAGTCATCAATATAATATTAAAAACATTTTGGTACATGTTCACAACCAAATTGTGCACATCTACCAGGAGGCCAACAAGTCAGAACGCAGTATATTGAATACAAAGTGAAATTCATGGAAGAAAGAGTTTAGTATATTGAAGACAAAGTTAAATTCATGGTAGAAAGAGAGGATTTCATTAATTCAAAGTACAAGATTACAAAATTGGGATTACAGCAAAGGGCAAAAAGAAAAGACATAGCTACTGGAGGATCTAAGTCCTATGGAAAAAGGAAGCAACCTTCTCAGCATCCTCTTGGACACTAGCTTTGGCGGCATCCTCCTCTTCAGCAATGAGTCCTTCAAAGACTGGATCAAGAGAAAATTGGGGGTCTCGACTTTTGTAACATGCCAAGACATACTCGGCGACGCTTTTGGCTAGAGATCTCACCTCTGTCTCCAGTTGAACAGCGATGACATTACCCATTGCATCGAGTTTGCTGCCAACTGAGCCAAGTGCCACCAGCATCTGGTCCAGCTCCTGTGTTGGGTCCTCCGGGCGTAATGGAGTGAAGCCTAGAGGCACAAGGGCCCTGTCCGCACGTCGTAGGAAATCCCACGACATCAAGGATTCAGTCACCCTCGAGCTCCGCAGCTCCTCCAGTGACCTCCGAGAGCCGCTAGCTCCGAACTCACCCAAGCGAGGCGTTCAACCGCTTTAGCATGTTGCTGCATATTCTCAACTACTTGCTTTTCACGGTCGGTTAGCTCCGTTTCCCAGAGGTGGATGCGGTTCCGCCGTTCTGCCAGGTCCTTCTACCTGCCACTCACTTTCCCTTCTCTAACAGCAACATCAGCTTCTTGTTTTGAGAGCTCCTGCCCAAGTTTCCAGTACTTCTCCTTTTCTTCCGCACTCCACAGATCCAACTTTTTAGTGCGATCTGCCAAATTTTGCTCAGCCAGAGTCGATTTCTGGCTGAGCTCCTCCTCTCTCTTCAAAACATCCTCCTGCTGTTCCAGGAGCTTCTCTTCTCTCGTATCAAGGTCCACTCGACGCTTCAGGAGGACCTCATTTAATTCCTTAAGGCTTTCGTGTTGCTCATCAGCAGCATCACACCTTTCCTGGGCTTTCTCGAGGATCTCGTTAGAGTTAGCGTCGAGCGCCCAGATGGCGGCTTCCTTCTCTTCCGGCAGCTTGCCCCAGTATTCCATCCGGGCCATTTCCCTCTTGACCCACTCCTTCTGATCAGCAAGCCTCTTCTAGGCAAGCCTAGTCTCAAAATGGATCATGTTTTGCCAATGCATCAAGTTGTGGCGCTCCTCTTTAAGGACCTTGCTCTCATGATCGAAGGCGAGATGAACTTGTCGAAGGCTCGAGCAGGCATTGTCTATGGACAACGCCAAGGGGATAGGCTCCGGACCTGCTGCGGTCATCTCTACTAGTTCCAGGGGATTCTCCATAACAAAAATAGGGTCCCACTCTAAAAGTGAGGTACCCTCAGCTCCTGTGGTACTGGGGCCACCCCCGGTAGCTCTTCGACAGTTGAAGAAGAAGAACGCGCCGGGGGAACTCCTACCTCCAGAGCTGACGCCGAAGGTCCGGTCGCAAGAACTTCAATCGTTGGCTCCGCGGGTGAAGTGCCTGCCTCCGCCTCTTCCTGGCGTTCTGCCTCGGGCATGGGCAGCTGCGGAGTAGTTACTTCTGGGGTGGTCGTCGGGGCTTCACCCGAAGCCATTGCCATCACCGGCTCAGGTGCCGATGCGTTAGCTACTTCTGGCTCAACTGTCGAAGCTTCAAACACTTCTGGCCCGAGGGCTAGAGTTTCAGCTACCTCTGGCTCAACTGTCGGGGCTTTAGCAACTTTCGGCACAAGGGCCGGAACTTCAAGTACCACAAACTCGGTTGCTGGGGCATCAATGACCTCTGGCTCAAGGGTCGGAGCTTGTGGCACCACCGGCCCCGCAAAACCTTCTGCTGCTGGGACCAAAGCCTCTGTAACCTATGGCTCAGACACTGGAGCTTCCGACATCTCCAACTTCTGCACTGGAGCCTCAGCATCTGACGCTGTTGCTGGCGGTGCATCTTCAACTTCTTCCCTGTGGTCTGGCACTACCATGGGAGCTTCTGGCGATGACTCTGAATCCAGATCCACGACAGCTGGCACCAGAGCTGTCGTGACCTCAGCCACTACTGGAGGAGGCACAGGGGTTGAAGCTGGACTTTCCGACCGCACTACATCGGCAGTTGCGACAGAGGCCGGAAATTTAGACTCCGACTTTGATGCCCTACAGTCAAAAAATTGGGAGATTCAAAACATGACAAAAATTACAGTGGCATATCAAGGTGAAAAAGCAAAGCTTAACTTGGGAAGCTACCGCACCAGTCGGCGCGAAACCTCTTCGTCGGAGGCTCGGAGCCGGAGCTTGCCGTGGTTGGCACAGAGGGAGCTCCAAAATGTTGCCCGGAGCCTGTCGTCATCGTTGGTGTTGCCCCAGCTAAGGTCTTTCTTGGCTGGTAAGAACCTCCAGACCTGGAGCCCCTCGCTAGCAACGGGACCGAAGTCTACTGTCCAGAACTGGCGCCTCTTGAGGACGCTTGCACCGAAGGAGGTGTAGCAGCAGAAGATCTCCCTCGTCGGGGAGAAGGGGCACTTATATATGGAGCAGGCCTGACAGACCTCCTATCAGCATGCTTCAGTTTTCTCTTCCGGCTGGAAGATTCGCCTGGCTCCTTGCCCTTGCCCTTGCCAACGTCTTCAACCCTCTGGCTCGGAGCAGGGGCGACCACCTCCTCGGAAGCTCCAGAGATCACAACCCTGGAGGACTGGCGTTTTTCCACCTCACCAAGCTCATCTAGATCTGACATCTTCCTCCGAAGCTCCCTGCCGATCTCTGGAATAATGTTCAAAGGCAGGAAAGCAGCTGGCGGGGCTAAGGTGTCATCGTTGACAAGCCCATGTTGAAATTTCTTGAGATTAAACTTCAAAGCTTCATCATCTAAGTTGGATTTCAAACCGGTTTCAACCCGTTCATCATCCATCATGCTGTTAAAAGCCCAAGCAAGCTTCTCCCTCCTCCTCAACGGAGCCCACCTGTTTACCAAGAAATTTCCAAATACCATCTGGGCGGTCACACCACCCTCCACACACTTTCAGATCCTAGTCAGGACAGGGTTGAATGCATCCGACAGCTTTGGAACTACATTCCAGGCATCGATGTTGATGTTGGGGAGTCCTTGGGGCAGCTCCAACCCGTCATGCTCCTCCACTGCAATGACAACCCAATCTTTCTTCCTGTCGTTCCATTTGCCAGAGGGGAATGACTTCAGGTACTTGAAGGGATAGTTCTTGCGCTTCACAAAGTAATAGTAGCCAATCAACTCAGTCCCTATGCCGGTGGAATGGGTTGTGAAGAAGGTCCGGAATTAGTGGACGCAGGGAGGCACGCCCACCCACATCTCGCAGAAGTGGACGAAAGTGGCCACGAGCAGAAGGGAGTGTGGGCCGAGGTGATGTAGTTGGAGGCTGTAAAACTCCAGCAGCATTAGTATGAAGCTCGAGAATGGTGGGATCAATCCCACCATGGCATACGCCGAAAAGTACAGCATCTCCCCGCGGTGCTCCTTCTTCAACGGGGGCTTGCCGGCGTGGACTAGGCGGTTGAAGGAGTCACTGGACCATCCCATAAAGGTGCAGACCTTCATGAGATTGTCCTTGCTCTGGATGCGGCTCTTGGGAAGACCTAACTCCATCGCAGCAATGTGGAGCGAAAGAGGAGAAAGCTAGGCAAAGTTTTGGAGGCTTTGAGCGCGAGTTTGATCGAAAGCATAAAGAGTCCTCAAACCGCGCGTGCTTTCCTTCTTAAGTAAGCATCCACGATGCTTGGATGGAAACCGCAACGAGAGCAAGTCCACATTACAAAGAACCTACCCCGTCAATGACGAATGGGCCTGAGGCCACCCGACAAAGAGGTCGAGGTTATTACCCCAGGCGAACCATTGTCATGATGGTTGAAGAAAACCCATGAAACCCAAAGGCGGTAGCCTGACAAGGCACTCGGAACCGATACGGTTTTCGTATTGGGAACTGGTGACCTTCAATTGCATGAGATCCGCACTCAAAGATCTCATCTGCCGCATTCAAGACAAGCCACGCGGTGATGGTTTAACCCCAAACCATCGCCCCAACGGCACATCAGAAGACATTTAAAGTTATAGCACTGGAATCAAGGATGGCCCCACCTCCGGTAGAATAATTTAACCCAAAGGGTTTTGTCCTAGAGGTGGGCCCGGGGGCCACTATCGGTACCCTGCGTACCGGGTACCCCATGATACCATAAAAATTGCAAGAAAGTTCCACCTGTTAGAGTTGAAGGTACCCTCAGGCCCCACTTGTCACACGACACTGGACCCACCTTCCTCACATGGGTAGCTTCGGTACTGCCACGTGTAATATAAGACCGAAGCTGAATTCCCAATAGAGGGAAGCTTTAGAGTTGACACGTGGATAATAACCACGGACCTAACCCCCAGTAGAGGGAAGCTCCGGTGCCGCCACGTGTATAGCAGCTCCGTACCCATCTCACCGCGAAGGGAAGCTCTGGAGCTACCACGTGTGGATTCTCCAGACCTTACACCAACGGGAATATTGGTGGATCTTCAACAGCATGGACATTCAAGGGACAGTTAAAGCGGCAGTTACAAGATCTGATTACGTGTTATTAATGCTATATTAATGACATGATCAGTGGGCTGTTAATGGGCGTAACGCTGCCATTAAGGCACTTTATTGCAATGTTAATCACTCTGAATACTCGTAGACCATGTATTAAGCTCTTAATACGCCAGGGCCACATGTCGGGCGAGGCAAATATTGTAACGGTCAGTCCTTAGACTATAAAAGGACTGCGCTGCACGATACAGAGGGGATGTTATCCAAGCTCAGACGCACAGAAGTTACACTAAAACACTCAATACAAAACACACACCCCGTGCAGTAGGCTATTACGCTGAGGCAGCCCGAACCACGTAAATCCTATGTGTCATCATCTTGTTCCTGATCTCTGTGCTCCCAAACCAATACTAGAACCACCGCGGCCTACATTTAGTAGTAATGGGGGAAGTGTTGTTCAACCACTTCGATAGTAACCATCATCCCCAGGAGTATATAACCACTCACGAGGATTCACCTTATAAACCACTCACCAAGCACTGAGCTTTGTGCATGGATAAGGTAGATAACACACTTGTTCCACTTGATGTGCAAGAACAAATGTATCATAACCTCGTAGTCGGTCCTTTTCACTTCCACCATTCCAAATTGGTCTTCTCGAGTTCCATGAGTGCGATCAAACCAGTCACAGTCAAAGAACACAACTTGAAGGGTCTTATTTCCGGTAAAAGTAAATTCAAGGATTTTGTTAATGATCCCTTAACAATCGGTTAAATTCCTTTGAGTGTCAATTGCTCTTGTCACAACACCAGAATTTGATGTTGCCGCGAGAGGACGAAGATCTTCAAAATGGGTTGAACGGAATCGAAAGCAATTTACGTCATATTGACCATAGCTTCTAACATTCACCAATCCATAAGATAGCTGCCGAAAATCTTAATGGACATTGTGAGTCTGACACCGTCAAAAATAATCGTAAGTTAAAATAACACTTCTCTAATAATAATAACTTATAATATATACAAGACGAGAGAGTATTACACAATCTCGAAACCAGGATAGGAAAGTCGACCCTCCATTTATTCCTTTTTTCGCATCCCTTCTACTTTTTTGGCCGTAGGTTGATGCCTATGTGGCCAACATTGTCTGTGGAACTCACTGAACGTGAAAAAACATCTTTTAGAATACATGTATAGCAAAATATGTCGATTAGCATAAATGTAGGACAAACACTTACTCGAAGTATTCCTGCATGCCTTCTATATTTGCGTACATGTAGAGTAAAGCAACAGTTCTGTCATGTTCAGATATCACGTAGGTCGTGTAGCTATCAACGGTGGTGCCTCTCGTTTAAAAAATGGAAAGGTCGCTTAAAGGGGGTGCTTCGTCCACATTGTATCGCATCGCTGAAGTATTGATATTGTTTTATTTTGCAAAGTAGACACTTGAAAAGTATCCTACTTCCTTAAGAGAATATGCTTTAGCGATGCACCCTTCCACCCTTGCCCTGTTGCCAACCATTGGTTTCAGATGTCGTAGCGCTCTTTCAATGCAATACATCCACCTGTATTGCACATGACCACCAAATTTAGCTTCGAATGGAAGATGGATTAGTAGATGTTGCATTGGATTGAAGAAACCTGGTGGAAAAAAATTCCATCTTACATAAAAGTATGGGTATCTCCTTCTCTAACTTATCCATCATCCCTATCTTGATTTCATTAGCACAAAGATGTCTATAGAAATAGCTGAGGTTGGCTAAAACCTTCCACACCGCATCATCTAGATTGCTCCGAAACATAACAGGTAAGAGTCATTCCATTATAATGTGATAATCATGACTCTTCAACCAAGTGAGGTTTCATGTGTTCACATTCACGGCTCGTTTCAGGCTAGCTGTGTAACCATCTGGGAATTTCAATGTTTTCATCCATTTCATAACTTCTTTCTTTTCTTTAGATCGAAGAAAGAAAGAAGCACTGGCTTCCCACCACTTTTAGAGATTTCAAGAGTTGGATGGTGACAAATGTTTGCCAAATCTAGTCTAGCTTTCTAATTGTCTTTCATTTTGCGAGGCATATCCATGCAAGTGCTTATGATAATTTCGCTCATGTTACGCTCTTGATGCATGACATCAATTTTGTGCATTAGAATCAACGACTTCACATACGGTACCTCCCAAAGTCCACATATGTGAGTCCAATTGTGTTCCTCTCCATAACCTACGAAATATCTGTGACACCCGGTTCCGAATATGAACCAAGCGTAACGCATATGTGTACCCAGGAAGTTCATCACACATATACAGTTGCATCACAAACGATATATAGAATTTAACCACGTCTTAACTATTAAATAAGTACTTTATTACAATAATCCAATAGTTCGCGAATGATAAAACTCTAAATAATGCAGCGGAAAATAAACTAAGCAGTACGACTCCAATCCACAGGCAATTGACGGCGGTACGCAACCTAGTACTCCACGTGATCCTCAGGGTACTCCCAATTGTCTCCAGTAGCTGTTGGGGGGGATTGCAAGGGTGAGTACATGTCGTACTCAGCAAGTGTGGAAAGTATGACATGTGGCTTATTCAAATGACGAATGTAATAATGGCTAAGTGCTGAAAAGTACAGTAAAACATTGGAAAAGCATTATACTATGTCTATGTGAAACAATCCCATCGTAACCATCATATTAACAAAATATAAACCATATCCAATTATTGCCAACATCACCATTATCCATGTCCAATTACCATAACTCAAATTCATATCCATGACCATAATCCATAAACCATAACCATTACCAACCCATAACCATAAACCAACCATAACCATCCCAAATCCCAATTCCAACTCTAATCATGTAGGTCATCCAGGCGCTCATAACCGGGAGCACGGCTATCATGATAGTTTTAACACTCTGCAGAGGTTGTACCACTTTACCCACATGTTCGTGATTTCATCACCTTTCGATGACTAAGAAACCTGCATTATGCCATCTCACACTTCCGTAGGTGTGTGGCCAAGAGATCACAAAATAGCCTTTCAAAAGGGACTACTAGTATGTACGGGCCCACTAAGGTTTCACCGGCAGGCTTGAATCTCCATTCTCCCACCCACGGGCCCCCTCGTGTGCCATGCGGATCCCAGGGCAGTCCTTCTCGACTCCCATTCCCCGCGCCATCCAATGGTCCATACCATACTAGTAGCGCTCCTAATTATTCAGCTACGCCGCACCCATACTTGTCCTTGTGGTGGCACTGTTGACCTGGCATATTCTCGCATGAACCGGTCCTTAGATCTAAAGCAAGCAAACCACCATAACATCCAACCCATCCACATACCAGGCTTGCTTAGATCACCCATCGTATTGACCAGTTCACATTAACCATAATATCATTGATGCATAATTAAATGTGTAGTGTTGTTTGCCATCCCAATTAATTAAGCGGAGCAAAAAGGTAAAAACCCTTCCCGACTCTCTACCATATATCCCAGGTGACAAGGGTGGTCAAACAAAACTAGTAAACTTCCTACCATAGGATTCCCATCAAATTGACACAAGCATGCAAGTTCGCAAACAAAACATTTAATAAAACAGGATCAATATGCTTCAAGGACACTTGCCTTGCTCCGGCGGATGGGGTTGCTCAAGCGCCTCAAAGTCTTGATTTTGGAAATCCTCATATGCGGCCTCTTGAGCACGTTCCTCTACGCGTGATCATACATACAGGAAAGTACATACAATTCAATATAATGCACACAAAATAACAACATGCAATGACATGTATGCATGCACAATTCAATAATTAATTTACTACGGTCGTTTATTTATTAGATGCAACTAGTTCATACGTGTTCGTATGAGTTTACGGGGGTTTTAGGGTGGATTAATGCTGCTGAAAATAAAATTATGGTGCAACTAAAATCAATTTACGTCTATTAGATTCAATATGGTCGCTAAAATTCGCATTGGGAACATGACCTACCGTAGATGCGATGGCTTCGATGATCGCGGGATGGGGACGATGCGTAGATGAAGTAGATGCGTCCTCCGGTGGCACGACGACGGCGACACGATGGCGACGACGATCTCCGGCGAATGGTGGGGCTCTCCTCTTTTTCTTCCTCTCCTTCCCCTTTTTTTTCCTGGCGGCGCAGCTCTCTGGTGCCTCCTTTTTTTCTCTGTTCCGGCGGTTTTCTTTCTTCTCTAGGCAGCGGTTGCTTTCTGGGATCGAGGAAACATCCTAGGGCTTCGGTCCTTTTTTATAGGCGCGGTACGGAGTCTCGGAACTGAGTCGGCCAGGGCGTCGAGGCGCGTCGGGAGTCGCGCGCGGGCGCGCGCGTTGCGTCTCGGTCGCGGGAATCGGGGGCGGGAGTCGGCGGGTGGGACCGGGAGCGGTGCGGGGCGCGTGAGGCTCTGCTGGCGTGCGGTACGGCGGGGTCAGGCATCGGGGCGGCGCGCGATGGGACGCGGTACGGGGGATGGGGCCCGGCGCGGGAGGCGGGAGCGGAGGCGGGGTTTTCGGCGGGAATCGGCGGCGGGGCCTAGGTGGGGCGCGTGCGGCGCGAGCCGCGTCGGCCGGGGCGGGGCAGGGCGCTCGGTCGGCTGAGCCAGCTGGCGGGGCCGTCGGCCTGGCCAGCGGCAGGCCTTTTTTTTCTTTCTTTTTTTTATACTTTCTTTTATTATATGATTTATTATTTATATATTTTTTTATATATATTATTATTTATATTATATATATATATATATTATTTATTATTATTATAATATATACTATTAATATTAATATTTTATTTTTTATATATATATTGTTATATATATTATTTATATATATATTTATATATATTTATTATTATTATTATTTTTATACTTATTCCCTATTACAAGTTTTAGGCTACAACCATTATTTTTTTCCTTCTTTTGCTACACATATTTGTATATGTATGTTTTATTATTTTTCTCTTATTCTACTAGTGTTTAATGCATGATCATGTATGCAATGCATGATGCGAAAATTTAGGGTGTTACACACCTACCCCCCTTAAAGTGAATCTCGCCCTCGAGATTCGATAGCGTGGAGAAAAGATGAGGGAATTATGCCTTCAGGTCTTCTTCACGTTCCCATGTAGCTTCGGCTTCCGTATGGTGTTTCCATTGCACTTTGCACCAACGGATCCTCTTATTCCTTGTGACCCTTTACTTTATGTCCAAAATCTTGATAGGTTGCTCGACATAGGACAAATCCTCTTGAAGTTCTAGCTCGTCCATCGACACTTGTTCTTCCGGTACCCTGAGACACTTCTTGAGTTGAGAGACGTGAAATACGTCATGTACATCGGAGAGATACGTCGGCAGCTCAAGTCGATGTGCTACTTCTCCTCGTTTGTCCAAAATCTTGAACGGTCCGATGTAACGTGGTGCCAGTTTTCCTTTGACGTTGAACCGTCGCTGACTTCTAATAGGCAACACTTTGAGGTATACAAAATCTCCAACTTCAAAAGTCAAACTCCTTCGCCTATTATCAGCATAACCTTTCTGTCGAGACTGGGCAGCCTTTAAGTTTTCCCGTATTATTTGGACTCGCCTTTCAGCTTCTTGTAACACGTCGGGACCAAACACTTGATTCTCTCCAGTTTCATTCCAAAACAGGGGAGTCCTAAACTTCCTTCCGTACAATGCTTCGTAGGGTGACATTTTCAGACTTGCTTGGTAGCTATTGTTGTACGAGAATTCAGCGTACGGCAAACTTTTATCCCAGCTTTTCCCATGCTTTAATGCACAAGCTCTTAACATGTCTTCCAAAATTTTGTTGGTCCTCTCGGTTTGTCCATCTGTTTGAGGGTGATACGCCGAACTGAAGTTCAACCTTGTTCCCATTGCTTCATGCAATTTCTGCCAAAATCTGGAAGTAAACTGAGAACCTCTATCCGAGACTATCTTCTTCGGTACTCCATGCCGACACACAATATGTTCCATATACAATTCTGCTAGCTTCGCGGTGGTATATGTGGTCTTGACAGGGATGAAGTGAGCTGATTTTGTCAATCGATCCACAAAAACCCATATTGAATCATAGCCAGACTGAGTTCGCGGTAATCCAACTATAAAGTCCATACCAATCTCTTCCCACTTCCACTCCGGGATCTTCAATGGTTGTAACAATCCTTAACATTCTGTGGCGGTTCCCACTTAAGCACATCTCTCACCTTCCCTGGGTCAACTGATACTCCTCCTCCGGAAATAATATGGCCTAAGAAAGAAACTTCCCGTAACCAAAATTGACATTTACTGAACTTGGCATACAATTGATGCTCCCTCAATTTCTGCAGCGTAAGCCTCAAGTGTTCCTCGTGTTCCTTCTCATCCTTCGAGTAGATCATAATATCATCGATGAACACTACAACGAACTTATCCAGATGTTCCATGAAGACTTGAGGCTTATTCATGAGATACATAAAGTACGCAGGCGCGTTCGTCAATCCAAATGACATGACGGTGTACTCATAAGATCCATATCGTGTCCGAAATGCTGTCTTGGGTATATCCGATGGTCTAATCTTCATTTGGAAGTATCCTGACCGCAAGTCGATCTTGGAGAAGATACAGGCACCCTTCATTTGGTCGAACAAATCCTCTATACAGGGCAGTGAGTACTTGTTCTTAATTGTCACTTCGTTGAGAGACCTATAGTCCACATATATCCTCTGGGTTCCATCCTTCTTATCTACGAAGAGCAATGGGGCTCCCCACGGGGATGAGCTTGGGCGTATAAAACCCTTCTCTAGCTGCTCTTAAATTCGCTTCTTGAGCTCTGCTAACTCCTTAGGAGGCATCCTATACGGCCTCTTAGCTATAGGTGCAGTTCCGGGCATCAACTCAATGGCGAATTCTATGTCACGATCAGGTGGCATACCTGGCAACTCATCTGGAAACACGTCCGGGTACTCGCGAACGATCGGAATGCTTTCCAATGTCACTTCTTCCACGTGATTCAGCATCGCTTTCCCTCTTGCAGGTTGAGCTGCCTCAACTTCGATGCGTGTACCATGTTCACTTGTCAACTGCACAATCCTCTCGGCACATTGAATGACTCCATTATACTTGCTCAGCCATTCCATTCCAAGTATTATGTCTATTCCTTGGGAATCCAAGACTATGACGTTTGCGAGAAAGTCTACCCCCCTTATTTTAATGCTTACTTTCGGACATACTATATTTGTCCTCATCTCTCCGCCAGGAGAACTTACTAGCATAGTTTTCTTCATGTGAGATATAGGCAAATTGTACTTGGCAACATACTTTGACGAGATGAATGAATGAGATGCTCCCGAATCAAATAAAATAGTCGCGGGGTTGGAGTTGGCGAGAAACATACCAATCACGACATCATCAGCTTGCTGGGCTTCCTCAGTAGAGACATGATTCACATTGCCACGAGCAAAATTCTGCTGTCCACAGTTGCCTTGCGGTGCTCCTCCATTTCGTCGCGGGTTATTTGGCCTTGGTGCATTGTTCATAGGTCCATAGTTTCTCTTGGGGCATTGACTTGCAAAGTGTCCGGGTTCTCCACACACATAGCATGTCTTACCACCCGTAGCGTTAGGGAAGTTTGGGCGCAACTGGTTTTGAGCATTTGCCGCCATGTTAGGACGCGGCGCAGGTGGCACAGGATAGCGAGGCGCTTGCATGGCGGGGCGTTGCTGCGGTGGCTGATTTGGGTGGGGCGGATAAGCAGCGCGGTATGCAGGAGCAGATGGGTTGTAGTGGGGTGCAGTAGGTGGTGCATAGCGGGGGCGAACATTGCTTCCTTGCTGCGGTCCATGATGTGGCATCTTCCTCTTGTTGTCCTGCTCCATCTCACGAATCTTGTTCTCAACCACAATAGCCTTGTCAACAAGCTTTTGGAAGTTTGGATAATCAGTATTGAGCAACTGGACTTGAATTTCATTGTTGAGACCCCTCATAAATAGATATTGCTTCCTACTATCAGTTTTGATGTCTTCTGGAGCATATCTTGATAATTGAGTGAATTTGTTGAGATACTCACTCACGCTCATCCTTCCTTGCCTGAGATTTTCAAAGTCTTGTCTTCTCGGTATCATAACTCCTTCAGGTACATAGTGGGATTGGAAACTCTGCTTAAACTCAGCCCAAGTGATTGCCTCCTGATTATCATGAGCGTTGCAAAGAGCTTCCCACCAGTCAGCGGCTGCTCCAACTAGTTGATGTGATGCAAAGAGAACCTTCTCCCTATCAGTGCACTGGACAATAGCAAGTTTCTTCTCAACGGACTTCATCCAATCATCAGCTTCCATTGGGTCTACAGCTTGTGCAAAGGTAGGCGGTCTGGTCCTCATGAACTCTCCCAATCGGTTATGAGGAGGCAGGGGTGGCGGTGGAGGTATATGAGGCTGATTGTTGTTGCCAGCTTGCAGCTGTCCCATTGTCTGTATCATGGTCTGCATGAGCTTGTTCTGCATAGCTAACAGTTGTTCAATGTTGATAGCTCCATGAGCATGTCTCTGGTTGTTCTGAGGTACTTCATTGCGCTCCTCCTCATCGTTGGCATCCCTCTGGTTAAGAGTTCTCACCATCTGTTGGCGAAAGAAGGGTGGGGACAGAAGGATTTAGAATTTGGAAAGAAACGTCCCAACTATATGCATCAAGGGATGTGACACTAAATAATCCTTTATTAATATAGACCTATATTATGAGGATGTGGACAAGTGCCGAAGCATCCCACAACTCTCTACTAAGCACACAAGCACTCAAACAAGCACCAAACAAAATTGACAAAGATCCTAAAAGAAGTAACACAACTCAAGGTCACACAAGTATGTCTACGTCGCTCTTATTTAACTAATGGGGGTGTGCCTATCCTTGAGTCGTGGCATAGGTCGAGGAATACTCGTCGTCAAGCGGAAACTCCTCCGGGTCCTCGTCGTCGTCGTCGTCGTCGGGGTCCTCGGGGTCCTGTGGTGGTGAGGCAGCAGGCGGCGGTGGTGCGGTAGACGCCACACTGGAAGGCTCCTCGTCAGAGGACTCCTCAGAAGACGACTCATGCTGGCCGTTGCGACGGTCTGGAGAGTCTGGGGTCCACGTCGGGGTGTCGGACGCGTAGTCGTCCGGGTCCTCGTCGGTGATCCGAAGATACCTCCTGATTATCGCCTCGTGGCGCTGGGCAAGGTCACGTCCATCCTGAATCTCCTGCTGCGCCCTCTGAAGTCGGGCACTGAGCTGGGCCACATTGTCAACAGTCTGACGAGACTACGGGAGGTCCAGTGGTCCCTCCACGTGCCTGGAGAAGAAGCTCGCAGTGCCACTGGGACGCTGCGGAACGAAGGCGTCCACCGTGTCCTCCAGACGGAAACGGCGGGCGTGGCTCCAAAAGGTGGCTGCTTCCCAGCTAGCATCCTGCTCCGCAGATCGGCGGGAGCTCCTCCAAGCAGGACTGCTGTGGGTCTTCACCAACTCATCACCATAGTAGATATAGATCTTGCAGCTCCACTCCTTCCTGTCGGGGTGCTGCACTCCAGTGGTGTGGTAGGAGAGCGAGAGGCTGTGGTGACGGTAGCCAGCCTCGCGGAGTAGGGCACGGAGACGATGTCGCAGTTGTCCAGCGGCCCTGCCGTCAGAACGGATCACCACGGGGTGACGCGGGTCGATGGCCGGAGAGCGACTAGCCAACCTACACGGGGGCACAAGTCCACCGGTCGACTTACGGGGGGTTGTCTTGGTGCGGGCCATCTACAGAAAACAAGAATACATTAGAGGAAAAAAATAATGAAAAACAAATCTGAAAATTTCAGCAGTTAAAATGGCGGAAAAAGAGCGGTGCAGCGGTTCCAAAAGAACGAAAAAAAATAGAGAGAAAAATACAGCAACCAACACAATAATTCTACCGACACATAACAGCAGCAAAACACACCTTTTTCGCGAAAATTTAAGCAGCAAAACAGCAGCACTTAATATTGCTCACTTCTGGAAATTTTTATCAAAAAAAAAAAACGCAGCAGCGATCAATACTTTTTGCGGCTGAAAATAAGGGAACAAAACAGCAGCAAAAATTTTCGAAAATAGCAGATTAGAAGAGTGTTCCTAAGTGTTCTAGAGTGTCCATTCTACCTAGGCTTGCGTCCTACGGTCAACACGGCTCTGAAACCAATTCGTGACACCCGGTTCCGAATATGAACCAATCGTAACGCATATGTGTGCCCAGGAAGTTCATCACACATATACAGTTGCATCACAAACGATATAAATAATTTAACCACGTCTTAACTATTAAATAAGTACTTTATTACAATAATCCAATAGTTCACGAATGATAAAACTCTAAATAATGCAGCGGAAAATAAACTAAGCAGTACGACTCCAATCCACAGGCAATTGACGGCGGTACGCAACCTAGTACTCCGCGTGATCCTCAGGGTACTCCCAATTGTCTCCAGTAGCTGTTGGGGGGGATTGCAAGGGTGAGTACATGTCGTACTCAGCAAGTGTGGAAAGTATGACATGTGGCTTATTCAAATGATGAATGTAATAATGGCTAAGTGCTGAAAAGTACAGTAAAACATTTGAAAAGCATTATACTATGTCTATGTGAAACAATCCCATCGTAACCATCATATTAACAAAATATAAACCATATCCAATTATTGCCAACATCACCATTATCCATGTCCAGTTACCATAACTCAAATTCATATCCATGACCATAATCCATAAACCATAACCATTACCAACCCATAACCATAAACCAACCATAACCATCCCAAATCCCAATTCCAACTCTAATCATGTAGGTCATCCAGGCGCTCATAACCGGGAGCACGGCTATCATGATAGTTTTAAACACTCTGCAGAGGTTGTACCACTTTACCCACATGTTCGTGATTTCATCACCTTTCGATGACTAAGAAACCTCCATTATGCCATCTCACACTTCCGTAGGTGTGTGGCCAAGAGATCACAAAATAGCCTTTCAAAAGGGACTACTAGTATGTACGGGCCCACTAAGGTTTCACCGGCAGGCTTGAATCTCCATTCTCCCACCCACGGGCCCCCTCGTGTGCCATGCGGATCCCAGGGCAGTCCTTCTCGACTCCCATTCCCCGCGCCATCCAATGGTCCATACCATACTAGCAGCGCTCCTAATTATTCCGCTACGCCACACCCATACTTGGCCTTGTGGTGGCACTGTTGACCTGGCATATTCTCGCATGAACCGGTCCTTAGATCTAAAGCAAGCAAACCACCATAACATCCAACCCATCCACATACCAGGCTTGCTTGGATCACCCATCGTATTGACCAGTTCACATTAACCATAATATCATTGATGCATAATTAAATGTGTAGTGTTGTTTGCCATCCCAATTAATTAAGCGGAGCAAAAAGGTAAAAACCCTTCCCGACTCTCTACCATTTATCCCAGGTGACAAGGGTGGTCAAACAAAACTAGTAAACTTCCTACCATAGGATTCCCATCAAATTGACACAAGCATGCAAGTTCGCAAACAAAACATTTAATAAAATAGGATCAATATGCTTCAAGGACACTTGCCTTGCTCCGGCGGATGGGGTTGCTCAAGCGCTTCAAAGTCTTGATTTTGGAAATCCTCGTATGCGGCCTCTTGAGCACGTTCCTCTACGCGTGATCATACATACAGGAAAGTACATACAATTCAATATAATGCACACAAAATAATCAACATGCAATGACATGTATGCATGCACAATTCAATAATTAATTTACTACGGTCGTTTATTAATTAGATGCAACTAGTTCATACGTGTTCGTATGAGTTTACGGGGGTTTTAGGGTGGATTAATGCTGCTGAAAATAAAATTATGGTGCAACTAAAATCAATTTACGTCTATTAGATTCAATATGGTCGCTAAAATTCGCATCGGGAACATGGCCTACCGTAGATGCGATGGCTTCGATGATCGCGGGATGGGGACGATGCGTAGACGAAGTAGATGCGTCCTCCGGTGGCACGACGACGGCGACACGATGGCGACGACGATCTCCGGCGAACGGTGGGGCCCCCTCTTTTTCTTCCTCTCCTTCCCCTTTTTTTTCCTGGCGGCGCAGCTCTCTGGTGCCTCCTTTTTTTCTCTGTTCCGGCGGTTTTCTTTCTTCTCTAGGCGGCGGCTGCTTTCTGGGATCGAGGAAACATCCTAGGGCTTCGGTCCTTTTTTATAGGCGCGGTACGGAGTCTCGGAACCGAGTCGGCCAGGGCGTCGAGGCGCGTCGGGAGTGGCGCGCGGGCGCGCGCGTTGCGTCTCGATCGTTGGAATCGGGGGCGGGAGTCGGCGGGTGGGACCGAGAGCGGTGCGAGGCGCGTGAGGCTCGACTGGCGTGCGGTACGGCGGGGTCTGGCATCGGGGCGGCGCGCGATGGGACACGGTACGGGGGATGGGGCCCGGCGCGGGAGGCGGGAGCGGAGGCGGGGTTTTCGGCGGGAATCGGCGGCGGGGCCCAGGCGGGGCGCGTGCGGCGCGAGCCGCGTCGGCCGGGGCGGGGCAGGGCGCTCGGTCGGCGGGGCCAGCTGGCTGGGCCGTCGGCCTGGCCAGAGGCGGGCCTTTTTTTTCTTTTTTTTCTTTCTTTTTTTTATACTTTCTTTTATTATATATGATTTATTATTTATATATTTTATATATATATTATTATTCATATTATATATATTATTTATTATTTATTATTATTATAATATATACTATTAATATTAATATTTTTTTATATATTGTTATATATATTATTTATATATATATTTATATATTTTTATTATTTTTATTTTTATACTTATTCCCTGTTACAAGTTTTAGGCTACAACCATTATTTTCTTTTCCTTCTTTTGCTACACATATTTGTATATGTATGTTTTATTATTTTTCTCTTATTCTACTAGTGTTTAATGCATGATCATGTATGCAATGCATGATGCGAAAATTTAGGGTGTTACAATATCCAGGACAACCTTCATCAGATACCAGTTTGTCCAACATATCAGAAATTTTGGACCCGTTGAGACGTTTCAGTAGTCCTTTAGTGACAACGGTGTTCTTTCTAAAGACATGCCTCTGCTGTCTCAATATGTGATTCGAAGGCAGCCAACGTCTGTGACAATCGAAGTAAGATATTTTGCCTCCATGAGTTAGTCGAAAGCAATCCGTGTCTGAAGCACATATCGGACACGTCAGACGACCGTGAGTGTCCCATCCAGAAAACATGTCGTATGCCGGCAAATCATGGAAAGACCACAAATAAGCAGCTCGAAATTGAATTTCTGCTTCTTGTAACTGTTGTATGCTTTGACTCCTGTCCACAAGACTTTCAATTCTTCAATCAGCGGTTTCAACATCACATTGAGACATGACCCAGGATAATCAGGTCCAGGTACAATGAGGCTGAGAAACATGAACTCGTTCTTCATACAAAGTGGTGGTGGCAGGTTGTACGGAATGACCAAGACGGGCCAACAGGAGTATGGCGTGGCGTTCGTACTGAACGGTGAGAATCCATCTGTCGCTAATCCGATGCAAACATTTCTCGCATCACGAGAAAAATTTGGATCAAAACAGTCCATCGTCTTCCATGCATCACCGTCGGACGGATGCGTCAAGAATTCTTTGTTCTCACGTTTACCTTCTTTGTGCCATCTCATGTGTCTTGTGGTTCTTTTTGAAAGAAACAACCGCTTCAACCGAGGTGTCACAGGCAAGTAACAAAGCTGCTTATGTGCGACATCTGTCATCACATTATCGCCATCGTCATTAACAACTTTGACATACCTCGGTTTACCACATTTCAAGCACATGTTCTCGTTGGCGTGCTCTTTCCAGAATAGCATGCAGTTGTCTGGGCACACATCAATTTTCTCATAGTTCATACCGAGACCAGATATCTTTATTTTTGAGTGATACATATCTTTAGGCACTTTGTGAGGTGGTGGAAGGATATCGCAGATCAATTTCACGAGATCATTGTAGCAGTTGATGGAAAAAAGTACTTGGACTTAATTGCCATAAATCTAGTCAAGAAAGCAAGTACAGGCACAACCGTGTGTTCATGCAACAGCTCTTGTGATTTCTTCAGCTCCTCGAAGAACTCCTCTGCCTCATTTGTAAGAGGATCCTCCGCTTCCAGAGCTTCTAGCATCTCATCCATCCTATCAACCTATGTTATATCATCATCCTCACCCACTTCTGCTATGACTCAAGATCTTGTCTCGCTGTGGAAGGTCCACACTTCATAATGTGGAGTGAAACCGTTTCGACATAAGTGAAACGTAAGCGGCAATCTTCTCAAAAACTTGGTGTTCCGACATTTTGTACATGGGCACCGCACCATATCTTCCGTTGACAATGAAAATGCTCGATCCAAAATTTTATCTAACTTGATGTACCACTCATCCGAGTGACCACCAGTTCTGCTCTTCCAACCATTATACATCCAACTGCGGTCTGCACCCATGTTTGGCTCTGCAGTTTAACGCGAAAGAAATTGTCGTTAATGTATACAGGATAAGTCCGAAAATTTTGACAGTATAACACTGCCTATTTAACACTACACCTCCCAATCTGGTGCAGTTCTTCAAGTAAAAGGGTCATGACTATAGTGTTATAGTTGATATACGTATGTCAGTCGCTCGCCAGCGGGCACCTAGGTGTACTGGCGGCCGGCGGGCACCAAGGTGTCCATGCGTGATTTTACAACCTTGGTTTAGACGCATACTTCAGTTTCCAACTAAATGGGCCTTGTCGGGTCATAAATGGGTTGTGTCGGGTCAAGCCAACCTGAATCCCATTTTTGTACATATAGTAACACTCAAGCAATCAAATTAAAAATTATAACCATAATCTAAAAAAAAGCAATTCAATTAAACGTAAACATCAGAATTATTATATTGTAATTTATCAATTAAGAATCATAAACCTAAATATAAACAATTATATTATAAATATAGACATAAGCATTGACCTAAACACAAGCATTTTAATTTTCAATATAAACATAACCATGAACTTCAACATAAGCATCAATTAAATTCAATTCTATTCTATTCATAAGTATCAAATCAATTCTTAACATAAATTCAATTCAAATCAATTCTACGCTTGAATTCGATTGTAAGTATCACAATTCTAAGAATCACAATTTCATCATAAGCATCACCTAAACATAAGCATCACCTAACATAAGCTCATAACTACAACACTCTAAGTATAACAATTGTAGATGACGGCGCACAATTTACAACAATGGATGATCTAAACATAACTAGCAATGAAGTAGGAATGGAGAAGAAAGAAAATTTACAACATTATTGTTTATATAAACTACGCCGCTTTTGCTTTTCATTTCTTACTACACCACTCTCTGTTTTTTAAGCCTACCCATTGTTTTTTTTTAAAAAAAAAAGAGGGGGGGGGGGGGGGAGAGATCCTGCTCGGTTGTTAGGATAAGACTTTGTTCATTTTACGTTACTTTTTTGAATTTTAAATCTATAAATATTTACAAAATCGAAATATTTTTTTAATCGGAAGAATCGCATATAATAACCGATTGTCCGTGGATCTAGGCCGGCGGCTATGTTAGTTGCGACGGCCGTAGGTTAAGGCCGTCGCAATTATTGTTATTTGCGATGATACTTTTTGAAGCCATCGCAAATAAGGTACTATTTGCGACGCGATATAAATGTGAGCGAGGAACCTAGTAGTGCCTTTCTGGGACCGATTTGTTCCTGGTAAATATAGGTTTACAAGTTTAGCACAATTGCGCACTCTCTCGAAACCTAAGCCGACGACGGACAACGTGGCCTGGCACGGGATGGATGGCCCAGTAAAGCAAATTGTCTCGTCGCAAATAACTGGCACGCACGTCTGCAGGGCGGCAGGGCACGCAGCCATGCATGTCCTGCATTCAGTGCATGCGAGCAAGAGTTGTTGATGAATGGACCTAGAGCTACTGGTAGCAAGCTCAAGAGTGGTATTTTTCAGATATGACCAGGAGTCCAAGAACCGACAATTTCGATCAGCAAGACCATACACTTCACATATTTGCAAGAAGTTCATAGCGCAGAGAAAGCTGAAGTATAATCAATGTGCCCCACTAACTGAATACGGAGCAACTCTATTGACTAACTGGAACTAGAAACCAGTCACTACCAAATGATCCAGAGATCTTCAAACGTTATATACTTGATTCAAACGTCCATCATGCATTCCCAACCAAAACTTGAAAATTTACAACATAACTAACATACCTACGTCAGGGGAGGCTGGTGGGGAGGCATCGGAGGAGGCCGGCGGCGTCAGACGGCGCGTCTGGGGCAGCTGGTGGCGTTGGCATGCACGACGGGGGCGGGGAGGCGGCTGGCATGGCGGGGGCGTGGCAGGGTCGGCGGCGGGCGCGGTGGCGGGGGCAGCGGGGGCGCTGCGGGTTCAGCGGTGGGGCGCCGGCTGGCGCAGTGGCGGGGGCGGTGGGGGCGCAGCAGAATCAGCAACGGGGCGGCGGCTGGCGCGGCGGGGGCACGGCGGCGGTCGCGGGAGTTTGGTGGCGGTGTGAGAATGAGCTATTGGAGCCGATGGGGCAGATATTAGCCCTTATTTGCGACGGCTATGTTAATTGCAACGGCCTAAGGTTAAGGCCGTCGCAATTAATATTATTTATGACGGTACATTTTGAAGCCGTCGCAAATTAGGTACTATTTGCAACGGTCATCTAATTTGCGACGGCCCTAGGGTTGGCCGTCGCAAATAAGTATTATTTGTGACGGCTTCATCGGCATTCGTCGCAATTAAGTGTTTATTTGCGACGACCGAGCTATCTGCGGCGGCTCTAGAAGGCCTGTCACAATTAAATTTATTTGCGAAGGTAGACCATCGCAAATAAAATTAGTCGTCACAAATGATCATGTTTCCGGTAGTGCGGGTGCTGGAGCAGAAGCTCGTCTCGAGAAACAGAGGATAGAGAATTCAAGAAAGGCAAGAAACAAAATCAAAACATAAACTAAAGAGCCGGCCCATACCTAGGGACATTGCTGCTCTAGTTGGCACAAATCTTCTTCTTTGGGCGACTGAAACCAGAGCCCACCGTCTTTAGTGAAGCATAGTCTCCGGACTTCGCCCTAGGGCTTGTAGGAGCCATTGACGTCACCTCAGCCAGGATCTCCCTCGGCTGAGAAGGGACTCCGGACCCAGAGCACCGCTGGCACCAGGACTAGAGTCGACTTGCTAGACCTAGTGCCCTCCATGGACACTGGATCCGAAGGATCTGCTGAAGCTGGAGGCACAACCAGCAAAGACTTCAACTGAGGCTGAGGAGTAGCTTCACTCGGAGCGTCCCTCACATAGCTCCTGTTGCTTCTTGCCAACTTCCTCTTGCGACTCGGAGTGTCGACCGAATCTTACCCCTTGCCTCGTCTTGGCACCAACTCTTTGGAAGGCGGAGTTGCTGGATCGAGAAGGAACTCTGGACCCAGAGCACCGCTAGCACAAGGACTGGAGTCAACTTGCTGGACCTAGTGCCCTCCGTGGACACTGGATCCGAAAGATCTGCTGAAGTTGGAGGCACAACCAGCAAAGACTTCAACTAAGGCTGAGGAGTAGCTTCACTCGGAGCGTCCCTCACATAGCTTATGTTGCTTCTTTCCAACTTCCTCTTGCGACTCGGAGTGTCGACCGAATCTTACCCCTTGCCTCCTCTTGGGACCGACTCTTTGGAAGGCGGAGTTGCTGGACCATTGCCTTTACCGCTGACTAGCGCAGGTCCGAAGCCTCCATGTGGACAAGAAGCTTCGGAGATCACGATCCCTGCTGGAGGAGTACTTCTACGTCTCTCCACAATGCCCAAGTCATCAAGTAGCGGAATCTTCTTCTGCAGCTCCCTCCTAAACTCCAGAACCATGTTCAGGGGTAGGAACTCTGCTGGAGGTGTCAGGTCATTAGGATTGCTGCTTCCGTGGTGCAACTTTTGGAGATGAAGCTTTAAAGCCGTTTCATCTAAATTTGACCCGACACCAACATTAATCTGGTATGGGTCCATTTCTCCACTGAATGCCCATGCAAGCCATTCCCTCTTCTTGAGCGGAGCCCAACGATTGGTCAGGAAGTTTGCTATCACCATTAGAGGGGTCACTCCTCATTCCACACAACTCCTAATCCTTGACAAGATTGAGTTGTACTCCTCCGTCAGCTTCAGGAGCACCTTCGAGGGGTTGGTGTCGGTGGTGGGAAGGCTGTCAAGTAGCTCCAACCTATCATGGCGATCCACCCTAATGGTTACCTAATCTTTCTTCCATCCATCCTACTTCCCAGAAGGAAATGTCTTCAATTACTTGAAGGGAGAATTCTTGCGCTTCATGAAGTAGTAGAAGCCAAGGAACCCATTCCCTTTCCCGGTAGTGTGGAGCGTGAAGAAGGTCCACAAGAGCTCGATGTAGGGCGGCACACCCACCCACATCTCGCAAAAATGGATGAAAGTTGCCACTAGCAAGAAGGAGTGGGGGCCGAGGTGGTGGAGCTGCAACCCGTAGAAGTCCAGCAACATCAACAAGAAGCTGGACAACAACGGGATGAGCCCCAACATGGCGAACGACGAGAAGTACATGATCTCGCCGGCGTTTTCCTTCTTGAAGAGGAGCTTGCCAAAGCGAATCCAGTTCTTGAAGGAGTCACTTTACCACCCCATGTAGGTGCAGACTCTCGACAACTCGTTCTCGTTCTTGATCATGCTGCAAGGAAGCCCGAACTCCATCATCGCAAAGTGGAGCAGAAGTGGAAAAAGTGATGCAAGGGCGGAGATCTCTAAGCGCAAGATCAAATGAAAGCGTAAGGAGTTATCTTCCCATGCAAAATTTCTCCCTTTAGTAAGCCTCTGCAACGCTTGGATGGAAACTACATCCGGACCCGAATCAAGAATAACCTCATCAATGACAAGGGGGCTCGGGTGCACTTTGTTAAAAAGTAACACCAGGCGAACCGTTGTCATGGTGGGAAGTTGGAAGCCCGAGGGCGGCGGCATGACAGGGCTACACAAATTACACTAGGACCCGATACGAATTTCGTATTGGACACCGGCGAACTTCAATTGTGTGAGATCCGCACACTAGGATACCACTCACCATATCATGAAGGGCCACATGGCGATGGCATAATTGTGTGTCATCGCTTAAACATCCCAGGAAAAGGCTTTGGAGCAGCAGTGCAGGAATGGATGATGGCCCAACCTCTTGTAGCATAACCTCTCCCTGAGGTGGGCTTGGGGGCCACTGTTGGTACCCTGCGTACCGGGTACTCCATGGTACCGTAAACAAAGTAATGGAGTTCCTATATCCATATGGCGAATGTCCGAAGGATATACGCGTCCCACAGAACTGGATATGCCTGCGTCCTTAGGTTGGCTCCGGTGTTGCCACGTGTCTAGAAGAGCAGGACCTAATTCTCTCGTTTTGGTAGCACCGGTGCTGCCACATGTCCTGTAGAGACGAACCTGCCTCACTTCTTAGGGAAGCTCTGGCACTACCACGTGTCCAATAGCACCAGACCTATCCTCTAGTAGAGGGAAGCTCCAGAGCTTCCACGTGTCAACACATGGACCTATGTACGCAACGGGGAGACAGCGGGATCTCCAATGGTGCGGACATTCAAGGGCTATCAATTGGCTGTTACAAGACTCGGTTAACGCATCATTAATGTTGTATTAATGGCGCATCATCAGAGGCCTGTCAAGACCAGTAACACTGCCATCAAGGCATGTTATCACGCTATTAACCACCCTTAACACCATAGATCGTTTATAGGGCAGTTTATTACAGCCAGGGCCACATGTCGGGCCATGGCGCACACTGTAACAGTCAGTCCATGGCATATAGAAGGGTTGCACTGCACGGTAGAAAGCTAAGTCATCTCATACACACCCAAACTGAGGCTTACGTATGCTCATACAATCAACACACACCACTGGAGTAGAGTATTACACTTAGGCGGCCCGAACCACATAAAACTCTCTGTGTTCACCTCTTGTTCTTGATCTTGACTAGCGCCCCAACCAAATACTAACCTCCGCGGGCTACTTCTTAGTAGTACTGAGGGAAGTTTGCTAGTCCAGACTCCGACACACCTATTCCAAGTCACTGGCATGCCATTATCGACATGAAGAAACCTTTAATCTACCCAAACACTCTCATGGTCACTTTGGTCATGCAAGTGGAGTGTTCATCCAACATAGACCTAATGCACATATCAAGTCTATTCAATGAAGTCAGTAAAGCAAAACTTTTATAAAAACACTTAAATGCAAACCGGGCTTGCCTTGGGTTGCGACTAAATAAATGTCAATTGTTAGTGGCTTGATCTTCCTCCGAAGAATCTTCCATGGCAGCTCCGAGATTGGAATCCTCGCCTTCGAGTTGGACTCCTCATCGATCTTCATCTTCATGATCTATCGATATGATATGCACAATTACAAAATGGAATTTAGCAAAGAGAGGAAACTTATGAAGCATAAGAGGAATTCATATGATATACAGAAAATAGAGAAGGGTCTTTGCTAGTTTCTCATAGGGTGAACAAAATTCATGCTTGATTTCAAATGGGTCTAGGTATATGGCTCTATGTGAGACCTATGTGTGCTGAATACATTATCTATGACGATAAAAGTTTTGAATTTTACCAAAACACCCATCTCATCAAGGTCCAACTCTAGGTCCAAGTTCTTGCAAGGTGCGATGATAGGTCCGACTTGTTTTGGGTAGCTCCGGCAAGATCCGACATAAGGTCCAAGTTGCTTTGGCTCGGTCCGACTAGCTTTGGCAAGCTCCAGCGTTAGGTGTGACTAGCTTGGGTACGCTCCAGCGCTAGGTCCTGCTAGCTTTGGTAAGCTTCATCTCAAGGTCCGGTTAGCTTTGGCAAGGTTTGGTGCTAGATTGCAATGGTTCTGCTTTTAACTTGCAATGTTTCAAACTTCTTTTTTGGATTATAGAAAGCTTGCATAGTATTCTTTTACTAAGTTTTTTGCGTGTGTTGGTGTTTATGGCTGATATCGTTTTGCTATGCTTTGCAACATGCTTATGTGAGGTGCTCACGTAAGGTGTTGTGGTTATCGGAACTAACGAGAGTCAAGTCGAGGACTTGTGCTCGGAAGTATCAGTTGTTTATTCATGTGCAGGTGTTTCTTAAGTTCAAGGCATGGCTGATGACGGGATCCATTGAACTAGTCTTAGGGAGAAGATGAGGTTCAACAACCAAGTTCGGGGGGAATTGTGGTTGATTTCATCGGGAGGTTGCGCAACATATTTGAATTTAGAACAATGCATATGAAGGTATTGTGGACGTTGTTGGAAGATGTTTGCACGTGTGCAAGAAGTGCATGGACGTGGCTAAATGGTTCCAAGGCGTGATGAAGAGATGTGGACGTAAAGAATTGGTTGGAAAGGTCCAACTGACTAGGTTATGGACTCAATCTGCAGCTGAGACGGGTTTGACTCAAATATGGAAAGATTTGAATTGGTTACACTAGGATTTAGTGGTGAGCACGAAGTTGAGTTATTTTAGGAATGTGGGATACGTTCCTAAGGTGTTTTGAAATCTTAATAATGCTTCTATCTACGTATGGAAGAGTCTCGAGCAGCTATAGAAAGTTTCGTTAGAAACTGAGTAGGATACGAGTCCTATGCTGATTTGGGTTGGCCTCATGGCAAGTTATATAAGCAAGGGAGGCCAGAGCTCGTGGCATGGATTTTGGGTTATTCCTCTTGAGTTCTATTGAATAAAGATCGTAGTTTAAAGGAACATTTGTGCCTTGTCATCCGACTTGTTTCAGGTAAGTTTTTCTCGTCGAGTTTCTGCACAGCACTACCTTGCTTTGGTGGTTTTATCATAACTCGAGTTTTACATATCTAATTGATGTGATTCTTTTTGGGTTGTCTTCAAAAATTTATTATCTATCATCTGTGAAAATTTCATGGTTATTGGATTTGTGATTTCTGATCTACACGAATTTCTTTGCAGTGTTGCAGAACTGGTTTTTCTCGGGTAGAACAGATTGACCTTTGTTCGATCTTTCGATCGTAACTTGAGTTTTTCTCGACGCATTTTCATGGTTCTTATTTTGACGTCTTCGTGAATTGATTCTCCAAAATCTATACAGGTTTTGTTACAATATATCACGTTTAGATTAGTCACACACTTGATTTCTTTAATAGATCAATTTTCTACCGAGGGTTTTTGTTGCTTCCGTTGAAAAAGTTGTAATCTACCATTCACCCCCTCTGGTAGCTTTTCATGTGCTCTTTAATCCTACAATCGGTATCAGAGCCACGTTGCTCTAATATTTGTGATTTGCAAGTATTTTAAATAATCATTATGGAAAAATACTTCACAAATTCTTGTGTGTTTAGTGGTATTGATTTATAGGTTTGGAAGGCACGAATGTAGGCTTTCATCTAGGCGCAAGGCTTTGCAATATGGGAAAAGGTGCACAAGCCTTACAAAGTGCCATTAAACGATCATGTTACGGCTACAAATATAAGAGATGTCGACAACAACAACAAGGATCGGAACTTGATCATACAAGGATTAACTCAAAGCGACATTGACCATGTTGCTCACCTCCAATCTGTGTACGATGTTTGGATAGCTCTATGTGATTACCATGAAGGATCCAACACGATCAAGGAGGTAAGGCAAGACATGCTCAAAAAGGATTACATGCACTTTGAGATGCAACCAGGCGAGTCCACTGACGACCTCTTTGCTCACTTTAATAAAATTCTCAGCAACTTGCGTAGTGTCAATGTTAATTTTTCAGATGTTGAGAATGCTAGGCAATTACTAAGTGCATTATACATGTCAATTTGGGAGATAAAAGTCACATCTATTCGTGAATCTACTGTCTGTAGTACACTTACTTTAGATGTTCTATATTCTAAATTGAAAACTCATAAAATTGACATAATCTCACGTAAGAACCCGAGTAAGTCTCTTGCATTTGTTTCTCAACGTGACATGCCTAGCTCCAGCCAATCTTCATCTTGTGCTAAGGCAGGATATTTTCGCATAGATTTCCCTAACTTTTCAGGTACTACTTCTCGGTATGAAAAGCAAACAAGAACGAAGCACTCTTCTGCAAACAACACGAAGAAAAAGAAGGGTTTTACAGGCCGCCAATTGGTGAAAAGTTTTATCTCCGCACTTCAAGAATTTGGCTCGAGCGATGTGGACATAGGAAGTGACGAAGATGAAGATGATTTGGCAAACTTGTGCTTCATGGCAGGTAAATCAAGATCAAGTATAGAGGAGGCAGAGCACAACAGCGAATGAAGAGGTATGTCCTACTTGTGAAGAAATGTGTGATGCTATTTCTCGTGCCACAATTATGCTTAAGAAAAAGGACAAAAAGCTTAGGGACACTGCTGTTAAAATTGAATCACTAGAATATGAAAATTAATCATTTGAAATCTTTGATTCCTAGTGATGTTTCTTGTTCCTCATGTGATTTAATATATGAACAATTGTCCTCTCTAAGAAGTGACACACCTCCACACTTGATAAACTTGAGTTAGAAGTTGAAAAGAACAAAAAGCTTGCTGCACTTAATGATAAAAAATTGAAAGATGCTTGCTGTTCTACAATTGATTTGCATTGTTCTACTTGTGATGATCTTCATAAGAAACTACAAGATGCTATGAATGAAATTTCTGTATTGAACAATGCTTTACATTCTCATGAAGTTAAAAATTGTTCTAATTGCAAATTAAAAGGAAAAACTTCATGTGAAAACTGCCTAGACATGTCGAAGAAACTTGATGACATGAATAGGATACTAGAGCGGTTTTGTAATGGGAATAAGAATCTAAACTTGCTGATGAATTCTTCTAAATCTTGCAATGATAAATCTGGTTTAGGCTTTGATTCCCATGCTCATGCTAAGGCACATCCACCTCCAATTGTGAAGTCACTAGGAAATGGTTTGATTAAAATAGTTCCTAAATAAAAAGAAGTGGTTTTCAAATCTGCAGGATTGTTGTGTCATTCGGTTGCTAATAAACATGTTGCTTGCTTATCTAGACATGAACACAAAGTTAAATTTCAATGTACTTACTATGATAAATATGTTCATGTCATAAATTTTTGTTATAGACTAGCTAAACACCATAAAAAGGAAAGAATGCAAGCTAGATCTCATAACTCATGCAAAATTTGCCGCACATGCTGAACCGAATGTTAGGAACTTTCAACCTGTTGTAATGAGTTGAAAAAATGCAAAGATTGCTCCCAAACCTACGTTTCTCGTGCTACACATGAACATATCATAGGTAAGTAGTTGTGTACAAGAATTCTCAAAATTTGGCTCATAAACTTGCTGTTTCATCTCAGCTTTCGCGTCCTATTCCTATTGGACGTCGTATGACTCAGTACTGGATTCCTAAATACCTTTTGACTAACTCCAGTATTGAGTCATCAATGTATTGTGCTTCTATGTAGGTTACACGCTCCAGGAAGGAGAACATTTGGATTGTGGATTCAGGTTGCTCACGCCACATGACCGAGAACAAAGAATTGTTCTCCTCCCTCTCTTTTGTGTCCCGTGTAGAGAATGTTACTTTTGCCGAGAATTCTTCAACTCCTATAATTGCTAAGGGTTCGGTTATGGTAAATGATCACTACACTTTGAAAGATGTCACTTGTAAAAAATTTGAAATACAACTTGCTTTATGTTTCACAATTGCTAGATGAAAATATGGAAATTATTTTCACTAAAAATTGCTGCAAGGTTGTAGATTCAAACAATGAGCTTATTTTTAACATGTCTCGATTTGGAAGAGTTTTTAAAGATGATTCTGATATGTCATCCTCTAAGCATAGGTGTCTGTTGCAAATGAATCAAATGACTTATATTTTTGGCATCGTAGACTTGGTCACGTAGGCTTTGATCATCTAACGTGTGTTAGTGCCCCTGATCGCATATGTGGGCTGCCTAAGCTTAAAGAGGACAAAGAAATTGTGCACTCTTCTTGTAGACATGCTAAGATGGTTGTAGGTTCACATGCTCCTCTCACAATGACCATGACAACTGAACTGAGTCAACTTTTGCACCTTGGCATTGTAGGACCTTAACGTGTTCAATCCTTCAGAGGTAAATGGTATGTTCTTGTGATTGTTGATGATTTTTCTAGAAACTCTTGGGTTTACTTTATGACATCTAAGAATGAAGCTTTTAGTCACTTTAGAACTTTATTTCTTAGATTATCAATTGATCACCCAGGATCTTTAAAAGCAATTAGATGTGATAACGGAACCAAATTTAAAAATCAATCGTTTGATCACTTTTGTGCTGAAAATGGAATAGATTATCAATTTTCTTCACCTTATGTACCTCAACAAAATGGTGTTGTAGAGAGAAAGAACAGAACCTTAGTTGAGATGGCTAGGACTATGCTTGATGAATATCAAACTCCTAAAAAATTTTGGGCAGATGCAATTACAACCGCTTGTTATGTCTCAAATCATGTTTTCTTGCGTGCTAAGCTAGGAAAAACACCATACGAACTTCGGTTTGTACATAGGCCTAGTTTCACACACTTTTGGGTCTTTACATGTAAATGCTTTTTAAAGAAACATGGTAATCTTATAAATTTGAAGCTGGATCTGTTGATGGCATGTTTCTTTGTTATCCATCTCATACTACAGGCCGTGTGCTTTTACTTGACACTAACAAAATTGTTGAGACTTGTGAGGTTTCTTTTGATGGAGCTAGCCTAGGTGCTAACTCTAATATTGCAGGTCCAGATCCATATCCATAGGGGGAGAGTATTTCATCAAAGAAGACGAATAAATGGTGCTACTGTCCGAAAATTCAGAAGCAAATGACGTTGATCATGCTGCTGATTTTGCATCACAACTAGCACCAACAACTACTCCAGCTGGTACAGATCTTCCTCAAGCCACAAGTTATTCGATCTGTGATGAACATGAAGAACAAGGAGCTTTTGAAGTGTCTACTCCTCTCTGAATCATCAAAAGTCATCCTCCACAACAAATCATTGGGAGCTTGCATGAATGAGTCACACGGTCCAGGTTTTGCGATCCAAACTCTAACACTCATTCTGCTTTTGTTGCTTCTGTTGAACCCGAAGATATATCACACGCACTCACTAATGAATCTTTGATTATTGCCATGCAAGAAGAGTTAGAAAATTTTGAAAGAAATAATGTTTGGAAACCTGTACCCACCTCAAGGTCACACTTTAATTTGAACTAAATGGGTGTTTAATAATAAACAAAGTAAGGATGGGGTTGTGGTTAGGAATAAGGCTAGGTTGGTTGCTTAAGGTTTCACACAAATTGAAGGTCTAGATTTTGATGAATTTTTTGATCCTGTTGCTAGATAAGAAGCCATAAGAATTTTCTTAGCTTTTGCTGCATCTGAAGGTTTCAAGTTATATCAAATATATGTTAAAAGTGCTTTTCTTAATGGCTATATAGATGAGGAGGTTTATGTCAAAAAACCATAGGGTTTTGAAATCCAGATTTTCCTAATCATGTTTACAAACTGTCCAAAGCCTTGTACGGTCTCAAACAAGCCCCTAGAGCACGGTATCATAGGTTAAAAACATTCTTACTTGAAAAGGGGTTTACCATGGGTAAGGTTGATAAAACTCTTTTTATGCTTAAGCATAGCAATGAAAATTATTCGTTCAAGTGTATGTGGATGATATTATCTTTTGTTGTGCTCAAGTTTTCAGCTATGATGAGTTCAGAATTTGAGATGAGTATGACGTGAGAACTCAAGTACTTTTTGGGGCTGCAAATCAAGCAAACCAAGGAGGGTACTTTTGTGCATCAAACGAAGTATACAAGAGACCTTCTTAAGCGCTTCAACATGGACAAAAGCAAGCCTCTTCGGACACCAATGGGTACAGCAACGACATTTGAACTTGAGGAAGATGGTGAACCCGTGGATCAAAAAGAATATATAAGGATGACCGGATCACTTTTGTACCTCATGGCATAAAGACCAGACATACAATTCAGCGTATGTCTTTGTGCACGGTTTCAAGCTTCTCCACGTGCTTTACATCATCAAGCCGTTAAAAGGAATCTTAGGGTGACATTTTTCTTCCTCAACCATTACTTTGAAAGCTTTTTCGGATGCTGATTTTGCTGGTTGTAGGATTGATAGGAAAAGTACTTTGGGTGCTTGTCATTTTCTTGGTAACTCTCTTGTTGCTTGGTCCTCTAGGAAAAAAAAGTTGAGTTGCACAATCCACAGCCGAATTTGAATATCTAGATGCTGCTAGCGCTTGCTCACAAATTCTTTGGATTGTTCAAACACTTAGGACTATGAGGTCTATCTAGATTGTGTTTCACTATTTTGTGATAACACTAGTGCCATTTACATTGCTAAAAATCTTGTGCACCATTAGAGAACAAAACACATTGAAATTAGGTATCACTTTCTCCATCATAATTTTGAAAAAGGAAACATTGTGCTTCACCATGTAGATATCAAACAACAATTGGCTGATATTTTCACAAAACCTTTAGATATCACTCGCTTTTGTTTCATTCATAGTGAAATAGGGGTTATGCATCCTCATGGCTTAAATTGAGGGGGAGTTTTGAAATTTGAGAAGTCTATGTGGGGATCTGAATTTAAAAGTAATATGAGCATAGTATTTCATACATATATGACTATGTGGTTCCTTTAACATGCTTAAAGTTCTTACTACACTACTCATGTTATACATTTTGTAGTTTTTGCCATGACTAGTAATTGGAATAATTACTTACACTAAATCTGGTCATGATCAAACTTTCTTGCTGTTTTGAACTTGTTGCATGCTCACATATGCTTTTAATAATGAAAAATTAATCAATCAACTATCCACATGTTGAGCTTTTATAATTAAATAAAAATGAGAAAAGATCAAGAGAATATGCATGCATCACACTTCTTCTTTTGAGATGGCTTATCATTGCACTTAGATATGAACTTAGAAGAAATTGTGTATGACTAAAACCATATCCTTAAGATTCTGATTGTCAAATGACATAGACTTGGCTTGGTTGGTTAGAATAAGGCAGATGCGACATATAATCTCTTGCAAATGTTATATGATCAGAATTTGTGCTTTAAATAATATTGAAAAATGAAAAATGCTGCAACAAATGTCATGCTTTCAGGTTTTGAAATAGTTAAGTTTGTGACATCATGACTTGCTTAAATTGAAAATTACATTTGATCTCTAGCATTCCTTACACTACTTTATGTATTTCATTGATGTGATAGTGTAAGTTATTGGATAGTATGACTTGGATGAGCTTTGTTTTATATGTATAAATTACTATATGCTCATAACAATTGAAATTTCGCTTTTGAACCTTGCTAGATACATTGTCAAAGGAGGAGAAATTGATCACACATTGCACACGTTCACAAGTGTTTTGGCACGATTCTTCTCTAGGGAAGAATTTTTGTTTTTCTTCTCATTATATTTATTATTTACAAAGGGGGAGAAATAAGTATAGGGGGAGAAATATTTGTTTTGAAATTTCTATCATTCTCATTTGATTGTTATCAAAACTTTTCATAAGCCAATGTTCGGATTTAAGTGGTGTTGCCAATGCATTCATCAAGGGGGGGGGGGGGGGGGGATTGTGCGACCTATGTGTGCTCAATACATTGTCTATGATGATAAAAGTTTTGAATTTTGCCAAAATACCCATCTCATCAAGGTCCGACTCTAGGTCCGAGTTCCTGCAAGGTCCAATGATAGGTCCGGCTTGTTTTGGGTAGCTCCAGCAAGATCCGACGTAAGCTCCGACTTGCTTTGGCTAGGTTTGAAGAGCTTTGATAAGATCTGTCACTAGGTCTAACTAGCTTTGGTAAGCTTTGGCGCTAGATCCTGCTAGTTTTTTAAGCTTCATCTCAAGGTTCGGTTAGCTTTGGAAAGGTCCAGTGCTAGATTGCAATGGTTCTGCTTTTAACTTGCAATATCGAACTTCCTTTTTAGATTATGAAAAGTTTGCTTAGTATTCTTTTACTAAGTTTTTGGTGTGTGTCGGTGGTTATGGCTGATATCATTTTGCTATGTTTTGCAACATGCTTATGTGAGCTGCTCACGTAAGGTGTTGTGGTTATTGGAACTAACGAGAGTCAAGTCGAGGACTTGTGCTCAGAAGTATCGGTTGTTTATTCATGTGCAGGTGTTGCTTGAGTTCAAGAAATGGCTGGTGACGGGATCCATTGAACTAGTATTAGGGAGAAGATGAGGTTCAACAACCAAGTTCGGGAGGAATTTTGGTTGGGTTGATTGGGAGTTGCGTAGCATATTTGAATCAAGAACAATGCATATGAAGGTATCGTGGAAGTCTTTGGAAGATGTTTGCATGAGTGCAAGGAGTGCATGTACGTGGCTACATGGTTCCAAGGCGTGATGAAGAGATGTGGACGTAAGGAATTGGTCGGAAAGGTTAACCGACTAGGTTATGGACTCAGGAAATGGGACACCCAGTTCCGAAAATGAACCATGTGAATGCATATGTGTGCCCAGGACATTCAACACACATACACGAATGCATTCACAAAAGGATATATAGAAAATTACCAAAGAACAAGTTTAATTAACCACTTTTATTACAAAATTTAGATTATCCTCGAATCACAAGCTTTAAAGAATATTAATGACAAGTTTGAACTAATGCAGCAAAATCATCTAATAAAACAACTATGCAACTAAGCAAATAGGTTAGCGCGGCTCCAAGCAACACCACAGGCAAAGCTGACGGCAGACACGGCCTAGAACTCCACATTATCCTCGTTATACTCCCAATCCTGACCTGCAACTGTTGGTGGGGGAATTGCAAGGGTGAGCACATGTTGTACTCAACAAGTGTGGAAAGTATGACATGTAGCTGATTCAAAGGACATATATAATAAGTGCTAAAAGTACATTAAAACATTTGAAAAGCAATATAATGTTTGTATGTGAGTAAACCCATAATAAACCATAATTATTAACATAGTACCATTCCATATTCCATATCCATCACCATTATACAAGATTTTACCATTACCATTAATCATATCCAATACCATAATTCAATCCATAACCAACCGCAACCATATTATCAACCATAACCAGTACCAAACCATAACCAATTTCCAAGTTTTCCCCTAATCATGTGAGGGTCCAGGTTGCTCATGACCGGGAGCACGGCTATATTGATAGTTTTTAGACACTCTGCAGAGGTTATACCACTTTAGCCACGTGTTTGTTATTTCATCACATTTCGGTGACTGAGGAGTATCAATTATGTCGTCTCACACTTTTGTTTGTGTGTGGCCAAGAGATCACAAAATAGCCTTTACAAAGGGACTACTAGCATGTACAAACCCACTGAGGTTTAACTGGTGGCGATGTCTCCAACTAAGCACATCCTCAACCAAGGGCCCCCTCTTGTGCCATTTGGATCCCATGGAGTACGGCCAACCATATCCAAACCCAACCCCACTCCCCTTCCCCGGTGCACCAAATGGTCCATGCAACACTAGCAATACCCTAATTAATCAGCTACGCCACACCCATATTTGGCCTTGGTGGCACTGTAAATCCTGGATGGTCGCTCTATGAACTGGTCCTTAGATCTAAAGCAAGCCAAACCACCATAACTTCCAACCCATCCACATACCATGCTTGCTTAGATCACCCATTACCATGTCATATTAACCAGTTCATATTCACCATAATCTCATTAATGAATAATTAAATGGTATAGTTGTTCTCCCATCCCAATTAATTAAGTGAAGCAAAAATAAAAAGCCCTTCCCGAATCTCTACCATGTATTCCAGGTGACAAGGGTGGTTAAACAAAGCTAGTAAACTTCCTATCATAGGAATTCCCATCAAATTGACACAAGCATGCAGTTTTAAAAACAAAACATTTATTTTCAAAACTGGATCAATATGTTCAAGGACACTTGCCTTGCTCTTGGGCTTGATTAGGATTAGAACTTTAAACTCCTGGTGCTGGAGGTCCTCTGCAGCACTCTCTAGCGCAAATCCGTTTAATCTGCGCAATAAACATACAAGACAAGAATCACAATCAATAAGTGCACATATATTACTCAATGTGTCATGACATGCATGATTAATGCAAAGCAAAACTAGTTAATGAGTTGTTAATAATGTTTACTATCTAGTTCTAATAGCTTTTAATAATTTTACATAGGTTTGGAGTTGATTCGAATGAATTTAGAATTAATTCAACAGAAAACATACAACAAAATGGGACTAGTCCACCCTTTACAGGAACAACGAACTAGGGTTTTCTAGATCGACATGAATTTGGAGAAACGGGGTTGAATTCACGTGAGAAATAGAGAGTAGAAGGTATACTAGGTGTTTAGAACTCCAATGGATCAAGGGTTTTGGAGGCAACACTTGGATCTTGATGAGCTACAGTTGATGAGATCTTGATGGAGGATTGTTGATGAAGAACGAAACTTGATGAAGATCTTGATTCTCTTTCGTTTCCTCCTCTTCTTCTTCTTGCTAGGGATCTCCTTCTCCCTTCTTGGCGGCGGCTCTCCACAAACTAGGCTTTGTGGTCTTTCAATTGAGGAAAAAGTATATAAATTCAAGGGGTGGGGTTTTTTATATAGAGGTGGAGGCTAGGGTTTGATGGCTTTCGAGTTTGGGGAGGGTGGAGGCCGTTGTGGGGTCCCACATGGGATCCAAAAGAGTTATACACGACGTCCTTATGCCCACTTAGGGTAGAACCCAAAAACACGTCTTGGAATAAAAGATCAACTCAAAATTGCGATTTACCGGACAAGTCCGCAGAAGGCCGGACTAGTCCGAAGATTGACAGAGGCGAAAGCGGACAAGTCTGGACTATATTGGACAAGTCCGAACTATATCGGACAGGTCAGAGGAAAATCAAACAAGTCTGGCCAAAACTAGACAAGTCCGATTTTAGTTAGAGGAAAAACAAACAAGTCTGCTGGAATACCAGACAAGTCCAGGGACGTAGTGAAATTTCCAAGGAATTGGAATACCGTACTAGTCTGCAATGGACCGGACAAGTCCAAAACTGTACAGTGGCAAAACCCGGAATAGTCCGCACGAAAACAGACATGTCCGAGTGAGGTCAGAGAGAAATCGGACTAGTTTGCACCAAAACCGAGCTAGTCTGCACTTCCCAGAATTCTTAGGTGCGGTTTTGCTTTAAATTCATTTTAAACTCATTCCTTTTTATGTTACATAATATTAAACATGTATATTGATGGATGCAGGGAATGATGCATGAAAATGAGAGTGTTACAAACCTACCCCCCTTAAAATGAATCTCGTCCTCGAGATTTGACGCGGAAGAGAAGAGATAGGGAAAATCCTTCTTAAGATCATCCTCCAGCTCCCAAGTTGCCCCTGATTCTGTCTGATGCTTCCATTGTACTTTACACCATTTGATGGCCTTGTTCCTTGTGACTCTATCCTTGGTTTCGAAGATTTTGGCCAGTTGCTCGGCATACGTCAAATCTGCCTCTAGTTTCAGTTATTCCATTGGCACTTGTTCTTCCGGCACTCTTAAACACTTCTTGAGCTGGGAAACATGAAATACATCATGAACATCCGATAAGTGAGCTGACATATCCAACTTATATGCTACTTCTCCTCTTTTGTTCAAAATCTTGAATGGCCCAATGTATCGAGGTGCTAGCTTGCCTCTTATGTTAAACCGCTTATGGCCTCTCATGCGTGATACTTTGAGATATACGAAGTCTCCCACTTCAAAGGCTAATTTCCTTCTCCTACTGTCCGCATAGCCCTTTTGCCTTGGTTGAGTAGCCCTCAAGTTTTCACAAATAATCTGAACTTGTTTCTTAGCTTCTTGCAGCATCTCGGGTCCAAATACTTGATTTTCTCCTGTCTCATTCCAGAACAAAGGTGTCCTACACTTCCTTCCATATAGTGCTTCATATGGTGACATCTTCAAGCTTGCTTGGTAACTATTGTTATATGAGAATTTTGAATATGGCAAGCTCTTGTCCCAACTTCTTCCATGCTTCAAGGCACAAGCTCTGATTGGTCCTCTCAGTTTGTCCATCCGTTTGAGGGTGATATGATGAGCTGAAATTCAATCTTGTTCCCAAAGCTTCATGCAACTTTTGCCAAAACCTAGAGGTAAATTGAGAACCTCTGTCCGATACTATTTTCTTCGGAACTCCATGCAAACATATTGTTCTTCCCATATACAGTTCCGCCAATTTATCTCCATAAATGTTGGTCTTGACAGGAATAAAGTGAGCTGACTTAGTTAACCGATCCACAATTACCCATATAGAGTCATAACCTGATTGAGTTTGCGGTAACCCAACTATGAAGTCCATTCCAATTTCTTCCCTCTTCCATTCCGGAATCTGCAATGGCTGCAATAATCCAGCTGGGCTTTGATGTTCCGCCTTGACTCGTTGGCCCACATCTCACAAACTACATATTCGGCTATGTCCTTTTTCATGCTAGCCCACCAATAACAAGTCTTCATGTCCTTGTACATCTTCATACAACCGGGTTGAATTGAGTATGGCGAGTCATTTGCCTCTTTTAGTATTGTCTCTCGGATATGCTTATCATTGGGAATGATGATCCTCTTTCCAAGCCATAAAGTACCATGGTCATCCTCATCAAATCTGAATTCTCTTCCCTCTTCGGTCCTTTCATTGATTTCCTGAATTTCCTCATCCTTGACATGTCCTTCCCGAATTTCTCGCTCCAAGGTCGGACATAGCTCCATTATCCCCATGTCATTCACAAATCCAAGGTTCAATCGTTCAAACTCTTACATAACTCGGATGGCAATTCTCGAACCGTGAGTTGGTGACTTACTCCTATCCGACTCAAAGCATCGACCACTACATTAGCATTTCCTAGGTGATAGTTTATTCCCACATCATAGTCCTTGATAAGCTCCAACCATCTTCGTTGCCTCAAATTCAAATGCATTTGTGTGAAAATATACTTAAGGCTCTTGTGATCCGTATAAATTTCACACATATGTCCAAGTATATAATATCTCCAAATATTCAATGCGTGTACCACAGCTGCAAGTTCCAAATCATGCGTTAGATAATTCTGCTCATGTTTCTTCAATTGTCTCTATGCATGGGCGACCACTTGACCTTCCTACATAAGCACACATCCAAGTCCTTGTCTCGATGCATCACAATATATATCGAAACTTTTGCTCACATCCGGCAAACCAAAAGTGGGGCTATTGTTAACCTTTTCTTCAAGTCCTCAAAACTTACTTGACAAGCTTGAGTCCATTGGAAAGCTTTCCCCTTCATTAGTAATTCTATCATTGGCTTGGCTATTTTGGAAAAGTCCCTGGTGAATCGACGGTAATATCCAGCCATTCCAAGGAAACTCCAGATCTCCTTTACATTTTGCGAGGGTTCCCATTTTAACACGTCCCTCACTTTTCCGGGGTCAACCGAGACTCCTTCTCCGGAGATGATATGACTTTTTCGGGGTCAACCGATACTCCTTCTCCGTAGACGATATGACCCAAAAATGACACCTCTTTCAACCAAAACTGGCACTTGCTGAACTTGGCATACAATTGATGCTCCCTCAATTTCTGCAATGTAAGCCTTAAGTGTCCCTCATGTTGCTCTTCACTCTTCGAGTAGATCATGATGTCATCAATGAACACCATAACGAACTTATACAAGTACTCCATAAAGACCTTATTGATGAGGTACATAAAGTATGCAGGTGCATTGGTCAATCCAAAGGACATAACTGTATACTCATAGGATCCATATCGTGTCCGAAAATCTATCTTAGGTATGTCTAGTGGTCTAATCTTAATTTGAAAGTAACCTGACCTCAAATCAATCTTAGAGAAAACACAAGAACCCTTCATCTGATCAAACAAATCCTCTATGCAGGGCAAAGTATACTTGTTCTTGATGTTCACCTCATTGAGAGCTCGGTAGTCCGCACACATCCTTTGTGATCCATCCTTCTTGTCCATGAAAAGAACGGGCGCTCCCCAAGGTGACGAGCTTGGGCGAATAAAACCCTTCTCCCGGTCACGGCATTGGACAATAGCTAGCTTCTTCTCCATAGACTTGAGCCAATAATCGGCATCCATAGGATTAGGGGCTTGAGCAAAAGTCGGTGGCCTAGTCCTCATGAACTCTCCCAACCGGTTATGAGGAGGTGGGGTGGCGGTGGAGGCATGTGGGGCTGATTGTTGTTGTTACCATCCTGCATCTATCCCATAGTCTGTATCATGGTCTGCATGAGCTGGATTTGCATAGCCAGCAGCTGCTCAAGGTTGATAGCTCCCTGAGCAGGTCCTTGTCCATTGTGGTTCTGAGGTGCTCCATTGTTTTCTTCCTCATCATTACCATCCCTCTAGTTGCGAGACCTCACCATCTGAAGAAAAGCAAGAGATAAGAATTCAGAAAACATCCCCAACTATATGCATCAAGGGATATGAAACTAAGCAACTACCTATACTAGCCTATATGGACATGGCAATGCTAGGGCATCCCAAAATCCTCTACTAAGCACAGAAGCAGCAAAACAAAGCAAACAACACACCAAGCAAAAACATATCGCTTCTTGAGTGTTCCTATGTGCTCTAAGTGTCCATTCTATATAGGCTGCGTCCTACGGTCCACCTGTGGCTTTAACACCAATTTGTGACACCCGGTTCCGAAAATGAACCAAGTGCATGCATATGTGTGTCCAGGACGTTCAACACGCAATACACGAGTGCATTCACAAAATGATATATAGAAAATTACCACATAACAAGATTAATTAACCACTTTTATTACAAAATTCAGATTATCCTCGAATCACAAGCTCTAAAGAAACTTAATGACAAGTTTGAACTAATGCAGCGGAATCATCTAATAAAGCAACTATGCAACTAACCAAATAGGGTAGCGCGGCTCCAAGCAACACCACAGGCAAAGCTGACGATAGACACGGCCTAGAACTCCGCATTATCATCGTTATACCCCCAATCCTGACCTGCAACTGTTGGTGGGGGAATTGCAAGGGTGATCACATGTCATACTCAGCAATTGTGGAAAGTATGACATGTAGCTAATTCAAAGGACGAATATAATAAGTGCTAAGTGCTGAAAAGTACATTGAAGTATTTGAAAAGCAATATAATGTTTGTATGTGAGTAAACCCATAATAAACCATAATTATTAACATAGTACCATTCCATATTCCATATCCATCACCATTATACCAGATTTCACCATTACCATTAATCATATCCAATACCATAATTCAATCCATAACCAACCATAACTATATTATCAACCATAACTAGTACCAAACCATAACCAATTCCCATGTTTTCCCCTAATCATGTGAGGGTCCAAGTTACTCATGATCGGGAGCAGAACTATCATGATAGTTTATAGACACTCTGCAGAGGTTGTACCACTTTAACCACGTGTTTGTGATTTCATCACCTTTCGGTGACTGAGGAGTCTCAATTATGACGTCTCACACTTCCATTGGTATGGACTACTAGCATGTATGGACCTACTAAGGTTTCACCGGTAGCGATGTCTCCAACTGAGCACATATTCAATCAAGGGCCCCCTCTTGTGCCATTCGGGGCCCAAGGAGTCCCACGAACCATATTCAAACCCAATCCGACTCCCCTTCCCCAGTGCACCAAATGGTCCACACAACACTAGCAATACCCTAATTAATCAGCTACGCTGCACCCATACTTAACCTCGTGGTGGCACTGTAAATCATGGATGGTCGCTTCACGAACTGGTCCTTAGATCTAAAGCAAGCCAAACAACCATAACTTCCAACCCATCCACATACAATGCTTGCTTCGATCACCCCTTACCATGTCATATTAACCAGTTCATATTCACCATAATCTCATTAATGAATAATTAAATGGTATAGTTGTTCTCCCATCCCAAATAATTAAGCGAAGAAAATATAAAAAGCCCTTCCCGGATCTCTACCATGTATTCTAGGTGACAATTGTGGTTAAACAAAGCTAGTAAACTTCCTATCATAGGAATTCCCATCAAATTGACGCAAGCATTCCGTTTTAAAAACAAAACATTTATTTTGGAAACTGGATCAATAGGTTCAATGACACTTGCCTTGCTCTTGGGCTTGATTAGGATCAAAGACTTCAAAATCCTGGTGCTGGAGGTCCTCCGCAGCACTCTCTAGCGCAAATTCGTCTAATCCGCGCAGTAGACATACAAGACAAGAATCACAATCAATAAGTGCACATATATTACTCAATGTGTCATGACATGCATGATTAATGCAAATGCAAAGCAAAACTAGTTAATGAGCTGTTAATAATGTTTACTATCTAGTTCTAATAGCTTTTAACATGTTTACACATGTTTGGAGTTGATTCGAGTCAATTTATAATTAATTCAACAAAAACATACAGCAAAATCAGACTAGTCTGCTGCAGGGCCGGACTAGACCGCCCTTCGCAGGAACAGCAAACTAGGGTTTTCTAGATCAACTGAATTTGGAGGAACAGGGTTGATTTCATGTGAGAAATAGAGAGTAGAAGGTATAACAGGTGTTTAGAACTCCAATGGATCAAGGGTTTTGGAGACAACACTTGGATCTTGATGATCTAGGGTTGATGAGATCTTGATGGAGGATTGTTTATGAAGAACAAAACATGATGGAGATCTTGATTCTCTTTCGTTTCCTCCTCTTCTTCTTCTTGTTAGGGTTCCCCTTCTCCCTCCTTGGCGGTGGCTCTCCATGAACTAGGGTTTGTGGTCTTTCAATTGAGGTAAAATGATATAAAGTCAAGGGGTAGGATTGTCTATATAGAGGTGAAGGCTAGGGTTTGATGGATTGCGAGTTTGGGGAGGGTGGAGGCTGGTGTGGGGTCCCACATGGGCTCCAAAAGAGTTAGACATGACGTCCTTAGGCCCACTTAGTGTAGAACCCAAAAACATGTTGTGGAATAAAAGATGAACACAGAATCGCAATTTATCAGAAGTGTTCGCAGAAGGACGGAATAGTCTGAAGGTTGACAGAGGCAAAAACGGACAAGTCCGGACCATAACGGACAAGACCGAACTTGGTCAGGGGAAAATCTGGCAAGTCTAGCCAAAACCGGACAAATCCAATTTTAGTCAGAGGGAAAACACACAAGTCCGCTCGAATACCGGACAAGTCCTGAGACTTAGCGAAATTTCCAAGGAATTGGAATACCGGAATAGTCCGCGATAGACCGGAAGTCTGAAATTGTACAGAGGCAAAACTCAGAATAGTTCGCACGAAAGCGGACATGTCTGAGCGAGGTCAGAGAGAAACTGACTAGTCCGCACAAAAAACGGACTAGTCCGCACTTCCTAGAAAATTAAGGTGTGGTTTTTCTTTAAATTCATTTTAAACTCATTCCTTTTTATGTTCCTTAACATTAAACATGTATAGTAATAGATGCAGGGCATGATGCATGAAAATGAGGGTGTTACAGGAAATATCGGGCGAAGATGAGCAGAGAAGGGTGCCGGCAACTTTAAATAGGGGATGGAAAATCGCCGTGTTCGCCTGGGCTTCCGCACAGGTCCACGCACGCGCACGCCGGGGAGGAGGAGAAGAAAGTCGTGCAGCCCTAGTAAGGTTGCTGGTGTCGGTTGGCATTGAGGCGCCGCAGCGGTTCAATAAGGAGAGAAAACAATATTGCCGATACGCACGGGATGGCAAAGAAGGAAAACTCCGTTGCTTCTCTAGAAGTTCGAGGTAGCATCGGCAAGTCTCTCTGCGGCACATTGTGGCAACCCATCCACTGGAAATGCCGGCTGATGATGGAGAACAGATGGTGGCGCTAAGCCTGAGCGATGGTGAAAGAGCACGATGCTCTGTCCTGTGTTTGCACGGGGATGAACAGAGGCAAGGTTGAGGGAGAGATAAGGAAGCTCAGCTGATATTTTTGCAGCGTGAGAATTGGAGCAAGTGCTGGCTTGCATGCTGCATCACGGTGGCACTCAGTAGGAGAATGGCAGAGGCGGTTCTCTATTTTGTGAAGCAGACATGTGGGGGCCACATCAACCTCCCTCTCATACCTTCTCTGGTAGTATAAAACTCGAATCAAACATATTCCATAAATGCTAATTTTTTACATGTAGCCTAAATTAAATATATAGAATCCATATGTGAACTCCATTTCGACATTTGGTAAAGTTTCAATCAAATGCAAATTTGAAATTGAATTCAAATTCATTTCAATGATTTCATTGAATTAAATAGCAAATTAAGTTAAAAAAATTATGAAACTTGGCATGGAGGCTAATTGAGATATGGGGAATTCAATGGTGAGTTCAAATTTGGTGTTTGACAATTTTTTTGTTTAAACCCCGGATTCGAATTTGAACCTCCTCATTTAGGGTTTGGAATTTCTTCATTTTCCCTCCTATTTTCTTTTTTTTAATCATTTTCATTTTCATCCTTCATATCTGAATTTCAAATTATTAATTTAGGGCTTTTACATGTATTAGTTACTTAAGTTCTCATACCCATGAGCAACCTTCTAAACTCTACTTAAAGTTTTTAATAAGTTCCTATTTTTTAATACAACTCAAGTAGCAAATTAATTTATGCGAGTTTCAGTTTCCAACTCAACTCAAAATTTTTAGTTCACATTTTAACTTCTTGTTCTCCTCAATTATGAGATTTCACAATTCTTCTTGAAAGTGCATCTAGGATCCTAGTGGGTTTTGGATGATTGATGATGACAATTAAGTAACTAATGAGCTCAGTGATCTTAAGCATGGGTGTGGACTCAAGTGGAAACACAAACCCTCAAAAAGGAAAAGGATGAAAATGGCGATGTCGACTCGAAAAGAAGAAACTAGGGTTTCTAGCGTGTCGAGTTTAGACTGGCCATATGTGTATGAGGATGTGTGCATAAAGTGCATTGAGATCAAGTTGTGAGCTCAAAGTGGTTTAGAGATCAAAACTTATTGAGAGAAGAGAGTTGGAGAAGTCTGGCAGAAGTGGTCGGACTAGTCCGTGGAGGTGGCCGGACTAGTTCGCTCCTGGCCGGCCAAGTCCGTTTTCAGCCGGACCAGAAGGGTCTGACTGAGTTCGGACTAGTCCGTAGTGGGACGGACTAGTCCGGGTAGTCACAGAGTGGGTTTTCGGGACTAAGTCCCAAAACCACAGACTTGTCCGTTTTAGTCCGGACCAAAAGGTCCTGACTGAGATCGGACTAGTCCGCCCTGGGGGCCGGACTAGTACGTGGTCTCCACACTTGTCCATTTTCACACGGAAAAAAAGGTTCTGTGTGAGATTGGACTAGTCCGATGTGGACCGGACTAGTCCATTTTGAAGTGACCATTTGAATTTGAAGTTTGGCGGGTAGCGTGACGATTGCCACGCAGTGCGACAGTTATCAGGGACGTCAGTGGTCCCAAAGGCAAGACTATTCTGGGCCGTAGGCTGGACTAGTCCGCCCGTCTGCTGAAGTCAGCAGTATGGGCTGGGAACCTCTATAAATAGAGGACCCCTGGGTTCATTTGAACCAACTCTTGAGAACTTTGGAACCCTAGCGCCGCCACAGCAAACTTTGAGCCTCCAAAAGCCTCCTTCTTGCCTACCTTCCCTCTAAAACTTATTCTTGTGTGGATTAGGGTTTGGTGAGGTGAAGAAGAGGAAGAACACTACTCTAGGCTCTCGGTTTGATCTCTTGCACTTGTGAATCTTTGTGATCTGTGGCTTGAGTTGATCTTTGTGATTTGTAATTATATTTGTGGTGGGAGCCTCAAATTGTGAGAAGCCCCAATGAATCTTGTATTCACCCTTTGTGATAGTGGAGAACCAAGTTTGGCCCTTGTGGTAAACTTGGTGAGGGAAGGGTTGTTGGACCCGGTCCTTCGTGGGCTCATCAACGGGGACGTAGATTCCTTTGTGGGATCGAACCTCGTGATAAAATCCTTGTGTCCCTTGTGTACTTTGCTTTCACTTATCGCACATTGCCTCTAGGGTTAGCTTTACCATTTTTATTCATCACCCTTGTTTCATTGTGATCCTTAGCTTCATACTTGCCATATAACTTGTTAAGGTTCACTAAATCATTCTAACACTTTTCGCATTACAAAAATACAACTAAAACTTGTTAGCAACACTTTTTAGATTTTCCCTGTAGGAGGACCAAACTAGTCCACCCCCTGAGTATTGATCTCGTTTTATTAAGTCATTTCAGGTCGATTATCCTATTCACCCCCCCCCCTCTAGGAAACATTCATTTGGTATCAAAGATAGGACTCTCCCAAAGAGTCTAACAACTCAGAGAGAGAGAGAGAGTGGCCAGAGTGGTGTATGATGAGGTCTCGACCAATGAGATCCAAGCAACCCAAGAGGAGGTGCTTGTCTACCAAGACAAGTCGACGGATGACGAAGAAACTCGCCAACTCAAGGCAAAACTTCGAGAGAAGTTGAAGATTCAAAAGGTTGACTCTTCAACCTCTAGATCAGGTGGCACGACTAACTACAACCAACAAGGCTACAACTATGAACGCCTTGTCTCCAACAACCACTACCTTTCCATCCCATTGGGGAAGCCTCCCCAATTCGATGGAACCGACTACGGGATGTGGAAGCACAATATGAAGATCCATCTCGTGTCACTCAACCCCTCTTTATGGCAAATTGTGTTGATCGGGGTGCATATTCCGAAGAATGAAGAATACATCACTCCCGAGCAAGCCGTGCTCCTTCACCGCAATGCCCAAGCGGTTGGAGTGATCATCTCGTCTCTCTCAAGAGATGAGTTCAACCGAGTAGATGGACTTGAGGTGGCCAAGGATATTTGGGATACCTTCAAGATGGCTCATGAAGGCAACCGAGTCGTGAAGGAAGCAAAGATTGAGCTCATTGAAGGAGAGCTCGGGAGGTTTGCCATTATGGATGGTGAATCTCCCCAGGAGATGTACAAATGCCTAAAGCTACTCATCAACAAGAGTAAATCTTATGGCTGCACCAAGTGGACAGACCACGAGGTGGTGAAGAGAATGATTCAGGCATTCATGCCTACGAATGTCTCTCTTTGATAAGAGAAAGCCCGGGGTTTGCAAAAATGACCCCGGAGGAGGTCCTAAGGAGGATCATCAACCACAAGATCATGGAGAAGGAGGCGCTCTTCTACAACGACCTCCAAAGGTTCACCGCTTCGAAGATGAAGGATGTTGCACTCAAAGCGACATCCTCCTCAAAAGAGCAAAACGAAGATGACGAGGAGAGCCTTGACACCGATGAGGAAGAGACCCTCTTCATCAACAATTTCAAGAGGATGATGAGGAGAAGAAAAGGAGGATACAAGCATGAGAGCAAGGGCAAAGAAAAAGCAAGGCCCAAAACAAAGAGGGCTTGCTACAATTATGTCGAGTACGGGCACTTCATTGTGGATTGCCCACATGAAGAGGGCAAGAAGAAGAAGGAGGGCAAGCCTCAAGAAAATAAGTTCTACAAGAAGAAGAGGCCCTCCGGTCATGCTCACTTAGGCAAGGAATGGGACTCTAACGATGAGTCCTCCTCCGAAGATGAGGAGAAGGTGGCAACCATATCCATCGGGAGGAGATCCAAGGGAAGCAAGGTTTTCCCCAACCTCTACGACCACAAGCCAACTTGCCTCATGGAAAAACAAGGAAGGAGAAAGGTTACTTCTTACTCATCCTCTTACATATCTTCTCATGATGATTTTTACAGTCCTAGTGAAAACGAACACATGCTTAAGGACATAAGTAAGAGAACTTTGCGTAGAATGAAATTGCTCTCGTATGAAATTTTTGAGAAGGAGGAGCTCATAGATAGGCAAGAGGACATGCTTATCCATGAAAAGGAGAGATGTAAAGAGCTCATTGAGCTCCTTGAGCTTGAGAGAGAGAAGAGCAAGGCATTAGAGCATGAACTTGCTCTAAGCAATAGAACATGCTCATGTCTTGAGGAGACAACCATTGAGCTCATGGACAAACTTGGCAACTTGGCAAAAGTTAACAAGATCCTTGAGACTCAAGTTGAGTCCCTCAAGACTAATGTAGCCTCTTCCTCCAAAAGCTCATCCTCCTCAAAGGTTGCATCCGAAGCAATATCTACATGCAAATGTTCTAACTTGATCCTTAAATTAAAGGATGAGCTTAAATTGACTCAAGGCAAACAAGCACCTAAGGGTGGCATCTTTGACAAAGAGAAGGTGGTGTATGCACCTAAGGGTGGCATCTTTGACAAAGAGAAGGTGGCGTATGCACGAAGTGCATACACCAACACAAAACCTCCCTATGTCAAGGATGGTCTTGGTTATACTAGAGGTGGAAAGCAAAATTCTAAAACCTCCAAGTATGGCAAAGACTTGATTGTCTTTGTCAAGGGAAGCTCATCCCCAACTAAAATTGGGAAGAATACTTCAACTAGCAATAACATGCCTAAATCTGAACTGCATCCTCTCTTTCATGATTTCAATGCATCTTATGTTTTAATGAGGAACAAGTATGGCAAAGTATATGCTAGATATGTTGGGCCACTTCGCAAGAGCCCCAAGCCTTGTGTGTGGGTGCCTAAGTGTCTCACTACTAACGTCAAAGGACCCAACTCCGCTTGGGTACCTAAAAGGAAGGAATAATCTTGTTTTGTAGGCATACTCCTCCGATGGATGCAAATGGGTGCTCGATAGTGGATACACCAACCACATGACCGGAGAGAGGAGAATGTTCGTGGAGTATGAGCAACATGATGATCCAAATGAAGGGACCCTCTTTGGGGACAATAGCCGAGGGAAAATCCTTGGCTCCGGTAAAATTGTCATTTCCCCCAAACATACTCTTTCTCGCGTTTTGCATATTGATTCTTTAGACTATAACCTTTTGTCCATATCACAACTATGTGACAAAGGTTATAATTGCATTTTTACTAATGAGGGTGTGAGCGTCCTTAGAAGAAGTGATAACTCAATCGCTTTTAAGGGTGTGCTCAAGGGAAAGCTTTATCTTGTGGATTTTGCCTCGGATAAAGCTCAACTTGACACATGCTTAATGGCAAAAAACAACATGGGATGGCTTTGGCATAGAAGGCTTGCCCATGTTGGGATGAGGAACTTGCAAAAGCTTCTTAAGGGCGAGCACATCTATGGCTTGAAGAATGTTGTGTTTTGAAAAGATAGGACATGTAGCTCTTGCCAAGCGGGGAAGCAAGTGGGAGCTCAACACCCATCCAAGAACATCACGATGACGACAAGACCTTTGGAACTGCTACACATGGACCTTTTTGGGCCAATAACCTACATTAGCACTGGCGGTAACAAATATGGTCTTGTTATTGTTGATGATTTTTCTCGTTTCACTTTGGTGTTCTTCTTGCATGATAAGGGTGAGACTCACGGTGTCCTCAAGAGGTTCTTGAGGAGAACTCAAAATGAGTTCACCTCAAGAATCAAGGCTATAAGAAGCGACAACGGCATCGAGTTCAAGAACACTCAAGTGGAATAATTCTTGGATGAGGAGGGCATCAGGCATGATTTTCAGCCCCATACTCCCCTCAACAAGAAGCGTAGGACTTCGAAGTTCGCTTCAATGTCCGATAAAGGTTTCTTGCTTGGTTATGATTCAAACACCCACACCGACTGTGTCTTCAACAAATCCTCCGAGATTGTTGAAATAGCACGTGACGTGGTGTTTGATGAAACTAATGGCTCCCAAGTCGAGCAAGTTGATCAAAGTGTGTTAGATATAGAAGACTCTCCACAAGAGGCTCTTAGGAGGATGGCACATGGAGATATTCGTCCACAAGAACAACCTCAAAACTCAAGTGACCAACCACAAGATGATGCAAGTCAACCCCCACGTGATCAAGTTGAATATGGACAAGTGACACCTCAGCATGATCAAGAAGACAAAAGTCAAGAGGGAAGCATACATCAAGGGGGAGACCAACAAGAAGAAGAGGATGATGATGACTCAAGAGTTCAACCTGCACATCCTTGTGTGCATCAAAGTGTTCAACGGGATCACCCTGTTGACAACATTCTAGGAGACATTACAAAAGGGGTAATCACTCGTGCTCGTGTTGCTAACTTTTGTGAACATTACTCCTTTGTCTCTTCTTTGGAGCCCCATAAGGTTAAAGACGCATTGAGAGATCCGGATTGGGTGGTGGCCATGCAAGAGGAACTCAACAACTTTGAGAGGAACAAAGTTTGGGAGCTTGTCAAGCGTCCACAAGCAAATGTTGTGGGCACCAAGTGGGTGTTCCGCAACAAGCAAGATGAGCATGGCGTGGTGACAAGGAACAAGGAACAACTTGTGGCGAAGGGGTACTCACAAGTCGAAGGTTTGGATTTCGATGAAACATTTGCTCCCGTAGCTAGGCTAGAGTCAATTTGTATATTACTTGCCTTTGCTACTCACCATGATTTTAAGCTTTATCAAATGGACGTCAATAGTGCATTCCTAAATGGTCCAATCAAGGAGGAAGTCTATGTGGAGCAACCACCGGGCTTTGAAGACCAAGATTTCCCAAACCATGTCTTCAAATTGTGTAAGGCTCTCTATGGCCTCAAACAAGCTCCTAGAGCTTGGTATGAGTACCTTAGAGACTTTTTGATTCAAAATGGCTTTAATATAGGAAAAGTTGACTATACTCTCTTTACAAAGCACTTTAATGATGATCTCTTTGTGTGCCAAATATATGTAGATGACATCATATTTGGTTCTACTAACAAAGTGTTTTGTGATGAGTTTTCTAAGATAATGATAGAGAGATTTGAGATGTCCATGATGGGGGAGTTGAAGTTATTTTTAGGTTTCCAAGTCAAGCAACTCAAAGAAGGCACGTTAATAAGTCAAACAAAGTACACTCAAGACATATTCAAGAAGTTTGACATGGACAAGGCCAAACCCATCAAGACTCTAATGGCAACTAATGGACATCTAGACCTCAACGAAGATGGTCCAAGTGTGGACCAAAAGGTATATCGTTTCATGATTGGTTCTTTGCTATATCTTTGTGCATCTAGACTGGATATTATGCTTAGTGTGTGTGTGTGTGCACGTTTTCAAGCTGCACCTAAGGTGTGTCATTTGACCGCCATTAAGAGAATTCTTAGATATTTAGTACACACACCTAGCCTAGGACTTTGGTACCCTAAAGGATCCAAGTTTAACCTAATTGGCTATTCCGATGCGGATTACGCGGGGTGCAAAGTTGATAGGAAGAGCACATCCGAGACATGTCAATTCTTGGGTAGATCCTTAGTGTCTTGGTCCTCCAAGAAACAAAACTCCATTGCTCTTTCCACAACCGAAGCGGAGTATGTCGCAGCCCGAAGTTGTAGTGCAGAACTTCTTTGGATGCGACAAACTCCAAGGGATTATGGTATAAACTTGTGCCATGTTCCACTCCTATGTGACAATGAGAGCGCCATCAAAATAGCCCATAATCCAATTGAGCATTCGAGGACAAAGCTCATAGAAATTAGGCATCACTTCTTGAGAGATCATTCCTTGAAAGGGGATATAGTGATTTCCCATGTGAGAACCGAGAACCAACTAGCCGATATATTCACCAAGCCCCTAGATGAGAAGTGCTTTTGTGAGCTTAGGAGTGGGCTCAATATATTAGATTCTCGAAATGTGGCTTGAAACATGCACATCTGAATGTTTACTTTACACCCTATTCAAAAGAACGCATGTGTTTGAGAAATTCATCTCTATCTCAATTTTCTCCAAAATATTTGAAAAACTATTGACTTTGTGAGTTATGGTCATAGTCTGATTGTTGATTGCTTACTGACCTTATTCATAAAGTTTTGTTGTGGCAATATGTCCAAAAGGATCATCAATAGTGGCTAAAACTCAAATATATATGTTTTCAGCCTTTCAGGACCGGACTAGTCCGCCCTATGGCCGAACAAGTCGGGATCCGGACATATCCGAGTCTGGTTCGCTGACCGGACTAGTCCGGCCCCATACTGGACTAGTCCGGCCCCTGGGGACTTAAACCCCCAGGAGGTGGCCGACCCCTCCACTTCTCCACATTTTCTTTCCTCTCTCCCACGTGCGCACAACTTCCCTCCTTGGGCGATTTTCGATTCCATCCACCAAAAACCGTTTCCAATACACGCATTGGAAGCCCCAGAGGTGTGGGAGACTTCTCCCAATCACTCCCGACGCAATCCATTCCCGATTCGTCAAGATTCGAAGAGGTATCCCTCTCTTTTCAAAAACCTACCTCATTCTTGATTCATAGGGTTTTTGATAGGTCCCTCTTCATTAAAGTTGCTCCTAGCATCCTTGTGAACATCATCTAGGAGTATTGAGACTTGTTTCCAAGATTTCTCGAGAAACCGTTAGAGTTAGGGTTTATCCTGCGTAACCCGGAATAGTTTAGTGCCAGACGGACTAGTCCGCCCGGCGGACTAGTCCCCTCTGGGGCGGACAAGTCCGGTGTACACAGGCCAAACTCTACCTTTGCCTGTTTCTCGTGATTTCTTTCGCACTATTCCACTTCCTTGACCTTCTATCTTATGCATTCTCCCTTTTTCAGCAGAAATGGCAGCTCCTCGTGGTTCTGCTTCTCCACCCACTGACCCCGAGTGGGAGGCTGAGCAGCTTCGCCTTGGCGAGGAACGAGCACGGGCTAAGGTTGAGGCTGCCAAGAAACATCTCGAGCAGCAAGAGCAAGCAAAGGCAGCCAAGAAACAACAAGCTAGGGCCACAACTATGGCCTACAATGATGATGAAGCTTTGGCTCGTGCCATTGAGGAGTCTCGCAAGGAACTCCGCAAGAAGAAGCGAGAGGAGTGCGAGGCTCACAACTCTCAGGCTGCCGCAGCACAAGTATCCAAAAGGAAGAGACTTGTGACCATTGGAGAGAAAGAAAGGGGCAAGGAGCAAGCCCAAGAAGAAGTTGTCGAATGCCGGATCGAGAGAGATCCGAAGAAGGGCAAGGCCCCGGCTCTTGTCGAGCCCAAGAAAAGGAAGCCCTCATTTAAGGTACTGGAAAAGAAGGCCAAGGGCGTTGTCATCAAGGAGAAGGGGTAGGCCAAACCCATTGGTCCCCTGGAAGTACACACTCCAGAAAGGAACCCTTATCGGCAGCGTGAGTTGGCAGCGAATGTCTTCCATGGGAAAGGCGCAGACAAGGCCAGAAAATTATGAACAGAACGAGTCTACAAGTAAGAAATAAGTACCGCTGACCCATGGTTTTGGTGTGACTTTCATTGTGACTATTACCGTCTGGTCTACCGGAACATGAAGAAGCTGGTGATCGAAGCACAATGGGTAGACTGGGGGTATATGGCCCAGAAGAAACACTCTACTTTTGATGCGGTGATTGAGGCAGCTGGGCTTCATGAGCTCAAGAACATAATGGGATTCAAGTACAACTGGAATGTTGAGGTCATCCTGAAGTTCTACTCTACCATCTACTTCACCACTCAAGGTGATAGACGGATCATTTGGATGACTCATGGGGAGCAATACTCAGTCACCTTTGTAGAGTTTGCCAAGATTCTAGGACTTGAGGCCCATTTGGACCATGAGATCATTATTTCTAACCTCAGGACCGTTGACATAGATGAGCTGGCCTACATTTATCCCAATCATGTTCAATATGATGTCGGGCATGCTCGCAACATCAAGCCTTTCTATAGCATCCTGAACAGGATTCTGAGGAGGACAATAGCACCCAAGGATGGTGATGCAGGGGTGATCCAAGGAAGCTTAAGGCACCTGCTCTTCCTTATTGATGGTGATGGGAAGTTCAACCTAGTTGACTACATCTTCGACGACATCTTCAACATCTCGCATACCCCTAATTGTGCTTTTGGGTATGCGCCCTACATCATGTATCTCATCAAGAAGGTGTCGGGCTCGACCTTCGTCAAGGATGTGACAAATCGCCCGCTTCATCCTCAGATGCCACCTTCAGTGTTGCCCCCTCCGCGCCGGAAGAATGCGGAGCCTCCCTCTCAATCCGCGATGCCAGCACCTCACCCCATGGCACCTTCTTCTCCGCCTCCGCCTCAGTCAATGAGCGCTTTCTTCAAGTGCTTCAAGGCTATCTTCACCTCCTGCTGGAAGCAAGAAATACAAAATCAATAGGCACACAAGCGCCAAGAGAAGTACCTCAAGGCGGTGTGTGACAAGCTTGAGGTCCCCTTGTCACCTTCGGAGGAGAGCGATGGCGAGATCACGCCGTTCCCCGACTTCACCGTCGACGAGCTCGCCCAGCTCCAAGAGGGGGAGCTCTTCTTGGGCGGCTCCCTCGGCACGGGCTCCGACGACAACGACGACCAGGACTTCAAAGACCTGGAGACCACGGAGAGCGACTCTAATGATGAGGCGGGCGATAGTGAGGAGGATGACGACTAGTGGATAGGCCTAATTGTTCCCCTCTTCTTTTCCTTTTTGGTGTCTTGATGCCAAAGGGGGAGAGTTAGGTTAGATGGGGGGAGTTAGAAGGTTGAAGGAGAGTTAGATATGGGGAGAGTAGCACCTTATTTTGGATCCTTGTACATGTTGCACTTCTTATTGTAATATTTATGTCATTCGAATTTTCAAATTTGTGCAAGACTTTGTTTTGAATGTTTAATATCAATATGTGCTTTGAATGTCTATCTTTTGATCATATTCATATTTAATATATCTTGTCACAAATGTTGAGCACAACACGTAGGCACCCCACCATAACGTGTTTATGTATGAAGGACTTCCTCAATCTTTTTTTTTGATGCATTCATTTAGGTGGAATCACTCATACACACGACGTTTTGAAAACCAAAATCTTATACTCTTATATGTGAAGATTTAATGTGTTGTCATCAATCACCAAAAAGGGGGAGATTGAAAGTGCATCTAGGATCCCCGTGGGTTTTGGATAATTGATGACGACAATTAAGTAACTAATGAGCTCAGTGATCTTAAGCACAGGTGTGGACTCAAGTGGAAACACAAACCATCAAAAAGGAAAAGGATGAAAATGACGATGTCGACTCGAAATGAAGAAATTAGGGTTTCTAGCGTGTCGAGTTTAGACTAGCCATATGTGTATGAGGATGTGTGCATAAAGTGCATTGAGATCAAGTTGGGAGATCAAAGCGGTTTAGAGATCAAAACCTGTTGAGAAATGAGAGTTGGAGAAGTCTGGCAGAAGTGGCCGGACTAGTTTGTGCAGGTGGTCGGACTAGTCCGCTCCTGGCCGGCCAAGTCCATTTTCAGCCGGACCAGAAGGGTCTAACTGAGTTCGGACTAGTCCGTAGTGGGACGGACTAGTCCGGGTAGTCATGGAGTGGGTTTTCGGGACTAAGTCCCAAAACCACAGACTTGTCCATTTTAGTCCGGACCAAAAGGTCCTGACTGTGATTGGACTAGTCTGCCCTGGGGGCCGGACTAGTCCGGATTGGTGAGAAAGTTGGTGCTTCAGCGACTAAGTTTGGGAGGCCAAACTAGTCCGCCCTGGGGGCCGGACTAGTCCGTGGTCTCCAGACTAGTCTGTTTTCACACGGAACAAAAGGTTCTGTGTGAGATCGGACTAGTTTGGTGTGGACCGGACTAGTCCATTTTGAAGTGACCGTTTGAATTTGAAGTTTGGCGGGTAGCGTGATGATTGTCGCGCAGTGCGACAGTTGTCAGGGATGTCAGTAGTCCCAAAGGCCGGACTAGTTCGGGCCGTAGGCCTGACTAGTCCACCCATCTGGTGAAGTCAGCAATATGGGTTGGGAACCTATATAAATAGAGGACCCCTGGGTTCATTTGAACCAACACTTGAGAACTTTGGAACCCTAGCGCCGCCACAGCAAACTTTGAGCCTCCAAAAGCCTCCTTCTTGCCTACCTTCCCCCTAAAACTAATTCTTGTGTGGATTAGGGTTTGGTGAGTTGAAGAAGAGGAAGAACATTGCTCTAGGCTCTCTGTTTGATCTCTTGCACTTGTGAATCTTTGTGATTTGTGGCTTGAGTTGATCTTTGTGATTTGTAATCATATTTGTGGTGGGAGCCTCAGATTGTGAGAAGCCTCAACGAATTTTGTATTCACCCTTTGTGATAGTGGAGAACCAAGTTAGGCTCTTGTGGTAAACATGGTGAGGGAAGGGTTGTTGAACCCGGTCCTTCGTGGGCTCCTCAACGAGGATGTAGATTCCTTTGTGGGATCGAACCTCGGGATAAAATCTTTGTGTCCCTTGTGTACTTTGCTTTCACTTATCGCACATTGCTTCTAGGGTTAGCTTTACCGTTTTTGTTCATCACCCTTGTTTCATTGTGATCCTTAGCTTCATACTTGCCATATAACTTGTTAAGGTTCACTAAATCATTCTAACACTTTTCGCATCACGAAAATACAACTAAAACTTGTTAGAAACACTTTTTAGGTTTTCCCTACAGGAGGAGCGGACTAGTCCGCCCCCTGAGTACTGATCTTGTTTTATTAAGTCATTTCAGGTCGATTAGCCTATTCACCCCCCTCCCCTCTAGGCAACTTTCACTTCCCCCTTAAAGGATCTCGTCCCAAGATTCTAGTGAAATGGAAAAGAATGTCGACAAGGGATGATTGGTAAAAGAGAGTCATTAACCAAGAAAAGATGTTAACATCGTCGAAGTGATTGGATTTGCGATACTCTTAAGGTTCCATGTTATTTCTCTGTACAGTTCTTAGCCTCAAGACTTAGCTTCTCGAATCTGACTTGGTCGCAAGAAGTTCGAGAACTCGATGCTTCTTGTTCTACTCAAGATGATGAATAAAGCAAATGGTGTTATGAAGGATCAAGTTGTTCATAGCTCAAGATTATTTAGATACTACTCGGGTATTTGAATGGACATACGCATTCTTGCTCAAAGTTCTTTATTTAATCATGCTTTATGATGCATCACAAGTTGGATGATGTTGTGCATATGCAATGCAATCTCGAGTAAGATGCATAATGTATGGTGCATTCACTTTAATGATTTGAGCAAAAATGGGTAAGACAATTCAAACACGATGAGACGTATATCACGATTCACAAGGCTTGACACACTTAGTCATGAAAGGTGCTAGACAAGGAATATACCTTACCTAACTTTACCAAGGTGGAACTCAGCTCAATTAACATAGCAATTATGATTGAGCTGAAGGATTAAACTTGCTAATGAGGTAACGCTCCATGAACCTTCTAATCACAAGTTAAAACATGCATTGTGGTTGATAGCAAACCTTCAGGTTTCTCATCACTAGTGTTTTTACTAACAATCTATATCCTCTAGTGAACGTGGTTGGCTTGCCTTCTAAAGTGGTAAAGAGAGTAACCTTTGAAGAGCAAGTAACAAACATCCACTTCTATAGCTGGTAATATGGGGGTGGCCCAGAACTGTAGTGATGTACGGTGGTGGTCAAACAACTTATACGACCGATGTAGGATAACAAGGTTATACCATATTTAAAGTTGGTCAAACAATCAATCAAACAAAGTCGATGGTAAAATGCAGCCTTTCTGAATAAGTCATCTAAAACTCATTTACTACATGCTCCATGTGCGTACTGCCATGATGACCATACTGTCGAAAATCAATACTCTTATTTGAACTTTGTTGCAGTAGACTCCGGTAGAGATCATGCTAGTCGTTTCCTCCAAAATGATAAAGATATAAAAGCTACTATTATCCTCTACGGAGTATTCTAACTTTGCTCACCTGAAAATGAATACCTCATCATCACTTGGGTGTTGACATCCTCCGGTGCAATGGAGGTTCCATAATCAAACACCAAGGATAAATGAAGGGTACCCCTTCCCCCTGAAATTCCAGTCTAGGAGTTTGAAAGCTCCCTTCATAAATTTCTATTGGGAAGGTGATGTGCAAAAGTGATTCATACTGCTGAGATATACCATCATTGACCGATGGAAAAGTTGGTGAAGTCATTTGTCCTGATTACCTTATGTGATAGTTCTAACCAACTTCTATCACAAGGTCAATTGTAATGGATAAACTCTGCCTTGCTGAAATCCCCCACTTTCAAAAAGATATTGCATGTGAACCCCGTTGCATTGGGTTACGAACCACGTGATTTAAATGGCTTTTGGTCACATGTTCATATTCTCCCAAAAAGGCATTTGGATGATGGAAATGAAAATATCACTTGTTGTGTCACACTAGAGGTCAACGGCTCATGAGCATGACATAAATACTTCTTTAAGCAAGTGTAATAATCAGTTAAGGCTTTACTAGAGTACCACCTTCAGTAATTTTGCTTAACTGACAAGAACTCGCATAAATCTGTACTAACTGTACAAGTGTTGAAAATTGGGATGATAACATTTGTGGTAGCAGAAACAATACTTTTGTTGACTATGAATATGAAACATAACCCATGTGCCTTCACTATGGTCATTGATTTGCCGGTAAATAACAATGAAGCAACTGTTAGGGTTGTTGGGTAGTAGGTTGGAGTGTCAATATTTCTGAGCCAGCAAATCTGGATAGATAACTTGAATGAATATTCAAGCTAGCTATAGGTCGATCAAAAGATTATTATGAAAAGAGGAGTGTCAAATCTTTCCCACATGCATGCATATGCACCCTAATGCCAATCATGTCAATACGTACGGCCTTGGAAAAGAAGAGTAAATCTGTTGAGACATTCTGGCTCAATAAGATTTAGAAGCGAGAATGTTTCAAACTCGTCAAGTGTGTTGCACTTTAAATCTTAGGAGTCGAAGGTTATCAATGTCGTATGGAATCGCCCGAGCATTTTCATGATAACTGAGGATCTTTTTATCAACACATAAAGTTTTAACAAACTCCATGTTCATCACCATCCAAAACAAAACTATCTGGACTGTTAACTTCTCTGCCATACTTGATCTGTCTTCACGAAAACTTGATATTGATCATATCAAAAGCATTTTCATGCCTCGAGCCAAAATAGAAGTTGAAGTTAACTCTAACATCTTTCCATCGAGTATTCACTCGCCCCCAGATCAGTTATGGAGCAAAAGTTATGATGGTTCAAAGTAGACTGATCTGCTGAAAAAAGAAATTCAACAGCACTGCAATTAAAGTTATCCACTTTGATTCATATGTTTCATACTTTTCCAATTCAAATTTGACAAACTAGAAACTAGAAAGTCCTAGCATATGTTATATTCTTTCTGGAAATGTATCTCACAACCCTTGGTAAGTTGTGTATAGCAAGTTATGACCAAAACACTTAAAGGTGCAGAAATTCAATTATGTGTTCTGCGGTTTGAAACTGTTTCTTTTTCTTTGGTCATATCACTAATTTAAATTTGGAATCTAGTCTTTGATTGCTAAGTTTACTACTGGAGATTAAGCCTTTCCTACTGAAGTATTTTCAAAATGTGTTTATTTTGCCTTCATACCATATTTGGTTGAGGAGATATGAATTTTCAAATTTGACAAAGTTCCGAGATTTTTAGAGAAATTTTGACGGCGCCTCCTTTGTATGTGGCTATTTTTATCACAGTTTTACATACAGATAATATCGAAATTTGCCAAAACATTAAATTACAAAGTCATCACATATCTCGCATGCATTCCATAAATGTATCATATGATACTATTGGATTTTCTACATAGAGTTATGGTCAAAAAACAAGGACCTACAGAAGTTGTTTTCTTTTTGTAAAAGGTTCTACCATTTTGCATTTTTCACTACTTTACTTTAGGATTATATCCTGGAGGTAAAAATAAAGTTTGTAGGGGACTCCTAGGTATTTCCATCCATGCATAGCACGCCTTCATCGGATAAGCCTACTAGGAGTGATGTATTTTCAAAGTCAGGTTATAAATCTGGCAGGAAACAGAACTCTCTGTTTTTGAAACTTTTGAGTTGAAACCTACTCCGATTTGAAACTTAGTTCAAAATCAGAGCTCGATAACTAATACTTGCATCCTTACTTCATACTTGGTCCATTTGATAGCAATCATGAGTAATGCGTTGATGAGATACATGTCGGTACCACATTCCTCACCAAAGAAAATCCTAAACCGCTATTCCGGCATATGTCTCAACTGTGGCGCTATAAGCGGACACTCGTAAAAGTTTTCGAAGCACAATACGATCACACGGTTAGTGTACCTACATAAGAGACACTATCAAAATTCACATATTATGCCCCGACAAGGGCGAGACCACATAAGCAGCACGATAAGCAGTCACAATAATAATATCTTGTCACCGAAACTATTGCCCTGTATCATTCTATACAAGTCGTCCTCGAGGAGAACACGTCTAGAGAAACATGATCACATTCAACACCACACGACGGAAGACTCGAGTAGAGCGCGAACGAGTAGTCACAAACGGGGATTTTATCAACCCGACAGATACCACCTACTGCATCTACCTCACAGAGGCACGCCGATGGCTAGCGCTGCTTATGAATCATTGAACATGACTTGTTCAAGAGGTGCATAGTATTGCGTTTCAGACCACACGATGGAGCCTCCACTCCTTTTGCCTGAGGTACGTTGGGAGACCAGCGTTTCATATGTTCATAGAACCATGAAGAGGTTCAAATACTCATATTAACTTCCATGCCAAGCCACGAGGGACAATCACATACTATCTCTTGTATGGTGAGCTTGTCGGGATTGGTCCGCTCTTGGTGGCGTACCTTACCTCTTACCTGAATGTTGGAGCGTTGTTACTGAATATAATAACAAGCATGTTAGCTTGCCACCTTAAGTAACTATGCTAATGACCTTATGTGGGCATACTCACTAATCCTCACTTGACTACTTAGAAGTTTTCAAAAATAGGCGCTTTTCACGCGTGGTATTCCCAACGCAGCTCTATTGCCAAATTGTGATGACCGGAGTCTCGACATTCTAGGAATCACATCGGATGGTGTCGTGCGATGTGACTCCCAACAGCACACACATAAATAATACATGAAACATAAAAAAATCTTTATTTCATAAGATATTCGAGTTTACAACGTACTATACATAAGAAATACATAAGCAGCGGAAATAATATACTCAAACTCTCAACCTATCTAAGCACAAGAGAAGACATCCATGGTCGCGGACGCTTCTCATTAGCAACATGAATACGATGTGGCAGCGGCATCGTTTCGCGTGAGATAAGCATCTCAAAAGGTGTGATGTCTCACAGACAACCCTTAATATCAACAATTACACTAATACCTGCAAAAATACGTATAAAGCAACTGTCAGCACGATGGCTCAGCAAGACTTAACCATCTCACCTAGAACATGGAACTCTACATGTAGGAGACTTTAACAACATAGGAAGCTGAATTAGAATAAAGACTCGCCTACAATAGATCCTTACTTTCAATTTTTAGCATCAGATTTGTAGTTCATAAAAATGTACACTTATTGAGCTCCTCTTTAATACAATGACTAAGCATTGCAATTATTAATTCAATGGCACTAGTAGATTGAACATAAGCATTCTATTATTACTACACCACAATGCAGTGAACAATTGTACTCAATCCATATCCATAAGTAACGGTGATTCAAATCAATAACAACTCGGAATGCATGAAACATACGCCCGTAAAGAAGCCACGTTGGTGACCTTCACTCTATGTCATATGCGGCCACTTTTCACAATAGACCTTAATATGGAATCAACTCTCCGTCCCGAGCAAAAGGTCCAACACGGACATGTCAAAGTTGCCCGCTAGAAGATTTACACCTTTATGCTTTCTCAACTCCATTCAGAGGAAGCGAAGAAGTTTCCACACCAAGGTCATCAAGTTACATCAGTTTCAAGAGTACCATATACCAGTATGCATCTCGTACCACTCAAACTTGTCCTGTAGGGCCGCATACGGCGTGACCCTTTGTCGGTGTTTGGATCCGGCAGATCTCCCGACACTACCTTTGGTAGATTAAGGAGTTGTAGTTCAGTGAAGGGCGCGCAGAGTTTAAAGAAGGTGAAAGACACGTGTACACAAGGATTTACGTGGTTTGGGCCGCCTGAGCGTAATACCCTACTCCACGGGGTGTGTTGGTGATGTATTAAGCGTGTGAGTCTAGAAGAAGCTTGTCTAGCTCAGGGAGTTCAGTCGTGGTCTGGAAATGTCCCTTGTGTATCATCGACCAATCCTTTTATAGTACAAGGACTGGTCGTTACAACATTAGCCTAGCCCGACAGGTGGCCCCGGTGGTTACACATGCTTGATACACAATAAATGGTATTAATTACTCTTAATAGCCTGGTAACGGGCCTTAACTGTGCCGTTACCAGTATTAAGGGTCATCCGATCGTGTGTCATTAATATGGTATTAATGACACTTAATTGGGTCTTAAAGTCTTTGATTGCTCCCTGAAGGTCCAGAGCCATTGGGGGGTCCACCAGCATGATTGTTGAAGTTGAAGGTCCGGCGGTTGCCACTTGGCAGCACCGGAGCTTACCGTTGTGGACGAGTAGGTCCGGTGCTACTGGACACATGTCAGTACCGGAGCTTCCCTCTGTCTGGGGTTAGGTCCGGCGGTGCCATACTGGTATTCTGATCGGAGCTTCCCATGTGTGGGTGATAGCTCCGGTCTTATGATACACGTGGTGACCCTGGGACTAAACATGTCGGGGAAGCAGGTCCGGTTATGCCTGACCTGTGGGGCCTTCGGAGGTCTTCAAATCTGGTAGATGGAGTTTCCTTGTGATCTTTGCAATCCCAAGGGGTATTCGGTACGGAGGGTACCGACAGTGGCCCCCTGGGCCCACCTCCGGGAGAGACCTTTTGGACGAGGTCATTTCGCTGGAGGTGGGTCCATTCTATGGTTTCTTAGCCGTGTCTTCAAGGGTCTTTGGTTGTGCCGTTGGCGGTAGTTCGTAGTTAAACTTCTGCCGCATGGCGTATCTAGGAGGCGGCGGGTGAGATCTCAGCGTGCGGATCTCACGCAATTGAAGGTCGCCGGTTCCCGTCATGAAAATCGTATCGGTTCCGTGCGCCTTGTCAGGCAGCCACCTTCGGGTTTCCCGCCTTTCATGATGACAACCGTTCACCTGGGGTAAGAACCTCGACTTGATCATCGAGGTGGCCCCGGGCCCCCTTGTCATTGGCAGGGTGAAATTTTTGACTGGTATCATCGGCTCCTCTACGGTTTCCATCAGGGTGTTACGGGGGCTTACTTATGAATGAAATCGTGCATCGTTTGGGGTTCATTACGCCTTTTGTTCGATCTTGCACTCAAACCTTCCAAACTTTTGCTTGCCATTCCTCTCTTGCCTCGCTGTGCCGCGATGGAGTTGGGTCTCCGCCAGAGCCGACTGAAGTCCAATGACGATTTAAAGAAGGTTCGGGCCCTCATGGGATAGTCCCCTGACTTCTTCAATCACTTGGTCCACACCGGCAAGCTTCCGTTCGAGAAGGAACACGCTGGCGTCATGGTGTACTTCTCCGCATACGCCATGGTGGGACTGATCCCACCTTTCTCCTCTTTCTTCTTGATGCTGCTAGACTTCTATGGTCTGTAGCTGTATCACCTTGGCCCCCACTCCATTGTGCTAGTGTCCATCTTTGTCCACTTCTGCGAGATGTGGGTGGGCATTCCCCCCTGCATTGAGCTTTTCCGCACCATCTTCACTGTCCAAACCATAGGTCGGAGTGACGAGTACTTTGGCTGTGAAGCGCAAGAAGTGCCCGTACAAGTACTTGCGATCGTTCCCTTCTGGGAAGTGGGATGACTGGAAGAAGGATTGGATTGTTACCAGGGTGGAGGAGCAGGAGAAGCTGGAGCTGCCGGAAGGCCTCCCCAATATTGACACTGCAGTTTGGAGTGAAGCTCCAGTGCTGTCAGATGCCTTCAATCCTGCTCTGACATGGATCCGCCTGTGCGTGAAAGGAGGGGTGACTCCTCAGGCGGTGTTTTGCAACTTCCTGACCAACAGGTGGGCTCCTTTGAAGAGGAGGGAGAAGTTGGCTTGGGCCCTCAACAGTATGTTGGACGATGACCAGATCGAGACCGGTTTGAAGTCCAACATGGAGGGTGCAACTTTGGAGTTCCACCTGAAGAAGTTCCAGCACGACATCGATGTCGAGGGCGACGACTTGGCTCCGCCGGCAGCTTTCCTCCCTCTAAACATCGAGGCAGAATTCAGCAGGGAGCTCCGGCGGACGATGTCGGTGCTTGACGACCTTGGTGTCGTTGAGAGGCACTTGACCATTGGGTTGGCGATCTCTGAAGCTCCTGAAGGTGGCTCGGTTCCCACCCCTAAGCCAAGAACTGAAGTTGTCGGCAAGGGCAAGGAATTGGCCGAGCCCTCAAGCCGTAAGAGGATGCATGCCGACAGAAGGTCTGCCAGGCATACTTCTTCCGCGGCGTCTCCTTCTCCCCGGAGGGGAAGGTCTACAATGGTGGTGTCTACTCCAGTTGCGACATCTTCCCGGGGTGCTAGCTCCGGCCAAGTGACTCCAGTACCAGGGCCAGTTGAGGGCTCTGGGTCCGGAGGTCCTTCCCGGGCGAGGGGGGCCTCGACCAGAGCAACGCCGACGGCAGCAGCAAGCTCCAGGGGGCCCTCTGGGACTACCACGCCAGTGGTGGCTGGGGCCAGTCCGGAGCGTCCGGAAAAGAGGTTCCGCAGTAATTGGTGCGGAAGCCTTCCGAGGTAATTTTTGATTTTTTACCTCAGTCAGTTGTTTTATTGTTAACTGTATTTTGAGTCTCTTCAACCTTCATCCACAGCGTGCCCATGAAAGGGGCTGAAGCTCCAGTCCCTGCAGCAGTGGTTGAGGTTGTGCAGGCTGAAGCTCCAGCTCCGATTCCAGCACCGCCCCAAGAGGTGGCTGAGGCTACGGCAGCCCCGGCGCCAGTTGTCGTGGTTTTGGATGACTCATCCCCAGAAGCTGTCGTGGTAGCGCCAGACCACGGGACTGAAGATGTACCAGCAGCGCCAGCCTCGGAGGTTGAAGCTTCGGGCTTGGATGTTGTGATGTTGGACGCTCTGGCCGCAGAGCCGGAGGTAGCTGTGATTCCAGCCCTAGAGTCAGATGTTGTTGAAGCCCCGGTAGTCGAGCCGGTGGTTGATGAGGTCCCGGCGGTAGAGCCGGGTGTTGATGAAGCTCCGGCACTTGAGCCAGTTGTCGAAGAAGCTCCGACGGCAGAGCCAGTTGCTGCAGAAGTTCCGGCTGTGGTGCCGGCCGTTGAAGAGGTTCCTGCGTTCGAGCAAGTTGTTGCAGAGGTGTCGGCGCCTGAGCCTTTTGTGGTCGAAGTGGCAGCGCTGGAGCCCATGATGGTCGAAGCGCCAGCACCTGAGCCAGCGGCGGAGGAAGCGCCTGCGCCGGAGCCAGAAGTAGCTTCTGCTCCGACCGAACCTTCAACACCCGCTCCGGAAGTGGTGATCCCGGAGGTGCCCGCTGCTGAGCCAGAGTGCTGTGATGAAGCTGCATGCCCCCTGCCAGAGGGGCCAGTTGTTGATGAACTGGCGGCTGGGCCTTCGGAACCACTTCCGGAGGTTGGAACTTCGGCTGCAGGTACTGCCTCGACGGCGGCCGAGGCTAACATGGAGGATGGCTCTAGTGCCGTGGAAGCTCAGGGGACCGCTCTCGTAGAGTGGGACCTAATTTTTGTTGCTGAAGATCCGCTGGAGCCAGCGGAGAGGACCCCAGCAGGTCCAGACCCGATCACCCTATCGTTGTCTATCGACAACGCCTGCTCCAGTCTTCGCCAAGTCTAGTTGGCCATCTACCACGACAGCAAGGCCCTCAAGGAGGAGCGCCAAACCCTTAGGAGGTGGTGCAACCCACTCTATTTCGAGACCAAGCTGGCACAGTCGAGGCTGGCTGACGATGAGGAGTGGGTGCAAAGGGAGAAGGTCCGCCTGGAGTACTGGGGAAAGTTGTTGGATGAGAGGGACAGCATGACGCGGACCCTCAACAACCAGTCCCAGGCCATCTATGAGCAGGCCAAGGCTACAAATAGCGCAACGGATGATCGCCAGGAAAGGCTCACCGCCATCCATGATAGTCTCATCAAGCGCCGGGAGGCTCTTGAAGTGCAGGAAAGACAACTCGAAGATGAAGAGCAGAAATTCCTGGAGCTACGGGACGACCTCATGAAGAGGGAGGAGGAGCTTGTCCAAAAGACAGCTCTGGCTGACAAGATCCTCGAAGAGCGCACCAAGAAATTGGATGAGCGTTGCAAGGAGGAGGAGAAGAAGGTCTAGGAGCGAGGGCAAGAACTCTACAAGTAGGAGAATGCCATCGCCACCCGGGAGAAGAAAGTGCGGGGCCGGGAGAGATATCTGGTCAACCACCGGAATGAGATCCACCTCCGGGAGGAAGAGCTCAGCAAACATGAAAGGCAGGTTGCTGAAACGATTCAGCAGAATGCCAAAGAGGTGGAGCGTCTTGCTCGGGAGATCTCGGAGCTTGCATCGGCCAAAAGATCCTCGGCGGAGATGCATGGTGCAAGGGTTGCAGAGTCCCAACAAGTTTGGGACTTCCTGGGCAAGGCTAACGACGCGCTGACACCAATGGGCTTCAGTCCCGTGCGTCCGGATGATCCGGAGCTGGAGCTGGACCAGGCATTGGAGGCGTTGAGTTCAGCAGGCAGCAAGCCCTCCAAGATGGGTGATGTCATCGCGGACCAGCTGGAAAACAGTGGGTCAGTCCCTAGCGAAGAACATCGCAGAGTTTGTGCTGACGTGCTACACCAGCCGGGACCCTCAATTCCCTCTGGACCCGGTGCTTGAAGGCCCAATCGAAGGAGAGGGTGAAGCCGCCCGAGCCAACGTGTCGGAGGTGGCCCAGAAAGTCACCCAGTTGTTCCATAGGGTCTAGGACCATCTCTCTGTAGCTCCCGCTTGTATTCTCTCTTCTTCTTCTCCAATTTTGTAATCTCTTGTCTCCAGATGAATGAAATCCAAATTTTTGTGAATTCGAATTTCATATTTTGTCTTCAACACCACTTTTGTCTCACTTGGTGTGAGACCTATGTGTGCTGAATACATTGGCTTGTCGTGAATAGACTTGGCCTTGACGATAAAGGTTTTGAATATCACCAAAACACCTTTTTATCAAGGTCCGACTAGCTTTGGTCAGCTCCCGTGAAGTTTTGTCTTTAGCTCCGGCATGTCTTTGATAGCTCCGACATGTTTTTGATAGCTCCGACATGATTTTGATAGCTCCACCGTGTTTTTGCTAAGCTCCAAAGTTGATTTTTCTAGCTCCGGCTTTTGGAATTACTAGTTCCGACTAGTTCTGGTTAGCTCCGGCGCTAGGTCCTGCTAGTTTTGTAAGCTCCGGCGGGAGCTTGGTTGTACTAGTTTGGTAAGATCCGGCGCTAGGTTCTACTAGCTTTTGTTAGCTCCGGCCCAAGGTCCGGGTTGCTCTGGCAAGGTCCAAAACTTGACAGTGGTGCTTCTGCTTTTCATTTGCAATGTTTCGTACTTGCTTTACATTGTTGGAAAGATTGCTTAGTATTCATTTTCTAATTTTTTGGTGCGTTTTGGTTGATATGGATGATATCGTGTTACTGTGGTTTTGCAACATGCTTATGTGAGGTTCTCACATAGGGTGTTGTGTTCGGAACTAACTTGAGTCAAGTCGAGGACTTGGGCTCGTATGGATTGGTTGTTTATTCATGTGCAGGTGTTGCTTGAGTTCAAGACATGGCTGGTGACGGGATCCATTGGACTAGTCTCAGGGAGGAGATGAGGTTCCAACAACCAAATTCAGCAGGAATTATGGTTGAGCTGATCAGGAGGTTGTGCAGCATGATTGAATCAAGAACAATGCATATGAAGGTATCGTGGACGTCATTAGAAAATGTTTGCACGTGTGCAAGGAGTGCATGGACGTGGCTACATGGTACCGAGACGTGATGAAGAGATGTGGACATAAAGAATTGGTCGGATAGGTCCAACCGACTAGGTTATGGACTCAGGCTGCGGCTGAGTCGGGTTTGACTCAAATATGGAAAGATTTGAGTTGGTTATGATAGGATTTCGTGTGGGTCACGAATTTGATTTGTTTAGGAATGTGGGATACGTTCCTAAGGTGTTTGGAAGTCTTAAGATTGCTTCTATCTGCGTATAGAAGAATCCTAAGCAGTTATGAAAAGTTATGATTCGTGAACAGAGTAGGATTAGGTTCCTGATCTGAGTTGAGTTGGCTTTCGAGCTGGTTATATAAGCATGTGAACACAGAGCTCGTGGCGTACGACTTTGGGGATGTTCCTCTTGTTTTCTATTGAATAAAATTCATAGTTTGAAGGAACTTTTGTGCCTTGTTCGTCCGACTTGTTCCAGACAAGTTTTACTAGTCGAGTTTCTGGACAGCACTACCTTTCATCGGTGGTTTTATCATAACTCGAGTTTTACAGATCCAATTGACGTGATTCTTTTTGGGTTGTCTTCACAACTTGATTATCTATCATATGTCAAAATTTCACTGTCATTGTATTTGTGGTTTCTGATCTACACGAGTTTCTTTGCAGCATTCCAGAACTGTTTTTTCTCGGGTAGGACAGATTGACCTTGTTTAATCTTTCGATCATAGCTTGAGTTTTTCTCGACGGATTTGAGTGATTATTTTTGTGTTGTCTTCGTGACTTGATTCTCTCTGATATCTATCACTTTTGTCACTGTGAAACACATTTAGATTAGTCTCACACACGATTTCTTTAACAGATCGTTTTTCTGCCGAAAGGGTTTGGGGTTTCATTGTTTCCACTGCGTAAGAATTTTAAAATCTACCATTCACCCCCCCCCTCTGGTAGCTTTTCACGTGCTCTTCGATCCTACAATTGGTATCAGAGCCACGTTGCTCTAATCTTTGTGATTTGCATGTGTTTTTGACTAATCATCATGGAGAAGTACTCCGCCAAACCTTGTGTGTTTGCTGGTATTGATTTTCAGGTTTGGAAGGCACGCATGGAGGCTTTCATCCAGGCACAAGGCTTTGCAATATGGGAGAAGGTATACAAGCCTTACGAAGTGCCATCAAACGATCAAGATACAGCTACAAATCTGAGAGATGTCGACAACAACAACAAGGCTCAAAACTTGATCATACTAGGATTAACACAAAGCGACTACGACCGTGTTGCACACCTCCGATCTGCATACGATGTGTGGAAAGCACTTTGTGACTACCACGAATGATCCAACACGATCAAAGAGGTAAGGCAAGACATGTTCAAGAAAGAATACATGCGCTTGGAGATGCAACCCGGTGAGTCTATTGATGACCTTTTTGCTCGCTTTAATAAGATTCTCAGCAACTTGCGTAGTGTCAATGTTAATTTTTCAGATGCTGAAAATGCTAGGCAATTGCTAAGTGCATTAGATATGTCAATTTGGGAGATGAAAGTCACATCTATTCGTGAATCTACTGTCATGAGTTCACTTACTTTATATGTGCTATATTCCAAGTTAAAAACTCATGAAATTGACATAATCTCACGTAAGAAGCCCAATAAGTCTATTGCATTTGTTTCACAATGTGATATGTCTAGCTTCGACCAATCATCATCCTGCAATACTCTTGCTTTGTTGTCCTCACTAACCCTGGAACAGATCGAAGAATTTCCAGAAGAGGAGTTGGCACTCATCTCTACTAGATTCTCAAAAGCATTGCAAAATGTGAGAACTAGAAGGAGAGGAAGCTCCGGACCTCAACGCTGTTTTGAATGTGGTAAAACAGGACACTTTCGTATAGAATGCCCTAACCTTTTCAGGTAAAAGGGAAAGAATGGTTGCTAGATCTCATAACTTTCATGCAAAATTTGCTGCACATATTGAACCGAATGTACAAAGTTTACCTCCGGACCTTCTGTTTTTGCCTCCGGAGCTACTGATTTTTGTGCTACACAAGTAACACCTTATAGGTCAGTAGTTAAGAATAAAAAATCTCAAACTTTGACTCATAAACCTGCTGTTTTATCTCAGCTTTCGCGTGTTTTTCCCGCTGCACGTCGCGTGACTCAGTACTGGATTCCTAAATGCCTTTTGACTAACCCCAGTATTGAGTCATCGACGTATTGTGCTTTTATGTAGGTTACACGTTTGAGGAAGGAGAACATTTGGATTGTGGATTCTGGTTGCTCACGCCACATGACCGGTAACAAAGATTGATTCTCCTCCCTCTCTTTTGTATCACGTGTAGAAAATGTTACTTTTGCCGATAGTTCTTCAATTCCTATAATTGCTAAGGGTTCGGTTAGAGTAAATGATCACTACACTATGAAGGATGTGGCACTTGTCAAAAATTTGAAATACAACTTGCTTTCTGTTTCACAATTGCTAGATGAAAATCTGGAAATTATTTTCAATAAAAACTGCTGCAAAGTTGTAAGTTCAAATAGTGAGCTTATTTTTAACATGTCTCGGTTTGGAAGAGTATTTAAAGCTGATTTTGATATGTCTTTCTCTAAGCATAGGTGTCTAGTTGCTAATGATTCAAAGGACTTATATTTTTGGCATCGTAGACTTGGTCACGTAGGCTTTGATCACCTAACGCGTGTTAGTGTTCTTGATCGCATACGTGGGCTGCCTAAGCTTAAAGGAGACAAAGAAATTGTGTGCTCTTCTTGTAGACATGCTAAGATGGTTGCAGGTTCATATACTCCTCTCACAATGATCATGACAACTGAACTATGTCAACTTTTGCATCTTGACACCATAGGACCTTCACGTGTTCAATCCTTCGGAGGTAAATGGTATGTTCTTGTTATTGTTGATGATTATTCTAGATACTCTTGGGTTTACTTTATGGTGTCTAAGAATGAAGTTTTTAGTCACTTTAGAACTTTATTTCTTAGATTATCAATTGATCACCCAGGATCATTAAAAGCAATTAGAAGTGATAACAGAACTGAATTTAAAAATCAATCTTTTGATCACTTTTGTGCTGAAAATGGAATAGATCGTCAACTTTCTTCACCATATGTAGCTCAACAAAACGGTGTTGTAGAAAGAAAGAACAGAACCATGGTTGAGATGGCTAGGACTATGCTTGATGAATATCAAACTCCTAGGAAATTTTGGGCTGATGCGTTAGCAACCGCTTGTTATGTCTCAAATCGTGTTTTCTTGCGTGCTAAGCTGGGTAAAACACCATATGAGCTTCGGTTTGGACATAGGCCTAGTGTTACACACTTTCGGGTCTTTGGTTGCAAATGCTTTGTTAAGAAACATGGTAATCTTGATAAATTTGAACCTAGATCCATTGATGGCATGTTTCTTGGTTATCCATCTCATACTAGAGGCTACCGTGTGCTTTTACTTGACACTAACAAAATTGTGGAGACTTGTGAAGTGTCTTTTGATGAATCTAGCCCAGGTACTAGCTCAAACATTGCAGGTCCAGATCCATATCCGCAAGGGGAGAGCATTTTCATTGAAGATGGGGAAAAATTGGAGTTGCTGCCAGAAAATTCAGCAGCTAAAGACTTTGGTTTAGCTCCGGGTGTTAATTCTCAACCAGCACTGACAACCATCAATGCTGATTCAAATCATCCTCAAGCCACAAGCTCATCGATTTGTTATGGACATGAAGAAGAAGAAGCTTGTGAGACATCTGTTCCCCTATGGTTTTACAAAGATCATCCCCCACAACAGATGATTGGAAGCTTGCACGAACGAGTCACACGGTCCAGGTTTTGCGATCCAGGCTCTCATGCTCATTCTGCTTTTGTTGCTTCTTTTGAACCCAAAGATATATCACACGCACTCACTAATGAATCTTGGATTATTGCCCTGCAAGAAGAGTTAGAAAATTTTGAAAGAAATAATGTTTGGAAACTTGTACCTCGACCTCAAGGTCACACTTTAATTGGAACTAAATGGGTATTTAAAAATAAACAAAGTGAGGATGGGGTTGTGGTTAGGAATAAGGCTAGGTTGGTTGCTCAAGGTTTCACTCAAGTTGAAGGTCTAGATTTTGATGAAATTTTTGCTCCTGTCGCTAGATTAGAAGCCATAAGAATTTTGTTAGCTTTGCAGCATCTAAAGGTTTTAAGCTATATCAAATGGATGTTAAAAGTGCTTTTCTTAATGGCTACATAGATGAGGAGGTTTATGTCAAACAACCACCGGGTTTTGAAAATCCAGATTGTCTAATCATGTTTACAAACTGTCAAAGCCTTATACGGTCTCAAGCAATCCCCTAGAGCATGGTATGATAGGTTAAAAACATTCTTACTTGAAAAGGGGTTTACCATGGGCAAGGTTGATAAAACTCTTTTTGTGCTTAAACATGGCAATGAATCATTATTCGTTCAAGTGTATGTGGATGATATTATCTTTGTTTGTGCTTCTAATGATCTTGTGTCCAAGTTTTCAGCAATGATGAGTTCCGAATTTGAAATGAGTATGATGGGTGAACTCACTTACCTTTTGGGGCTGCAAATCCAGAAACCAAGGAGGGTACCTTTGTGCATCAAATGAAGTATACCAAAGACCTCCTAAGGCGCTTCAACATGGACAAAAGCAAGCCTCTTCGGACACCAATGAGAACAGCAACAACACTTGAAAACAAAATTCAGTTGCACAATCCACAGCCGAATCTGAATATGTAGCTGCTGCGAGTGCTTGTTCACAAATTCTTTGGATTGTTCAAACACTTAAGGACTATGGGGTTGATCTAGATAGTGTTCTACTATCTTGTGAAAACACTAGTGCCATTTGTATTGCTAAAAACCCCGTGCAACATTCTAGAACTAAGCACATTGACATTAGGTATCACTTTCTTCGAGATAATGTTGAAAAAGGAAACATTGTGCTTCACCATGTAGATATCGAACAACAATTGGCTGACATTTTTACAAAACATTTGGATTTCACTCGTTTTTGTTACATTCGTAGTGAAATAGGGGTTATGCATCCTGATGGCTTAAATTGAGGAGGAGTTTTGAAACTTGGGAAGTCTATGTGTGAATCTGAAATAAAAATAATATGAGCATAGTATTTCATACATATATGACTTTGTGATTCCTTTTACATGCTGAAAGTTCTTACTACATTACTTGTGTTACACATTTTGTAGTTTTTGCCATGTCTAGTAATTGGAATAATTACTTACACTAAAAATGGTCATGGTCGAACTTTCTTGCTGTTTTGAATTTGTTACATGTTCACAAGTGCGTTTAATCATTAAGAATTCATCAAGTAATCAACTCACATGTTGAGTTTTTATGAACAAATATAAATTGAGAAAAGATCAAGAGAATATGCATGCATCACACTTCTTCTTTTGAGATGGCTTATCATTTCACTTAGATATGAACTTGGAAGAAGTTGTGTATGACTAAAACCATGTCCTTAAGCTTCTGATTATCAAATGACATAGGCTTGGATTGGTTGGTTAGAATAAGGCAGATGCGCATATAATCTCTTGCAAATATCATATGATCTAAATTTATGCTTTGAAAAATAATAAAATGCAGTAACTAGTGTCATGCTTTCAGGTTTTGAAATAGTTAAGTTTGTGAGATCATGACTTACTTAAATTGAAAATTACATTTGATCTCTAGCATGGCTTACACTACTTTATGTATTTCATTGATGTGATAATGTAAGGTACTTGATAGTATGACTTGGATGAGCTTTGTTTATATGTATATGTTATAATATGCTCATAACAACTAAAGGGGGAGAGATAATTTGTTTATATGCTCATGACTTGCTGAATACGTTGTCAAAGGGGGAGAGATAAGCATGAAGAGAAAGAGAATATGTGCATAAGGAGAGATAATATGGGATGAGAGATAATATGGGATGAGAGATAATATGGGATAATTTTTCTTCTCATTTTACTTTTGATTTACAAAGGGGGAGAAATTGCCTTCAAAACTTTTATGTGAATAAGCCAATGTTCGGATTTTAAATGGTGTTGCCAATGCATTCATCAAGGGGGAGATTGTGAGACTTATGTGTGTTGAATACATTGGCTTGTCGTGAATACACTTGGCCTTGATGATAAAGGTTTTGAATATCACCAAAACACCTTTTTATCAAGGTCCGACTAGCTTTGGTCAGCTCTGGTGAAGTTTTGTCTTTAGCTCTGGCATGTATTTGATAGCTCCGACATGTTTTTGATAGCTTCTACATGATTTTGATAGCTCCGCCATGTTTTTGCTAAGCTCCAAAGTTGATTTTTCTAGCTCCGGCTTTTGGAATTACTAGTTCCGACTAGTTCTGGTTAGCTCCGACGCTAGGTCCTGCTAGATTTGTAAGCTCCGGCGGGAGCTTGGTTTTACTAGTTTGGTAAGCTCTGGCGCTAGGTTCTACTACTTTTGTTAGCTCCGGCCCAAGGTCCGGGTTGCTCTGGCAAGGTCCGGAACTTGACCGTAGTGCTTCTGATTTTCATTTGCAATGTTTCGTACTTGCTTTACATTGTTGGAAAGATTGCTTAGTATTCATTTGCTAAGTTTTTGGTGCGTTTTGGTTTATATGGATGATATCGTGTTACTGTTGTTTTGCAACATGCTTATGTGAGGTTCTCACATAGGGTGTTGTGTTCTTAACTAACTTGAGTCAAGTCGAGGACTTGGGCTCGTATGGATTGGTTGTTTATTCATGTGTAGGTCTTGCTTGAGTTCAAGACATGGCTGGTGACGGGATCCATTGGAGTAGTCTCAGGGAGGAGATGAAGTTCCAACAACCAAATTCAGGAGGAATTGTGGTTGAGCTGATCAGGAGGTTGCGCAGCATGATTGAATCAAGAACAATGCATATGAAGGTATCGTGGACGTCATTGGAAGATGTTTGCACGTGTGCAAGGAGTGCATGGACGTGGTTACATGGTTCCGAGACGTGATGAAGAGATGTGGATGTAAAGAATTGGTCGGAAAGGTCCAACCGACTAGGTTATGGACTCAGGCTGCGGCTGAGTCGGGTTTGACTCAAATATGGAAAGATTTGAGTTGTTTATGATAGGATTTCGTTTGGGTCACGAATTTGAGTTGTTTAGGAATGTGGGATACGTTCATAAGGTGTTTGGAAGTCTTAAGATTTCTTCTATCTGCTTATAGAAGAATACTAAGCAGTTATGGAAAGTTATGATTCATGAACAGAGTAGGATTAGGTTCCTGATCTGAGTTGAGTTGGCTTTCGAGCTGGTTATATAAGCAAGGGAGCCCAGAGCTCGTGGTGTACGACTTTGGGGCTGTTCCTCTTGTTTTCTATTGAATAAAATTCGTAGTTTGAAGAAACTTTTGTGCCTTGTTCGTCCGACTTGTTCCAGACAAGTTTTACTCGTCGAGTTTCTGGACAGCACTACCTTTCATCGGTGGTTTTATCATAACTCGAGTTTTACAGATCCAATTGACGTGATTCTTTTTGGGTTGTCTTCACAACTTGATTATCTATCATATGTCAAAATTTCACGGTCATTGGATTTGTGGTTTCTGATCTACACGAGTTTCTTTGCAGCATTTGAGAACTGTTTTTTCTCGGGTAGGACAGATTGACCTTGTTTAATCTTTCGATCATAGCTTGAGTTTTTCTCGACGGATTTGAGTGATTATTTTTGTGTTGTCTTCGTGACTTGATTCTCTCTGATATCTATCACTTTTGTCATGGTGAAACACGTTTATATTAGCCTCACACACGATTTGTTTAACAGATCGTTTTTCTGCCGAAAGGGTTTGGGGTTTAATTATTTCCGCTGCGTAAGATTTTAAAATCTACCATTCACCCCCCCCCCCCTCTGGTAGCTTTTCACGTGCTCTTCGATCCTACACTTGGCCCCCTGGTAGATGTATACAATTTGATTGTGAACATGTACCAAGAGGATGTAACGGTTGTTGAAGACTTGTGTGCTTCGAACTTGTAGAATGTAGGTCCGAAGTCTTTGATAGTGTAGGCCCCCTGAGGCTGTCGGAGCTTAGTGGCTCTGGCATTGACCACCGTCGGTGCTAAGTAGCTCCGGCAGTAGTCTCCATCAATGCGTAAAGCATCGATGGTTGGTCCTCTGGTGTGTCGGAGCTTGGCAGCTCCGGCAGTGACCTCCGTCGACACGTGCTGTGTCAATGTCAGACTCTACTTTAGAGTATTTCCACCATCTTCACGCTGACGGCTTGCCCCCTAGCTTTACCGGAACTGAGTAGCTTCGGAGATGCTTGATGTCAATGTTTGAACATCGACCACAAGCCGCCTAGGGAATGTCAGAGCTTTGATAGCTCTGGCTTCATTCACCATCGTCATGAAATATTTATTTTTCCTGCACATTGAAGTCAAGAAAAATAGTAAAATTCGTTTTCTATCTATAACTTCATTGCGACTTACTGTTCTCGAGAAATTTTTAGGTCGAACACAATCCTAAATACAATCAAGAACGCTGTCTTGCTCCCTTCAGGTCCGATTGTTTCTGGACTCGCCTTACTTCGGCCTGCCGGGGTGTAGGTAGAGTGGCGTACTTAGGGTGCATGACCAGGCTAAGTCGATACACACTCCGACCCTAGATTGGCTTGGCGGCATTTAGACAAGTAGGCCATCAACAATGTTTAAACCCGGAAGGATAGACAATACAACTTGAATTGTATGTTTGAACCCGGAAGGATAGACAATACAACTTGAATTGTACATGAACTGGTCGAGCTAAAGTTTCTTAAGAACTGCACAACTTTGTTATAGACAAGAAAGAGAAAAATAAAAAATATTGAGTCTGTACAAAGTAAATGCACGTGGAGTCTATTTTCACACAATGATGTCTTTCATTATAGGTCTGGGGTACAGGGGAAACAAGTACACTCTTAGGGTACAGAACCAGGCTAAGTGTGTTCGTTTCTCGTTTGACCCAAGGTAGCTAGCTACCCTTTTAGTTCTGAGACTATGACAAGTGTTGCATGGACGTTGCGGACCTAGCAGGGTAGGTCCGGCTGTCCTCCCGGAGGAGCTACCCGACTCTGTACAATGACTCTATAACATACATCACATGTGATTACAAACTCACCTCTGTGATATTAAGCGTAGAACTTACGGAGGTGCTCAATGTTCCAAGGATTTGGGAGAGGTGTCCCATCCTCGGTTGCCAAGCGAACGCATCTGGGACGGGATACTTTGATCACTCGGAAGGGTCCCTCCCAGTTGGGGGAGAGTTTGTTTAACCCTTCTCTGGATTGTATTCTCCGTAGAACCAGATCGCCTTCCTCGAGCTGTCGGCTGTGAACATGCCATTGGTGATAGCACCGAAGAACTTGGCGGTATCGGGCATTCCATACAGCTGCTCGGCACCTTCCCTCTTCAAGAAGGTTAAGGTCTTCACGTTGGAGCTGGTCCTGCGTGGCTTCGTCGGAGGTTCGGACCCGGAGCGACTCCAAGGTGATTTCCAGAGGAAGGACTGCTTCAGCTCCGTACAATAGGAAGAAGGGTGTCTCTCCAGTTGACCGGTTTGGAGATGTCCTGTTGGCCCATAGAGTGGGCAGAAGCTCTTCAATCCAGTTGGCTCCATGTTTTTTCAGGCGCTCATATGTGCGCGCCTTGAGTCCTTTCAGGATTTCTGCATTTGCTCTCTCGGCTTGGCCATTACTTGCCGGATGAGCTATAGAGGCGTAGCTGACTTGTATGCCGAGGTCTTCGCAGTATCCTTGGAAAGCAGAGCTTGTGAATTGGGTCCCATTATCTGTTATGATTTTGTTCGGGACTCCAAATCTGCATACGATGGACTGCAAGAAGTTGATAGCTGATTGCTTGTTTATTATCACAACTGGAGTTGCTTCTAGCCATTTGGTTAACTTGTCAATGGCAACATACAGGAACTTGTAACCTCTGACGGCTCTTGGGAAAGGTCCCAAAATGTCCATCCCCCACACAGCAAAAAGCCATGTAGGAGGTACCATTTGTAGAGGTTGAGCTGGTGTGTGAATTTGCTTTGCATGGAACTGACATGCTTTGCATTTCTTCACCAGCTCAGTTGCATCCTGGAGCGTTATAGGCCAGTAAAAGCTATGCCGGAAGGCTTTACCGACCAGCGTGCAGGAAGACGTGTGGTTCCCACATTCGCGTCCATGGATTTCTGCGAGGAGCTCGCAGCCTTCTTCCCTTGTGATGCACCGCATTAGGATGCCATTGGAACCGCACCGGTAGAGATGCCCTTCTACCAGCATGTATCTTTTAGCCAATCTGACTATCCGGTCAGCGGATACATCATCGTCAAGAAAGATATTGTCTTTCAAGTAGCTCCAGATCTCCGAGATCCATGCATCGGAGCTTGCTTGAGCATTTGAGTCTTGCGTGCTGGGTAGCTCGGAGCTTCCGGCAGCACCTACGACCCTTGATGGCTCCCATGGTAACAGAGCCATCGGGACCGCCAGCTTTGGGATGCTGGTCTTGCCCCCTTCGCTCAGTTCGGCAGGCTGAGCTGTGGGTTTTGACAACCTCCAGACGAAGGTTACGTCAGGAGCCGAAGCTCCAGTTGACGCTTTCGTCAAAAGTTTGCCAGCTTCATCATTATGGACACGCTGGACATGATGGAGATCCAGGACTTTGAAGTCCTTCTGAAGCCTCTGGACTTCAAGGAGATAAGCATCTAGTTGGGGATTGTTACAAGAGCATTCACCCTTCACGTGTTTAATGATGAGCTGCGAATCTCCCTTGACCAACAGCTGCTTGGCACCGTATGATAGTGCCACCTTTAGTCCATAAATGAGTGCTTCATACTCTGCCATGTTGTTGGTCGCCTTGAAGTCAAGGTGGACCATGTATTTTACCTTCTCCCCGGTTGGAGCGAGGAGAAGTACTCCAGCTCCGGCCCCCTGGTTTTGCATGGAGCTGTCAAAGTAGAGGGTCCAGTGATGCTCGGTGAAGACCGGAGCCTTGAGTTCCGGCTTCTGCTCACTAGGGCCCCCTGGGTTTGATGGAGAGGGGGTCCATTCCGCCACGAAATCTGCCAATGCTTGACTCTTGATCACTTGTCTTGGGACAAATTCAAGATCAAATTCGGCCAATTCTACTGCCTACTTTGCAATGTTCCCATTAGAGTTGGGATTATGCAAGATCGCACGTAGTGGGTAAGAGGTCACCACTGAGATCTTGTGAGCTTGGAAGTAATGGCAAGGCTTCCTGGAGGCGATGAGAACTGCATAGAGCAGCTTGTGCACCTCTAGGTATCGAGTCTTGGCATCATGTAGTACTTCGCTGATGAAGTACACTGAGCATTGGACTGTCTGGACCCTCCCGGAGGGACCCAAAGCTTCCTCCACATCGACCCGGACCCTCCTAGAAGGGTCCGGACCTGCTTCGGGGACCTCCGGGTCCATGCTGGAGGAACCCGAAGCTTCTATTGGAGCGACCCGGACCCTCCCGGAGGGGTCCAGATCTTATGGAATAACTCCCTGTAGATCCAAGTCCGGGGGCTGGGACCCAAACTCACCTTCAGGAACCTCCGGACCCTCCCGGAGGGGTTTGGATTCCTGAGCTTGGTATGGTCCTGCTCTCTCCGCAACCAGGACCATGCTGACAACCTCGTCGGTTGCCGAAATGTAAAGCAGTAATGGCTCACCAGGGTTCGAAGCTACCAAGGTTGGTAGAGTGGTGAGGAGCTGTTTTAGCTCCTAGAACGCCTTTTCTGCTTCTTCAGACCATTGAAATAGTCTGGACTTCCTCAATAGCTTGAAGAAGGGTAGCGCCCGTTCTGCCAGTCTTCTGATGAACCGGTTGAGGGCGGCTAGACATCCAGTCAGTTTCTGGACATCTTTGATGCGGGCTGGTGGCCGCATCTCCTCTATGGCTTTAATCTTCGCTGGATTTGCCTCTATGCCCCGGTGGTTTACTAGGAAACCGAGAAGCTTTCCGGAGCTGACCCCGAAGACGCACTTGTCTTGGTTCAGCTTCGTGCGGGTGACCCGCGGCTTATCGAAGACAGCTTACAAGGTGTCAAGGAGTGACTCCTTGTCCTTGATCTTGACGATGATGTCATCAACATACACTTCCACTACGTCTCTGATGAGCTCTCCAAAGGTTTTGTACATAGCTCGCACAAATGTTGAAGTTGCATTCTTGAGACCAAAAGGCATGGCAGTATAACAGTACAATCCATCTACTGTGATAAAAGAAGTATGTTCTTCATCTTCCCTAGACATTCTGATTGATGGTACCCAGAATATGCGTCTAGGAAACACAATATTTCACACCCGGAGGTGGAATCCACTATCTGATCTATTCTAGGTAGTGGGAATGGATCTTTTGGGCATGCCTTATTTAGTGTTGTGTAGTCGATACACATTCGAAACTTCCCGTCGGCCTTGGGTACAACGACTGGGTTTGCCAGCCATTTTGGATGGAAGACTTCTCGGATGAATCCAGCTTCGAGCAACTTCTTCACTTTTTGTCGTATGAAGTTCTGTCGCTCTATGGATTGCTTCCGAGGCTTCTGATGTACGGGCCGAGCGTTAGGATAGATCTTCAGATTATGCTCGATCACTTCCCTAGGGATCCCAGGCATTTGTGACAGTTGCCAGGAAAACACGTCGACATTAGCCCGGAGGAAAGTGATGAGCACGAGTTCCTATTTTTCATTCAGAACTCCTGATATACGAGTGGTCTGAGCAGCATCAGAACCTATTTGGACGACTTTGACGGGGATGTCGGTGTCGCCGCTTGGTTGCACACGAAGTGCGGAGGTTGAGCCTCGTTGACGAATGCTCGGGGGTTTCGGAGTTTTTTCCTACCTGGATTCTTCCTCCTGCGCTATAGCAAGTGCATGAAGTTCCTCCAGAGCAGCCACTCCAGCAGTACGGTCTCCGCGGATCCGGGGAACGCCAGCTGGTGTTGGCATCTTCAACACTAGGTAGCCATAATGAGCAGCAGCCGTGAATTTGTACAAGGTCGGCCTGCCCAGAATGGCGTTGAAAGGCAAGTTGATCTGAGCAACGTCAAAGATCAACTTCTCTGTAGGATCGAAGAGCACGTGAAAAGCTACCAGAGGGGGGTGAATGGTAGATTTAAAAATCTTACGCAGCGGAAACAATTAAACCCCAAACCCTTCGGCAGAAAAACGATCTGTTGAAGAAATTGTGTGTGAGACTAATCTAAACGTCTTTCACCGTGAAAAAAGTGATAGATATCAGAGAGAATCAAGTCACGAAGACAACACAAAATGAATCACTCAAATCCGTCGAGGAAAACTCAAGTTATGATCGAAAGATCAAACAAAGGTCAATCTGCCCTACCCGAGAAAAATAGTTCTGGAATGCTGCAAAGAAACTCGTGTAGATCATAGACCACAAATCCAATGACCGTGAAATTTTGACAGATGATATAAAATCAAGTTGTGAAGACAACCCAAAAAGAATCACGTCAATTGGATCAGTTAAACTCGAGTTATGATAAAACCACCGACAAAAGATAGTGCTGTCCAGAAACTCGACGAGTAAACTTGTCTGGAACAAGTCAGACGAACAAGACACAAAAGTTCCTTCAAACTACAAATTTTATTCAATATAACACAAGAGGAACAGCCCCAAAGTCGTACTCCACGAGCTCTGGGCTCCCTTGCTTATATAACCGGCCCTTAGGCCAACCCAATACCAACTAGGACTCCAATCCTACTCAGATCACGAATCGTAACTTTCCATAACTGCTCAAGATTCTTCTATACGCACATAGAAGCAATATTAAGACTTCCAAACACCTTAGGAACGTATCCCACATTCCTAAACAACTCAAATTTGTGACCCACACGAAATCCTATCATAACCAACTCAAATCTTTCCATATTTGAGTCAAAACCGACTCAGCCGCAGCCTGAGTCCATAACCTAGTCGGTTGGACCTTTCCGACCAATTCTTTACGTTCACATATCTTCATCACGCCTCGGAACCATGCAGCCACGTCCATGCACTCCTTGCACACGTGCAAACATCTTCCAATGACGTCCATGATACCTTCATATGCATTGTTCTTGATCCAAACATGTTGTGCAACCTCCTGATCAGCTCAACCACAATTCCTCTTGAATTTGGTTGTTGGAACCTCATCTCCTCCCTGAGACTAGTCCAATGGATCCCGTCACCAGTCATGTCTTGAACTCAAGCAACACCTGCACATGAATAAACAACCAATCCATACGAGCCCAAGTCCTCGACTTGACTCAAGTTAGTTCTGAACACAACACCCTACGTGAGAACCTCACATAAGCATGTTGCAAAACCACAATAACATGATATCATCCATATCAACCAAAACGCACCGAAAACTTAGCAAATGAATACTAAGAAATCTTTCCAACTATGTAAAGCAAGTACGAAACATTGCAAATGAAAAGCAGAAGCACTGCGGTCAAGTTCCGGACCATCCCACAGCAAGCCGGAGCTTGAGCCGGAGCTTACCAAAACTAGTACAATGAAGCACCTGCCGGAGCTTACCAGAACTAGTAGATCCTAGCACCGGAGCTTACCAAAAACTAGTCAAAACTAGTCAACCCAAAACCAGAGCTAGACAAAGTAAGTCGGAGCTTAGCAAAAGCATGTCGGAGCTATCAAATATATGCCGGAGCTATCAAATATATGCCTGAGCTATCAAAGACATGCCGGAGCTAAAGATAAAGCTCACCGGAGCTTACCAAAGCTGGTCGGACCTTACCAAGAAGTCGGACCTAGCATCTAACATAGCCGAAGCTACCCAAAACAAGTCGGACCTACCGTCGGACCTTGCTGTAGCTCAGAGCTAGAGTCGGACCTTGATAAAAAGGTGTTTTGGTGATATTAAAAACTTTTATCATCAAAGCCAAGTGTATTCACTACAAGCCAATGTATTCAGCACACATAGGTCTTACAATCTCCCCCTTGATGAATGCATTGGCAACACCACTTAAAATTCGAAAATTGGCTTATTATCAATAAAAGTTTTGAAAACAATTTCTCCCCTTTGTAAATCAAAAGTAAAATGAGAAACAAAAATTCCCATATTATCTCTCCCCCTTTATTATCTCTCCTAAAATTCCCATATTATCTCTCTCCCTTTATTATCTCTCCTTATGCACATATTTTCTCTCTCTTTATGCTTATCTCTCCCCCTTTGACAATGTATTCAGCAAGTCATGAGGTATAAACAAATTATCTCTCCCCCTTTAGTTGTCATGAGCATATTATAACATATACATATAAACAAAGCTCATCCAAGTCATACTATCAAGTACCTTACATTATCATATCAATGAGATACATAAAGTAGTGTAAGCCATGCTAGAGATCATATGTAATATTCAATTTAAGCAAGTCATGATCTCACAGACTTAACTATTTCAAAACTTGAAAGCATGACACTTAGTTGCTGCATTTTATTATTTTTCAAAGCATAAATTTAGATCATATGATATTTGTAAGAGATTATATGCACATCTGCCTTATTCTAACCAACCAAGCCAAGCCTATGTCATTTGACAATCAGAAGCTTAAGGACATGGTTTTAGTCATACACAACTTCTTCCAAGTTCTTATCTAAGTCCAATGATAAGCCATCTCAAAAGAAGAAGTGCGATGCATGCATATTCTCTTGATCTTTTCTCAATTTATATTTGTTCATAAAAACTCAACATGTGAGTTGATTACTTGATTAATTCTTAATGATTAAAAGCACTTGTGAACATGTAACAAGTTCAAAACAGCAAGAAAGTTCGACCATGACCAGTTTTAGTGTAAGTAATTATTCCAATTACTAGACATGGCAAAAACTACAAAATGTATAACATGAGTAATGTAGTAAGAACTTTCAGCATGTAAAGGGAATCACAAAGTCATATATGTATGAAATACTATGCTCATATTATTTTAATTTCAGATTCACACATAGACTTCCCAAGTTTCAAAAACTCCCCCTCAATTTAAGCCATGAGGATGCATAACCCCTATTTCACTATGAATGAAACAAAAACGAGTGAAATCCAAAGGTTTTGTAAAAATGTCAGCTAATTGTTGTTCGGTATCTACATGGTGAAGCACAATGTTTCCTTTTTCAACATTATCTCGGAGAAAGTGATACCTAATGCCAATGTGCTTAGTTCTAGAATGTTGCACGGGGTTTTTAGCAATGCAAATGGCACTAGTGTTATCACAAAACAGTGGAACACTATCTAGATCAACCCCATAGTCCTTAAGTGTTTGAACAATCCAAAGAATTTGTGAGCAAGCACTAGCAGCAGCTACATATTCAGATTCGGCTGTGGATTGTGCAACTAAATTTTGTTTTCTAGAGGACCAAGCAACAAGAGAATTACCAAGAAAATGACAAGCACCGGAAGTACTTTTTCTATCAATCCTACAACCCCCAAAATCAGCATCCGAAAAAGCTTTCAAAGTAACGGTTGAGGAAGAAGGAAGAAAAATGCCAAATTCTTGAGTTCCATGTAAGTACCTGAGAATCCTTTTGACGTCTTGACGATGTGAAACACGTGGGGAAGCTTGAAACCGTGCACAAAGACATACGCTGAATTGTATGTCCGGTCTTGATGCTGTGAGGTACAAAAGTGATTCGATCATGCTTCTATATTCTTTTTGATTCACAGATTCACCATCTTCATCAAGTTCAAGTGTTGTTGCTGTTCCCATTGATGTCCGAAGAGGCTTGCTTTTGTCCATGTTGAAGCGCCTTAGGAGGTCTTTGGTATACTTCGTTTGATGCACAAAGGTACCCTCCTTTGTTTGCTTGATTTGCAGCCCCAAAAAGTAAGTGAGTTCACCCATCATACTCATTTCAAATTTGGAACTCATCATTGCTGAAAACTTGGACACAAGATCATGAGAAGCACAACCAAAGATAATATCATCCACATACACTTGAACGAATAATGAGTCATTGCCATGTTTAAGCACAAAAAGAGTTTTATCAACCTTGCCCATGGTAAACCCCTTTTCAAGTAAGAATGTTTTTAGCCTAACATACCATGCTCTAGGGGCTTGTTTGAGACCGTATAAGGCTTTGGACAGCTTGTAAACATGATTAGGAAAATCTGGATTTTCAAAACCCGGTGGTTGTTTGACATAAACCTCCTCATCTATGTAGCCATTAAGAAAAGCACTTTTAACATCCATTTGATATAGCTTAAAACCTTTACATGCTGCAAAAGCTAACAAAATTCTTATGGCTTCTAATCTAGCGACAAGAGCAAAAGTTTCATCAAAATCTAGACCTTCAACTTGAGAGAAAGCTTGAGCAACCAACCTAGCCTTATTCCTAACCACAACCCCATCCTCACTTTGTTTATTTTTAAATACCCATTTAGTTCCAATTAAAGTGTGACCTTGAGGTGGAGGTACAAGTTTCCAAACATTATTTCTTTCAAAATTTTCTAACTCTTCTTGCATGGCAATAATCCAAGATTCATTAGTGAGTGCGTGTGATATATCTTTGGGTTCAGAAGAAGCAACAAAAGCAGAATGAGCATGAGAGTTTGGATCGCAAAACCTGGACCGTGTGACTCTTTCGTGCAAGCTTCCAATCATCTGTTGTGGGGGATGATCTTTGTAAAAACGTAGGGGAACAGATGTCTCACAAGCTCCTTCTTCATTAGGTTCATCGTAGATTGATGAGCTTGTGACTTGTGGACAATCAGGACCAGCATAGGTGATAGCCGGAGCTTGTTCAATGTCCGGAGCTGGACACGTGTCAACTTCGGAACTACCAGGCAGTATCACCGGCTCTTCTTCATCTTCGAAAATACCCTCCCCCTGAGGATACAGATCTAGTCCTGCAACACCGGAGCTAGTGCCTGGGCTAGCTTCATCAAAAGACACTTCACAAGTCTCCACAATTTTGTTAGTGTAAAGTAAAAGTACACGGTAGCCTCTAGTATGAGATGGATAACCAAGAAACATGCCATCAATGGATCTAGGTTCAAATTTATCAAGATTACCATGTTTCTTAACAAAACATTTGCATCCAAAGACCCGAAAGTGTGTAACACTAGGCCTATGTCCAAACCGAAGCTCATATGGTGTTTTACCTAGCTTAGCACGCAAGAAAACATGATTTGAGACATAACAAGCGGTTGATAATGCATCAACCCAGAATTTCCTAGGAGTTTGATATTCATCAAGCATAGTCCTAGCCATCTCAACTAAGGTTCTGTTCTTTCTTTCTACAACACCGTTTTGTTGAGGTACATCTGGTGAAGAGAATTGATGATCTATTCTTTTTTCTGCACAAAAGTGATCAAAAGATTGATTTTTAAATTCGGTTCCGTTATCACTTCTAATTGCTTTTAATGATTCTGGGTGATCAATTAATAATCTAAGAAATAAAGTTTTAAAGTGACTAAAAACTTCATTCTTAGACGCCATAAAGTAAACCCAAGAGTATCTAGAATAATCATCAACAATAAGAAGAACATACCATTTACCTCCGAAGGATTGAACACGTGAAGGTCCTACGGTGTCAAGATGCAAAAGTTGACATGGTCCAGTTGTCATGATCATTGTGAGACGAGTATGTGAACTTGCAACCATCTTAGCATGTCTACAAGAATAGCACACAATTTCTTTGTCCCCTTTAAGCTTCGGCAGCCCACGTATGCGATCAAGAGCACTAACACGCGTTAAGTGATCAAAGCCTACGTGACCAAGTCTATGATGCCAAAAATATAAGTCCTTTGAATCATTAGCAACTAGACACCTATGCTTAGAGGAAGACATATCAAAATCAGCTTTAAAAACTCTTCCAAACCGAGACATGTTAAAAATAAGCTCACTATTTGAACCTACAACTTTGCAGCAGTTTTTATTGAAAATAATTTCTAGATTTTCATCTAGCAATTGTGCAACAGAAAGCAAGTTGTATTTCAAATTTTTGACAAGTGCCACATCCTTCAAAGTGTAGTGCTCATTTACTCTAACCGAACCCTTATCAATTATAGGAGTTGAAGAATTATTGGCAAAAGTAACATTCTCTACACGTGACACAAAAGATAGGGAGGAGAACCAATCTTTGTTACCGGTCATGTGGCGTGAGCAACCTGAATCCACAATCCAAATGTTCTCCTTCCTCAAACGTGTAACCTACATAGAAGCACAATACGTCGATGACTCAATACTGGGGTTAGTCAAAAGGCATTTAGGAATCCAGTACTGAGTCACGCGACGTGCAGCAGGAAAAACACGCGAAAGCTGAGACAAAACAGCGGTTTATGAGTCAAAGTTTTAGGTTTTCTATTTTTAACTCTTTTAGCACAAAAACCATGAGCTCCGGAGGTAAAAGCAGCAGTTCCAAAAGACAAGGATGAAGCTCCGGAAACAAAAGCTGAGGTTCTGAAGGAAACAACAGAAGGTCCGGGAGCTCTCGGAGCTATCGGAACTATTGGAGCTGCTTTTGCGGATTTCTTACCAGAAGGACCGGAAGCTACCTTTTCAAATTTCTGACTCACTAAAGCAGGTTGTGTTTTTCTAATTGCGTGAAAGTTATAAGATCTAGCAATTTTTCTTTCCTTTATCTGTTGTTTAGCTAGTCTATAACAAAAATCTATGACATGACCATTTTTACCACAGAAGGTACAATGAAATTTAACTTTGTGTTCATGTCTAGATGAGAAAGCAATATTTTTATTTGAAACTGAGTGAGACAACACTCCTGCAGATTTGAAAACCACTCCTTTTTGTTTAGGAACTGTTTGAATCAAACCAGTTCCTAACGACTTTACAATTTTAGGTGGATGTGCCTTAGCATGAGCATGAGAATCAAAACCTAAACCAGTTTTATCATTGCAAGACTTGGAAGAATTCAGCAGTAAGTTTAGGTTCTTATTCCCATTACAAAACCGATCTAATGTCCTATGCATGTCATCAAGTTTATTGGACAGATCAAAGCAATTTTCACATGCAGTTTTTCCTTTTAGTTTGCAATTGGAACAAAATTTAACTTCATGAGAACGTAAAGCATTGTTCAATATAGAAATTTCATTCATAGCATCCTGTAGTTTCTTATCAAGATCATCACAAGTAGAACAATGCAAATCAATTGTAGAACAGCTAGCATCTTTCAAGTTTTTATCATTAAGTGCAGCAAGCTCTTTGTTCTTTTCAATTTCTAACTCAAGTTTATCTAGAGTGGAGGAGTGTGCATTTCTTAATGTGGACAATTGTTCATAGATTATGTCACATGAGGGACATGCATCATCACTAGGAATCAAAGTTTTTAAACGGTTAATTTCAGATTCTAGTGATTCAATTTTAGCAGCATTATCCCTAAGCTTTTTGTCCTTTTTCTTGACAATAATAGTTGCACGAGAAATAGCATCACACATTTCATTGCAGGGAGAACATACCTCATCGTCTTCACTGTTGTGTTCTGCATCCTCCTGACTTGATCTTGATCTTGTTTTGCCCACCATGAAGCATAAGTTGGCCAGATCGTCATCATCTTCATCACTTTTCAAAGTCTACATCACTTGACTAAGTTCTTGAAGTGCGGTGATGAAGTTGTTAATCATCTTGCGTCCTATAGTACCCTTCTTTTTCTTTTTGTTGGAATTTCCAGAGGAGGTCCGGACCTTGCTTTGTTTTTCTTCCCGGGTGGTTGGACCTTAAAGGTTAGGGTATTCTGTACGAAAGTGTCCTGTTTTACCACATTCAAAACAGCGTTGAGGTCCGGAGCTTCCTCTCCTTCTAGTTCTCACATTTTGCAATGCTTTTCAGAATCTAGTAGAGATGAGTGCCAACTCCTCTTCTGGAAATTATTCGATCTGCTCCAAGGTTAGTGAGGACAATAAAGCAATAGTATTGCAAGATGATGATTGGCCGGAGCTAGACATATCACGTTGTGAAACAAATGCAATAGACTTGTTTGGGTTCTTACGTGCTAGGATGTCAATTTCATGAGTTTTTAGTTTAGAATAAAGTACATCTAATGTAAGAGAACTCATGACATTTGATTCACGAATAGATGTTACTTTCATCTCCCAAATTGACATGTCTAATGCACTAAGAAGTTGCCTAGCATTCTCAGCATCAGAAAAATTCACATTGACACTACGTAAGTTGCTGAGAATTTTATTGAAACGAGCAAAGAGGTCATCGATAGACTCACCTGGTTGCATCTCAAAACGCATATATTCCTTTTTGAACATATCTTGTTTTACCTCCTTGATTGTGTTGGAGCCTTCATGATAATCACAGAGAGCTCTCCAAACATCGTATGCTGATCAGAGGTGCGCGACACGATCAAAGTCACTTTGAGTGAGTCCTTGGATGATCAAGTTTTGGGCTTTGTTATTGTTGTCGACGTCCCGTAGGTTTGTGGCCGTGACTTAATCATTAGGTGGCACTTCATAAGGCTTATACACCTTCTTCCATATTGCAAAGCCTTGTGCCTGGATGAAAGCCTCCATGCGTGCCTTCCAAACCTGGAAATCAATACCAGCAAACACACAAGGTTTGGCAGAGTACTTCTCCATGATGATTAGTCAAAAACACGTGCAAATCACAAAGATTAGAGCACCGTGGCTCTGATACCAATTAGAGGATCGAAGAGCACGTGAAAATCTACCAGAGGGGGTGTGAATGGTAGATTTAAAAATCTTACGCAGCTGAAACAATTAAACCCCAAACCCTTCGGCAGAAAAACGATATGTTGAAGAAATCATGTGTGAGACTAATCTAAACGTGTTTCACCGTGACAAAAGTGATAGATATCAGAGAGAATCAAGTCACGAAGACAACACAAAAATAATCACTCAAATCCGTCGAGAAAAACTCAAGCTATGATCGAAAGATTAAACAAGGTCAATCTGTCCTACCCGAGAAAAAACAGTTCTCAAATGCTGCAAAGAAACTCGTGTAGATCATAGACCACAAATCCAATGACCGTGAAATTTTGACAGATGATAGAAAATCAATTTGTGAAGACAACCCAAAAAGAATCACGTCAATTGGATCAGTAAAACTCGAATTATGATAAAACCACCAACGAAAGGTAGTGCTGTCCAGAAACTCGACGAGTAAAACTTGCCTGGAACAAGTCGGACGAACAAGGCACAAAAGTTCCTTCAAACTACGAATTTTATTCAATAGAACACAAGAGGAACAGCCCCAAAGTCGTACTCCACGAGCTCTGGGCTCCCTTGCTTATATAACCAGCCCTTAGGCCAACCCAATACCAACTAGGACTCCAATCCTACTCAGATCACGAATCGTAACTTTCCATAGCTGCTCAAGATTCTTCTATACGCAGATAGAAGCAATCTTAAGACTTCCAAACACCTTAGGAATGTATCCCACATTCCTAAACAACTCAAATTCGTGACCCACACGAAATCCTATCATAAACAACTCAAATCTTTCCATATTTGAGTCAAAACTGACTCAGCCGCAGCCTGAGTCCATAACCTAGTCGGTTGGACCTTTCCGACCAATTCTTTACGTCCACATCTCTTCATCACGCCTCGGAACCATGCAGCCACGTCCATGCACTCCTTGCACATATGCAAACATCTTCCAATGACGTCCGTGATACCTTCATATGAATTGTTCTTGATCCAAACATGTTGCGCAACCTCTTGATCAGCTCAACCACAATTCCTCCTGAATTTGGTTGTTGGAACCTCATCTCCTCCCTGGGACTAGTCCAATGGATCCCGTCACCAGCCATGTCTTGAACTCAAGCAACACCTGCACATGAATAAACAACCAATCCATACGAGCCCAAGTCCTCGACTTGACTCAAGTTAGTTCCGAACACAACACCCTACGTGAGAACCTCACATAAGCATGTTGCAAGACCACAATAACATGATATCATCCATATCAACCAAAAAGCACCAAAAACATAGCAAATGAATACTAAGCAATCTTTCCAACAATGTAAAGCAAGTACGAAACATTGCAAATGAAAAGCAAAAGCACTGCGGTCAAGTTCCGGACCATCCCACAGCAAGCCGGAGCTTGAGCTGGAGCTTACCAAAACTAGTACAATGAAGCACCTGCCGGATCTTACCAGAACTAGTAGATCCTAGCACCGAGCTTACCAAAAACTAGTCAAAACTAGTCAACCCAAAACCGGAGCTAGACAAAGTAAGTCAGAGCTTAGCAAAAGCTTGCCGGAGCTATCAAATATATGTCGGGGCTATCAAATATATGCCTGAGCTATCAAAGACATGCCGGAGCTAAAGATAAAGCTCACCGGAGTTTACCAAAGCTGGTCGGACCTTACCAAGAAGTCGGACCTAGCATCTAACATAGCCGGAGCTACCCAAAACAAGTCGGACCTACCGTCGGACCTTGCTGTAGCTCAGAGCTAGAGTCGAACCTTGATAAAAAGGTGTTTTGGTGATATTAAAAACTTTTATCATCAAAGCCAAGTGTATTTACTACAAGCCAATGTATTCAGCACACATAGATCTTACATTCTCAATGCAATAATTCTCCCGAGTCCCGAAGGTCACGGGGAGAGTAATGGCACCGAGTGGTGTTATGGCCCCCGGACCTACTCCGGAGAAAGGTCAGGAGGGGCGAAGGTCCGAAGGTCGGAGCTGAAGCTTGACAAAAGCTTCGAAGCTTATGAGGTTCAGCCCCGAACCTCCGTCCACCATTACATGGTGGAGTTGAATGTTATTGATGGTAGGTGATACCATCAAAGGTAGCTGACCAGCTCTGATCATGTTCTGAGGGCAGTCTGAAGCATCAAAAGTGATGGTGGTGTCCATCCACTTTCAATGAGGCTCCACCCTGGCTGTAGGAGCTACTGAGGCCATGTCCCGCCGCATGGTCTTGAGGACACAGCGGGAATTGATATCCCATGAACCACCAAAGATGGTGTTCATGGTCTTCCGAAGCTCATTGTCGGAGACGTCTGAGTCATCGTCGACGGAGGTGTAAACAGCCTTCAGGACCTTTTTAGGGTCCTGGAAGCCCAACTCCTCTTCAGCCGGAGCTTCATCGACTTTCTGTTTTCCTTCCCTCTGATAGAAAGGAACTTCTTCCCGGCGCTTGTGGTAGCGCTCGGTAAGGTTATGGACCTCCCGGCAGTCCTCCAAGTTGTGGGTACTTGACTTGTGGATGGGACACGACACTTTGGAGTTACCACCATCTTCAGAGGACAGCTGAGGTGGTTTCTCGGGGCGTGACCCCTGGCCACCTGGAGCTGCTACAGCTGCAGCGGTGGATGTGCCGGTCAACAGCTTCTTTTTGTCGTTAGACTTTTTCTTCTTTTTGCCACTCCCGGAGGTAGTGGCTTCGCCTTTGTAGGATTTTTTGCCATCCTCCGGAGGTGGTTTGGAGTGCATTTCATGGCCCTCCGCAGCTTTGGCACACTCGTCTGCCAAGCTGAAGAGCTCCGTGACGCTGGTGATCTCCTTGACCACCAGCTTCTCCAGCATCTTCTTATCTCGTACGCCCTGCCTAAATGACACAATAACAGAAGCGCTAGAGATAGATGGAATGGTGTTTCATACCTGGGAGAACCTCTAGATAAATGAGCGCAGGGATTCTCCCCCCTTCTGCACAACTGCAAAAAGGTCCAGTTCGGTGCCTGGTCGGGTGTATGAACTCCCGAAATCGCCGGTGAACTGTTGGCACAATTCCTCCCAACTAGTGATAGAAGGCTCATGAACTAGAACCTGGCAGTCCCAGTCAAAGCCATTGGGAAGTAGTTGGCCATTACGGCCTCATTACCTCTGGCCGCAAGGATTGCGGTGGTATAAATTTGGAGAAACTCAGCGGGATTAACTATCCTGTCAAATTTCTCCGGCAGGTGAGGCCGGAACTTTTGTGGCCATATTACCATGCATAGATGCATGGCCAGTGCAGAACAGCCTCCTCCTACTCCCTCAGGAGCAGGACTGTCTCGAGCCTCTCATCTTTCGCGAGCACGCTCGATATGGACGCGGCAGTCTTGTTGACGGTAACGGCGATTAAGCTCTGCCCGGAGGTAATGTGTTGAAATCCTGGTTACCATATGAGTACGTCGCGCCCCAGAAGGTAGCGATGTAACTTGCTGTGATGCAGCACGCCTCCTATTCTGGGAAGCATGCGGACCAAGTCTGCCAGACACGGTTCGGCGCTGCGATGGGGCCCGCCCCGAAGGAGGAGGACCTTGGTTGCTGATGCGGTCGGCTGCAGCTGCAACCAGATGTTCCACATAAGCCCTCCACTGCTCCATTGCACCCTGGGATGCACCTGGAGGTGGTGGACGTTGAAGGAGAGCACGCGCTGCATGGAGCGCGTGTTCAGGGTTATTGTTATTCGCCGATGCAGTGACCGATGTTGATGCACCGTCACGCTGCTCAGCTTGACGTGCTGGTGCAGGCGGTGGTCGTGGAGGCATGACTCCTGCTGGAGCCACGGCACCTGCTGGTTGCTGCATGTTGGAGGGATTGCCTCCAGCGGGTTGAACAGCAGGGTTGCCGTTGGATGATCCAGCAGCTGAGTTCACCATACTCAAAATCTCGGGCACCCCCTTCCTGGCGTGCCAATTGTCGGTGTTTGGATCTGGCAGATCTCCCGACACTACATTTGATAGATTAAGGAGTTGTAGATCGATGAATGGCGCGCAGAGATTCAAGAAGGTGAAAGACACGTGTACACAGGGATTTACGTGGTTCGGGCCGCCTGAGCGTAATACCCTACTCCAAGGGGTGTGTTGGTGATGTATTAAGCATGTGAGTCTAGAAGAAGCTCCAGAAGAAGAAGCTCGTCTAGCTCAGGGAGTTCAGTCGTGGTCTGGAACCGTCCCTTGTGTATCATCGCCCAGTCCTTTTATAGTACAAGGACTGGTCGTTACAATGTTAGCCTGGCCCGACAGGTGGCCCCGGCGGTTACACATGCTTGATACACAATAAATGGCGTTAATTACTCTTAATAGCCTGGTAATGGGCCTTAACAGTGCCATTACCAGTATTAAGGGCCATCCAATTGTGTGTCATTAATATGGTATTAATGACACTTAATCGGATCTTGAAGTCTTTGATTGCTCCTTGAAGGTCCGGAGCCATTGGGGGGTCCACCAGCATGATTGTTGAAGTTGAAGGTCCGGCGGTTGCCACGTGGCAGCACCTGAGCTTACCGTCGTGGACGAGTAGGTCCGGTGCTACTGGACACGTGTCAGTACCGGAGCATCCCTCTGTTTGGGGTTAGGTCCGGGGGTGCCATACTGGTATTCCGATCGGAGCTTCCCATGTGTGGGTGATAGCTCTGGTCTTATGATACACGTGGCGGCCCTGGGACTAACCATGTCGGGGAAGCAGGCCCAGTTACGCCTGACATGTGGGGCCTTCAGAGGTCTTCAAATCTGGTAGATGGAGTTTCCTTGTGATCTTTGCAATCCCAAGGGGTATCCGGTACGGAGGGTACCGACACCCTTAATTGACATAGACGGGACCACCATTCCAACCTCTAGCATTTGCCTCGTCATTACCAACCCAGACATGATGTGATCACAAGGTTGTCTCACCCTTCAGGCCGGATCAACCTTGTGCGTCCCCTCCTACAAAAATCTCCGTCCACATCTAAACTTTAAGAGTGAACATTGTGGTGAAATCTCGCGAGTAGGTTTCCCTCACTCGACTTCTTTCGCAAGTATAATTCAATTACTTGACTTGCGGTCGATAAAATGTGACCACATCCGATTAGATTCGAACTACTCCACTTCTACCGGTTCACCCATCCATAAGTCATTAGCATGCCATTATCGACACGAAGAAACTATAATCTACCCAGACACTCCCGTGGTCACTTTAGTCATGCAAGTTGATTGTTCATCCAACATAGACCTAATGCACATATCAAGTCTATTCAGTGAAGTGACTAAAGAAAAACTTTTATAAAACCACTTAAATGCAAACTGGGGCTTGCCTTGGGTTACGACTAAGTAAATGTCAATTGTTAGTGGCTTGATCTTCCTCCGGAGAATCTTCCATTGCAGCTCCGAGATGGGAATCCTTTCCTTCGAGTTGGACTCCTTGTCGATCTTCATGATCTATCAGTATGGTATGCACAATCACAAAATGGAATTTAGAAAAGAGAGGAAACTTATGAAGCATAAGAAAAATTCATAAAATTTACAAAAAATAAAGAAGGGTATCTGCTGGTTGCGCATAAGGTGAATAAAGGTCATGCTTGATTTCAAATGGGTCTAGGTCTATGGCTCTAAATCATTAGTTTGAACCTCCACGATATGAGAATCATTAAAGATTACTCATGGTTCAAACCTGGGAAGGGACTTAATGAGGTTCTCTGATGATTTCTAAAAACAGAGGAAAAACTAAACTTGGTCCAAAAATGATTTATGGCAAGTCTTTTATGGGTTCCTAAGTATGCAATAGGTGTTATACAAAGTATATTCTGTATGAAGATAGTGAATAAAAATCTAGAAAATTACAGTGACTTCCATAGGTCATGTATGAAAAGATAGCAAAGTTTCATCTCAAGCAATTGCAGAATGCTGTCTACAAAATTCTATAAAGCTTTAGTCTTCACTGAATATTCTGCACGGTAGAAAGCATATGATCGAAGCTCAACTAATCTCAAGCCATACAAGCTCATACAATCAACACACACCCCGTGGAGTAGGGTATTATACTCAGGCAGTCCGAACCACATAAAATCCCTGGTGTCCACCTCTTGTTTGGATCTTGACTCGCGCCCTGACCGAATATGAACCTCCGCAGACTACGTCTTAGTAGTGCCGAGGGAACTGTCCTAGTCCACACTTCAACATTGACATTTTGGCTAATTGAGATATGGGGAATTCAATGGTGAATTCAAATTTGTTGTTTGTGTAAGATCGAACAGCACGTGAAAAGCTACAAGATGGTTGTGAATGGTAGATTAAAAACTTTTTCAGTGGAAGCTACAAAAGCCCCACAGCAGAGAATCAACAAGATAAAGAAATCGTGTGTGCAAGTGTTTTCAACGTTTTAAACCATGACAAAATAAGTATAGATTGTAGAGGAACAAGTCAAGAAACTAATACAAAAAAATCATGTGGAAATAATGAGTAGAACTCAAGTTATGATCAAAAGATTGAGCAAAGATCAATTTGTTGTACCCCAGTTGAAACAGATCTGCTGTGCTGCAAAAAAACTCGTGTAGATCAAAACTAGAAATCCATTGACCGTGAACTTTTCATAGATGATATAGAATTGAGTTGTGAAGACAACAAAAAAAGAATCACATCAAATGGATCAGTAAAACTAGAGTTATGATCAAAACACCAAAGCAACGTTGGCTGTTGTTGATATTTCCTAAGAAACTTCGAGAAATCATTCCCGGCAACGGCGCCAAAAATGCTTGATGACGGTTCCTACGCACTTCTAACGATTCATCTCTAGCAGTGTTGCCAGAAATGCTTGTTAATAGATTTTAGATTATTTATATAAATCCGCAAGCACACGGAAACAACCGATGTAGCATCTCCCCTCTAAGAGTATTTCCAAAGTGTGTCATTTTTATTCTCCCAAAGGAAGGCTAGATGGAAGTAAAACAATCAACAAGTGGAGAGGCTAGGTTGATCTAGGCAAGGTTCTAGCAAGGATGGATAAATGATAATTGGAGTAGTGTGACACACATGAGTATTCTATCCTAAGGGGATAAATGGGGTAAAGGGGTTAGGCTAAGAGTTAGGTAGAGACTCCTACAATGCTTCTAATGTACATATACATAGCCTAAGTTAGTTACTAGTGATCATGTCAATTATGAATTCTCATGCTAAGTGGATTATCACAATGGGCACGGGTTTACCCCTAGCATTACTAGGACGATTCCCGCCAAGAGCTTGAGGCATAGCTGAACGTGGGGGATTACAAAAGACATATAGGGCTGTCACCACCTACTGTCTACCTCTTCAATCTGTGGGTCTACGAGACATTCAACGCTACTCTTTATCCTAGTAGCATGCTAGCATATTAAGTAATTAACTTAAGAGCCTAGGCACAAGCCATCCTAAGCCAATGAACTAAAGCATCGATGAACCAATGTTAATTCATAGCATAAGTTATTCATGTTAATATAATCATGTCATAGCTAATTAGACTATAGTGGGGGTTTGTAGTGTTTATGATGATATAATGACAATGATATAGCATAATCATAAATACTACTCCTACCACATACGTGGAATCCACAATCAAACAAGAAATGCTTCATCTAAGTATTCAACCAATGGAATACTAAAGATAACATCTTTATTAGGAATAAAGTCACAAATACAAATAGGAATATAAGAGTCATACCTTTCCCAATCAAGAATTGGGAAGAGACTCCCTCTACTCCTCTCCTACTTAGACTATGGACTAGAGATTCTCCTCTCGATAGCCTATACTCCTCTAAACCTATGGAGAGTAGTGGATACAATGGATGAATACTCAAGTGGTGTGTGTTGAAGTGAGGGGTAAGGGGTCCTATTTATAGCTTGGAGAAGGGTCGGTTCCCGCCACCAAAAGCACGCGAAACAGTCACCTATGAACTCTTTAATCCGGAATGAGCCAACACGTGGAGTTTGACCGCGAAAGGCGTCAAGAACTAGTCGACTGACTAGGGGGGTCGACCGACCTAACACGAGCTAACGAAGAAGGGAGTGCCGTTTCAATGGGCGAACAGCAGCAACAAGCTTTTGATGCTCTCGAATATTGGTGTGCTTCCTCCAGGTCTCTTACAGGTGGGTCCCATTAACTGATATTGGTGCTACACCGTTGGATGTCCTCGGATACTTCTGTTTGTGGGCCATTTGATCCATGTGGTGCCACATGTCATTGCTTGATTGGCTGGAATGATATTTTATAGGATCCATCCTATTGTTTCACTTCAAATCTGCATAGAATCCCTGCATGCACTACTTTCTCCAAGGACAAGTGGAAATAGGTTAAATAGAAAGGTGATGTGTGCAATAAATGATATTTTCTTCACATAATTGAGTTATATTGATGGGTGAAATTGGTATATAACAACCTTCAACAACTGCGCAAAAACTCAACGAGAGAAACTTGCCAAAAACAAGTTGGGTGAACAAGGCACAGAAACTCCTCACAAACTACGAATATTATTGATCAAAACACAAGTTTAATAGCCACAAGTCGTGCTCTCCATAATCCCTAGCCCCCTTACTTATATAACCAGCCCTTAGGCCAATCCCATTCCAAACTATGACTTCTACTCCTACTAGGATTCAATCAAAACTTTCTGCAACTACTTAAGACTCCTCCATACGTAGATGGAAGCAATCTTAAGACTTCCAAACACCTTAGGATCATCCCACACATTCCTATAACAACTCAACTTCGTGCCCAACACGAAATCTAACTAAAACGAATTCAAAACATTCCATAAACGAACTATAACTGCCTCAGTCGCAGTCTGAACGTATAATCCAGCTGGTTGGACCATTTCGGCCATATCTTCACACCCATATCTCTTCTCCATGCCTTGAAACCATGTTGTCATGTCCATGCACCCCTTGCACACATGCAAACACCTTCCAACAATATCCACGATAGTTCCATGTACATTATTCTTGACTCAAATATGTTGTGTGACCTCCATATCAACTCAACCACAATTCCTCCTGAACTTGGTTTTTGAACCTCATCTTCTTCTTAAGACTAGTTCAATAGATCACCATCACCAGCCATGTCTTGACCTCAAGCAACACCTCCACATGAACAAACAACCAATTTTTCTGAGTGCATGTCCTCGACTTGGCTCACATTAGTTCAAAAATAACAACACCTTATGTGAGCACCTCACATAAGCATGTTGCAAAATATAGAAAAATATCATCCACCATGATCAGTCATAACACATCAAAAACTTAGTCCAAAAGTTCTGAGCAAATCTTCTCATAAGTGTAAAACAAGTTTGAAACATTGCAAGTTAAAAACATAGCAACCGCACGATTATTTCAGCATGTAGAAACTTCAGACGGTCCAAACAACCTCTATGCATTATAAAAGGAAAGATCGGACAGTACAAAACATCAACTCATAGGCAGCTCATGTGGTGCAAAGTTCGGACATTCCGAAATGAAAAACACATGCACCTCACGTGTGCGACTAGTTCCCACAAGTTCGGACAGTGCGAAGTGAGTTTCTTAGGTATACTCAAAACTTTACATGTAAACCCTTTTAGCCTATTTGCCAATATCATCACCTAGGTCTAACAGTTTGACTATTTTTCACTTGAACATCAGATTGGAATTTGAACCTTCTAATTTAGGCTTTGGAATTTATTCCTTTTCCCTTTTATATTTTATTTTCTTTTCTAATTTTCATTTTCATTTCTCATATCTGAATTTTACATTATTAATTTAGGGCTTTTACATGTATTAGTTACTTAAGTTCTCATACCGATGAGCAACCTTCTGAACTCTACTTAAAGTTTTTAATAAATTCCTATTTTTTAATATAACTCAAGTAGTAAATAAATTTATGCGAGTTTGAGTTTCCAACTCAACTCAAAAATTTTAAGTTCATATTTGACCTTCTTGTTCTCCTCAGGTATGGGATTTCACAATCCTTCCCCTTAAAGGGGCTCTTGGAAGGAGACATCCTGCCTACGATTGAAGCGGCGGGGAAGGGGCCTTTTCGGGGATCAAGCTTTGCATTTGTTCCTGGTGTCTCTGCTGGCGGGGGCGGGGCGGCAGCGGCAGGGGCTAATTGTTGCTGCCCCGAGTCCGCTGCGGTGGAGGTGGGGGCGGGGTCTCGGCCCCGTTCGTCATGCACCTGCTTTCTGCGTTGGAATAGTTGGCGATGCCGAGCACGGGCGGTGTCGTAGCCGGGTTTGGCGATGCCTCGAGACTCGACGATTAGGGGCACGTGAATGCGAACGTGGACTTCTCCTGCTCCTAGCAAGCTGATGCTCGGGCGGCCCTCTCAACCAAGTGTACACACTTGGGCATCATGGTCGAGCGGCTGCAGGGGCGATACCCCGTGGGCTGGTGAGGCCTCTCTTTCTTTTTTTGTTTTGACTCATTGCCTCGGGTTCTGATGAGGATTCCCTTTTAGGTAGGAATTGGCTCGTCGGACTGCCGAGGAGTCGCAACTTCTTTCTTAGAATGAGGGTCGCGATGCCGCGTGGAGTAGGAGTTGGCTGAGGCGTGGACGAAGCTTGAAAGGGCCTGAAGCACCACGGGAGAGGCAGCGATCGCGGTTGAGGGGGCAGTGTAGTCTGCCTCCGATCTTGCCCGCGTTTGTGCTAGCATCGAGGCTGCCCAGAGGGCGCAGCCCAGGCTACGGACAAGCTGAAGAGCCATAACCAGTAGGTTCGGGAAGTGTGGGATACCCTGGATAGGGTAAAGGATCAAGTCGTAGGTTGGTTTCTCTTTTTTCCTGTTGCCGGCCCCTTGGCCCTATGCTGGCCTGATCGTTTCATGGAATGCTTCGTTTAGACACGCGAGGGCACGCGATGCACACCAGGGATCTGATCCTAGATTGGGAGGAGAGTATTGGGAGCCTTCGCGTCTAGCTCTCTTATGCGAAGGTGGAGCTGGAGGAGGTCCGACGTTCGGCAGCCGCTCGATGGACCAAGTTGGGTGCTGCTGCTACGACTACCGCCAGACCAGCTCACAACTGTGTTGCTCGCACAGCAGGGCCTGCAGGAACTTAGCCTATACCATGATGATTCCCTTGGGGCTGGGCATCTTCATCTTGAGGTAGGTGTAGTTAGGGATGGCTAGGAACTTCACGTAGCCCAACCTTCCCAGGATGGCGTGGTATGTTCCATTGAAGTCAGGGACCTCAAAAGTGAGGGTCTTCGTGTAGAAGTTGGACATGTCCCCGAACGTTATCAGGAGGTCAATCTTTCCTAGTGGCACCGCCTGCTGGCTTGGGATGACACCGTGGAAGGGGGCTCGTGTTGGGCGGAAGCTCGATCATAAGATTCCTAAAGCATCAAGGATCCCAACGTAGAGGATGTTGAGACCACTCCCCCTCACCCCACACCCCCACCCCCCCCACCCCCCCGTTCATCAGGACCCTAGTCCTGCGCTTTCAGCCTTTGATCGGGTCCACGACCAGGGGGGGAATGCCCGGGTTGCGGTACGAGGTCGGGGTGGTTCGACCGGTCATAAGTGACCGCTGCTTAGGACCATTGGAGGAAGGTCAGCATGGACGGGGCAGCGATGTTGACCTCCCTGGTCGTTAGCTTTGGCCTACGGTGGCTCTTTTAGGCTTTGCTTCCTCCAAAGATCATGAGATATCCCTTTGGCGTTGCGAAGGTCGGCTCGTCGAACTCGGGGCCCGACTCGATGGACTTGTTCCCTTTGTCGCTCGCGGCACCTGGATCCTTGCTGACGAAGCGCTTCAGGAGGATGCAGTTCTTGAGGGTGTGCCTTACCGAATAGGCATGGTTGGTGCATGAATTCTTAAGAAGACTCTCGAAGTGATTCGCCAGGTGTCGCGGCTAGCTTTTGCCATCGTGGTGTTCGGCGGCTATGACAAGGTCCAGGCCATGGTCAACCAGATGCTGGCGCTTGTTGGCACCTACCCTCTTTTTCTGGTCACCGCTACGGGGCGCTTCTTTCTTCCTCGCATCAGGGTTCTTCAACTTCACTTTATCGAAGATGGCCCCGACCACATCCTTGTGGAAGGCGAGGTTTGTGGCTATGTCGAGGAGGTCCCTCGTGCTTCTTGGTTTTATGCAGCCAAGCATGTGCACTAGAGACTCGCTGGTCGTCCCATAGAGGAAGGTCGCGATGATGTCGGCATTAATGACATCACAGATTCATTGCACTTCTTTTAGAAGCATCGAATGTACTATCGTAGGGTTTCATCCTTCTTCTGCCAGCACCCCTTGAGGTCCCAAGAGTTACCATTGTGCATGTAGGTTCCCTGGAAGTTGCCAACGAATGTCTCCTGAACCTCGACCCAATCCCGAATGCAATCGAGCAGGAGATATTACAGTCGTGCTCTGGCCGACTCAGCTAGGTAGATGGGGAGATATTGGATGATGAAGTCATCATCATCTGCTTTGCCAGCTCTACAAGCAAGGCGGTAGTCCTCCAACCAAACACTAATTGAGTTTCCAACATCTTGTTAAAGATCAACTAGTTCTTGAAGGCTGAGGATAGTCATGGAATCTTGGCATTGATATTTTTCATCATCTTCTCATTAGCTTACAGCTTCTTTGACATAGCTTCATTGATTTCCATTGTTGCTATTGTTTTATCCCCATTGAAAGAATGGGCATGGATGGACCAACCCTTGACCTCCTGGACGGTAGCCATTGATGTTATTTCATTATCGCCTAAGTATAAGGTTGTTGATGGCTGTTATATACCAATTTCATCCGGCAATTTAACTCAATTATGTGAAGGATTTGTCATTTCTTGCACACATCACCTTTCTATCTATCCCAATTCCACTTGGACTTGGAGAAATTGTGTATGGAGCATTTTATGCAGGAAATGAGGAAATGTAGAGGGACCAATCCTATAAAATATCATCCCAACCAATCAGGCGATGGCATGTGGCATCCCATGGATCAAATGGCCCACAAACAGAAGTATCCGAGGAGATCCAATGGTGTATCACCCATATACATCAATGGGACCCACCTGGCAGCCACCTGGAGAAAGAACACGAGAAACGGTGCAATGACCAGGTCGGCCGAACCAGGGGGTCGGCCGACCTGGTCTTTGCACCAAACTTGGTCAGCATCCACATGTTGGCTCCTCCCGGCTCCTTGGAGTCAATGGTGACTGATTTGCGCGCTTTTGGTGGCGGGAACCAACCTCAACACTAGTATAAATAGGACCCCCTACCCCTCACTTCAACACACACCACTTGGGCATCATTATATTGTATACACTATCTTCCATAGTCCTTAGAGGAGTTAGGATGTAGAGAGGAGAGCCTCTAGTCCCAAGTCCAAATTGGAAAAGGAGTAGAAAGAGTCTCTCTTCCCAATTCCACATTGGGAATGGTATGGCTTATGTATTCCTTCTTTTATTTGTGACTTTGTGCTCAATAAAGATATTATCTTTAGACTTCTTTTATATGTATACTTGGACAAAGCGTTTCTTGTTTGATTGTGGAGTCCATGTATGTGGAAGGTATAATCTTTATGATTTCACTCTCATGATCACATCTTATGGTCATAAACACTATAGACCCCCACTATAGTCTATGTAGTTATGATATGATTATGTTAATATGAATGACTTATGCTATGCTTCAACATTGGTTCAACGATGTTTAGGTTAGTCATTTCCTTAGGATGGCTTGTGCCATGGCTCCTAAGGTATTTGCTTAGTATGCCAGCATGGTGCTAGGGTATTTAAGTAGCATTGGATGTCTCGTAGACCCACAGATTGAAGAGGTAGGCAGCAGGTGGTGATAGCCCTATCTGTCCTTTGTAATCCTCCACGTTTGGCTATGCCACAGGCTCTTGGCGGGAGTCGCCCTATTATTGCTAGGGGTAAGCCCGTGCCAGATGTGTTGAATAGCATTGCATAGGAATTCATCATTTACATGACCATTAGTATCTACCTTAGGCTATGTATATGTAGTAGGAGCATTGTAGGAGCAACTCTCTAACTCTCAATCCAATCTCCCTCAAGGACCCATTTTACTCTTTAGAATAGATTTCCTAAGTGTGTCACACTACCCCTATTATCAACTTACCCCTGTCTGGATAATGGATTAGTATCCCATAACTTGACCATAAGAGTAGTATATACTTTACTCCATTGCCTTCCTTTGGGATAAATACGATACCGTTGGGAATACTCATGGGTGAAATACTACAACGGTATCTTCCATGCGCTTACAGATCTCATCTCTTTACCGGAGATGATATGTGGTGTTAAGAAATACCAACAAGTATTTCTGGCGCTGTTGCCGGGGATGATTTGTTAGTATATCTTAGGAGCCGTCAACAAGCATTTCTGGCGCTGTTGCCGGGGAAGGCAAAGGAAGTGAAGTATAGCTATCACTTGTGATTAAGCTGTAGGTATTGATAGTTATTAGACAGGATTACCCTTGTTTGTTTTCTCCTTTGTGTGAAAACAGTGTAGTGTTGGCCAACCCATTGTATGGGATGGCCAATGAGGACGCCAGTTCTAAACTGCAAGATGATTTAAGGTGTACCTCAACAAATGTCCGCTAGGCAACACCATTGCCTTTTTACAGGAGAATTTCAGCTGCCAGTAGGAGCCAAAGTCATCCATACCCAAGCTTTGGGAAGGCTCCAAGAAGATCTTCTTGGTTTGCCTCCACCATGGGGTGGATAGCTAGCTCTTCATCCAACACTTGTGTCATGGGTTGGCTCCACCAATCCATGACCACATTCATGCTTGAGCTGAAGGAGTTCTGTTCTCATTCATCATGGATGAGAATAAGGTCTCCACTCAAGGGGTGGATTGAAGAATGCTCGAGTTCCCATAGCTTGTCATGCACACCACTTCACAAGGTGGATGTGCTAGTTATGGAACTACACCTCTCATTGAAGTGTCATGAATAGCCAAGTCGTTTGAGATTTACTTGGATAATCAAAGTTGTGGATATTCACATGATTTGTGAAAATCCATGTCATCATTGGACGCGTGGGAATTATTTCCCTAAGACCCATGAGGACCTTTTTCAAACAACAACTCCAATGGCTACCATTCACAAGGAGGTCAAGGGTGGAATTAACATCACCCTTGTATTCAAGGAGGATATGGTTTTCCAAGGGATTTAAGTTCAACTAGCCTACCTTGAAGTACCTTGGCCAAGTAGAAATCAAGACAACATTCAAATGAAGATCTTGGCCAAGGACAAGAACTTAAGTAGCATTCAAAGTCCAATATTTCCCACATCACGTGTTGGGATTCCCACACTTCGGCCAAACCCATTCAACCTAGGGCAAGTGACATTGTGGATGAAGCGTTTATTGTTTGATTATGGAGTCCACATGTCATCATGCCCAAGGAAGCCTTTGACCCATGATCAGGGTATGGGTTGATTCAATGGAATATCAATATGGTCAGAGTGGCACCCCTAAGAAGTACAAAGCCTCACCATGCTCATGAAGGAATACATTCAAGAGGGAGAACCCGTCGCTACAACAACATGTCTATATCAATAAAATGGGGAGAGGCTAGGGCCACCATGTGGCCCACATGTCCAAATGACAGCCAAATGAGTTTGGCATGTCAAAACAGAAGAAATTGTCCACATCTTCAACTCTGGGATTGGACAACAAATCATCACGCTGAACAAAACGGAGGTAAGTCCTACTCATCGGACATCAAAAATTCGGTGAGTCCTTGCCAATAGGTTAATTGGTAGTTATCACTCACCAGACTTCAAAAATCTGGTGAGTCCTTGCCAATAGGTTAATTGGTAGTTATCTCATATTTGTTTTCCAAATTGCATCAACCCTCGCATTTACATGTTTGAAATTCTACACTTGCATGTTGGAGAGTAAAATTTCCAACCATCATAAAACTAAAAATTTGAATTAGGGGAGAAATTTAATTTGATATGAACTACGTGCATGACCAATTGAATTTATCTTCCTAGTTCAAACCAAAAAGATTTGCTTTGACCCTCATTGCATTTACAAGTTATTTCAAGCTGGGCAAGACAATTTGAAAATTGGGTTCAATTTGCTTTTAGCTAACGTAACATGTTTTCGAGTTGTTTTGTGTGTTCTTGATTAAAGTGCAGCTAGGTCAAAATTGTGAAGAGGTGGTATGTCAAGAAAGTGGAAGGTTTCATCAAGCTCAAGTCACCATTGGGGGGATTTGAGAAAACTTCTCTCCTTCAAACTCATTTTGAGTTTGAGGAAGTGAAATGTTCAAGATGATGAGCCAATGGAGGAGCCAGAACCAAATCCATTGCCAAATCCAATCTCAACTTGGCATTTGACATCAACCATCAAGCCTACGCCGAAAATCAAGGTTGTGAGTTTCTCACACAAAGACCTTCGTCACCAACTGCTCTTCAAATGAGGATGAGTTTAGAATTTTTCATTGTTTGGTTTGCCATAGAATTGAATGTATTTGCTTGCATTTGTGAGGAAGGTTGACACTTCCTCATCATTCAATTCTCAAGCATCCTCACAAGAGTAAGCGTGGGTATTGACTTTTGGATCTCCAAAAGGAAATCCCACCTTACTTGGAAAAATCTCAAACAAGTACCTATAATCCTTTAAGAATTGTTTTGTAAACTTAGTCATTTTGCCTAAGTTTAGAAAACAAAACTTTTGGGCATGACTTAATTGGTGAATTGGCATATAGAAACTTGGGCATAGTGACAGCCATAATTTTTAATTGAGCTTCATGCATAGATGGTGTCACTAGATTTCAAAATCCTAGGAATAAGTGATATCTTTGCTCTATAATTGAATTGCATTCTTTGAGGAGTCACTAAATTTTAAATTCCTAGTGAAGTTCAGGAGGATAAAATTGAGAATCTTGTTTGTCATGGTCTAAATGATAAAATTTGCTCTTGAAAGCTAAGATGGTTAGAAACTTTAAAAGATGTAGGGATCCATATAGTGTATTTCTATCACATGCATTGCTATGAGTAGGAGCTTTAGAAAATATGCAACATGAATTATCCATAAAGCTCCACTCTTATCAATGAATAACACATTGATCATAGATACACTTGACATTGGATCCAATGCATATTTGATTTTGTTCTTCCCCGTATGTACAAATGAAAGTTCGGTTACCTAACTCGAACGCTCATTTGTACAAGTCTCGGGAGCTAACCATCCCTCTCTATTCAAGAGAGGGAGTTTGGAGTAATATCACTATGTAGACATTCATGAAGCTGATTGTTGGGATCCCTAGAGGATTCCATTTCAACATCTCTTGGCCAAGGAGTAAATTAGGATGGTTGTTATCTATCGGAAATTATGGCTGAAGGTCAATCATAACTATACGAGGCTAGAGATTTGAAATGGTAACCCTCCATGAGCCACCAATGAGCTGCCACGAATGGGTGAGAGCATTATGCTCTCAACTATTTTAAGCACTCGTTCAAGCTCAAGAGATTTGCCACCATCATTGGGTACAAGTTATTCCTATGTGGCTAAGAGTTATGATGTACCATGACCATGGAATGACAAGATGACACCCAATTTATATTGGGTGCAAGTTGTTCCTATGTGGCTAGAAGGTATGTCATGCCTTAGCCAAGTAACAACAGATCTCACTCAACCCATGTTGAGTGCATGTCTTTCCTTTGTGGTTCTAGGTATGTTGTACCTTACCCAAGGAACAACTGATCATACCCAGTGCATGTTGGGCACATGTCACTCCCTTGTGCCAAGGAATGACAAATCACACCCAACACATGGAGACCCTGATATGCGGACGGTCGACATCGAAAACACTCTATTCAACCACACTCATGGTGTCCACGGGAGGCAACACAACAATCAACATTGAACCCTCCATTGTGAAAGCCATGCTGCAACAAGGATAGGCCAACTCATGGCCTACCTCTGTCGTTAGGATTTCAACCCCTATCACAGACCTTGATCAAGAATAAGCTTGGGGGAGGACCCCCACTTGAGGTAACTTGTATCACGCCCACTACATTTTTATTTCATATCATCCATTGCATATTTATTTTCCATCCATCCATCATCCACCTTGCATTTAAAAAAATATATAAAAATAGGTTAGATTTGCTTTCATCAAATAAAGATGTGCGGTAAGAATGATTTAGGATTCACACAGATGAAATGATGAATAGTTGCTCTCTTTTATTTTCCAAAGTCTCTAGTTTACAACTTGCTACTCCCCGAATATTGCTTTCATTTGTTTGAAATACTTTTACCTTAATTTGGAAGTTGTGGGTAGCAAAAGCTTAATCTAATTCTAGGTTGTTGCAAGACTAGAATTGGTAATATGGCTGCTAGTCCTAGTTTGAAAGTAAAACTTAGATTTCCGGAAAAACTCTAAAAAGATTTAAGTTTCCCTCAATTGATTGGAAATACCTACCAAAGCCATATGATGTCCATACATAGACAAAACCTTATGCATATGCTATTTGCTTTCACATTGAGCCTAGTCAAACTAGTATAGACATATGTGAGAAATCATTTAACTCTTTTTGGATTCAAGACTTCACTTGCACATGCTATACTTCCACACTAGAAGTAAGCAAAACGTCCATCATATCCACCATACCACAACAAAAAAGAGAAACTCCATGTTATTCATGTTAGCACTCTCTTCAAAATTCATTGCAAAGAAAGGGATTAGAAGACATGGCTACAAAAAAAAGGGGGGCATGCTTACATCATAAGCATGAGAAAAAAAAAAGAGAAAAGAAAAGTAGCCATGTTTCATCCCTGCAAAAGAAAGAGAGATTATACCAAAAAGGAGTTATCTCAAGTATCCACGTCCACTTCCACTCCATCACACATGCACTAGTCTTTAATCAAAAAGTTTTGAATTGAATTCTCCTAAGGCTTACTCTTTTGACTTAGCAATATATGTAATGCAAATATGCCTACTTACTTTCCTTACCAAGCTCCACATACAAGCCATATTCAATGAGTAAGAATAGTAGAGGCACAATGCTTTGGTGAGGAAATATTTCCAGTATCCACAAAGGAGTGACCGAGAGAATCAAATTGAGGTACTTAATATCTAAATTGAATTCTCCGGGATTTAAGTGGAACTTGATTTCTAGGCTATGTTTGCTCCATTTGCTATTCTACCTTTCAACTACTCATGAATATGAAAAAGCATAAGCCCCATAATAACTTAAGAAAGGTAGGATATCATAGCCAATTTCTGCAATACTAGGTAGAGTATCTTATTGTGCATTAGATACTTTTGAAAATAAGACATTGTAGCAACTCCTGATCATCAACCGAAAATCTTGACTTTGCTCGGGACGAACAAAGGATAAGCTTGGGGGAGTTTGTTGACGGCTGTTATATACCAATTTCATCTGTCAATTTAACTCAATTATGTGAAGGATTTGTCATTTCTTGCACACTTCACATTTCTATCTAACCCAATTCCACTGGGACTTGGAGAAATATGTGTTTGCAGCATTTTATGCAGGAAATGAGGAAAAGTAGAGGGACCAATACTATAAAATATCATCCCAGCCAATCAGGCGATGACATGTGGCATCCCATGGATCAAATGGCCCACAAACAGAAGTATCCGAGGAAATCCAACAGTGTATCACCCATATACATCAATGGGACCCACCTGGCAGACACCTGGGGAAAGCACACGAGAAATGGTGCAATGACCAGGTCGGCCGAACCAGGGGGTCAGCCGACCTGGTCTTTGCACCAAACTCGGTCAGCCTCCACGTGTTGGCTCCTCCCGGCTCCCTGGAGTCAATGGTGACTGATTTGCGCGCTTTTGGTGGCGGGAACCAACCTCAACACTAGTATAAATAGGACCCCCTACCCCTCACTTCAACACACACCACTTGGGCATCATTCTATTGTATACACTATCTTGCATAGTCCTTAGAGGAGTTAAGATGTAGAGAGGAGAGCCTCTAGTCCCAAGTCCAAATTGGGAAAGGAGTATAAGGAGTCTCTCTTCCCAATTCCACATTGGGAAAGGTATGGCTTATGTATTCCTTCTTGTATTTGTGACTTTGTGCTCAATAAAGATATTATCTTTGGACTTCTTTTATATGTATACTTGGACAAAGCGTTTCTTGTTTGATTGTGGAGTCCATGTATGTGGAAGGTATAGTCTTTATGATTTCACTCTCATGATCACATCTTATGGTCATAAACACTATAGACCCCCACTATAGTCTATGTAGTTATGATATGATTATGTTAATATGAATGACTTATGCTATGCTTCAACATTGGTTCAACCATGTTTAGGTTAGTCATTGCCTTAGGATGGCTTGTGCCATGGATCCTAAGGTATTTGCTTAGTATGCTAGCATGGTGCTACGGTATTTAAGTAGCGTTGGATGTCTCGTAGACCCACGGATTGAAGAGGTAGGCAGCAGGTGGTGACAGCCCTATCTGTCCTTTGTAATCCTCCATGTTTGGCTATGCCATAGGCTCTTGGCGGGAGTCGCCCTAGTATTGCTAGGGGTAAGCCCGTGCCCGATGTGTTGAATAGCATTGCATAGGAATTCATCATTGACATGATCATTAGTATCTACCTTAGGCTATGTATATGTAGTAGGGGCATTGTAGGAGCAACTCTCTAACTCTCAATCCAATCTCCCTCTAGGACCCATTTTACCCTTTAGAATAGATTGCCTAGGTGTGTGTCACACTACCCCTATTATCAACTTACCCCTGTCCGGATAATGGATTAGTATCCCATATCTTGACCATAAGAGTAGTATATACTTTACTCCATTGCCTTCCTTTGGGATAAATACGATACCCTTGGAATACTCATGGGTGAAATGCTACAACGGTATCTTTCGTGCGCTTGCGGATCTCATCTCTTTACCGGAGATGATATGTGGTGTTAAGAAATACCAACAAGCATTTCTGGCGCTGCTGCCGGGGATGATTTGTTAGTATATCTTAGGAGCCGTCAACAAAGGCATCCTTACGAATTCTGGGGAAATCACTTTTCATATGGCTCGTGTTGCCACAAACGTCACATTTCATGTGGGCATCTGTCAGTACCCGGCATACCGGGTATCCTAGTGCACAAGCTAGAGCCGCCTAGCTACCTTGCCTCCTGGCAGGGATAGGTCCGAGGGCGCCACATGTTCAAGAAACCTGGACCCGCTAGCCTCAAATGGGAGCTTCGGGGTGCCCAGAAGACATCCCGAAGGAGGAGCTCAGCTCCACCTTGATGACAAGCTCCCAGGCAGCCACGTGTCCAGTGGGACGGGACCCGACCTCCTCCGCGAAGGTGAGATCCCAAGATACCACGTGGCCCACGAAGTCGAGAACCGATCTCCCCCGCGGAGGCAAGCACCTAAGCTGCCACGTGGCCCGCGGTGCGAGATCTGGCCTCCCCCACGGAGGTGAGCTCCCGAGCTGCCACATGTCCCGTGAGTCGGGCGTGACCTCCACCATGGCGGAGAGCTCCCTAGCGGCTGCATGGTCAGTCCACTTGCCCTGAGCGGATAGTGAGGAAGTTAAGAGGGCAGTGCCTTGTCTCCATCAAACCATGAAGATACGCGGCTTCTCTAGACGCATGGCGCGGCGCACGTCTAATGTCAGGTACAGCTATGACTAATCGCACCACAGTGAAGATGTTGCGGGCCTATCCCACTCCGCCAAGTGGGTAGCTTACGGCGCCAGAGACAGTTGGATGGGACATTCCCTACCAATGTCAGTGACGGCACGTGGTCTACTGACAGCACGGGCGGCATGACGGCGAGTCATCAAGTCCGTGGTCAGGGCAAGCTTACAAAAGAAGCCTTAGATCATTTGGATAAGATCGCCCCGGGACCACCTGTCGGGCCCCGGGACCCCACTTGTAAGGCGTCCGACCTTGACTATAAAAGGCCCGGACCGCCACTACAAGGACCAGACTCAGAATCCCTAATACACACACACGCATACACACTCACAAGCAATACAATCCACCGTGGAGTAGGGTGTTATGCTCCTTGCGGCCCGAACCACGTAAAAATCACTGTGTCACATAACCGTGTCACATACTCCTCCACTAGAGCACTAGTTTGAGGCCTAAGCCCCATCGAACAAGAACCTCCGCGGGCTGCTCCTTAGTAGTTACGGGGGAAGTGTCACATTAACACTTCGACATTTGGCGCGCCAGGTAGGGGCTTTTTCCCTCAAAAAAGTTGTAGCGCTTTCACCAACCGTGGTGTTAATCAGGCATGTGGAAGGCGGTTTTCGCGGCCATCGTGGGGTGACTAGATCCGTTGCTCGAGCAGCACTCTCTAGTCCGTCGCGCGCCCGTGCAGGTATGGCTGGCCAAAATGGCACGTCGGGACACGCGCCAGCTCAGACGACTCTACCAGCACCCCTAACAGCAAGCCCGAAGAGCGCCCTGGCAGCGGCCAGATCCCTCCTCCACCACCCACTATCGCTGAACGCCTCTCAGGGGGCAGCTCAGCAGTGGGTCCAAGACATCGACCACCTCGTCATTGCAACCATCAACTCCCCCAACAGGGGAAGGCGCCTCGTGTCGCTGTCACGCACGCCATCCATCGACCGTCACACTGCCAACTCCCGCTCCTCCAAGCCTACGAGCGTTGACCGGCTCCCCACAGAGGACCTCAGGGCTGAGCTTGACCGTTGTCAATTTCACATGGACGGTCGTGTCATCATCGAGAGGCAGCGAGAGAGGCAAAACAACCTCGACGCCAAATATGGTCCTCAATGCCCTGTTCACGACGCGTCCATTGTCCAAGGTGTGCCACAGGTAAACCCTCTGCCACCTGACCAGGAGTATGTCAGCTCGACAGCTCCCCTATAGTACTCGATGCAACAGGATGTGCAGCAATAATACTTGACGTAGCCAGTACCATTACAGTAGCGCATGGAACAACCAGTGCCACAACCGCAGGTCCAGTAAGTGTCGCACTTCGTGCAGAAGACCCCCTTGGGGTATGTTGTCCCATCTGCCTCTCCGACGAAGCCCGTGGGGGGATACTCAATGTTTGCCCCACACCTCTGCTTCGTGATGTGGCCACACAAGTTCCGACCACATATCCCGAAGAGATTCGACAGAAGCATCAGCCCGGCGGAGTTCCTGCAGATCTACACCACGACACTCCTTGCTGGAGGAGTGGATGAGACCACCCTGGCAAACTACTCCCGAGTCGCCCTGACTGGAGCAGCTTGCTCGTGGCTGATGAACCTTCCCGAGGGGTATGTAACCTCTTGGGATGAGCTGTGACGGCAGTTCACAGTGAACTTCAGCAGCTCCTACATGCGCCCCGGCACCGAGCTCGACCTCCACGCCGTGCGATAACAACCGAAGGAGATGTTGCAATCATTCATGCAGCGTTTCTCCCAGGTACGCTACTCCATTCCCAACATCCCGAATGCCTCTGTCATAGTGGAATTTCGACAGGGAGTGCGTGACCGCAAGATGCTCGAGAAGTTAGCCACACACAATGTGCAAGACGTCTCTGAGCTCTTCTCCATCGCAGATCGGTGCGATAGGTCGGTAGAATGCCGTGACTGGCACGCATAGCTGCCCTCTAAGCGGGCGGGCTGGCCAGACTGGAGAAGAAGCTACTACCCCTCGTAGCGGCAAAAATAAAAACAAGAACTAGGGTGGCGGCCACAACAAGCCGCTGCATGGATCCCCCGTCGCGACTGCAGCCGCAACCGGAGGAAGCAAACCCCCACGCCCGGAGAATCGCCCTCGTCAGCCACCTGCTACTCATGAAGACGTAGAGCTCTGCCCGGTGCACAAAACTCGCGAACACACCGCGAGCGAGTGTCGGGAGATAAAAAGGTGCGCCAAATGCTACCAAGAGCGAGCACAGTAGTGCTCGGATGGCCCCCCCTTCCGCCAACGGGGGGGGGGGGGGGGGGGGGGGGGGCAAGCAGAAGGTCGAATCCAAGATCGACAATGACGAAGAGTTGGAGGTACCAGAAGCAAGAGTGGACCGTCAAAGTGGTCCACCAAGATGAGGACTCCGACACCAGCAGTGACAACGAGCGTCACAAGACCCTCCACATCATCTTCAGAGGGTCTTGGGATCCTGCATCCCGAAACGCGATCAAGACCCTTCGTCGTGCGGTGGCTTTGATAGCCCCTGTACCCACTCTAGCGTAGCACCACCGCAGGAAGGAGACGCTGATCAGCTTCGACGCCTCTGACTGCCCCAAGAACATGGTCGGGGCAGAGGTCCTACCTCTCCTGGTCACCCCCACCATAGCCAACGTCAAGCTCCACTACGTCCTGATAGATGGTGGGGCTAGCCTCAACCTCCTCAGCCGTGCAGCCTTCGAACAGCTACAGATCCCGGTGTCAAAGCTCGCTGTTGACGGTCCTTAAGTACCATATTTTGACCATCAATTCACCTTATAATGTGCATAAAAGAAACACAAAACATAGTGGTAGGGCTATACACTAACCCAATTCCACAAGTGTTGGTGTCTATTTGTATGCAGGTGAATTATCACCCAAAATACCAAAACATGCAAGGATGAATCCATGAAAATGGATTTCAATGAATCCGGCGATGACATGTGGCAACACATGGATCAAATGGCCCACAAACAGAAGAACACGAGGATATCCAACGGTGTTTCACCCATATACATCAAGGGGGCCCACCTGGAAGCCACCTAGAGGAAGCACTCCTGAGGGGAGGCTTGACTAGGTCGGCCGAACCAGGGGTTCGGCCAACCCCTTCCAGGCGCCAAACCTGGTCAAATGACACGTTTTGGCTCCTCCCGACTCCCTGGAGTCAATGGTGACTGATTCGCGCATTAATTTTGGCGGGAACCGACCCTTCTCCACCTATAAATAGACCCCCTCACCTCACTTCTCACACACACCAAAAGTTTAGAATAGTGCTACACTCTACAGGTTTAGAGTAGTCCTAGAGGCTACCAAAGTAGAAGGAGAGTGTGGTGAAGAGTCTAGGAGAAGGAGGCTTGGGCCTGTCAAGTCCTTCTTGTACACTTGTACCCCTACAAAGGTTTTACTCAATCAAGTAAGCAATTGTGAATTTAATACAAGTTTGATATTTTATTCTTAGTAGTTTGCACAAGTAGTTACTTGTGGGTTCACAGCTTTAATTCATTAGAGGCTCTAGTTGTAGCTTTGTGTTCGAAACAACTAGAGTAGTGATTTAGAACGTAAGTGTGGTGCTTAGGTTATAAATCATCAGTGGATATCTCGTAGACCCATGGATTGAAGAGGTAGGCAGTAGGTGGTGACAGCCCTATCTGTCCTTCGTAATCCTCCACGTTCGGCTATGCCATAGGCTCTTGACAGGAGTCGTCCTAGTATTGCTAGGAGTAAGCCCGTGCCCGAAGCAAGCATCTACTGCAAACTACCTTGAATTAGGATCAATACTTTGAATTCCTATCTGATCCTTGCCTACCAAACAACTTTTTGTCCTTGGGTGAGCTAGTTCGAAAGATAAGCACACATGTTCTTTGGATTCGATACCCTTGGGAATACTCCTAAAGGGGAAGTGCTACAACTGTATTTCCGTGCGCTTGTGGATAACTCTGTGGTGTTAAGAAATACCAACACTCGCCCCCTCGAGCCCATTCTCGAGGGTAGGACCTGGGAGCATCATCCCGTATGGCAACATTCGCCTGCAGGTGACCTTCGAGACACCCGATAACTACAAGACAGAGAGCATCCTCTTTGACATCGCCGATGTCAACCTCCCCTTCAACACCATCATCGACAGGCCTGCCCTGTACTGGTTCATTGATGTAGCCCACTACGGCTACATCGTACTTAAGATGCCAACTCCCTCCAGCGTCCTCAGGATCCGCAGAGATCGCACCGCTGCAGTGTTAGCCTTGGAGCAGATCCAGGCACTCACAGCAGACCAAGCACTTGTCCCAGGCGGCGCTGGATCAAGTTGTCCTCCACCAAACTCACGGCAGCGCAGAGCACCCACCGCGCCTCAGCAGCAGCCCTCCGGCAGCATCGACACCTCCATCAAAGCTGCCAAGCCTAGTCCTGGCTCTGTTCAGACCACTCGCAAGATGGGCGGTCAAGCCAGGAAATAGGGATGCCCGCCAACCATCGCAGCTACCCATGGAGCTTTGGGCACCCCTATTGTAAATACTAGTCTTAGTAGAACAGTGTAAAAGATTTCGTAGGGCTTAGGAGCAGCACTAAGGACAACCAAGCATCGGGACTGTCAGGCTCAGAGTATGCAGCCATCTTAGCTTGGTTCCAAACTCTAAGCCTTGTACCCTGCCTCCCTTATCATCCGGAGGCAAGCCATTGCCCTCTTTTGTAAAAGCCTGTCTCCCCCTATGAACCCCTATAAAAATCATTGTTCTGCTTAAAGGCTTCTTAAAAACTTTGTCCATTTACTTATGGATTAAGTTTATGAACATGACACACTAAGACTCGTTTATTGCATATTATTCTATATGCACGATTGTACACTCTGTAACTCACCCGTGCAGGAGTCATGCAATCCTAATGCGGGCGGGTCTACATGAGGTACCTGTAGTGTATGAGGGGTTCTTCTAGCCCCTCTCGTCATTAGGGCGTTGTGACGCCAGAAGGTTCCTCAGGAAAGGCCTATGCCGAGCAGGAGGTCCAGGGGGTGTAAACTGCTTAGCCTGGTCCTGTACCCTAAGCATACACACCCTGCCTCCCAGAGCTACAGCCAAGTACTAAGAACCAGAAAGCTCACACCCTGAGGACGATAGGAGCCGGGCCCCGGAGCACCAACGCACTGAATTACCCAGGTCCTGCGAGTCATCCCAAGACATTAAAGCATGACAGAGCTAAGGGAGAGCTACAGGCAAACCAACGAGCAAACTAGTCCACCCTCCTTCTATCATATGTGCAGAACAGCCCGCCCCAGCACCTCCCAAAGGGCCTGCCTTTGACGACTCTACGATGATAGTGGACGACGCTGGAGCATCCAGCTCTGGCACCTCCCAAGGGGTCTGCCGTCAACATCCCAGAATGCTAACGACAGCACCAAGTCCGAATAAGTGAGTAAACTCTCCTGCCCTGCCCTTGTTGCTAACAAGGTTCCCTTGCGATAGCCTGTAAACCAGGAGCTTGCCGTCGATGTCTACACGAAGATGGTGGACGACGTCGGAGCATCCAGCTCCGGTGCCACCCAAGGGGCCTGCCGTCGACGACTCTACGACGATGGTGGACGATGTCGGAGCATCTGGCTCCAGCACCTCCCAAGGGGCCTGCTATCGATGTCCCAGAACTTCAACAACATCACAAAGTGCGGATAAGTGAGTAAACTCTCCTGCCTCGCTCTTGTTGCTAACAAAGTTCCCTTGTGATAGCCTGTAAACCAGGGGCTTACCGTCAACATCTACACGAAGATGGTGGATGATGTCGGAGCATCCAGATCCAACACCACCCAAGGGGCATCCTGTCGACGTCTCCACGATGATGGTGGACGACGCCAGAGCATGCAGCTCCAGCACCTCCCAAGTGGCCTACCGTCAATGTGCCAAAACGTCAACGGTAGCACCAAGCACGAATAAGTGAGTAAACTCTCCTGCCCCGCTCTTGTTGCTAACAAGGTTCCCTTGCAATAGCCTGTAAACCAGGGGCCTGCCGTCGATGTCTACACGAAGATGGTGGACGACGTCGGAGCATCCAGCTCCGGCACCTCCCAAGGGGCCTGCCGTCAACGTCCAAGAACGTCAACGACAACACCAAGCACGGATAAGTGAGTAAACTCTCCTACCATGCTCTTGTTGCTAACAAGGTTCCCTTGCGATAGCCTGTAAACCAGGGGCCTACCATCGACGACTCTACGACGATGGTGGACGATGCCGGAGCATCCAGCTCTGGTATCTCCCCAAGGGCCTATCGTCAACGTCTCTACGACGATGGTGGATGACGACAGAGCATCCAGCTCCGGCACCTCCCAAGGCGCTTGTCGTCGACATCTCCAAGTCGATGGTGGACGACACCGGAGCATCCAGCTCCGGCACCTCCCAAGGGGCCTATCGTCGACGTGCCAGAACGTCAACGGCATCACCAAGCACAGACAAGTGAGTAAACTCTCCTGCCCCGCTCTTGTTGCTAACAAGGTTCCCTTGCGATAGCCTATAAACCAAGGGCCTGTCGTCGACATCTACATGAAGATGGTGGACGATGCCGGAGCATCCATCTCCGGCACCACCCAAGGGACCTCGCATCGACGACTCTACGGCTATGGTAGACAATACAGGAGCATCCAACTCTGGCACCTCCGGAGGAGCCTGCCGTCGACATCCCAGAATGACAACGATCGCACCAAGCGCGAATAAGTGAGTAAACTCTCCTGCCCCGCTCGTGTTGCTAACAAGGTTCCCTTGCGATAGCCTGTAAACCAGGGGCCTGCCATTGACGTTTACATGAAGATGGTGGACGATGTCAGAGCATCCAGCTCCGGCACCACCCAAGGGGCCTGCCTTCGACGTCTCCACGATGATGGTGGATGACGCTGTAGCATCCAGCTCCGGTGCCACCCAAGGGGCCTGCCATCGACGACTCTACGATGATGGTGGATGACGCCGGAGCATCCAGCTCTGGCACCTCCCAAGGGGCCTACCTTCGACGACTCCGTGACGATGGTGGACGATGCCAGAGCATCCAGCTCCGGCAAATGGTGGCGCTACAACACTCCAAACTCCCCCACTCCACTGGGGGGCAGTTCGAGATATTCTGCGATCAAGTGGTAGATGTGCTTAGCCAACTAACCACATCTACCAATGGGCCTCTAAGGGGATCCACATGCAGAAAATCAACGGGCAACACTTCGGCCATGTCAGTTTTGCAAATTATTGGTCCTGAGATGCCAACGAGCTCAACAAAGGTTCTGCAAATCCTTACGTAGATAGGGACTCAGAGCAACAGTTGAGAAGCACATAGACAATGCAAGAAGCCAAACACAAATTCGGATTTATTAAGGAATTCATTACAAGGGAGGGTGAACCCCGGATACAAAAACAAGCCACTGGCCTCAGCACTGACTGAACTGTACTACGACGTGTTTGGCAGCTTCCTTAACCTCTGCCGCTGTTGCCGCCTCGCGTTCCTCAACAGGGCCTTCAAAAACTGGCTCTAGTGGCAGATCAGGGTATCGGCTCCGGTCGCACACCAAGACATGGGATGCCACCGTCTCTGCCGCCGCCCTACCCTCGGCTTCCAGATCCTGAGCCAGCTGACGCTCCTACAGGTCGAGCTCCCGACCACGGTGCTTTGTTGTGTGCTCTCGAGCTTGGACATCAAGATCGTGCAGGTGGAGTTCCTGACGCTCAGCTAGGTGCTTCGCCCGATCCCGCGCCAGATTGCTCTCACGGAGCTCAAGGTCTTCGAGGCAGGACTGCAGCCTGTCCTGATTGGCTTCAGCCCGGGCCATCATCGCCTGCGCCGCCGCCTCTTGTTTGGCGTCAGCAGCCTCCCTCTCGGCAACGGCAGCTTCTTGATGACTTAGGGCCTCTCGACCGGCAGCAAGAGTGCACAGGCGGGTGTCAGCAGTGTCGTTGGACGCCTTGGCGTTGGGTAGAATCTTCTGGGTCAAGGCGTTTGAGGCCCTCACCAAGCAGTGTGTCACCTCCAGTTCCTTGCTCTCCTTTTGGTACTTCGCCTTTGCCTCGGCAATCCTGGAGCTCAAGAGATCCTCCCATCCTCGGAGGCGCTCGCCCTCTGCATGCAGCTTCACCCACTCTACGGCAAGAGCCTCCTACGCCCAGTGGAGGTTGGATTGCACCTGAAGGATGCTGGATTACATCAAGTCCATGACGTCGAAAAGCCGCTCCGGCTGCACCAAAGTCTGGGAAGGCCGTCCGGTGATCATCTCGGGGAACCCTTCCTCCTGTAGCTGTGAAGGCGAGGCCACCAGCACTTGGGATCTTGCCCCCAGAGTCTGAGTAGGAGTTGCGATGCCACCTCACACAGCAGGGCCACCATCGCTCAGAGAGCCGCCCGCTGAATCAGCAGCAGTGGAGGTTAGACCCCCAGCCCCAGAGTCGGCTCCTACATGGCCTCTACCACGACGGCCAGAGGTGCCTCTGCCATGACGGTCGGAGGTGCCTCTAGCGCGACAGCTGGGGATGCAACCGAAGATGCTTCACTACCCACGCTAGGCATAGACGCCGGAGCAGCACTCCCGTAAACAAGCTTGGCAGCCTGCCCTGCCAGCACAGCCGTAGCATCCTCGGCCGCCTTCAAAGAACTTCCGGGCACTACCCCCGGTGGTAGGGGCCTCACAACAGCTGATGTAACCCTGCAAATCAAGATCAAGCCCTAACCAATCAACATAGGCAGGCAAGATAATAGAGCAGGTGTTGGCAAGAATGCCTTACCAACGTCCCCGAAAGCTCCAGCGAGCCTCCACTTCCGGCGACCCTGAAGCCATGGGCCCTGACAATTGCATAATAGGTGAGGCCATCCCTGTGGGGCCTCCGCCGAAACCACTAGCGGTACTACCGCCCAGCGCCAATGTGCTTCCACCGACCCCGACAGAGCCACCTCCCGAGCTACCGATGGCGTTGGCCCAAGGCCTTTTTGCTTGAGGCTCCGTAGGTATGATGCTGCCAGAGCCCCCTGTGGCACCCTGGACTACACAGATGACGGGGATGCTGGATGACGTACCGACCGCCGACGCCTGTGGAGCCACCACTTGACAGAACGAACCTCCCCCCAAAGAACCGCCCACGCCCAGTACTGAAGAGGGGGGGCGCTGGTGGATGCTGGCTTGGAGCGAAGGCCACCTGCGGTGGCGCCCTCGGTGGCGACCGAGGGCGTTTTTCCTTCACGACCTCGACCACCAGGGCCTTCCTCTTGCCTACGTCTAGGAGCGGTGCCTTCCCTTACCTTTGTCAAGGTCTGGCACCTTGTTCTTCCCCCCAGCAGCGGGCGCCTCCTCGGCCCTAGAGGCTTCAGAACCTGAAGAAGGTGCAAACTCCTCCGAAGAATAAAGATGGCCAGGCCCTGGCTCTCATCACCAACCTGCTTTGGCGCAAGACCAATCACGTCTAGGTTGGGAATCTCCTTCAAAACCTTCGTCCGAAGGTCCGGATCTGTACATAGCGGTAGGCAAGCCTGCGGAAGGGTGAAAATGATGTCCGACAGCAGGTCATCGCACGCTTTGGACATTGCTTCAAACACCTTTTGCGGGGTCGTCTCCGTGTCGTGACCCCTCAGCAACCTGGTACCATCTTGGAGCCCGAAGTAGAGCCACGCAGGGCGGCAACGGTGCTAGAGAGGGGCCAGACGGCGAAGAACGAAGTCGGCCATCACCGACAGCTCCGACAAGCCGTGGTCTGCCAGGAATCGGATCCTCTTCATCACCGGCGTGTACGCCGCCTCAAGCTTCGGGCGTTCCTCCCAGGCCGCCTTTCTAATCGCCGGCCAGTCGGTGGGCAGGACCATGCGATCGTGGGCGTCAGTACGCACAATCACCCAGTTGCTCCTCTGGCCAGGCCACTTTGTCGAGGAGAGTGGAGTAATGTACTTGAAGGGGTTATTGGCCTGATGCTGGAAGTAGAAGCCTCCAAGGAAGTTGGCTTTGTTCTTCTTCCCTTAGCACAAAGAACTGTCGAAACACCGGCACACATGGGTACACCACGACGAACATCTTGCAGAAATGCGAGAACCCCGCCACCACCACCAGAGAGTTCGGCGATAGATGATGAAGCTGGAGTCCAAGGACTTCCAAGAGTATCGGTAGGAAAGAGGAAACAGGGAGGAAAACATGGAGTATGCGTACGCCTGGAAGAAGACGATCTCTTTCTCCCCCAACTACAGTGGCAAGGAGCCAGGGCGGACCAGATCCCGTTGTTCCTTGTCCTCCCATCCGAAAATACGCCTCACGGGTGATACATCCTCCATTCGCGAAGGAGGCAGAGCAGAGTCCATTGGTGCAGGGGGTCAAGAACCTCAAGGATGGGCAGACACTCGAGGAGGGATCGAAGGCTCGAATGCTTGGGGCGTGCGGAAGAAAGGAACTTCCATTGCCCACAAAGGTACCTTTTTAAAGTACCTTAGTGACATTTGGACGCACCGTACAAATTTGAGCGGGCTCCAAATCAACGGCGCGTACCACGGCATCCATGACGAGCGGGCCAAGGTCCCCTGCCAGAAAAGCCAGCTCGAGCAGTTCCCCGCCAGAGAAGGCAACCCGGCGGTTCCCATAAAGACGGAAGTGAAAGCAGAAGAAATGCAGCAGGCGCCTTGGGAACCATCACAACAATGTCATAGCGAGCAAAGATTCCGTCGCCACGACCCCTCAACCAGAGAGGGACGCATGGTCATAACAGCAGAAGAGCACACCACTTTGACTAATCAAGACAGAATTAAAAGACTGCGCGGGAAAGCAGGATAAGGCTCCACCCTCGGGCTTGTCGCCTCACCCCAATGTGGACCCAGGGGCCACTGTCGTTACTCGGCATACCGGGTACCCTCACGCACAAGATAGAGCCGCCTAGGTACCTCGCCTCCCAGCAGGGACAGGGTCCAAGGGCGCCACGTGTTCAAGAAACCCGGACCTGCCTGCCTCAGATGGTAGGTCCGAGGTGCCTACAAGACATCCATCCCGAAGGAGGAGCTCAGCTCCGCCTTGACGACAAGGTCCCAGGCAGCCACGTGTCCAGCGGGACTGACCCGACCTCCTTCGCGAAGGTGAGCTCCCAAGCTACCACGTGGCCCACGAAGTCGAGACGGGATCTCCCCCACGGAGGCGAGCACCCAAGATGCCACGTGGCCCGTGGGGCGAGATCTGGCCTCCCCCATGGAGGTGAGCTCCCGAGCTGCCACATGGCTCACGAGACGGGCGTGGCCTCCACCATGGCAGAGAGCTCCCCAGCGGCCGCATGGTTAGTCCACTTGCCCTGAGCGCATAGTGAGGGTTAAGAAGGCGGTGTGCCTTGTCTCCATCAAGCCTTGAAGATACACGGCTTCCCAAGACACATGGCGCGGTGCATGCCTAATGTCAGATACCGCTACGACTAATCGCATCACAGTGAAGATGCCACAGGCGTATCCCACTCCGCCAAGTGGGTAGCTTACAGCGCCAGAGATAGTTGGATGGGACATTCCCTACCAATGTCAGTGACGGCACGTGGGCTATTAACAACACGAGCGGCAAGACGACGAGTCCTCAAGTCCGCGGTCAGAGCAAGCTTACAAAAGAAGCCTTAGATCTTTAGGATAAGATCGCCCCGAGACCACCTGTCGGGCCTCGAGACCCTACTTGTAAGGCGTCCGACATTGACTATAAAAGGCTCGGACCGCCACCGATACAAGGACCAGACTCAGAATCCCTGATACACACACACACATACACACTCAGCAGCAATACAATCCACCGTGGAGTAGGGTGTTACGCTCCTTGCGTCCTGAACCATGTAAAAACCATCGTGTCAAATACTCTTCCGCTAGAACACTAGTTTGAGGCCTAAGCCCTGCCGATCAAGAACCTCTGTGGGCTACTCCTTAGCAGATCCGGGGGAAGTGTCGCATTAACACTTTGACAACATCTATGACTTGTGCGGTGCCAACTACTTCACCATTGGCTTGGCAATCTAGCTTTTTCATAAGAAGGTCCAACATGGTAGTCATCATGTCCACCTCTTTTAAGGTGTGCATTCCTCGTTGTCGGATTTGGAGTCCCTCATCACATCAACTCATATTTGCAACCATCTTCTAGATTAATTCATTAGATTTTGGAATGGTAACCGAAAAGAAGGAACCTCCAACAGCTGCATCCACAATGTCATAGGCTAACAATGTCAACTTGTTGTAGAAGTTTTGTATGATGAGCCAATCATCCATCCCATGGTGATGACGGGCCAGGACATGCTCCTGAAGCCTTTCCCAAGCCTCAAGAATATATTCCTTGGTCTCTTGCTTGAAGCTTGAGACCTTCCGCGTAGGGCATAGTTTTACCCAACAAGAAGAATTTTGTAAGGAACATCGTAGAACATTTTTCCCTAGTGTTTCCAACACTTCAATTCACGTAGAACCACTGCTTTGCTCTCCCAAGGAGGGAAAACGGGAACAGTCAAAAATGGATGACATCTTGAGTGACATCCTTGATCCTGAAATGTTGCAAATCTCTAGGAATTGCTGCAAATGGGCACTTGAATCCTCGGTGTCTTTCTCACATAAGGGATTAGACTGCACCATAGTGATAAGGCCCATCTTGATCTCAAAGTTTGTGTCTCCCGTGTTAACAGTGGGCCCAGTAGGCACATTGTCAGGAGAGGGAGCCAAAAACTCATGAATTTTCTATTGAGCCATTGGTGTGAAGCTTGATGGTGCAGAGATGACTGGTTATCCTCCCGAACGGATCACCTAAGGGAGAATGACACGAGTTCAAACTTTTCTCAGAAGTGATTCAGGATCTTCAACGTAGTTTGCCGGCAAACGGAAATTTGTCATACATACCTGTTTTCACATCAAAAGAACATGAAAACAAAGTGAGGATATACTACTAAATATCTACTAGAATCCTAACTACCGCAAGTAATCATGTTATACTTCTGAGCTTTTCCCGGCAATGGCACCAGAAATGCTTGTTGGTATTTCTTAACAACCACAGATCATCCTAGCAATAAATGCTAGAGTTGCTTGATGACACTAGGCTAACCTAGGGCTAATGCAAGATTAATTCCACAAGAGCACGGAAAGTACCGCTATAGCATTTCATCCAGGAATATTCCATGGACTAATGTATTTGTTTATCCCAAGGGAAGGTTGCGAAGTGTGACAAGGTTACTTCTAAAAATAGTGTAAAGTATTTAACAGTGTTTGTGCTACCGACGAGTATCAATTTCGTTGTGCCTTCATACTCAAGGTGGCCTATAGACACAAAGGTTTATACTGGTTGGGCAAGCGCCCTACATTTAGTGTCGATCTCCTGCTCTTTGTTGATCGAAAGAGGGAAATGGTGTTATCGAGGGTGTGAACGATCGGTGCATGCGTGCTACATCATGTGTGGGTTTGTGAGATCTTTGAGTTTGTGCGTCAGACGCCTCTCTCTTTCGAAGGTGGCCTTCAGGCCTCTTTTATAGGCAGCTTGGGCATGCCTTGTCTAGTTGATCTATCTAACCCGGAGCTCCTTATAAATGGGGCGAGGGTTAGAATGCTTCTTATCTCTTTGGAGTATCCTATAACGTTCCTAGGGGCATGGTCAGGCGCTGATGTGGCCGCTGTTCATGCCCCAGTCTTGCCGCATGTCGGCATCGTATTATAGTGTCTGCCTGGCGTCGTGCTAGATGGGACTGGGCATTAAAGATGTTGGTATGTCTGTGTTCATGTAGGATAAGCTTGAGGGTTGCCATTCTTCCACCATTGGAGGTGTACATGAAGCTACTGCCAAATTGAACATTGTTTCCTACCTTCACTCCCAAGCTCGAGGTCAGGAAGGCTTGCCTCGACCTAGATGGTCAGGGCTTACGTAGGTTTGTTGCCAACCTTGGCGGTCGGGGTCCATACTGGTAATTGGACACGGCCACACTCCATTTCTTGTTGGACCCAAGGTCGTTCTTGGGAGGGTACGTCCCAACCTCGATGTACGGGACCTTGTTTTTGATTCACGCTCCTTGGCAATCGGGTTATAGAACCCCTGTTAGTAGCCCCCGAGCCTTTGGCCGACCAATTTGATCGGTCAAAGGTTGATACAACGTGGCGTGTTCCCTGAGGAAGAGGAGTCAAACACATGAAATCGTAGCTAGTCTAAGATTGTCATGGGGTTTGCAGCCAAAATGGTAGGGTGTCGACCCCGATCTTGAGCCCTGAGCTCTGAAGTGAGCCCCTGAGCCCTTTTGCGAGGGTCGGTTTATTGTTTTCACGAATCCGCTTTATTCCCCGTTTGTGAGTTGTTCGTGGCTCAAAGGCAATTAGCTATTCGAGAATTTTCCTCGATGGTCGAGTTCTCGAGCTTGATGAGTTGTCTAGCTGGTCAATTGGAGAGAAATTCGGTTGCCCTTTTTTGTAAGGATGAGCGGAGCCAGATATTCATATTCTGAAGGCTTGTCCTGGTTGGGGCTCATTACCCACGTTCCATTAATCATGTTCAAGAAACTCGAACATATCCTTGATCTTTTGGGGGTTCGGGCAGCTCAGTGCCGACCCTTCAGGAGGTTACTGCGCAATCGCCAAGTTGGGAATCAGAGATGGAGTGTCAAAGACGTTGGGAGCATTTGCTACCCCCAATGCTGTCATATGTGGGCCTTCTCACGTCGTCAATCCCTCACTCTGGTTCATTCCGAGTGGCCTTGTGACCTCATGGGCCGGTTTTCGAACTTGAAACTCGACCGGTCCCCAAAAGTGGTCTGAAAACTTAACCGCCTTAACTTTCCCTGGTGGGCAGATATTGTGGGCGATGAGGAGGCAATGCTCGACTTGACCTCTGTGTTGAGGAAGTTATGGGGCAGTGTGCATCTGAAAGTAGGCACCAGTTATGAAGACGAGGTGTGGGTAGTTGTGCGTCTTTATGTTAGTTCCAGTTACGAGGAAGATATGAAGCGTGTGGTGGAAGTCCTCCATTGTCACCACACTTTATGGAGGAGTCAGTTACGTGGAGGTGTAATATGCCTCTTCTGTCGTTCCTATCTACTTGTCGAACTAGTGGGGCTATAAATAACCAGGTGTTGCGCATGTCTTCTCCCATGCCTTCACTTCTTTCCTCAGTAAGGTTCAACTAGTGGATTATGCGCTCAGGTTGATGCTAAGGCTGTTATAGTTCGTTTATGGAAAATTTTGAGTTTATTTTGGTTAGATTTCATGTTGGGCACGAAGTTGAGCTGTTTTAGGAATGTGTAGGACGTTCCTAAGGTGTTTGAAAGATTTAAGATTGCTTCAATCTACGTATGGAAGAATCTTGAGCAGTTATGAAAAGTTTCGGTTGAATCTAAGTAGGAGTAGGAGTCCTAGCTCGAATTGTTTGGTCTTAGGGTTGGTTATATAAGCAAAGGGGCAAGGGCTCATGGATTGCACGACTTGTGCTTGTTTCTCTTGTGTTTCATTCAATAAATTTCATAGTTATAGAAGCTTTTGTGCATTGTTGGTCTGACATGTTTTTGGCAACTTTTCTTGGCTAGTTTTTGCGCAGTCTAACGTTGCTTCGGGGTTCCAATCATAACTCATGTTTTACAGATCTAATTGTCGTGATTCTTTTGGGTTGGCTTCAGAAGTCAATATTATATCATATGTGGAAATTTCACAGTCGTTGGTATTTTGGTTATTGAGTTACACGAGTTTCTTTAAAACGTAACAAATCTGTTTTTCTTCTGTTATAACATATCAACCTTTGTTTGGGGTTTTGGCGATAACTTGAGTTTTACGGGACGGTTTCAAGTGATTACTATTGTGGTGTCTTTGTGACTTGATTATCTACAATATATACTAGTTTTGTCATGGTTGAACATGTTAGAAACAGTAGCACATGTTGTTTCTTTATCAGATTTATTTTCTGTTGAGGGGTTTTTGTGGCTTCTGCATAAAAAGTTTTAAATCTACCACTCACCTCCCCACTTCTGGTAGTTTTTCATGTGCTCTTCCATTTCACAACTTATATTATACATATGCATAGCCTACTAGTATACATGTGGATATGCTAGTGGTGAATACAAGGGTTAGTGATTCAACACTTCAGACACGGGCTTACACCTAGTCTGCCATGTGACTCTTGACAAGAGTTTGTGGCATAGACGAACATGGGGGTTACAAAGAATAGAAAGGATTATCACCACCTACCCCTACAACACGTGGGACTACGAGACATCCAACGCTACTTAACTATCCAAGCACCATGCTTGCAAGCTAAGCAATACCTTAGAAGTCATGATACAAATATCTTTCTAAGATAATGACTAACCTAAAACTCCACTAAGGACTAAGAGAAGTGGATATACAAGAGAGTGATGCTCAAGTGGTGTGTGTTAAAATGGAGTCAAAGGTCTTATTTATACTAGCTTCTACGTTGGTTCCCATAAAAATTGCGTGCGAATCAGTCACCACCGCACTCAGGACATCACAGGGAGTCGACACGTGTCGGGAGATTGAGTTTAGAGGGGAGAACAGGTTGGAAGAACCTCTAGTTCGGTCGCATCCCCTCTGACTCCGTTCGCGGTTTACTTTCTCCACGTGACTCATAAGTGGGCCCTACTGCCATTCACATGTGAAATACCGTTGCCTCGGATGCGCCTGAGAATGGGTCCATAGATCAATGTGTTGCCATGTGGTGGCTTCTGATTGGCTGTGAGTGTACTTTTAAGATTACTCTCCTGGATTCTCCTTATTTTTGCAATAAAATGACTGCATGAATAATTTCTCCGGGTACAAGTGGAATTATATCAAATCTGAAGGTGATGTGTATCATAAATACCTTCCCATTCACATAATTAAGGTGAATGGACAATCAAAATTGATACTTAAGGATCGTCAACATCCTCCCTCCATCTCTCTTTGATTTCCTGTTCGACTCTAACATTTCGTCTTTGTCTGTTAGCACTGTCTTTTCTGCAGGTACTGAACATTGTGCCACTACCCCTGTTGGTCCCTGCCGCTGTTGCCAATAGCATCAGGACCACGGTGTGCCTAGACATTGCCTCTGCTGGTTCCTCAACGTAGGTTGTAGCTATTGTCTAGGAAGCACCGTGTGTGCCCCGCGGGTTTCTCTACGCTTGGCGGTCTGACCGTGCCTTGGAGTGATCATACCGCCACAACGCACCACGCTTCGCCATGTTTATGTTCGCCAGGTAGTCAGACCGAAAATGCATGTGATCTGATCGCCACGTTGAACAACGCCTAGCCTGGTTTTTGTTTACGTGGTGGTCAAACCGGCATGCTGAGTCACGCCTTGTCAAGCTTTTGTTCTCTTGGCGTCAGACCACGTCTCATGAGTGTTCTGATCGTTCCTACTAGCAGTGGCGAAGCCACGTTCACTCACCCTGGTGCACTGGCACCAGGGTCCAAACTAGTGTGCAAAGCTAATTTAAAGAGTATTATTTAAAAATTAAATATATTTTTATGTATTTTTGATGCTGTGCACCAGGGTCTTTTTGGTCCTAGCTTCGCCACTGCCTACTAGCGGTGATACAGTGCCATCAGGTGATAAGATGTGGCTGCACCTTTGCCAACTGTGGGGTCGTGTTAAAGCCCATATTTAATTAAAAAGAACAAGAATGGAAAAATATGAAATTTAAAATCTTTTTTAAGTGAAATAGGAATCAACTCACATGACCTCTGTAACTAATAAATGATGTTAAAAATTTGGACCTCTTAAAACATAAAACTAAATGAGAGATTGTGAGTATATGATTGCTCTTAACCAAGTAATTCTAGAAAGAGGAAATTCCAAATGCAATTAAAAGTACAAAGTCAAATATAATGGAAAGGCAAAGATCCAGATTATAATCATAGCAAATATAAAATCCAAAGCGGGGAGTTCTGATTAGTTATTTAGAGGAAGAAAAGAAAATATAATCTAGTGCACATGTGAGATTAATGTAAATCAAACTCTAAAAGAGATGACTTAAATTCGAATTCAAATTTCATATTCAAGTTAGTCAAATAGAAAATATGAGTCCACCAATGTGTTCACCATATTTCAGATGGCAACCCTATAAAATTTAATTATTTTTATACATCATTTACTATGTTAAGTAAAGATCAATCCATATAAGAGTATATTTGAATTCAAATTTAAACTTCAAACAAAACTAAATCAAATGGCAGTTTCGAAGTCACCATTTGATTCATCATATTTAAATTAGTTACCTTGCCAAACTTGGATATTTTAGGGGCTTAGATACTATTTTATTTTGAGGATTGAAGTGGATTGAGGAAAGAGGGTGGGACCCACCTGTCAGTTCACTGCATGTAACCTGCCTCTCTATCTCTGTTCTCAGTGCTGCACGCAGCTGCTTTCTTGATGCCATGGAGCTGCTTCTCTAGACCGACTCCAGCTGCCTCAGCTCGCCCTCATCCTTTCCCTCTCCTCCCTTATCCCCTCCTGGGCAATCAAGTGGAGTTCAAGCTCTCCCACGCATGAACTTGGTGGCCGGCGGGTTTGTCTCTATGCTTGACCAATTCATCACAGCACGGTGAGCCCAACGTGTTGTGCTTCCAGAACACGTTGCGCCACCCACTAAACCTATCCCTAGGTAGCTCGACCCCCTCCCGCCTCGAACAAGAACTTGACGACTTCATGCCGAGGAGCTGCGGAACTCCTCTATTCCGGCCATGGCCGGTGTGATCCCATCAGGCCAAGGCTTTTCTCTGTGGGGACCAGGGTCCAGATATCCAAGGATCTCAATAGGTGGTATTGTGCGATGCGACACCTAACAATATATATGAAAAGTACCAAAATAATATAAAAACCAAGTCTTTTATTTATAAACACAGCGGAAGTTTTTACAATACTAAATGAAGAAAAGAGTCCATACATCATAGTTACGCTCTCAGCTCTAGCTATGCAAAAGCAAAGTCGTTCATGCCCTTAGGACGCTTCGCACTAGCGGCACTCACTCTCCTGATCACGGCAGCATGCAGGGCTCCCACACAGCCGTGAACCCTGATGGGTAAGGCGGCGTCGTCAAGCCCTTCATCAACGATATAACCTGCAAAAACTTGTTAACTGCAAACGTGGGCATAAGGTTCAACAAGAATGGCCCGTCTCACTAGACATATCCAAGGTAAATACTAAACATAGGTAGGAAATAGCATAAATAGACTCGCCTACAAGTGGGTCCTTATAGTCATGTTTTAAGTAGCAAATGACATTCTTCAGGCACGGCACACCATAGACTGCACAATCCGACAAGAAACGCTTTGCTGATGATATGACATGCCCAAAGCACATAATGCTATTACAGGTTAAGTGATTGGAAACTGTCGGTACTCTCAAGACCGGGTACCCCGCATACAAGAAGAAGCTCCGGGCGTGGCCTCCCCGCTGAGGCGTCCTTCGGAGCTTCCACGCGTCCTCTAGCTCCAGACCCTTGCTCTTATTGAGAAGGGCTCTGGAGCTTCCAGGTGTCCTTCAGCTCCCAGCCCTTGCTCCCGCAGGGGAGGGCTCCGGAGCTGCCATGCGCCCTCTGACATCGGGCCCTCGCTCCCACCAAGGGGGGCTCCGGAGCTGGAGTGTGTTCCACGACTTGCAATAAGTCGTGGGCCCTGAAGAGTAAACGACGGTGTGTTATGTCCAGTCGCGCATTGAAGGCATGCGCCTTCCTCAGGCGCACAGTGCAGCGCACACCCCCAGTCAGGTATCGTTGCGTCCAATCACGCCGCAATGAAGGCACTGTAGGCCTAACCCGCTTCACCAAGTGGGTAGCTTACGGCGACAGGACGGATGGGACATTTCCTGACATCATCAATGACTACGCATAGCCACTAGTGTTCGACACGGCAAGACGGCGGGACTTCAAGCCACGGTCAGAGGTAGCGTACGAAAGAAACCTTAGATCTTGTACAGGATAAAATCTCCCCAGGCCACCTGTCGGGTCCTGGGCCCCACTTGTAAGATGCCCGGACTTGGACTATTAAAGGATCGGGCAACCACTGACTTAGATCATCTTCTTTGGTCCGCTCAGACTAGAGGACCAGACTCAGAATCCCCAATACACACACACGCATAGACACTCACTAGCAATACAATCCACTGTGTAGTAGGATGTTACGCTCTTTGCGGCCCGAACCACATAAAAACCAATGTCTCTAACTCCTTCCGCTAGAACACTTGATTGAGGCCTAAACCTCGTCGAACAAAGAACCTCCACGGGCTGTTCCTTAGCGGATCCGGGGGAAGTGTCACTCTAACACTTCGACATTTGGCACGTCAATAAGGGGTTTTTTCCCTCAAAAAAGTGATAGCGTTTTCACCACCATGGTGTTCATCAAGCCTACGAGTAGCAGCAAGATCAAGCCACAAAAGGCCGATCAGCTCTGGCACCACCCAGGGGGTCTGCCGTTGACGTTTCTACAGCAACGATGGGTGACACCGGAGCAGCCAGCTCTGGCACCACCCAAGGGGCTTACCGTCGACGCTTCTACGGCGACGATGGGTGATGCCGGAGCAGCCAGCTCCAACACCACCCAATGGGCCTGTCGTCGACATTTCTACAGCAACGATGGGCGATGCAAGAGCAGCCAGCTCCGGCACCACCCAAGGGGCCTGCCGTCGACATTTCAACAGCAACGATGGGCCACGCCGGAGCAGCCAGCACCGGCACCACCCAGGGGGCCCGCCGTCGACAATTCTCCTCGTTGATGATTGTAGATGTCGCAGCATCCAGCTCTAGCACCTCCCAGGGGGCCCACCGTCGACATTTCTTATCGTTAATGGCGGGCGCCGCCAGAGCATCCAGCTCTGGCACCTCCCAGGGACCCGTCGATGACGTTCCACATGTTGAGGGTGGGCACCGCCTCGGTTCGGTGGCTACCTCATTGCCATCGCCACCAGCGTCAATTATCCATGCTCCCGTGCTCTGCTGGGTGCCCGCCGATGACATCGTGCGTCTAAGTGGTAGGCGTTCCCAATCAGTTGGCCACACCTACCAGGAGGCCTCTAAGGGGTCTCATGGGCAGCCGTCAAGCGGTTTCCCGCCACCACGCAACAACGATGTCACCAAGGCGTTATGGTAAGTTCGACCCGAATATTCGCTATAAGTTTTACTTTTGGCACGGTGAGAGGTCCAGAGTATGCAGACTGGTTAGTCTGGTCTTGCACCCTAAGCGTGTACACTTTGCCTCCCCAACGCCACTTCGGTAAATCTTCACCCTGTGCATAGTGGTAGGATAGTGTTTTTTCTCTGAAAAGGGTGTCATAGCATCTAGGAGCAGCGCTCGAAGCAACTAAGCTATGGTGGGTCCAGTCTAGGGGGTTTAGCTTGCTTAGCATGGTTCCATACCCTAAGCCTGTACATTTTTCCTCCCTTGTCATCTGGAGCGGGTCGTTGCCTTCTTGTAAAGCCTGCCCCCTCCTATGATTACCAAGTTAGAAGAACCACTATCTTTTTGTATGCTCCGTTTATTTTCATTTAATTACGCATTAATTAAATGATCATCAAATCATGCTCGTTCTCGCATATTCTCTGTCATATGCTCGGGCACTCTCTCCTTGTCTCGCGCCTAGTGGAGTTATGTAATCCTGCTGCTGGCGGGTTTGCTTGAGGTTCTTGTGATGTATTTGGGTTCTTTGGTTGATTTCCTACTTGGGAGCCCATGGCGCCGAATGGTCACTCCTCTAAAAAGCTAACGCCCGTGGGAGGTCTAAAGTGTACAACCTGCTTAGCATGGTCCTGCACCCTAAGCGTGTACACTTTGCCTCTTCAGCACTAACAGCTGAGTACAGGGGGGCGGATGGCACACACTCCCTAGCAGGGCGATAACCATAACCCGGATACCGTCGCACTGAATTACCCACGCACCGTAAGCCCGGCTTGGGACCGTAAGACATAACGAGACTAAAAACAGGAAGGGAGTAACCGACGAGCAAAATTATTTACATTATGCTTTAATTTTTTTGCTTACTTTCGCATACAGTCTGCCATATGCCCGGTAATATTTCTCCTGCCTCGTCCTAGTTGGAGTTGTGCTATCCTACTAAAGGCGGATCCGGATGAGGTACCTGCAATGTGTTTGGGGTCCGATGATCATTTTCTTGGTTGGGGTCCATGGTGTCAAATGGTTCTAACTCCTAAAAGGCTAACGCCCAGCTAGAGGTTCAAGCTGTGTAACCTACTTATCCTGGTTCTATACCCTAAGCATGTGCACCTTGCCTCCCAGTGCTAACAGCTGAGTAAAGCGGGCTGGACGGCTCATGCCCTCAGCAAGGCAGCAACCATACCCTGAATGTTGTTGCACCGAATTACCCATGCCCCACATCTTAGTTAAGGACCGTAAGCCATAATGAAACTAAAGAGCAGGGAAGTGGTGACCAACAAGCGAAATTACTTTTTGTCTACCGTGGGTGCTGGACATACAGGGAGCCCGCCAACGACATTCTACACATCCATGGTAGGTGCCGTCGACGCTTCTCCGAGCTCCGGTGCCCCAAAGGGGGTTGCCAGTGCCACCTCTGCGAGATCTGACGCCTCCCCAGGGGCACCCGGCATCACTTCTTCGAGCTTCGGCGCCTCCCACAGGGACCACCGACGTCACTTCTACGAGCTCAGGCGCCGCCCAAGGAGGCCGTTGGCATCACTTCTCCGAGCTTCGGCGCCCCCAAGGGGGCCGCTGGCATCACTTCTCCGAGCTCTGGCACCTCCCAAGGAGGCCGTTGGTGTCACTTCTCCGAGCTCCGGCGCCCCCAAGGGGGCCACTAGCATCACTTCTTCGATCTCCGGCGCCTCCCAAGGGGGCCGTTGGCGTCACTTCTTTGAGCTCCAGCGCCCCCATGGAGGCTGCTGGTGTCACTTCTCCGAGCTCCGGTGTCCCCAAGGGGGCCGCTGGCGTCACTTCTTCAAGCTCTGGCGCCTCCCATGGGGGCCATCAGCGTCACTTCTTCGAGCTTTGGCACCTCCCACGGGGACCACCGGCGTCACTTCTGCGAGCTCAGGCGCCACCCAAGGAGGTCGTCGGCGTCACTTCTCCGAGCTCCGGCGCCCCCAAAGGAAACCGCTAGTGTCACTTCTTCGAGCTCCGGGCCCCCAAGGGAGCCACCGGCGTCACATCCCCAAGCTCCGGTGCCCCCAAGGGGGCCGCCAGCGTCACTTCCCCGATCTCTGGCGCCCCTCGAGGGGGCTCGCTGGCGTCACTTTTACAAGACAACATAATGGCCCCACCTATGGGATCGTCATCTCTCCCGAGGTTAGCCTGGGGGCCACTATCGGTACCCTCAAGACTGGGTACCTTCGCATACAAGAAGAAGCTCCGGGCCTGGCCTCCCCGCTGAGGCGTCCTTCGGAGCTGCCACGCGTCCACCGGCTCCCAGACCCTTGCTCCCACCGAGAAGGGCTCTGGAGCTGCCACGCGTCCTTCAGCTTCGGACCCTTGCTCCCACCAAGGAGGGCTCTCGAGCTGCCACGCGCCCTACACCATCGGGCCCTCTCACCCACCGGGGGGGGCTCCAGAGTTGGAGTGTGTTTCACGACTTGCAATAAGCTGTGGGCCCTAAAGAGTAAACTGCACTGCATCATGTCCAGTCGCGCATCAAAGGCGCGCGCCTTCCCCAAGGCGCACGGTGCAGCGCACACCACCAGTCAGGTACCGCTGCGTCCAATCACATCGCAGTGAAGGCGCCGCTGGCCTAGCCCGCTTTGCCAAGTGTGTAGCTTACGGCGACAAGACGGATGGGACGTTTCCTAACATCATCGACGACTACGCATACCCACTGGCATTCGACACGGCAAGATGGTGGGACTTCATGCCGCGTTCAGAGGTAGCGTACGAAAGAAACCTTAGATCTTGTACAGGATAAAATCACTCCGAGCCACCTATTGGGTCCTGGGCCACTTGTAAGTTGTTCGGCCTTGGACTATAAAAGGACCGAGCAGCCACTGACTTAGATCATCTTCTCTGGTCCGCTCGGACTAGAGGATTGGACTCAGAATCCCCGATACACACACACGCATACATACTCATTAGCAATACAATCCACCATGGACTAGGGTGTTACGCTCCTTACGGCCTGAACCACGTAAAAACCATTGTCTCTAACTCCTTCCGCTAGAACACTTGATTGAGGCCTAAGCCCCGCCGAACAAAGAACCTCCGTGGGTTGCTCCTTAGCAGATCCGGGGGAAGTGTCGCTCTATCACTTCGATAGAAACTGTAAACTTTAATTGTGCTATCTCTAAGTCACACAAGTTGCAATACATTAATAATCATGGCAACAGTTCATAATAATTCAACTACTCTTTATTACTACGTCACAGCGTAGTGAACATGCGGTACTCAAATAACCGCGATGGACGGTGATTGCAATCAGTAGACACCTGGATAACACGTCACGCACACCCGTGTGTAAGAAGCATGCGGTGCTCCTCACCACGTCATACGCATCAACCTTCCACAAGAAACTCAAACGCCAATCCGGCCCCACCATCACGGGCACAAGGTTCCCCCGCATGGAGCGTGTTTTGCCCGCCAGCAGATTTACACCTTGTTGCCCTCAACCCACCTCTATCGACAGTGGGTTATGCCTCGACACCAAAGTTATCAAGCTACCTCGGTTTCCTGGGTTCCATATGCCCAGTATGCATCCAGTACAGTTCAAACTGGTCTAGCAGGGCCACACAGGGATCGGTCCTCAATCGACACAAGCGGGGCTACGCATGTGAGACCACGTATCGTTGCATCCTATCCCGTTGCTCGGTCTCCAAGTCATATTCATAAACCATTCTTTGATAAACTTCACCCCGTGTGATAAAATCCTATCTCGCGAGTAGATTCCAACTACTCGACTTCTACCAGATTCCTCAAAACATTAGCATGGCATTTTCTATTCATCAAGCTGTAAACCTACCCAATACTCCATAGGATTTGTGGGTCATGGAAGTAGGGTAACAAGCACCTTACCCTAATGCACAAAATTCACCCTAGACATAAGTGATATAAATAAAACTTTAAAATAGCACTTAAATGCAAACCGGGGCTTGCCTTAGTTTGCGACTAGGCAAATGTTAATAGTTAGGCTTGATGTTCCCCTGAAGAATCCGCTATGAAACTTCAAGATGGTGACTCCATGCTCCTCCTCCAAGTGAAACTCCTCATCGATCATTTCCATCATGTTTCCTATTGACATGGTTATGCATGGATGGTTCAACTTCATGAGTTAAGCGTTGAACCCTCTTAGTAATCAAAAGAGCATTTAGAAGCTATTTAGGATGACTATGAATCAAAATAAAGTTCATAAGCTAGTGAAGGAAGTAAAATGAGGTTCTTGCTGAGTTTTACCTGAATGTTAAGAAAGTTTGCTTCCCTCAATTTGGTTATGTGGAAACTCATTCCTATGTGCCTAATAGGTGTAAGGATGGAAATTAGGAGTGATAATGCTTCATTAGCCAAATGGTGAAGATGGAGAATAAGACTTTGCACTAGACTGTGACCTTGGCGTGGCGTTGAATGAACAAAGCAGCAGTGGCGACAGACATTCCACCTTGCATCATGGTCGAGTAAAGATCCTTCAAGAACCAGGGCCGGCACGCCACTTGGTGGAGGAGTCCCATCATGCTGAAACGAATCACACGAGTGCACATTCATCGCCTGCACCACCTTGACAATCTTGGCAAGCATTCTATCCAGCACTTTGAGTGTATTCTCGACCCTGTCAATCTTACACCAATCAAAGATCACCTTGGTGCATGTCACTGTCGTTGGCGACACGACAACCTCCCTACCTTCATAGACCAGCCTTGGATGTCATCGCAGCTGATCTTTTCCTTGTAACCATTTCATCAAGCATGTTGACTGCAGCACTGTCTCAACCAATCTTGCACAAATCAGAGCTAACCTTGGATGAATTGTCATCGTCGTTGTGTCATTGACATGTTCCTGCATTACTGACCAGCACTGAACATCAACACACTTGATTTGGTCTTGTAGATATTTCATCGAACAGTTTGGCTGCAACACTGACCCGACTAATCTTGCACAAATCAGAGCTAACCTTAGCTACATTGTCATTGCCGTTGCATCGTTGACGTGTTCCAGCATCTTGTGTATCACATATGCCTCGCTGCAAGGACACGACCACGGCTTGGAATGTTGCGATGACGTCAAGAAGGCGATGGCATCGAACCAGTACATGGCGAATCAACACGGGTACACATATGGACTGTACTGCAAGTATCGGGGTCACGTGAAGATTAATGAAGTGGCCAGTGGACACTGCAGCTGCACCGTGAGGTTGGAACATGCTGCATACAGCGCGAACGGCTGACGGATGGCGGCGTGGACGGCACGGAGATGACGCAGCGAGGCGCAGCAGTGACGGCACTGCTGGGGCCGTGGGCGACATGCTGCGGTGTGGTGCGCGTGCAGGAACTGGGAAGGAGCACGGTGATGCAGAGCCATGCTGCTGGCATGGGCGTGGGCATGGCGAGGGTTGGGCACATCGAGCAAATGCGCGGCGAGCAGGGAGCAAAAGTGTTGCGTGGGCGAGGGCACAAGCTGGCAGAGCTGCTGCTGTAGAGGGCGAGGCACGCACGGACGGCCGTCGCCGTGCTGCGCAGGCGGGGAGCACAGAGGTGCGGCGAGGGCGGACGGCGCGGACGCGACATGGAGTATTGGCCAGCGCACGGCGGGCGGGCACGGCAAGGACGCGTGCGGGCAGCGCGCGCGCCGGCGAGAAGATGCGCAGCAATGGCGCGCTGGAGTGCTGGGTAGCGAGACGCTGGGCCCTCGGCGACGAGGGCGCTACTGGGCGCCAGGGAGGCTGGGCGGCGGTGAGCAAGGGCCGGGAGGAGGCGCGACAGGGGGGAACTTGGCGATGGAAGAAACGTGGGGAGTGGCGAAGAATGAAGCATGTAGTGCAAAACAGAGCTCCGTGTATATGGAGATAAGACTGACATGTGGGTCCCACTTACCCCTATCCTCCTTATCCTCACTCAAAAATTCCAAATAATTAGTAATTGTGCTCAAAACAGATAAAAAATTGGTAGTCTGGTTATTTGACAGTTTAATAATCCAAGGATAATTTACAGTCTTTCATTTGATTGATTTGAATGAAGTTTGATTTAATTTAACATTTTGATCTCTCTCTTATGGCTTGATAAAACTTTTAACTGGTAAATAATGTTCAAAATTAGTAAACTTTAGAATGGCTGCTAATTTAATTATTTGTAGCACCTTGGTAAACACAAAATCTTAATTTGACTAATTTAAGTATGAATCATGAATTTTAATTTAAACATCAAACTCTAGATATTAATTTGAATTAATCAATTAAAAGCTTTTCAAGGAGTTAATATATGGTTTCATTAGCACACTTAATTTAATTATTAACAACCCTCGGCTAATTCAAATCTTGCATTTGAATTTAGTTGATTTGTAATTAATATTCTCACTCTTTGGTTTGGCATTCGGTTAGGCGTCAGCGCGCGGCCAGCGGCAACGTGGACTTGGCGGGTAAGAAGCGCTGCCATGAAGGGCGGAAGGGAAAGCATGCGGTGTTCAGAGATAAGAACGACGCATCATCATGTGTCGTTGGCTCTCGATAAGTACAAGTAGAAGAGGAAATGAAACCAAAGACGCCTTGGTTAGGACTGACTGGTGGGCCATCTGACAAATGGGCCTCACCCAAGTGTTATCTTCACTGGAAACACCACGATGTTGATCATATTGATGTTGAATTTTGAATTTGAATTCAACATTTTAATTATCTATGTGAAATATTCCAATTAAATCTTATATATTTAACAAGTTCCTATTTTTATTAACATTGTTAACTCATATGGTTCATGTGAGTTTGAGTTTTCATTTTTAAAAATTTTTAAGTTCGTATTTTTGTGTTCTTGCTCTCCTCAAATGCGGGATTTTACAATCCTTCCCTCTTAAAGGAATATCGTCCCAGATTCTAGAGAAATGAGAAAGTTAGGATAAGTCATTGATGAGATGACTTCATTGTTCCACGTGGTTGGAAGAAAGACACTCTTCATCTTCTTCTTTAGGTTCTTGAAGTTGTGGCTAGTCCAACTTATGCTGTAAACCACATCGTCTAGCTTTGGTGGCTTGCGTCTTCGTACTGCAACTCAGATTCGGATGCTCGGCATGACAAATATCACCCCGTAGATGTAGCTAGGTTGTGTAGAGATCCTCTTCATTCCGTCAAAATGAGGTAATCTTCTTCATAGTAGGACACTAATGGTTCTATGATATTGGGCATCCATAACTCGTGACATTGTTCTCATGAAGGTCTTACTGCCCTAGTCTTGTATTCTAAGAATCAGTACTTGTTCTTCAACTTTGTTGGGTATCCTGATGACCTTAATACCAGTTGCTTTCAACTTTGGCTTTGTGTCCTGAGTCCTTTAAGCTGGGTGTAGTACTACTCAATACAGAATCAAGGCCGTTTACGAGATTAAACAATGAACCGTTAATCTCGTCTAAATCGGGATTTGCAATTAGGTAGTCAATAATCAGACTATTTTACCGTGACATAAGAGTAGTAAAGATGGCATCTCTCTGATGTGGTCAAAACGGCAAAGTTACAAACAATGTGTATGGCAACCACAAGGTTCCCGACATATCAATGTCACCATTCACAATGAATCAAGGAGTTTGCAAGCTCAACATAAATGAAATGCTTGCAAATAGGGAAGATCAAGGGTTATTGGGAATGATCACTCGCAAGGTATTTTGATCTCAATAAACTAGTCAAAGGATGAAATGATTTGTACTTGTCATAAGAGAATTCAAGGTTTGGTTTCTAGTATGTCGTCAAAATACAAAGATGTCTAATGCATGGCATCTACAAGGTTGTCGGACAAAGCAAAGTTACCATGCATTACCCATCAAAGGGTTCTCAAAGAATGATCTCGCAAATAGAAAGAATAGAAGGTTCTCGCGGGGTTGAGAAGTCATAAGGAGACTCCACACAAACTAGAAACAATCAGCTTTCAACAATCAAGTTGATTGAGCCTTAACAAGTCAAGGATAAAGACTCAACTGTGTGTTGGTCACAAGGTGCATCTAGAGGTTGATAAATTGAGGAAGAACCTCACAAATCAAGAGTATGAGTGTTTACACAACCACGACAATTGATCCCACACAAATCAAGGACGAGGGTTCAACTCATAATTGTACTACAAACAGGATTGAGTAATCGGTTTCCCTGATATTACTCAATGAAGGAAAATCAACTAGAACGTTGATCACAAGAGTTGGAAACAATCACGACAATCAGACATCACTTAAGTACTTGAATAGAGATACATATTCTTTCTCAAAATTAATTAAGACTCATGTATCATGATGCATTACAAATCGGATGATGTTATGCAGACACAATGCAATCCCGGGAAAAACTATGCATAAGGTATGATGCATCCATTTTTGTGGTTTGAGCAAAAGTATGTATAACGATTCAAACACGATAAGCACTCTCAAGTTCACAATGTTTGAATCACTTGTCATGAGAAGTGTTGGACAAGGAACATCCTTCTCATAGGTTGATCAAGATAGAAGGATTCAAGTCTAACCATAGAAACAAGGAGTGGTGAGCAATATACTACACAATCTTAACCTACGTAACTTGTACACATTCTAACCAGTATATCCACTTGTCTCCCGAGGTCCTTGTTGCATCTGCCGAGTCACAGACTCATCTTTGCTCGAGAAATCCACTAACTAGGTTACCTTGATGACTTGGTACTATTTAGTATGGGGTCAAAGTTACTAGAGTTCACGTAGTGGTGTTTCACTTACTTTTCTCTTCAATCATGTAGTGGTGATTGACATCTTCCATGATAACGCAGATGGAGTTGAGGATGCACTCCGTCTATGAGGTTCTAACCTCGTGCTCGAAGTTTGTTTCTCTTGAAGATGTAAATTCCCGATCACTTTAAGCTACTTGGATGCACACCTTCCCCCTTAAAGTTTTCAACTAGAGGTTCGAGCAGTTTACTTCAACTAATCCTTATAGGAAGGTTATGTGCAACTCCTAGAAGTAAAACCACTGCTCAAATCCACCACACAGTGTCGAATACCAGTTGCGGAACATGGGCAATGATCCAATAAATTGAAACCAAAACAGATCGAATTCGAAATTCGAACCACTGTCCCGGTTCTGGTACAGCTGACCACTATGGAGAAATTCAAATTTTTCGACCAGTTAGATGCAAAATATGGATTGGAGTTGAACTACAAATTTGTAGTACACTCGATGGCCTTTCCATAATGTCTTTGTTTGCCCCGAAATCAATTATGGTCGAGAAGACATAGCTTTGAAAAGTTTATCAATCTTCTGAAAATTTCCTGCAGCATCCTGGTTGTAGATACCCTCTTGATCCACTGTTCCTTACATTATCCAAATTCGACCCAAACTTACAACTACAAATCTATAGTATAACACTCCTAAACTTTATATGCATGTTACATATAAAGTTTAGGTGTGCTATATGTAAGTTTGTACAGATCACTGTCCAGATCGGGTGGTTCCGGAGAGTTTCTGCAATTCTCAAAATCTCACCAACTTAGGAAGGGATTCTAGTCTTGAGTTGAATAGAGAAATTGTAGAGGACTTCCATAGCTTTCCAAAAAATATTTATTTTCCCTCATAGCATCTCTGTTTAAGATATTGAATTTTAAAGTTCAACTATGTTCCCAGATTTTTAATGGAATTTTGACAGAACTTCCTTTGTTTCTTGCTGATTTTGTCCACAATTTTTGGATAGTTGAACAACAGTATTTGCAGAAACAATATATTACAAACAATATTTGAACGTGCGGGCAGCACGCCGGCGAGAAGACGTGCAGCAACGGCGCGCTGGAGTGCTGTGTAGCGAGACGCAGGGCCGTGGGCGGCAAGGGCGCTGTTGGGTGCCAGGGAGGCTGGGCGGCGGTGAGTAGGGGCCGGGAGGAGGCGCGACAGGAGTGAAACATGGCGGGGGGGGGGGGGGGAGAAACGTGGGGAGCGGCAAAGAATGAAGAATGTAGTGCAAAACAGAGCTCCGTGTATATGGAGATAAGACTGGCATGTGGGTCCCACTTACCCCTTTCCTCCTTATCCTCACTCAAAAATTCCAAATAATTACTAATTGTGCTCAAAACAGATAAAAAAATTGGTAGTCTGGTTATTTGACAATTTAATAATCCAAGGATAATTTACAGTCATTCATTTGATTGATTTGAATTTGAAGTTTGATTTAATTTAACATTTTGATCTCTCTCTTATGGCTTGATAAAACTTTTAACTGGTAAATAATGTTCAAAATTAGTAAACTTTAGAATTGGCTGCTAATTTAATTATTTGGAGCACCTTGGTAAACACAAAATCTTAATTTGACTAATTTAAGTATGAAACATGAATTTGAATTTAAACTTCAAACTCTAGATGTTAATTTGAATTAATCAATTAAAAGATTTTCAAGGAGTTAATATATGGTTTCATTAGCACACTTAATTTAATTATTAACAACCCTCGGCTAATTCAAATCTTACATTGAAATTTAGCTGATTTGTAATTAATATTCTCGTCTTGTGGTTTGGCATTCAGTTAGGCGTCAGCGCGCGGCCAGCGACAACATGGACTTGGCGGGTAAGAAGCGCTGCCGCGAAGGGCGGAAGGGAAAGCATGTGGTGTTCAAAGATAAGGACGACACGTCATCATGTGTCGCCAGCTCTCGATAAGTACAAGCGGAAGAGGAAACGAAACCCAAGACGCCTTGGTTAGGACTGACTGGTGGGCCACCTAACAAGCGGGCCTCACCCAAGTGTTATCTTCACCGGAAACACCACGATGTTGCTCATGTTGATGTTGAAGTTTGAATTTGAATTAGAATTCAAGCTTTTAATTGTCTTTGTGAAATATTCTAATTAAAGCCTACAGATTTAACAGGTTCCTATTTTTATTAACATTGGTTAACTCATATGGTTCATGTGAGTTTGATCTTCATTTTCAAAAAATTTTAAGTTCGTATTTTTGTGTTCTTTCTCGCCTCAAATGCGGGCTTTTATATTCTCATGCCACCAAGGGCACCCTAAGGAGCACAAACTTCTCCTCAACTTACCTGAACGCTAACCTCCACTGTTCTGTATCCTAGACAGTGAATTGAAGAAAGATCTTCCGGACGCGTTCATCGGTGTCACTCCGTTATTCAAGGAATTTGTTCTTCTTCTTATACCATCGTCAATGCTTGTCCACTGACCACTTTTTTACTTCTGTGTGAGTCTATGTGATGCAATACCTTGGAAAAAGCTTCATCAGATATGCCGGATTTGGAGTTCTCATCGCCGCCACCTCTTTTCCACCACTGCAGCACCTCTTCTCGCTGTCGAACCAGGCCATCTCTCACACCAAAAAGAGCTCCACAAAGTCTGCACAGCTCTATTCTTTACGCTCCTAAATCACCCTCATCATTTTATCACTCGTGTAGCTGTCGGATTTCAAGTTTTGCCGCCGGCGTTCAAAATAAGCTTCATGCATCCGCCAGAGAAATTAATCTTCCTCCATGCAAATCACCAAATTCCCATTAGATAATACTTCTGGAACGTCTTGCGCATCGCCAGAAATAAACCAATTAAAAAATAATGGATGCAACACATCGGAAGCCCGTATTTTCCATTTCCGCCTTCAAACCCTAGGTCTACCGTCGAGATCAATTTTGCAATCATTTTCTTCCTGATTAGTGTCCAATTTTGATCTCCTTGAATCACCACAGATCTTATGGTGCACTTCCTGACCTAAATAACCCCTCTTCGAGTGAGAACCATGGTGCCGCCATGCTCATGGCCACCGTCGGGGATAGCCTTCCAGCCACTTTTGGCGGTTGCTGAGGCACCCGTGTGTGCGTCATGGTATGTTACATCTGAAAAAACAAGCTCGCGAGTTTTGGTGATCGTCCGGCGCTGCCAGCGAAGCGCTGCCCTGCTCCGGCGGAGCACCGCCCATGGCCTCCCTGGCTAAAGGTGGAAGAAAACTGGGGGCAGGGCCCCACCTGTCGGCCAATGTATTTTCGTCTTGGATCTAGTGTGGCTATGAGATTATTTGTGGCAGTGCGGGATGGATCAGTGGCCTTGGTTCGGCTTCATCCTCACTCGTTCAATTTAAATGTGGGCCACTGTCAAACGGTTAAGTGACTTTGTTAAAATAAATTAATTCTAGAAAATAGCTAATCTTGGGAAATTCATTACTGCTTGTAGAATCGTCCAAAATAGTGAAATGAATTTTGTTGGATTCCTCATGTCAAGTACTTTGCATTGGTGCAATCTATTTGGATTGGAAGTCACTGACATTTTCTCAATAATTCCCATAGTTTAAATCATTGGGAATTTATTCCAGGTGATTTCCTTTATGGAAAATTCTCAAATTTGGCCATGACCTTCCTTTGAATATCTTTGAACTCCAGTAAAAATGTCAGAAGCATTTGACCTAATTTAGTATTCAAATTGTGTTTCTTCCTCTATGTTCATAAAAAATATTGAAAACAACAGAAACATTTTTAGAAAAAAATATAGAAACTTGTAAAATTCATATATGGCTACAGAATGCTTAGAAAAATGTCAAGCCAATTTTGTTGGACTCCTTATGAGCAATACAATCCAAAAAAATATACTTTGACTTATTAAAAAGTCATTGTTGTGCCATATAAATTCAGAGTAGCATAAAGCTTCAAGGACTTTTGTAGACCACAATATGTCATTCCTAAAGCAAACTTTCTTGGTTAGTCCTTCATGACCTAATGAATCCACTGTAAAATCCCCCATAATTCTATGATAGCTTCTCTAGATCCAATACATTATATATGTCACTTTATACATGAAGCCTATAGTACTTTGGTCTAACATCAAACTGAGTCATGTTTCATCTTAGCTTCGGATTTTAAGGAACCCAACAGAGACTTTATAAGTACTTGCAGAGGTGCTTTTATACCCAAACTAAGTATACACATATTAAACATAGGTGTTTATCTATACCTAAACCTAGGGGATTAAAGTGATCATTCCATAGTTTTCTAGGAAAACCAAGAGCTTCCATTGGCCCTAGTAGCACCTGCACCTTAGTTTGAGTTATGAACACTTCCATCAATTAAATTGCTAAGTTGTAGTTCATTGTATGCATATACATGTCGATAGATCACGTGATGGAGATCAACGAGAACAATGGATCGGAGGAGAAGGAACAAGTGATGACCATGCTGCAAGCAAACTGTTCCAGAGCAGCAGCAAGATGCACGTGAGGAGAATGTCGATGATAGACTCCACTTCAAAAGATCGAGCCACTAACAGTTGACATTTACCTAGTCATAACCAAAGGCAATCCCAGGTTTGCATTTAAATTCGTTTATAAAGTTTTGCTTTATAATCACATTGTGATTAGTAATGTTTTTGCATTAAGTCTAGGTTGGATGAACACTCCACATGCATGATCAAATAATCCTTGGAGTGTATGGGTAGAATAGGACTCCACCATATTATACTGCTATGTTTAATGTTTAGTTGGAAGGTTGGTAGAAGTCGAGTAGTTGGAATCTACTTGCGAGAATGGTCACATTTTGTCGACCACAAGTCAAGTAGGGGAATTCTACTTGTGAGAAGAAGTCGAGTGAGAAAAATCTACTCATGAGATGTTACTATAAAGTTCACTCTTTAATATGAGACATGGAACGGGATTTGTGTAGGTTGGGGCACACATGGTTGCTCTAGGCCCGAAGAGTGAGGCTATGCTTGTGACCACATCATGTCTGGGTCACTAATATGGCAAGTTAGTGGACGGTGGATTGCTAGCCCCGTCTATGTCGATTAAGGCTTGTCTCGTGCTTACAAGCTACATGGGATCTAGTAAACCGATATACCTTGAGGATCCTATGTTGAAACTATTTCATTCAGCTTAAGCTGTCGGCTCCTAGTACAGTGGGATTAAACTCGCTCATGAACATCTCCCAGCAGAGGGGCACCTTGAGGGAGCTCGCTGTTTGGGTTGATCGAACTGATTCGATATGGGTGAATCTTGAGAAAGGTGGCGGCATGCGACGTCAGTTAACTGTGTCATTGCAACTTCGAGTACGGGCATACATACCGGGCAGTCCAGGTGTTATTGATTCGAATCACTGTCCCTCGTGGAAATGGATTAAGTACCACCTGTTCACTAAGTCATGACGTAGTAATGAAGAGTAGTTGGAAGATTGTGAATATGCTTCTATGAATAATGTTTTTTATGACAATCTTGGATGAATTAGAGATAGTGCAAACTAAATTTATGTTTCTGAAAAATGTTAAATTGATGCTAAAGCATGAAACCTAAGGATTTACATTTCGGCGAGTTCTTTTATGCAAATTTCAGCTTTCTGTCTTTAAAATTTCCATCATGTAGAGTTTCATGTATTAGATTACACAGTTAAGTCTTGCTGAGCCTTTTGCTTAGGGTTGCTCAATCACATGTTTTGCAGATATTTAATACTTATGCTTTTCTTGACGGTTGTCTAGTGAGACGTCGAACCCTTCGGGGTGTATAACTCAATGGAGATCTTGCCGCTTCCATATATACTTCGTGCTGCTAGTGGGAAGCAATCCGAGGGCTGGACGGCTTCTCTTCTGCGTAGTTAGGTTCGAGAGAGTGATTATGTATTCCGCTACTGATGTATCACTTATGTACCTTATATTGTAAATTTGATTATTTTATGAAATAAAGATTTTGTGTGTTCTGAGTATTCTTTTTGTGTATTCTTTTAGATGTCGCATCGCGCAATACCACCCAATGCGATTCTTGGAATGTCGCGACCTCGGTCCGCACAAGTCAGGCTATACATTCCCCGCTGGTATGATTGAAACCCCCCTCCCCGCGGTCAGATCTTGGGTCGTGCCCCACCTAGCTTTGCAGCACCGTCACCTCCCCTTCTTCCACCAACAATGCTTTTGATTGCTCTGGTAGAAAATGAGCACACCATGCTCACTCGTGGGAAGATCATATGTTGTCTCCTAGTTCAGCACCTAAAACTTCAGGCCTTGACTTTTTCACAATTGCACAAGACTTATCGTGATGTTCTTGGAAAAGGTGTGCCATTAGAAAAACAGTCGCACATGCAAATACAACAGGATTGACATTCGCATGGTGACATGCGCTGCGACACCCCATTGCATACCATCTAGACATAGTCATAAGAAACAGAATTAAACATGTTCAAGTTCAATACATAAAGGTTTAAGTTCCAAAATTCGTTAGAGCTTAGTAGAAATACGAGTATAAATATTATTATAACACTTGATACTTAATTAAGCACAGCAACGAGCCATTGCCCATTTGACATGTTCAAATTGAAAAACAACACTCTTCCGGCGACTGAAAAACATTACTCTTCCAGCGATTCAGGCTCCCATTGCATCGTCCATCCCTCAGGAGACTATGTTTCACCCGGGAAGCCCTTGTTGTAACACTCCGTGTTTTGAAAACGTAAATCCATTCAAGCCTTGTGTCACATTTTTTGTGTAAAAATAAAATTAGAAACTGAATTACGTGAATGATCGAGAATGTGAACATTGTAATTGTCGAAGCATACGAACGACACTTCCCCCAGTACTACTAAATTGTAGCCCGCAGAGGTTCTTGTATCAGCTTGGGCGCGTAGAGATCTTAGACAAGATGATGACACTGATGATTTACGTGGTTCGGGCCGCCTGAGCTTAATACCCTACTCCATGGAGTGTGTGTTGTTGTATTGGAGATTTGTTGGTGCTTGCGTGCGTATGAACTTGGTCATTTTGTACCATGCAGCACATCACTTTTATAGACCAAGGGATGGCTGTTACATGGGTTGCCTGGCCCGACATGTGGCCCCGACGGTTATTCTTGCATAATACACAATTAAGTGTGTTTAAGCACCCTAATAATGTGATAATGCGGCTTAATGGTGGCGTTACCAGTATTAAGCTTCTTCTGATCGTGTGCCATTAATAGTGCATTAATGGCACATAATCAGGCCTTGTAACAGTAGCAATAAGTGTCCTTTAAATGCTTATGCCATTGGAGATCCGTCTGTATCCTCGTTGGTGGCATAGGTCTGGAGGCTTGACACGTGGCGGCTCTGAAGCTTTCCCTTGCGGGGAGGTAGGTCCAAAGCTGCTATACATGTGGAGGCACCGGAGCTTCCTTCTACAGGGGGTTAGGTCTGGGGTCACTGTACACGTGTCAAGTACGGAGCTCCCTATGTAGGGAGTTTGGCTCCAGTCTTATATTACACGTGGTAGTGCTAGAGCTACCCATATGAAGGAGGTGGGTCCAGCGCCGTGTGACACGTGGGGCCTACGGAGGTCTTTGGATTTGACAGGTTGAACTCCCTTGTTCTTCTCGCGATATCATAGGGTACCCAGTACGCAGGGTACCGACAGTGGCCCCCGAGCCCACCTCTGGGAGGAACCCTTTGGGTTAAGTTATTCTACCAGAGGTGGGGCCATCCTCGATTCCCACGCTACAACTTCAAAGGTTTTTTGATGTACCGTTGGGGCGATGGTCCGGGGTTGAACCCTCGCCGTGTGGCTTGTTTTGAATGTGGTAGATGAGATCTTTGAGTGCGGAACTCACACAATTGAAGGTCACCGGTTCCCAATACAAAAATTGTATCGGTTCCGAGCGCCTTGTCAGACTACCGCCCTCGGGCTTCCCGCCGCCCATCATGACAACAGTTCGCCTGGGGTAATAACCTCGACTTCTTCATCAGGGTGGCTCCGGGCCCAATCGTCAATGACGGGGTAGATTCTTTGTAATGTGGACTTGCTTCTCGTTGCAGTTTTCATCCAAGCGTCGTGGAGGCTTACTTAAGAAGGAAAGTACACACGGTTTGTGGACTAGTTATGCTTTCGGTCAAACTCGTGCTCAGAGCCTATCAAACTTTGCCTAACTTTCTCCTCTTTCGCTTCACTTTGCCGTGATGGAGTTAGGTCTTCCATAAAGCCGCATCCAGAGCAAGGACAATCTGACGGAGGTCCAGACCTTCATGGGATGTTCCAGTGACTCCTTCAATCACTTGGTTCATGCTGGCAAGCTTTCCTTCAAGAAGGAGCGGCGCGGCGAGATGGTGTACTTCTCGGCGTACACCATGGTGGGACTGACCCCACCTTTTTTAAGTTTCATCCTGATGCTGCTGGACTTCTACGGCCTTCAACTGCATCATCTCGGCCCTCACTCCCTCCTAATGGTGGCGACTTCCGTGCACTTCTGCGAGATGTGGGTTGGCGTGCCTCCCTGCGTCGAGCTGTTCCAGACCTTCTTCACGGTCCATACCACCGGCAAGGGGACTGGACTGCTTGGCTTCTACTACTTCGTAAAGCACAAGAATTGCCCCTTCAAGTACTTGAAGTCGTCCCCCTCTGGCAAATGGGATGACTGGAAGAAGGATTTGGTCATCATTGCAGTGGAGGAGCACAATAGGTTGGAGCTGCCCCAGGGACTCCCCAACGTCGACACCAATACCTGGAATGTGGTTCTGAAGCTGTAGGATGCGTTCAAGCCTGTCCTAGCTAGAATCCAAGAATGTGTAGAGGGTGGAGTGACCCCCCAGATGGTCTTCGGAAAGTTCTTGGTGAACAGGTGGGCTCCGCTGAGGAGAAGGGAGAAGCTCGCCTAGGCCTTCAATAGTGTGATGGATGATATCAGATTGCAAACGGATTGAAATCCAACTTGGATGACGAAGCTTTGAGGCTCCATCTCAATAAATTTCAGCACAGGTCCATCACCGATGACGCCTAGGATCCACCGGCTGCTTTCCTGCCTCTGAACATGACCCCAGAGTTCAGCTGGGAGCTCCGGAGGAGGATGCCGGCGCTGGATGACCTAGGTGAAGTGGAGAAGCACAGGGTCTCCAGGGTTGTGATTCCCGGAGCTTCCGAGGAGGTGGTCGCCCCTACCCCGAGCCAAAAAGTTGATGACATCGGCAAGGACAAGGGCAAGGAGCCTTCCAAATCTTCTAGCCGGAAGAGGAAGTTGAAGCACGCTGACGGCAGCTCCGTCAGGTCTACTCCATCTGTGACTGCCCATTCTCCCCGGCGAAGGAGATCTTCGGCGGCGACACCTCCTCCAGTGCAAGCATCCTCGAGAGGCGCCATGTCGGTACCCTATGTATCGGGTATCCCACGATACCACAAGAAGTGCAAGAAAGTTCCACTCGTCAGAGTCGAAGGCCCTTGCAGGTCACACATGTCATGTTGTACCGGACCCACTCCCCTCACATGGCTGGTTTCCGGGTTAACATGTGTAAAATAAGACCAGAACAAAATTCCCAAACCAAGGGAAGCTCCGGAGGCTACACGTGTACAACAGCCTCGGACCTAGCTCCCGTCAAAGAGGAGCTCTGGTATCAACACGTATACAGCAACCCCGGACCTACCCTCCCGCAAGGGAAAGCTCCGGATCTGCCACATGTGGAGCCTCCGGACCTTCATCGCCAACAGAAATATGAGCAGATCACGTTCGTTACAAACATTCAAGGACGGTTAAAGCAGCAGTTACAAGGTCTGATAATGTGTCATTAATTCCATATTAATGACACATGATCAGTGCACCATTAATAGGGGTAACGCTGCCATGAAGGCACATTACCACACTATTAATTATACTTAATACCGTTTAGACAGTGTATTAGGTCATTAAGCATGCCAGGGAAACATGTCGGGCCAGGCCAGCTTTGTAACGCTCAGTCCTTAGAACTATAAAATGGTTGCACCGCTCGAATATCGGGAACAAGCTAATATGATTCGAGCTGATCCTAGCGAACGTACTCGCTAAATACAATTACACAAACCCCATGGAGTAAGGTGTTATGCTCAGGCGGCCCGAACACGTAAAACTCTGAGGTCATCATCTTGATATTGATATTTGTGTGCCCCAACCACAAAAGAACCTCCACGAGCTGCTTTTCAGCGGGTCCGGGGGAAGTGTCGTATCAAACACTTCAACATTTTGCGCGCCAGGTAGGGGGACAGAGCGGCGCAATCCTGGGATCACAAGATGGTGAATTCAGCTGCTGGATCTTCCGATGGTAACCACGCTGGACCACCTGCCGAAGTCAATCCCTCCAACATCCAACAACCAGTAGGTGCCATTGTTCCAGCAGGTGCTGTGGCACCACAGCCACCATCTGTTCCAGTAAACAATGCTGGTCAACAAGATGGAGCCTCTGCGTCGATTAGTGCATCGACAAACAACAACCCTGAGCATGCGCTCATTGCTGCGCGCGCTCTTCTAACACGCCCACCGCCTCCAGTCACACCCCAGGGTGCTATGGAGCAGTGGAGGGTTGATGTTGACCATCTGGTCGCAGCTGCTGCTGCAGGCATCAGCAATCAAGGTCCTCCCCCTTTGGGTCGAGCACCTTCACAATGACGGACTTTGTCTGGCCGACTTAGTCCACAAGCCTCTAAACAAAGGAGACGTGTTGCCTCCCAACAAGTGACTCTGTTGCCTCCCGGGGCACGACGCATCCACACAATTACCAGGATTCTGACTCATGACCTGCAGTCGGAACTGGATCACCGTTACCGGCAACAGGATGGTCGTGTCCACATTGAGCGTGCTCATGAGAGGCGAGAAGCTCGGGAAATCCCTGCTCCTCAAGGAGTAGGAGGAGGTTGTTCTGCCCATGCCATGCACTTACCTATGGTCAGGTGGCCACAGAAGTTTCGGCTCCACTTACCGGAGAAATTCGACGAGACTGTCAATCCTGCTGAATTTCTTCAAATCTACTCTACTGCCATACTGGCAGCAGGGGGTGATGAGGCTGCAATGGCCAATTACTTCCTGGTGGCCTTAACTGGGACTGCAAGGTCCTGGTTCATGAGCCTTCCACCCGACTCCATTAATAGTTGGGGGAGCTATGCCAGCAATTCACTACCAACTTCGAGAGCTCCTACACCCGACCCAGCACTGAACTAGACCTGTTTGCCTTAAAGCAAACATCGGGGGAATCACTACGATCCTTCATCCAGCGGTTGTCTCAGGTACGAAATACCATTCCTTCAATCTCGAGCTCCTCTGTTAGTGTTGCATTCAGATAGGGTGTTCGAGATAAGAAGATGCTAGAAAGCTGGCCATTAAAGAAGTTACCAGCGTCACGAAACTCTTGAGCCTAGCTGATAAATGTGATAGAGTTGCGGAGGGCTGTGAAATGCATTCCAAGCCAGCTCCGGAGGCTAACCAGAAGTCCTCCAAAACTGAAGCCGCTACCTCCAGTAATGGCAAGAAGAAGAAGAAGCCCAACGGCAAAAAGAATCCGTCGGTCGGCGCTCCAGCTGCTGCTGCTGCAACCCCTGGAAGCCGGGGGCCACGCCCTGAGAAGCAACCTCGACCTTCATCAGAGGAAGGCAACAATTCCAAAGCATGATGTCCAATCAACAAGATGAATCAACACAGCTTGAAAGAGTGTTGGGAGGTCCAGAACCTTGCCAAGCGCTACAACAAGCACCGGGAGGAGACCCCCTTCCGTCAAAGGGAAGGAAAACAAAAAGTCGATGAAGCTCCGGCTGAAGAAGAGCTAGGTTTCCAGGACCCCAAAAAGGTCTTGAAAGCTATCTACAACACTGTCGACGACTCCGACGTTTCTGACAACGAACGTCGAAAGACCTTGAACACCATCTATGGTGGTTCTTGGGACATCACCTGTCGCCGCATATTGAAGACAATGTGGCGGGACATGGCCATGGTAGCTCCCGCTGCTAAGGCGGAACCACATCGAAAGTGGATGGTTACATCCATCATTTTTGATGCTTCGGACTGCCTCCAAAACATGATCGGGGCTGGTCAATTACCGTTGATGGTGTCACCCACCATTAACAATATCCAAATCCACCATGTCATGGTGGACGGAGGTTCCGGGCTAAACCTCATAAGCTTTGAAGCTTTCGTTAAGCTTCAGCTCCGGCCTTCTCGACCTTTCTTCGGAGTAGGTCCAGGAACCATTACTCCTCTTGGTTTCATTACACTCCCGGTGACCTTCAGGACCCGGGAGAACTATAGAACGGAGAAATTGATCTTAGACGTAGCGCAAATTAGTCTGCCTTTCAATACCATTTTGGGCAGGCCAGCTTTATACATGTTTATGTATGCTGCCCATTATGGTTATTTGGTGTTGAAGATGCCAACACCCACGGGTGTTCTCCGGATCCGTAGAGATCGTACCGCAGGAGTTGCTGCACTGGAAGAACTCCATGCGCTTACCACAGTGCAAGAGGAAGCATCTGGTAAGGAGCCAGCTATGAATCCTCCAAGCATTCGTCACAAAGGCTCTACCTCCCCACCTCGTGTGCAACCAAGCGGCGACGTCGACATTCCCGTCAAAGTCGTCCAAATTGGTTCCGATGTTGCTCAGACTATATTGGGGGGTCTGAACAACAAATAGGAACTCGCGCTCATCACTTTCCTCCAGGCTAATGTCGACGTGTTTGCCTGGCAACCGTCACAAATGCCTGGGATCCCTAGGGAGGTGATTGAGCACAATCTGAAGATTTACCCAGACGCACGACCTGTACACCAGAAGCCCCGGAAGCAATCAATCAAGCGACAAAACTTCATCCGACAAGAAATCAAGAAGTTGCTTGAAGCTGGATTCATCCGGGAAGTCTTCCATCCAAAATGGCTTGCAAACCCAGTTGTTGTACCTAAGGCCGGTGGGAAGCTTCGGATGTGTATCGACTACACCACCTTAAATAAGGCATGTTCAAAAGATCCATTTACACTACATAGAATAGATCAGATAGTGGACTCCACCTCTTGGTGTGAACTACTGTGTTTCTTAGATGCATATTCTAGATGTCATCAAATCCAAATGTCTAAGGAAGACGAAGAGCATACTGCCTTCATAACAATAAATTGATTGTATTCTTATACTGCCATGCCATTCGGTCTTAAAAATGCTGCTCCAACATTTGTGCGAGCCATGTACAAAACATTTGGAGAGCTAGTTAGAGACTTGGTGGAGGTGTATGTTGATGACATCATCATGAAAATAAAAAATAAGGAGTCACTACTTGACAACTTACAAGCCGTCTTCGACAAGTTGTGCACGACGTGCACCAAGCTGAACCCGGACAAGTGTGTCTTCGGGGTTAGCTCCGGAAAGCTTCTGGGGTTCTTGGTGACTCATCGAGGAGTCGAAGCAAAACCGGCGAAGATCGGGGCTATAGAAGAAATGCGGCCCCCATCCCGCATTAAAGATGTCCAAAAGTTGACTGGATGTCTAGCTGCGCTCAGCCGATTTATATCAAGACTGGCAGAATGGATGCTACCCTTCTTCAAACTCTTGAGGAAGTCTGGACCATTTCATTGGTCTGAAGAAGTAGAAAAGGCATTCCGAGAGCTGAAACAGCTCCTCACAACACTACCAATATTGGTAGCTCCAAATTCTGGTGAGCCTTTATTGCTTTACATTTTGGCAACCACCGAAGTTGTGAGTATGGTCCTGGTCGTGGAAAGACCGGAACCACATTCAGTCCAGGAATCCAGACCCCTCCGGGAGGGTCCGAGACCACATGAATACATTACTAGGTCTCAGCTCCCAGACATGGAACATCGAAATGATGTACTATGATATCAACCTCATTTGTTTGAGGAGGTTTCCCGTGAGATCCGGTTTGAACAAGAAAGAATTCTGGACCCCTCTGGGATGGTCCAAGAAGCACAACTTGAATGTCTGGGACCCTCCAGCAGGGTCAGTGTCGATGTACAAGAAGCTTCAGATCCTTCTGAAAGGGTCCGGACCATCCAGCGCCCTGTCTACTTCATCAGTGAAGTACTTTACGACGCCAAGACAAGATACATTGAGGTGAATAAACTACTTTACGCAGTTCTTATCGCCTCAAGAAAGCTTCATCACTACTTCGAAGCCCACAAAATATCAGTGGTAACTTCTTTTCCACTACGTGCAATTCTCATAACCCTAATGCTACTGAGAATGTTGCAAAGTGGGGAGCAGAGCTGGCAGAGTTCAATCTAGAATTTGTGTCGAGACAAGCAATTAAAAGTCAAGCCTTGGCTGACTTTGTGGTGGAGTGGACCCCCTCTCCATCAAACCTTGGGGGCCACAGTGAGCAGAAACCAGAGCTTAACGTTTCGGTATTCACTGGGCCTCACTGGACCCTCTACTTCGATGGCTCTGTGCAGAAGCAGGGGGCCAGAGCTGGAATCCTTCTCCTGGCTCCGACCGGAAAAAGGTCAAGTATATGGTACATCTTGATTTCAAGGCAACCAACAATATGGCGAAGTACGAAGCCCTCATCTATGGAATCAAGGTGGCACTATCTTATGGTGTAAAATAGTTGTTGGTGAAGGGATATTCACAACTCATCATCAAACAAGTGAAAGGTGTATGCTCCTTAACAATTCTCAATTAGCTGCTTATTTCCTTGAAGTACAAAAGCTTCAGAAGGACTTCGAAGTCCTAGATCTCCATCATATTCAGCGCCTTCAAAACTCCGAAGCCAATGAACTCTTGACGAAAGCCTCAGAGCTCCGGCTCCTGATGGAACCTTCGTCCGCGGGTTGTCAAAACCAACAGCTCAGCCTGCCGAACTGAGCGAAGGGGGTGAGACCAGCACCTCGAAGCTGGCGGTCCCGATGGCCCTGCTACCATGGCGTTCACCAAGGGCCGTAGGTGCTACCGGAAGCTCCGAGCAGCCCAGCACGCAAGACTCAGAAGCTCAAGTTAGCTTCGATGCATGGATCTCAGAGATCCGAAGCTACTTGACAGACAATATCCTTCCTGAAGACAGTGTATCCGCTAACCGGATTGTCAGATTGGCTAAAAGATACACGTTGGTAGAAGGGAATCTCTACTGACGCGGTGCCAATGGCATCATGATGCGGTGCATTGCAAGGGAAGAAGACCGCGATCTCCTCGTGGAAATCCATAGAGGCGAGTGCAGGAACCACGCATCTTCTCGCACGCTGGTCGGTAAAGCCTTCTGGCATGGCTTTTACTGGCCTAGAGCACTTTAGGATGCGGTTGAGCTAGTGAAAAAATGTGAAGCGTGTCAGTTTCACGCCAAACAGATTCACACATCAGCTCAATCACTACAAATGATACCTCCTACATGGCCATTCGCTGTGTGGGGCATGAATATCTTGGGACCTTTCTCAAAAGCCATCAGAGGTTACAGGTTCCTATATGTCGCCATCGACAAGTTCACCAAGTGGCCGGAAGCAACTCCAGTAGCAACAATCAACAAACAATCAGCAATCAAGTTCTTGAAGTCCATTATATGCAGATTTGGAGTTCCAAACAAAGTCATAACTGACAAAGGAACTCAATTTACAAATGCTGCATTCCAAGAATATTGCGAAGACCTCGGTATTCAACTTATCTACGCCTCAGTAGCTCATCCAGCAAGCAATGGCCAAGCCGAGAGAGTAAATGCAGAAATCTTAAAAGGACTCAAGACGCGCACATATGAGCGCTTGAAAAAGCATGAAGCTAACTGGATTAAAGAGCTTCCTTCCACATTACGGGCGAATAGGACAACACCTAACCGATCAACTGGGGAGACTCCATTCTTCCTGGTGTACGGAGCTGAAGCAGTCCTTCCTCCGGAAATCACCTTGGGGTCCCTCGAGGTCCGGACCTTCGACGAAGCCACGCAGGACCAGCTCTGGCGTGAAGAACTTTACCTCGTCGACGAGGGAAGGGGCCAAGTAGCTGTTCGGAATGCACGTTATCGCCAAGCGCTCCAGCGCTATCATCAAAGGAATGTGCGTGATAGACAGCTTGAAGAAGGTGACCTGGTGCTTTGGAAGATACTAAGCCATGAAGGGATGAAAAAACTTTCCCCTAGCTGGGAGGGTCCCTTCCGAGTCATTAAAGTATCCCGACCAGGATGCGTTCGCTTGGCAACAGAGGATGGGACCCCACTCCCAAATCCTTGGAACATCGAGCACCTCCGTAAGTTTTATGCTTAGAATCTCGAAGGTGAGTCTGTAATTACACACAATGCATGTTGTAGAGACATTATACATAGACAAGCAAGTCCTCTGGGAGAACATCTGGACCCCTCCGGGAGGGTCCGGGAAGTTCAAGTAACACTTGAAACAGTCACAACACTAAAAGTGTAACTACTTGCTCTGGGCTAGTACAAGATGTATAGCACATTTAGCATTGTTCAGCGCTCTAAATGTGTCCTTGTCTCCCCTGTAATTTGGACCTATAATGAAAAGCATTGTTGTGTGAAAACAGATTCCACGTGCATCTACTTTTTGTACAAGGCTCAATATATCAAATTATTTTTACCCCACTTGTCTATAATGAAGTTGTGCAAATCTTTTTGAGCTTTGTTCTAAGTAATTCACAAGCCTTGTTTATAGTCTTTTTGGATCTTAACATTGCTACATAGTCTACTTGCCTGAACGCCAAGCCAACATAGGTCCGGAGTGTGCTATCGACTTAGCCTGGTCCTGCACCCTAAGTACGCCGCTCTTCCTACACCCAGACAGGCCTGAGTAGGGTGAGTACTAAAAAGGCATGCAGATCTAGAAAGATTATATCAAAACACTTGTTATCATGTTGAGTTTTTTCGGATCTAAAGTCCAAATAAGAACAATAATTCACAACCAATTTATAGACAAGAGGATGAATTTTACTTTCTCTCTTGCCTTTAATGTGCAGGAAAAGCAAAAATTCACAGCAATAGTGGACGACGCCGGAGCTACTAAGCTCCGACATCCCCCAAGATGGGTCTGCTGTCAACGATTAAAATGTTGACAGTGGATGATGTCGGAGCTACCAAGCTACGACCATCCCAGGGGGCCTTTCTTCGACGCCTCAGAACAGTAGACTTCGGACCTAAAATCTACAAGTGTGAAGCATTCAAGTGGTCAACATACTGCCACAACCTTTGGTACATGTACACATTTCAATTGTACACATGTACCAGGGGGCCAACAAGATACGGCACAGTATATTGAAGACAAAGTGAAATTCAAGGCAAAAAGGAGGATTTCATTAATCAAAAGTACTGGATTACAAAATTCGGATTACAAGGGACAAAAGGAGAAAAGTCCTAGCTACTGGAGGATCTAGGTCCTGTGGAAAAACGAAGTAACCTTCTCAGCAGCTTCTTGGACACTATCCCTAGCGGCATCCTCTTCCTCCACGATGATTCCTTCAAAGACCGGATCAAGGGAGAATTGGGGATCTCGGCTTTTGTAACACGCCAAGACATACTCAGCGACGTTCTTGGCCAAGGATTTACCCTCTGTCTCCAGCTGATCGGCGATGATGTCACCCGTCGCGTCGAGTTTGCTGCCAGCAGAGCCAAGTGATGCTAGTGTCTGGTCCAGCTCCTGCGCTGGGTCCTCTGGGCGTACTAGACTGAAACCAAGAGCACAAGGGCCCTGTCTGCACGCCCCAGGAAGTCCCATACCATTAAGGACTTCGTCGCCTTCGAGCTCCACAGCTCTTCCAGTGACCTTCGTGCGGTCGCTAGCTCCAAACTTTCACAGGCAAGGCGCTCGGCCAACTTAGCATGCTGTTGCATGTTTTTAGCAACTTTCTTCTCCCGGCCAGCCAGCTCCGTATCCTAGAGGTTGATGCGGTTCCGCCTTTCAGCTAGGTCCTTCCTGCCTTTGACTCTCTCCTCACTAGCGGCAACGTCAGACTCTCTTTTTCGAGAGCTCTTACCCCACCTTCCAGTTCTTCTTCCTCTCTTCCTTCTTCCATAGATCCATCTTTTTGCTGCGATCTACCAAATTTTTCTCACCCAGAGTCAACTTTTGGGTGAACTCCGCTTCTCTCCTCACCACATCCTCCTGCTGCCCCAGAAGTTTTTCCTCCCTCACCTCCAGGTCCGCTCGACGCTTCAGGAGAGTTTCATTCAATTCAGCGAGTTTTTTGTAACGCTCGTTAGCAGCGTCACGTCTCTCCTTGGCTTGCTCCAGGATTTCCCTGGAGTTAGCATCGAGCGCCTGGATGGCGGCCTCCTTATCTTCCATCAACTTATCCCAGTATTCTAACTGGGCCTTCTCCCCCTTGATCCATTCCTTCTGGTCAGCCAACCTCGTCTGAGCAAGCCTGGTCTCAAAATGGAGTCTGTTGCGCCAATGCCTCAAGGTGTTGTGCTCCTCCTTTAAGGCTTTGCTCTCATGTTCGAAGGCAAGTTGGACCTGCCGGAGGCTTGAGCAGGCGTTGTCTATGGGCAACATAAGAGGTATCAGTTTTGGGCCTGTTGGGACCATTTCTGCATGCTCAAAAGGGTTTTCCATGACAAAAATTTGGTCCAAATCTACAATAGTGGACCCCTGTACTCCTACTGTGCTAGGGTCGCTCTCCTGGAACCCTTCAGTGGCAGTAGAAGAGCCCACTGGGGGAACGTTCACCTCCGGAGCAGTTGAAGGCACCGCTTCAGGCTCTTCAGTTGATGGCTCTGAAGTCAGAGGACCTGCTGCCACTTCTTCGGGCTGCTCTAGCTCAAACCCAGGTACCTCCAGAATCACCACCTCTGGAGCAACAGCCGAAGCTTCAATTGGAGCCTCGACCGCCACTGGCTCGGGCTCCGGCACAGCGACCACCTCCGACACAGCCGTCGGACCTTCAATCACCTCCAGCACAGCCACCGGACCGCGAACCACATCCGGCTTGCCAGCCAGACCCTCTACCACTTCCGGCTTAGCCGCTGGATCTTCAACCGTTTCCGGCACAAGGGTCGTAGCTTGGGTGATTTCCGTCTCAATAGACGGGGTTTCAACTACTTTTGGCTCAGCAGCCAGAGCTTTGACAACTTACGGCTCAGAAGCCGGGACTTCTGGCATCACCGGTGCTGGAGCATCAGCCTCCACCATCAGGAGTACATCTTCAACTTCTCTCCTGTGGTCCGGCGCTACCACAGGAGCTTCGGGTGAGGACTCCGAGTCCAAGCTCACGACAGCTGGCGCCGGAGCTATCGCAACTTCCGCCTCCGCTTAACGAGGAGGCTCGGCGCTTGAAGTTGGAGCTTCGGTAGGTGCAGCTTTGGCCGCTGCAACAGGCGCTGAAGCTCCCGACCCCTTCTTTGACACCCTAGAAATAAAGGGAAGAGAAGATTAAAAACATGTCAAGAACAAGATTGGCATGCTAGAGCGAGCAAACAATGCTTACCTAGGGATGCTACCACCCCAGTCACCTCAGAACCTCTTCTTCTGGGGCCCAGAGCTAGAGCCCACCAAATCTGGTGAGGCAATTGCTTCGGACCTCTGCTAAGGAACACTCGCAGCCGATGGAGTCCTTTCGGCCGAAACATCCCTTCGTTGGGAAGAACCTCGGACTTGGAGCTTCTAGCTGGCACAGAGGTCGGGGTCGATTGCCCGGAGCTGGCGCCTCTTGAAGGAGCTTGCACCGGGGCAGGGGTAGTTGCAGAATACCTCCCCCGCTAGGGAGAAGGAGCCTTCGTGGAAGGAGCATGTCTGACGGACCTCCCGTCAGCGTGCTTCAACTTCCTTTTCTGACTCGAAGGCTCAGCTGGCTCTTTACCCTTGCCCTTGCTGGTGTCTTCAATTTTTCGGCTCGGGGCAAGAACAGGACCACCCTCGGAAGCTCCGAGTATCACCAACCCTGTGGTCAGACGTCGTTCCACCTCACCAAGGTCGTTAAGCGCCGGCATACTCCTCCGGAGCTCCCTGCTGAACTGCACCTCCATGTTCAGAGGGAGGAAAGTTGCCGACGGAGCTAAGTCATCGCCTTCGACGTCTATTCCATGCTGGAATTTCTTGAGGTGAAGCTCCAGAGCTGCGTCATCCAAGTTGGATCTCATACTGGTTTCAATCCGGTCGTCCTCCATCACGCTGTTGAGGGCCCACGCAAGCTTCTCCCTCTTCTTCAAAGGAGCCCACTTGTTGACCAGGAAGTTGTAGAAGACCATCTTTGGGGTCACTCCACCCTCCACACATTCTCGAATCCTGGTCAAGACAGGGTTGAAGGCATCCGACAGCACCGGAACTACACTCCAGGCATCGGTATCAATGTTGGGGAGACCTTCGGGCAGCTCCAGCCTTTCATGCTCCTCCACTGAGATGATGATCCAGTCCTTCTTCCAATCATACCACTTGCCGGAAGGAAAAGACTTCAAGTATTTGAAGGAACAGTTCTTACGCTTCAAGATGTAATAGAAGCCAAGAAACTTTGACCCCTTGTTGGTGGTGTGGATGGTGAAGAAGGTGCGGAATAGCTCAACGCAGGGGGGAATGCCCACCCACATCTCGCAAAAGTGGAAAAATGTCGCCACGAGAAGAAGAGAATGGGGGCCAAGGTGATACAGTTGCAGACCATAGAAGTCTAGCAGCATCAAAAGGAAAGTCGAGAAAGGTGGGATCAGTCCCACCATGGCGTACGCTGAGAAGTACACCATGTCGCTGTCACGTTCCTTCTTCAACGAGAGCTTGCTGGCGTGGACCAAATGGTTGAAGGAGTCGCTGGACCAGCCCATGTAGGTCCGGACCTTCTTTAGATCATCATCGCTCTTGAGTCGGCTCTTAGGGAGACCCAACTCCATCGCAGCAAAGTGGAGCAAAGGAAGGGAAGTTAGGCGGAGTTTGGGAGGCTCTGAGCGCAAAGATGATCAAAGGCGTAAAGAGTCCTCAAACCGTGCACACTTTCCTTCTTAAGTAAGCCTCCGCGACGCTTGGATGGAAACCGCGATGAGATCGAAATCACTTTTAAAAAATCTACCCCGTCAATGACGGGTGAGCCTGGGGTCACCCCGAGGAAGAGATCGACGTCCTTCCCCAAGGCCAACAATTGCCATGATGGGTGGTGGGAAACCCAGAGTCGGTGCTCTGACAGGGCGTACGGAACCGATACGGTTTTCGTATTGGGAACTGGCAACCTTCAATTGCGTGAATCCGCACTCAAAGATCTCATTTGCCATATTCATAACAAGCCACGCGTCGAAGGTTCACTCCTGGACCGTCACTCTATCGGCGCATCAGATGACTTTTTGAAAATAAAGACGCGGGAATTGAGAATGACCCCACCTCCGGCAGAACAACTTAACCCAAAAGGGTTTCTCCCAGAGGTGGGCCCGGGGGCCACTGTCAGTACCCTACGTACTGGGTACCCCACGATACCGCAAGAAGTGCAAGAAAGTTCCACTCGTCAGAGTTGAAGGCCCTTGCAGGTCCCACATGTCACATTGTACCGGACCCACTCCCCTCACATGGCTGGTTCCCGGGTTAACATGTGTAAAATAAGACCAGAACAAAATTCCCAAACCAAGGGAAGCTCCGGAGGCTACACGTGTACAACAGCCCCGAACCTAGCCCCCGTCAAAGTGGAGCTCCGGTACTGACATGTATACAGCAACCCCGGACCTACCCTCCCGCAAGGGAAAGCTCCGGATCTGCCACGTGTGGAGCCTCCAGACCTTCATCGCCAACAGAAATATGAGCATATCACGTCCGTTACAAACATTCAAGGACGGTTAAAGCAGCAGTTACAAGGTCTGATAATGTGTCATTATTGTCATATTAATAACACATGATCAGTGCACTCTTAATAGGGGTAAAGCTCCCATGAAGACATGTTACAACACTATTAATTATACTTAATACCCTTTAGACAGTGTATTAGGTCATTAAGCACGCCAGGGCCACATGTCGGGCCAGGCCAGCTTTGTAACGGTCAGTCATTAGAACTATAAAAGGGTTGCACCGCACGAATATCGGGAACAAGCTGATCTGATTCGAGCTAATCCTGGCGAACGTACTCGCTCAATACAATTACACAAACCCCGTGGAGTAGGGTGTTACGCTCAGGCGGCCCAAACCACGTAAATCTGAGGTCATCATCTTGATATTGATATTTGCATGCCCCAACCACAAAAGAACCTTCGTGGGCTGCTTTTCAGCGGGTCCGGGGGAAGTGTCGTATCAAACACTTCGACACGCCAGTTCCATACAGTCGACTCTGGTCCCGGTGCCAGCTACGGGCTCCAGGTTCGGTAGTCCTTCCCAGCCAAGGAAGGCCTCGGCTAGGGTAACACCGACAATGGCGGCAGGCTCCGGGCGTCATTCCGGCTCAGAGCCTCTGGCAAAGAAGTTCCGCACCGATTGGAGCGGTAGCTTCCCAAGGTAAGCTTTGCTTTTTCACCTTGATTTGGCATTCTTATTTTTGTCATGTTTTGAATCTTCCAATTTTTTTACTACAGAGCATCAAAGATGGGGTCTAAATCTCCGGCATCTGTTGCAGTGGCCGAACACTGCGGGTGGAAGCTCCAACACCAACCCCCGCATCTCCTCAAGTGGTGTCTAAGGTCATGGCAGCTCCGGCGCCTGCTGTCATGGATCTAGATCCAGAGTCGATGCTAGAGACTCCAATGGTAGCGCCGGACCACGGGGGAGACATACATGAAGACGCTCCAGTAGCGGCAGCACCAGCAACTGAAGCTCTAGCGCTGGACACGGAGATGGTGGAAGCTCCAGTTTCAGAACCAGAGGTGACCGAGGCTTTGGTCGTTGTGACAGAAGTTTTTGCTAAGCCAGCGGGCGAGTCGGTGGTGCCAGAAGATCTGGCCCCCGAGCCATAGGTTTTTGACGCCTCAGCAACCGAATCGTTAGGACTTGAAGTTCCGGCCCTTGAGCTGGAAGTTGTTGAAGCTCTGGCTACCGAGCCGGAGATGGTTGATGTACCGGTGCCCAAGCTAGTGGTGGAAGTGGCTTCGGGTGAAGTTCCAACGACTTCCCTAGATGTTACTACTCCGGAGGTGCCCATGCACAAGGCAGAACACCATGAAGAGGCGGTGGGAGGCTTTCCACCCGCGGAGCCAGCAATTGAAGTTCCTGTGATACGGCCTTCGACGTTGGCCCCGGAGGTAGAAGTTCCCCCAGTGGGCTCTTCCTCGGCTGCTGCCGAAGAGCTCTCGAAGGGCGGCCTCAGCGCCACAGAGGCTCAGGGATTCACGCTTGTAGAGTGTGACCCTATTTTTGTCTTGAAGACCCTCTGGAGCCGACGAAGATGACCCCGGCAGGTCCGGAGCCTATTCCTCTGGTGATGTCTATTGACAATGCCTGCTCAAGCCTCTAACAAGTCCAGCTCGCCTTCGACCACAACAACAAGGTCCTCGAAGAAGAGCGTCATACCTTAAGGCGCTGGTGCAACGGACTTCACTTCGAGACCAAGTTGGCGCAGACAAGGCTTGTGGACCAAAAGGAGCGGGTCGAGAAAGAAAAGGTCCGACTGGAATATTGGGGCAAATTGCTGGAGGAGAAGGAAGCTGCCATCAAGGCTCTCGACGCTAATTCTCAAGAGATTCTCGAGCATGCCAAGGAAAGGAGTGATGCTGCTGACGAGCGTCACGACAACCTCAATGAATTAAATGAGGTTCTCCTGAAGCATCAAGCGGACCTTGATGCAAGAGAAGAGAAGCTCCTGGAACAGCAGGAGGATGTTTTCAAAAGGGAGGAAAAGCTCGGTCAGAAGCTGACTCTAGCTGAGCAAAATTTGGTAGATCGCTCTAAGAAGTTTGATCTGTGGAGTAAGGAGGAGGAGGAAAAGTACTGGAAACTGGGACAGGAGCTCTCGAAAAGAGAAGTTGATGTTGCCACCAGAGAAGGGAAAGTAAGAGGCGGGGAGAAGGACCTGGCTGAACAGCAGAACCGTATCCACCTCCAGGAGACGGAGCTAGCCGACCGCAAAAAGCATGTAGCTGAGAGTATGCAGCAACATGCTAAAGCGGTTGAGCGCCTCGCTCGGGAAAGTTCGGAACTAGCGGCCGCCCGGAAGTCATCGGAAGAGCTGCGGAGCTCGAGGGCAATTGAATCCCTGGTTGTATGGGATTTCCTGGGGCATGCGGATAGAGCTCTGGTTCCTCTTGGTTTCAGTCTGGTACATCCAGAAAATCCAGCGCGGGAGCTGGACCAAACACTGGTGGCACTTGGCTTTGCTCGCAGTAAACTCGATGTAATGGGTGATGTCATCGTCGACCAGCTGGAGATAGAGGGAAAATATGTGGCCAAGAACATCACTGAGTATATATTGGCATGTTACAAAAGTTGAGACCCTCAATTTTCGCTCGATCCGGTCTTTGAAGGACTCATTGCCGAAGAGGAGGATGCCGCCAAAGCTAGCATCTAAGAAGCTGCTGAGAATGTTGCCTCATTTTTCCGTAGAACTTAAATCCAGTAGCTAGGACCTATTCCTTTTTCCTTTTGTTGCAACCCTAATTTTGTAATTCAATACTTTGAATGAATGAAAACCACTGTTTCTGCAATGAATTCCATTTTGTTGTCCTTTTCTGTTGTCCTTATCTTCAATGCATTGTCCTTTATCTTGTTTGCCCCCTAGTAGATGTACACAATTTGATTGTGAACATGTACCAAAAGGATTTGACGATTTTTTGATGACTTGGACACTTCGAATTTGTAGCTTTTAGGTCCGAAGTTTATTTCACACTTCTCCAGGGAGCTTTTGTAGCATCAATAGTGGGGCCACCTGGGGTTGTTGGAGCTTGGTAGGTGTGGTGGCACCCACTGTCAATGCGTAGAACGTCAACGGCGGGCCCCTGAGATTGTCGGAGATTGGTAGTCCGACGGCACCCACTGTCAATGCGTAGAACGTCGACGGCAGGCCTCCTGGGGTTATCGGAGCTTGATAGGTTCGACGACACCCACTATCAACGCGTAGAACGTCGACGGCGGTCCCCCTAGGGTGGTTATGCCATCTTCACTTGAACTATACTTTATGTCAACGTTCGGCCCTCATGGGAGTTGTTGGAGCTTGTTAGCTCTGGCGGCGCCCACTTTCGACGTCCGAAAACGTCGACGGCGAGCCCCCTTGGAGGTTGTCGGAGCTTAATAGCTCTGGCATCATCCACAATCACTGGTTTTTTTTGTTTTTCCTGTACTTAAAGACAAGGAAAAGAGTAAAACTCATTCTCTTATCTATAAATTGTTTGTGACTTATTGTTCTTTATTGAGTTTTAGGTCCGAAGAAATTCGATATGATAATAACCATATTGATGTAAGCTTTCCAGATCCGCATGCTTTTTTAGTACTCACCCAACTCATGCCTGTCGGGATGTAGGTAGAGTGGCATACTTAGGGTGCAGGACCAGACTAAGTCGATAGCACACTCCGGAACTATGTTGGCTTTGCGTTCAGGCAAGTAGACTATGCAGCACTGTTAAGATCCAAAGATACCAAAAATATAACTCATTGAAAGTGCATCGAGGATCCCCGTGGGTTTTGGATGATTGATGATGACAATTAAGTAACTAATGAGCTCAGTGATCTTAAGCACAGGTGTGGACTCAAGCGGAAACACAAACCCTCAAAAAGTAAAAGGATGAAAATGGCGATGTTGACTCGAAAAGAAGAAACTAGGGTTTCTAGTGTGTCGAGTTTAGACTAGCCGAATATGTGTGAGGGTGTGTGTGTAAAGTGCATTGAGATTAAGTTGGGAGCTCAAAACGGTTTAGGGATCAAATCCTATTGAGAGAAGAGAGTTGGAGAAGTCTGGCAAGAGTGGTCGGACTAGTCCGTGCAGGTGGCCGGACTAGTCCACTCCTGGCCAGCCAAGTCCGTTTTCAGCCGAAGCAGAAGGGTCTGACTGAGTTTGGACTAGTCCGTAGTGCGACGGACTAGTCCAGGTAGTCATGGAGTGGGTTTTCGGGACTAAGTCCCAAAACCACGGACTTGTCCGTTTTAGTCCGGACCAAGAGGTTCTAACTGAGATCGGACTAGTACGCCCTGGTGGACGGACTAGTCCGGATTGGTGAGAAGTTGGTGCTTCAGCAACTAAGTCTGGGAGGCCGGACTAGTCTGTGGTCTCCAGACTAGTCCGTTTTCACACGGAACAAAAGGTTCTGTGTGAGATCGGACTAGTCCGGGTTGGACCGGACTAGTCTGTTTTAAAGTGACCGTTTGAATTTGAAGTTTGGCGGGTAGAGTGACGATTGCCGCGCAGTGCGATAGTTGTCAGGGACGTTAGTGATCCCAAAGGCCGGACTAGTCCGCCCATCTGCTGAAGTCAGCTGTATGGGCTGGGAACCTCTATAAATAGAGGACCCCTGGGTTCATTTGAACCAACCTTTGAAAACTTTGAAACCCTGGTGCCGCCACAGCAAACCTTGAGCCTCCAAAAGCCTCCATCTTGCCTACCTTCACTCTAAAACTAATTCTTGTTTGGATTAGGGTTTGGTGAGGTGAAGAAGAGGAAGAACACCGCTCTAGGCTCTCGGTTTGATCTCTTGCACTTGTTGAATCTTTGTGATCTGTGGCTTGAGTCAATCTTTGTGATTTTTAATCATATTTGTGGTGGGAGCCTCAGATTGTGAGAAGCCCCAACGAATCTTGTATTCACCCTTTGTGATAGTGGAGAACCAAGTTAGGCCCTTGTGGTAAACTTGGTGAGAGAAGGGTTGTTGAACCCGGTCCTTCGTGGACTCCTCAACGGGGACGTAGATTCCTTCGTGGGATCGAACCTCGGGATAAACTCCTTGTGTCCCTTGTGTACTTTGCTTTCACTTATCGCACATTGCTTCTAGGGTTAGCTTTACCGTATTTGTTCATCACTCTTGTTTCATTGTAATCCTTAGTCTAATACTTGTTCCATAACTTGTTAAGGTTCACTAAGTCATTCCAACATACTTTGCATTACATGAATCGAACTAAAACTTGTTAAAAACACTTTTTAGGCTTTCCCTACAGGAGGACCGGACTAGTCCGCCCCTGGACCGGACTAGTCCGCCCCCTGAGTACTGATCTTGTTTTATTAAGTCATTTTAGGTCGATAAGCCTATTCACCCCCCCTCTAGGCAACTTTAAATTGGTATCAGAGCAGGACTCTCATAAAGAGTCTAACAACTCGGAGAGAAGATGGCCAGAGTGGGGTATGACGAGGTCTCAACAAATGAAATCCAGGCAACCCAAGAGGAGGTGCTTGTCTACCAAGACAAGTCAACGGATGACGAAGAGACTCGCTAGCTCAAGGCGAAACTTCGAGAGAAGTTGAAGATTCCAAAGGTTGACTCTTCAACCTCCACATTGGGTGGCACGATCAACTACAACCAACAAGGCTACAACTATGAACGCCTTGTCTCCAACAACCACTACCTTTCCATCCCATTGGGGAAGCCTCCTCAATTCGGTGGAACCGACTACGGGATGTGGAAGCACAACATGAAGATCCATCTCGTGTCACTCAACCCCTCTTTATGGCAAATTGTGCTGACCGGGGTGCATATCCCGAAGAATGAAGAAGACATCACTCCGGAGCAAGCCGTGCTCCTTCACCACAATGCCCAAGCAGCCGGAGTGATCTTCTCGTCTCTCTCAGGAGATGAGTTCAACCGGGTAGATGGACTTGAGGTGGCCAAGGATATTTGGGACACCCTTAAGACGGCTCGTGAAGGCAACCGAGTCATGAAAGAAGCGAAGATTGAGCTCATTGAAGGAGAGCTCGGGAGGTTTGCCATAATGGATGGTGAATTTCCCAAAGAGATGTACAACCTCCTAAAGCTACTCATCAACAAGAGTAGATCTTATGGCTGCACGAAGTGGACGGACCACAAGGTGGTGAAGAGGATGATTCGGGCATTCATGCCTAGAAACGTCTCTCTTTGCTCCATGATACGGGAAAGCCCGGGGTTTGCCAAAATGACCCCGGAGGATGTCCTAGGAAGGATCATCAACCACGAGATCATGGAGAAGGAGGCGCTCTTCTACAATGACCTCCAAAGGTTCACCGCCTCGAAGATGAAGGATGTTGCACTCAAAGCGACATCCTCCTCAAAAGAGCAAAACGAAGATGATGAGGAGAGCCTTGACACCAATGAGGAAGAGGCCCTCTTCATCAACAACTTCAAGAGGATGATGAGGAGAAGAAAAGGAGGATACAAGCATGAGAGCAAGGGCAAAGAGAAAGCAAGGCCCAAAACAAAGAGGGCTTGCTACAATTATGGCGAGTACGGGCACTTCATTGTAGATTGCCCACATGAAGAGGGCAAGAAGAAGAAGGAGGGCAAGCCGCAAGAAAACAAGTTCTATAAGAAGAAGAGGCCCTCCGGTCATGCTCACTTAGGCAAGGAATGGGACTCTAACGATGAGTCCTCCTCATCCGAAGATGAGGAGAAGATGGCAACCATAGCCATCGGGAGGAGCTCCAAGGGAAGCAAGCTTTTCCCCAACCTCTACGACCACAAGCAAACTTTCCTCATGGCAAAACAAGGAGGAAGGTTACTTCTAACTCATCCTCTTCCATATCCTCCCATGATGATTTTGATAGTGCTAGTGAAAACGAACACATGCTTAAGGACATAAGTAAGAGCACTTTGCGTAGAATGAAATTACTCTCGGATGAAATCTTTGAGAAGGAGGAGCTCATAGATAGGCAAGAGGACATGCTTATCCATGAAAAGGAGAGATGTAAAGAGCTCGCTGAGCTCCTTGAGCTTGAGAGAGAGAAGAGCAAGGCATTAGAGCATGAACTTGCTCTAAGCAAGAAAACATGCTCAAGTCTTGAGGAGACAACCATTGAGCTCAAGGACGAACTTGGCAACTTGGCAAAAGTTAACAAGATCCTTGAGACTCAAGTTGATTCCCTCAAGACCAATGTAGCCTCTTCTTCCAAAAGCTCATCCTCCTCAAAGGTTGCATCCGAAGCAATCTCTACTTGCAAATGTTCTAACTTGATGCTTAAATTAAAGGACGAGCTTAAGTTGACTCAAGGCAAACAAGAACCTAAGGGTGGCATCTTTGACAAAGACAAGGTGGCGTATGCACGAAGTGCATACACCAACACAAGACCTCCCAATGTCAAGGATGGTCTTGGTTATACTAGAGGTGGAAAGCAAAATGCTAAAACCTCCAAGTATGGAAAAGACTTGATTGTCTTTGTCAAAGGAAGCTCATCCCCAACTAAAAATTGGGAAGAATACTTCAACTAGCACTAACATGCCTAAATCTGAACCGCATCCTCTCTTTCATGATTTTGATGCATCTTATGTTTTAATGAGGAACAAGTATGGCAAAGTATATGCTAGATATGTTGGGACACTCCGCAAGAGCCCCAAACCTTGTGTGTGGGTGCCCAAGTGCCTCACTACTAACGTCAAAGGACCCAACTCCGCTTGGGTACCTAAAAGGAAGCCATAATCTTGTTTTGTAGGTGTACTCCTCCTGTGGATCTAAATGGGTGCTTGATAGTGGATGCACCAACCGCATGATCGGAGAGAGGAGAATGTTCGTGGAGTATGAGGAACATGATGATCTAAATGAAGGGATCCTCTTTGGAGACAATAGCCGAGGGAAAATCCTTGGCTCTAGTAAAATTGTCATTTCCCCCCAACATACTCTTTCTCGCGTTTTGCATATTGATTCTTTAGACTATAACCTTTTGTCCATATCACAACTATGTGACAAAGGTTATAATTGTGTTTTTACTAATGAGGGTGTGAGCGTCCTTAGAAGAAGTGATAACTCAATCGCTTTTAAGGGTGTGCTCAAGGGAAAGCTTTATCTTGTGGATTTCTCCTTAGATAAAGCTCAACTTGACACATGCTTAATGGCGAAAACCAACATGGGATGGCTTTGGCATAGAAGGCTAGCCCATGTTGGGATGGGGAACTTACAAAAGCTTCTTAAGGGCAAGCACATCTATGGTTTGAAGAATGTTGTCTTTGAAAAGGACAGACCATGTAGTGCTTGTCAAGAAGGGAAGCAAGTGGGAGCTCAACACCCCTCCAAGAACATCATGACGACGACAAGACCTTTGGAACTGCTACACATGGACCTTTTCGGGCCAATAACCTACATTAGCATTGGCGGTAACAAATATGATCTTGTTATTGTTGATGATTTTTCTCGTTTCACTTGGGTATTTTTCTTACATGATAAGGGTGAGACTCACGGTGTCCTCAAGAGGTTCTTGAGAAGAGCTCAAAATGAGTTCACCTCAAGAATCAAGGCTATAAGAAGCGACAACGGGACCAAGTTTAAGAACACTCAAGTGAAAGAATTCTTGGATGAGGAGGGAATCAAGCATGAATTTTCAGCCCCATACTCCCCTCAACAAAATGGGGTGGCAGAACGGAAGAATAGGACACTCATTGAGATCTCAAGGACGATGCTTGATGAGTACAAGACATCGGACCGGTTTTGGGCGGAGGCGGTTAACACCGCTTGCCACGCCGTCAACCAATTGTACCTCCACCGCCTCCTCAAGAAGACCCACTATGAGCTTCTAGTTGGTAAGAAACCCAATGTCTCTTACTTTCGTGTCTTTGGGAGCAAATGCTATATTCTCAACAAGAAGCATAGGACTTCGAAGTTTGCTTCAAAGTCCGATGAAGGTTTCTTGCTTGGTTATTATTCAAACACCCACGCCTACCGTGTCTTCAACAACTCCTCCGGGGTTGTTGAAATAGCACGCGACGTGGTGTTTGATGAAACTAATGGCTCCCAAGTGGAGCAAGTTGATCAAAGTGTGCTAGATCAAGAAGACTCTACACAAGAAGCTCTTAGAAGTATGGCACATGGAGATATTCGTCCACAAGAACAAACTCAAAGCTCAAGTGACCAACCACAAGATGATGGAAGCCATCTCCCACGTGATCAAGTTGAAGATGGACAAGTGGCACGTCAATGTGATCAAGAAGACAAAAGTAAAGAGGGAAGCATACATCAAGGGGGAGACCAAGAAGAAGAAGAGGATGATGATGACTCAATAGTTCAACCTCCACATCCTCATGTGCATCAAAGTGTTCAACGGGATCACCCGTTGACAACATTCTAGGAGACATTACAAAAGGGGTAATCACTCATTCTCGTGTTGCTAACTTTTGTGAACATTACTCTTTTGTCTCTTCTTTGGAGCCCCATAAGGTTGAAGACGCATTGAGAGACCCGGATTGGGTGGTGGCCATGCAAGAGGAACTCAAAAATTTTGAGATAAACAAAGTTTGGGAGCTTGTCAAGCGTCCACAAGCAAATGTTGTGGGCACCAAGTGGGTGTTCCGCAATAAGCAAGATGAGCATGGCATGGTGACAAGGAACAAGGCGCGACTTGTGGCCAAGGGGTACTCACAAGTCGAAGGTTTGGATTTTTATGAAACCTTTGCTCCCGTAGCTAGGCTAGAGTCAATTCGTATATTACTTGCCTTTGCTACTCACCATGATTTTAATCTTTACCAAATGGACGTCAAGAGTGCATTCCTAAATGGCCCAATCAAGGAGGAAGTCTATGTGGAGCAACCACCGGGCTTTTAAGACCAAGACTTCCCAAACCATGTCTTCAAATTGTGTAAGGCTCTCTATGGCCTCAAACAAGCTCCTAGAGCTTGGTATGAGTGCCTTAGATAATTTTTGATTCAAAATGGTTTTATGATAGGAAAAGCTAATTATACTCTCTTTACAAAGCACTTTAATGATGATCTCTTTGTGTGCCAAATATATGTCGATGACATCATATTTGGTTCTACTAACAAAGTGTTTTGTGATGAGTTTTCTAAGATAATGACAAAGAGATTTGAGATGTCCATGATGGGGTAGTTGAAGTTCTTTTTAGGTTTCCAAGTCAAGCAACTCAAAGAAGGCACGTTCATAAGTCAAACAAAGTACACTCAAGACATATTAAAGAAGTTTTACATGGACAAGGCCAAACCCATCAAGACTCCAATGGCAACTAATGGACATCTAGACCTCAACGAATATGGTCCAAGGGTGGACCAAAAGGTATATCGTTCCATGATTGGTTCTTTGTTATATCTTTGTGCATCTAGACCGGATATTATGCTTAGTGTGTCTATGTGTGCACGTTTTCAAGCTGCACCTAAGGTGTGTCATATGACCGCCGTTAAGAGAATTCTTAGATATTTAGTTCACACACCTACCCTAGGACTTTGGTACCCCAAAGGATCCAAGTTTAACCTTATTGGCTATTCTGATGTGGATTATGCGGGGTGCAAAGTTGATAGAAAGAGCACATCCGGGACATGCCAATTCTTGGGTAGATCCTTAGTGTGTTGGTCCTCTAAGAAACAAAACTACATTGCTCTTTCCATAGCCGAAGCGGAGTATGTAGCAGCCAGAAGTTGTTGTGCACAACTTCTATGGATGCAACAAACTCTAAGGGATAATGGTATAAACTTGCGCCATATTCCTCTCCTATGTGATAATGAGAGCACCATCAAAATAGCCCATAATCCAGTTGAGCATTCGAGGACAAGGCACATAGATATTAGACATCACTTATTCAGAGATCATTCCTTGAAAGGGGACATAGTGATATCCCATGTTAGAACCGAGAACCAACTAGCCGATATATTCACCAAGCCTCTAGATGAGAAGCGTTTTTGTGATCTAAGGAGTGAGCTCAATATCTTAGATTCTCGAAATGTGGCTTGAAACATGCACATCTGAATGTTTACTTTACATCTTATTCAAAAGAACGCATGTGTTTGAGAAATTCATCTCTATCTCAATTTTCTCCAAAATATTTGAAAAACTATCAACTTTGTGAGTTATGGTCATAGTTTGATTGTTGATTGCTTATTGACCATATTCATAAGGTTTTGTTGTGGCAATATTTCCAAAAGGATCATCAATAGTGGCTAAAACTCAAATATATATGTTTTCAATCTTTTAGGACCGGACTAGTCCGCCCTATGGCCGGACAAGTCTGGATCTGGACTGGTCCGGGTCTGGTCCGCAGACCGGACTAGTCCGGCCCCTGGGGACTTAAACCCCCCAGGAGGCGGCCGACCCCTCCTCTTCTCCACACTCACTTTTCTCTCTCCCACGCGTGCAAATCCACACCCATTAGGCGATTTTCAGTTTTCTCCACCAAAAATTGTTTCCAATCCGTGCATTGGAAGCCCCGGAGGTGTGGGAGACTTTTCCCAATCACTCCCGACGCGATCCTTCCCCGATTTCGTCGATTCCTCAAGATTCGAAGAGGTATTCTTCATTTTTCAAAAACTTACCTCATTCTTGATTCATAGGGTTTTTGATAGATGTCTCTTCATTAAAGTTGTTCTTAGCATCCTTGTGATCATAACGTAGGAGTATTGCGACTTGTTTCCAAGATTTTTCGAAAAACCGTTAGATTTAGGGTTCAACCTGTGTAAACCGGACTAATCCGGTGCCAGGCGGACTAGTCCGCCAAGTAGACTAGTCCGCCCCTAGGGCGGACAAGTCCGTTGTACACAGGCCAAACTCAAACTTTGCCTGTTTCTCGTGATTTCTTTCGCATTATTCCACTTTCTTGACCTTCTATCTTATGTCTTCTCCCTTTTTAAGCAGAAATGGCAGCTCCTCGCCGTTCCTCTTCTCCACCCACTGACCCCGAGTGGGGGGCCAAGCATCTTCGCCTTGCCAATGAAAGGGCAAGGGCTGAGGTTGAGGCTGCCAAGAAACATCTCGAGCAGCACGAGCGAGCAAAGGCAGCAAAGAAACAACAAGCAAGGGCCGCAGCAACGGTCTACAATGAAGACGAAGCAATGGCTCATGCCATTGAGGAGTCCTGCAAGGAACTCCGGAAGAAGAAGCGAGAGGAGCGCAAGGCTCACAACTCTCAGGCTGCCGCAGCTCAAGTCTCGAAAAGGAAGAGACTTGTGACCGTTGGAGAGAAAGAAAGGGGCAAGGAGCAAGCCCAAGAGGAAATTGCTGAACATCGGACTGAGAGAGATCCAAAGAAGGGCAAGGCCCCGGCTCCTGCAGAGCCAAAGAAGAAGAAGCCCACGGTGAAGTCCCCGGCTTCGAAGGCCAATGACATTGTTATTAAGGAGAAGGGGAAGGCCAAACCCATTGGCCCCTTGGAGGTGCACACTCCTGAGAGGAACCCCAACAGGCAGCGTGAGATAGCTGCCAATGTCTTCCATGGTAAAGGAGCCGAGAAGGCAAGAAGACTGCGGACGGACAAAGTCTACAAGTATGAAAGAAGCATCGCCGATCCTAGGTTTTGGTGCGACTTTCACTGTGACTATTACCGTCTTGTCTACCAGAACATGAAGAAGCCAGTGATCGAAGCACAATGGGTAGACTGGAAGTATATGGCCCAAAAGAAACACTCTGCTTTTGATGCGGTGATTGAGGCAGCTGAGCGTCATGAGCTCAAGGGCATCATGGGATTCAGGTACAACTGGAATGTTGAGGTCATCCTGCGGTTCTACTCCACCATCTACTTCACCACTCAAGGTGATAGACGAATCTTTTGGATGAGTCATGGGGAGCAATACTCAGTCACCTTTGCAGAGGTTGCCAAGATTCTCGGTCTTGAGGGTCATTTGGACCATGAGATCATTATTTCTAACCTCAAGGCCGTAGACAGAGATGAGCTGGCCTACATGTATCCCAGTCATGTTCAATATGATGTCGGGCATGCTCGCAACATCAAGCCATTCTATAGCATCCTGAACAGGATCCTGAGGAGGAGAATAGCACCCAAGGATGGTGATGCAGAGGTAATCCAAGGAAGCTTAAGGAACCTGCTCCTCCTTATTGATGGTGATGAGAAGTTCAACCTAGTTGACTACATCTTCGACGACATCGTCAACATCTCGCATACCCCTAATCATTCTTGTGGGTATGCGCCCTACATCATGTATCTCATCGAGAAGGTGTCGGGCGTGACCTTCGTCAAGGATGTGACTCATCGCCCGCTCCATCCTCAGACACCTCCTTCAGTGCCGCCTCCTTCGCGCCGGAAGAATGTGGAGCCTACCTCTCACTCTGCGATGCCAACACCTCACCCCGTGGCACCTTCTTCTCCACCTCTGCCTCAGTCGATGAGTGCCTTCTTCAAGTGCTTCAAGGCTATCTTCACCTCCTACCGGAAGCATGAAATCCAGAATCAATGGGCACACAAGCGCCAAGAGAAGTACCTCAAGGAGGTGTGTGACAAGCTTGAGGTCCCTATGTCACCTCCGGAGGAGAGCGATGGCGAGATCACGTCGTTCCCTGACTTCACCGCCGACGAGCTCGCCCAGCTCCAAGAGGACGGGGGCTCTTCCCGGGCAGCTCCCTCGGCACGGGTCTCCGATGATGACGAGGACCACGAGGACCCGGAGGCCACGGAGAGCGACTCCGATGATGAGGTGGGCGATAGTGAGGAGGATGACGCCTAGTGGATAGGCCGTTGTTCCCCTCTTCTTTTCCTTTTTGGTTTCTTGATGCCAAAGGGGGAGAGTTAGATAGGGGAGAGTTAGATGTGGGGAGAGTAGGGAGAGTTAGATGTGGGGAAAGTAGCACCTCTTTTTGGATCCTTGGACAGGTCGCACTTCTTATTGTAATATTTATGTCATTCGAATGTTTTAAATTTGTGCAAGACTATGTTTTGAATGGTTAATATCAATATGATGCTTTGAATGTATATCTTTTGATCATATTCATATTTATTATGTCTTGTCACAAATTGTTGAGAACAACACGTAGGAACCCCACCATAACGGGTGTATGTATGAAGGACTTCCTCAATTTTTTATGATGCATTCATTGAGGGGGAGTCACTCATACACCCGCACGTTATGAAAAACAAAATTTATACTCGTATATGTGAAGACTTAATGTGTTGTCATCAATCACCAAAAAGGGGGAGATTGAAAGTGCATCTAGGATCCCCGTGGGTTTTGGATGATTGCTGACGACAATTAAGTAACTAATGAGCTCAATGATCTTAAGCACAGGTGTGGACTCAAGCGGAAACACAAACCCTCAAAAAGTAAAAGGATGAAAATGGCGATGTTGACTTGAAAAGAAGAAACTAGGGTTTCTAGTTTGACGAGTTTGGACTAGTCGAATATGTATGAGGGTGTGTGTGTAAAGTGCATTGAGATCAAGTTGGGAGCTCAAAGCGGTTTAGAGATTAAATCCTATCGAGAGAAGAGAGTTGGAGAAGTCTGGTAGGAGTGGTCGGACTAGTATGTGCAGGTGGCCGGACTAGTCCGCTCCTGGCCGGCCAAGTCCGTTTTCAGCCGGACCAGAAGGGTCTGACTGAGTTCGGACTAGTGTGTAGTGGGACAGACTAGTTTGGGTAGTCATGGAGTGGGCTTTCTGGACTAAGTCCCAAAATCACGGACTTGTCCGTTTTAGTCCGGACCAAGAGGTCCTGAGTGAGATTGGACTAGTGCGCCCTGGTGGCCGGACTAGTCCGGATTGGTGAGAAGTTGGTGCTTCAGCGACTAAGTCTGGGAGGCCGGACTAGTCCGTGGTCTCCAGAATAGTCCGTTTTCACACGGAACAAAAGGTTGTGTGTGAGATCGGACTAGTCCGGGTTGGACCGGACTAGTTTGTTTTGAAGTGACCGTTTGAATTTTATGTTTGGCGGGTAGCGTGATGAAAGTGCATCTAGGACTCCCTTGTGGGTTTTGGATGATTTATGACAAGCAATTGGGATCCTAACCTCCTTGTTGAGATGAATGCAGACCTATAATAGAAAAATGAGCAAAATACCAAAAATAAGGGATGATGAGGAGCAAAGTGGAAATGAGCTCAAGGAAAAAGAGTAGTAGATTATTGTGTATGGAGTGTGTTAAGGAAACACACCCCAAGAGCTCAATCATAATTAAACACACACTTTGCACAAAGTTACTAGTCCGATCACAACCGGACTAGTCCGATAACCTTTCTGCACCAGATCGGACAAGTCCGATATCTGTCGGACTAGTCCGATATCTGTCGGACTAGTCCGATATCTTTCTGACTAGAATCAGACTAGTCCTCCCTAGTGCGGACTAGTCCTCAAAACACTACACAAGTCACACAAAATCAGACAAGTCCGTTATCAACCGGACTAGTCTGATATTCTTTCTGATCCACTTCGGACAAGTCCGATATTCACACGGACTAGTCCGAAAAACCCACTGAGCTAAATCGGACAAGTCCTCCAAGTGCGGACTTGTCATCCAACACACTTAGGGTTTCACATGTCCGGACAAGTCTGATGGACATCGGACTAGTCCGAAGATTTCCAGTAACGAAATCGGACAAGTCCGTTTTCAGCCGGACTAGTCCGATATTTCAGGATACTTAGGGTTTGCTACACACAGCACACCGGACTAGTCCGGTGACCACCACGGACTAGTCCGAACTTTCTGAACCCTAACGGTAACTTTTAGAAACCTCATATAAATAGAGGTGCACAACCCAATTTCACACACTCTCGAACCCTAGCGCCGTCTCACCTCCCAAGAGCCTCAAAAACGACATCTATCCACGAAATTAAGTGCAACATCGATCAATCCCTTGAGGATTCACTCTAGATCATTGGAGAGACACTTGCAACACCACATTGAGCTCTTGGTTTGATTCTCTAACACACTCCTGCGTTTCAATTGTAACTTTTGAGTGTGTTTTCGGTGGCATTGTGTTTTGTAATCTAAGGGAGCTCTCAACGTGTGAGAACGCCCCTTGAATTCGGTTATTCACCCCTTTGTGATTAGTGGAAGAGGATTGGCCTTCGTGGCGATCCAACGAGGGTAGGGTTGGAGAAGACTCGGTCCTTTTGTGGACTCCTCAACGTGGACGTAGGTTGCCTTCATGGTAGCCGAACCACGGGATAAATCGTTGTGTCTTGTTTTAGTGTTCATCATTCTAATTAATCAACTCAATCTAGGGTTTCATACACATTTTTCATCTTACGTTAAATTGTTGAACATAAGACTTAATTGTGATATAATCCAGCATATAACTGTTAAACTGTTGTTTGATTCTATATTTTCGTTGTACACATAAAAGAATCAAACCAATCAATCAAGTTTAATCAACTTAGTCCGTGAACACCGGACTAGTCCGCACTTTACCGGACTAGTCTGATATTTCTGGTATTGAACTGGTTGTTGAGTATTGCAGGATCCGCCAATATTCAAAAAAGGCCTATTCACCCCCCCCTCTAGGCCTACATTCAATTGGTATCAGAGCAGGTTCTTCAAGAAAGAGTCTAATCACTCGAAGAGATCATGTTGGACATGAAGGACGTCCACAAAATCAACAACCAAGAGGAGGTTAACAACGACAAGAACCAAAAAGTGGAGAAGTACCTCGAAGCCATTCAAGACTTCGAGGACGATGATGAGGAGACACTGGAGCTAAAGGCACTCCTCAGAAAGAAGGCACTTTCCAAAGGGAAAGCGAAAGTTGAAGAGAAGAAGAAGGGGAGTAGTCACACCGACTACTCCCGATATCCTTTTAATTATGATCATTTAAATTCCAATAATAATCATTACTTATCTATCCCACTTGGAAAAGCCCCACACTTCGATGGAAGTGATTACTCAATGTGGAGGCAGAATATGAAGATGCATTTGATTTCCCTAAATCCAAGTCTATGGCATGTTGTATGCACAGGGATAGATATTCTGGATGACGACGAAGAGCTCACCCCGAGCCAAGAGCAGGCCATTCATAGAAACGCTCAAGCCGCAGCTGTAATCACCTCCTCACTCAGTCGGGACGAGTTCACCGAGGTGGATGGACTCGAAATTGCTAAGGAGATATGGGATACACTACAAACTGCACATGAAGGTGACTAACATGTGCGTGAAGCAAAGATTGAGATGATCGAAGGCGAACTAGGAAGATTCGCAATTGAGGAAGATGATTCACCCCAAGATATGTACAATCGATTGAAGACACTCGTTAACAAAGTTCAATCATATGGGAGCAAGAAGTGGAATGACCACGAGGTTGTAAAGCTCATCCTTAGAGCTTTTATGCCTCACAATGTCACGCTATGTTCCATGATTAGAGAAAGCCCCGGATACAAAAAGATGACTCCTGATGAATTGCTTGGAAAAATTATCAACTTTGAGATGATGGAAAAACAAGCAAAGCACGTCAAGGAAATTGCCGACCTCACCTCGTCTAAGAAGAAAGGGGTTGCGTTAAAGTCCACCCTCAAGCCTCTATCCAAATAAGCAAGAGAAGCACAACTAGAGGAAGACAGTGATGAAGAGAGCAGTGAGCTAGATGAAGAGGACATGATATTATTCATGAAAAAGTTCAAGAGAATAATGAAGAAAAGACAAGGGACAAAATCAAGTGAAGGCAAGTACAAGGAAAGAACAAAGCCAAAGTTTAGACGGGCGTGCTATAATTGTAGTGAGTATAACCACTTTATAGTTGATTGCCCATATGAGGAGAACAAGAAGAATACCAAAGAATCCAAGCCTCAACCTAAGAAATTCTTCAAGAAGAAGAAACAAGCCGAACAAGCGCACACTGGGAAGGAGTGGGACTCAAACAATGAGTCCTCATCATTCGATGAAGAAGAGATGGCTAGCATAGCCATCGAGAGCACGTCCAAGAAATCTACACTCTTCCCTACACTCGGTGCAAGGAAGGGAAATGGCACTTGCCTTATGGCAAAGGAAGGTAAACGCAAGGTAATCATCAAAACCCCTTTCGTGCATTCCTACTCTAGTGATGATGAAATAGATAGTGATGATGAGGATATGCTAAATGGACTAGATAGGAAAACTGCAACAAAAATGAAATTTTTACTTGATCAACTTGTTGAGAAAGAGAGGTTAATTCATCGTCAAGAGGACATGATTATCTCCCAAAAGGAGGAGTATGTTGAACTTGAAAAACTTCTAGAGCTTGAAAAGGAGAAAAACAATTCACTAGGGCTTGAGTTAGCTTCAAGCAAGAAAGCTTGCTTGGAGTTAACTGACTCAAACGTTGCAATCAAGGACCAACTTGCTGACCTGATCAAGGTTAACAAGATCCTTGAAGTGCAAGTTGAGTCACTCAAGCTGAGTGAACCTTCCTCCTCTTCAAGTTCACCTTCTCAACCCACTGAAACTGAGTTTGCTCATATGTGCACATGTAGTAAAACTGACACCAGGTTGAAAGGGAAGTCAACCTCCACAAAGGATAAAAATCCTACCCAATGTGGCATATTTGACAAGGAGAAGATCAACTATGCACGTAGTGCATACTTGGTCCAAAGACCTCCAAATGTCAAATATGGCATTGGTTACTCTTATGATGAAAGGCAGCATGCTGGAAGTCATAAGAATAACAAGGGAAGGATTTCTTTTGTGAAGGGAAGACCCTCTCAAACTGGTAAGTCGAAGGATAAAAACTTGAACTCACACGAATACCGGACTAGTCCGGTTGGTGTCCGGACAAGTCCGGTCATCCGGACAAGTCTGGCCCCCCAGACTAGTCCGATTCATAAACAACAGCAGCTATTATTCAAAACTTTTGATGTCTCCTATGTGTTAATGAGAAATAATCTTGGCAATGTCTGTGCTTATTATGTTGGGCCATGCCATGGGAACACAAAATCCCATGTGTGGGTGCCCAAATGTATTGTAACTAACCTCCAAGGACCCAAGCAAGCTTGGGTACCTAAAACCAAAGCATAATTTGTTTTTGCAGGCCTATTCCTCCGGTGGATCCAAATGGGTGCTAGACAGTGGATGCACCAACCATATGATCGGAGAAAGGAGGATGTTCGTGGAATATGAAGAGAATGAGGATCCAAACGAGGGCATCTACTTCGTAGATAATAGTCAAGGAAGGGTGCTCGGTACCGGTAAAATTGCAATATCCTCTAAACACACACTTTCTCATGTTTTACATGTTGAATCTTTAGATTATAACATGCTGTCCATATCTCAACTGTGTGGCAAAGGTTTTAATTGCTTGTTCACTAACGAGGGTGTGACCGTCTCTAGGAGGAGTGATGGTTTCATTGCATTCAAGGGTATGTTGAAGGGAAAGCTTTACCTTGTTGACTTCAACAAGGATAAAGCCGAACTCGACACATGCTTGATTGCAATAAACAACATGGGTTGGCTGTGGCATAGACGGCTAGCGCATGTTGGTATGAGGAATCTTCAAAAACTCCTCAAGGGCGATCACATCCGCGGTTTGAAGGATGTTGTTTTTGAGAAGGACGGGCCTTGTAGCGCGTGCCAAGCCGGGAAGCAAGTTAGAGCACATCATCCCGCAAAGAACGTCATGACTACAACAAGACCGCTCGAACTACTTCACATGGACTTGTTTGGTCCAATTGCTTACATAAGCATTGGCAGTAACAAATACGGTTTAGTTATCATTGATGATTTTTCTCGCTTCACTTGGGTTTTCTTTTTGCATGATAAGTCAGAAACACAAGGAACACTCAAGAAGTTTGTCAAGCGAGCTCAAAACGAATTTTCATTTACAATCAAGAGTATTCGAAGTGACAATGGCACAGAGTTCAAGAACACACAAGTGGAGGAGTACCTTGATGAAGAGGGCATCAAGCACGAATTTTCAGCGCCATACTCGCCACAACAAAACGGAGTTGCCGAAAGAAAGAGCCGAACACTCATAGAGATGGCAAGAACAATGATCGATGAGTACAAGACTTCGGATCGATTTTGGGCGGAAGCGATTAACACCGCTTGCCACGCCGCAAATCGACTTTATCTTCATCGACTACTCAAGAAGACTCCCTATGAGCTACTTACCGATAACAAACCAAACATTTCATATTTTTGAGTTTTCGTTTCTCCATGTTATATGCTGAACAAGAAGCCTAGGACTTCAAAGTTCGCTTCGAAGTCCGATGAAGGTTTCTTGTTTGGTTATGATTCGAACACTTACGCCTATCGTGTTTTCAACAAGGCCTACGAACTTGTTGAAGTAGCACGTGACGTAGTGTTCAATGAGACTAATGGCCCCCAAAAGGAGCAAGTTGATCCATGTGAATTAGTTAAAGAAGAAGCTCCTTGTCAAGCATTGAAAAGAATGGCTCTAGGCGAAGTTCGACCACAAGAGCCACCTTCACACGTACATGAGGAAAATGAACCACAAGAGGAGACCATCAATCAAGGGGGAGCTTCAACACAAGATCAACCACAAGAGTACGAAGATGATCAACAAGTCAATGAAGGCAACCACTTAGGGGGAGAAGCAGACAATCATGAAGACACAACTCCTCAAGTGCCACACCCAAGAGTACACCAATGCGTCCAAAGGGATCACCCAATCGACAACATCATTAGTGACATCCAAAAGGGAGTAACCACTAGATCTCGCATAGCTGACTTTTGCGAGCATTATTCATTTGTATCCTTTTTGGAACCACGCAGGATTGAGGATGCACTGAAGGATCTGGACTGGGTGGTGGCAATGCAAGAAGAATTGAACAACTTCAAGCGGAACGAGGTGTGGGAACTTGTGGCAAGACCCAATGCAAACATCGTTGGCACCAAGTGGGTCTTCCGCAACAAACAAAACGAACACGGGGTGGTGACAAGGAACAAGGCATGACTTGTGGCCAAAGGGTACTCACAAGTCGAAGGTTTGGATTTCGATGAGACTTTTGCTCCAGTAGCTAGGCTTGAATCTATTAGAATATTACTTGCATATGCTACTCACCACAATTTCAAGCTGTATCAAATGGATGTGAAAAGCGCCTTCCTCAACGGACCGATCAAGGAAGAGGTGTACGTGGAGCAACCACCCGGGTTTGAAGACGAAGAGTTCCCCGACCACGTATTCAAATTGTGTAAGGCTCTCTACGGCCTCAAACAAGCTCCTAGAGCTTGTTATGAGTGTCTTAGAGATTTCTTAATTGAGAATGGTTTTCAAATTGACAAAGTAGATTATACATTATTTACAAAGAATTTACACAATGATCTCTTTATTTGTCAAATTTATGTTGATGATATAATCTTTGGGTCAACTAATCAATCTTTTTGTGAGGAATTTAGCAAAATCATGACAGACAGGTTTGAAATGTCAATGATGGGAGAATTAAAATACTTCTTGGGATTCCAAGTGCGGCAACAAAAGGAAGGAATGTTCATAAGCCAAACCAAGTACATGCAGGACATACTTAAGAAGTTTGGCATGGACAAGGCAAAGCCCATAAAGACCCACATGGCAACAAATGGCCACTTGGATCTCAATGAAGATGGACCTAACGTCGACCAAAAGGTATATCGCTCCATGATTGGATCTCTACTCTATTTATGTGCATATAGGCTAGATATTATGTTGAGTGTATGTTTGTGTGCAAGATTTCAAGCCAACCCTAAGGAATGTCACTTGACAGCCGTAAAAAGGATCTTGAGATATTTAGTTCATACATCCAACCTTGGTCTTTGGTACCCAAAAGGCTCAAAATTCAATCTCATTGGTTACTCCGATGCAGATTATGTCGGGTGCAAGTAGATAGAAAAAGCACCTCCGACACATGCCAATTCCTAGGGAGATCCTTAGTTTCTTGGTCCTCCAAGAAAAAAAATTTCATTGCCCTATCCACAGCCGAAGCGGAGTATGTTGCAGCCGGGAGTTGTTGTGCACAACTCCTTTGGATGCGACAAACTCTAAGGGATTACGGTTACAATATGAACTGTATTCCTCTCCTTTGTGACAATGAGAGTTCCATTAGAATTGCCCACAATCCAGTTGAGCACTCTAGAACTAAACACATAGACATAAGACATCATTTTTTGAGAGACCATTCCATGAAAGGAGATATAACCATCTCACATGTCAACACCCAAAAGCAATTGCCCGACATATTCACCAAGCCACTTGATGAAAAGCATTTTTGCGAACTCCGAAATGAACTAAATATCCTTGATGCTCGGAGTGTGGCTTGAAAAGTTGCATACCTGTATGAATTCTTCAAAAATGTTGATTGAATTGCGAAAATCATCTCTCTCAATTTTTCTCGAAAAACTATGTCAATTACTAGATCTTGATGAATTATGATCATTGTTTGATTGTTGTATGCTTACTGGTCAAATTCATCAAGATTAATTGATTTGATTTGCCCCTTTATTCTCTATTTATGAACCTTCAAATGTATATGAATGGGCTATGCAAATTTCTCCTGGTGACCACGGACTAGTCTGTGGTTACCCGGACTAGTCCGTCCATGCAGACTAGTCCGCTGAGTGCCGGTTAGGCCGGACTAGTCCGATAGACCACGGACCAGTCCGATATAGCTCTCTGGATGAGTTCGGACTAGTCCAGTTATCTCCGGACTTGTCTGATTTTTCGTGTACATAACCCTAGCCGCCACCAAACCCTAATTCCTCTCATCCCCACTCTTTCTCACGCACTCTCTCGCTTGCGCTCGAGCTCCCAAGGCGATTCCTTGCTCCCTCCATCAAAAAGGTCCGCATTTTGGCGGAAATCAAGCTTGACCTCGTGCGGATTGAAGCTAGCGGACTTGTTTGGGCTCCAACTCCCTAATCTTCAAGCTTCAATCGATTTCTTCAATCATGTCGAGCACAAACGATGAGATCTCCGAGTTCGAGGCCGAGATGGACCACGAGGTGGCACCTCGGACCTCGACGGGTCTTGGAAAGAAGCGCCAAGAAAGACCCTCTGAGCCTGCTCCCTCCCCTCCTCAGGTTCGAAGGAAGGTGCTGGCAAAGAAGCCAGTTTCCAAGGCGGCCGCATCATCAAGTGGCCCTCGCCAAGCAAAGGGCAAGGGCAAAGGGATAGCAACGGGTCCAATTGGCCCTTTGAAGTTGCATGCTCCCAGGGAAGGGGTCCGGGACCCCACTGAAGAAAAATTCAATGGCAAGGGCAGTGACTCGGCGGCAAAATTCAGAAGCATCGACTGGTATGGCCGGCCGGAGCAAGATGCAGATGGAAGGTTCTGGTGCAACTTCCATGCTGACTTCTACAGATTGGTATACTTACCAATGAAGACACCGGTGGTGCGCAATCAGTGGATTGACTGGGCACACCTTGAGAGGAAGAAATGCTCCGCATTTGATGAAGTCATTGTGGCAGCTGAAAGACATGGCTTGAAGGACCTCTTTTCCTTCAAGTACAACTGGAATGATGAAGTGGTGGCTCAATTCTATGCCACCTGCCACTTTGCAAGCGATGAGGAAGAAAGAGTGACTTGGATGACTCATGGATCCAAGTACACTATCACATATGAGGAGTTTGCTAGGATGCTGCATCTTGACACTTCCAGCAATGATAATATGGTCATCCACAATGTTGGTGTCATCGACAAGGAGAGGATGAAGTTTCTCTATGAGCCCAACTCAAAGTTCATTCATCCCTCCACGAAGAACATGAAGCCATTCTTTGTGGTGCTAAACAGGGTCTTGAGGAAGACCATTGCCCCTAAGGATGGGGATGCAGGGAGTGTACAAGGATACCTCCGGACCTTGATGAAGATCATAAGCAAAGGGCGTAAGTTTGATGTGTTTGACTACATATGAAATGATATGGTCAACATCTTCAGCACCCCCAACAGGTCATGTGGCTATGCTCCCCGTCTCATGTTTATGATTGAGAAAGTCAGAGGGATTGAATTTGTGAAGGATGTGGAGCATACTCTTTTGAGGCCTCTGAAGCCTCAACCAGTGAATGTACAGGCTGCTCCCTCGCCAGCCTCCAGTCCCGAGGCACCGGCAAGATCAAGAGAAGGTGCTAGAGCTGTCCCTACTTCTAGGGAAGCCCCTTAGAGAGGATCAGCTAGTGGGATCCTCAAGTATCTGGCTGCCATATTCTCCTCCTGCAAGAAGGTCGAAGTGAGGGCCCATAAACTCAACCAGAAGATAAAGGAGGACATGAAGTACATAAAGGCCAACGTGAAGCAAATCTGCCAAAAATTGGACATCGACCCCATTGGATCTCCAGTGATTTCTGAGGAATCCAACTCGGGTCCTTGAACCCCTCCGAGCTTGCCTACTTTGGCATTGGGGGCTCGAGCGGCTCCGCCCCTCCTACTTCTCCTCCTCATCAAGATGAAGATGAAGATGACGAAGACGATGATGAGAGACTGACAGTGAAGAGTGAAGACCTTAGGATCCTCCTCTCCTTCTTTTTGGTGTCTTGATGCCAAAGGGGGAGAGATTGAGGGGGAGTCTTAGCTTTAGTTGTAGGGTGCGAGGAGAGAGCTTTCTTTATGCTTTTTAACTCTTTTGTGGCTTGTAATGTCTTGACAATGATCTTATGTTAACTATGGTCCTGTGATGCAATGCTAGATCAATTTGAGAAGTATTTGTTGAAATCTGTAATTTTGCTCCTGGAAGGACATATATGCTTGGTTTTGGTTGATTAATGTAAATTATGTCATTCTCAATGTTTCAATATACTTAGTCATGCATCCCACCATAAAGAATGCACATATGGATTAATTTTTCACTGCTTGATGTTTGTAGACTCATATGTGCATACTTTATGAAAATCTCAATTTTTATCATATTTTGTGGAATCTCAATTGGTTGTCATCAATCACCAAAAAGGGGGAGATTGAAAGTGCATCTAGGACTCCATTGTGGGTTTTGGATGATTTATGACAAGAAATTGGGATCCTAACCTCCTTGTTGAGATGAATGCAGGCCTATAATAGAAAATTGAGCAAAATACCAAAAAGAAGGGATGATGAGGAGCAAAGTGGAAATGAGCTCAAGGAAAAAGAGTAGTAGATTATTGTGTATGGAGTGTGTTAAGGAAACACACCCCAAGAGCTCAATCATAATTAAACACACACTTTGCACAAAGTTACTAGTCCGATCACAACTGGACTAGTCTAATAACATTTCTGCACAAGATCGGACAAGTCTGATATCTGTCGGACTAGTCCGATATCTTTCTGACTAGAATCGCACTAGTCCTCCCTAGTGCGGACTAGTCCTCAAAACACTACACAAGTCACACAAAATCGGACAAGTCCGTTATCAACTGTACTAGTCCTATATTATTTCTGATCCACTTCGGACAAGTCCGATATTCACACGGACTAGTCCGAAAAACCCACTAATCTAAATCGGACAAGTCCTCCAAGTGCGGACTTGTCATCCAACACACTTAGGGTTTCACATGTCCGGACAAGTTCGATGGACATCGGACTAGTCCAAAGATTTCCAGTAGCGAAATCGGACAAGTCCATTTTCAGCTGGACTAGTCCGATATTTCGGGATACTTAGGGTTTGCTACACACAGCACACCGGACTAGTCCGGTAACCACCACGGACTAGTCCGAACTTTCTGAACCCTAACGGTAACTTTTAGAAACCTCATATAAATAGAGGTGCACGGCCCAATTTCACACACTCTCGAACCCTAGCGCCGTCACACCTCCCAAGAGCCTCAAAAATGACATCTCTCCACGAAATTAAGTGCAACATCGATCAATCCCTTGAGGATTCACTCTAGATCATTGGAGAGACACTTGCAACACCACATTGAGCTCTTGGTTTGATTCTCTAACACACTCCTGCGTTTTAATTGTAACTTTTGAGTGTGTTTTCGGTGGCATTGTGTTTTGTAATCTAAGGGAGCTCTCAACGTGTGAGAACGCCCCTTGAATTCGGTTATTCACCCCTTTGTGATTAGTGGAAGAGGATTGTCCTTCGTGGCGATCCAACGAGGGTAGGGTTGGAGAAGACCCGGTCCTTTTGTGGACTCCTCAACGTGGACGTAGGTTTGCCTTCTTGGTAGCCGAACCACGGGATAAATCGTTGTGTCTTGTTTTAGTGTTAATCATTCTAATTAATCAACTCAATCTACGGTTTCATACACATTGTTCATCTTACGTTAAATTGTTGAACATAAGACTTAATTGTGATATAATCCAACATATAACTGTTAAACTGTTGTTTGATTCTATATTTCCGCTGTACACATAAAAGAATCAAACGAATCAATCAAGTTTAATCAACTTAGTCTGTGAACACCGGACTAGTCCGCACTTTACCGGACTAGTCCGATATTTCTGGTATTGAACTGGTTGTTGAGTGTTGCAGGATCCGACAATATTCAAAAAAGGCCTATTCACCCCCCCCCTCTAGGCCTACATTCACGTGACGATTGCCGCGCAGTGCGACAGTTGTCAGAGACGTTAGTGGTCCCACAGGCCGGACTAGTCCAGGCCGGACTAATCCGCCCATCTGCTGAAGTCAGCAGTATGGGCTGGGAACCTCTATAAATAGAGGACTCCTGGGTCCATTTGAACCAACCATTGAAAACTTTGAAACCCTAGCGCCGCCACAGCAAACCTTGAGCCTCCAAAAGCATCCATCTTGCCTACCTTCCCTCTCAACTAATTCTTGTGTGGATTAGGGTTTGGTGAGGTGAAGAAGAGGAAGAACACCGCTCTAGGCTCTCGGTTTGATCTCTTGAACTTGTTGAATCTTTGTGATTCGTGGCTTGAGTCAATATTTGTGATTTGTAATCATATTTGTGGTGGGAGCCTCAGATTGTGAGAAGTCCCAACGAATCTTGTATTCACCCTTGGTGATAGTGGAGAACCAAGTTAGGCCCTTGTGGTAAACTTGGTGAGGGAAGTGTTGTTGAACCCGGTCCTTCGTGGACTCCTCAACGGGGACGTAGATTCCTTCGTGGGATCGAACCTCGGGATAAACTCCTTGTGTCCCTTGTGTACTTTGCTTTCACTTATCGCACACTGCTTCTAGGGTTAGCTTTACCGTATTTGTTCATCACTCTTGTTTCATTGTAATCCTTAGTCTCATACTTGTTCCATAACTTGTTAAGGTTCACTAAGTCATTCCAACATACTTTGCACTACAAGAATCAAACTAAAACTTGTTAGAAACACTTTTTATGCTTTCCCTGCAGGAGGACCGGACTAGTCCGCCCCTGGACCGGACTAGTTTGCCCCCTGAGTACTGATCTCGTTTTATTAAGTCATTTCAGGTCGATAAGCCTATTCACCCCCCCCCCCCCTCTAGGCATCTTTCAATAGAACATATGAATAACTTGGACTAAAACTTAAAAAGAATTGCACAACTTCATTATAGACAACAAGGATAAAAAAATAATTCAAAAGACCGAGCCTTGTACAAAAATAAATGCACGTTGAGTCTGTTTTCACACAACAATGTCTTTCATTATAGGTCCAGATAATAGGAGAGACAAGGACACACTTAGGGTACATGACGATGCTAAGTGTGCTATACATCTTGTACTATCCCGGAGTAGGCAGCTACACTTTTAGTGTCGTGACTGTGTTAAGTGCTGCTTGAACTTCCCAAACCCTCCCGTAGGGGTCCGGATGTTTTCCCGAAGGACCTACCTGTCTCTGTATATTGACTCTATAACATACATTGTGTGTAATTACAGACTCACCTCCGTGATTCTAAGCATAAAACTTACGGAGGTGCTCGATGTTCCAAGGATTAGGAAGTGGAGTCCCATCCTTAGTTGCCAAGCGAACGCATCCGGGACGGGATACTTTGATCACACCGAAGGGACCATCCCAGCTGGGGGAAAGTTTGTTCATCCCTTCGTGAGTTAGTATTTTCCGCGGCACCAGATCTCCTTCTTCGAGCTGTCGATTGCGCACATGCCTTTGATGATAGCGCCGGAGTGCTTGGCGATAGCGTGCATTCCGGACAGCTGCTTGGCACCTTCCCTCATCGACGAGGTTAAGGGCATCACGCCAGAGCTGGTACTGCGCGGCTTCATCAAAGGTCTAGAAACGGAGCGACCCCATTGTGATCTCCGGAGGAAGGACTGCTTCAGCTCTGTACACCGGGAAGAAGGGTGTCTCTCGAGTTGGCCGGTTAGGTGTTGTCCTGTTAGCCCACAATGTAGGTGGAAGCTCTTCAATCTAGTTGGCTTCATGCTTTTGGAGTACTTCACTGATGAAGTACACTGGACGTTGGATGGTCCGGACCCTTTTGGAGGGGCCTGGAGCTTCCTCTCCATCGATCCAGACCCTCCCGGAGGGGTCCGACCCTTCTTGTTGAGCTTCTCGGACCCTCTCGGAGGGGCCTAGAACTTCTTCTTGTTCAACCTGAACCCTCCCTGAGGAGTCTGGATCTTCTTGAACAGCCGTGAAAACTCCCTCAGATGAGAGAGGTTGATCTTCTAGCATTCTGCCTTGAAGATCCGTGCGTGAGGGTTGGGACCCAAACTCGCCTTCAGGTAGCTCCGGACCCTCCCGGGGGGGTCTAGGATCCTGAACTGGATGTGGCTCTGGTCTTTCCGTGACAAGGACCATGCTTACAACTTCTATAGTTGCAGAAATGTAAAGCAGTAGAGGCTCACCACAGTTTGGAGCTACCAAGATTGGTAGGGTGGTGAGGAGCTGCTTCAGTTCTTGAAACGCCTTTCCTGCCTCTTCAAACCAATGGAATGGTCCGGAATTCCTCAATAGCTTGAAGAAGGGAAGTGCCCGCTCTGCCAGCCTTGAAATGAACCCGCTGAGTGTGGCTAGACATCCAGTTAGGTTCTGGACGTCCTTGATGCGGGCTGGAGGCCGCATATCTTCTATAGCTTTGATCTTCATCGGGTTTGCTTCAATTCCTCGGTGGGTTACGAAGAAACCAAGGAGCTTCCCAGATCTAACCCCGAAGTTGCACTTGTCTGGGTTCAGCTTGGTGCGCGTAATGCACGGCTTGTCGAAGACGGCTTGCAAGTTGTCAAGGAGTGACTCCTTATTCTTGACCTTCACAACGATGTCATCGACATACACCTCCACCAAGTCCCTAATGAGTTCTCTAAAAGTTTTGTACATAGCTTGCACAAAGGCTGAAGCAGCATTTTTGAGACCAAAGGGCATGGCAGTATAACAATACAATTCATCTACTATTATGAAGGTAGTATGCTCTTCATCTTACCTAGACAATTGGATTCGATGATATCCGGAGTATGCATCTAGGAAACACAATAGCTCGCCCCCGAAGGTGGAGTCCACTATCTGATATATCCTAGGTAGTAGAAATGGATCTTTTGGACATGCCTTATTTAGTGTGGTGTAGTCGATACACATCTGAAGCTTCCTGCCGGCCTTGGGTACAACAACTAGGTTTGCTAGCCATTTTGGATGAAAAACTTCCCGAATGAAACCAACTTCAAGCATCTTGTTGATCTCCTATCGGATGAAGTTTTGCCGCTCAATTGATTACTTTTGGGGCTTCTGATGTATTGGTCGTGTGTCGGGATGAATCTTTAGATTGTGCTCAATCACCTCCCTAGGGATCCCAGTCATTTGTGACGGTTGCCAGGCAAACACGTCAACATTATCCCAGAGGAAAGTGATGACCGCGAGTTCCTATTTGTCAAACCTCCTGATATACGGGTGGTCTGAGCAGCATCAGAACTGATTTGGACGACTTTGATAGGAACGTCTGTGTCGTTGCTTGGTTGCACACGTGGTGAAGAGGTTGAGCCTCGTTGACGAGTGCTCAGGGGTTGAGCAATGAGCTCTTTGCCGGAGGTTCCTTCTTGTGCTGTGGCAAGCGCATGGAGTTCATCTAGTGCGGTGACTCCTGCAGTGCGGTCTCCACGGACCCGGAGGACGCCTGAAGGTTTCGGCATCTTCCACACCAGATAGCCGTAGTGAGCTGCCATGAAACTGTACAAGGCAGGCCTGCCCAGGATTGCGTTGAAGGGAAGACTGATGATAGGAAAAGATGAGTCCCGATCTTCCGAAAGGTAATGGGTAAGTCGATTGATGGAGATCTCGACGTTGATGATCCAAGGCTCTCGAGTAGAACACGAACAGCCCCTGCAATCACTACACCACCGCTCCGTTGGTTATCAACCGTGCTTCACACGATTGACCTCGCCAAGAAGGCTAATCCCTGCAAGTGCAACCGAGAACACAAGCAAGAACGTAGAAGACACGATCTGAAATCGCGAAGTTGGGGTTTCACAAACTGTAGAACAGCGATATTATTAATCTATGCAAATCCCAATTGTCTATGGCGGCTACCATGGAGTATATATAGGTGGAAGGACGTCCAAGGGGGTGTTAGGGTCGTGAACTAACCCTAAGACACGAAAATAATGGACTTAGACTTGATACAAGGCCCAATGGCCCAATACGGTGGCGCAGCACCCTGACAGATTCTGTACTTGATTTTGTTTCGACGATTCCCGTCGACTCCGAAGGAATTTTGACGTGGGACCGGTGCCATTGGAAAGGTTATCCTCTCCCCTTTCCGTGCATATGTAGAACGTCCAAAACGGAGTCCGTATGCGTCCTGGGCGTCCGTTTTAGTGCGTACTGCTCCTGGACTCCGAGTTGGATACGATTTGGAGTTTGGTTCGGTTTCCATCTTCTTTGAACGAATTCTCTGGTCTTCCACGTCCCTAATACTCCCTCCAAGTACTCCTTGAACCTCTCCATGGATCCTAATCACAAATAAATCATTAAGTAGCAATTTATGTTCAAAAACATATAAGGAAATATATAAGAACGAGTTCACCTCTGAAATTAATTGTTGTGTATGAACTCTATTGATTGCATCTTGTATGTTCAATGGAGTGTTGTTTGTATCCATAGAAGTGATGTCCTCATCATCCTCCCCTTCTTGAATTGGAGTCGTCCTCGACTCAAGTTCGTCTCCTCTCATGTGTTGGTCCAAATGTGCAACGCCATCAAATCTTCTTGTATGCATGAATGGAGGAGGCCAAGGTGGTGGACGACATAGTGCGCCATCTTGATCTTGTCCATCAAATAAGAGTACACATTCACTTGAGCCAGGATCCCAAACAAATAAACATTGTGTCATATTTGTAGGTGCAATAATAATATGCATGATCTCATCATTCTCCCCTTCTTTATGACAAGCCGTCCTCGGCTTGCTCGTATGTCCAGAAAAAAGTCTTGCTTTGGGGGTAGAGTTTAGGCCCGAGTGAGCACTGTCCATATTGCACAACCGCAGTGAAAAATGTTTTTGTTGTCCCTGCTGCAAGGAAAAAATACTAGAAAAACTTGACAAGATATTATTAGCGTTAGTACATTCATTTACTTGACCATGTTGTTGCAGCACAAAAGCTTCCTCATTTGAACATATGTAAACTTTATGCACCATAAACATACCACTATGTTCATATTTGTCTATAGCATAAAAAATATTTCTACTTAACAAAGGCAATTGAGACTGAGAAAATATTATCTTCTCTACGATATCTAGATCACAAAGAGTGTCAAATTCAATATAGCCCAAAGTATTTAGAGAAGACAAAAATTTCAGCTCATCATTTTCAGCAGTAGCGGTGATCAAATTATGAATTTCAGCACAAGTAGGTGAATCCAAAACACAATCATCTTGTATATTAACTTGTTTTTGCATAGGTATAATAGAGTTATCAGCACACAACTCTTTTGTAGCGCAACGATCAGCAGGAAAATCAACATGTGACAATGGTGTATAAATAAACGATTCTAATAGTTGCTCCTCGAAAATAGCATGATTGGTGGAAAAATTCAGAACATCCAAAAACTTCTCACCTTCTGTATTTCTAGAATGTTTTGTCTTACCATTTTCAGCAGTGATTTCGAGTGCATTATGAGTTGATTGATCTGAATTTTCACAGGAGTTGTTGAACACCTCATTCGCTTTTGGATTTTCTACAATTATTGGTTCTTGTTCCTGCAAAAGGTTAGGCATAGGAGGAGGTACAACAAGAAAATTCTTCTCAAGCTCATGTATTTCATCTTTGCAATTGGATACACTAGTAAATGTTTCTCGCATAAGAATTTTCATATCTTTCCATGTTCGAGGTTTTTCTAAATCATTTAAATTGTTCCACCAAGTTAATGCACAACCTACTAATGCACTTGCAACATTTCTAATCTTTCTCCTCTCACACATATGCAATTTTCCAAAAATTTTATCCAACTCTATTTCCCAAGTAATATATTCATCATAACCAAAACCATCATAAGAAGGAAGAGATGGGAGAATATAATTACTTCTTATGGAAGGTGTTGTAAAGGTGGTCTGAATGTCATGTGAAACCTTGATTGATGTTTGATTTTTAGTGAGCAACTCTATCGCCGTCTTCATCATGTCCATCATCTCAGCATATAATGCATGATTCTTGCTTTTACCTGACATTGTTAGTAGCAAACAGAAGACAACCCAAAAAAATTTGTTATCCCTATCAACTACAAAGGATAATGGAAAAGTGGAAGTGGAATCACACACTCTCAAGCGTCTTATCATGCTCTTACAAGTGTTCTTACCGACACTGCAGGTGGCAAACGGTGGCCGGTATGAAGAAACCAATGAAGCGTGGGATGATTGCAAAGGTGTATCGATTCTTCTCAAGAGTAAGGTGTAGCTTGGATGGCACTTTATTTGTAGCAAGGATTAGCAACAATGAAATCAGATAGTAAAGTTGAGTAAGTGTCCAAAGTATTTGTCAAAGTTGCTGGTCTAAATGTGTTCCTAGTAGTTCAAGCTAGCAAGACATGAGACAAAACTAGATGACACAAAGAATGCAAGCACTTCTGTTTTTTTTTGTTGTTTCTTTTCCTCTTTTTTTGTGCGGCTTTTGTTTCTTGTTTTGCACTTGCCTTTTTCTTTTTTCTTCCTTTTTTTTTCAGAATGTGCTGCAAGGGAAGAACACAATGAAAATCAACCCAAGATATCACGTGTGTCTGTCGCAGATTTTCTGCTCAATCTTCCAAGGACAAATAGGCACACTTATAGGCTCTAAATTGGAAAACTTAGAACAGAAAGACTGTAGATATATCTCTCCTCTTTAATTTCAATATATGGAAGACCTATTTTAGAAAATAACAATAGGAGATACTGACCCCGAAATACAGACTGTTCAAATTTTTTAGGTCAATAACAGATTCGGATCTAATGCAATTTAGACATCGATAACTATATTTTCTGGGAGAATGATGAATATTAAAGTTATAGAGCACTTCTTAAGCTTTCCAGAAAGTGCAAGAACACCAAAATCCGAGTTCGTATGAGCAAGATATGATGAAAATACCGAACTGGACAGAGGTGAATCTAATCTGGACGTGATGACGTGATTCAAAAGGATGAATCAACACAATGCAAAACTCAAACTAAGACCAAAAACACTTTCTAAACCAGCAATATGACTCAACAACGGACACAAACTCAACAAAACCAAACTGAAAACGAAAGTTGTAAAGGCTCAAACGTGGTTTGGACAAAGTAATGAACAGATCTACTAAACTGCAAGTTTTTTTTTTGTGACTTTTTTGTGGACTCTAGGTATGAAAAACAAAACTAATGTAATGGATAGATGAATTACCTAACGGGCAACCTGGAAATCTGATACCAATTGATAGGAAAAGATGAGTCCCGATCTTCCGAAAGGTAATGGGTAAGTCGATTGATGGAGATCTCGACGTTGATGATCCAAGGCTCTCGAGTAGAACACGAACAGCCTCTGCAATCACTACACCACCGCTCCGTTGGTTATCAACCATGCTTCACACGATTGACCTCGCTAAGAAGGCTAATCCCTGCAAGTACAACCGAGAACACAAGCAAGAACGTAGAAGACACGATCTGAAATCGCGAAGTTGGGGTTTCACAAACTGTAGAACAGCGATATTATTAATCTATGCAAATCCCAATTGTCTATGGCGGCTACCATGGAGTATATATAGGTGGGAGGACGTCCAAGGGGGTGTTAGGGTCGTGACCTAACCCTAAGACACGAAAATAATGGACTTAGACTTGATACAAGGCCCAATGGCCCAATACGGTGGCGCAGCACCCTGACAGATTCTGTACTTGATTTTGTTTCGACGATTCCCGTCTACTCCGAAGGAATTTTGACATGGGACCGGTGCCATTGGAAAGGTTATCCTTTCCCCTTTCCGTGCATATGTAGAACGTCCAAAACGGAGTCCGTATGCGTCCTGGGCGTCCGTTTTAGTGCGTACTGCTCCTGGACTCCGAGTTGGATACGATTTGGAGTTTGGTTCGGTTTCCATCTTCTTTGAACGAATTCTCTGGTCTTCCACGTCCCTAATACTCCCTCCAAGTACTCCTTGAACCTCTCCATGGATCCTAATCACAAATAAATCATTAAGTAGCAATTTATGTTCAAAAACATATAAAGAAATATATAAGAACGAGTTCACCTCTGAAATTAATTGTTGTGTATGAACTCTATTGATTGCATCTTGTATGTTCAATGGAGTGTTGTTTGTATCCATAGAAGTGATGTCCTCATCATCCTCCCCTTCTTGAATTGGAGTCGTCCTCGACTCAAGTTCGTCTCCTCTCATGTGTTGGTCCAAATGTGCAACGCCATCAAATCTTCTTGTATGCATGAATGGAGGAGGCCAAGGTGGTGGACGACATAGTGCGCCATCTTGATCTTGTCCATCAAATAAGAGTGCACATTCACTTGAGCCAGGATCCCAAAAAAATAAACATTGTGTCATATTTGTAGGTGCAATAATAATATGCATGATCTCATCAACTGATGTGAGCGACATCGAAGACCAGCTTCTTAGTCCTGTATTTCTCCCTTGTCCCGAAGGTCACCAGGAGAGTGATGGACCCGAGGGGGCTGATTGCTCCCGAACCTACCCTGGAGAAAGGTCTTGAGGGGTGAAGGTTCGAGAGTTGCAGCTAGATCTTCATGAACGCTTCAAAACTCAAGAGATTGAGCATTGCACCTCCATCTACCATAACGTGGTAGAGGTGAACGTTGTTGATGGTCAGAGATACCATCAGCGTGATTTGTCCAGCTCCGACCATGTTTTTGGGGCAATCTGTTGCATCAAAAGTGATGGGCATATCCATCCACTTTCGATGTGGTTCCGCCCTGGCAGCAGGAGCTACGGCAGCCATTTCCCATCGCATTGTCTTGAGGACGCGGTGAGAGGTGATGTCCTAGGACCCTCCATAGATGGTGTTGAGGGTCTTCCGACGCTCATTGTTAGAGACGTCAGAGTCATCATCGACTGTGTTGTACACAGCCTTTAGGACCTTCTTGGGGTCCTGGAATCCTAGCTCCCTCTCAGCTGGAGCTTCATCAACTTTTTGCTTTCCTTTCAGCTGACGGAGAGGAGCTTCTTCTCGGCGCTTGTTGTAGCGCTCAACAAGATTTTGGACCTCTCAGCAATCCTCCAGACAGTGCTTGTTTGTCTTGTGGATTGGACACCACATCTTGGAACTACCGCCGTCTTCTGACGAAGGTCGACGTCGTTTTTCGGGGCGCTGTCCCCGGCCACCTATAGCTGCAGCAGCCGCAACAATAGTTGCACCGGCTAACGACTTCTTCTTACCGTTGGACTTCTTCTTATTTTTGCCACTACCGGAGGTAGTGGCTTCAGCTTTGGGGGACTTTTTGTTAGCCTACTGAGTTGGCTTTGAGTGCATTTCCCGGCCCTCTGCGGCCTGAACACACTTGTCAGCCAGGCTGAACAACTCCATGACGCTGGTGACTTCTTTTGTCGCCAGCTTCTCCAACATTTTCTTGTCTCAGACGCCCTGTTTGAATGCGATAATAACAGAAGCGTTCGAGATAGAGGGGATGATATTGCGTACCTGAGAAAACCGCTGGATAAACGATCGCAGTGATTCCCCCGTTGTTTGCTTCACGGCAAACAGGTCTAGTTTAGTGCCTGGTCGGATGTAAGAGCTCTCGAAGTTGGCAGTGAACTATTGACATAGCTCCACCCAACTTTTGATGGATTTGGGCGGAAGACTGATGAACCAGGACCTAGCAGTCCCAGTTAGAGTTACAGGGAAGTAGTTGGCCATCACGACCTCGTTGCCTCCTGCTGCAAGTATAGAAGTGGAGTAGATCTGAAGGAATTCGGTGGGGTTGACAGTCCTGTCGAATTTCTCTGGCAAATGAGGTCGGAACTTCTGTGGCCAGCGGACCATGCGTAGGTCCATGGCCAAGGAAGAACAACCTCCTCCTACTCCCACTGGAGCAGGGTTGCCCCGAGCCTCTTGCCTCTCGCGAGTACACTCAATAAGGACGCGGTCGTCCTGCTGTCGGTAGCGGCGATCGAGCTTTGACCGCAGGTCATGCATTGAAAGCCTCGACACAGTATGGGTGCGTCGCGCCCCGGAAGGCAGCAACGTCAGCTATTGAGATACAGCATACCTCCGGTGTTGCGATACGTGAGGATCAAGTCTTCTAGACAAGGTCCTACGTTGAGTTGGTGCCTGCCTCGAAGGGGGAGGACCTTGGTTGCTGATGGCATCAGTTGCGGCTGCTAATAGATGATGCACATCAGCACGCCACTACTCCATTGCACCCTAAGGTGCTCCGGGCGCTGGTGGGTGCTCCAGCAGGGTACGCGCAGCAATCAGCGTGTTCTCAAGGTTGTTGTTCGCCGATGCTGTGACCAAAACGAGTACCCCATCCTGCTATCCAGCATTGTTTGTCAGAGCAGATGGTGGTGGTGGTGGTGGTGGTGCTACACTCTCTGGAATAACGGCAACTGTTGGTTGTTGGATGTTGGGGGGATTCCCTCTAGCAGGCTGCGCAGCGTTGTTGCCTTTAGATGATCCTGCAGCAGAGGTCACCATCTTGTGATCTCAGGCGCCCCTACCTGGTGCGTCAAATGTTGAAGCGTACGAACGACACTTCCCCCGATACTACTAAATTGTTGCCCGTGGAGGTTCTTGTATCGGTTTGGGCGCGCGAAGATCTTAGACAAGATGATGACAAAGATGATTTACGTGGTTCGGGCCGCCTAAGGGTAATACCCTACTCCACAGAGTGTGTGTTGTTGTATGGGAGATTTGCTGGTGCTTGCGTGCATATGAGCTTGGTCGTTTTGTACCGTGCGGCACATCCCTTTTATAGACCAAGGGATGGCTGTTACATAGGTTGTCTAGCCCGACATGTGGCCCTGGCGGTTATTCTTGCCTAATACACAATTAAGTGTGTTTAAGCACCCTAATAACGTGATAATGCACCTTAATGGTGGCGTTATAAGTATTAAGGATCTTCTGATCGTGTGCAATTAATAGTGCATTAATGGCATACAATCAGGCCTTGTAATTATAGCAATAAGAGTCCATTAAATGCTTATGCTGTTGAAGATCCGTTTGTATCTTTGTTGGTGGCATAGGTCCGGAGGCTTGACACGTGGCGGCTCCGGAGCTTTCTCTTGCGGGGAGGTAGGTCCGAAGCTGCTATACACGTGGAGGCACCGGAGCTTCCTTCTACTGGGGGTTAGGTACAGGGTCACACTGTACACGTGTCAAGTACGGAGCTCCCCTATGTAGGGAGTTTGGCTCCGGTCTTATATTACACGTGGTAGTGCCGGAGCTACCCATATGAAGGAGGTGGGTCCAGCGCCATGGACACGTGGTGCCTACGGAGGTCTTTGGCTCTCACAGGTGGAACTCCCTTGTTCTTCTCGTGGTATCATGAGGTACCCGGTATGTAGGATACCGACAGTAATGTGGTTATAAAATCCACTCATCTGGGTTTTACAAAAAATTAGGAGGGCAACCTATAAATCATAAGGAAGCCAAATTAAAGATTTTTCCAACATAACTCCATTAAAAAAATGAGGATAATTTTCAATCTTGCAGCTACGTCATGTGAAAATAAAATTCATCTCATGACATAATGTCTGTTAGGATTCCATATAATATTTGGACCAGAATAATTGTGTTGTCCATGTGCTTTTATTAAATAAAACAATTGATAAACAAAGAAAAATCATAATTAAAATACTTTTAAGGCCAATGCAATTCTGACTTCACCAAAATAATGTTTGGATAGGGTAGAACCACTCCGCAAATTTTCCAAATTTTGGATAACTTTGGAATTTATTTTTGTATTTACAAAAGCTTGCATTCTTGAGAAATCAAGGAAAAAAAGATCCCTGTTGACCCACTGTAAAAGCCCACATTTGAAAACATGAATGCAAAATTGTGAACTTAAAATTTTTTAAGTGAAGTAGGACATCAGAGGCACATGAACAATTCTAGTGCATAATACAATAGGACTTCCAAAAACTTCACAATAGATGAGAGTTTGTGAGTGTACGCTTACACCTAAACTGAAAATTAGTGAAAAGGAGTATTTCAAATGCAATTCAATGAACAAAGACAAGTACAATGCAAGAGCAACCTTTTTTGGATTCAAATCAAACATTCAGATGAAAAATCATAAAAATAAATAATGTTCAATTCAGCTTAGATCAATTTTTATATCAAAAGAAGAAAAGAAAATATAATAAAATGTTAATGGGAAAATGGAATTTAATCAAACCCTAGAGTGAAGGTTTAAGTTCAAATCTCAAGTTCTTACTAAACATGGTTAGACCTCAAATCTGGGATTTCCAGTAGATTCTCCATAATTAAAATAGAGCCTTTGCCTGGTTTCATAATTTTTGAACTCCATGTGCTATTAATTCAATCAAGCAATTGAAAATGATTCAAATTCAAATTCAATTCTAACTGAAACTTTGCCAAATGTCGAAATTGAGGTCATAATTGGTTTTTAAATATTTGAATTAGTCCACCTGCAAATAATTAGTATTTTTGGAGCACGTTTAAAAATCAATTTGAATACAACATAAAAGGAATAATTCAAGTTTGAATTCAAAAATTAAACTCAGCCATTCTAATGCAAACATTTGGAATCATCAAAAGTTTCTCACATTCATTTTAGCCTTTCTACAGCTGCTCATCTTTGTTCGAATTTAAATTGCTATTTGAATTTGAGTAGAACAATGAGGATAAGCGGGAGGGAGGTTGTGGACCCCACAGGTCAGCCAGAGGAGAACCTCTGTTTTCTTTCTTTACCCTTGAGGGCGCCACCGAGCCATGCCGCATGTGCCACGGAGCTGCTTCAAAGCCAACCGACTCCAGCTCGTTTCCTTGCACCCTAAACCATCCTCACTTTCCTCCTTATCCCCTCTTGGCCATCAAAGTCGAGCTCTGCCCTGTGTTGGTTCTTCCTCACACGGTGGTTTGTTCTACCGTGTTTTTCTTCATTCTCTGGCGAAACCCAAAGCTATGCCATGAAGTTCAATTCATTTCGTTGTGTGTTTTGGTCTCCAAGCTTCTTGCGAAGCTCCTGACTTGCTTCTAGGACTGACCGAGGTTCCACAGAGTGGAACCTCGCGTTTCTGTGGCCGCCGTGTGGACGTCGCTTGCTGATCATGCGTTGCCCGCAACTGCTCCATTGGCGCCCGAGGTGCCCCGAAGCTCTGCTGCTCAACTGACCTTGCCCACACGTGCGCAGCGTGGCCATTCCCCTCTCCAAGCTGCCAGGACACAGTCTTCCTCCTCGGTGTGCTGCACCAAGCTGAGTTCATCTTCGTCCACTCTGTTTTCGCGAGCCACCACGGTTCTTCGTCGACAGGCCGTTCTAAAGCCCTCTCAGTCCACCCCGATGCGCTGCAAGGTTCAACACATGCCCTTATTCATTCCCTTATCTCTGCTCTTTGGGTTGCAGTCCGTGGCGACCGGATTACTCAAGTCCTAGCCGACGGGAGAGTTCTTCGAAATTCATCGTGTGTACTCCACTTCGCCCCATTCCGATTATACTTTGCCTTCTAGAATCGCTGGCCAATCACCCAGTGCAAGGTAATTAGATATCTGCAGTTTAACCGAGCTGGACGAGCATTCTCCCCCAATTCCGGCTGAAACCATAGGTCACCGTCGGTTCCTCCCTTTGAACGCCTTTTCCTTTGATTGAAGTCCAGATTCGTGCTCCTCATGTCACCACAATTCTTTTGGTGCAAATCCAATGTCAAATTAACCACTCCCATGCGAGATTGATGTCGCCACCGTGCCATTTGCCACCGCCATCGTGGGGAGCTAAGCTCCGGCCAGTCCTGGCCTATTCCGAGGGCACCACTGGATTCCACATGCCGAAATAAGCCCTAGAGGCGAATCTTGGCCTTGCAGGAGCCCGGTCAACCGACGCTGGCAAAGCGCCGCCGCACTCCGGCAGCAAGGCGCCGCCCGTGCGCCCAAGCCTGAGGTTGAAGACAACCTACATGAGGGGCCCGCCTGTCAGCCAATGTATTCCATACCCAGATCTGGTGTGGCATTTTTGATCGACTGTGGCCACCCCTTTTAACTCTGTTGCTACATGCGGCTTGAAGCCTATTGGCTGTTTTAAATTCCCGGGCCCAGTTAATTATTCAAATATTCCGGGTTCAAAAATAGTTCGAGTTTTAGCTCCAACTTAGAAAATACATATCTCCATTGATAATTAGCCAAAAATACTAAATAAATTTGGTTAGACTCCTTATGATCTGTACCTTCCAGTGGAGCATTTTAATCAGTATGAAAGTCCATATTTGTTCCTCAATAATTCCATAAAGCAAACATCCTTAGGATTTAATTCCAAATTATCTTTTCATTAGAAAAATCCCAAAATTGGCATTTTTCTTTTACATAATTCATTTGAACTCCATTAAAAATTTCAGACTCATTTGAATTGATTTGATATGTAACATTGAGTTCCAAAGCTGTATGAACATGAAAATTGCAAAACATCCAGAAACTTATTCAGAAAATTGTCCCAACTTTAAAAATCAATATCTCTCTTGAGAATGCTTATAAAATTGTGAAACCAATTTTTTTAGACTCCTATTCATACCCTCTAAACAGAAAACCAACTTTTGCCTATGACAAAACTCCAGAACAGTCATGAAAATTCAGACAAACCTAAAGCTTTATGGAATTTTGTAGACTACATTCTGCCTTTACTTGAGCTGAAACTTTGTTGACACCTTTCGTATGACCCATGTGGACCACTAAAAAATAACAGATTCATAATGTTTTGTATTCATACGATTGTGTCATTAGTACCATTTCCCTACATGAATGCTCATTTTGAGATCATTTGGACATTTTCCTAAGTCCACCTTGTTTCATTTATTCCTTTCAACCAGAATTGGTTTTCCAGCAGAGACTTTCCTGTAGTTATACAGCATGTGATCTTCCTCTTGACATTCATATATGTTCCTCTTTGCCAAACCATTTTCTTTTCATGAATGTCATATTGAAGCTCAGGATTCTAGTGCTACCATCTCAACTTTGATAAACTCCACCTCTCCACCAGAATTTAGATCAATAGAGAACCCCCCTAAGTCCTGAGCAACATGTCATGTTCCATCTCTATATTTATATAGTTTCATATGTGTTAACTATATTCTCATAATGTGCATTTCATATCGATAGTTATCGAGACGAAGGACTTCAAGGAGGGATTTCTTTTCGACAGATCAGCAGCTGCTCTTATTGGCTTCAAACTGACTTTATTGACTGTTGCATAAGCTGCAACCTAAGGCAAGCCCCGGTTTGCATATAACAGCTTTTATAAACTTTTATTTGGTATACACTATATGTATGAGGTATGTATTGTGCATTAGGTCAGGTTTTGATGATACTCCACATACATGACCAAATAATCATTGGAGTGGCTGGGTAGAACATTACTCCATCGTATTATATTGATATGCTAATGTTTAGTGGAGTCGGTAGAAGTCGAGTGGTTAAAATCCACTCGCGTGACAAAGATTTGGGCTCACATGGATATAGTTCAAGAACGGTTTATGAATATGAATATGAAACCGGGCAGGAGAATAGGAAGCAGCAGAATGTGGTCTTGGGTGTGTAGTCCTGCCTGTGTCAATTGAAGACCGATCTGTATGCGACCCCGCTGAGCAAGTTTGAACTGTACCGGTTGCATACTGCTATATGGGTACCAGGAAGCCGATGTAACTCGGGCACCCTCACGTCGAAACTTATACCGTGGTCCCCTGGGGGAAAGAGGACAGGATGTGGAAATCTGCTGGCGGGCGATTCCAATGTGTCCGTGCAGTGGACCTTCTGTGAGGATCATAGAACTGGTTCGGCGTTGGGATGGCGGGTGAAAGGTGGACACTTATGACGTGATGTGAAAGCACTGACGTGTCTTCCGTGCGGGCGTACGTGTCGTGCACACTGGGTGTCTACTAATTGCAATCACCGTCCCTCGCGGTTATTTGAGTACTGCATATTTACTGTGTCGTGACGTAGTAATAAAGAGTAGCTGGATAAAAATGAATCTGTTGCAATGAATATATTATTATTTTGTAACTTGTATGGCTTAGGAGTAGCACAACTAAATTTATCATTTCCAAACAGTCAATTTGTGTGCAGCCTATGCAACTTTATGCATGTAACATCGTAGACGAAGGTTTCTTGTTTGATTGTGGAATTTATGATGTGTCATGCCTATGGATATCTGCTACTTAATATCTGAAAATAAGGATTTACTATTAGACGAGTTGTGGAGACTGGGGTCCCGCCATTCCAGAATCACATTGGGTGGTGCCGTGCGATACGGCACCCAATAGCACACATGAAAAGCAACACAAAATAACCAACAGAAATCTTTATTTCACAATATAATTTTTTACAACATAAAGTACAACGCAGCGGAATATACATACTCACTCTCAACCTAACTATGCACAAGAGAAGTCATCCATGCCTGCGAACGCTTCTCACTAGCAATACGAAACAGAGATGCAGCGACAAGGTTTCCGTGAAAGATACATCTCGACAAGCTCGAGGTCTCCCGAACAACCACAACATAAGCATAAGCTATAATACCTGCAAAAACCACAATATAGTAACCGTGAGCACAAGGCTCAGCAAGACTTAACCATCTCACCTAAGGCATGAAACTCTACATGCTGGAAACTCTAAAGACATGAAAGCTGAATTTGCAAAAATGAACTCGACGAAAGTAAATCCTTAGTGATCAGTTTTAAAGTAGCATACACAATCCATGGGCTTAATATCATTGTGGATTCAACAATCAAACAAGAAATGTTTCATCCACGATGATACTCGCTCAAGGTTCCATACGCTTCGTTCAAGTTAAAGGTTAGGAAATGGTAAATTTAATGGTGCTATCCCTAACAGCCAAGGTTAAAACACAAGATATTATTCATATCAGCATATTCATAATCTTTTCACTACTCTTTATTACTACGTCAAGACTCAGTGATCCAGTATGCTCAATCCATAACCGCGAGCGACGGTGATTCGAATCAAAACACCAGGAATGCACGACACGTACGCCCATACTCGGAGTTGCGACGATACACTCCACTGATGTCGCACACAACCACCTTTCCCCAGATTCAACCACATCAAAACAGTTCGATCGACCCGAAAAGTGAGCTCCCCTCAAGGTGCACCTTTGCTGTTAGATGTTTATGAGTGAGTTGACTCCCATTGTACTAACAGCCGACATCTTAAGCCGATTAAAAAAGTTCCAACGTAGAATCCTCAAGGTACATTGGTTCTTTGGGTCCCATATAGCCAGTATGCCTTCCGGTACAGTTCAAACTTGTTCAACAGGGCCAAGCACGAGACGGGCCTTGACCGACACAAACGGGGCTACCAATCCACCTCCCAACACCTGCCTCGCCATTACCGATCCAGACACGATGTGGGCAAATCAACCTACACAAATCCCCGTCCACGTCTCATATTAAAGAGTTAATGTTATGGTAATATCTCGCGAGTAGGTTTCCCTCACTCGACTTCTCTTGCAAGTAGAATTCAACTACTTCACTTGTGGTCAATAAAATATGACCAGTCTCGCAAGTAGTATTCAACATACTCGGCTTCTACCGATCTTCTAATTAAACATTAAGCATAGCAATATAATCCGAGAGAGCCTTATACTACCCATGCACTCAAAGTATTATTTGGTCATGCATATGGAGTATTCAATCAACATAGACCTAATGCACCTATCAAGTCTATTCAATGAAGTGTATAAAGAAAAACTTTAAAAAAATGCACTTACATGCAAACCGGGGTTTGCCTTAGGTTGCGACTAGAGAAATGTCAATAGTTAGAGGCTTGATCATCTGGATGCAGATTCTCATCGCTTCCCTCCATTTCTTGTCCTCGCTGCTGCTTGAGCAAATCTTGTTCGCAACAAGATCATTGCTTGGTTCATCTCCTCCATATGTGATCCTTGCCGATCATCATCATCATACGAGCTATCGATATGTTATGCACAATAGAAGATTGCAATTTAGTAATTGACAAATGCACTTGTTTATAACTCAAGGTGTCACCCAGATAAGAATGGAAAATCTGCTGCTGAGGTACAGCAACAGGCAAGAAAACAAAATGGACATAGGGAAATTTGAATATGAAAGGAAATATGCAATGTTTTGGGCTTGGTGAGATCAACCTCTAATTAGGACGTGAAACATTTTTTTGTTTGCGACAATGGAACACATCTTGTACTCAGAGCCTTCCTGATGTCATTCATTCCGAGATACAGCTCCAGCAGGTACCTTTATTACTGCTTTGTCTTTTATGGCCTCTCTGATCTCAGCAGCATTATCCCAGCGACCATCCTCAGGAAAGGCCTTCGTCAACAGCAATCCAGACACTATCAGAGAACGGCAATCTCTAGATAATCCATGACGAATGGTCAGCTGATACAGAGTGTGGTGCAGAAAATAATGTTGTGTTAAGCTTCTTGAGTCTTTCAAGCTTCTGGGGCCTCTTTCTCATCTGTGGACTAGCATGTGTCCTTGCTCTTGTGATTTTCTTCCTTCACATATTATGCCAGTACAGCAGATACAATAACCAGGTTGAGGTTCAGTTTCACGAATGTCAGATTATAGATCAACCAGCAAGGTTAACTAGCATCAAGTCGTTGATCTCTTTTTTTTATATATAAGAAAGAAGAGGAGGTGAAGAATGCTCTCGATGACATCTACATCGTTGCATGGTTAATGGTACCAGTAGAATGTGTCATACTGGCATCCTGCAGTGAAGTGGCAGTTTTCCTAACCCAGAGGCTTGGTTGGTGATGAAAGCATTTTCTTGCGTGCGGTCTATTCCGACTTCTGATTACACATACATGGCGGTGGAAGCAGCTTCCGAGTATGAACAGTTTCCTAGCAGTAATTTCCAAGAGAAATAGCATTCAGCTGCAGCTTCAATTTCTGCCAAGTTGGCCTTCTTTGTTTCGATGTAACTTCATCTATAACTGAACATAGGCGGATAAATAATGGGAATAAAGCTCAAACAATTCACTGACCTCTCTTCCATACCCATGTTGAGCGCAACCTGACAGAAGGGAATTCCAAGAAACCAAGTCAGGTGCTGCCATTGAGGCGAAAATTACTTTAGCTTCTACAATTTCACCACCTCTTGCATACATGGAAATCAAGCCATTCCGGACATTGACGTCACTTACATATCCAATCTTCAGAATAAGAGCATGCAGTTGAATTCCCTCCAACAATGTGGACGAGCTCCCTATTGCCTTCAACATGCTAGCAAAGTTGAACCCATCTGTGCAAATGTCTGGCTTTCTCATTTCTAAAAAAAATGCTGGAACACCTCATCACCTCTTCCTAAACAGGAGAGACCAGATATGACAGAATTGTATGACACCTGATCCTGGCACGAAGCAGCAGTCCGCACATTTCTGAAATGTTCCAAACTTTCACACTTGGAGTACATGGTGAGAGGAGTTGCCAGGACATATGGATTGTCCTCCAGCCACTTCTTCAACACTGCACAGTGAACTTGCCTCGCATGATTTATTGTTGGGACTCTGAAATGAACCGAGAAGGCTACTGTATGTCATCATGTGTGTGGTGCTACTCCTGACTGCTCCATCTCTCTTAACAACAGCATGGCGTCATGGGATCTTCCAATAACAGCAAACCCAACAATTAGTGCCGTGAAAGTGTCAACGTTCATCTCTTCCATCTCCTCGAGAACCTTGTGTGCTGCGAACAAGTGATGGCAGCGCACATGTTCCCCAAGGCAGTCCCCACGACAATGTCATCAAAAACAACGCATTAAAGGCCGACACAGTGGAGCATTGCCAAGATGCCCGCAACAGAAACAACCAGGGCACGAGACACGCAGCATGCACCGGAACGTCCCCACGGCGAATCCGGGCCTTTGGTACCGTGCATGTCCGTAATTGAGTGTGCTTCAGGTGACCGCGCTGCGGGAGGGCATTTCGAACAGCCATAGCGCTTACTGATAGCAGTGGAACTGGCAGTAAAGGCCGAGGAGGGCGGTGCTTACAAAGACGTTGGCTGCATACCCGAGCATGGTTACCTCAGCGTGGCAATGGGCCGCGGCGGACAGGCTCAGCTGCCCGGCGGCTGGGAACTGGAAGGATGCCTGCAGGGATCGCGCGTGTCGCAGCAAGCCGGCGACGAGGCGTGACGCCAGGCCGCGCCGTAGCAGAGTTCAGAACGTTTCATGAAAAACAGAGCTGTGAGCTATGAAGGCCGGCAGCAGTTGGCAAGGCGGCTGCTGCTTCCGTAAGAGCAGATGTCGATGGGGACAATAGAAGAACAGAGAGCTGCAGAAAAGAACACGGGACAGCAGCTCAGGGAGCTGTTCTCCTCTCTAGACTGGAGCAGGAGGTGGCACTCCTTGATGTGCATGGCGCGCATGTGCGGCAGCCAAGGCAACGGCAACAGAGGCGAAGCAGGTGTCCTGGGCGTTGATGTGTGCAGGAGAGAAGCTACGGTGTGAAGGGAAGGAAAACTCAGGCATGGCTTGCTTCGAACGGAAGTTAGTGAGCTGGGCTCAGCTATGGATGAGAGCAACGCTTGGTGCCACATGCAGTGCCGCACGGTGGGAAGCTGAGGATGAGCGGAGAAACAGAGCACGCTCCTCTGTTGGTGCTGTGAATGACAAGTGGGTCCCACATCTTGCCCCCCTCCTTATCCTCTTTTCTCACTGCAAATATCTCCATCTAATCTACTTAAAATATGAAAAGGTTGGAACTGGGCACTAATTTTATTTCAACGAAATTAATGGTGCACTGAAATTCAGATTTTGACAAGTTGAATTTGGAAATTCAATTTTTAATTCAAACTTAGTCTTTTTGGCAATTGCTTCATTATTTCTCCTCATTGTCTCCACAATTTACATGAATACTAAACTGATTATAATAAATCCACTGATGGTATTTTATTATCCATTTTACTGATTTGAACTTTAAAATTTAATTAGTTTGAAATTTTAAGTTTCCTTCATTTGACCTAAATTGAATATAACTTATCAATTCAAAAAGTTTTTGAACCTCCTAGGATTTGATTTAATTCATTCTCATGTTTGCAATATTTTCCATTTGTTTTTCTTCCTCCTTTTAATTCTCTTAGCTAAAGTGAAGATAATGATTTTGGGGCTTTTACACAGAGTCAGTTATGCAATTCAACTTTCTATATTAGAAGTTCCTGCATGTAGAGTTTCATATTTAGGTGAGACGCTTAGGTCTTGATCAGCCTTCGTGCTTTTGTGGTTGCTCGTGAGACCTCGGACTTTCCGAGGTGTATGGCTCATGAGAGACTTCGCCGCTGCTTTATCTTCTTTGTGATGCTAGTGATAAGCGTCCGCGGGCATGGACGTCTTCTCTTGTGGTTAGCTAGGTTGAGAGTTTGAGTATATTCTTTCTGCTGCTTATGTACTCCTTTTGTACACTATATACACTTGACTATATTATGAAATGAAATCTTTAATGTATTTTACTATTCTTTTCTTGTGTGTTGTTAGGTGTCGCATCGCACGGCACCACCCAATGCGATTCCTGAAAATCGAGACCCCGGTCCCCACAGCCTAGTATCAGATCTACATTGGGAATAGCACGCTCGAAAATAGTCTATTTTAAAAAACTTCTAAGTAGCCGAGTGAGAATTAGTTACTATGCTCACATAAGGTCTATTATTAGCATAGTTACTAAGGTGGCAATGCTAACTTATGTGTTATTATATTTTGTAACGACGCTCCGATATCAGATAAGAGGTAAGATACGCCACTGCAAGCAGATCAATTGCGGTAAGCTCACCATGCAAGAGGTAGCATGTGATTGTCCTCGTGGCTTGGCACAAGAGTTAATATGAGTCTCTGAACCTTTTCATGGTTCTGAGAACATATGAAAATGATGCTCCCCGGCATCAATGTGGGCTCTTGAAAAAAAAAACGAAGTATGCAACTCTTGAACGTTAATGTTCAAAGGGCTATATGCAGCGCTGATCCCTAGCGCAAGAGATAAATGAAGTGGCCATCTATCGTGCGGTTGAAAAGCACGTAGTGTGTTTTTTTTTAAAACACTCGAAAGCGCCTCCTACAGGTGCAGCATTAGGCAAAGACGTGGGACCCCGTCGGGTGGTAGAAAACCCGGTCATGTACTTCAAGATGTGGCTTAGCTCGGGGCGTCCTGTATGGAATGACATGGGACGAATGTTCTTACTTTCATATATATTATTGTGACTACCTAAAATGATCGCCCGTGCGGGCCGTGTCGTACAACACCATAATGAGTGTTCTGTAAATTGAGTGTCTTATGTAGGTACACTAACCGCGTGATCATATTGCGCTTATAAAAAATTTGCAAGTGACCGTTCTTAGTGCCACTTTTAAGATGTATGTCAGAATACTAGTTTAGGATTTTCTTTGGTGGGGAACGTAGTACCGGCATTGCATTCGAGTTTCATCGGACACGTCGATGATGATATCCGTGATGGAGATGACTCATAAAACAAGTAAAATGAACCAATATGATGTAAGAATACGTGTATTAGCTATCGATCTCTGATTTTGAACTAAGTTTCAAAATTGGAGTAGGTTTAAACTCAAGAGTTTCAAAAACTAGAGTGTCCTGTTTTTTGCTAGAAATTTGACCTGATTTGAAAAGCCATAACTCCAAGTAGAATTTACCAATGAGGGTTTACTATACATGGATGGAAATACCTGAGAGTACCCTAAAACGTTTCTTTTCAAACCTAGAGCAGAATCTACTTAGAACATAGTAAATGTTTCAAATTTCGAAACACTGTCAATCTGGACAGAAACTGGAAAAAAGTTTCTGGACTATTCACTAATTCGACCATAACTCTATGTAGAAAATTCAAATCGGTTCATATGATACATTCCTGAAAACTTTACGAGATATGTAACAATGTGGTAATTTAAATTTCTGTCAGGTTCTGAATATATCTATATGTAAAATTGTGCTCAAATCAACAACATAAAAAGGAGGTGCTGTCAAAATTTTCCCAACATCATTATTTTGGCCAACTTTATAAATCCCTATCTCTCAAACTAGAAATGTTACGAAGGCATGTAAATACTTTTTGGAAAGCTTCGGAAGTCCTCTACAATCCATCTATTCACTCCAAGACCAGAAGTCCAATTTAGGTTAGTCAAAAGTCCAGAACAATAGAATCTGCCAAAAAATACCAATTCTGTACATAGCTTCTGTACATTTCTATAGTTTGCTCATAACTTCTAAACTAAAAATCACTAAGAGGCTTATGAAACAGTTTTGAAAATATTACAAGTCAGGATATAACTTTGTAGTTTGAAGCTTGGTGGAATTTGGAGCATAAGTGTATGAAACAATTTGATCAAAGTGGGTACCTACAAATAGGATGCTACTGAAAGTCTCCAGAAAGTGTGTCAAATTTGTGAATGAAAGTGCATCTAGGTTCCCCGTGGGTTTTGGATGATTGATGACGACAATTAAGTCGCTAATGAGCTCAAGTGATCTTAGCACAGGTATGGACTCAATTGGAGACGCAAACCCTCAAAAAGGAAAAGGAAGGAAACGGAGTCAACTCGAAGCGTAGAAACTAGGGTTTCTAGCGTGTTTGAGTTAGACTAGCTGTAGTAATAGGAGGGTGTGTGTGTCAAGTGCATTGAGATCAAGTTTGGGAGCTCAAAGTGGTTTAGAGGTCAAACCTATGAAAGAAATGAGTGGTTGAGTGGTCTGGCCGTAGGGCCGGACTAGTCCGTGCAGGAGGCCGGACTAGTCCGTTCCTGGCCGGCCAAGTCCGTTTCTGGCCGGACCAGAAGGGTCTGACTGAGATCGGACTAGTCCGTTTGTGACCGGACTAGTCCGGCTAGCTGTGAGTGGGTTTTGGGATGAAGTCCCAAAACCACGGACCTGTCCGTTTTGGACCGGACCAAGAGGTCCTGAGTGAGAACGGACTAGTCCGCCCGTGGGGCCGGACTAGTCCGGGTTGGCTAAGAAAAGGTGCTTCTATGGCTAAGTCTGGGAGGACCGGACTAGTCCGCCCTAGGGGCCGGACTAGTCCGTGGTCCTCAGACTAGTCCGTTTTCACCCGGAGCAGAAGGCTCTGTGTGTGATCGGACTAGTCCGGTGTTGACCGGACTAGTCCGTTCTGGAAGTGACCGTTTGAATTTGAAGTTTGGCGGGTAGCATGACGATCGTGTGTCAGCTGTCGGGACCTGACAAAGGAGTCAGTGGTCCCCTAGGCCGGACTAGTCCGGGCCAGTGGCCGGACTAGTCCGTCCTTTTGCTGAAGTCAGCAAATTGGGGTTGGGACCTCTATAAAAAGGGGACCCCCGGCCTCATTTCAAACAACCTTGGAAAAACTCAAACCCTAGCGCCGCCACAGCCAACTTGGAGCACTCCTAAGCCTCTTTCTTGCCTACTTTCCCTCTAAAACTAATTCTTGAGTGGATTAGGGTTTAGTGAGGTGGAGAAGAGGAAGAACATCGCGCTTGTGCTCCCGGTTTGATCTCTTGCACTCGTTGAGTCTTTGTGGGCTGTGTGTTGAGTTTGTTTTACTGTGTTGATCATCTTTGTGGTGTGGGAGCCTCAGTTTGTGAGAAGCCCCAACGAACTTTGTAATCACCGTTGTGATTAGTGGAGAACCAAGTTAGGCCCGTGCGGTAAACTTGGTGAGGGAAGGGTTGTTGGACCCGGTCCTTTTGTGGACTCCTCAACGAGGACGTAGATTCCTTGTGTGGGATCGAACCTCGGGATAAAATCCTTGTGTCCTTGTGTTCTTCGCATTCATTCTATTGATAACTTTGTTCTAGGGTTGGTAGTCTCGTTTCATATTCCGCATTGCTACAAACTTGTGGAAACTTGACTTGCTCTTGTTTAGGTTGTTGCTCAACTTGACTTAAACATACACTCACTTGTAGCATTGAGAAAATCCCCTAAAACTTGATAGAAACATCTTTTTAGGGTTATTCACGCAGGCTGACCGGACTAGTCCGCCCCCTGACCGGACTAGTCCGCCCCCTGTAATTTAATCTCGTTTTATTGAGTCATTTGCAGGTCAATTAGCCTATTCACCCCCCCCTCTAGGCAACTTTCAATTGGTATCAGAGCGGGACTCTCCATTAAGAGTCTAACAACTCGGAGAGATGGCCGGAGTGGTGAATGATGATGCATCGAGCAGCAACTACGAGGCGACCCGTGAGGAGACGTTGGCTTATCAAGATAAGCCAACGGACGATGAGGAGACTCGCCAACTCAAGGCGAAGCTCCGGGAGAAGTTGAACATTTCCAAGATTGATCCATCAAACCAATCAAGCGGTGGTGGTGGAGTCAACTACAACCGGCAAGGGTTCAACTATGAACGCCTTGCCGCCAACAACCACTACCTGTCCATCCCATTGGGGAAACCTCCCCAATTCGATGGAACGGACTACGGTATGTGGAAACATAACATGAAGATCCACCTCGTGTCACTCAACCCAGCGTTGTGGCAAATTGTCATGACCGGGGTGGAGATTCCAAAGGATGAGGACAACATAACTCAAGAACAAGCCATCCTCATCCACCGCAACGCTCAAGCTGCGGGTGTGATCATCTCATCTCTCTCTAGAGATGAGTTCAACCGTGTCGATGGCCTTGAAGTGGCCAAAGACATATGGAACACCCTCAATACGGCGCATGAGGGAAACCGAGTGGTCAAGGAGGCCAAGATCGAGCTCATCGAAGGAGAGCTTGGGAGATTTGCCATCTTGGATGGTGAATCCCCCCAAGACATGTACAACCGGCTAAAGGTGCTGATCAACAAGAGCCGATCTTATGGCTGCACCAAGTGGACCGACCACGAGGTGGTGAAGAGGATGATCCGGGCATTCATGCCTAGGAACGTCTCTTTATGCTCCATGATTCGGGAAAGCCCGGGGTTCACTCAAATGACCCCGGAGGAGGTCCTTGGGAGGATCATTAACCATGAAATCATGGAGAAGGAGGCGCTCTTCTACAACGACCTCCAAAAGTTCACCGCCTCCAAGATGAAGAACGTTGCACTCAAGGCAACACCCTCTTCAAAGGAGCAAGAAGAAAGTGATGAGGAGAGCCTCAACACCGATGAGGAGGAGGCCTTCTTCATCAACAAATTCAAGAGAATGATGAGGAGGAAGAAAGGGGGGCACAACCATGAAGGCAAGGGAAAGGAAAGAGCAAGACCCAAATCAAGAAGGTCTTGCTACAACTGTGGCGAGTATGGGCACTTCATCGCTGATTGCCCACACGAAGAAACGAAGAAGAAGAAGGAAGGGAAGCCTCAAGAAAGGAGATTCTTCAAGAAGAAGAGGTCCTCCGGACAAGCCCATTTGGGGAAGGAGTGGGACTCTAACGATGAGTCCTCCTCCGAAGAAGAAGAGGAGAAGATGGCCACCATAGCCATCGGGAGGAACTCCAAGGGAGGCGAGCTCTTCCCCAACCTCAACAACGACCACAAGCCTACTTGTCTTATGGCAAGGGAAGGAAAGAGAAAGGTAACATCTCATCCTTCCTCCCCAACTTCCTCACATGATGATTTTGATAGTGCTAGTGAAAATGAGCATATGTTTAAGGACATAAGCAAAAGCACCTTGCGTAGGATGAAGTTGCTTATGGATGAGATCTTTGAGAAGGAAGATCTCATCAATAGACAGGAGGACATGCTCATCCTTGAGAAGGAGAGATGTCAAGAGCTTGATGAGCTCCTTGAGCTCGAAAGAGAGAAGAGCAAGGCATTGGAACACGAACTTGCACTTTGCAAGAAAACGTGTTCAAGTCTTGAGGAGAAGTCGATTGAGCTCAAGGATGAACTTGGGAGCTTGTCAAAAGCTAACAAGATTCTTGAGACCCAAATTGAGTCACTCAAGAACAATGTAACCTCTTCCCTCAAGAGCTCAACCTCCTCAAAGGCCTCATCCAAGGCAACATCACCTTGCAAGTGCTCCAACTTGATCCTTAAACTTAAGGATGAACTCAACCTAGCACAAGGCAAACAAGCACCTAAGGGTGCCATCTTTGACAAGGAAAAGGTGGCATATGCACGAAGTGCATTCACCAACACAAGACCACCCCATGTCAAGGATGGTCTTGGCTATACTAGAGGTGCAAGGCGTAACACCAAAACCTCCAAGTATGGCAAAGACATGATTGTCTTTGTTAAGGGGAGTTCATCCCAAACTAAAAATGAAAAGAACTCACCCTCTAGCAAAAACTTACCTAAATCTGAACCGCATCATTTATTTCATGATTTTGATGCATCTTATGTGTTGAAGAAGAACAAACACGGCAAGGTGTTTGCTAGATATGTTGGGCCACTCCGCAAGAGCCCCAAGCCTTGCGTGTGGGTGCCCAAATGCCTAACTACTAACGTGAAAGGACCCAACTCAGCTTGGGTACCTAAAAGGAAGGCATAAACTTGTTTTGTAGGCATACTCCTCCGGTGGATCGAAATGGGTGCTGGATAGCGGATGCACCAACCACATGACCGGAGAGAGAAACATGTTCATAGAGTATGAGGAGAATAAGGACCCAAGTGAAGGAATCTTCTTTGGGGACAATAGCCAAGGGAAAATCCTTGGCTCCGGTAAAATTTCTATCTCCTCATTACATACTTTATCAAATGTGTTGCATGTTGATTCTCTTGACTATAATCTCCTATCCATATCACAACTATGTGATAGAGGATATAAATGTGTGTTTACTAGTGAGGGAGTGAATGTCATTAGAGAAGGTGATGACTCGATAGCCTTTAAGGGAGTGCTCAAGGGAAAGCTCTATCTTGTGGACTTCACCGCGGATAAAGCTCAACTTGACACATTCTTAATGGCAAAAGCCAACATGGGATGGCTTTGGCATAGAAGGCTAGCCCATGTTGGAATGAGGAACCTTCAAAAGCTCCTTAAGGGTGAGCATGTTCGTGGCCTAAAGGATGTAGTATTTGAAAAGGATAGGCCATGTAGTGCTTGCCAAGCGGGAAAGCAAGTAGGAGCTCAACACCCCTCTAAGAATGTCATGACAACAACTAGACCTTTGGAGTTGCTCCATATGGATCTTTTTGGCCCCATTGCTTACATTAGCATTGGTGGTAGCAAGTATGGTCTAGTCATCGTTGATGACTTCTCTAGATATACTTGGGTGTTCTTCTTGCATGATAAAAGTGAAACTCCCGGTGTCCTCAAGAAATTCCTAAGGAGAGCTCAAAATGAGTTCACCTTAAGGATAAAGGCTATAAGGAGTGACAATGGCACCGAATTCAAAAACATGCAAGTAGAAGAGTTCCTAGATGAGGAGGGCATCAAGCATGAGTTTTCCGCTCCCTATTCTCCACAACAAAATGGCATAGCCGAAAGAAAGAATAGGACGCTCATTGAGATGTCAAGGACGATGCTAGATGAGTACAAAACATCGGACCGGTTTTGGCCGGAAGCGGTTAACACCGCTTGCCATGCCGTAAATCGATTGTACCTTCATCGCCTCCTCAAGAAGACTCCTTATGAGCTTCTCATTGGTAAGAAACCCAATGTTTCTTACTTTTGAGTCTTTGGTAGCAAGTGCTATATCCTCAACAAGAAGCCTAGGACTTCGAAGTTCGCTTCAAAGTCCGATGAGGGTTTCTTGCTTGGATATGACTCAAACACTCATGCGTACCGTGTGTTCAACAAATCCTCCGGAATTGTTGAAGTAGCACGTGACGTGGTGTTTGACGAAACCAATGGCTCTCTAGTGGAGCAAGTTGATCAACATGCCCTTGATCAAGAGGAACCTCCACTAGAAGCTCTAAGGAAAATGGCACTTGGAGATGTTCGCCCTCAAGAACCATCTCAAAGCCCAAGTGACCATCATCATTATGAAGTAGGTCAAATCCCCATTGGACAAGTTGAAGATCCACTAGAAGCTCCCCAAAGTGATAATGGAGGCTTGGATCAAGGGGGAGGCTTGGATCAAGGGGGAGACCAAAGTGAAGAAGATGAACCAAGTAACTCAAGAGGTCAACCCCCGCATCCTCGTGTTCATCAAAGTGTTCAACGGGACCATCCCGTTGACAACATTCTAGGAGATATCACAAAAGGAGTAACTACACGCTCTTGTGTTGCAAACTTTTGTGAGCATTTCTCTTTTGTCTCATCCTTGGAACCACATAAGGTTGAAGATGCCTTAAGGGATCCGGATTGGGTAGTTGCCATGCAAGAGGAGCTCAACAACTTTGAAAGGAACAAGGTTTGGGAGCTTGTCAAGCGCCCCCAAGCTAATGTTGTTGGAACCAAGTGGGTGTTTCGCAACAAACAAGATGAACATGGCGTGGTAACTAGGAACAAGGCACGACTTGTGGCAAAAGGATACTCACAAGTTGAGGGATTGGACTTTGATGAGACATTTGCCCCCGTAGCTAGGCTTGAATCCATTCGGATACTACTAGCCTTTGCTACTCATCATGACTTCAAACTCTACCAAATGGATGTTAAGAGTGCATTCCTTAATGGACCAATCAAGGAAGAAGTTTATGTAGAGCAACCTCCAGGGTTTGAAGATCAAGACTATCCTAACCATGTTTACAAATTACGAAAGGCTCTTTATGGTCTCAAGCAAGCTCCTAGAGCTTGGTATGAGTGCCTAAGAGACTTTCTAGTTGAAAATGGTTTTAGGATAGGAAAAGCGGACTATACCCTTTTCACAAAACACTTCAATGAGGATCTTTTTGTGTGCCAAATATATGTGGATGACATCATATTTGGTTCCACAAATAAGGTGTTTTGTGATGAGTTCTCCAAGATAATGACGGAGATATTTGAAATGTCCATGATGGGTGAATTGAAGTTCTTTCTAGGATTTCAAGTGAAACAACTCAAAGAAGGGACGTTCATAAGTCAAACTAAGTATACTCAAGACATTCTAAGAAAGTTTGACATGGACAAAGCAAAACCCATCAAAACCCCTATGGGGACAAATGGACACCTAGACCTAAATGAGGACGGTCCAAGTGTGGATCAAAAGCTATATAGGTCTATGATCGGATCACTCCTCTATCTTTGTGCATCTAGGCCCGATATCATGCTAAGTGTGTGTATGTGTGCACGCTTTCAAGCAGCACCCAAGGCTTGTCATTTGACCGCCGTTAAAAGGATCTTGAGATACCTTGTACACACACCCACCCTAGGACTTTGGTACCCCAAAGGATCCAAGTTTAACCTCATTGGATATTCCGATGCGGACTATGCGGGGTGCAAAGTTGATAGGAAGAGCACATCGGGTACGTGCCAATTCTTAGGTCGATCTCTTGTGTCTTGGTCCTCCAAGAAGCAAAACTCTATTGCTCTATCCACCGCCGAAGCGGAATATGTTGCGGCCGGAAGTTGTTGTGCACAACTTCTTTGGATGCGACAAACTCTTAGGGACTATGGGATTAACTTGCGTAAAATTCCACTCTTGTGTGACAATGAGAGTGCAATCAAGATAGCCCATAATCCGGTGGAACACTCTAGGACCAAACATATAGACATTCGACACCATTTCCTGCGAGATCACTCAATGAAGGGAGACATTGAGATTTCGCATGTGAGGACGGAACATCAACTTGCGGACATTTTCACAAAGCCTCTTGACGAGAAGCGTTTCTGTGAGCTAAGAAGTGAGCTCAATGTGTTGGATTCTCGAAACGTGGCTTAAAGAACCATTCCTCATATTTTTGAGCCACATTTCGAAAAACTCCTCTCTATGTCGATTTCTCCTCAAATTTGTTTGAGAAATCTTTTTTCTTCATGAAAATGTCCATAAGTTGTTCTTTATTGACTCATAATCATGTTTGTCATGTTTTCCTTGCTATACTCGTACAAAAGGACTTAACTCTATGGGCAAAACCCAAATATATTCTTTTTCAGCCCAGCTGAACCGGACTAGTCCGCCCCTACGGTCGGACAAGTCCGGGTCAGACTAGTCCGCGGCCAGTCCGCACACCGGACTAGTCCGGCCTTCCACCGGACAAGTCCGGACCCGGACTAGTCTGGGTCTGGTCCGCAGACCGGACTAGTCCGGCCCCTCAACCGGACTAGTCCGGCCCTTGGGGACTTAAACCCCCAGGCGGCCCAAACCCCCTCTCTCTCTCTCTCATTTGCCTTTCAAACTTCCACACGCGCACAACCGCCCCCAAATCGGCGATTTTGCGCTCCAACCACCAAAACTCAACTCCAATCCGCGCATCGAAGACTTTGGGAGTTAGGGATCACTTCCCCGCGCTCCACCTTCGAGATCCACGCCGATTTAGACGAATCAAGCGGATTTTTGAAGGTATTTCACCGTTCCTCAAAAACTAGCCCCATTCTTGATTCCTCAAGTTTTTGATAGGAACACCTTCATTAATGTTGTTCCATACATCCCTGTGATCATAGCCTAGGAGTATTGCGCATTGATTCACAAATTTTTCGATGAATTGATTAGGGTTAGGGTTCTTCCTGTGTAACCCGGACTAGTCCGGCCACCAGGCGGACAAGTCCGGCCTGCGGACTAGTCCGCCCCTGGGGCGGACAAGTCCGGTCTGCACAGGGCAAACCCTACCTCTAGTTGGTTCTCGAGATCTTTTCGGCAATACTTCTTCTCCCTAGGCTCATATCTTCCTTCCTCCATTTTTTTTCAGAATGTCGAACTCCGAGCGCTCTCCTCCGCGTGTCCACCTCGAGGGGCGTACCAAGGCCCAAATTGCCGAGGCTCGGACTAAGGCTGCGCTAATTGAGGCGCAGAAGGCCAAGGAGGAAAGAAAGCTCAAGGCACTCGAAGCATCCAAGGTGGCTGCGAGCATTTATAATGAGGATGAAGCCATTGCTCGTGCCACCGCGGAATCCCTCCATGAGCTGAGGAAGAAGAAAAGAGAGGATAGGGAGGCCCACAACTCTAGGGCTGCTGAGGCCAGCGCTCCTAAGCGAAAGAAGCTCGTCACTGTTGGCGAGAAAGCAAAAGGCAAGGAGCCAGCCCAAGAAGAGGCTGCCCCTAGGGTCGAGCGCGACCCAAAGAAGGGCAAAGCCCCGGCTCCAGTCGAGCCGAGAAAGAAGAAGCCCTCCATCAAGGTGCCAGCCAAGAAGGCACCCGGAGGGGTTGTGATCAAGGAGAAGGGGAAGGCCACCTCTATTGGCCCCCTCGAAGTCCACACACCGGAAAGGAATCCCAACCGGCAGAAGGAACTGTCGGCCAATGTATTTCATGGCAAGGGGTCTGAAAAGGCCAGGAGGCTGAGGGAAGAAAAGGTCTACAAGTATGAGAGGAGCACGGCCGATCCCAGATTTTGGTGTGACTTCCACTGTGATTATTACAGGCTAGTCTACCAACAAATGAAGAGGCCAGTGATAGAGGCTCAGTGGGTGGACTGGGACTACATGGCAAAGAAAGAGCACTCGGCCTTTGATGCCGTGATTGAGGCTGCCGAGCGCCATGATCTCAAGAAAATCATGGGCTTCAAATATGATTGGAATGTGGAAGTCATTCTCCAATTCTACTCCACAATCTATTTTTCAACCTCTGGTGACAGGAAAATTATCTGGATGACTCATGGTGAGCAATACTCTGTCACCTATGCTGAGTTTGCAAGGATCCTTGGTCTTGAGGCTCACATGGACCACGAGATCATTATCTCGAACCTCAAGGCTGTGGATCGTGAGGAGCTGGCTTACATGTATCCAAGCCACCTCCCGTTTGATGCCGGACTCGCTCGAAACATCAAGCCATTCTACAGCATCATGAACAAAATACTCAGACGGACGATAGCACCGAAGGATGGCGATGCTGGGGTGATTCAAGGGAATCTAAGGCACCTACTACTTCTGATCGATGGGGAAGAGAAGTTCAATCTCGTCGATTACATCTTCGACGACATCTTCAACATCTCGCATACTCCCAACAGGGCGTGCGGGTATGCCCCCTACATCATGTGCCTCATTGAGAAGGTATCGGGCGTGTCCTTTGTCAAGGATGTATCGCACCGACCTCTGCGCCCCCAGAAGCCGCCAAATGTGCCGGTGCCTCCTCGTCGCAAGAATGCAGATCCTCCGTCTCGCCCAGTGGCACCTCCTTCTCCGCCTCCGCCTCAGTCCATGAGTGCGTTCTTCAAGTGCTTCAAGGCCATCTTCACCTCGTGCCGGAAGCAAGAGATTCGCGCTCAGAGGGCACACAAGCGCCAAGAGAAGTACCTTAAGGCGGTGTGCGACAAGCTGGAGGTACCGATGTCCTCTCCGGAGGTGAGTGATGGGGAGATCACTCCATTCCCCACCTTCACCGCCGATGAGCTCGCCCAGCTCCAAGAGGATGGAAGCTCCTCTCGGGCTGCTCCCTCGGCAAGGAACTCCGACGACGACGACGACGATGTCAATGATAAGGACGACGTCGAAGATTCCGAGGCCACGGAGAGTGGAAGTGGCGAAGATGAGGACTAGCTCTTAGGTCTTAGCTTCCTCCCTTCTTTTCCTTTTTGGTGCCTTGATGCCAAAGGGGGAGAGTTAAGGGGGAGTTAATCTTTTGTGGGTGTGTGTTGTGGTGTTGGACTTATCTTGTATCATATTTATGCTTTTACATTTGTGCAAGACTCGTTAATGCTGCTTACTATCAATATATTGCTCTTATTGTCAATCCTATGAACATATTGATACTATTCATGTCTTGTCACAAACTGTTGAGCACATCACGTAGGCACCCCACCATAACGTGTGTGGGTATGAAAGAACTTCTCCATCCCTTTTACTTGTTGCATACATTGAGGGGGAGTCATTCATACGCACACATGTTATGAAAACCAAACTTTATACTCTTATTTGTGAAGGACTTAATGTGTTGTCATCAATCACCAAAAAGGGGGAGATTGAAAGTGCATCTAGGTTCCCCGTGGGTTTTGGATGATTGATGACGACAATTAAGTCGCTAATGAGATCAAGTGATCTTAGCACAGGTATGGACTCAATTGGAGACGCAAACCCTCAAAAAGGAAAAGGAAGGAAACGGAGTCAACTCGAAGCGTAGAAACTAGGGTTTCTAGCGTGTTTGAGTTAGACTAGCTGTAGTAATAGGAGGGTGTGTGTGTCAAGTGCATTGAGATCAAGTTTGGGAGCTCAAAGTGGTTTAGAGGTCAAACCTATGAAAGAAATGAGTGGTTGAGTGGTCTGGCCGTAGGGCCGGACTAGTCCGTGCAGGAGGCCGGACTAGTCCGTTCCTGGCCGGCCAAGTCCGTTTCTGGCCGGACCAGAAGGGTCTGACTGAGATCGGACTAGTCCGTTTGTGACCGGACTAGTCCGGCTAGCTGTGAGTGGGTTTTGGGATGAAGTCCCAAAACCACGGACCTGTCCGTTTTGGACCGGACCAAGAGGTCCTGAGTGAGAACGGACTAGTCCGCCCGTGGGGCCGGACTAGTCCGGGTTGGCTAAGAAAAGGTGCTTCTATGGCTAAGTCTGGGAGGACCGGACTAGTCCGCCCTAGGGGCCGGACTAGTCCGTGGTCCTCAGACTAGTCCGTTTTCATCCGGAGCAGAAGGCTCTGTGTGTGATCGGACTAGTCCGGTGTTGACCGGACTAGTCCGTTCTGGAAGTGACCGTTTGAATTTGAAGTTTGGCGGGTAGCGTGACGATCGTGTGTCAGCTGTCGGGACCTGACAAAGGAGTCAGTGGTCCCCTAGGCCGGACTAGTCCGGGCCAGTGGCCGGACTAGTCCGTCCTTTTGCTGAAGTCAGCAAATTGGGGTTGGGACCTCTATAAAAAGGGGACCCCCGGCCTCATTTCAAACAACCTTGGAAAAACTCAAACCCTAGCGCCGCCACAGCCAACTTGGAGCACTCCTAAGCCTCTTTCTTGCCTACTTTCCCTCTAAAACTAATTCTTGAGTGGATTAGGGTTTAGTGAGGTGGAGAAGAGGAAGAACATCGCGCTTGTGCTCCCGGTTTGATCTCTTGCACTCGTTGAGTCTTTGTGGGCTGTGTGTTGAGTTTGTTTTACTGTGTTGATCATCTTTGTGGTGTGGGAGCCTCAGTTTGTGAGAAGCCCCAACGAACTTTGTAATCACCGTTGTGATTAGTGGAGAACCAAGTTAGGCCCGTGCGGTAAACTTGGTGAGGGAAGGGTTGTTGGACCCGGTCCTTTTGTGGACTCCTCAACGAGGACGTAGATTCCTTGTGTGGGATCGAACCTCGGGATAAAATCCTTGTCTCCTTGTGTTCTTCGCATTCATTCTATTGATTACTTTGTTCTAGGGTTGGTAGTCTCGTTTCATATTCCGCATTGCTACAAACTTGTGGAAACTTGACTTGCTCTTGTTTAGGTTGTTGCTCAACTTGACTTAAACATACACTCACTTGTAGCATTGAGAAAATCCCCTAAAACTTGATAGAAACATCTTTTTAGGGTTATTCACGCAGGCTGACCGGACTAGTCCGCCCCCTGACCGGACTAGTCCGCCCCCTGTAATTTAATCTCGTTTTATTGAGTCATTTGCAGGTCAATTAGCCTATTCACCCCCCCTCTAGGCAACTTTCAGTGAAGCCGTATCTCCTCAACCACAACTGATATGATGGCAACCCAATAATTTATGGAAATGTTTTGAAGTCAACTACAACTTTATTATTCACCTCTAGAGCTGATTCTGCTGTTAGATAGCTCAAAAACTCGGTTAATTGCAAACTGGTCAATCTAGATATTGAGGGAGTCAGTAGAACCAGTTTCAAAATTTACCCTTCATTCAAGTCTGTGTCGCACCTGGTTTTAAGAAGGCGACCAGATGCTTTCCACATGTATGCCAGGATTAGTTGAATTCATACATGTGTAGACGAAAGTGAAATACCATCATATTGAACCATGTTCGAGTACATATATTATTACATAAGTGACCATCCATGTATAAAAGAAAATTACAAAGCAACAAAAAATAGTAGATAAACGGGGCTCTAAAGCACAGGCGTCGCCCGCTGGTTTCGCACAGCCAAGAATGTCTCATCTGGATCAGCGCAAAAATCTTCATTCTTCACTTCTTCACCATTGTAGACCGAGGAAAGATAGGCAACAAGCAAGTTTGAGTACCAATGGTACTCAACAAGTGGGGAAGTTTATGACATGATGGTCACATTCAAGGAAGGCAAACAAGGTAAAGCACTATAGCAATTATAATCTATCCTTACTGTTGTTAAGAACCTATCTCTAGGTGAATTTCACCCATAATGCCAAAATGATCAATAATTCCCAAACCAGTCCACCAATCTTTTAACCATGTGCTAATCATGAATTCAGTTTCAAGCCGCTCGTGTTCGTGAACATGGCTGTTTAGATAGTTTGACAAAACTCTACAGAGTGTGTAGTTCGTGATATCATCCCCTGTTGCCAAGTGTACTAAATAAACCTCCCCGTCGCTCGTAGCCCGTCGGTCACATTACGCACTTCAGTAGGAGTGTGGCCAGGAGATCACTATGAGGTCTTTCCGATGGTTCTCCCGACTTGCATTTGTAATCTGAGGTGTCACCGCTCCGGCAGCTAGAGTCTATTTTCCCTCCGCCAGGAGAAGCCCCCTCTTGAGCCATGCGGATCCCAAGGCAGTACTCTGAACCAATTCCCTGCTCGTTCGATTACCAACGCTACAACGGGAGAGACCAAATTACTAAACCAAGCTGTCCCATATACAACCATGTGGCGATACTATATGGCTTAGCAACTTCCTCTATAAATCGGTCCTTAGAAACCGATATGTGTCAAACCCCAAACCGAAGTCTCGTGCACGCATGCACCATTCCATTCAACACCTCCTATCAGATTCCTACAAACTACTTTCATTATTTTCAATAGCTCATAAATAGTAGATCAAATATAACATGTATACAAATTATTCATATTCATTAAGCATGGCTAAGCGTGAACTAATTAATAAAAATCCACCCAATCCCTGGTGACAAGGAATACTGTGGAAAATCTAGAGAGATCAATCATGGGATTCAACTTTAAATTTAGCATGCATCTAACTAAAACTTAGTAAAAGGGTGCAAGATGGTCAATGACACTTGCCTCCGTGGAAGTGTTGATTACCGACGTTGAAATTTTGCTCTTGCAAGATAAAAGTCGGACCGGAACCTGACTCTAACCACAAAATTGTATGCGCGATAAGATAATAACATAAAATAAGAAGCATTCACAAAAAGTCATTCATCACAATAAAAACCTACGTGTACTATGTTACGAGTATGAATTAATAAATTATTTATTAGTGAAAATAAAATAAAATTTGATATTATAAGTAAAATATGCATATTATATTTTTATGTCATTTATATATTTAGTTTTTTGAAACATAATATTATTTTTAGTGTACTGTATTCAAGAATATGCTTATATGTTAGTTTCTTATATAAAAATATGCATTAAATAAATTTATATCATTTTCACATTTATTTCTATGTCTAAAATAAATTTATATTCAAATAACACTTGCAAACTATATTATATATAAATTTCACAATTAATTTAGCCATTTGGAATTTATTATAATTATTTTAGAATTAAAATAATTATTCAGGTAAATATTAGTGTTAAATAATTATTAATAATTTTCTAGGATTTACTATTATTTATTTAGAATTTTCTAGAATTAATTTATTAGTTAGACATTATCTGGGAATTTACAATATTAAAATAAATATTATAGATTAATTTAAATTTTGTTTCTGTAAAATATATAAGCTCATATAATTTCATACAAGTTTAGTGTCTTTTCTGCAAAACAGAAGCTAAATAAAAAATTTATATTAAATTCAGGGGCTTAATCAAATTTACTCAGTTAAGAATTTATTCCGTAGATAAAAGGATAGGTTAGGGTTATTTCTGTAAAATTTTGGATCTAGTTGTAATTAGCACGGGTTTAAATGTAAAAAGGCGAGGGTTTCATTGTGGGTTGATTTCTAGTCGTCGAATTTTGGATGCTTGGCCTAAACTTTATTATGCGAAGGGCTATGATGCGTTTTAATCACAACCGTTGGTTTAGATCCGAAGGCATGGGGTGAGCCACGTCACTCAAGGGTAGCGCCGGCGGCAACACGCGGCCACCCACGGCAGCCCGCAGCAGCGAGTTCTCCGGAGACGGCCAAACCGCGCAAAAAGTCACTAAACCTTGGTGTTTTCTACTGGTTTCACATGTGGAGGAAACTTCTAGCTTACCTAGGGGATTTTCGGAGTCCGAAATGGAGCGAAGGAGTGTCACGAACGGTGAAGGACGGCAGAGATCGACGACGATTGGTGAATCCGATGTCACGACAGCGTTCTCAACGAAAGATGTTGCCCGGCGTCCACCTAGGGACACAGAGCACAACATGAACGCGTTAGAATGGAGGAAAGGAGGCTGAATCGACGGGAACGGCGGCACCACTTAGCCGAGCAATGGCGGCTAGGGTTCTGCGTCGGGGAAGAAGAGAAGAAGGGCTCGCACTGAGGGAGTTATATGGGAGTGGAGTGGAAACGGAGGAGGTCATGATAGTGGCTATTAATCGATGGAAGAAAGTGGAGAAACAGCTGCATTGATGAGGGCAGACGAGGGCAGCACAACGAGCGTCTGTTTGAGGGCGCTGGTTCGATGGAGAAGAAGGACCCAACATGTGGGGCCCACATGTCGGTCAGAGGGAGAGAGAAGGGTTGCTGTGGGCTGGGCCGTGAGAGAAGGAAGTAGAATGAGGGGGGCGGAATGGGGTGGCCGAGAATTGGCCCAAAATAAGATTTATTCTTTTTTTCTTTTACTCATTCTCTCTTCTTTTGTTTATTTTAATATTTCTAATTTTAGTTACAAATAAATTTATCTAGCACATTTTTAAATCAAAATTTTCACACATGATCAAAGCACATGATGCACTTGCCTTAAGTCCATTTTTATTCCTTTTATTTATTTTATTATTTTTATTTCACAAAATGCCATTGATTCAATATTTATTTTTTTTCCTTGGTTAAAAATGTGGGTAGTCTGGTTTCACCTTCCTCAGTTGCACATCACCTTCTTATGAAGACTAATTAGAGTGGGTTGGGTTCTCGGTCTCCTACTTTGAAACTTAAGGGGGAAGGAGTGCAACCAAGTTGATCTTGAATTTCGATCAAATGATATTGTACAATGGGTTGTGTTAAAACCAATCCATGAATTGGAATTGTGTCTTCAAGTCATCCAAGTCTGAATACAAGATCAGTTCAGCATAAAGAAAGGAATAAGCTTCCGTAGTATGTTCCTGACAATTCTTGCCAACACTCTTCTCAATGATTCATGAACTTCGGCAAGTCTAAAAGTTGGCATTCCTTGTTAACACCACTTCATGACCAAGTTATCCACAACTTACCAAGTTGAGATATTCCTTAATCGAATTGAATTGTTTTAATCATTCTTGCTCACAACCTAAAAGTTGTGCACCATACATATTGTGAATAATTGAAAGTTGCACAACCGACCATGTGCAAAACCTTGTATGCACCATACATATGCATCATTCTGCACCATACATATGCACCATTTGCACCATATCATGTGGATATACATTGCACCATACTACATGTGATGCATCATGAAGCACCATTCCTCATGAAATAAGGAAGATATGATGCATGATTAATACTAAAAATCTGAGCAAGATTGTGTACCTCTATTCAAACTATTAAGTGGTGTCTAATGACCTTGATCTTCTCACAACCCTTGTATGTCACCATCCTACGTGTAAATCTTTTCATTGATTAATACCAGGGAAACCTATTACTCAATGTACTTTGTAATAAAGGTGTGAGACCTATGTGTGCTGAATACATTGGCTATGGCGATAAAAGTTTTGAATGCTGCCATAACATCTTTTTAGCAAGGTCCGACTTTAGCTCCGGCATGTCTTTGATAGCTCCTACATGTATTTGTTTAGCTCTGACATGTTTTTTCTAGATCCTGCGCTAGGTTTTACTACCTTTAGTAAGTTTCGGCGCTAGGTTGTACTAGTTTTGGAAAGCTCCGGCTCAAGCTCCGGTTAGTTTTGGCAAGGTTTGGAGCTTGATTGCAATGTTCCTGCTTTTACTGTGAAATGTTTCGAACTTGCTTTACATTATTGGAAAGATTGCTTAGTATTCATTTGCTAAGTTTTTGGTGCGTTTTGGTTGATATGGATGATATCGTTTTACTGTGGTTTTGCAACATGCTTATGTGAAGTGCTCACGTAAGGTGTTGTGTTTGGAACTAATTTGAGTCAAGTCGTGGACGGATTGGTTGTTTATTCATGTACAGGTGATGCTTGAGTTCAAGACATTGCTGGTGACGGGATCCATTGAACTAGTCTTAGGGAGAAGATGAGGTTCAACAACCATGTTTGGGAGGAATTGTGGTTAAGTTGATCGGGAGGTTGCACAACATGTTTGAATCAAGAACAATGCATATGAAGGTATCATGGACGTTGTTGGAAGATGTTTGCACGTATGCAAGGAGTGCATGGACGTGGATACATGGTTCCAAGACGTGATGAAGAGATGTGGACGTAAAGAATTGGTCGGAAAGGTCCAACCGACTAGGTTATGGACTCAGGCTGCGACTGAGTTGGTTTTGACTCAAATATGGAATGTTTTGAGTTGGTTATGATAGGATTTCGTGTGGGTCACGAATTTGAGTTGTTTTAGGAATGTGGGATACGTTCCTAAGGTTTTTGGAAGACGTAAGATTGCTTTTATCTGTGTATAGAAGAGTCTTGAGCAGTTATAGAAAGTTTCGATTCGTGAACGGAGTAGGATTAGAGTCGTGATTTGACTTGAGTTGGCCTTCGGGCTGGTTATATAAGCAAGGGAGGCCAGAGCTCGTGGGTGACGACTTTTGGGCTGTTCCTCTTGTGTTATATTGAATAAAATTCGTAGTTGAAAGGAACTTTTGTGCCTTGTTCGTCCGACTTGTTCCAGACAAGTTTTTCTCGTTGAGTTTCTGCACAGCACTACCTTGTTTCGGTGGTTTTATCATAACTCGAGTTTTACAGATCCAATTGACGTGATTATTTTTGGGTGGTCTTCAAAACTTGATTTTATATCATCAGTGAAAATTTCACGGTCATTGGATTTGTAGTTTCTGATCTACACGAGTTTCTTTGCAGCGTTCCAGAACTGTTTTTCTCGGGTAGGACAGATTGTCATTTGTTCGATCTTTCAATCGTAACTTGAGTTTCTCTCGACGGATTTGAGTGATTCTTGTTGTGTCGTCTTCGTGACTTGATTTCTCGGATTTCTGTCTCTTTTGTCATGGTGAAACACATTTAGATTAGTCTCACACACGATTTCTTTAACATATCATTTTTTCTGCCGAAGGGGTTGGGATTTAATTGTTTTCGCTGCGTAAGATTTTTTAAATATACCATTCAGCCCCCTCTGGTAGCTTTTCACGTGCTCTTCGATCCTACACAAGAAAAAGCTTGAACCTTCATCCTTGATTTGTTTAGGCTCAAGTACCTTGATTGTTAAAACTATATTGTCAATCACCATGATGTCATTGTTAACTGATCGATGTTGTCAAAACTTTGATTCTCCTTATTCGCGAGGGTACTGTTTGATTGTCAACCTCACGATGCCCTTTGACCTTGATTTAAATTCTTGAATTGTCATATGGTGACTTTGACACATCAAAACCCTTGTAGTTACCATAGATTGGGTATCTTTCGACTTTGAAGACATAAGAGGAACTTTATAGTAAATTCTCTTATGACGCTGCAAAGAGTTTGCTTTTTTATTCACATGTTGAGATATGGATTCCTTGCGAGTTTAGTGATCCATGGCTATTCTCGTGAAACACCTTTATTCTTGTCTGGGAAATACTACATGAACTCTATAAGGATTAGTGTGAAACAAGGCAAGGAAACAAGAACTGTTGTATGGTTAGTTCAAGGGTATCAAGATGATCAGAAGAAGCGAAGAGCAAAGGTTGATTATTCAAGTCAAGATTAGAACAATAAAGTATCTCTTTTCAATGTTAGTGAAAGCATTGCCAGACGCTAAGGAAAGTTTGAGCACCCAGTCGTACACAAGTAAAATCATCCTAAAAACACTACATGGAGACAAGAATATTCTTATCCATCCCGTCAGTCAAAGTTCTTAGCATATCCGCTTAGCAATCGTTACCTGTTCCATTCCTTTTTCCTTCGTTAGAATCTCAGGACGAGATTCCTTTAAGGTGGAAGGATTGTAAAAGCCCACATTTGAAAACATGAATGCAAAATTGTGAACTTAATTTTTTTAAGTGAAGTAGGAATTCAAAGGCACATGAACAATTCTAGCGCATTGTTAGGGAATTGGCGGTACGCTACTCTAGCAACTCTACCGCATCACCCAGGAAACATGCGAGTACAAAGGTTATGGATCGTTACCACTAGACGCGCAACGCAGCGAAGTGTAGACGCGCGTTGGTGTAGGGGAAGTAGACGATCACGTTCGTCGTAGCCGATCAGCGCAGCAGTAGCAGCAGCACCTCCACGGAGTCCGCACGTACGGAGAGGAACGCCGTGCGCCGGTGTGCTAGCACCGCGCGAGCGGCAAGGGTCTCGGCGTAAGGCCTTTGAGGGGTGGCGGCTAGGGCTGTCACGTGGTGGGGTGATTAGCCCCTAACCCTACACCTTATATTTATAGGCGTACTAATGGGCTTTTAAGTCACAGGCCCATTAGTACCCCAATTGCTTATGGATCAAATATCCAATAGGCCTTAACTCGAATTGTAATGATTGCCTCTTGGGCAAATCACCAATAATCCCCCACTTGCACTAGAGACAATCATCTAGCCAAGATTTTCAATATTCCAACTCCTTAAGTGTGTGACCCGTTAGGTTCATGTGCAGCTGGTTGTGAATGGAAACCATTTCCAACCACAAGTCAGTAGAGGTACCTAGCAGGACATAATGACTCCCGAATGTACATAAAGATCATATAGGCCGAATCTAGATACATTCAACATGCTAATCCCTTTGCCTCACGATACCAGTCATGCTCAAGGCGAGATGCGTGCCATCCTTGTGATAGCTCGACCATTCACTCGATCAAATAGTGGATTCATTCTGTCGGTGGTTTTGATCCGACAAATCTCCCGACACTACTAAGGTGTTTGCAGAGTTTGAAGTTCGGTGTGGGCGCACGGAGATTCAAGAAGGTGAAGTGTAAAATGACACAGGAGACACGAAGATTTACGTGGTTCGAGCCGCCTGAGCGTAATACCCTACTCCACGGGGTGTGTTGGTGTTGTATTGGATGTATGAGCTCAAAGTGAGTTGAGAGTGTGGAGTGAGCGTGTGTCCTATGTATCGTCGGCCTGCCCTTTTATAGTACAAGGACAGGTCATTACAAGTTGACCTGGCCTGACATGTGGCCCCGGTGGTTATTAATATTGATACACATTTGATGCGCTTAATTATCCTTAATGACCGAATTACGGGCTTTGACAGCACCGTTACTGGTAATTAAGGTCGTCCGATCGTGTGTCATTAACATAGTATTAATGACACTTAATCGGGTCTTGAAGTCCTTGATTCCCCTTTGAAGATCCGGAGCCGTTGTGAAGATCCGACGGTTGGACACGTGGCAGCTCCGGAGCATGCTGTGAGGAACAGATAGGTCCGACGCTACCAGACACATGTCAGTTCCGGAGCTTCCCTCAGTCCGGGGTTAGGTCTGGGGGTGCCGTTATGGTACTTAGCCCGGAGCTTCCCCCTTGTGGGCGGTAGCTCCGGTTTGATGGTACACGTGGCAACCCTGGGACTAACCATGTTGGGGAAGCGGGTCTGGTTATGTCTGACATGTGGGCCTCCGAAGGTCTTCAAATCAAGTAGATGACATTTCCTTGAGATCTTTGCAATCTCAAGGGGTATACGGTACCCAGGGTACCGATAGTGGCCCCCTGGGCCCACCTCTGGGGAAGACCCCTTAGGTGAAGTCATTCCTCCGGAGGTGGGTCCATCCTTCGGCTTTGGAGCCGAGTCTTCAAAAGTCTTCAGATGTGCCGCTGGCGATAGTTTTGGAGTTAAATCCTCGCCGCGTGGCACGTCCCGGGTGCGGCAAATGAGATCTTTGGCGTGCGGATCTCACACAATTGAAGGTCGCCAGTTCCCGATACGAAAATCATATCGGTTCCGCACGCCTTGTCAGGCCGCCGCCTTCAGGCTTCCCGCCTTCCATGATGACAACCGTTCACCTGGGTATGAACCTCGAATTGATCATCGGGGTGGTCCCGGGCCCTCTTGTCATCGGCAGGGTGAAATTTTTGAGTAGTATCTTCGACTTCCCTGCGGTTTCCATCCAAGCGTTGCGAGGGCTTACTTAAGAAGGAAAGCATGCACCGTCTGGGGTTCTTTATGCCTCTCATCTGATCTTGCACTCAAACTCCCAACTTGTGCTTGCTTTTCCTCTCTTGCCTCGATGTGCCGCAATGGAGTTGGGTCTCCGCGAGAGCCGCTTGAAGACCAAAGGTGACCTGAAGAAGGTTCAAGCCCTCATGGGGTGGTCCCCGGACTTCTTCAATCGCCTGGTCCGCGCCGGGGGAGAGCTCCCGTTCGAGAAGGAGCACGCTGGCGAGATGTTGTACTTCTCTTCGTACGCCATGGTGGGGTTGATCCCCACCTTTTCCTCCTTTTTTTTGATCCTGCTAGACTTCTATGGTCTGCAGCTGTACCACCTTGGCCCCCACTCCATTCTTCTAGTGTCTGTCTTCGTCCACTTCTACGAAATGTGGGTGGGCATCCCCCCTGCATTGAGCTTTTACGGACCTTCTTCACTGTCCATACCACCGGTAGGAGTAATGAGTACCTTGGCTTCTACTACTTCGTGAAGCGCAAGAAGTGCCCATTCAAGTACCTCCGGTCGTTTCCCTATGGAAAGTGGGACGATTAGAAGAAGGACTGGATAGTCATCCGGGTGGAGGAGCACGAGAAGCTGGAGCTGCCTGAAGGCCTCTCCAACATCGACACTGCAGTCTAGAGTGAAGCTTCGGTGCTGTCGGATGCCTTCAACCCTGCTCTGACCAGGATCCGCCAGTGTGTGGAGGGAGATTAACTCCTCAGGTGGTATTTTGCAATTTCCTGATCAACAGGTGGACATCGCTGAAGAGGAGAGAAAAACTCGCTTGGGCCCTCAACAGTGTGATGGACGACGACTGGGTCATGACCGGACTGAAGCCCAACATGTAGGGGGCGACCTTGGAGTTTCATCTCAAGAAGTTCTAGCACGACATCGACGTTGCGGGTGATGACTTGACCCCGCCACCAGCTTTTCTCCCTCTGAACGTGGAAGTAGAGTTCAACAGGGAGCTCCGGCGGACGATGCCGGTGCTTGACGACCTTGGTGTCGTCGAGAGAAGATCGACCTCCAGGGTGGTGATCCCTGGGGCTTCTGAAGGTGGCTCCGACCCTGCCCCGAAGCCAAGTACCGAAGTCGTCGGCAAGGGCAAGGATCCGGTGGATGAACCCTCGAGCCGGAAAAGGAAGCTGAAGCATGCCAACGGAAGGTCCGTCAGACCTACATCCTCTGCGTCCGCTCCTTCTCCCCGGAGGGGGAGGTCTTCTACAACTGCGGTGACTGTACCTGCAGTAGCGTCTTCCTGGGGTGCTAGCTCCGGGCATGCGACTCCAGCACCAGGGCCAGTTGAGGCCTCTGGGTCCGGAGGTCCTTCCCAGTCGAGGGGGACCTCGACTAAGGAAATGCCCGCGGCTGCAACGAGTTTTGGGGGGCCTTCCGGAGCTACCACACCGGCGGCGGCTATGGCTAGCCCAGAACGCCCGGGAAAGAGATTCCGTGCAAGCTGGTGCGGAAGCCTTCCGAGGTAATTTTTAATCTTTACCTCAGACAGTTGTTTTGTTGTAGTAATTGTTTTTTAAGTTTCTTTATCCATCATCTGCAGCGTCCCCAAGAAGAGGAGTGAGGCTCCATCCTCAACCACAACAGCTGAAGCTGTGAGGGCGAAGGCTTCTGCTCCTGTCCCGGTGCTGCCCCAAGTGGTGGCTGAAGTTGCGGCAGCTCCGGCGCCAGCTGTCGTGGTCATGGACCTTGACTCATCCCCTGATACTCCTGTGGTAGCGCCGGACCACGAGAGAGAAGATGCGCCAGCGGCACCTGCCCCGGAGGTTGAAGCCCCGGGTCTTGATGCTGAGATGATGGAAGCTTCGGCTGTTGAGCCAGAGGAAGCAGTGATTCCGGCCCCAGAGTCGGAAATTGTTGAAGCCCCGGTGGTTGAGCCGAAGGTTATTGAAGTTCCGGCGAGTGAGCCGGATGTTGAGGAAGTCCCGGCAGTTGAGCCGGCTACCTCCGAAGCTCCAGCCTCAGAGCCAGTTGTAGTTGAAGACCTTCCGACACCTGAGCCGGTTGAGGTTGAAGCTCCGGCCTCAGGGCCGATTGTTGCAGAGGCATCAGCGCCCGAACCTATGATGGTCAAGTTGCCCACGCCTGAGCCACCAGCGGGGGAGGAGCCAAGGCCGGAGCCGGAAGTAGCCCCTGCTCCGGAAGTGGTGACAGCGGAGGTGCCTGCTGCTGAGCCGAGGTGCCCAGATGAAGTCGCTGGCCCCTTGCCTGAGGGGGCAAATGAAGACCTAGCGGCAGGTCCTTCGAAACCACTTCCGGGGGTCAAAACTTCTTCTGCGGGACCCTCCTCAGCGGCGACCGAGGCTATCACGGAGGATGGCCCTAGTGCAGTGGAGGCTCAGGGGACCACTCTTGTGGAGTGGGACCCAATTTTTGTAAGCGAGAACCCGCTGGAACCAGTGGAGGATACCCCAGCACGTCCGGACCCTATTCCCCTGTCGTTGTCTATTGACAACGCTTGCTCCAGTCTGCATCAAGTCCAGCTGACATTCTACCATGACAACAAGGCTCTTGAAGAGGAATGCCAAACCCTTAGGCGGTGGCGTAACCGACTCTACTTCGAGACCATGCTGGCGCAGTCGAGGCTGGCAGACGACAAGGAGTGGATCAAACAGGAGAAGGTCCGTATGGAATACTGGGGAAAATTGTTGGATGATAGGGAGAGCTTAACTCGTGCCCTCGACGCTCAATCCCTAGCCATTTATGAGTAGACCAAGGCAGCTAATAGTGCGGCTGATGATCGCCAAGAAAGGCTTGACGCCATTAACACTACTCTCATCAAGCGCCGGGAGGCACTTGAGGAGAGGGAGAAGAGGCTCGAAGACAAAGAGCAAAAACTCCTAGAGCTGCGGGATGACGTCTTGGAGAGGGAGGAGGAGCTCGCCGAAAAGGTGGCTCTGGCTGACAAGGGCCTCAAGGAACGCGCCAAGAAATTGGAGGAGCATTGCGTTGAGGAGGAGGAGAAGGCCTGGGTGCGAGGGCAGGAACTCTACCAGCAAGAGTGTGCCATCGCTGCTCGGGAGAAGAAAGTTAGGGGCCGGGAGAAGGACCCGATACGCCGGAACAAGATCTACCTCCGGGAGGAGGAGCTCGTAAAACTCGAGAAGCAGGTTGCTGAAAAGATTTAGCAAAATGCCAAAGAGGTTGAGCGCCTTGCTCGCGAGAATTCTGAATTGGCGGCGGTCAAAAGATCCTTGGAGGAACTGAAGGGCTTGAGGGCTGCGGACTCCCTACAGGTTTGGGAGTTCCTGAGCAAAGCCAATGACGTGCTGACACCAATGGGCTTCAGTCCCATGTGTCCGGATGATCTGGAGCCGGAGCCGGACCTGGCGTTGCAAGCGTTGAGCTCGGCGGGTAGCAAACTCTCCAAGGTGGGTGACGTCATCGAGGACCAGTTGGAGGTTGAGGGGTAGTCCCTGGCGAAGAACGTCGCAGAGTATGTGCTAATGTGCTACACCAGCCGGGATCCCCAATTTCCTCTGGACCCGGTGCTTGAAGGTCCCGTCGAAGGAGAAGGTGAAGCCACCCGAGCCGACATGTCGGAGGTTGCTCAGAAGGTCGCCCAGTTCTTCTATAGGGTCTAGGACCATCTCTGTAGCTCCCACTTGTATTCTCTCTTTTTCTTCCCCAATTTTGTAATCCCTTGTCTCTAGATGAATGAAATCAAAATTTTTGTGAATTTCATTTTTTGTTTTCAACACTTTTGTCTTCACTTGGCCCCATGGTAGATGTACACAATTTGATTGTGAACATGTACCAAGAGGATATTGTGTTTTGTTGAAGACTCGTTTGCTTCAAACTTGTAGATTGTAGGTCCGAAGTCTTCGATAGTGAAGGCCCCCTGAGGTTGTCAGAGCTTAGAAGCTCCGGCATTGACTACCGTCGGAGCTTAGTAGCTCCGGGAATAGTCCATATCAACGCGTAGAGCATCGATAGTTAGCCCTCCGGGGTGTCGGAACTTTGAAGCTCCGGCAGTGACCTTTGCCAACACGTAGTTTGTCAGCAGCAGACTCCGCTTGTGGGGTCTTCTCACCATCTTTTATTCTATGTCGACGGCTGACCCCCCTAGCTTTATCGGTGCTTGGATGCTCCGGTGATGCTCGTTTTCAATGTTTAACATCGATTACAAGCCACCTAGGGGGAGTCGGAGCTTTGTTAGCTCCGGCTTTTCTCCATCAACGTGGATTCTTTATTTTTCCTGCACACTGAAGCCAAGAAAAACAGTAAAATTCGTTCCTTGCCTATAACTTTGTCGCGGCTTACGATTCCCAAGAAAGTTTTAGGTCAAACGCGATTCTGAATACACCGGAATGCATTGTCTTTTCTTCCAGATCCAATTGTACTTGGACCCGCCTTACTTCGGCCTGCCGGGGTATAGGTAGAGTGGCGTACTTAGGGTGCTTGACCAGGCTAAGTCGATAGCACACTCCGGCCCTAGATTGGCTTGGCGGCATTCAGGCGAGTGGGCCATGAACAATATTTGAATCCTAAAGAATTGCCAATACAGCTCGGATTGTACATGAACCGGTCGAACTAAAATTTCTTAAGAATTGCAAAACTTTGTTGTAGACAAGAAAGAGAAAAATAAAAAATGTTGAGCCTGTACAAAATAAATGCACGTGGAGTCTGTTTCACATGAAGATGTCTTTTATTATAGGTCCAGGGTACAGGGGAAACAAGTACACTCTTAGGGTATAGAACCAGGCTAAGCGTGTTTAATTTCTTGTTTGACCCAGGGTAGCTAGCCAAACTTTTAGTCCTAGGACTGTGACAAGTGTTGTATGAACTTTGCGGACCTTCCGGGAAAGGTCCGGCTGTTCTCCCGGAGGAACTACCCAACTCTGTACAATGACTCTATAACATACACCTTAAGTTACTACAGACTCACCTCCGTGATATTAACTGTAGAACTTACGGAGGTGCTCGATATTCCAAGGATTTGGGAGAGGTGTCCCATCCTCAGTAGCGAAGCGAACGCTTCCGGGAAGGGATACTTTAATCACTCGAAAGTGTCCCTCCCAGCCGGGGGAGAGTTTGTTTAACCCTTCTCTGGATTGTATTCTCCGTAGCACCGGATCGCCTTCCTCGAGCTATCGGTTGTGTAGCGCCGAAGGGCTTGGCGGTATCAGGCATTCGAACAGCTGCTTGGCACCTTCCCTCCTCAAGGATGTCCAGGTCTTCACGCCGGAGCTGTTCCTGCATGGCTTCGTCGAAGGTCCGGACCCGGAGTGACCCCAAGGTGATTTCCGGAGGAAGGATTGCTTCAGCTCCGTACACCAGGAAGAAGGGTGTCTCTCCAGTTGACCAGTTTGGAGTTGTCCTGTTGGCCCATAAAGTGGGCGGAAGCTCTTCAATCCAGTTGGCTCCATGTTTTTTCAAGCGCTCGTAGGTGCGCGTTTTGAGTCCCTTAAGGATTTCAGCGTTTGCTCTCTCGGCCAGGCCATTGCTTACCGGGTGGGCTACGGAGGCGTAGCAAACTTGAATGCCGAGGTCTTCGCAATATCCTTGAAATGCAGAGCTTGTGAATTGGGTCCCGTTATCAGTAATGATTTTGTTTGGGACTCCAAATCTGCATACAATGGACTATAAAAAGTTGATAGCTGATTGCTTGTTTATTGTCACAACTGGAGTTGCTTCCGGCCACTTGGTGAACTTGTAAATGGCGACGTACAGGAACTTCTAACCTCCGACGGCTCTTGGGAAAGGTCCCAAGATGTCCATCCCCCACACAGCGAAGGTCCATGTAGGAGGTATCATTTGTAGAGGCTGAGCCGGTGTGTGAATTTGCTTTGTATGAAATTGGCATGCTTCGCATTTCTTCACCAGCTCAGTTGCATCCTGGAGTGCTGTAGGCCAGTAGAAGCCATGCCGGAAGGCTTTACCGACCAGCGTGTGGGAAGACGCATGGTTCCCACACTCGCCTCCATGGATTTCTGTGAGGAGCTCGCAACCTTCTTCTCTTGTGATGCACCGCATTAGGACGCCGTTGTCACCGCGCCGGTAGAGATCCCCTTCTACCAACGTGTATCTTTTAGCCAATCTGACTATCCTGTCAACGGATACATCATCATCAGGAAGGATGTTGTCTTTCAAGTAGCTTCGGATCTCCGAGATCCATGCATCAGAGCTAACTTGGGCATTTGAGTCTTGCGTGCTGGGTTGCTCGGAGCTTCCGGCAGCACCTATGACCCTTGATGGCTGCCATGGTAACAGGGCCATCTGGATCGTCAGCTTCGGGATGCCAATCTCGCCCCCTTCGCTCAGTTCGGCAGGCTGAGCTGTGGGTTTTGACAACTTCCTGAAAAAAGTTCCGACAGGAGCCGGAGCTCTGGTTGACGCTTTCGTCGAGAGTTCGTCGGCTTCAGCATTGTGGGCACGCTGGACGTGGTGGAGGTCTAGGACTTCGAAGTCCTTCTGAAGCCTCTGGACTTCAAGGAGGTAAGTAGCTAGTTGGTGGTTGTTGCAGGAGCATTCACCCTTCACTTGCTTAATGATGAGTTGTGAATCTCCCTTGACCAGCAGCTGCTTGACACTGTATGACAGTGCCACCTTTAGTCCGTAGATGAGTGCTTCGTACTCCGCCATGTTGTTGGTCGCCTTGAAGTCAAGGTGTACCATGTATTTTACCTTCTCCCCGGTTGGTGCGAGGAGGAGGATTCCAGCTCCGGCCCCCTGCTTTTGCATGGAGCCCTCGAAGTAGAGGGTCCAGTGAGGCTTGATGAAGACCGGAGCCTTGAGTTCCGGCTTCTGGTCACTGGGCCCCCAGGGTTAGATGGAGAGGGAGTCCATTCCGCCACGAAATCCGCCAATGCTTGACTCTTGATTACTTGCCGTGAAATGAATTCGAGATCGAATTCGACCAATTCTGCTGCCCATTTTGCAATATTCCCAGTTGAATTGGGATTATGCAAGATTGCTCGAAGTGGGTAAGAAGTCACCAGTGAAATCTTGTGAGCTTGGAAGTAATGGCGAAGCTTCCTGGAGGCGATGAGAACTGCATAGAGCAGCTTATGCACCTCTAGGTATCGAGTCTTGGCGTCATGAAGTACTTCACTGATGAAGTACACTGGGCGCTGGATGGTCCAGACCCTCCCAGAGGGGCCCGGAGCTTCCTCTTCATTGACCCGGATCTTCCCTGAGGGATCCTGACCTTCTTCGGGGACCTTCGGGTCCTTGCTGGAGGGACCCGGAGCTTCTTCAGAAGCGACCTGGACCCTCCCGGAGGGGTATGGGTCTTCTGAAGTAGCTTCTTGTGGACCCAGACTCGCTCCCAGGAACTTCCGGACCCTCCCGGAGGGGTCTGGATTCCTGAATATGGGATAGTTCTGGTCTCTCCGCGACCAGGACCATACTGACGACTTCGTCAGTTGCTGAAATGTAAAGCAGCAAAGGCTCACCAGGGTTCGGAGCTATCAGAGTTGGTAATGTTGTGAGGAACTGTTTTAGCTCCTGGAATGCCTTTTCTTCTTCTTCAGACTATTGGAATGGTCCAGACTTCCTCAATAACTTGAAGAAGGGAAGTGTCCGTTCCGCCAGTCTTGAAATGAACCAGCTGAGGGCTGCTAGACATCCAGTCAGCTTTTGGACATCCTTAATGCGGGCTGGTGGCCGCATGTCTTCAATGGCTTTAATCTTTGCCGGATTAGCTTCTATGCCCCAGTGACTTACCAGGAAACCAAGAAGTTTTCCTGAGCTAACCCCGAAGACACACTTGTCTGGGTTTAGCTTTGTGCGGGTGACCCGCAGCTTATCGAAGACAACCTGCAAGGTGTCAAGGAGTGACTCCTTGTTCTTGACCTTGACCACGATGTCATCAACGTACACTTCCACTATGTCTCTAATGAGTTCTTCAAAGGTTTTGTACATAGCTCGTACAAAGGTTGAAGCTGCATTCTTGAGACCAAATGGCATAGCTGTATAACAGTACAATCCATCTACTGTGATGAAAGAGGTATGCTCTTCATCTTCCCTAGACATTCTGATTTGATGATACCCAGAATATGCGTCTAGGAAACACAGTAATTCACACCCGGAGGTGGAATCCACTATCTGATCTATTCTAGGTAGTGGGAATGGATCTTTTGTACATGCCTTATTTAGTGTTGTGTAGTCAATACACATCCGAAGCTTCCCGCCGGCCTTGGGCACAACGACTGGGTTTGCCAGCCATTTCGGATGAGATACTTCTCGGATGAATCTGACTTCGAGCAACTTCTTCACTTCTTGTCGAATGAAGTTCTGTCGCTCCACGGATTGCTTCCGAGGCTTCTGATGCACGGGCCGGGCGTCAGGGTAGATCTTTAGATTGTGCTCAATCACTTCCCTGGGGATCCCAGGCATTTGTGACGGTTGCCAGCAAAACACGTCGACATTAGCCCGGAGGAAAGCGATGAGCACGAGTTCCTATTTGTCATTCAGTCCCCCCGATATACGGGTGGTCTGAGCGGCATCGGAACCAATTTGGACGACTTTGACGGGAATGTCGTTGTTGCCGCTTGGCTGCACACGAGGTGCAGAAGTCGAGCCTCGCTGACGAATGCTCAGAGGTTTTGGGGCTTGCTCCTTTCTGGAGTCCTCCTCTTGCGCCATAGTAAGCGCATGGAGTTCTTCCAGAGCAGTTACTCTGGCAGTGCGATCTCCGCGGATCCGAAGAATGCCTACTGGTGTTGGCATCTTTAACACCAGGTAGCCATAATGAGCAGCTGCCATGAATTTGTACAAGGCAGGCCTACCTAAGTTGGCATTGAAGGGTAAGTTGATCTGAGCAACGTCAAAGACCAACTTCTCGGTGCGATACTTCTCCCGGGTCCCGAAGGTAACGGGGAGGGTAATAGCACCAAGTGGGGTAATGGCTCCCGGACCTACTCCGAAGAAAGGTCGGGAGGGATGAAGGTCCGAAGGTCAGAGCTGAAGCTTGGTAAAAGCTTCGAAGCTTATGAGGTTCAGCCCCGAACCTCCGTCTACCATAACATGGTGGAGATGAATGTTATTGATGGTAGGAGATACCATCAAAGGTAACTGGCCTGCTCCAACCATGCTTTGAGGGCAGTCCGAAGCATCAAAAGTGATGGCTATGTCCATCCACTTCCGATGAGGCTCCACCCTGGCTGTAGGAGCTATAGCGGCCATGTCCCGACGCATCGTCTTGAGGACGCGACGGGAGGTGATGTCCCATGATCCACCAAAAATTGTGTTCATGGTCTTCCGACGCTCGTTGTCAAAGACGTCAGAATCGTCGTCAACGGAGGTGTAGACGGCCTTCAGGACCTTTTTGGGATCCTGAAAACCTAACTCCTCTTCAGCCGGAGCTTCGTCAACTTTTTGTTTTCCTTCCCTCTGTCGGAAAGGAACTTCTTCCCGGCGCTTGCTGTAGCGCTCGGTAAGGTTTTGGACCTCCCGGCAGTCTTCCAAACTGTGGTTGTCCGTCTTATGAATTGGACACCACACCTTGGGCTTGCCACTGTCTTCAAAAGATGGTCGAGGTCGCTTCTTGGGGCATGGCCCCCGGCCACCTGAAGCTACAACAGTTGCAGCATTAGATGCGCCAGCCGACGGCTTCTTCTTGCCGTTGGTCTTTTTCTTCTTCTTGCCACTCCTAGAGGTAGTGGCTTCTCCTTTGGAGGATTTCTTGTGATCCCCCGGAGGTGGTTTGGAGTGCATTTCACGGCCCTCCGCAGCTCTGGCACATTTGTCAGCCAAGCTGAAGAGTTCCGTGACGCTGGTGATCTCCTTGATCGCCAGTTTCTCCAACATCTTCTTATCCCGTACGCCCTGTCTAAATACCACAATGACAGAAGCGCTAGAGATAGAAGGGATAGTGTTTCGTACCTGAGAGAATCTCTGGACAAATGATCGCAGGGATTCTCCCCCTTTTTGCACGACTGCAAAAAGGTCCAGTTCGGTGCCTGGTCGGGTGTATGAACTCCCGAAGTTGGCGTTGAACTGCCGGCACAACTCCTCCCAACTGTTGATGGAGTTGGGTGGAAGGCTCATAAACCAGGACCGGGCGGTCCCAGTTAAAGCCACTGGAAAATAATTGGCCATTACGGCCTCATTCCCTCCAGCTACCAGGATAGCAATGGAGTAAATCTGAAGAAATTCGATGGGATTAATGGTCCCGTCAAACTTCTTTGGCAGGTGAGGCCGGAATTTCTGTGGCCACCTGCCCATACGCAGATGCATGGCTAGGGCTGAATAGCCTCCTCCTACTCCTTCAGGAGCAGGGTTGTCCTAAGCTTCTCGTCTTTCACGAGCACGCTCAATATGGACTCGGCCGTCTTGTTGACGGTATCGGCAATCAAGCTTCGCCTGGAGGTCATGAGTTGAAAGCCTTGACACCGTGTGAGTGCGTCGTGCCCCGGAGGGCAACGACATCACTTGCTGTGACACAACACATCTCCTGTTGTTGGAAAAGTGCGGACCAAGTCTGCCAAACAAGGTCCGTCGCTGCGACGGGGCCCGTCCTGAAGGAGGAGGACCCTAGTTGCTGATGCGGTCGGCTGCTGCTGCAACCAAGTGTTCCACATCGGCCCTCCACTGCTCCATTGCATCCCAGGATGCATCCGGAGGTGGTGGGCACTGAAGAAGAGCATGTGCTGCATGGAGCGCGTGTTCTGGGTTGTCATGATTTGCCGACGCAGTGATTGACGCCGGTACACGTGGTGGCAGTGTGACTCCTGCTGGAACTGAGGTCCCTGTTGGTGGCTGCATATTGGAGCGATTGCCCCCAACAGCTTGAACAACGGGATGACCGTTGGATGATCCAGCAGCTGAGTTCACCATTCTTGAAATCTCAGGCGCCCCTACCTGGCGCGCCAACTGTCGGTGGTTTTGATCCGGCAGATCTCCCGACACTACTATGGTGTTTGCGAAGTTTGAAGTTCGGTGTGGGCGCGCGGAGATTCAAGAAGGTGAAGTGTAAAATGACACAGGAGACACGAATATTTACATGGTTTGGGCCGCCTGAGCGTAATACCCTACTCCACGGGGTGTGTTGGTGTTGTATTGGATGTATGAGCTCAAAGTGAGTTGAGAGTGTGGAGTGAGCGTGTGTCCTATGTATCGTCGGCCTGTCCTTTTATAGTACAAGGACAGGTCGTTACAAGTTGGCCTGGACCGACATGTGGCCCCGACGGTTATTAATATTGATACACATTTGATGCGTTTAATTATCCTTAATGACCGAATTACAGGCTTTGACAGCACTGTTACTGGTAATTAAGGTCGTTCGATCGTGTGTCATTAACATAGTATTAATGACACTTAATCGGGTCTTGAAGTCCTTGATCCCCCTTTGAAGATCCGAAGCCATTGTGAAGATCCGACGGTTGGACACGTGGCAGCTCCGGAGCATGCTGTGAGGAGCAGATAGGTCCAGTGCTACCAGACACGTGTCAGTTCTGGAGCTTCCCTCGGTCCGGGGTTAGGTCCGGGGGTGCCGTTGTGGTACTTAGCCTGGAGCTTCCCCCTTGTGGGCGGTAGCTCCGGTTTGATGGTACACGTGGCGACCCTGGGACTAACCATGTTGAGGAAGCGGGTCCGGTTATGTCTGACATGTGGGCCTCCGAAGGTCTTCAAATCAAGTAGATGACATTTCCTTGAGATCTTTGCAATCTCAAGGGGTATACGGTACCCAGGGTACCGACACATTCCGTGACTAACTTTTAGTCACTGTGATCAACCTTCAATCACCTTGGCATGGACATGCACAATCCGAAGGTCTTCAAACCTAACTATCTCGAGGGGCCCAAAGATATCTCCTGTTATTAAGGAGGGGCAAATCCCATCTTGATCCGCGCACATCCCATTCTATGTTTCATTATATACCCAAAGACTACTTTTATGACTACCCAGCTACGGAGTTGCGTTTGGTAGTCTCAAAGTAAACAACTACGCATAGTGAAGAACAATGGCGATCTCAGGTCTAAGGATCTAGCAGGTGTATCACTCAAGACCATCTAATTGCACATATGGAAATAACAATCCCAGCAGTGTCTCGGAGTGGGTCAATCCAACACCATGTTCACTAACATGTGTTCATATTATTAATTCGATATCTCCATATCTATGATCCGTGAAATGTGATCATCAATTAATACATGTGCTAGTCTGTATGCAATCATTATATCATATAATGATGTAGACTAGGGATCATCTGGAGTAACATTACTATTAACAAAGAGTTTCACAAACAAGTCACATACTTGATGATCAATGTAAATAATGATTACTCATATAACAATTTATGTAATAGTACATAAACATAGCTGTGACACAAGTCTCTCACTACACACTGTGATCACTGATGTAAGTATCTAATACCCATAGATCTCGTGTGCGCCTCATGCTTTGTTTGTGGGAGAGGCTTTGTCAACAGATCTACAACATTCAAATCCATGTGCACCTTGCATATCTTCTCATCACCCCGATCGATGATCTCTCGAATGAGGTGATAGCATCGTAGTATGTGTTTGGATCATTTGTGTGATCTAGGCTCCTTTGCCTGTGCGATGGCTCCACTATCGTCACAATAGAGATCCACAGGACTAGACGCACTAGGAACAACATCCAACTCAGAAACAAATTTTCTGATCCAAACAACTTCCTTTGCAGCTTCAGAAGCTGCAATATACTCCGCCTCTGTGGTTGAATCTGCTACTGTATCTTGCTTGGAACTTTTCCAGCTCACAGCCCCTCCATTGAGGCAAGACACAAAACCAGATTGCGATCTAGAATCATCCTTATCAGTTTGGAAGCTGGCATCAGTGTAACCTTTTACAACGATCTCTTCTTCACCTGCAAACACTAAGAACACATCCTTAGTTCTTCTCAAGTACTTAACGATGTTTTTGACAACGATCCAATGAGCCTCACCATAATCTGATTGATACCTGCTCGTGATACTTAGAGCATAAGATACATTTGGGCATGTACATAGCATGGCATACATGATGGATCAAATAGCCGAAGCATAAGGAATCACTCTCATCCTCTTTTGCTCATCAGGTGTCGAAGGACACTGACTCTTGCTTACTGTAATGCCATGTGACATTGGCAAGAAACCTTTCTTGGAATCTTGCATATTGAACTGTTTTAATATCTTGTCAATATATGTATCTTGGCTTAATCCAATTAGCCTTTTAGATCTATCTCTATAGATCTTCATGCCCAAAATATACGCTGCCTCTCCTAAATCCTTCATTGAGAAACTTTTTCTTAATGAGGATTTAACATCATCAAGCATTGGAATGTCATTTCAGATCAATAATATGTCATCTACATATAGGACCAGAAATACATGTGCGCTCCCACTAAACTTCTTGTAAATACAACGTTCTTCTACGTTCTTGATGAAACCAAACCCTTTGATTACTTCATCAAAATGTAGATTCCAACTCCGAGATGCTTGCTTCAGTCCATAAATGGACTTTTGAAGCTTGCATATTTTATTAGCATTTTTAGGATCGACAAAACCCTCAGGTTGTGTCATGTACACATCCTCAGTCAGACTTCCATTAAGAAAGGCTGTTTTGACATCCATCTGCCATATTTCATAATCAAAATATGCAGCAATTGCTAGAAGAATCCGAACAGATTTAAGCATTGCAACGGGTGAGAAAGTTTCATCATAATCAACACCTTAAGTTCGTTTGAAACCTTTCGCCACCAATCGCGCTTTATAGATGTGAACATTTCTATCCATATCAGTCTTTTTCTTGAAAATCCATTTACAATCGATAGGTCTCACACCTTCGATTGGATCAACCAAGTTCCAAACTTGATTTTCATGCATGGATTCAATTTCGGATTCCATGGCTCCAAGCCACTTCTCAGAGTCGGGTCCCATCATTGCTTTAGTATAGGTCGTGGGCTCATTATTGTCCAACAATACCATGTCATGTTGCTCCATGGCTAGAAGCGATAACTTTCCAGTCGCACGATGTACCCTCGTAGACCATCATGGGGCTGGTGTTTCATCAACTGGTTGCACAACATCTTGTACATCCTTTATAGGATCAGTGGATGCTGAAACATTTTCAGGTATTTCTTGAATTTCTTCAATATGCACCTTGCTCCCACTAACTCCTTTTGAGAGAAACTCTTTCTCCAAGAAGACACCATTGCGAGCGGTAAACACTTTACCCTCTATTTTGTTATAAAAATAATATCCTTTGGTTTCCCTAGGATATCCCACAAAGAAGCATTTGTCTGAATTTGGAGTGAGTTTGTCCGACGTCAAACGTTTGACATAAACATCACATCTCCAAACTTTGAGGAAAGACAATCCAAGACGTTTCCCGGTCCACATCTCATATGGTGTCTTCTCAACAGACTTAGTTGGGACTCTGTTTAGTGTAAACGCAGCAATTTCAAAAGCATAACCCCAAAAAGATAGTGGAAGATCTTCTTGGCTCATCATCGACCTAACCATGTCCAACAAGGTTCGGTTCCTCCGCTCGGGCACCCCATTCCATTGAGGCGTTCCAGGTGGAGTCAACTGTGAAACAATTCCACATTGTTTAAAATGATCATAAAATTCATGGCTCAAATATTCACCCCCCACGATCAGATCGTAGAAGTTTAATTGTCTTGCCCAATTGATTCTGTACTTCCTTATGAAATTCTTTGAACTTTTCAAAGGATTCATACTTGTGCCACATTAGGTAGACATAACCATATCTACTAAAGTCATCGGTAAATGTGATGAAGTACTGAAAACCACCTCTAGCAATTGAACTCATTGGTCCACATACATCTGTATGTATAAGTCCCAACAAGTTAGTCGCCCTCTCACTTTGACCAGTGAAGGGTGCTTTGTCATCTTCCCAAGCAAACAATATTTGCATGTGTCAAGTGATTCAAATCAAATGAGCTTAGTAAACCATCTTTATGGAGTTTTTCAATGCGTTTCTCATTTATATGACCTAAGCGACAATGCCAAATAAAAGTGGGATTTAGATCATTACGTCGAGGCCTTTTGGTATTAATGTTACAAACAATTTTATCCTCAAGATCAAGAATATATAATCCATTCACCAATGGACATTGAGCATAGAAAATATTATTGTAATAAATAGAACAATATTTGTTCTTTATTACAATCTCATAACCATCAACTTCTTGTAAACGCGAAGAAGAGATAATGTTCTTGCTCAAAGTAGGAATGCAATAACAATTATTCAATTCCAAAACTAATCCTGAGGGTAATGACAAGTGGTAAGTTCCGACAGCTATGACCGCAACCGTTGCTCCATTGCCGACACGAACATCCAACTTGCCTTTTGCAAATCTTCTAGTCTCACTTAGACCCTGCAACGATTTAGAAGTGTGAATCATCGATCTGGTATCAAATACCCATGATTCACTAGAAGATAATAGAATGTTAATTTCTATAACATTTATACCTGAAGCGAAAGTCTCACTTCCCTTCTTCTTCTTATCCTCCAAGTACTTCTTGCAGTTCCTAGACCAGTGCCCCTTACCATGACAGTGAAAGCATTCATCATCAGGAGAAGGGCCAGATTTGCCCTTTGGTTGAGACATTGAGCTTGAAGGCTCATCGGGAACCTTTCCCTTGCCTTTACCTTTAGGATGCGTCACACGCTTCCTCTTTTTATTCTCCTTTTGCATCATCATCACATGAGTGGCATTTTTATTAATGCTTTCTTCGGCTGTTTTAAGCATCCCATGCAATTCAGCCAAAGTTTTCTCCATGCCATTCATTTGAAAGTTCAATATGAATGGCTCGTAGCTCGGTGGGAGCGACTGGAGAACAACGTCAATTGCCAGATCATCCTTGAGTTCAGAACCAAGTTTTCCCAAAGTTTAAATATAACCAATCATCTTGATTACATGAGGGCTGACTAGGCTACCCTCCGCCAGCTTGCATGAGAACAAGGACTTTGAGATGTTGTAGCTCTCAACCCTTGTTTGATTCTCAAACATTCCACGCAGTCCCCCCATCATAGAATAAGCATTTGTATGCTCATACTATTTTTGCAGATCAGGGTACACAGTGGTGAGCATGGAGTAGCTTACATTAACCGCATTATCGCAGTGCTTCATACATGCTGCATTAGTTGCATCAGCTGGGAGGTCATCAGGGTAAGGCTGCAGAAGAACGTACTCGGTTTTCTCTTGCCTAAGAACGATTCTCAGGTTGCAGTACCAATCAATAAAGTTAGCTCCATTGAGCTTTTCCTTTTCAAACACAGATCTCAAATTGAAACCGAAATTGTTACTAGCAGACATTATCTACAATAGAAAATAAATATCTAAGGTTTAGCACTATGTTATGTACTAATCTTCTATTAACAGTTTAATAAAAGATATCACCACTATATGATCATCGTATTCCCTCTAACGACATATAGTGGTTCAAGATCCATATTCACTAATTCCTAGTGAGCTATGGCTTCACTGCTAGGAAATTAGTTACATAGGTAAACAACCATTGTTAATCATATCCCTATATGATTCTTGTTTATTGGGTGACATCCAATGCCCCGGATCCCAACTCTATGCCATAAAGCCCAAAACCGTTTTGATAGCTTTGTTGAGTAAACCAACACAATATGCATGTGAATGTCCAACATTCACCCTATGCATTATGATAGATGATGGTACTTTGCTTTGGCAAACCTACCACACAACGATCAAAATAACATAGGTGCAGTTATTGGTAAATGGCATCAAATACTCAACTTGTCCGAGGGAAGCTATTCTATCATGACAAAACATCCACCATATGAAAAGCATGAAAAGAATAGTAATACGTAAAAATCACAGGTATATGATCATATCACATTGTGAATAGTATGGCCCTTAAAATCATAATGCTCTCCAAGGCCATGGTTCAATCACTATCTGAGCTGCCATGCCTCCCTTCTTGTGGTGATCTCCATCTCCACCATGCTTGAAGACATCTCCATGATCATAAAAGAAGCTAATACAACTAATAGCTACCAAATTATATGAGAGATCAAGCATCATAGGTCGACACGCAGGTCATTATACAATTATGTGACAACCTCAACCCGGTTGTGTTAAATTTGCAACACGCAGGCTGCATGAATTTACACAGATCATCACATCACATTAAGGTCATACCATTCACATCATTCCCTGCAAAAACGAGTTAAGCGTAGAACGATTTCTAGCGCGAAACTATGTTATGTAATCGCTATAGCAGACAACAAAACGGCGGTCCCCGCGGGTTTCAGGGCAGCGCCCTGAACACCAAACGGAATTACATAGATCGCATCTATGAAATCACTATGAAAATCTCATCGGATTGATCAAATCAACCCAAATCCGAGCCATTCAGAATGACTCAATTTTCAATGTGACTGGTTATTCATGAGTAGAATGTGACTCATGACCGTGGTCTGTTGGCTCAATCTGTTAGCTATGTACGCGATTAGTCCTGATGGTGATTCCAGCCGGTAGGGACAGGTTGCGCACACAACAGAGAAGGAGCACGAACTGACCCCTTTAGTCATATACAATCGCAATCTACTCTAACCAATTCCAAACCCCAAAAACCGTGCAAAATATTCATTGTATGAACATGTCTGCAATAGATCCCATCTACTAAGAAGACCCAGACCAAAACTATGCAAGTCAGCTCTGATACCACTGTTAGGGAATCGGCGGTACGCTACTCTAGCAACTCTACCGCATCACCCAGGAAACATGCGAGTACAGAGGTCATGGATTGTTACCACTAGATGCGCAATGCAGCGGAATGTAGACGCGTGTCGGTGTAGGGGAAGTAGACCATCACGTTCGTCATAGCCGATCAGCGCAACAATAGCAGCAACACCTCCACGAACTCCACACGTACGGAGAGGAACACCGTGCGCCGGTGTGCTAGCACCGCGCACGCGGCAAGGGTCTCAACGTGAGGCCTTCGAGGGGTGGCGGCTAGAGCTGTCACATGGTGGGGTGATTAGCTCCTAACCCTACCCCTCATATTTATAGGCCTACTAATGGGCTTTTAGGTCACAGGCCCATTAGTATCCTAATTGCTTATGGATCAAATATCCAATAGGCCTTAACCCGAATTGTTAAGATTGCCTCTTGGGCACATCACCAACACGCATAATACAATAGGACTTCTAAAAACGTCATGCTAGATGAGAGTTTGTGAGTGCATGCTTACATCTAAACTCGAAACTAGTGAAAAGGAGTATTCCAAATGCAATTCAATGAACAAAGACAACTACAATGCAAGAGCAACCATTTTTGGAGTCAAATCAAACATTTTCAAATGAAAAATGTTAAAAATAAAGAATGTTCAATTCAGCTTAGATCAATTTTTATATTGAAAGAAGAAAAGAAAATATAATAAAATGCTAATGGGAAAATGGATTTTAATCAAACCCTAGAGTGAAGGTTTAAGTTCAAATCTCAAGTTCTTACTAAACGTGGTTAGACCTCAAATCTGGGATTTCCAGTAGATTCTCCATAATTAAAATAGAGCCTTTTTCTGGTTTCATAATTTTTGAACTTCATTTGCTATTAATTCAATCAAGCAATTGAAAATGATTCAAATTCAATTCTAACTGAAACTTTGCCAAATGTCAAAATTGAGTTCATAATTGGTTTTAAACATTTGAATTAGTCCACCTGCAAATATTTAGTATTTTTTAGCACGTTTAGAAATCAATTTAAGTACAACATAAAAGGAATAATTCAAGTTTGAATTCCAAAATCAAACTCAGCCATTCTAATGCAAACATTTGGAATCATCAAAAGTTTCTCATATTTATTTTTTCCTTTATACAGCTGCTCATCTTTGTTTGGATTTAAATTGCTATTTGAATTTGAGTAGAACAATGAGGATAAGAGGGAGGGAGGTTGGGGACCCCACAGATCAGCCAGAGGAGAGCCTCTGTTTTCTTTCTTTACCCTTGAGGGTGCCACCGAGCCATGCCACATGTCCCACGGAGCTGCTTCGAAGCCAACCGACTCCAGCTCGTTTCCTTGCAGCTGAAACCTTCCTCACTTTCCTCATCCCCTCCTGGCCATCAAAGTCGAGCTCTGCCCTGTGTTGGTTCCTCCTCACATGGTGGTTTGTTCTACTGCATTTTTCTCCATACTCTGCCGAAATCCAAGCTATGCCATGAAGTTCAATTCATTTTTGTTGTGTGTTTTGGTCTCCAAGCTTCTTGCGCAGCTCCTGACTTGCTTCTTGGACTGACCGAGCTTCCATAGAGTGGATCCTCGCGTTTCCGTGGCTGCCGTGTGGACATCGCCAGATGTTCATGCGTTGCCCACCACTGCTCCATCGGCGCCCGAGGTGCCCCGAAGCTCTACTGCTCAACTGAGCTTGCCTACACATGCGCGGTGTCGCCGTTCCCCTCTCCAAGCTGCCAAGACACGGTCTTCCTCCTCAGCGTTCCGCACCATGCTGAGTTCATCTTCGTCCACTCTGTTTTCGGGAGCCACCACGATTCTTCTTCGACAGGCCATTCCAAAGCCTTCTCAGTCCACCCCGACGCACTGCAAGGTTCAGCACATGCCCTTATTCGTTCCCTTATCTCTGCTCTTTGGGTTGCAGTCCATAGCGACCAGATAACTCAAGTCCTAGCCGACGGTTTTAAGTGAGCAGTGGAGAGAGTTCTTCGAAATTCATCATGCGTACTCCACTTCGCCCCATTCTTATTATACTCTGCCTTCTAGATTCCCTGGCTCATCACTCAGTGCAAGGTAATTAGATAGCCGCAGTTTAACCGACCCGGACGAGCAGTTTCCCCGAATTCCGGCCGAAACCCTAGGTCACCGTCGGTTCCTCCCTTTGAACCCCTTTTCCTTTGGTTCAAGTCCAGATTCATGGTCCTCGTGTCACCACAATCCTTTTGGTGCAAATCCCATGCCAAATTAACCACTCCTATGCAAGATTGATGTCGCCACCGTGCCATTTGCCACCGCTATCATGGGAAGCTAAGCTCTGGCCAGTCCCGACCTATTCCGAGAGCACCACCGGATTCCTCATGCCGAAATAAGCCCTAGAGGCAAATCTTGGCCTTCAGGAGCCCGGTCAACTGACACCGGCGGAGCGCCGCCGCACTCTGTCTGTAAGGCGCCGCCCGTGCGCCCAAGCCTGAAGTTGAAGACAACCTACATGAGGGGCCCACCTGTCAGCCAATGTATTCCATTCCCGGATCTGGTGTGGCATTTTTGATCTACTGTGGTCACCCCTTTTAACTCTGTTGCTCCATGCGACTTGAAGCCTATTGGCTGTTTTAAATTCCCGGGCCCAGTTAATTATTCACATATTCCCAGTTCAAAAATAATTCCAGTTTTAGCTCCAACTTAGAAAATCCATATCTCCATTGATCATTAGCCAAAAAAATCCCAAATAAATTTTGTTAGACTGATTCTGATCTCTACTTTCCAGTGGTGCATTTTGATCAGTATGAAAGTCCATATTTGTTCCTCAATAATTCCATGAAGCAAACATCCTCCTTAGGATTTAATTCCAAATTATCTTTTCATTAAAAAATCCCAAAATTGGCATTTTTCCTCAACATAATTCATTTTAGCTCCATTAAAAATTTCAGACTCATTTGAGTTGAATTGATTTGATATGTAACATTGTGTTTCAAAGCTGTCTGAACGTGAAAAATTGCAAAACATCCAGAAACTTATTCAGAAAATTATCACAACTTCAAAAATCAATATCTCCCTGGAGAATGCTTAGAAAATTATGAAACCAATTTTGTTAGACTCCTATTAGACCCTCTAAACAGAAAACCAACTTTGCCTATGACAAAACTCTAGAACATGCATGAAAATTCAGACAAACGTAAAGCTTTTAAGGAGTTTTGTAGACCACATTCTGCCTTTACTTGAGCTGAAACTTTGTTAACATTATTCTTATGACCCATGTGGACCACTACAAAAATACCAGATTCATAATGTTTTGTATTCATCCGATTGTGTCATTAGTACTATTTCCCTACATGAATGCTTATTTTGAGATTATTTGGAGATTTTACTAACTCCACATTGTTTCATTTATTCCTTTCAACCATAATTGGATTTCCAGCAGAGACTTTTCGGTAGTTTATACAGCATGTGATCTTCCTCTTGACATTCATATATGTTCCTCTTTGCCAAACCATTTTCTTTTCTTGAATGTCATATTGAAGCTCAGGATTCTAGTGCTTCCATCTCAACTTTTACAAACTCAACCTCTCCACCAGAATTTAGATCAACAGAGAACCTCCCTATGTCTTGAGCAACATGTCATGTTCCATCTCTATATTTATATTGTTTTATATGTGTTAACGATATTCTCATAATAAGCATTTCATATCGATAGTGATCGAGACGAAGGACTTCGAGGAGGGATTTATTTTTGATGGACCAGCAGCTGCTCTTATTATCTTCACACTGAATTTATTGAATGTTGGATAAGCAGCAACCTAAGGCAAGCCCCGGTTTGCATATAACAACTTTTATAAAGTTTTATTTTGCATACACTATACATATGAGGTATGTATTGTGCATTAGGTCCGGTTTTGATGATACTCCACATGCATAACCAAATCATCCTTGGAGTGGCTGGGTAGAACATTGCTCCATCGTATTATATTTCTATGCTAATGTTTAGTGGAATCGTAGAAGTCGAGTGGTTGGAATCCACTCACGAGACAAAGATTTGGTCTCACATGGATATATTTCGAGAATGGTTTATGAATCTGAATATGAGACCGGGTAGGGGAATAGGAAGTAGCAGGATGTGGTCTTGGGTGTGTAGCCCTGTCTGTGTCGATTGAAGACCGATCAGTATGCGGCCCTGTTGAGCAAGTTTCAACTGTACCGGTTGTATACTGGCTATATGGGTCCCGTGAAGCTGATGTAACTCGGGCTCCCTCACGTCGAAACATATACCATGGTCCCTTGGGGGGAAGAGGACAGGAGGTGGAAATCTGCTAGCGGGCAACTCCAATGTTTCTGTGTAGTGGACCTTTTGTGAGGAACATAGAACTGGTTCGGCGTTGGTATGACGGGTGAAAGGTGGACACTTATGACGTGATGTGAAGAGCACCGATGTGTCTTCCACGCGGGCATATGTGTCGTGCACACTGAGTGTCTACTTATTGCAATCACCATCCCTCACGGTTATTTGAGTACCGCTTGTTCACTTGTGTCGTGATTTAGTAATAAAGAGTAGCTGCAATATTATAAATCTGCTGCAATGAATATATTATTGTTTTGTAACTTGTATGGCTTAGGAGTAGCACAACTAAATGTATCATTCCCAAATAGTTAATTTGTATGTAGGCTATGCAACTTTGGGCATGTAACATCGTAGACAAAGGTTTCTTGTTTTATTGTGGAATTTATGATGTGCCATGTCCATGGAGTGCACACCTGCTACTTAAAATCTGAAAATAAGAATTTACTATTAGGCGAGTCCTTTATGCAATTCAGCTTTCCTAATTTAGAAGTCCCTGCATGTAGAGTTTCATGTTTAGGTGAGACGGTTAAGTATTGCTGAGTCTTCGTGCTAACGGTTGCTATATATGTGGTTTTGCAGGTAATAGTTTAACTAATGCTTTTGTAGTTTCCTATCGGACCTCAAACTTCACCGATGCTTTATCTTCTTCGTGATTCTAGTGATAAGCGTCCGCGGGCATGGACATATTCTCTTGTTCTTAGCTAGGATGAGACTTTGAGTATATTCTTTCCGCTGCTTATGTACTCTTTTTGTACACTATTTTGTACACTTGATTATATTATGAAATGAAAACTTTAATGTATTTTACTATTCTTTTTGTGTGTGTTGTTGGGTGTCGCATCGCACATCACCACCCAATGCGATTCCTGGAAGTCGGGACTCTAGTCCCCACAACCTGGTATCATAGCTGCATTGGGAATAGCACGCTCGAAAAAAGCCTATTTTTGAACAATTTCTAAGTAGTCGAGTGATAATTAGTTACTGTGCCCACATAAGGTCTATTATTAGCATAGTTATTAAGGTGTCAATGCTAAGTTATGTGTTATTATATTCTGTAACAACGCTCCAAGGTAAGAGGTAAGGTACACCACCGCAAGCGGATCAATTGTGGTAAGCTCACCATGAGAGAGGTAGCATGTGATTGTCCCCCGTTGCCTGGCATGAGAGTTAATATGAGTCTCTGAACCTTCTCATGGTTTTGGGAACACATGAAAATGTTGCTCCCCAGCATGCTTCAGGCAAAAGCGTGGATACCCCATCGTGTGGTCAAAATCACAAGGTGCAACTCTTGAACGTTCAATGTTCAAAGGACCATATGCAGTGCTGATCCCTAGCGCAAGAGATAAATGAAGTGGCCACCTATCGTGCGGTTGAAAAGCACGTAGTGTGTTTTTTAATAAACACTCGAAAGCGCCTCCTACTGGTGCAACATTAGGCAAAGACATGTGACCCTCGTCGGATAGTAGAAAACCCGTTCATGTACCTCGAGATATGGCTCAGCTCGGGGCGGCCCGTGTGGAATGATACGGGACGGATGTTCTTACTTTCATATATATTATTGTGACTGCCTAAAATGATCACCCATGCAGGTCGTGCCGTAGGGCACCATAATGAGTGTTTTGTAAATTGAGTGTCTTATGCAGGTACACTAACCGTGTGATCGTATTGCGCTTAGAAAACATTTGCGAGTGACCGTTCTTAGTGCCACCATTGAGACGTATGCCGGAATACCGGTTTAGGATTTTCTTTGGTGAGGAACGTAGTACCAGCATTGCATTCGAGTTTCATTGGACACGTCGACGACGATATCCGTGCTGGAGATGTGACTCGTAAAACAAGTAAAATGAACCAATATAATGTAAGATTACATGTATTAGCTATCGATCTCTGATTTTGAACTAAGTTTCAAAATTAGAGTAGGTTTAAACTCAAGAGTTTCAAAAACTAGAGTGTCCTGTTTTCTGCTAGAAATTTTACCTGACTTTAAAAAGCCATAACTTTAAGAAGAATTCACCAATGAGGGTTTCCATACATGGTTGGAAATATATGAGAGTACCCTACAACGTTTCTGTTCAAACATAGAGCATAATCTACTTAGAACATAGTAAAAATTTCAAATTTCAAAACACTGTCAATCTGGAGAGAAACTGGAAAACAGTTTCTGAACTCTTCACTACTTCGACCATAACTCTACGTAGAAAATTCAAATGGGTACATATGATACATTCCTGGAAACCTTACGAGATATGTTACAATGTTGTAATGTTATTTTCTGTCAAATTTTTAATATATCTATATGTGAAACTGTGCTCAAATCAACAACATACATAAAAGGTGCTGTCAAAATTTCCCCAAAAATCTGTTATCTTAGCCAACTTTAAAAATCCCTATCTCTCGAACCAGAAATGCTACGAAGGCACATAAATACTTTTTAGAAATCTTTGGAACTCCTCTACGATCAATATATTCACTCAAATACTATAAGTCCAGTTTAAGTTAGTTAAAGGTCCAGAACAATAGAATCATCCAGAAATACCAATTTTGGACATAACTTCTGTACATTTCTATAATCTGCTCATAACATCCAAACTAAAAATTACTAAGAGGCTTATGAAACAGTTTTGAAAATCTTACGAGTCAAGATATAACTTTGTAGTTTGAAGCTTGGTTGAATTTGGAGCATAAGTGTATGAAACAATTTGATCAAAGTGGGTACCTACAAATAGGATGCTACTGAAAGTCTCCAGAAAGTGTGTCAACTTTGCAAATCCATATCTCCTCAACCACAACTGATCTGATGGCAAACCAATACTTTACGGAAAGGTTTTGAAGTTAAATACACCTTTTTTATTCACCTTTAGAGCTGATTCTACTGTTAGATAGCTCAAAAACTCGATTAATTGCAAACTGGTCAATTTGGATAGTGAGGTAGTCAGTAGAACCAGTTTTGAAATTTACCCTTCATTCAAGTCTGTTTTCACCTTCCTCAGTTGCACATCAACTTCTTATAAAGACTCATTGGAGTAGGTTCTTGACCTCCTAGTTTGAAACTTAAGGGGGAAGGAGTGTAACCATGTTGATCTTGAGGTTCGATCAACCGATATTGTACAAAGGGTTATGTTAACACCAAGAGACGAATTGGAATTGCGTCTTCAAGTCATCAAAGTATGAATACAAGATCAGTTCAGCATAAAGAAAGGATTAAGCTTACGTGTATGTTTCTGACAATTCTTGCCAACACTCTTCTCAAGGATTCATGAACTTGGTCAAGTCTGAAAGGTAGCATTACTTGTTAACACCACTTAATGACCAAGTTATCCACAACTTACCAAGTTGAGATATTCCTTAATTGAGTTGAATTGGTTTACTCATTCTTGCTCACAACCTAAAATATGTGCACCATACATATTGTTAATCATTGAAAATTACATGACCAAAGATGTGCAAAACCTTGTATGCACCATAAATATGCATCATTGTGCACCATACATATGCACTATTTGCACCATATCATGTGCATATACATTGCACCATACTACATGTGATGTATCATGAAGCACCATTCCTCACGATATAAGGAAGATATAATGCATGATTAATACTAAAAATCTGATCAATATGGTGTACCTCCATTCAAACTATTCAGTGTTGTCTAATGACCTTGATCTTCTCAGAACCCTTGTATGTCACCATCCTACGCGTAAATCTTTTCATTGAGTAATACCAGGGAAACCTATTACTCAATGTACGTTGTAATTAAGCAAAAGCTTGAACCTTCATCCTTGACTTGTTTAGGTTCAAATACCTTGATTGTTGAAACTATATTGTCAATCACCATGAGGTCATTGTTAACTGATCTATGTTGTGAAAACTTTGATTCTCCTTATTTGTGAGGGTACCGTTTGATTGTCAACCACACGATGCTCTTTGAACTTGATTTAAATTCTTGAATTAACATATGGTGACATTGACACATCAACACCCTTGTAGTTACCATAGATTGGGTATCTTTGCACTTTGAAGACATAAGAGGAACTTTATATTAAATTCTCTTATGACGCTGCAAAGAGTTCAATTCTTTCTTCACATGTTGAGATAGAGATTCCTTGCAAGTTTAATGATCCATGGCTATTATCGTGAAACACCTTGATTCTTGTCTGGTAAATGTTGACGGTCCTTAAGTGCCATATTTAGACCCTCAATTCACCTCATAATGTGCACAAAAGAGAAACATAATGTAGTGGTAGGGTTAAGAACAAACCAATTCCACAAGTGTTGGTGTTTATTTGTATGCAGGTGAATTTAGACTCGAAATACCAAGACATGCAGGGAGTAATCCATAAATTAGGGTTTCGACGAATCAGGCAATGCCACATGTCATCACATGGATCAAATGGGCCACAAACAGAAGTATCTAAGGCCGTCCACCGTTGTTGCCTCAATATCAGTCAAGGGGACCCACCTGGTAGAGACCTGGATAAAGCACAACCCTAACGGGGCCAAGACCAGGTCGGTCGACCCCCCTAGTCAGCTGACTTGGTCTTGCCCCCAAAAGCGGTCAAACGCCACATGTTGTCTCCTCCCGGCTTGAAGAGGTCATAGGTGACTGATTCACGTGCATTTAGTGGCGGGAACCGACTCTTCTCCCCCTATAAATAGAACCCCACACCTCACTTCACACACGTACCAAAAAGTTGAGAATAGAACATCACTCCAAAGGTTTAGAGTAGTCCTAGAGGCTACCAAGTAGATGGAGAGTGTGGTCAAGAGTTTGGAAGAAGGAGGCTTGGACTTCTCAAGTCCCTCTTCCACACTTGTACCCCTACAAAGGTGTTATTCAAATCAAGTAAGCCTTTGTGAATTCAATTCAAGTTTGATTCTAAATTCATACTAGTTTGCACAAGTAGTTACTTATGGGTTCATTGCATTAATTCATTAGAGGCTCTAGTTCTAGCTTTGTGTTCGAAACAACTAGAGTTATGATTTAGAACGTAAGCGTGGTGCTTAGGTTAGAAATCACCAGTGAATATCTCGTAGACCCACGAATTGAAGAGGTAGGCAGTAGGTGGTGACAGCCCTATCTCTCCTTTGTAATCCTCCACGTTCGGCTATGCCATAGGCTCTTGGTGGGAGTCACCTATTGTTGCTAGGGGTAAACTCACGCCTGAAGCAAGAAGCTACTGCAAATTCCTTTGAATTAGAATCAATACTTTAAATTCCTCTCTCTTCTTTACCTACCAAACAACTTTGTGTCCTTGGGTGGATTAGTTCGTAAGATTACACACACGTTCCTTGGATTCGATACCCTTGGGAATACTCCTTAAGGGGAAGTGCTACACGACAGTTTTCGTGTGCGTGCAGATTTTCATCTGTGATGTAAGAAACGTCAACAACAAGCATTTCTGGTGCTGTTGCCAGGGGGCGGTTGCTGTTAATCTTCAGACCTTATACACCCTCGTATCTATCTTCTCATCTCATCTTTCCTTTTCTTACCACCACCACATTTATGGAGCAGCCCACCATTCTTTCATATTCTGCGCCAAAAGACAAGTTCTGTGAGCCACCGCCTTCAGCGGAACCCATTTGTTCTACTAGCTATGAACTTCGCCCTGACTTTATAGCCTTGGTTCGGGAGCAATCCTTCTTAGTAATAGATAGTGAAAACCCTTACCACCATCTAAGAGAGTTTAGACAATTGTGTTCATGCCTTCTAATCAAAGGTATGACACAAGAGTCTCTCAAATGGAAGTTGTTTCCTTTTTCCCTTAAGGAAAAAGCAAAACAATAGTGCGACCACAACGTTGGGAAGACAAACGGAAATTGGAATGAATTACGAGTTAAATTTTGTCTTGCTTCCTTTCCAATTTCCCGAATTGTGTCCTTACGGAAGGAAGTACTATGCTTCCAGCAGATGGAAAAGGAATCCATAGGTGCAGCTTGGGATAAATTTTCTCTTTTGAGAAATTCCAGCCCATATTTGTCTATCCCCGATCCGTTGCTTTTGCAACACTTCTACATGGGATTGAACAAAGAGTCTTCCCTACATCTTGACATTATGACTGGAGGATCTTTCCTCCATAAGACGCCGAAAGAAGGCAAGGATCTTCTATACCGAATTCTAGAGAATTATTCCTTCATTATGGGTCTTAATGACCCCCCTCAAGAGGAAGTAGTGTCAAGATCCAAGGATGAATCCATGGACTAGGAAGAACCCATCTCTTGCTTATCCCACACCTTGTCGAAGGAATCCTCTCCTGAACCCGAAACTATGAAGGAGGAAGAAATTCAACCTTCAGAGTTTCCCTTCTACTTCGAGGAAGAGATATTTGAAGATTTTGGAAATACCTCGAAGTACTGTTGCCATAGGAAACCATCATTGCCTTTAACTCCACCTGACCCACCTGACGAAGTGTTTGTCCAACAAAAGATCAAGGAGTTAACCTCTATATTAAGCAGGGAATGGACTGCAGAAGTTGAGTTGTCACCCGAAATGCTTTGGATGACCTCACCTTTCGCAACTATTCTATGTTACATTAGAGGGACACCAATGAAGGTCCTATACAATCCCACTGTTGGAGCAAATCTCATTTCCGATTCTTGTTCTCTTGCCATTCTTGGTGATGTGCCATTGGCACCAACATGTAAATCCTTCTGATGAGTAGGTTTATGCCTGATCTTCCAAAATGTAAGTCAATTGGGGTGGTGAACTCGACGTTAATGATTCGCGGCACTCGAGTAGTTCGAATACCCCTGCAATCACTACACCACTGCTCTGTTGGTTATCAACCGTGCAACACACACTTGACCTCACCAAGAAGGCTAATCCCTGCATGTGAACCGAGAACACAAGCAAGAACGTAGAAGACACGATCTGAAATTGAGACGTTGGGGTCTCACAAACCGTAGAACGGCAAAATTGTTATTCTAAGAAAAAACCACAAAATATGACCGGCAGCTGCAGTATTTAAAGGCTAGAGTTAGGCCAAAACACGATCAGATGCGTCCCTAATGGACTCATATCGGATACAAGGCCCAAAGGCCCGATTCGGTAGCGCAGCACCGGACTGAAATCTGGACTCGAATTGTTTCGATTATTACCAATGGCTCCGGAGGAATTTTGAGGTAGGACCAGATCCATTGGAAAGTGTATTTTCTCCTCTTTCCGTGCATATGTAGAATGTCAAAAACGGAGTACGTATGCATCCTGGGCATCTGTTTTAAGGTGGACTGCTCCTGGACTCCAAGTTGAACTCGAGTCCGAGTTGTAAACTGCTTCTATCAACTTGTGGATGTCCCAGCTGGTTCTCCACGCTCCCAAGGCCTCTTTCCTTCACTTTTTGATCTTCTCCATTATTCCTAATAACAATTAAATCATCACATAGCAATCTATTCTCAATCTCACATGCAAAAGAAGTTAGCAGCGATTTCAACTGCTGATTTATTAACCATGCTCGTGCTCTTGTGATTGGTCCTTGCATTTCAATGTGCGTCTCTGCTGTTGTGATGTCCTCATCATCCTCCCGTCTTGAATTAGAGTCATCCTCGACTCAAGTTCATCTTCTTCTCCCAAGTACGGTCGCAAATCTGAAATGTTAAATGTAGGACTAATCCCAAAATCGGGAGACAATTCAAGCTTATATGCATTATCATTAATCTTTTCAACAATCTTAAAAGGACCAGCAGCTCGTGGCATAAGTTTAGATTTTATCAAGTCAAGGAATCACTCTTTTCTCAAATGTAACCCCACCAAATCGCCCGGTTCAAGTTTTACTTCTTTTCTACCTTTACTACCTGCAACCCTATACTTCTCATTCATCTTTTCAATATTTTTCTTTGTAGTTTCATGCATCTTAAGAATGAATTCGGATCGTTGTGTAGCATCCAAATTTATAGATTCAGAAGGAGGCAAAGGTAGTAAATCAATAGGAGCATGGGGATTGAAACCATACACTACCTGGAATGGACTTACCTTTGTCGTAGAGTGAACGGATCTATTGTAAGCAAATTCTATATGTGGTATACGCTCCTCCCACAACTTCAAATTTGTTTTTAAGACGACCCGCAACATAGTGGATAAAGTACGATTAACTACCTCGGTTTGTCCATCCGTTTGTGGATGACATGTAGTTGAAAACAGCAACTTGGTTCCCACTTTATACCACAAAGTTCTCCAAAAATTACTTAAAATTTTTGCATCATGATCAGAAACATTGGTATTTGGCACACCATGTAAACGAACAATTTCTGTCATAAATAAATCAGCAATGTGTGAGGCATTATCATTCTTATGACAAGGTATAAAGTGCGCCATTTTGGAGAAACAATCAACAACTACAAAAATACTATCCCTCTCCCTCTTAGTCCTAGGCAATCCCAAAACAAAGTCCATAGAAATATCCTCCCAAGGTACACTAGGAACAGGAAGAGGCATATAAAGACCATGAGGGTTAAGGTGAGACTTAGCTTTATTGCAAGTAGTGCATCGTGACACATAGCGCTCGACATCATGCCTCATCTTCGGCCAAAATAAGTGTGTGGACTACACATCTTCAGTTTTCTTCACTCCAGAATGTCCCATCAAACCTCCTCCATGTGCTTCCTGCAAAAGTAATTGACGAACGGAGCTAGCTGGAACGCATAGCTTGTTAGCACGATAGAGGAGACCCTCTCGCAACACATATTTATTCCAAGTTCTTCCTTCTCTACAGTTTTCAAAAGCATCTTTGAAGTCTAAATCAGTAGGACATAATTCTTTTATTGTTTCCAAACCAAAGATTTTATGATCAAGTTGGGACAGCATGGTATAACATCTAGATAATACATCGGCAATGACATTTTCCTTTCCTTTCTTATCCTAATGATGTATGGAAACGACTCTATAAACTCAACCCATTTAGCATTTCGCTTATTCATATTGGTTTGACACTTAAGATATTTCAATGATTCATGATTGGAATGTATGACAAACTCCTTAGACCAAAGATAATGTTGTCAAGTTTTTAATACTCGCACTAAGGCATACAATTCCTTATCATAAGTAGAATAATTCAGAGAAGGACCATGAAGTTTTCACTAAAGAAAGTTATGGGTTTACCTCCTTGTATGAGAACGCCTCCAATACCAATGTTGCTTGCATCACATTCTAGCTCAAAGGTCTTGTCAAAATCAGGAAGTTGTAGCAATGGTGCTTGTGTAAGCTTCGATTTGAGAGCATCAAAAGCTTGTTGCTGCTGTTCGCCCCATCGAAATGGCACTCCCTTCTTTGTTAGATCATGTAGAGGTGCTGCAATGGTGATGAAATCCCGCACAAAACGGCGAAAAAAACCTGCATGACCAAGAAAACTACAAACCTGCGTGACGGTTGTTGGGACTGGCCAGCTAGTGATCGCTTTAGTTTTTGCCTCATCCATCTCAATTCCCTACGAGGAAAAGACATAGCCAAGAAACAAGACTCGATTGGTGCAAAAGACGCACTTTTTGAGGTTACCAAACAAACGTGCATCTCTCAAAATAGTAAAAACAACACGTAAATGATCAAGATGTTCATCATATGACTTGCTGTAAATGAGGATATTATCAAAGTAAACCACCACAAATTGTCCAATGAAAGCACATAAAACCTCGTTCATTAAAGGCATGAAGGTTCTGGGTGCATTAGTTAAATCAAAAGGTATGACTAACCACTCATAAAGTCCAAACTTGGTTCTAAATGCAGTTTTCCATTCATCTCCTAGTGTCATTCTAATTTGGTGGTAACCACTACGCAAGTCAAGTTTTGTGAAGATGATAGCACCACTCAATTCATTAAGCATGTCATCTAAGCGAGGAATAGGATAACGATATCGAATGGTGATGTTATTAATCGCTCGACAATCAACACACATGCGTCAACTACCATCTTTCTTAGGAACCAAAAGAACAAGAGCGGAACAAGGGCTAAGGCTTTCACGAATGTACCCATGGTCCAAAAGATCTTGGACTTGTCGCTGAATTTCCTTGGTTTCCTCTGGATTCGCCCTGTATGCTGCACGATTTGGCAAAGTTGCTCCTAGAATCAAATCGATCTTGTGTTCAATGCCTCTCATTGGTGGTAAACTAAGGGGTATATCGGAGGGAAACCATCCTCAAACTCCTCAAAAGGTTAGAAACAGCAGGGGGCAATGCAATAGACAATTCATGAAGTGAAAACATGGCTTCTTTGCATACTAAAGCATAGCACAACCCCTTAGCATCGAATAAATCTGCAAGGTCAGATTTAGTTGCGAGCAACGATGGTGATTTTAACTTAATGAATTGCTGTTTTTCATATTCTAGTTTTGTTGCTTTGCCATCACGAATTTTACTCTTCTCAAAATGCACAATTGCAGCAGGAGTCATGGGGAGCAAAGTGATTTTCTTTACCTTATGCATGAGAGTATATTTATTAGTTCTACCATGATGAATAACATCTGTATCGAATCCCGGACGACCCAATAAAAGGGAACAAGCATCCATAGGAATGACATCAAAATCAGCAAAATCATGGTAAGAGCCAATTGAAAAAATGTATTCTCATTGTTTGTGTTACCTGAACCTTACCGCTGTTGTTGAACCATTGAATGTGATATGGATGAGGGTGTGCTCTTGTTGTCAAACCAAGTTTCTTGACGACGTCCGTGTTCACCAAGTTATTGCAGCTACCCCCATCAATTATAGTGTGTACACGGCAGTCCTTGATGATGTGAAACATGTGCAAGAGGTTGTGGCGTTGTAGCTTGTCGTCGGTCTCCACTTTGGAGCTCAAGGCACGCTGCACAATGATGCTCCTATAGTTCTCCGTCGCCGCTGTACCAAGTACCTCTTCTTTGGTGTGTTCATCATTTAGATCTGTAAAGTCAGTAGCAAAAGAATATTCATCTTCAACATCCAAAGTACTTTCATACCAGACATCGTCTCGTGCTATGTATGCTCGTTTGCTCAAGCAATCTCTCATCATATGACCAAGTCCCTGGCAGCGGTGACACTTAATGTCGGAAGTACGACTCATAGAAGGAGTGGACGACAAAGGCTTGAATGATGTCGCCTTGCTGCCCTCCGGCACGTGAGAAGGTGGAGCAGCAGGTATAGTTCGTTGGCCGCCATTGGATGGTGTAGTCGCTGCACGAGGGGTCGAAGATGGTGCTGTTTTGGATGGTGTGGGCGTCGAACGCGGCGTGAAATTGCTTCTTGTGCGTTGTTGCTGTTGTTGTCGGCCCTACAATTCTTTTTCTGCCAACATAGCAAGCTGAAACAATCTGTTAACAATATCATATTCCTTGTAATCAACAATATCCTGAATTTCATGCCTCAACCACCCATAAAAATGAGCTATTTTATCATCCATGTCTTCTACTACCCCACAACGCAGCATACCCTTTTGTAACTCTTGATAATACTCCTCCACAGACATGTTACCTTGGTCTAAGCACTGTAATTTTTTATGAAGGTCCCGCTAAAAAGATGGAGGAACAAATCAAACACGCAAAGCTTCCTTTAATCTATCCCATGTTGGAGGATCAGTTCTAGTTTTAACAAGTTCAGTCCACCATATGATAGCAAAGTCCTTAAACTCACTAGTGGCTTGACGAACTCTATGTTGTTCAGGAACAAGATGGACATTAAATTTTTGCTCTACTGTCACCTCCCAATCAAGATAAGCCTCAACATCATAAGCACCAGAAAAAGAGGGTATAGTAAATTTCACTTTAGCAAAAGGATCATCAGGAGGACGATTATAATTGTTATGATTATTACCTCCCATACCTCGACGATAAAGTGGAAATCTTGGCTGATTGTTGTGATCTTCCATATCATCATAAGGATTGTCTTCATGTCTTCCAGCGAGAGGCAACCGAGCCTCAAAAGTCTTCATCTGAAGAGCAAGGTCATCAAGTTGGCGAGTCAAGTTTGCCAATGACTCCTCCGTTGATGCGTTGTATTTGGCGACATATCTGTCATGGTCTTCATCATATCATGTAACTCAGCATGTTGAATACATTCGTCATCATTGTCTTCTCCTGCCATTGTTAGTAGGAAACAAAAGACAACAAAAAATTGTTATCCCTATCAACTACAGTGACAATGTGAAAGGTGGAAGAAAACAATCTCTCTCGCTCAAGCGTCTTAACACGCTCTTACAAGTGTTCTTACCGACACTGCAGGTGGTGTGTACGGTGAGGTGAACCACTGAAACGTGGGGTGATTGCAAAGGTACCTATTATGCTCAAGAAAAAGGTGGAGCTTGGATAGCACAATATGGTGGCTAATAAGCAGAAAATCGTTAACAGGTAAACAAAGTTGAATAAGTATTCAATGTAGAAAACTGTTACTGGTCAACCAAGTGCTCTAGGGCCTAGCACAACACAAGGAAGTAGCAAGGCAACCAAAAGACAGAATGATATAACCAACAAAACCGCACCAAGTGGTATAGGCGAACTGCTTTAATAAGCGTTCTCTTCACTATTTTTTCTTTTTTTTTTGTAATATTTTTTTGATATTTTTTCTTTACTCAGGAGCACGAGGATAGGAAGCACAAAAATTTGCAGCTCAATTGGATGTAATATGCAGCCTATAGAAAATCAAGAAGATTCTTTAAAATTCATGCTGAAACTTCGGAGGCCGAATAGCCTATCTTCCGAGGGGAATTTGGGCAATCTAATTTCACCGAACATGGCTACGCGGTGGATAATCAGATGTGAAATTTCGCTTAGATGAATTTGAAAAAAAAATCGCCCGATTTTGCGTTCGTATACGAAAGTTATGGCCGTTTTAAAGTAGGCTGTCTGAGTTACGATTTTTGGATGTTGATTCCAACTCGGTTTGAGAACAGATCTCGCAATCGGATATGAAAATGATCGGGAATTTGCACAGCAACTAATGGGATGGTGTGTGATGATTCAAGGATGAGTGGCACAAAGGTCTGTCACCTAATCTAGGGTTGGCGATGCGGGAGTTCACGCAAGGCGGCTAGCTAGGGCAAACCGATGAACGTGGTGGATCGGTTTGTTATTTAGGGATTATGGAATAGGTGTCGAACAGCAAGAAAAAAGGAAAAAACACGATAACTAGGACCCAAAACACAAAGCTAAACCAGCAACAAGACTCGACCACACGAATGCAAACTCAACAATGCAAACTGAAAAACGAAACTGCATGCACTAGAGTCTAGGAAGCGGTAAGAACGATCTAATTTTTTGTGTGGCCATTCTGTGGACTCTAGGTACAAAACAAAATCGATCTAATGGAAGGAAAACAAAGATATCTCACGGGAAATCTGATACCAATTGATGAATAGGTTTAGGCCCGATCTTCCAGAACGTAAGTCGATTGGGGTGGAGAACTCAACATTGATGATCCGCAACACTTGAGCAGTTCGAATACCCCTGCAATCACTACATCACTGCTCCGTTGGTTATCAACCGTGCGGCATATGCTTGACCTCGCCAAGAAGGCTAATCCCTACAAGTGAACCGAGAACACAAGCAAGAATGTAGAAGACACAATCTGAAATTGAGAAGTTGGGGTCTCACAAACCGTAGAACTCACAAACCGTAGAACGGCGAAATTGTTATTCTAAGAAAAAACCATCAAATATGACCGTCGGCTGCAGTATTTAAAGGCTAGGGTTCGTCCAAAACACGATTAGGATCGTACCTAATGGACTCATATAGGATACAAGGCCCAAAGGCCAAATTCGATGACGCAGCACCGAACAGAAATCTGTACTCGAATTATTTCGACGATTCCCAATGTTCAGAGGAATTTTGAGGTGGGACCAGATCCTTTGGAATGTTTATCTTCTCCTCTTTCCGTGCACATGTAGAACGTCAAAAACGGAGTTTGTATGCATCCTGGCCGTCTGTTTTAAGGTGGACTGCTCCTGGACTCCGAGTTGTAAACTGCTTCCATCAACTTGTGGACGTCCCAGCTGGTTCTCCACGCTCCCAAGGCCTCTTTCCTTCACTTGTTGATCTTCTCCATTATTCCTAATAACAATTAAATCATCACATAACAATCGATTCTCAAACTCACATGCAAAATAAGTTAGGAGCGAGTTCACCTACTGATTTATTAACCGTGCTCGTGCTCTTGTGATTGGTCCTTGCATTTCAATGTGCGTCTCCGCTGTTGTGATGTCATCACCTTCTGAGATTATTTTGGAAACATCCTTGAAGGATGCGGGGTTTTGCAACAGGTGTCTGTAAGACACGATGATATTGAGGCAATCCAAGATTTCCATGTGTTCGAAATCCAAGATTTTGACATTATGATTGTCATTCCCATTGAGAAATTTCTAATGGAAATTTCTTTGGAAGGAAACCTCAATGTCAACCTTGGAGGGAGAAAGTTTTCTATTCCCATCCTGCGTTCCAAGAACACATCTATAGAATCTCCCATCCAAGATGAACCATTAGAGGAGGTTAGAACTCTTCAACTCTTAGCTCCTCCCGAAATAGAAGGAGAAGAAGATTTCATCCAAGAGGAGGATGAATTTTATGAGACAATTGAGATGCCAAAAGAAGAGTTCTTCCCAAAACCTCCTGTTGAGTTAAAAATTCTACCTCTAGGTCTATGTTATGCCTTTCTAAATGGCAATTTGGAAGCCCCCGTCATCATAAGTGACAAGCTTTTAGATGATGAGACACTCAAACTCATTGCCATGTTAGAAAAGCATAGAGCTGTTTTTGGCTATTCCCTAGAGGATTTTAATGGGATTAGTCCTGCGCTATGCACCCAAGGCATTCCCATTGACCCCGAGAGTGTCCCCTCAAGGGAAACTCAAAGGCGATTGAATAATTCAATGCGTCAAGTTGTCAAGAAGGAAGTCTTGAAACTCCTACATGCCGGGATTATCTACCCTGTTCCTCATAGTGAATGGGTAAGCTCAGTTCAAGTAGTGCCCAAGAATGGAGGTATGACAGTCATTCAAAATGAGAAGAATCAATTGATTACTCAATGAACTGTCACGGGATGGAGGATGTGCATTGATTACTGAAAACTTAACAAGGCTACAAGGAAAGATCATTTTCCACTGCCCTTCATTGATGAGATATTAGAGCAGTTGGCAAACCATTCCTACTTTTGTTTCCTTGATGGGTATTCAGGTTATCATCAAATCCCAATCCACCCCGACGATCAAAGTAAGACCACATTCACATGTCCCTGTGGGACTTATGCCTACCAGCATATGTCTTTTGGACTGTGCAATGCTCCTGCCTCTTTTCAAAGATGCATGATGTCTATCTTTTCTGACATGATTGAGGAGACCATGGAAGTTTGCATGGACGATTTCTTCGTCTATGGGAAAACTTTTGATCATTGTTTGGAAAATTTATACAAGGCCTTAAAAAGATGCCAAGAGAAGGACCTAGTACTTAATTGGAAAAAGTGCCATTTCAAGGTATGTGAAGACATCGTCCTTGGGCACTTAACTGGAAAAAGAGTGATGGAGGTGGACAAAGAAAAGATTGAAGTCATTGAAAAACTTCCACCTCCTATCAATGTTAAGGGAATCCGCAGCTTTCTAGATCATGTAGGGTACTATCGGCGATTCATCAAATACTTCTCAAAAGTCGCTAGACCCCTCACTAACCTAGTAGCTAAGGAAGCTCCCTTTGATTTCGATGATGAATGCCTTAAATAATTTCAAACACTCAAAAAGGAACTCATCTCAGCTCCAATCATTCAACCTCCCGATTGGACACTGCCATTCGAAATCATGTGTGATGCTAGTGATTTTGCTGTTGGTGCGGTCCTAGGCCAGGCTAAAGATAAAAAGCATCATGCAATAGCCTACGCTAGAAAAACTCTAATAGGATCTCAACTCAATTATGCCACAACTGAGAAAGAGCTCTCGGCGGTAGTTTTTGCTATCGATAAGTTTAGGTCCTATTTGGTTGGAGCCAAGGTCATAGTCTACACAGACCATGTTGCTTTGAAGTATTTGCTCACCAAAAAGGATGCTAAACCAAGGATAATCCGTTGGATTCTTCTACTCCAAGAGTTTGACTTAGAAATCAAGGATAAGAAGGGAGTAAAAAATTTTGTGGCAGATCATCTCTCACATATGGAAGTCACCCAAACCATGGACATTCCTATCAATGACTTCCTATGAAATGATATGCTTCTCAAGGTCACTGACTCTCACCCTTGGTATGCAGATATCGTGAACTTCATGGCCATAGGATATGTACCACCAAGGGAAAACAAAAAGAAACTCATCTATGAGAGTCGAAGACACCTTTGGGATAACCCAAACCGCTATCGAGTTTGTGCTAATGGCCTTCTTAAAAGGTGCGTCCCATCAATCGAAGGCACCAAGATTATTGAGAAATGCCATGCTATCCCCTATGGTGGCCATTACGGTGTTTACCGTACTCAGGCAAAGATCTGGCAATGTGGATTCTATTGGCCTTCTATGTACGAATATACAAAAGAATTCAGTCGCAAATGTTGGAAATGCCAAAAGCATGAAGTAATCTCAGCTTGCAATGCAATGCCCCTAACATATAATCTCCAAGTGGAATTATTTGATGTGTGGGGTATTGATTTCATGGGACCTTTCCCTAGGTCTTATGATTGCGAGTATATTCTGGTGGCTGTAGATTGTGTCAAAATAGGTAGAAGCTTTGCTATGCAAAAATGCTGATTCCAAGCAAGCTAGAAAATGTTCCATGAGATCATTTTTCCATTATTTGGCACTCCCCGTATGATCATAAGTGATGGAGGGTCTCATTTCATAGATAAGACCTTCCGGAGCTTTTTGAGGGAGCTTGGTGTCCAGCATAATATTGCTACTCCATACCACCCACAAACAAGTGGTCAAGCAGAAACATCTAATAAGAAAATTAAGAATATTTTACAAAAGACCGTCTTGGAAATGGGAACATGATGGAAGAATAAGCTACCTGATGCATTGTGGGCATATCGTACTGCCTACAAAACTCCCATCGGCATGTCTCCTTTCCAACTTGTCCATGGGAAGACTTGTCATCTTCCCGTAGAGTTGGAACATAGAGCCTATTAGGCCATCAAGAAGTGGAACATGGACTTCCACACATGGTGGTTTGTTCTACCACATTTTTCTCCATTCTCTGGTGAAATCCAAAGCTATGCCGTGAAGTTGAATTCTTTTTCATTGTGTGTTTTGGTCTCCAAGATTCTTGCGCAACTTTTTACTTGCTTCATGGACTGACCGAGCTTCCACAAAGTGGAACCTCACATATCTGTGGCCGCCGTGTGGACGTCGCCTGTTGTTCATGTGTTGCCCGCCACTGCACTGTCAGTGTCCGAGGTGCCCTGAAGCTCTGTTGCTCAACTAAGATTTCCCCACGTGCGCAACGTCGTCGTTCCCCTGTCCAAGCTGCCAGGACACGATCTTCCTCCTTGGCGTGCCGCACCAAGCTGAGTTCATCTTCGTCCACTCTGATTTCGGGGGCCACCATGGTTCTTCGTCCACAGGCCGTTGAAAAGCCTTCTTAGTCCACCATGATGCGCTGCAAGGTTCAACACATGCCCTTATTCGTTCCCTCATGTCTGCTCTTTGGGTTGCAGTCCATAGCTACCAGATTACTCAAGTCCTAGACGATGGGTTTAAGTGAGCAGTGGGGAGTGTTTTTCAAAATTCATCCTGCGCACTCCACTTCGCCACATTCCTATTATACTTTGCCTTCTAGAATCCTTGGCGCATTACCCAGTGCAAGGTAATTAGATAGGTGTAGTTTAATCGAGTCGGACGAGCATTTTCCCCCAATTCTGGCTGAAACCCTAGGTCACAGTTGGTCCCTCCCTTTGAATGCCTTTTCCTTTGATTGAAGTCCAGACTAGTGCTCCTCGTGTCACCACAATTCTTTTGTTGCAAATCCCATGTCAACTTAACTACTCCCGTGCGAGATTGTTGTCTCCACCGTGCCATTTGTCACCGCTGTTATGGGGAGCTAAGCTCCAGCCAGTCGCGGCCTATTCCGAGGGCACCACTGGATTCCACATGTTCAAATAAGCCTTAGAGGCGAATCTTGGCCCTATAGGAGCCTGGTCAACCGACACCGGCGAAGTGCCGCCGCACTCCGACGGCAAGGCACCGCCCGTGCGCCTAAGCCTGAGGTTGAAGACAACCTACATAAGGGGCCCGCCTGTGAGCCAATGTATTCCATACCCGGGTCTGGTGCATCATTTTCGATCCACTGTGGCCACCCCTTTTAACTCTGTTGCTCCATGCGTCTTGAAGCGTATTGGCTGTTTTAAAGTCCTGGGCCCAGTTAATTATTCAAATATTCCCAGTTCAAAAATAGTTCCAGTTTTAGCTCCAACTTATAAAACCATATCTCCATTGATCATTATCTAAAAATTCACAAATAAATTTAGATAGACTCCTTCTGATCTCTATTTTCCAGTTGTGCATTTTAATCAGTATGAATGTGTCAGTATCCTGTGTACCGGGTACCCCACGATACTACAAGAAAAACTACGGAGTTCCACCTGTCTGAGTTGAAGACCTCCAAAGATTCCACGTGTCCTGCAGCACTGGGCCCGCCTCCCTCGTTTGGGTAGCTCCGGCGCCGCCACGTGTAACACAAGGCCGGACCTAACTCCCTATAGGGAAGCTCTGTTCATGCCACGTGTCTTGGAGCCCCAGACCTAACCCCCAATAGAGGGAAGCTCTGGTACTGCCACGTGTATAGCGGCTCCGGACCTGCCTCCCCACATAGGGAAGCTCCAGAGCTGCCACATGTCGAGCCTTCGGATCTAAGTCACAACGGGAAGACTGCCAGATCTCCAACAACGCAAACATTCAAGGGACTGTTAAAGCAGCCATTACAAGACCTTATTACGTGTCCTTAATGCCATGTTAATGACACATGATCAGAGGACCTTTAGTACCGGTAATGCTGTCATTAAGGCGTGTTATTACACTATTAATTATGCTTAATACACACAGGTCGTGTATTAGGTAATTAAATACCGCTGGGGCCACATGTCAGGCCAGGCTGATAATGTAACAGCTAGTCCTTGGACTATAAAAGGGCTGCACCGCATGGTAGAAAACAAGTCCAATCACCCGAGTTCATACGCACACAGGCACACACTCATACAACAAACAACAACCCTGTGGAGTAGGGTATTACGCTAAGGCGGCCCGAACCACGTAAAAATCCCTGTGTCATCATCTCGTTCATAACCTTACACGCGCTCCAATAGAATCCGAACCTCTGCGGACTATGCTTTAGTAGTATCGGGGAAAGTGTTGATTGTACACTTCAACATTTGGCGCGCCAGGAAGGGGACACCTAAGATTTCGAGATCGTGAACTCCACCGCAGGATCGTCCAACGACCACGCTGAGCAACCTGCTGGAGGAAATCCCTCCAACGTGCAGCAACCAACTGGTGCTCTTGTCCCGGCAGGCGTCATTCCACCACCACCACCAACTGCTCCGATAAACAATGACGGACAACAGGATTGTGTCTTCGCGTCAGTCACTGCATCGACGCGCAACAACCCTGAGAAAGCGATCAACGCAGCGCATACTCTTCTTCAGCGTCCTCCAACGCCGGAGCCCCTCAAGGCGCAATGGAGCAGTGGCGCACTGATGTGGAGCATCTGGTTGCAGCAACAACCTATGCCATCAGCAACCAAGGTCCCCCCCCCCGCTTTGGGGCAGGTACCTTCTCAATGTAGGGTTTTGTCTGGCAGACTTGGTCCTCAGGTGCCACAACACCGAAGGCATGCACCCTCCCAGCAAGTGACATCATCGCCCTTCGGGGCATGTCGTACTCACACTGCGTCGAGGCTATAAACCCATGATATACGGTCAGAGCTTGATCGCCAATACAGGCAGCAGGACGACCGTGTCCTCATGGAGCATGCTCGCGAGAGGTGATCTGCACGTGAGAACCCTTCTCCCTTGGGAGTAGGAGGCAACTGTTCAACACTGGCCATGCACCTTCGCATGGTTCAATGGCCACAGAAGTTCCTGCCTCATCTGCTGGAGAAGTATCACGGGACTGTCAATCCCGTCGAGTTCCTCCAGATATACTCCACCGCCATCCTCGCTGTGGGAGGTAATGAGGCCGTGATGGCCAGTTACTTCCCTGTGGCTATGACTAGGACAACTAGGTCCTGGTTCATGAGTCTTCTGCTTGACTCCATCAACAGTTGGGCGGAACTATGTCGCCAGTTCACCGCCAACTTCAGGAGCTCCTACACCCGACCTGGCACAAAGCTAGATTTTTTTCCGTACAACAGAAGTCGGGAGAGTCGCTGCGATTGTTCATCCAATGGTTTTCTAAAGGTACGGAACACCATTCCTTCCATCTCCAACGCGTCTGTCGTTGTGGCATTTCAATAGGGCGTTAAAACAAGAAGATATTGGAGAAGCTGGTGACTAAAGAAGTCACCAGTGTCACGGAGCTCCTCAGCCTAGCCGACAAATGTGCTAGGGCTGCAGAGGACCATGAAACACACTCCAAACCAGCTCCAAAGGTTGGTAAAAATTCCTCAAAGGCTGAAGCCACTGCCTCAGGCAGTGGAAAAAAGAAGAAAAAGTCGAACGGCAAGAAGAAGTCGTCGGCCGGCACGCCTACTGCTGCTGCAGCTGCAACTCTGGGTGGCTGGGGGCCACGCCCAGAAAAACGTCCTCGACCCTCATTTGAAGACGGCGACGTCAAAAGATGTGGTGTCCAATCCACAAAACGGACACTCACAATCTTGAAGATTGTCGTGAGGTCCACAACGTGGTTGAGCGCTTCAACAAGCGCCGAGAAGTAGCTCCTTTCGCCAACGGGAAGGAAAACAGAAGGTTGGCGAAGCTCCAGCTGACCTGGAGCTGGCCTTCAAGGACCCCAAGCAGGACCTGAAGGCTGTCTACAATACCGTAGATGATGATTCTGACATCTCCGACAATAAGCGTCGGAAGACTCTTCATACAATATATGGAGGGTCATGGGACATCACCTCCTGTCGCGTCCTCAAGACCATGCGTCGGGAGATGGCCGCCACGGCTCCCACTGCCAAGGCAGAACCTTACTGGAAGTGGATGGACACTCCCATCACTTTCGATGCTTCACACTGCCCGAGGAACATGATTAGAGCTGGGCAACTGCCGTTGATGGTTTCTCCTACAATAATGTCCAGCTCTACCATATCTTAGTGGATGGAGGTACGATGCTCAACCTCCTCAGCTATGAAGTGTTCGTCAAGATCCAGCTTGAACTCTCAGACCTTCACCCCTCACATCCCTTCTTTAGGGTAGGTCCGGGAGCTATTTCTCCTCTCGGATCAATCACACTCCCGGTGACCTTCGGGACTCGGGAGAACTACAGGACCGAGAAGCTGGTCTTCGACGTGGCACACATTAGCCTACCCTTCAATGCCATCCTAGGCAGGCCATCCTTGTATCGGTTTATGGCCGCAGCTCACTACGGCTACTTGGTGTTGAAGATGTCGGCACCTTCAGGCGTTCTCCGGATCCGCAGGGATTGCACTGCGGGAGTCAATGCGCTAGAAGAACTCCACACACTTGCAACAGCGCAGGAGGAAGCATCCCACAAGGAGCAAGCTGCTCAACCTCTGAGCTCTCACCAGCGAGGCTCAATCTCTGCGCCACACGTGTAGCCAAGTGGTGATACTGACATTCCTATCAAAGTCGTCCAAATCAGTTCTGATGTCGCCGAGACCACCCGTATATCAGGAGGTCTGGACAACAAGGAACTCGCGCTCATCACTTTCCTCCGGGCCAATGTTGACGTGTTTGCATGGCAACCGTCACAGATGCCTGGGATCCCTATGGAGGTGATTGAGCACAGTCTGAGGATATACCCCAACACATGGCCAATACATAAGAAGCCCCGAATGTAGTCAGTCGAGTGTCAACAAGAAATCAAGAAGCTGCTCCAAGCTGGTTCCATCCGAGAGGTTCACCATCCACGATGGATTGCAAACCTAGTCGTTGTGTATCGACTAAACCACCTTGAATAAGGCATGTCCAAAAGACCCATTTCCACTACCTAGGATAGACTAGATAGTGGACTCCACCTCCGGGTGCGAGCTATTGTGTTTCCTAGATGCATACTTTGGATATCATCAGATCTAAATGTCTAGGGAAAATAAAGATCATATTGCCTTCATAAAAGTAGATGGGTTGTATTGCTATACTGTCATGCCTTTCAGTCTAAAAAAATGCCGCTTCAAATTTCGTGCGAGCCATGCAAAAAACTTTTAGGGAGCTCATCACGGACTTGGTGGAGGTCTATGTCAATGACATCGTCGTAAAGGTGAAGTACAAGGAGTCACTCCTTGAGGACTTGCAAGCCGTCTTTGACAAGCTGCGCATTACTCGCACCAAGCTAAACCCGGACAAATGTGTCTTCGGGGTTAGCTACGGAAAGCTCCTCGGATTCTTGGTGACTCACCGAGGAATTGAGGAAAATCCAACAAAGATCAAGGCTATATAAGACATGCGACCCCCAACCCGCATCAAGGATGTCCATAAGCTAACTGGATGTTTAGCTGCGCTCAGCTGGTTCATCTAAAGACTGGCAGAATGGGCGCTTTCCTTCTTCAAGCTATTGAGAAGGTCTGAGCCATTCCATTGGTCTGAAGAAGCAGAGAAGGCCTTTCAAGAGATCAAGCAGCTCCTCACCAAACTACCATTCCTGGTAGCTCCGAATCCTGGTGAGCCTCTTTTGCTTTACATTTCGGCAACTACGAAGGTTGTCAGCATGGTCCTGGTCGCGGAAAGACCGGAACCAATTAGAGTTCAAGAGCCCACACCCCCCCGGGAGGGTCCGTAGTTACCTAAAGGCGAGTCTGGGTCCCAGCCCCCAGGAACGGATCCTCAAGCCAAGCTGCTTGAGGATAAACCTCTCTCGACTGAGGGAGTTCTCACGACTGAAGAAGAAGTTTCAGACCCATTCGGGAGGGTCCTCGAAGCTCAATAAGAAGGTCCGGACCTCTCTGGGAGGGTCTGAGTTGATGAAGAAGATGCTTCGGGCCCTTCCGGGAAGGTCCGCACTGTCCAGCGGCTAGTGTACATCATTAGTGAAGTACTTCACGACGCTAAGACTTGATACATTTAGGTCCATAAGCTGCTCTATGCAGTTCTCATCACCTCAAGGAAGCTTCGTCATTACTTCCAAGCCCACAAGATATCAGTGGTAACCTCCTATCCACTGCGAGCTATACTGCATAACCCCAACTCTACGGGAAACATTGCAAAGTGGGTAGCGGAGCTGGCAGACTTCGATCTCGAATTCTTGCCTCAACATGCTATCAAGAGTCAGGCATTGGCTGACTTCGTGGCGGAGTGGACCCCTTCTTCATCAAATCTAGAGGGCCCAAGTGAGAAGAAGACAAAACCCAAATTCCCGGTCTTCATCGAGCCTCACTAGACTCTCTGCTGCAATGTCTCCATGTGTGACACCCGGTTCCGAATATGAACCAAGCGTGACGCATATGTGTGCCCAGGAAGTTCATCACACATATACGGTTGCATCACAAACGATATACAGAATTTAACCATGTCTTAACTATTAAATAAGTACTTTATTACAATAATCCGATAGTTCACGAATAATAAAACTCTAAATAATTGCAGCGGAAAATAAACTAAACAGCACGACTCCAATCCACAGGCAATTGACGGCGGTACGCAACCTAGTACTCCACGTGATCCTCAGGGTACTCCCAATTGTCTCCAGTAGCTGTTGGGGGGATTGCAAGGGTGAGTACATGTCGTACTCAGCAAGTGTGGAAAGTATGACATGTGGCTAATTGAAATGACGAATGTAACAAATGGCTGAGTGCTGAAAAGTACAGTAAAACATTTGAAAAGCATTATACTATGTCTATGTGAAACAATCCCATCATAACCATCATGTTAACAAAATATAACCCATATCCAATTATTACCAACATCACCATTATCCATGTCCAATTACCATAACTCAAATTCATATCCATGACCATAATCCATAAACCATACCCATTACCAATAACTATAATCATAAACCAACCATAACCGTTACCAAACCATAACCATCCATAACCATCCCAAATCCCAATTCCAACTCTAATCATGTAGGTCATCCAGGCGCTCATAACCGGGAGCACGGCTATCATGATAGTTTTTTTTAACACTCTGCAGAGGTTGTACCACTTTACCCACATGTTTGTGATTTCATCACCTTTCGATGACTAAGAAACCTCCGTTATGCCATCTCACACTTCCGTAGGTGTGTGGCCAAGAGATCACAGAATAGCCTTTCAAAAGGGACTACTAGTATGTACGGGCCCACTAAGGTTTCACCGGCAGGCTTGAATCTCTATTCTCCCACCCACGGGCCCCCTCATGTGCCATGCGGATCCTAGGGCAGTCCTCCTCGACTCCCATTCCCCGCGCCATCCAGTGGTCCATACCATACTAGCAGCGCTCCTAATTATTCAGCTACGCCGCACCCATACTTGGCCTTGTGGTGGCACTGTTGACCTGGCATATTCTCGCATGAACCGGTCCTTAGATCTAAGGCAAGCAAACCACCATAACAACCAACCCATCCACATAACCATGCTTGCTTAGATCACCCATCATATCGACCAGTTCACATTAACCAGAATATCATTGATGCATAATTAAATGTGTAGTGTTGTTTGCCATCCCAATTAATTGAGCGAAGCAAAAAGGTAAAAACCCTTCCCGACTCTCTACCATAAATTCCAGGTGACAAGGGTGGTCAAACAAAACTAGTAAACTTCCTACCATAGGATTCCCATCAATTTGACACAAGCATGCAAGTTCGCAAACAAAACATTTATTAAAACAGGATCAATATGCTTCAAGGACACTTGCCTTGCTCCGGCGGATGGGGTTGCTCAAGCACTTCAAAGTCTTGATTTTGGAAATCCTCGTATGCGGCCTCTTGAGCACGATCCTCTACGCGTGATCATACATACAAGAAAACATATACAATCAACATGATGCACACAAAATAATCAACATGCAATGACATGTATGCATGCATAATTCAATAATTAATTAACTACGGTTGTTTATTAATTAGATGCGAGTAGTTCATACGTGTTCATATGGGTTTATGGGGGTTTTAGGGTGGATTAATGCTGCTGAAAATAAAATTATGGTGCAACTAAAATCAATTTACGCCTATTAGATTCAATATGATCGCTAAAATTCGTATCGGGAACATGTCCTACCGTAGATCTGACGGATTGACGGTCGCGGAACAAATGCGACGCGTAGACGAAGTGGATGGCGCAGCAGACCTTCGGCGGCACGACGACAGCGGCGCGATGGCGATGTCGATCTCCGGCGGACGGTGGTGCCCTCCTCTTTTTCTCCCTCTTCTTCCCCTTCTTTTTCTCCTTTTTTCTTCCCTGGGCGCATCTCTCTGGACTCCCCTTTTTTCCTCTCTGTACCGGCGGTTTCCTTCGTGGTTGGCGGCGGCATCGTGGGGCTTCGGTTCCTTTTATAGGGGCGGCGGGAGGCGACGCGGGTATCGGTTTCGGAGCCGGCGGGATCGGGGGAAATCGGAATCGCGTCGGGGGGGGGGGGGGGGGAGTCGGGGCGGGACGGGAAATCGGAGGCGGGCTCGGTCGGGGCGGGAGCGGTTCCGCGCGGGAGCGGGAGGGAGTCCGGGGCGGAGGGGGCGGGGCGCTGAGCGGGGCCCAGCGGGGCTGGCGCTGCGGCCGAGGCGCGTGGCGCGCGCTGGTGGGAGGCGGAAGGCCGGGCGGGCGTCGGGGCCAGCGGGGCTGGCGCGGAGCGGGGCGAGGCCGCTCGGTCGGCTGGGCCGCTTGGCCTGGCCGCTGGGTTGGCCTTTTTCTTTTTTTTTACTTCCCTTTTCTTTTAGTTATTTTTATTTTTATTTTTTTCTTTTATATTATTATTATTATATATTTTATTATTTATATTTTTTATTTTACTTTTTTTATACTTTCTTTTATTATATAATTTATTATATATATTATATATATATATTATTCATATTATTTATTATTTATTATTTTTTTATAACATATATTATTAATATTAATATTTTATCTATTTTTATATATTGTCATATATATTATTTATATATATACTTATATATATTTTTATATTATTTTTATACTTATTCCTTATTACAAGTTTTAGGCTATAACTATTATTTTCTATTTCTATTTTTCCTACATACATTTGTATATATATATGTTTTATTATTTTCCTTTTATTCTACTAGTGTTTAATGCATGATCATGTATGCAATGCATGATGCGAAAATTTAGGGTGTTACAAACCTACCCCCCTTAAGTGAATCTCGCCCTCGAGATTCGATAGCGTGGAGAAAAGATGAGGGAATTCTGCCTTCAGGTCTTCTTCACGTTCCCATGTAGCTTCGGCTTCCGTATGGTGTTTCCATTGCACTTTGCACCAACGGATCCTCTTATTTCTCGTGACCCTTTCCTTCATATCCAAAATCATGATAGGTCGTTCGACATAGGACAAATCCTCTCGAAGTTCTAACTCATCCGTCGGCACTTGTTCTTCTGGTACCCTAAGACACTTCTTGAGTTGAGAGACGTGAAATACGTCGTGTACATCGGAGAGATACGTCGGCAGCTCAAGTCGATATGCTACCTCTCCTCGCTTGTCCAAAATCTTAAATGGTCCGATGTAACGTGGTGCCAGTTTTCCTTTGACGTTAAACTGTCGCTGACCTCTGATTGGTGACACTTTAAGGTATACAAAATCTCCAACCTCAAAAGTCAAACTCCTTCGCCTATTATCAGCATAACCCTTCTGTCGAGACTGGGCAGCCTTTAAGTTTTCCCGGATTATTTGGACTTGCCTTTCAGCATCTTGTAACACGTCGGGACCAAACACTTGATTCTCTCCGGTTTCATTCCAAAACAAGGGAGTCCTACACTTCCTTCCGTACAATGCTTCGTAGGGTGACATTTTCAAACTTGCTTGGTAACTATTGTTGTACGAGAATTCAGCGTACGGCAAACTTTTATCCCAATTTTTCCCATGCTTTAAAGCGCAAGCTCTTAACATGTCTTCCAAAATTTGGTTGGTCCTCTCGGTTTGTCCATCTGTTTGAGGGTGATACGCCGAACTGAAGTTCAACCTTGTTCCCATTGCTTCATGCAATTTCTGCCAAAATCTGGAGGTAAACTGAGAACCTCTATCCGAGACTATCTTCTTCGGTACTCCGTGTCGGCACACAATATGTTCCATATACAATTCTGCTAGCTTCGCGGTTGTATATGTGGTCTTGACAGGGATGAAATGAGCTGATTTTGTCAATCGATCCACAATAACCCATATTGAATCATAGCCAGACTGAGTTCGCGGTAATCCAACTATAAAGTCCATACCAATCTCTTTCCACTTCCACTCCGAGATCTTCAATGGTTGTAGCAATCCGGCTGGCCTTTGATGTTCAGCTTTAACTCATTGGCACACATCACAAAGTGCAACATATTCGGCTATGTCCTTTTTCATGCTGGCCCACCAATAGCATGTCTGTAAGTCCTTGTACATCTTCGTACAGCCAGGATGAATTGAGTAAGGCGGGTCATGTGCCTCCTTCAATATTGTTTCCCGAATGTGCCTAACATTAGGTACCACAATCCTCTTTCCAAGCCATAAGGTACCATGTTTGTCCTCATCAAACCTGAATTCTTTCCCTCCTTGGGTCCTTTCCTTGATTTCCTGTATTTCCTTGTCCTTTGTCTGTCCTTCCCGTATTTCCTGCTCTAATGTTGGGTTGACTTCCATCGTTCCCATCTCATTTATGAATCCAAGGTTCAACCGTTCGAACTCCTTACATAACTCGGATGGCAGCTCTCGTACTGTAAGTTGATGACTTACTCCTTTTCGGCTCAAAGCATCGGCCACTACATTGGCCTTCCCTGGGTGATAGTTGATTCCCACGTCATAATCCTTGATGAGCTCCAACCATCGGCGTTGCCTCAGATTCAGATCCGTTTGCGTAAATATGTACTTGAGACTCTTGTGATCTGTATAAATCTCACATCGGTGACCAAAAACATAGTGTCTCCATATCTTCAAGGCGTGTACCACGGCTGCGAGTTCAAGGTCATGCGTAGGATAATTCAACTCATGTTTCTTTAGTTGCCTCGATGCATAGGCTACCACTTGGCCTTCTTGCATGAGCACACATCCTAATCCTTGTCTTGATGCATCACAATATATATCAAAACTCTTGCTCACGTCCGGTAATACTAACACCGGGGCGGTTGTCAACCTTTTCTTTAACTCCTCAAAGCTATCCTGACAAGCTTGAGTCCATCGGAATGCCTTTCCCTTCATGAGTAATTCCGTCATAGGCTTGGCTATTTTGGAGAAATCCTTAATGAATCGGCGCTAATATCCAGCCATTCCAAGGAAACTCCGAATTTCCTTGACATTCTGTGGCGATTCCCACTTAAGCACATCTCTCACTTTCCCTGGGTCAACTGATACTCCTCCTCAGGAAATAATATGGCCTAAGAAAGAAACTTCCCGTAACCAAAATTGACATTTACTGAACTTGGCATACAATTGATGCTCCCTCAATTTCTGCAGCGTAAGCCTCAAGTGTTCCTCGTGTTCCTTCTCATCCTTCGAGTAGATCATAATATCATCGATGAACACTACAACGAACTTATCCAGATATTCCATGAAGACCTTATTCATGAGATACATAAAGTACGCAGGCGCGTTCGTCAACCCAAATGACATGACGGTGTACTCATAAGATCCATATCGTGTCCGAAATGCTGTCTTGGGTATATCCGATGGTCTAATCTTCATTTGGAGGTATCCTGACCACAAGTCAATCTTGGAGAAGATACAGACACCCTTCATTTGGTCGAACAAATCCTCTATACGGGGCAGTGAGTACTTGTTCTTAATTGTCACTTCGTTAAGAGACCTATAGTCCACACACATCCTCTGGGTTCCATCCTTCTTATCTACGAAGAGCACTGGGGCTCCCCACGGGGATGAGCTTGGGCGTATAAAACCCTTCTCTAGCTGCTCTTGAATTTGCTTCTTGAGCTCTGCTAATTCCTTAGGAGGCATCCTATACGGCCTCTTAGCTATAGGTGCAGTTCCGGGTATCAACTCAATGGCAAATTCTATGTCACGATCAGGTGGCATACCTGGCAACTCATCTGGAAACACATCCGGGTACTCGCGAACGATCAGAATGCTTTCCAACGTCACTTCTTCCACGTGATTCAGCATCGCTTTCTTTCTTGCAGGTTGGGCTGCTTCAACTTCGATGCGTGTACCATGTTCACTTGTCAATTGCACAATCCTCTCGGCACATTGAATGACTCCGTTATACTTGCTCAGCCAGTCCATTCCAAGTATTATGTCTATTCCTTGGGAGTCCAAGACTATGAGGTTTGCGAGAAAGTCTACCCCCCTTATTTTAATGCTTACTTTCGGACATACTATATTTGCCAGGAGAACTTACTAGCATAGTTTGCTTCATATGAGATATAGGCAAATTGTATTTGGCAACATACTTTGACGAGATGAATGAATGAGATGCACCCGAATCAAATAAAACAGTCGCGGGGTTGGAGTTGGCGAGAAACATACCAATCACGACGTCATCAGCTTGCTGAGCTTCCTCAGCAGAGACATGATTCACATTGCCACGAGCAAAATTCTGCTGTCCACGATTGCCTTGTGGTGCTCCTCCATTTGGTCGCGGGTGATTTGGCCTTGGTGCATTGTTCATAGGTCCATTGTTTCTCCTGGGGCATTGACTTGCAAAGTGTCCCGGTTCTCCACACGCATAGCATGTCTTACCACCTGTAGCATTGGGGAAGTTTGGGCGCAACTGGTTTTGAGCATTTGCCGCCATGTTAGGACGCGGCGCAGGTGGCACAGGATTGCGAGGCGTTTGCATGGCGGGGCGTTGCTGCGGTGGCTGATTTGGGCGGGGCAGATAAGCAGCACGGTATGCAGGAGGAGATGGGTTGTAGTGTGGTCCAGTAGGTGGTGCATAGCGGGGGCGAACATTGCTTCCTTGCTGCGGTCCATGATGTGACATCTTCCTTTTGTTGTCCTGCTCCATCTCAGGAATCTTGTTCTCAACCACAATAGCCTTGTCAACCAGCTTTTGGAAGTTTGGATAATCAGTATTGAGTAACTGGACTTGAATTTCATTGTTGAGACCCCTCATAAACAGATACTGCTTCCTGCTATCAGTTTTGATGTCTTCTGGAGCATATCTTGATAATTGAGAGAATTTCTTGAGATACTCACTCACGCTCATCCTTCCTTGCCTGAGATTTTCAAAATCTTGTCTTCTCAGTATCATAACTCCTTCAGGTACATAGTGGGAACGGAAACTCTGCTTAAACTCAGCCCAAGTGATTGTCTCCTGATTATCATGAGCGTTGCAAAGAGCTTCCCACCAGTCAGCGGCTGCTCCAACTAGTTGATGTGATGCAAAGAGAACCTTCTCCCTATCAGTGCACTGGACAATAGCAAGTTTCTTTTCAACGGACTTCAGCCAATCATCAGCTTCCATTGGGTCTGTGGCTTGCGCAAAGGTGGGCGGTCTAGTCCTCATGAACTCTCCCAAACGGTTGTGGTGTGGCGGGGGTGGTGGTGGGGGCGGTATATGAGGCTAATTGTTGTTGCCAGCTTGCAGTTGTCCCATGGTCTGTATCATGGTCTGCATGAGCTGGTTCTGCATAGCTAACAGTTGTTCAATATTGATAGCTCCATGAGCGTGTCCCTAGTTGTTCTGAGGTACTTCATTGCGCTCCTCCTCATCGTTGGCATCCCTCTGGTTACGAGTTCTCACCATCTGTTGGCGAAAGAAAGGTAGGGACAGAAGGATTTAGAATTTTGGAAAGAACGTCCCAACTATATGCATCAAGGTATGTGACACTAAATAATCCTTTATTAATATAGACCTATATTATGAGGATGTGGACAGTTGCCGAAGCATTCCACAACTCTCTACTAAGCAAACAAGCACTCAAACAAGCACCAATCAAAATTGACAAAAATCCTAAAAGAAGTAACACAACTCAAGGTCACACAAGTATGTCTACGTCGCTCTTATTTAACTAATGGGGTGTGCCTATCCTTGAGTCGTGGCATAGGTCGAGGACTACTCATCGTCGAGCGGGAACTCATCTGGGTCCTCGTCGTCGTCGTCGTCGTCGTCGGCGGCGGGGTCCTCGGGGTCCTGTGGTGGTGAGGCAGCAGGTGGCGGTGGTGCGGTAGACGCCACACTGGAAGGCTCCTCGTCAGAGGACTCCTCAGAAGACGACTCACGCTGACCGTTGCGACGGTCTGGAGAGTCTGGGGTCCATGTCGAGGTGTCGGACGCGTAGTCGTCCGGGTCCTCGTCGGTGATCCGACGATACCTCCTGATTATCGCCTCGTGGCGCTGGGCGAGGTCACGTCCATCCTGAATCTCCTGTTGCGCCCTCTGAAGTGGGGCACTGAGCTGGGTCACGTCGTCAACAGTCTGACGAGACTGCGGGAGGTCCAGGGGTCCCTCCACGTGCCTGGAGACGAAGCGCACAGTGCCACTGGGACGCTGCGGGACGAAGGCGTGCACCGTGTCCTCCAGACGAAAACGACGGGCGTGGCTCCAAAAAGTGGCTGCTTCAGCTAGCATCCTGCTCCGCAGATCGGCGGGAGCTCCTCCAAGCAGGACTGTTGTGGGTCTTCACCAACTCATCACCGTAGTAGATAAAGATCTTGCAGCTCCACTCCTTCCTGCCAGGGCACTGCACTCCAGTGGTTTGGTAGGAGAGCGAGAGGCTGTGGTGACGGTAGCCAGCCTCACGGAGTAGGGCACGGAGACGGTGTCGCAGTTTTCCTGCGGCCCTGCCGTCAGAACGGATCACCACGAGGTGACGGGGGTCGACGGCCGGAGAGCGACTGGCCAACCTACGCGGGGGCACAAGTCCACCGGTCGACTTACGGGGGGATGTCTTGGTGCGGCCCATCTACAGAAAACAAAAATACATTAGAGGAAAAAGAAATAACCAAATACAAATCTGAAAATTTCAGCAGCTAAAACGGCGGAAAAAGAGCGGTGCAGCGGTTTCCAAAGAACGAAACATAAAGAGAAAAAATACAGCAACCAACACAATAATTTTACTCACACATAACAGCGGCAAAACACACTTTTTCCGCGAAAATTTACACAGTAAAATGGCAGCACTTAATATTGCTCACTTCTGAAAATTTTTATCAAAAAACGCAGCAGCGATCAATACTTTTTGCGGCTGAAAATAAAGGAACAAAACAGCAGCAAAAATTTTCGAAAATAGCAGATTAGAAGAGTGTTCCTAAGTGCTCTAGAGTGTCCATTCTACCTAGGCTTGCGTCCTACGGTCAACGCGGCTCTGATACCAATTTGTGACACCCGGTTTCGAATATGAACCAAGCGTGACGCATATGTGTGCCCAGGAAGTTCATCACACATATACGATTGCATCACAAACGATATACAGAATTTAACCACGTCTTAACTATTAAATAAGTACTTTATTACAATAATCCGATAGTTCACGAATAATAAAACTCTAAATAATTGCAGCGGAAAATAAACTAAACAGCACGACTCCAATCCACAGGCAATTGACGGCGGTACGCAACCTAGTACTCCACGTGATCCTCAGGGTACTCCCAATTGTCTCCAGTAGCTGTTGGGGGGATTGCAAGGGTGAGTACATGTCGTACTCAGCAAGTGTGGAAAGTATGACATGTGGCTAATTCAAATGACGAATGTAACAAATGGCTGAGTGCTGAAAAGTACAGTAAAACATTTGAAAAGCATTATACTATGTCTATGTGAAACAATCCCATCATAACCATCATGTTAACAAAATATAACCCATATCCAATTATTACCAACATCACCATTATCCATGTCCAATTACCATAACTCAAATTCATATCCATGACCATAATCCATAAACCATACCCATTACCAATAAGTATAATCAAAACCAACCATAACCGTTACCAAACCATAACCATCCATAACCATCCCAAATCCCAATTCCAACTCTAATCATGTAGGTCATCCAGGCGCTCATAACCGGGAGCACGGCTATCATGATAGTTTTTTTTTAACACTCTGCAGAGGTTGTACCACTTTACCCACATGTTTGTGATTTCATCACCTTTCGATGACTAAGAAACCTCCGTTATGCCATCTCACACTTCCGTAGGTGTGTGGCCAAGAGATCACAAAATAGCCTTTCAAAAGGGACTACTAGTATGTACGGGCCCACTAAGGTTTCACCGGCAGGCTTGAATCTCTATTCTCCCACCCACGGGCCCCCTCGTGTGCCATGCGGATCCCAGGGCAGTCCTCCTCGACTCCCATTCCCCGCGCCATCCAATGGTCCATACCATACTAGCAGCGCTTCTAATTATTCAGCTACGCCGCACCCATACTTGGCCTTGTGGTGGCACTGTTGACCTGGCATATTCTCGCATGAACTGGTCCTTAGATCTAAGGCAAGCAAACCACCATAACAACCAACCCATCCACATAACCATGCTTGCTTAGATCACCCATCATATCGACCAGTTCACATTAACCAGAATATCATTGATGCATAATTAAATGTGTAGTGTTGTTTGCCATCCCAATTAATTGAGCGAAGCAAAAAGATAAAAACCCTTCCCGACTCTCTACCATAAATTCCAGGTGACAAGGGTGGTCAAACAAAACTAGTAAACTTCCTACCATAGGATTCCCATCAATTTGACACAAGCATGCAAGTTCGCAAACAAAACATTTATTAAAACAAGATCAATATGCTTCAAGGACACTTGCCTTGCTCCGGCGGATGGGGTTGCTCAAGAGCTTCAAAGTCTTGATTTTGGAAATCCTCGTATGCGGCCTCTTGAGCACGATCCTCTACGCGTGATCATACATACAAGAAAACATATACAATCAACATGATGCACACAAAATAATCAACATGCAATGACATGTATGCATGCACAATTCAATAATTAATTAACTACGGTTGTTTATTAATTAGATGTGAGTAGTTCATACGTGTTCATATGGGTTTACGGGGGTTTTAGGGTGGATTAATGCTGCTGAAAATAAAATTATGGTGCAACTAAAATCAATTTACGCCTATTAGATTCAATATGATCGCTAAAATTCGTATCGGGAACATGTCCTACCGTAGATCTGACGGCTTGACGGTCGCGGAACAAATGCGACGCGTAGACGAAGTGGATGGCGCAGCAGACCTTCGGCGGCACGACGACGGCGGCGCGATGGCGATGTCGATCTCCGGCGGACGGTGGCGCCCTCCTCTTTTTCTCCCTCTTCTTTCGCTTCTTTTTCTCCTTTTTTCTTCCCTGGGCGCAGCTCTCTGGACTCCCCTTTTTTCCTCTCTGTACCGGCGGTTTCCTTCGTGGTTGGCGGCGGCATCGTGGGGCTTCGGTTCCTTTTATATGGGCGGCGAGAGGCGACGCGGGAATCGGTTCTGGAGCCGGCGGGATCGGGGGAAATCGGAACCACGTCGGGGGGGGGGGGGGGGGGGGGAGTCGGGGCGGGACGGGAAATCAGAGGCAGGCTCGGTCGGGGTGGGAGCGGTTCCGCGCGGGAGCGGGAGGGAGTTCGGGGCGGAGGGGGCGGGGCGCTGAGCGGGGCCCAGCGGGGCTGGCGCTGCGGCCGAGGCGCGCGGCGCGCGCTGGTGGGAGGCGGGAGGCCGGGCGGGCGTCGGGGCCAGCGGGGATGGCGCGGAGCGGGGCGAGGCCGCTCGGTCGGCTGGGCCGCTTGGCCTGGCCGCCGGGTTGGCCTTTTTTTTTACTTCCCTTTTCTTTTTTTTTTATTTTTTTTATTTTTTCTTTTATATTATTATTATATATTTTATTATTTATATTTTTTTATTTTACTTTTTTATACTTTCTTTTATTATATAATTTATTATATATATATTTTATATATATATTATTATTCATATTATTTATTATTTTTTTATAACATATATTATTAATATTAATATTTTATCTATTTTTATATATTGTCATATATATTATTTATATATATACTTATATATATTTTTATTATTATTTTTATACTTATTCCTTATTACAAGTTTTAGGCTATAACTATTATTTTCTATTTCTTCTTTTGCTACATACATTTGTATATATATATGTTTTATTATTTTCCTTTTATTCTACTAGTGTTTAATGCATGATCATATATGCAATGCATGATGCGAAAATTTAGGGTGTTACACCATGCAAAAGCAGGAGTCTGGAGCTGGAATCCTTCTCCTCGCTCCGACCGGGGAGAAGGTCAAGTTCATGGTACACCTTGACTTCAAGGCAACCAACAACGTGGCAGAGTATGAATCTCTCATCTACGGGCTCAAGGTGGCGCTATCATATGGCGTTAAGCAGCTGCTAGTGAAGGGTGATTCACAGCTTATCATCAAGCAAGTCAAAGGTGAATGTAGCTGCAACAACCCACAACTTGCTGCTTACCTCCTTGAAGTCCAGAAGCTTCAGAAGGACTTCCACGTCCTGGACCTCTGCCATGTCCAGCTTGTCAACAATGCTGAAGCTGGTGAACTCTCGACGAAGGATTCAACTGGAGCTCAAGCTCCCGATGGAGTTTTTGTCAGGAGGTTGTGAAGACCTACCGCTCAGCCTGCCGAACTGAGTGAAGGGGGCGAGACTAGCACCTCGAAGTTGGTGGTCCGGTTGGCCTTGTTACCATGGCGTCCACCAAGGGTCGTAAGCACTGCAGGAAGCTCCGAGCAACCCAGCGCACAAGATCTGGAGGCTCAAGCTAGCTCCGATGTATGGATCTCAAAGATCCAGAGCTACTTGAAAGACAACATCCTTCCTCAATACGGTGCTTCCGCTGGCTGAATAGTCAGATTGGCTTAAAGATACACGTTGGTAGAAGGGGATATCTACTGGCACGGTGCCAACGGCATTCTAATGCGGTGCATTGCCCAGGAAGAAGGCCACGAGCTCCTCGTGGAAATCCATAGAGGCGAGTGTGGGAACCACACGCCTTCCCGCACGTTGGTCGGTAAAGCCTTCCGACATGGCTTTTACTAGCCTAAAGCTCTCCAAGATGCAGTTGAACTGGTAAAAAAGTGTGGAGTGTGCCAGTTCCACGCGAAACAAATTCACACACCGGCTTAGGCACTGCAAATGTGTGACATCCGGTCCCGAAAATGAACCAAGTGAACGCATATGTGTGCCCAGGATGTTCAACACACATACACGAGTGCATTCACAAAAGAGTATACAAAAAATTACCACATAACAAGATTAATTAACCAAATTTTATTACACAAACCATATTATCCTCGATTACAAGTTCTAATGATACTAATGACAAGTTCAACTAATGCAGCGGAAATAAACTAAATAAGCAAACTAAACAGCTAGACAACATAAGCGATAGGGTAGCGCAACTCCAATCAACACCACAGGCAAAGCTGACGTTAGACACGGCCTAGAACTCTGCATTATCGCCATTAAACTCCCAATCCTGACCTGCAACTGTTGGGGGGGGGGATTGCAAGAGTGAGTACATGTCGTACTCAACAAGTGTGGAAAGTATGACATGTGGCTGATTCAAATGACGAATATAATAACGGTGGAGTGCTGAAGAGTACATTAAAACACTTGAAAAAGAAATATATTACATGTATATGAAATAAACTCATCATAAGTCATGTAGTTATCATAATACCAGTCCATATTTCATATCCATCATCATATACCAATATCCATATTCGAAACCAGAATTCAATTCATAACCATAATACCAACCATAACCATCCCGAAATCCAAGTTTTCCTCTAATCATGTGAGGGTCCAGGTTGCTCATAACTAGGAGCATGGCTATCATGATAGTTTTAGACACACTCTGCAGAGGTTGTACCACTTTACCCACGTGTTTGTGATTTCATCACCTTTCGATGACTATAGAATCTCAATTATGTCGTCTTACACTTCCGTAGGTGTGTCGCCAAGAGATCACAAAATAGCCTTTACAAAGGTGAGTGTGGGAACCACGCGCCTTCCCGTACGTTGGTCGGTAAAGCCTTCTAACATGGCTTTTACTAGCCTAAAGCTCTAGAAGATGCAGTTGAACAGGTAAAAAAGTGTGAAGCGTGCCAGTTCCACGCGAAACAAATTCACACACCGGCTTTGTCACTGCAAATGTGTGACACCCGGTCCCGAAAATGAACCAAGTGAACACATATGTGTGCCCAGGATGTTCAACACACATACACGAGTGCATTCACGAAAGAGTATACAAAAAAATACCACATAACAAGATTAATTAACCAAATTTTATTACACAAACCATATTATCCTCGAATACAAGTTCTAATGAATACTAATGACAAGTTCAACTATTGCAGCAGAAATAAACTAAATAAGCAAACTAAACAGCTATACAACATAAGTGATAGGGTAGCGCAGCTCCAATCAACACCACAGACAAAGCTGACGGTAGACACGGCCTAGAACTCCGCATTATCGCCATTAAACTCCCAATCCTGACCTTCTACTGTTGGGGGGGGTGCAAGGGTGAGTACATGTCATACTCAGCAAGTGTGGAAAGTATGACATGTGGCTGATTCAAATGACGAATATAATAATGGTGGAGTGTTGAAGAGTACATTAAAACACTTGAAAAAGCAATATATTACATGTATATGAAATAAACCCATCATAAGCCATGTATTTATCATAATACCAGTCCATATTCCATATCCATCATCATATACCAATATCCATATTCGAAACTAGAATTCAATTCATAACCATCCATAACCATAATACCAACCGTAACCATCCCGAAATCCAAGTTTTCCTCTAATAATGTGAGGGTCCAGGTTGCTCATAACCGGGAGCACGGCTATCATGATAGTTTTAGACACACTCTGCAGAGGTTGTACCACTTTACCCACGTGCTTGTGATTTCATCACCTTTCGATGACTATAGAATCTCAATTATGCCGTCTCACACTTTCGTAGGTGTGTGGCCAAGAGATCACAAAATAGCCTTTACAAAGGGATTACTAGCCTATTTATACCCCACTGAGGTTTCACGGTGGCGATGTCTCCAACTGAGCACATCTTCAACCATGGGCCCCCTCTTGAGCCATTCGGATCCTAGGGTAGTCCCACCAATGATCAACAAACCCAACCCGACTACCCCTTCCCTGAGCATCCTTAATGGTCCAAGTAGCACTGGCAAAGCTCTAATTAATCAGCTACGCCGCACCCATACATGGCCTCATGGTGGCACTGTAAATCCTAGATGGTCGCTCCACGAACCGGTCCTTAGATCTAAGGCAAGCAAAACCACCAAAACATCCAACCCATCCACGTACCTGACTTGCTTAGATCACCCATTACCATACAAATTTAACCAGTTCATGTCAACCACAAACTCATGAATGCATAATTAAATAAAGTAGTGTAGTTGTGCTTCCATCCCAATTATTAAGCAAAGCAAAAAGGTAAAAAATCCCATCTCGACTCCCTACCATATATTCCAAGTGACAATGGTGGTTAAACAAAGCTAGTAAACTTCCTACCATAGGATTTCCCATCAAATTGACACAAGCATGCAATTTTGCAAACAAAACATTTATTTTAATAATAGGATCAATATGTTTCAAGGACACTTGCCTTGCTCTTGGGATTGATTCGAGTCAAAGCCTTCAAACTCTTGGTGCTGGAGATCCTCCGCGGCGCTCTCGAGCGCAAATCCGTCTAATCCGCACAATAAACATACAAGACAAGAAACACAATCAAAGAGCGCACAAATATTACTCAATATGACATGACATGCATGATTAATGCAAATGCAAGGTGAAACTTGTTAATAGATTGCTTTTAAATGATCACTAACTAGTTCTAATAGCTTTTAACATGTTTATACAGGTTTGGATGTGATTAGATCTAATTTTAGAATTAATTCAACACAATTTAACCTGGAAAATTGGACTAGTCCGCTAGGGACTGGATAAGTCCGCACTTTACGAGATCAGCAGATTGGGGTTGTCTAGATCGACGTGAATTTGGAGGTTAGGGGTTGAATTCATGTAAGGAAAAGGAAATAGAAGGTATACCAGATGTTTAGGACTCTAATAAATCAAGGAACTTTGAGGTAACACCTGGATCTTGATGATCTAGGGTTGGTGATGAACTTGGAGATGAATTGATGAAGAACGAAACTTGATGGAGATCTTGATCCTCTTTCGTTTCCTCCTCTTATTCTTCTTGCTTGGGATCTCCTCCTCCCTCCTTGATGGTGGCTCTCCACGAACTAGGGTTTGGGTGGGGTGGAAAAGTGGCAAATAGATGTCAAGCCAAGGGGTGGGGTTGTTTATATAGAGGTCAAGGCTAGGGTTAGATGGATTTCGAGATTGATATGAGTAGAGACTGGTTTAGAGTCACATATAGGCTCTAAAAGAGTTAGGCACGACGTCCCTAGGCCCACTTAACGTGAAACCCAAGAAAAAAGTTATAAAACAAAAGATCAATTCAGAGTCGAGAAATATTGGTCAAGTCTGAAAAGGACCGGACTATTCCGAAGTTAGTCAGAAACAAATCGTTTAAGTCTTGCCAAAAATCGAACAAGTTCGACTTTAGTCAGAGAGGAAAATGGACAAGTCCGCTGGGAAACCGGACTAGTCCGGACAAGTCCAAGGACTTAGCAAATTTTCAAGGATTCTTGGAACACCGGACTAGTCCACACAAAATCAAGCAAGTCCGAAAGTGTCCAGAGGCAAAATCGGACTAGTCCACAACAAAAACGGACAAGTCCGTTTGAAGTCAGAGAGAAATCGGACTAGTCCTTACCAAAATCGGACTAGTCCGCACTTTTCAGCATTTTAAGTGCGGTTTTGTTCCAAATCAATTTTTAACCTATTCCTATTTATGTGGATTAATGTTGAACATGTATATGAATGTATGTAGGGCATGATGCATGAAAATGAGGGTGTTACAAACCTACCCCCCTTAAAATGAATCTCGCCCTCGAGATTCGACGCGGAAGAGAAGAGATAATGAAATTCTTTCTTGAGATCATCCTCCAATTCCCACGTTGCTTCATTTCTCTGTGGTGCTTCCATTGAACTTGACACCATCGAATAATCTTGTTCCTTGTGACTCTCTCCTTGGTTTCCAAGATTTTGACCGGTTGCTCGGCATAGGTCAAATCTACTTCTAATTCCAATCCTTCCATTGGCACTTGTTCTTCCGGTACTCTCAAGCACTTCTTGAGCTGGGAAATAGGAAAGACATCATGGACATCCAAAAGATGAGCTGGCATCTCCAACTTATACACTACTTCTCCTCTTTTGTCCAAAATCTTGAATGGTCCAATGTAGCGAGGTGCTAGCTTGCCTCTTATGTTAAACCTCTTATGAGCTCTCATTGGTGACACCTTGAGGTAAATGTAGTCTCCATTTCAAAGGCTAATTTCCTTCTCCTATTGTCCGCATAGCCTTTTTGTCTTGATTGGGCAGCCCTCAAGTTCTCACGAATTATTTGGACTTGCTTTTCGACTTCTTTTAACACATCCGGACCAAATACTTGAGTTTCCCCTGCCTCATTCCAGAATAGAGGTGTCCTACACTTCCTTCCATAAAGAGCTTCATATGGTGACATTTTCAAGCTTGTTTGGTAACTATTGTTGTATGAAAATTCTGCATATGGCAAGCTCTTGTCCCAACTTTTCCCATGCTTTAAGCACAAGCTCTCAACATGTCCTCTAAAATCTGATTGGTCCTCTCGGTTTGTCCATCCGTTTGAGGGTGATATGCTGAACTAAAATTCAACCTCGTTCCCAAAGCTTCATGCAATTTCTGCCAAAACCTGAAAGTGAATTGTGAACCTCTATCCGAGACTATCTTTTTCGGAACTACATGCAAACATACTATTCTTCCCATATACAGTTCTGTCAATTTCTCTCCATTATAGGTAGTCTTGACGAGAATAAAGTGGGCTGACTTAGTTAACCGATCCACAATTACCCAAATCGAGTCGTAACCAGACTGAGTACGTGGTAAACCAACTATGAAGTTGTGACGCCCGGTTCCGAAAATGAACCAAGCTAACGCATATGTGTGCCCAGGATGTTCATCACACATACACGAGTGCAATCACAAAAGAGTATACAGAAAATTACCACAAGACAAGATTAGTTAACCAAATTTTATTACACAAACCAGATTATCCTCGAATACAAGCTCTAATGAATATTAAAGACAAGTTCAACTAATGCAGCGGAAATAAACTGATTAAGCAACTAAGCAAACTAAGCATAAGCAATAGGGTATGTATGCGCAGCTCCAATCAACACCACAGGCAAAGCTGACGGTAGACACGGCCTAGAACTCCGCATTATCACCATTAAACTCCCAATCCTGACCTGCAACTGTTGGGGTGGGGATTGCAAGAGTGAGTACATGTCGTACTCAGCAAGTGTGGAAAGTATGACATGTGGCTGATTCAAATGACGACAATAATAATGGTAAAGTGCTGAAAAGTACATTAAAACATTTGAAAAGCAATATAGTATAAGTATGTGAAGTAAACCCATCATAATCAAAATAATATCATAATACCAAACTGAATTCATTACCATCATCAATAAGTCCAGATTTCACCATTGCCAATAACCATATTCATTACCAGAGATTAATCCATAACCATCCATAACCATTAACAAACCATAACCAAACCATAACCAAACCATAACCATAATATCAACCTTAACCATTACCCAACCATAACCATCCCAAATTCCAATTTGCCTCTAATCATGGAAGTTGTCCAGGTGCTCATAACCGGGAGCACGGCTATCATGATAGTTTTAATTAACACTCTGCAGAGTTTGTACCTCTTTACCCACGTGTTCGTGATTTCATCACCCTTCGGCGACTAAGAACCTCCCTTATGCCCATGACCCGTCGGTCACATTACACACTTCCGTTGGTGTGTGGCCAAGAGATCACAAAATAGCCTTTACAAAGGGATTACTGGCCTATTTAGACCCCACTGAGGTTTCACCGGTGGCGATGTCTCCCGCAGAGCACATCTTCAACCAAGGGCCCCCTCTTGAGCCATTCGGATCCCAGGGTAGTCCCACCAATCATCAACAAACCCAATCCGACTACCCCTTCCCCGAGCATCCACAATGGTCCAAACAGCACTAGCAAAGCCCTAATTAATCAGCTACGCCGCACCCATACTTGGCCTCGTGGTGGCACTGTAGTCCTGGCTTATTCTCGCATGAACCGGTCCTTAGATCTAAAGCAAGCAAACCACCATAACATCCAACCCATCCACATACCAGGCTTGCTTAGATCACCCATTACCATACCATATCGACCAGTTCACATTAACCAGAATATCATTAGTACATAATTAAATTTGTAGTGTTGGTTTTTCCATCCCAATTGATTAAGCGAAGCAAAAAGGTAAAAACCCTTCCCGACTCTCTACCATAATTTCCAGGTGACAAGGGTGGTTTAGCAAATCTAGTAAACTTCCTACCATAGGATTCCCCATCAATTTGACACAAGCATGCAGTTTTGCAAACAAAACATTTATTTTAAAACAGGATCAATATGCTTCAAGGACACTTGCCTTGCTCTTGCTGTTGATTAGGGTCAAAGCCTTCAAACTCTTGATGCTGTAGATCCTCCGTGGCACTCTCTAGCGCAAATCCGTCTAATCCACACAATAAACATACAAGACAAGAAACACAATCAAAGAGTGCACAAATATTACTCAATATGACATGACATGCATGATTGATGCAAATGCAAGATAGAACTTGTTACTTCATTGCTTTTAATGATTACTAACTAGTTCTAATAGTTTTTAACAAGTTTATACAGGTTTGGATTTGATTAGATCAAATTTTAGAATTAATTCAACAAAGTTTAACCAGGAAGATCGGACTAGTCCGCTAGGGACCGGACAAGTCCGCACTTGACGAGATCAGCAGATTAGGGTTTTCTAGATCGACGTGAATTTGGAGATTATGGGTTGAATTCACATAAGGAAATAAGAATAGAAGGTATACCAGGTGTTTAGAACTCCAATGAACCAAGAAACTTGGAGGTAACACTTGGATCTTGATGATCTAGGGTTGGTGATGAACTTGGAGATGAATTGGTGGTGAAGAACGAAACTTGGTGGAGATCTTGATCCTCCTTCGTTTCCTCCTCTTCTTCTTCTTGCTTGGGATCTTCTCCTCCCTCCTTGATGGTGGCTCCCCACGAACTAGGGTTTGGGTGGGTGGAAAAGTGGCAAATAGATGTCAAACCAAGGGGTGAGGTTGTTTATATAGGCGTGGAGGCTAGGGTTAGATGGATTTCGAGTTTAGGATGAGTAGAGGCCGGTTTAGAGTCCCACATGGGCTCTAAAAGAGTTGGGCACGATGTCCCTAGGCCCACTTAACGTGAAACCCAAGAAACAAGTCGTAAAACAAAAGGTCAATCTCAGAGTTACGAAATACCGGACAAGTCCGGACAGGACCGGACTAGTTCGAAGTCGTCCAGAGAGAAAATCGGACAAGTCTGGCCAAAAATCGGACAAGTCCGATCTTAGTCAGAAAGAAAACGGACAAGTCCACTGGAACACCGGACTAGTCTGGAAAAGTCCAGGGACTTAGCAAATTTTCAAGGATTCATGGAATACCGGACTAGTCCGCACAAAATCGGACAAGTCCAAAGTTGTCCAGAGGCAAATATCGGACTAATCCGCAGCAAAAACGGACAAGTCCGTTTTTAGACAGAGAGAAATCGGACTAGTCCTCAGCAAAATCGAACTAGTCCGCACTTTCCTACAATTTTTAAGTGCGGTTTTGTTCCAAATCAATTTTAAACTTGTTCCTCTTGTTATGTGTTAATGTTAAACATGTATATGAGTGCATGTAGGGCATGATGTATGAAAATGAGGGTGTTACAAACCTACCCCCCTTAAAATGAACCTCGCCCTCGAGATTCGACGCGGAAGAGAAGAGATAGGGAAATTCCTTCTTGAGATCATCTTCTAGCTCCCAAGTTGCTTCTTTTTCGGTATGGTGCTTCCATTGGACTTTACACCATCGAATCACCTTGTTCCTTGTGACTCTCTCCTTGGTTCCCAAGATTTTGACCGGTTGTTCGGCATACGTCAAATCTTCCTCTAGATCTAATTCTTCCATTGGCACTTGATCTTCCGGTATCCTGAGACACTTCTTGAGTTGGGAAACATGAAACACATCATGCACGTCTGAAAGATGAGCTGGCATCTCCAACTTATATGCTACTTCTCCTCTTTTGTCCAAAATCTTGAATGGTCCAATATAACGAGGTGCGAGCTTGCCTCTTATGTTAAACCTCTTATGACCTCTCATTGGTGACACCTTGAGGTAAACAAAATCTCCTATTTCAAAGGCTAATTTCCTTCTCCTATTATCCGCATAGCCTTTTTGCCTTGATTGGGCAGCCCTCAAGTTTCCACGAATTATTTGGACTTGCTTTTCGGCTTCTTGCAACAAGTCCGAACCAAATACTTGAGTTTCTCCCGCCTCATTCCAGAATAAAGGTGTCCTACACTTCCTCCCATAAAGTGCTTCATATGGTGACATTTTCAAGCTTGCTTGGTAACTATTGTTGTATGAAAATTCTGCGTATGGCAAGCTTTTGTCCCAACTTTTCCCATGCTTTAAAGCACAAGCTCTTAACATGTCCTCCAAAATCTGATTGGTCCTCTCGGTTTGTCCATCCGTTTGAGGATGATATGCTGAACTAAAATTCAACCTCGTTCCCAAAGCTTCATGCAATTTTTGCCAAAATATGAAGGTAAATTGAGAACCTCTATCCGAGACTATCTTCTTAGGGACTCCATGTCGACACACAATATGCTCCATGTATATTTCGGCCAATCGTGCAGCTGTATACTTGGTCTTCACAGGGACAAAATGAGCTGACTTGGTTAAGCGATCCACAATTACCCAAATTGAGTCATACCCGGACTGAGTACGCGGTAACCCAACTATGAAGTCCATACCAATTTCTTCCCACTTCCATTCTGGAATCTTCAACGGTTGCAATAATCCGGCTGGCCTTTGATGTTCCGCCCTGACTCGTTGGCACACATCACATAATGCTACATATTCAGCTATGTCCTTTTTCATGCTATCCCACCAATAGCAAGTCTTCAAGTCCTTGTACATCTTCGTACAACCGGGGTGAATCGAGTAAGGCGAGTCATGTGACTCCTTTAATATTGTCTCCCTAATATGCTTTACATTAGGCACAATGATCCTCTTTCCAAGCCATAAGGTACCATGTTCATCCTTGTCAAATCTGAATTCTCTCCCTTCTTCGGTTCTTTCCTTGATTTCCTTGATCTCCTCATCTGTGGTTTGTGCTTCTCGAATTTCTTGCTCCAAGGTTGGGTTTAACTCCATCATCTCCATCTCGTTTACAAACCCGAGGTTCAACCGTTCAAACTCCTTGCATAACTCGGACGGAAACTCTCGAACTGTAAGTTGATGGCTTACTCCCTTTTCTACTCAAAGCATCGGCCACTACATTGGCTTTTCCTGGATGATAGTTGATTCCCACATCATAATCCTTGATGAGCTCCAACCATCTTCGTTGCCTCAAATTCAGGTCTGTCTGTGTGAAAATATACTTCAAACTCTTATGATCCGTGTAAATTTCACACCTATGTCCAAGAATATAGTGTCTCCAAATCTTCAATGCATGTACCACGGCTGCTAGTTCAAGATCATGCGTGGGGTAATTCTGCTCATGTTTCTTCAATTGTCTCGACGCATAGGCGACCACTTGACCTTCTTGCATCAATACACATCCAAGCCCTTGTCTTGATGCATCGCAATAAATGTCAAAACTCTTGCTTACATCCGGCAATACCAAAACCGGGGCTGTTGTTAACCTCTTCTTCAACTCCTCAAAACTATTTTGACAAGCTTCAGTCCATTGGAACGCCTTTCCCTTCATTAGCAACTCTGTCATAGGCTTGGCTATCTTGGAAAAATCCTTGATAAACCGACGGTAATATCCAGCCATCCCAAGAAAACTCCTTATTTCCTTGACGTTCTGTGGCGGTTCCCACTTAAGCACATCTCTCACCTTCCCTGGGTCAACTGATACTCCTCCTCCGGAAATAAAATGGCCTAAGAAGGAAACTTCCCGTAACCAGAATTGACATTTACTGAACTTGGCATACAATTGATGCTCCCTCAATTTCTGCAACGTAAGCCTCAAGTGTTCCTCATGTTCCTTCTCATCCTTCGAGTAGATCATAATATCATCAATAAACACCACAACGAACTTATCTAAGTACTCCATGAAGACCTTATTCATGAGGTACATAAAGTAGGCAGGTGCATTTGTCAATCCAAAAGACATCACGGTGTACTCATAAGATCCATACCGTGTCCTAAAAGCTGTCTTGGGTATGTCCGATGGTCTAATCTTCATTTGAAAGTAACCTGACCTCAAATCAATCTTGGAAAACACACAGGCGCCTTTCATCTGATCAAACAAATCCTCTATACGGGGCAAGGTATACTTGTTCTTGATTGTTACCTCGTTGAGAGCTCGGTAATCCACACACATCCTTTGGGATCCATCCTTCTTGTCCACGAATAGAACGGGCGCTCCCCAAGGTGAGGAGCTAGGGTGAATAAAACCCTTCTCTAGTTGCTCTTGAATCTGCTTCTTGAGCTCCGCTAATTCCATAGGAGGCATCCTATACGGCCTCTTAGATATAGGTGCAGTTCCAGGTATTAAATCAATAACAAACTCAATGTCTCGATCGGGTGGCATACCTGGCAACTCGTCCGGAAAAACATCCAAAAATTCACACACCACCGGAATCTCCTCAATTGCGACACCGTCCATATGATTCAGCTCTAATTGCTTCGGTGCATGTTGGGTTGCTTCAAATTCTACGGTGATCCCCTCCTCATTGGTCAACTTCACCGTCTTCGTGGCACACTCAATAACTCCCTTGTGCTTCCTTAACCAGTCCATACCAAGTATAATGTCCAATCCTTGAGAATCCAAAACTATGAGGTTGGCGGAGAAGTCTACCCCCCTTACTCTAAGGCTTACTTTTGGACATACTATATTTGTCCTCATCTCTCCTCCAAGAGACTTAACCAAGAGAGTAAACTTCATATGAGAGATAGGCAAACTATACTTGGCAACATACTTCGATGCAATGAATGAATGCGATGCTCCAGAATCAAATAACATAGTCGCGGGATTGGAGTTGGCGAGAAACATACCAATGACCACGTCATCCGCTTGTTGAGCATCCTCCGTAGAGACATGGTTCGCGTTACCACGAGCAAAATTTTGCTGTCCACGGCTTCCTTGTGGCTGTCCTCCATTAGGTCTTGGGTTTTGCCTCGATGTATTGCTTCCTTGACCAAGGCCCGACTTAGGACATTGATGTGCAAAGTGTCCAGCTTCTCCACAAGTATAGCACTTCTTAACTCCACCAGAATTATTAGGACGAGCTTGGTTTTGAACATTGGCTCCAGGAAAATCAGCACGAGGTGCATAAGGCATTGGAGGCCTAGGTGCTTGCATAACAGGGCGCTGCTGCACAAACTGAGTTGGGCGTGGTGCATAACTAGGGCGCTGAGCAGGAATAGAGGAGCTGTAATGAGGCGCATTGGGCGGCGCAAAGCGAGGGCGCACATTACTTCCTTGTTGCTGTCCTTGATATGGCGCCTTCCTCTTGATTTCTTGCTCCATCTCACGGATCTTGTTCTCAACCACAATTGCTTTGTCCACAAGCTTCTGGAAATTGACATAATCACAGTTGAGCAATTGTACTTGGATCGTATTGTTCAATCCCCTCATGAACAAGTATTGCTTCCGGCTGTCCTGGCTAACATCCTCAGGCGCATATCTTAAGAGTTGAGTGAACTTATTGAGATATTCACTCATGCTTGATTTTCCTTGTCTCAAGTTCTCAAATTCTTGCCTCTTCAAGATCATAACACCTTCCGGCACATAATGAGAACGGAAACTCTCCTTGAATTCCGCCCAGGTAATTCTCTCTTAGTTCTCATGAGCATTGCAATAGGCATCCCACCAATCTGCAGCTGCTCCAACGAGTTGATGAGAAGCAAATAGCACTTTCTCCCGGTCACTGCATTGGACAATAGCAAGTTTCTTCTCCACGGACTTGAGCCAATCATCAGCATCCATAGGGTCAGCAGCTTGAGCAAAGGTTGGTGGCCTAGTCCTCATAAACTCTCCCAATCGGTTATGAGGAGGTGGGGGTGGCGGTGGAGGCATGTGGGGCTGATTGTTGATATTGCCAGCTTGCAGCTGTCCCATAGTCTGTATCATGGTCTGCATGAGCTGGTTTTGCATGGCCAATAGCTGCTCGATGTTGATAGCTCCCTGAGTAGATCCTTGCCCATTGTTGTTCTGAGGCACTCCATTGTTCTCCTCTTCATCATTGCCATCCCTCTGGTTGCGAGTCCTCACCATCTGAAGAAAAGCAGTAGGTAAGAATTAGAAAACGTCCCCAACTATATGCATCAAGGGGTATAAACTAAACAACTAGCTACACTAGCCTAGGTGGATATGGCAATGCTAAAGCATTCCAAAATCCTCTATTAAGCACACAAGCAACCAATATATATAGCAAGCAGCACTCCAAGCAAAAACACATCGATTCCTGAGTGCTCCTATGTGCTCTAAAGTGTCCATTCTATCTAGGCTGCATCCTACGGTCAACCTGTGGCTCTGATACCAATCTGTGACGCCCGGTTCCGAAAATGAACCAAGCTAACGCATATGTGTGCCCAGGATGTTCATCACACATACACGAGTGCAATCACAAAAGAGTATACAGAAAATTACCACAAGACAAGATTAGTTAACCAAATTTTATTACACAAACCAGATTATCCTCGAATACAAGCTCTAATGAATATTAAAGACAAGTTCAACTAATGCAGCGGAAATAAACTGTAAGCAACTAAACAAACTAAGCATAAGCAATAGGGTATGTATGCGCAGCTCCAATCAACACCACAGGCAAAGCTGACGGTAGACACGGCCTAGAACTCCGCATTATCACCATTAAACTCCCAATCCTGACCTGCAACTGTTGGGGTGGGGATTACAAGAGTGAGTACATGTCGTACTCAGCAAGTGTGGAAAGTATGACATGTGGCTGATTCAAATGACGACAATAATAATGGTAAAGTGCTGAAAAGTACATTAAAACATTTGAAAAGCAATATAGTATAAGTATGTGAAGTAAACCCATCATAATCATAAATAATATCATAATACCAAACTGAATTCATTACCATCATCAATAAGTCCAGATTTCACCATTGCCAATAACCATATTCATTACCAGAGATTAATCCATAACCATTACCAAACCATAAGCAAACCATAACCATAATATCAACCTTAACCATTACCCAACCATAACCATCCCAAATTCCAATTTGCCTCTAATCATGGAAGTTGTCCAGGTGCTCATAACCGGGAGCACGGCTATCATGATAGTTTTAATTAACACTCTGCAGAGTTTGTACCTCTTTACCCACGTGTTCGTGATTTCATCACCCTTCGGCGACTAAGAACCTCCCTTATGCCCATGACCCGTCGGTCACATTACACACTTCCGTTGGTGTGTGGCCAAGAGATCACAAAATAGCCTTTACAAAGGGATTACTAGCCTATTTAGACCCCACTGAGGTTTCACCGGTGGCGATGTCTCCCGCAGAGCACATCTTCAACCAAGGGCCCCCTCTTGAGCCATTCGGATCCCAGGGTAGTCCCACCAATCATCAACAAACCCAATCCGACTACCCCTTCCCCGAGCATCCACAATGGTCCAAACAGCACTAGCAAAGCCCTAACTAATCAGCTACGCCGCACCCATACTTGGCCTCGTGGTGGCACTGTAGTCCTGGCTTATTCTCGCATGAACTGGTCCTTAGATCTAAAGCAAGCAAACCACCATAACATCCAACCCATCCACATACCAGGCTTGCTTAGATCACCCATTACCATACCATATCGACCAATTCACATTAACCAGAATATCATTAGTACATAATTAAATTTGTAGTGTTGGTTTTTCCATCCCAATTGATTAAGCGAAGGAAAAAGGTAAAAACCCTTCCCGACTCTCTACCATAATTTCCAGGTGACAAGGGTGGTTTAGCAAATCTAGTAAACTTCCTACCATAGGATTCCCCATCAATTTGACACAAGCATGCAGTTTTGCAAACAAAACATTTATTTTAAAACAGGATCAATATGCTTCAAGGACACTTGCCTTGCTCTTGTTGTTGATTAGGGTCAAAGCCTTCAAACTCTTGATGCTGTAGATCCTCCGTGGCACTCTCTAGCGCAAATCCGTCTAATCCACACAATAAACATACAAGACAAGAAACACAATCAAAGAGTGCACAAATATTACTCAATATGACATGACATGCATGATTGATGCAAATGCAAGGTAGAACTTGTTACTTCATTGCTTTTAATGATTACTAACTAGTTCTAATAGTTTTTAACAAGTTTATACAGGTTTGGATTTGATTAGATCAAATTTTAGAATTAATTCAACAAAGTTTAACCAGGAAGATTGGACTAGTCCGCTAGGGACCGGACAAGTCCGCACTTGACGAGATCAGAAGATTAGGGTTTTCTAGATCGACGTGAATTTGGAGATTATGGGTTGAATTCACATAAGGAAAAGAGAATAGAAGGTATACCAGGTGTTTAGAACTCCAATGAACCAAGAAACTTGGAGGTAACACTTGGATCTTGATGATCTAGGGTTGGTGATGAACTTGGAGATGAATTGGTGGTGAAGAACGAAACTTGGTGGAGATCTTGATCCTCCTTCGTTTCCTCCTCTTCTTCTTCTTGCTTGGGATCTTCTCCTCCCTCCTTGATGGTGGCTCCCCACGAACTAGGGTTTGGGTGGGTGGAAAAGTGGCAAATAGATGTCAAACCAAGGGGTGGGGTTGTTTATATAGCCGTGGAGGCTAGGGTTAGATGGATTTCGAGTTTAGGATGAGTAGAGGCCGGTTTAAAGTCCCACATGGGCTCTAAAAGAGTTGGGAACGACGTCCCTAGGCCCACTTAACGTGAAACCCAAGAAACAAGTCGTAAAACAAAAGGTCAATCTCGGAGTCATGAAATACCGGACAAGTCCGGACAGGACCGGACTAGTCCGAAGTCGTCCAGAGAGAAAATCGGACAAGTCTGGCCAAAAATCGGACAAGTCCGATCTTAGTTAGAAAGGAAAACGGACAAGTCCACTGGAACATCGGACTAGTCCGGAAAAGTCCAGGGACTTAGCAAATTTTCAAGGATTCATGGAATACCGAACTAGTCCGCACAAAATCGGACAAGTCCGAAGTTGTCCAGAGGCAAATATCGGACTAATCCGCAGCAAAAACGGACAAGTCCGTTTTTAGACAGAGAGAAATCGGACTAGTCCTCAGCAAAACCGGACTAGTCCGCACTTTCCTACACTTTTAAGTGCGGTTTTGTTCCAAATCAATTTTAAACTTGTTCCTCTTGTTATGTGTTAATGTTAAACATGTATATGAGTGCATGTAGGGCATGATGTATGAAAATGAGGGTGTTACAGAAGTCCATACTGATCTCTTCCCACGTCCACTTTGGGATCTTTAATGGTTGTAATAATCCAGCTGGCCTTTGGTGTTCCGCCTTGACTCGTTGGCACACATCGCACAATGCTACGTATTCAGCTATGTCCTTCTTCATGCTATCCCACCAATAGCAAGTCTTCAAGTCTTTGTACATCTTGGTACAACCAGGATGAATTGAGTATGGTGAGTCATGTGCCTCTTTTATTATTGTCTCCCGAATATGCTTCACATTAGGCACAACAATCCTCTTACCAAGCCATAGGGTACCATGTTCATCCTCATCAAATCTGAATTCTCTCCCCTCTTGGCTCCTTTCCTTGATTTCTTGGATTTCCTCATCCTTCATTTGAACTTCCCGAATTTCTTGCTCCAAGGTCGGATTTAACTCCATCATCCCCATCTCATTTATGAATCTGAGATTCAACCGTTCAAACTCCTTGCATAACTCGGATGGTAACTCTCGAACTGTAAGTTGATGACTTACTCCTTTCCTACTCAATGCATCGGCCACAACATTAGCCTTCCCTGGATGATAATTGATTCCCAAGTCATAATCTTTGATGAGCTCCAACCATCTCCGTTGCCTCAAATTCAGATCCGTTTGTGTGAAAATATACTTCAAACTCTTATGATCCGTATAAATTTCACACCTATGTCCAAGAATATAGTGTCTCCGAATCTTCAATGCATGTACCATGGTTGCAAGTTCCAAATCATGCGTTGGGTAATTCTGCTCATGTTTCTTCAATTGTCTTGATGCATAGGCAACAACTTGACCTTCTTGCATCAATACACATCCAAGTCTTTGTATCTATGCGTCGCAATAAATATCAAAACTCTTGCTCACATCCGACAATATCAAAACTGGGACTATTGTCAACCTCTTCTTCAACTCCTCAAAACTGTTTTGACAAGCTTGAGTCCATTGGAAAGCCTTTCCCTTCATTAGCAATTTTTTCATTGGCTTGGCTATCTTGGAAAAGTCCATGATAAACCAACGGTAATATCCAACCATCCCAAGAAAACACCTTATTTCCTTTACGTTTTGCGGGGGTGCCCATTTCAACACGTCCCTCACCTTTCCTGGGTCAACCGATACTCCTCCTCCTAAGATGATATGACCAAAAAACGACACCTCTTTCAACCAAAACTGACACTTGTTGAACTTGGCATACAATTGATGCTCCCTCAATTTCTGCAACGTAAGCCTCAAGTGTTCCTCATGTTCCTTCTCATCCTTCGAGTAGATCATAATGTCATCAATAAACACCACAACAAACTTATCCAAGTACTCCATGAAGACCTTATTCTTGAGGTACATAAAGTAGGCAGGCGCATTGGTCCATCCATAGGACATCACAGTGTACTCATAAGATCCATACCGCGTCCTAAAAGCCGTCTTGGGTATGTCCAATGGTCTAATCTTCATTTGAAAGATCCCGACCTCAAATCAATCTTAGAGAAGATACAAGCACCCTTCATCTGATTAAACAAGTCTTCTATGTGTGGCAAGGTATACTTGTTCTTGATGGTTACCTCATTGAGAGCTCGGTAATCTACACACATCCTCTGGGATCCATCCTTCTTGTCCACAAACAGCATGGGCGCTCCCCAAGGTGAAGAGCTCGGCCAAATGAAACCCTTCTCTAGTTGATCTTGAATTTGCTTCTTGAGCTCCGCTAATTCCATAGGAGGCATCCTATACGGCCTCTTAGCTATAGGTGCATTTCCAGGTATTAAATCAATAACAAACTCAATGTCTCGATCAGGTGGCATACTTGGCAACTCGTCTGGAAAAACATTCAAAAATTCACACACCACCGAAATCTCCTCAATTGCAGCACCATCCATATGATTCAGCTCCAATTGCTTCGGTGCGGTTTGAGATGCTTCAAACTTTATGGTGATCCCTTCTTCATTGGTCAACCTCACCGTCTTTGTGGCACACTCAATAACTCCATTGTGCTCCCTCAATCAGTCCATTCCAAGTATAATGTCCAATCCTTGAGAATCCAAAACGATGAGGTTGGCGGAGAAGTATATCCCCCTTATTCTAAGGCTTACTTTTGGACATACTATATTTGTCCTCATCTATCCTCCAGGAGACTTAACCAATAGAGTAAACTTCATATGAGAGATAGGAAACTATACCTGGCGACATACTTCGATGCATTGAATGAATGCGATGCTCCAGAATCGAATAACATAGTCGCGGGGTTGGAGTTCGCGAGAAACATACCAATGACCACGTCATCCGCTTGTTGAGGATCCTCTGTAGAGACATGGTTCACGTTGCAACGAGCAAAATTCTGCTGTCCATGGTTCCCTTCTGGCGCTCTTCCATTAGGTCTTGGGTTTTGCCTCGGTGCATTGCTTCCTTGACCAAGTCCTGACTTAGGACATTGATGTGCAAAGTGTCCAGCTTCTCCACAAGTATAGCACTTCTTAACTCCACCAGAATTATTGGGACGAGCTTGGTTTTGAACACTTGCACCAGGAAAATTAGCACGAGGTGCAAAAGGCATTGGAGGCCTAGGTGCTTGCATGGCAGGGCGCTGCTGCACGAACTGAGTTGGGCGCGGTGCAAATCCAGGGCGCTGTATAGGAGTAGAGGGGCTGTAATATGGCGCATTAGGAGGCGCAAAGCGAGGGCGCACATTACTTCCTTGTTGTTGTCCTTGACATGGTGCCTTCCTCTTGTTGTCTTGCTCCATCTCACGGACCTTATTCTCCACCACAATTTCTTTGTCCACAAGCTTCTGAAAATTGGCATAATCACAGTTGAGCAATCGCACTTGAATCTCATTGTTCAAGCCCCGCATGAACAAGTATTGTTTTCGGCTGTCCCGACTCACATCCTCAGGCGCATACCTTGAAAGTTGAGTGAACTTATTGAGATATTCACTCATGCTTGATCTTCCTTGCCTTAAGTTCTCAAATTCTTGCCTCTTCAAAATCATAACACCCTCGGGCACATAATGAGAACGGAAACTCTCCTTGAATTCCGCCCAGGCAATTCTCTCTTGGTTCTCATGAGCATTGCATAGTGAATCCCACCAATCGGTAGCTGCTCCAACTAGTTGATGAGATGCAAATAGAACCTTCTCCCGACCGTTGCATTGGACAATAGCTAGCTTCTTCTCCACGGGCTTGAGCCAATCATCCGCATCCATAGGGTCAGCGCCTTGAGCAAAGGTCGACGATTTAGTCCTCATAAACTCTCCCAACCGGTTATGAGGAGGTGGGGTGGCGGTGGAGGCATGTGGGGCTGATTGTTGTTATTGCCAGCCTGCAACTGTCCCATAGTTTGTATCATAGTCTGCATGAGCTGGTTTTGCATAGCCAAAAGATGCTCAATGTTGATAGCTCCATGAGCAGGTCCTTGTCCATTGTTGTTCTAAAGTACTCCATGGTTCTCCTCCTCATCATTAGCATCTCTCTGGTTGCGAGTCCTCACCATCTGGAGAAAAGCAATAGGTAAGAATTAGAAAACGTCCCCAACTATAAGCATCAAGGGATATGAAACTAAACAACTAGCTACTCTAGCCTACGTGGATATGGTAATGCTAAAGCATCCAAAAATCCTCTATTAAGCACACAAGCAAACAATATATATACCAAATAGCACACCAACCAAAAACACATCGATTCTTGAGTGCTCCTATGTGCTCTAAAGTGTCCATTCTATCTAGGCTGCGTCCTACGGTCAACCTGTGACTCTGATATCAAATTGTGACACCCGGTCCCGAAAATGAACCAAGTGAACACATATGTGTGCCTTGGATGTTCAACACACATACACGAGTGCATTCACAAAAGAGTATACAGAAAATTACCACAGAACAAGATTAATTAACCAAATTTTATTACACAAACCATATTATCCTCGAATACAAGTTCTAATGAATACTAATGACAAGTTTAACTAATGCAGCGGAAATAAACTAAATAAGCAAACTAAACAGCCCTGCAGCATAAACGATAGGGTAGCGCAACTCCAATCAACACCAAAGGCAAAGCTGACGGTAGACACGGCCTAGAACTCCGCATTATCGCCATTAAACTCCCCATCCCGACCTGCAACTGTTGGGGGGGGATTGCAAGGGTGAGTACATGTCGTACTCAGCAAGTTTGGAAAGTATGACATGTGGCTAATTCAAATGACAAATATAATAATAGTGGAGTGCTGAAGAGTACATTAAAACACTTGAAAAAGCAATATATTACATGTATATGAAATAAACCCATCATAAGCCATGTAGTTATCATAATACCAGTCCATATTCCATATCCATCATCACATACCAATATCTATATTCGAAACCAGAATTCAATTGATAACCATCCATAACCATAATACCAACCATAACCATCCTGAAATCCAAATTTTCCTCTAATCATGTGACGGTCCAGGTTGCTCATAACTGGGAGCACGGCTATCATGATAGTTTTAGACACACTCTGCAGAGGTTGTACCACTTTACCCACGTGTTTGTGATTTCATCACCTTTCAATGACTATATAATCTCAATTATGCCGTCTCACACTTCCGTAGGTGTGTGGCCAAGAGATCACAAAATAGCCTTTACAAAGGGATTACTAGCCTATTTAGACCCCACTGAGGTTTCATCGGTGGCGATGTCTCCAACTGAGCACATCTTCAACCAAGGGCCCCCTCTTGAGCCATTCGGATCCCAGGGTAGTCTCACCAATCATCAACAAACCCAATTCGACTACCCCTTCCCCGAGCATCCTTAATGGTCCAAATAGCACTAGCAAAGCCCTAATTAATCAGCTACGTCGCACCCATACTTGGCCTCGTGGTGGCACTGTAAATCCTGGATGGTCGCTCCACGAACCGGTCCTTAGATCTAAAGCAAGCAAAACCACCAAAACATCCAACCCATCCGCGTACCAAGCTTGCTTAGATCACCCGTTACCATATCAAATTTAACCAGTTCATGTCAACCACAATCTCATTAATGCATAATTAAATAAAGTAGTGTAGTTGTTCTTCCATCCCAATTAATTAAGCGAAGCAAAAAGGTAAAAATCCCATCCTGACTCTCTACCATATATTCCAGGTGACAAGGGTGGTTAAACAAAGCTAGTAAACTTCCTACCATAGGATTTCCCATCAAATTGACACAAGCATGCAATTTTGCAAACAAAACATTTATTTTAAAAATAGGATCAATATTCTTCAGGTACACTTGCCTTGCTCTTGGGATTGATTCGAGTCAAAGCCTGCAAATTCTTGGTGCTGGAGATCCCCTGCGGCACTCTCTAGCGCAAATCTGTCTAATCCGCACAATAAACATACAAGACAAGAAACACAATCAAAGAGTGCACAAATATTACTCAATATGACATGACATGCATGATTAATGCAAATGCAAGGTGAAACATGTTAATAGATTGCCTTTAAATGATCACTAACTAGTTCTAATAGCTTTTAACAAGTTTATACAGGTTTGGATGTGATTAGATCTATTTTTAGAATTAATTCAACACAATTTAACTTGGAAAATCGGACTAATCCGCTAGGGACCGGACAAGTCCGCACTTTACAAAATCAGCGATTGGGGTTTTCTAGATCGACGTGAATTTGGAGGTTAGGGGTTGAATTCATGTAAGGAAAGGAAATAGAAGGTATACCAGGTATTTAGGAATCTAATGAATCAAGAAACTTGGAGGTAACACCTGGATCTTGATGATCTAGGGTTGGTGATGAACTTGGAGATGAATTGGTGATGAAGAGTGAAACTTGATGGAGATCTTGATCCTCTTTCGTTTCCTCCTCTTCTTCTTCTTGCTTGGGATCTCCTCCTCCCTCCTTGATGGTGGATCTCTTCGAACTAGGTTTAGGGTGGGGGTGGAAATTTGGCAAATAGATTTCAAGCCAAGGGGTGGGGTTATTTATATAGAGGTCGAGGCTAGGGTTAGATGCATTTCGAGTTTCAGATGAGTAGAGGCTGGTTCAGAGTTCCACATAGGCTATAAAAGAGTTAGGCACAACGTCCCTAGGCCCACTTAACTTGAAACCCAAGAAACAAGTTGTAAACAAAAGATCAATTCGGAGCCATGAAATATCGGACAAGTCCGAAAAGGACCGGACTAGTCCGAAGTTAGTCAGAAACAAATCGGACAAGTCTGGCCAAAAATCGGACAAGTCCGACTTTAGTCAGAGAGGAAAATGGACAAGTCCGCTGGGACACCGAACTAGTCCGGACAAGTCCAGGGACTTAGCAAAATTTCAAGGATTCTTGGAACATCGGACTAGTCTGCACAAAATCAAACATGTTCAAAACTGTCCAGAGGCAAAATCGGACTAGTCCGCATCAAAAACGGACAAGTCCGTTTTATGTCAGAGAGAAATCGGACTAGTCCTTACCAAAATCGAACTAGTCCGCACTTTTCAGCATTTTAAGTGCTGTTTTGTTCCAAATAAATTTTTAACCTATTCCTCTTTATGTGGATTAATGTTAAACATGTATATGAATGTATGTAGGGCATGATGCATGAAAATGAGGGTGTTTCAAAATGATACCTCCTACATGGCCATTCACTGTGTGGGGGATGGATATTTTGGGAGCTTTCCCAAAAGCCGTCGGAGGTTATAAGTTCCTGTACGTCACCATCGACAAGTTCACCAAGTGGTTGGAAGCTACTCCAGTTGTGACAATCAACAAACAATCAGCTATCAAGTTTTTGAAGTCCATAGTCTGCAGATTTAGAGTTCCGAACAGAGTCATCACTAACAACGGAACCCAATTTACGAGTGCAGCATTCCAAGAATATTGCGAAGACCTCAGCGTACAAGGCAGCTACACATCAGTAGCTCACCCGGCAAGTAATGGCCAAGACGAGAGAGCAAATGCAGAAATATTGAAAGGACTCAAGACACACACATATGAGCACCTGATGAAGCATGGAGCCAACTGGATAGAAGAGCTTCTGTCTGCACTGTGGGCTAGCAGGACAACACTTAGCCGGTCAACTGGAGATACACCTTTCTTCCTGGTCTATGGAGTTGAAGCAGTCCTTCCTCTGGAATCACCATGGGGTCGCTCCGGGTCAATACTTTCGATGAAGCCATGCAGGACAAGCTCCAGCATGAAGACCTTGACCTTGTCGACGAGGGAAGGTGCCAAGCAACTATTTGGAATGCACAATATCGCTAGGTGCTTCAGCGCTATCACCAAAGGCATGTGAGCACCGACAGCTTGAAGAAGGCAATCTGGTGTTGTGGAGAATACTAACTTGTGAAGGGATGACCAAACTATCCCCCAGCTGGGAAGGTCCCTTTCGAGTGATCAAAGTATCCTACCCCGGATGTGTTCACTTGGCAACAGGGGATGGGACACCGCATCCCAATCCATGGAACATCGAGCACCTCCATAAGTTTTATGCTTAGTTTCATGGAGGTGAGTCTGTAATTACACATAATGTAAATTATAGAGTCTATGAACAGAGTCGAGTAGGTCTTATGGGAGAACATCTGGATCCCTCCGGGAGGGTCCGAATAGTTCAAGCACACTTAACATGGTCATTGTACTTTAACTGTAGCTACCTACCCTGGGTTACATCAAGACAAATAGCACACTTGTGACTCTGCCTCTCTACTGCCAGGGTGATACACCAAGACAACATCCCAATAATAGAAGCATTCCTCTTTCCTTATGACTCTGCCTCTCTACTGCTTGCCACTACGCTCGCTGATTCAGCAGAAGTCTCCTCTCTTGTTCCTGCCAACTAATCACGATTGGTTCACTCATCAATCTCTTTCGTCCATACTCCTTGGTTCTTAGCTCTAGAACACGTCGCAGGTGGCATAGACCTATCAAGAATCCTATTGTATGGTTAGGGTTCTAATATCTTTTACCTACGCTTATGGATGAGTGATAAACCCTCTCGAAGGCCAAAAAACAAGACTCTTTATTTCGCCTGGCTCTCTAAAAAGAAAGGAAATAAGACGTTAACTACAATTACTTGATTCACAGAAGGTCTTTTTTCTACGATACTCAAGGTTGATATGCAGGTAAGCAACAACATATGTTTGTTGTCTCTCTTTTATGTAACTAATGATCGTGGAGTTGTTAGAAATTGCATCCTACTAAGGTAAAAATTAATTTAATTTAAACTAAATTAATTGTTCTAAACATTATTTATTATATTATATATATTGTATGAAGGTAAGGGCCCCAATTTGAGTTTGCCCTAGGGCCTTCCGAACACTAGAGTCGGCCCTGCGCGGGCCCTCTATTTCTCACTACTACAATAAGCCTCATCACAGGCGGCTCCAAACCTATTATCACAAATGGCTTTTAAAACCGCCTGAAATGAAGAGCCTATGATAATCCGCAATTTCATAGGTGGAGAAGTGATACCGCCTGTGAAGACACATTATCATAGGCGGTTCTTTACTTAGGCTAGCCGTCTGTGAAGATATTTTATCACAGACGGGTCGTGCGGCATATATAACCGCCTGTGATAAATGTCTTATCACAGGCGGGTATTGAAGTATAACTAACCGCCTATGATAATGTGTCTTCACAGGCGGGTATTGAAGCATAACTAATCGCCTATGATAATGGTGTTATCACAGGCGGACATTTACCTATATCAGCCGTCTGTGAAGACCTTTTAACGTAGCCGGTTTATACCATAACAGTCACCGCCTGTGAAAATTAGGTTATCACAGATGGTTCTTTACTTGTATTTAGCCGCCTGTGATAATTGTTTTTCATAGTCATGCCTAGCCGTTGGTTAATAACCGCCTGTGATAAGGTATAACCTATACAGTACTACTGCTGTTATTTCTAATTTCCAGGTCAATTCAATATAATCACAGAACAAAAAACAACAATATCATCACAGAACAAAATTCAACAATATTATCATCACAGAGGTCAATTTCACTAAAAAATATACATATGTACAAGTTACAGATACAATTCATCTCAAAGTTTACAAGTTTTCACTAAAAACTGTTTCTATTGGCATAGTCGCAAAGTTCTAGCACATCAGCTGCTGCACAATTCTCATCAAAAAACTTCCCTTTTCTGTGCAAAATTCCACGATGAATGAACTAACAGAGTTCAGCAGCAATCCTATCGGCTCCTCCACTAGGAATGCTTCTACAAACCGGCCATTCTTCGTTCAGATTCTTCGTGTGCTGCAATATAACACATAACAAGGTTTAGAATGTATTGGTTTGAACAATCTCAAAGTATAGATCAAAGTGAGAGTATACAGGAATTTATTTGGTATTTTTGAAGCAGTTGTACTATGAGCAATTGAATTTTGAAGTTGGAATCAAAATATGAAAATAATGTTTCTGGTAATATTGAACAGCAGAGAATATAAGCATTAAACTATGCTAGTTACAATGAAAATGAAACAAAAAAGTAAGAAAATAAGGTATCGACATTAAGGATAACTTACATCCTCACGATTCACTCTATATACGCCGGCGGTCCGAAGATGCTCGCATACATAATAACCGCATAAGGCACTCCCAGCAGGTTGCTTCGGACAAGCATAATACGTTTTAATATTCAATGCATTCGTATTAGGAGGTCTCTGACCGCCAAGCTATTCCACGTAAAACCGCCAAGCGCTGTAATACAAGAAATGTCATATAAAACTTGTCAACACATTCTAAATGTGCATAAATTAAAATTATTGAATAAACGTACAGTTTCAAAATGGAAAGGAAATCTTTGTAACGATCTGGTGAGAAATCGGCCGAGTCCAAGACTGTTGCCATTCCCTGCGTTGGCTTGATGAAGATCATTACGTAGTGATTACTGCAAACATACAAACACACGTGTTAACAATTACTAATAATTGCTATTTCAATGTCATGTGTCGAACTTACTCGAAGTGGTACGGAGCCTTTACGATGTCCTTGCCGTCTCTGACAAAGTTAAACATTGCATGTCCTATGTAAGCTGCAACGTCTGTCTTTCTATCCTTCTTAAGTTTTGAAATTGCTTTTTCGAAATCTCTTTTGTTCATGTGTTTGTACTGTCCTGAGTCTTGATTCGCCTGGACGTTGAATATCGACTTTGCAATCCTAGTAGGGCCAAGGATACCTGTCTTGTGCTCCAACTTTTCATTATCCATGTATTGCATCCTATTGAAGAAGTCCAGAATTGTTATAATCTCATGAAATGCATATGCTTTTATTAAGAAAAGCAAATACAAAATATTAGAGCACTTACAAGCACCAGACAAGTAGCAGGTTGATTTCGAGCATGCCCCGATGGAAAAGGGAATGCAACTCTTAAAATAAAATGACTCATTTATCTACTCCAGTGCTCCAGAATGCTGCTTTTGGAATACGAAATGTGACGCAATTAAGACCATATTGTGTGCTGGCAGTGATGTACCACTCATGCATTCTTCTGAGCTGGACGGGTTGTTTGCTAAGTTGTACGGATGTCATGAACGGCTTTCCATTCGCAAATTTAGGAGGAACATCCTCAAGCTTGTATATTGGAACTCCTGGATTAACTAAAGTTGTCTGCCGATTATAAATGACACCGTCTTCTTCCCACTCCTTGATATCTTCTAATGCTGGCTCATGAGAAGAACGAGATGCACTCAATTTTCTAATATTTTCCTTCATAGCTTCCAAATAATTTGACACTTCTGATGAAGGTTTATTAATTTCGTATGAGCTAACTTTGATTGGCACTGATGATCAAGGAGTATTCATCGGAAGTTGGACACTGGCTTGTTGTTGAACCTGTTGTTCAACTGATTGCTCTTTACTCCCAGCAGTTGGCTCTAGTACTACTTCAAGCTGTTGCTCAACTGGTTGCTCTTTACTAGCAACAGCTTGCTCTGGTACTGCTTGAAGCTGTTGTCCAACTTGTTGCTCTTGGATATCATCCTTGCTGAGACATAGGGGGAGTGGATCTTCCCGGACTGGGAGTGGATCTTCATGCACTTTCGCCTTAGAAGATGGGGTTGCAGTATTTGGAGATGCGACGGGGCTAGAAATTGGCTCATCGTCCAACACGATATCGCGTCGGTGTCAAAGGATTAATTGGTTGGTAGCCTGCCCCAGAGTCGCGATCCCCTCATGTGTGACGTGGTCTATTTCATAATCTTCATAATCATTATCAATCATCTGAAGAACTTGCACCACAACATAATACAACGGAAGTGGATTCCCATTGAAGTCACGATCAGGCTTTGCCATAGCAGTGGCAACCTGTTTGTCATTAGCAATATCATCAACAGGGAACTTCTGGGTTGACCCTGAGCCTGGCACGAAACCAACGCTACTAGGGTAGGCAGTTGGAGATACTAATTGCTCCTTTTGCACCGGAACCATCACTGTACTCGATGCCACTAATTGTCCTAATTGTCTAAGTTGTTCCATTATTTCTTGCATATTTTCTTTGACCTTTTGAGCAATCGTTTCATCAAGTGTTTTCTTAAACTTCTCACGTCTTCTATATGTCCCTTTATCTTTAGGGAAACCATCTAGCCAAGACATTTGAGAAGAGACCACTTGAACCTGTCCGCTGTGTTCAGGGTTTCCTAAGATAGCGGTAAGTTGGTCACTCTCCCTCTTCGGCTTGAAGAGACCCTTCTGTTGCTTTTCAATTACTTCTTTCATTTTATCCTCTACTTCATTCAGAGAGTCGGGCTTTTCAAGTTTGCCCTCGCTGGTCAAACCTGACCGAGCAAAGACCCAACGTTGAGTGCGCACATCACACCCTTCTAACGGGTGAGGATTGCCCTTACTGGTAATTTCGTCTAATATCTTATTCCATTTCTGGACTTTGGGGGCATATCCGGCAGACCCCAAGCGATGATGGTATTTGTTCTTTTTTGCAAGCTCTGACCTAGTTGCACTTAGAGCTTTAGCATCATGTGTGCTCTTTTGACGAACAAACTCTTGCCACTGATCTTATGTGATTTTTCCCATCTTCCTCGGGCTAGGCACCTTATCGGCCTTAACATAAGCATTCATTTCACTCTTCCAGCATCGAAACTTCTTGCCGCAAGAGACCAATGTTGCTTTCTTTACAGCTTCTTCTGTTCCTTTCGGTAACTTGAATTGTTTCTTTATCTTTTCCCACAACTTATTCTTGGTCTGCTCGGGTAATTTCCTCCAATTCTCGGTTGTGATCGGCACAACCTCCCTAACAAGAAAACCGCATGCATTACGGTACTTGGTAACTGAATCCAGTGGTTCTTGGGGAAGCCCACCTGGACCGACCCTTGTTATGTACATGATGCGGTCCAATGGACCCTTATTGGGACCTCCTTGCCCTCGTTTCCGCTTGAGTGAAGCTGAGGATTCATCCATTGGAGAACCTTCTGTGGTTTTAGGAGCCGATGTCACCTCATTGTCTTCGCGATTAATCTAGGTAGAAAAAAATATAAGACGTTGTATACTTGACAACCAACATTAACATGAACTGCTGAAGTTAAGATTCGTGATCCATACCTCGTCGGCAGGATAATATTCCGGGTCCAGATCCACTAAAGTCTTTTTAATTTTTATATTCGGAAAAGGATCCGATGGACTGTGATACGATCCTGAACTGCTGGAGTCAGTAAACTCCATATTGTCTTCTTTGTTGTTACTACCAGGACCAGTCTTCTTAGGGCTTTCCATGCTAGATCTAATAAGACAAAAAATCTAATAAATGGCATATTAACTCTACATGAAGTGTTGCACGAAGAAAAAGATGGAAGCATTCTAGGATTTGATAAGGCATTCTAGGGTTTAAGGCGACTGACCAAAAGGTTCCTATACATTGCGAGGGTGACAAGCATGTTAAAGTTGATCACCAGCAATGGCAATTTTATCTTTTTATTCTTAATAGGCTAGCTTCGTTCAGAGTGGCGACCACGTTCTTGAGGTTTACTAGGCGGCGCCTAGCTCCGGACCTATAACTGATCAAGCAAGGGACAAAAAGCAAATCCTCCATCCCTTTTCTAGTATCAAGAATCGCAAAGTGTGGCACTTGGATTTGGATGGTGAGGGTAGGCGATGCGAGGTAGCTGCAGGCGACAAGAGACACTCTTTTTCAGCGATCATCTCTACAACCGTGGGATTTGCACGGTAAAAAAAGATAAAAGACCCACATTCTCAAACGAATCAGGAATCCGGAAACATTCGCGAAAATCTAATCCCGATGTGCCCGACCGCACCAAATGGGCTCATCATGGCGCAGGTTCAGCAATCATGAAAGGCATTACGTACCCCACATATGATGGCACCAAGGATTTCTGGGATGGTCAATTGTCCTGGCTGTTTAGAAAACAGGACAGGGAAGTCGGCACCTCCTATAGTGATAAACTTGGTGAGTTCTAGAGGTTCACGAGGTTTAGGTGACTTGATCAAGTCTGGGCATATGAAACCTTTGGTGGAATATTTCTGATAGGATGGGATTAACCAGGTCGAGGGGTTGGGAGCCTATTTTTGAAATCCCCCTTCATGTGACTCCAAATCCTATATGGATTGTAACTCAATTCGTACTAGGACTAGGACTGGTTCCTAAACTGAATCTGACTCCTAACTCTATTCAGAGTAGGACTCTACTAATATCGTTAAGGATGAAACTTGCTTTATCTAGAACAATCATATACCCCTAGACTGGTGTTTCCGCAACTTTGTCCAAAGTCCAAGTTCGACTCCTCTACTGGGTGCACCAGTTACCCAGATCATCCAACAAAAATGAAGTCTCAATATATCTAGTTTGATACAAATGGTGCTAACAAGTCATAAATGGGGACATAAACTTTTTTCCTGTGAAATGCCTTAATATTAAGCTAAGTTCAATAATGGGATACATAAATGTTTGAACGCATGCAATCCTTCTGTAATTCTTCACATCATCATGATTGAATAAGCTATTCAATAAACAAACTCATAGTCATATAACAGCTACACTATCAGCAAGAATTATTCAACATAGTAATATATCATTCTCCAAAGGATAAGATACATATATGTTTATTGTATGTGTTCATGTATTTCAATTTGACCATTTTACTAAAAATGCAAATCGTAGCCACTAATTTTGTTCAATTGTGCCAATATGGCCATTATCATCACAATCCTACGTATTTGAGTGACACATCATATGTTTGGCATCCAGCACCACTAGAAGATGGACACACCTACTTCCAATAGAGTTCTCATTGCAGTTACCCCCTCAACCTAACTCATTTTGTGTATCGAGTGTGAGTCACCATGAATATTCCAGTTCATTACATAATCGAATTCGGGTCAGGTGAGGACATTGGGTTGCTGGAACTGCTGTTGCGTAGAATTGATGGAAGTACACCGACAACCAAAGGATGCCTACCCACCGAACCCTAACTAAAGATGCCACCAAACTTGACAGTTTTTCGAATTCCACCAAACCCTAACCAAGGATGCCTACCATTTTCCAATTCCCGAACCCTAACCAAGGATATGCAAGGCGGCGAGGGCGGGGAGGGAGGCAGCACGGCGAAGGAGGATGGAAGGTCGAAGGGTTTAGGGTTTACCTTGAAGCTCGGCGGCGACGGCAATGGCTTCGCTCGGCGTACCTGGAAGTGACGAGGGCGAAGCTCGGCGGCGACGGTGAAGCTCAGTGACGGCGAAGCTCGGCGGCGTACCTGGAAGTGACGAGGGTGAACACTTGGCGGCAAACAAAATTTTGGCAGCCTAACGGTGTCTAAGTGTTTTGCCCGGGTTAGGTTTTTCCAACGCTGCCAAGGGGTATATATAGACTCCCATTTTCTCATGCGGATTTTAAGTACCGAGCGCCTAAGAAGATTGTTACCTCAGGCGTGTTTTACTTACCAACCGCCTGAGAAGATACAATTATCTCAGGTGGTTGGTTAGTAACACCTGCCTGTGAAGATATTTACACAAGAACACACAAGACACAAGAACACAAGCGGTTGGTTAGTAACATCTTCTCAGACGGTTATTAATTACCAACCGCCTGTGAAGATATTTACTTCTTCTTAATTAATATGTGTTCATAATTTGATGAACGCCTACATAAAGACCCCTCACCAACCGCCTGTGAGGTTCTTAATTAATATGTGTCGACGACCGTGCGCGACCTTTCTTTTCCCCGAGGCGTGACCTTTCAACGCGCGGTAAACCAACTGCTCCATCTTCCACTCCGCGCGGCCTTAAAGACGCGCTATCACCCGTTAGTTCTCCACAAGCGCATCGCTCACTTTGAATCCCCTTGTTTTCTTTGCCTTCCTCCGCTCTGACGACCCAACACCACTATGGCCGACCTTCCGCCGCCAAGCCCTCCGAGGGAGCCACCTTGCAAGAAACTATGTTGCATCTCCCCCGAGAAGATCAACACCGAGCAGCGCCTCCTCATGGCGCGAGAGGCGTACAACAATACGTCTTGCACCATGAGTGCCTTGGGGCTGGGTACCCTTCCAGAGTATCCTGGAATGGGTACCATGGGCCACTACCTCTACGCACTCACGTGGGTGGCTGATCGTCTCGACATTCTGTTCGCGACGATGGCCCAGGTTTTTGGCCCCGAGGGTCGTAGAACGCTGGTGGAGGCGACGGCTAGCAACCTCGGGGTTACACCGCCGGTGCAGCCGGTGCAGCCGACCCTGTCTCCTGTTGCACCGGCGTCGGAGTCGCCACCGGAGGACGAGGAGGAGGAGGAGGAGGAGGAGGAGGAGGAGGAAGAGGAGTAGGAGTAGGAGTAGGATTTAATTAGTTTTTCTCTTTGTTGTTTTTAGTTGCTTCTGTTTTGTAAATATTGTTAATGAATGAAATCTATCTTTGTTCATCTATGTGATTGAATATTACTTGTGTATCTTGTGTGTTCTTGTGTAAATATTGTGCATCTTGTGTGTTCTTTGTGAGATGTGTGATTGAATATTGTTAATGAATGAGTATCTTGTGTGTTCTTCAACTGTGTGAATGAATGAATGTGTAGTGTGTTCATCGTTAATTAAAACACATCTAAGAAGAAGATTATCTCAGACGATTGGTAAGTAATACCCGCCTGAGATAAACATCTTCTCAGGCGGTTGGTAAGTACCAACCGCCCGTGAAGATATTTACTTCTTCTTAATTAATATTCTTGATTAAATATGGTCCTTTAAAAAGGCAAAAATCCACTTTCTTGTAATATTATTGATAAGTAAAGGTTACCATTAAATTTCACTTCATAAATCCTTTGAAATTGGTCAGAACATAAAAAACATACAACAAATGCTATTTTTCATTTTTCTATCTTGATGAATATAATGCTTTTTTCATTTATTTTTTCAATGGACATTTTTACTCATCATACCAACCTCTATGATTTATTTCAGATTTTTTTTTAAAATTTTTTTGAGTCAATGTGTGTTCATAATTTGATGAATGTCTCATATGTATATGAGCATTTAGTTAGAATGGTGGATAATTTGAAGTTTGACATGTTGGAATGCTTTTACAAAAATTAAAAAAATTCATACATGTATAAATTATACAAATATGTTCATACCAACAATTTTGAGTGGAGGAACTTTTTTTATGAGATACACAAATGTGAATAATATGTGAGTAGAAATTAATTTGATATTTACCAAAACATTACAATGTCAGCTATACAAGTTTTAAAAATATTTTTTTTCAGGTGGTAGATGTTAATTTTATACAAATGTAGAATAAAGAATCATCGAATTTGGACACAATTTGCAGAATCTAAACATGTTTGAGTATTTATATTGGAATCTAAATAAAAAAGAAGCAAGGGATAAGGAAACTGAAGAACAATATCGGGCATTATCTCAGACCGTTGGTAAGTAATACCCGCCTGAGATAAACATTTTTGAAACTACAAGATGTTAATTAATGGCATGAGAAGATGTTAACTGACGCGCCGCACGAGGTCTGCGGAGAAGTTAAGAAGCCGTGGTGCAGGAACGCGTGCGCGACATTCCACATGGATACTAGAGAGACGGAAGGATCTCTGAAGATCGTCTTCCACAGTGGTTTAATTGTGCGCCGCACGAGGTCTGCAAAGAGTTCAATGCATGGGAAACGAACCGCTCCGCACAGACCATATATACGGCGCGTCGTCGGTTATGTACAAGCACAGAACTTTTGCACTCCTTTCTTCTTCTTCCATCGTTCCACCTCCTAGCCCGGCGCTGACGAACCACCACAGCCATGGCCAACCTTCCGCCTCGTAGCCCGTCAAGGCAACCAACCTGCAAGCAGATACGCTGCAGCTCCCCCGAGAGGGTGAATGACGACCAACGCGTTCCACCGCTGTTGCAGCCGGAGCCACCGGTACAGCGGGAGCAATCGGCTCAGCCGGAGCAGCCGACCCACTCTCCTGCTGCATCGTCGCCGGAGGAGGAGGAGGAGGAGGAGGAGGAGGAGGAGGAGGAGGACGACGACGATGATGACGACGACGACGATGATGACGACGATGATGACGACGGCGACGACGACGGCCACCACCACCATGGTGACGACGACGACGATGACGACGAGTCGGAGGAGGACCGCTTGGCGTGGTTTGAGAAGTTGGCGGAGAGGGCGGAGGAGGCGGGGCTGTAGTGTAGTTTTTAGGAGTTCTTGTACATATTTCTTTTGTAGTTTTAGGAGTTCTTGTACATGTTTAGCTTCAATTCTGTTCTTGTACATATTTCTTGTGTTTTGTAATATATATATGTGTTCATTCGTGTCAATGAATACTGGTGTGTTAGAATTTCTGGATTTCAATCAAATGAATGTGCTCTAAATGCTCATATCTATATGAGCATTTAGTTAGAATGGTGGATAATTTGAAGTTTGACATGTTGGAATGCTTTTAAAAAAATTAAAAAAAATCATACATGTATAAATTATACAAATATGTTCATACCAACAATTTTGAGTGAAGGAACTTTTTTTATGAGATACACAAATGTGAATAATATGTGAGTAGAAATTAATTTGATATTTACCAAAACATTACAATGTCAGCTATACAAGTTTTAAAAATATTTTGTTCAGTTGGCATTATCTCAGGCGGTTGGTAAGTAATACCCGCCTGAGATAAACATCTTCTCAGGCGGTTATTAAGTACCAACAGCCTGTGAAGATATTTACTTCTTAATTAATATTCTTGATTAAATATCTTTTCAGGCGGTTGGTAAGTAAAAGCCGCCTGAGATAAAGTTAAAACCCGCCTGTGAAAAACCGAGGTCTATATAAGGACCCCTCACCGCAGTCAAAACGCAACCCTGGAGAATTTATATCGATGCCGCAAGGCTGTTGAATTTCCCCTGCGCCGCGCCGCCACTCAACCCCGCACCGCCACTTCTCCACCCAGCCGCCCCGCCGTGCTGACGCCTCCCCACCGTGCTGACGCCTCTGCGAGGTAAATGTAGTTTCCTTACTTTTTCTTTGTATATTTTCATTAGCTGATAAGCAGTTAATTTTGTGTGTTCTGGTATATGGATTCTGTCCTTTTGCATGTGTAAGCACTATATGGATTGTGTTCTGGTATATTTGATGTATGGACTATATGGATTGTTTCCTTTTTGTGTGTTCTGCTAGTTTGGTCTTTTATATATTGATGTATGGACTATATTGTAATAAGCTTATTGTAGTTTGTACCTATTATGTGACATGAATATGATGTTTAATTAACAGATGCTATTGTAATATATATAAGATGCTATTGTTTAATTAATAGATGCAAGGTAAATGTAGTTTCCTTACTTTTCTTTGTATACTTTTATTAGCTGATAAGTTGTTAGTTTTGTGTATTCTGGTATATGGATTCTGTCTTTTTGCATGTGTAAGCACTGTATGGATTGTGTTCTGGTATATTGATGTATGGACTATATGGATTATTTACCTTTTATACCTATTATGTGACATGAATATGATGTTTAATTAACAGATGCTATTGTAATATATATAAGATGCATGAAGTTTACCCGAACTTATAATTGTAGTTTTATGTGTTTTCCTTTTCAATATGCTACTTGTGTGTGCGTACCTCCTGCTTGCATATATTTCAAAGGAGTGATTTGATGAGGACATCACAACAGCGGAGACGCGCATTGAACTGCAAGGACCAATCACAAGAGCACGGGCACGATTATTAAATCAGCAGGTGAATTCGTTCTTAACTTCTTTTGCATGTGAGTTTGAGAATAGATTGCTATGTGATGATTTAATTGTTATTAGGAATAATGGAGAAGATCAACAAGTGAAGGAAGGAGGCCTTGGGAGCGTGGACAACCACCTGGGACGTCCACAAGTAGATGGAAATAGTTTACAACTCGGACTTGAGTTCAACTCGGAGTCCAGGAGCAGTCCACCTTAAAACAGACGCCCAGGAGGCATACGGACTCCATTTTTGACGTTCTACATATGCACGGAAAGAGGAGAAGATAAACTTTCCAATGGATCTGGTCCCACCTCAAAATTCCTCCGGAGTAATTGGGAATCGTCGAAACAAGTAGAGTCCATATTTCTGTCCAGTGCTGCGCCACCGAATCGGGCCTTTGGGCCTTGTATCCCGTAAGAGTCCATTAGGGACGTGTCTAATCGTGTTTTGGTCGAACCCTAGTCTATAAATACTGCAGCCGCCGGTCATATTCGGTGGGTTTTGCTTAGATCAATAAAATCGCCGTTCTACGGTTTGTGAGACCCCAATTTCGCGATTTCCGATCGTGTCTTCTACGTTCTTGCTCGTGTTCTCGATTGCACTTGCAGGGATTAGCCTTCTTAGCGAGGTCAAGCGTGTGCAGCACGGTTGATAACCAACGGAGCCGTGGTGTAGTGATTGCAGGGGTACTCGAACCGCTCGAGTGCCGCGGATCATCAACGTCGAGTTCTCCACCCCAATCGACATACCTTTCGGAAGATCGGGCCTAACCTTACTCATCAATTGGTATCAGATTTCCAGGTTGCCCGTGAGGTATCTTTGTTTTCCTTCCTTCCATTAGATCGATTTTGTTTCGTACCTAGAGTCCACAAAAAAGCCACAAAAAAAATTAGATCGTTTTTACCGCTTCCCAGACTATAGTGCCTGCAGTTTCGTTTTTCAGTTTGCATTGTTGAGTTTGCATTCGTGAGGTTGAGTCTTGTTGCTAGTTTAGCTTTGTGTTTTTTGGTCCTAGTTATCGTGTTTCGTCCTTGTTTTCTTGCTATTCGACACCTATTCCACAATCCCTAAATAACAAACCGATCCGCCACGTTCATCGGTTTGCCCTAGCTAGCCGCCTTGCGTGAACTCCCGCATCGCCAGCCCTAGATTAGGTGACAAATCTTTGTGCCATTCATCCTTAAATCATCACACACCACCCCATTAGTTGCTGTGCAAATTCCCGATCATTTTCGTATCCGTTTGCGAGTTCTGTTCTCAAACCGAGTTGGAATCAACATCCAAAAAAAACGTAACTCGGACAGCCTACCTTAAAACGGCCATAACTTTCGCATACGAACTCGAAATCGGGCGAATTTTTTTTTCAAATTCATCTAAGCGAAATTTCGCATCTGATTTTCCGCCCCGTAGCCGCGTTCGGCGAAATTAGATTGCCCAAATTCCCCTCGGAAGATAGGCTATCCGGCCTCCGAAGTTTCAGCACGAATTTTAAAGACCCTTCTTGATTTTCTATAGGCCGCATATTGCATCCAATTGAGCTGCAAATTTGTGTGCTTCCTATATTTGTGCTACTGAGTAAAGAAAAAATATCAAAAAAATATTACAAAAAAGAAAAAAAAATAGTGAAGAGCACGCATATTAAAGCAATTGGCCTATACCACTTGGTGCTGTTTGTTTGGTTATATCATTCTGTCTTTCTTTTGCCTTGATACTTCCTTGTGTTGTGCTAGGCTCTAGGGCACTCAGTTGACCAGCAACAGTTTCCTACATTGAATACTTATTCAACTTTGTTTAGCTGTTAACGATTTTCTGCTTATTAGCCACCATATTGTGCCATCCAAGCTCCACCTTTCTCTTGAGCATAACAGGTACCTTTGCAATCACCCCACGCTTCATTGGTTCATCTCACCGTCCACACCACCTGCTGTGTCGGTAAGAACACTTGTAAGAGCGTGGTAAGACGCTTGAGTGAGAGAGATTGTTTTCTTCCACCTTCCACATTGTCACTGTAGTTGATAGGGATAACATTTTTTTTGTTGTCTTTTGTTTCCTACTAACAATGGCAGGAGAAGAAAATAATGACGAATGTGTTCAACATGTTGAGTTACGTGATATGTTCGCCAAATACAACGCATCAACGGAGGAGTCATTGGCGAACTTGACTCGCAAACTGGATGACCTTGCTCTTCGGATGAATACTTTTGAGGCTCGGTTGCCTCTCGCTGGAAGACAAGAAGACAATGCTTATGATGAACTGGAAGATCACAGTAATCAGCCAAGACTGCCACTTTATCGTCGAGGTATGGGAGGTAATAATCATAACAATTATAACCGCCCTCCTGATGATCCTTTTGCTAAAGTGAAATTTACTATACCCTCTTTTTCTGGTGCTTATGATGCTGAGGCTTATCTTGATTGGGAAATGACAGTAGAGCAAAAATTTAATTCCCATCTTGTTCCTGAACAACATAGAGTTCGTCAAGCCACTAGTGAGTTTAAGGACTTTGCTATCATATGGTGGAATGAACTTGTTAAAACTAGAACTGATCCTCCAACATGGGATAGATTAAAGGAAGCTATGCGTGTTCGATTTGTTCCTCCATCTTTTCAGCGGGACCTTCGCAAAAAATTGCAGCGTTTAGACCAAGGTAACATGTCCGTAGAGGAGTATTATCAAGAGTTACAAAAGGGTATGCTGCGTTGTGGGGTAGTAGAGGACATGGATGATAAAATAGCTCGTTTATGGGGGGGTTGAGGCGTGAAATTCAGGACATTGTTGATTACAAAGAATATGATACTGTTAACAGATTGTTTCAGCTTGCTATGTTGGCAGAAAAAGAATTGCAGGGCCGACAACAACAGCAACAACGCACGAGGAGCAACTTCACGCCGCGTGCAGCAACTACACCATCCAAAACAGCACCATCTTGGGCCCCCGTGCAGCGACTACACCACCCAATGGCGGCCAACGAACTATACCTGCTGCTCCACCTTCTCGCGTGGCGGAAGGCAGCAAGGCGACATCATTCAATCCTTCGTCGTCCACTCCTTCTACGGGTCGTACTTCTGACATTAAGTGTCACCGCTACCAGGGACTTGGTCATATGATGAGAGATTGCCCGAGCAAACGAGCATACATAGCACGCGACGATGGCGGGTATGATAGTACTTCGGATGTTGAAGATGAATATTCTCTTGCTACTGACTTTACAGATCCAAATGAGGAACACACCGAAGAAGAGGTACTTGGTACAACGGCGACGGAGAACTATAGGAGCATCATTGTGCAGCGTGCCTTGAGCTCCAAAGTGGAGACCGACGACAAGCTACAACGACACAACCTCTTCCACATGTTTCTCGTCGTCAAGGACTGCCGTGTACACACTATAATTGATGGAGGTAGCTGCAATAACTTGGTAAACACGGACGTCGTCAAGAAACTCGGTTTGCCAACAAGAGCACACCCTCATCCGTACCACGTTCAATGGTTCAACAACAGCGGTAAGGTTCGGGTAACACAAACAGCGAGAATCCATTTTTCAATTGGTTCATACCATGATTTTGCTGATTTTGATGTTGTTCCTATGGATGCTTGTTCTCTTTTATTGGGTCGTCCTTGGGAATTTGATACAGATGCTATTCATTATGGTAGAACCAATAAATATACTCTCATGCATAAGGGAAAGAAAATCACTTTGCTCCCCATGACTCCTTCTGAAATTGTGCATTTTGAGAAGAGTAAAATTCGTGAGGGCAAAGCAACTAAATTAGAATCTGAAAAACAGCAAGTTATTAAGTTAAAATCACCATCATTGCTCGCAACTAAATCTGAACTTGCTGATTTATTCGATGCTAAGGGGATGTGCTATGCTTTAGTTTGCAAAGAAGCCATGTTTTCACTTCATGAATTGTCTATTGCATTGCCCCCTGCTGTTGCTAACCTTTTGCAGGAGTTTGAGGATGTGTTTCCCTCCGAGATACCCCCTGGTTTACCACCGATGAGAGGCATTGAACACAAGATCGATTTGATTCCAGGAGCAAGTTTGCCAAATCGTGCAGCATACAGGGCGAATCCACAAGAAACTAAGGAAATTCAGCGACAAGTCCAAGATCTTTTGGACCGCGGGTACATTCGTGAAAGCCTTAGCCCTTGTTCGGTTCCTGTTCTTTTGGTTCCTAAGAAAGATGGTAGTTGGCGCATGTGTGTTGATTGTCGAGCGATTAATAACATCACCATTCGATATCGTTATCCTATTCCTCGATTAGATGACATGCTTGATGAATTGAGTGGTGCTATCATCTTCACAAAAATTGACTTGTGTAGTGGTTACCACCAAATTAGAATGGCACTAGGAGATGAATGGAAAACTGCATTTAAAACCAAGTTTGGACTTTATGAGTGGTTAGTCATGCCTTTTGGTTTATCTAATGCACTCAGCACCTTTATGCGATTAATGAATGAGGTTTTACGTGCTTTCATTGGACAACTTGTGGTGGTTTACTTCGATGATATCCTCATTTACAACAAGTCATATGATGAACATCTTGATCATTTACGTGCTGTTTTTACTGTTTTGAGAGATGCACGTTTGTTTGGTAACCTCAAAAAGTGCGTTTTTTGCACCAATCGAGTCTCGTTTCTTAGCTATGTCATTTCCTCTCAGGGAATTGAGATGGATGAGGCAAAAATTGAAGCAATCACCAGCTGGCCAGCCCCAACTACCGTCACACAGGTTCGTAGTTTTCTTGGTCTTGCAGGATTTTATCGGCGCTTTGTGCGGGATTTCAGCACCATTGCAGCACCTCTACATGAGCTAACGAAGAAGGGAGTTCCATTTCGATGGGGCGAACAGCAGCAACAAGCTTTTGATGCTCTCAAATCGAAGCTTACACAAGCACCATTACTACAACTTCCTGATTTTGACAAGACCTTTGAGCTAGAATGCGATGCAAGCGGCATTGGTATTGGAGGCGTTCTCATACAAGGAGGTAAACCCGTTGCTTTCTTTAGTGAAAAACTTCATGGTCCTTCTCTGAATTATTCCACTTATGATAAGGAATTGTATGCCTTAGTCCGTGTATTACAAACTTGGCAACATTATCTTTGGTCTAAGGAGTTTGTCATACATTCCGATCATGAATCATTGAAGTATCTTAAGTGTCAAACCAATCTGAATAAACGACATGCTAAATGGATTGAGTTCATAGAGTTGTTTCCATACATCACTAAGCATAAGAAAGGGAAGGAAAATATCATTGCCGATGCATTATCTAGGCGTTATACCATGCTGTCCCAACTTGATCATAAAATCTTTGGTTTGGAAACAATTAAAGCATTATATCCTACTGATTTGGACTTCAAAGTTGCTTTTGAAAATTGTAGAGAAGGAACAACTTGGAATAAATATGTGCTGCGAGAGGGTCTCCTCTATCGTGCTAACAAGCTATGCGTTCCAGCTAGCTCCGTTCGTCTATTGCTTTTGCAGGAAGCACATGGAGGAGGTTTGATGGGACATTTTGGAGTGAAGAAAACTGAAGACGTGCTGTCCACACACTTCTTTTGGCCAAAGATGAGGCGTGATGTCGAGCGCTACGTGTCACGATGCACTACTTGCAATAAAGCTAAGTCTCGCCTTAACCCACATGGTCTTTATATGCCTCTTCCTGTTCCTAGTGTACCTTGGGAGGATATTTCTATGGACTTTGTTTTGGGATTGCCTAGGACTAAGAGGGGGAGGGATAGTATTTTTGTAGTTGTTGATCGTTTTTCCAAAATGGCACACTTTATACCTTGTCATAAGAATGATAATGCCTCACACATTGCTGATTTATTTATGATGGAAATTGTTCGTTTACATGGTGTGCCAAATACCATTGTTTCTGATCGTGATGCAAAATTTTTAAGTCATTTTTGGAGAACTTTGTGGTATAAATTGGGAACCAAGTTGCTGTTTTCAACTACATGTCACCCACAAACGGATGGACAGACCGAGGTAGTTAATCGTACTTTATCCACTATGTTACGGGCTGTCCTGAAAACAAATTTGAAGTTGTGGGAGGAGTGTTTACCACATATAGAATTTGCTTACAACAGATCCGTTCACTCCACGACAAAGGTAAGTCCATTCCAGGTAGTGTATGGATTCAATCCCCGTGCTCCTATTGATTTACTACCTTTGCCTCCTTCTGAAACTATAAATTTGGATGCTACACAACGATCTGAATTCATTCTTAAGATGCATGAAACTACAAAGAAAAATATTGAAATGATGAATGAGAAGTATAGGATTGCAGGTAGTAAAGGTAGAAAAGAAGTAAAACTTGAACCGGGCGATTTGGTGTGGTTACATTTGAGAAAAGAGCGATTTCCCGACTTGAGAAAATCTAAACTTATGCCACGAGCTGCTGGTCCTTTTAAGATCGTTGAAAAGATTAATGATAATGCATATAAGCTTGAATTGCCTCCCGATTTTGGGGTTAGTCCTAGATTTAACATTTCATATTTGCGACCGTACTTGGGAGAAGAAGATGAACTTGAGTCGAGGACGACTCCAATTCAAGAGGGGGAGAATGATGAGGACATCACAACAGCGGAGACGCGCATTGAACTGCAAGGACCAATCACAAGAGCACGGGCACGGTTATTAAATCAGCAGGTGAATTCGTTCTTAACTTCTTTTGCATGTGAGTTTGAGAATAGATTGCTATGTGATGATTTAATTGTTATTAGGAATAATGGAGAAGATCAACAAGTGAAGGAAGGAGGCCTTGGGAGCGTGGACAACCACCTGGGACGTCCACAAGTAGATGGAAATAGTTTACAACTCGGACTCGAGTTCAACTCGGAGTCCAGGAGCAGTCCACCTTAAAACAGACGCCCAGGAGGCATACGGACTCCGTTTTCGACGTTCTACATATGCACGGAAAGAGGAAAAGATAAACTTTCCAATGGTTCTGGTCCCACCTCAAAATTCCTCCGGAGTCTTTGGGAATCGTCGAAACAAATAGAGTCCATATTTCTGTCCGGTGCTGCGCCACCGAATCGGGCCTTTGGGCCTTGTATCCCGTAAGAGTCCATTAGGGACGCGTCTAATCGTGTTTTGGTCGAACTCTAGTCTATAAATACTGCAGCCGCCGGTCATATTCGGTGGGTTTTGCTTATATCAATAAAATCGCCGTTCTACGGTTTGTGAGACCCCAATTTCGCGATTTCCGATCGTGTCTTCTACGTTCTTGCTCGTGTTCTCGATTGCACTTGCAGGGATTAGCCTTCTTGGCGAGGTCAAGCGTGTGCAGCACGGTTGATAACCAACGGAGCCGTGGTGTAGTGATTGCAGGGGTACTCGAACCGCTCGAGTGCCGCGGATCATCAACGTCGAGTTCTCCACCCCAATCGACATACCTTTCGGAAGATCGGGCCTAACCCTACTCATCATGATTAGGGTTAGCTTTCTAGGGAGATGGTTTTATAACTCACCCATTTAGTTACCATCGTTGAATGGGATCCGACGTCAAGATATAATGGACCGGATCCCACCCGGACCTAGCCCATGCTGCTGGGCCTGTTTCCCCCTTTGACTCCGTCCGCCTCAAGACGTCGCCCGTCTCCTACATTAGTCGCCCTAATCATACTTGTTATGTCTCTATAAATTCATTTTATAGAAGAACTTTATAGAATATTTGTGGCCAAATTTTGTAAATCTAACAAAAATTCTATGATTGAAGCATGGACCGTCGAGCGTGGATGTATAACATGCCAAGACCCGATCCTATGTACATTCATAATGTTGCAAATTTTATTGAAGCATCCAAGAGACATGCAAAGTTGCAAAAGATAGATGACATATTATGTCCATGTATCGACTGCGAAAATAAGATTGCTTGGACGGATACTATAGTAATCCAATCTCATTTGGTGATAAGAGGTTTCAAAAATAACTACACAATATGGACAGAGCATGGTGAGGTAGATACAGATGATGTGGATAAAGATGATGAGAGAGGCTCAGATGATGATAATGTTCATATCGATGATGGTAGTGTCAATCAAGCTGGTGATGATGATGATGAGTTTGATTGTGAGGAGATGTTGTGTCACATTGAACCATATTTCTATGGGAGCAAGCAAAGGTTTAAGTAAAATGGAGACATTGCAGATTCTAGCGACAAAGCTTTTATATGATGAATCAAACGGTTGTGATAAATAGTTTACTACATTGCGTGCAGTCTTCGAACTACTAAAGTTGAAAGCTACGCATGGATGGTCCGATTGTAGTTTCTCTGATCTTTTGAATCTTCTGGCAGAAATTCTTCCAAATCCAAATAAACTGCCCATAAGCACTTATAAAGCGAAGAAACTTCTTTGCTCGATGGCACTAGGTGTGACAAAAATACACGCTTGTGTGAACCATTGTATTATGTATCGCAAAGAGCATGAGCTCGCAACTAGATGCCCCATTTGTGGTGTCAGTAGATATAAGAAGGACTAAAATCACTAGTATGTTACCAACATAGAAAAGACATAGAATAATAAGAAGTTTATTATTGGTCCTGAAGGTGACGATGATGATACTTCTGGCGATGCAGACGGGAAGAATAAGAGAAAAATTCATGCCTTGGTGATGTAGTATCTTCCGGTAATTGATCGCTTGAAGCGTTTGTTCTCAAACCCTAGGGAGGCTGAACTTATGCGTTGGCATTCCGAGCAACGCAAGAAGAATGAAAAACATATACGACACCCTGGTGATGCAACGCAGTGGAAAAATTTTGATATTCAGTATCCAGAATTTGCGAAGGAAATCAGAAATGTGAGGTTTGCCTTGGGTACAGATGGAATGAATCCGTTTGGTGAAAAAAGGAGCATACACAGCACATGGCTCATGGTCTTAACTATGTACAACCTACCGACGTGGTTGTGTCACAAAAGGAAATATATCTTATTATCTGTTCTTATCCAAGGTCCGAAACAACCCAGCATCGAAATTGATGTGTTCTTGGAACCTTTAATGGAAGATATGGCGAAATTGTGGAATGAAGGGGTACGTACATGGGATGAGTACAAGCGGGAGTATTTCACGCTAAGAGCAATGATATTCGTTACCGTGCATGATTATCTCGGACTGTTTACATTATCGGGACAAATGAAAGGGAAGAAAGGTTGCGTTAGGTGCATGGATAGAACTGGATTTCTATACCTCACTTCATCCAGAAAGACGGTGTACATGAGACATCGACGGTTCTTGACAGATACACACAAGTATAGGAAGATGAAAGAACAATTTGATAACAAAATTGAAAAAGATACTACACCAAAACCTTACAGTGGAAAACTTGTGTTTGAAATGGTCAAGAACATTCATATTGTTTTCGGTAAGGGAAAAAAGAGTAAAGGAATTAAGAGAAAGAAAAGTACATCTTCGGATGATACAACTGACATGGCTTTCAAGAAACAATCAATTTTTTTCAAGTATCTTCCGTATTGGAAGAATCTAGAATTTTGCCATAGTATTGATTTGATGCACGTTACAAAGAATGTATTTGACAGCATCATTGGGACCTTGCTGGACATGTTGAGGAAAACAAAGGATGGACTAAATTCACGTATGGACCTAGTAAATCTTGATTTGAGACCAGAGCTTCATCCAGTAGAAAAGGCGAACGGGAAGCATTACCTTCCCCCCAGCCAACTACAACTTGACGCTAGAAGAGAAAAAAGCAATTTGCGAATGCTTGCGTGGTATCAAAGTGCCCACAAGTTTCTCATCCAATATCTGCAAACTAGTCTCGATGAAAGACTTGTCTTTATTCGGTTATAATTCTCACGACTGCCACATGATGATGACAGTTTTCCTTGCCATTGCAATAAGAGTAATCAAACCTGAGCATATAAAAGTTGTCATCACACGTTTGTGTTACTTCTTCAATGCAGTATCGCAAAAGGTGATAGCATGTGAAGATTTAGACTATCTGAAAACATACATCGTCGAGACAATGTGCAAGCTTGAGATGTGTTTCCCACCATCCTATTTTGATATGCAAGTACACCTAATCATACATCTTGTTGATCAGATAAAGGCATTGGGGCCACTATATTTACTTCATATGTTTTCGTTGGAGAGATATTTAGGAGTATTAAAAGGTTATGTGCGGAACCGTGCTCACCCAGAGGGTTCAATTATGGAGGGATACACTACTGAAGAAGTGATTGAGGGTTGCGCTGATTACATCAAAGATGGAAAATCGATAGGTGTGCCTATACCGGTACATGAGGGTACACTACATGGGAGAGGCAAAGTGGGTAAGAAAACTTTTATTGTTCAAGATTACAAGAATGTACACCGTGCACATTTTGGTGTACTACAACAGCTCGCAATAGCTGAGCCGTACATCGAGGAACACCAAATTGAGCTTCGTGATAGAAACCAAGACCGCAAAGAGGACTGGATCATGAAAGAGTACAGAAGATGTTTCACTGAATGGTTAATGGACAAAAATATATCATACAGAAACACTATAGAAGAGGCAACAATGAAGAAGTTAGCTTGTGGCCCATCTGCTTTGGTAACATCATGGAAAGCATATGACATCAATGGTTACACATTTTACACTAAAGAAAAAGACGGTAAGAGTGTTGCACAAAATAGTGGTGTTCGTATTGAGGCTTATGATTCACAAGGGCAGAAGACCACATACTTCGGGTTCATAGATGAAATATGGGAACTCGACTATGGCGAAAGAATGGTAATGCCCGTATTTAAGTGCCAATGGGTCAAACATCCTGATGGTTTGAAAGTGGACAACTACGGGCTGACACTGGTAGACTTGAATAAAGTGGGTTACAAAGATGACTTGTGGGTTCTCGCCGATAATGTTGCACAAGTTTTTTATGTTCAAGATCCATAAACTGAGAAGTTGCACGTAGTTATTTCTGGAAAGCAAAATATTGTTGGGGTTGACAATGTGGGAGATAATGAAGAGGAATATAATCAGTATGAAGAGATGTACCTTTTCACCGAACCAGAAAACATCAAGCACGTAGAGAGAAGCATTAAAAAGAGTTTGAAACCCTATATGCGAGAAGATGTCAATGCTGGAAAAAATGTATATAGCAATGCGAGATGATATATATTGTATATATTTGTATCTTCTGAAATCAACTTAGAACAATGTTGGTATATGGATTGTGTCTTTTTGCATTTGTGTACATATGCGTTTGGACTCAATGATTTGGAAGTTTGAAAGTTTGGTCTTTCAGATAATGATTTCTCGGGCGTGTAGCCGATTGAAGGAGGAGCGCTTGGCGTGGCGCAAGAACCATCCCCATGTATGTACATATGGCACACCGGTCACATGGTTGTATATACATTGTATCTATAATGGACTGATGAACTTAACTGTAGTTTGTTTTTCCATCTTGTTTGTTTTTGGTATTTTCAATTTCTCCGCGTAGGGTTTCTCTGCGAAGCCTGAATCGGACGATTTATTGAAGTGGCAGTGTATCGTCCCCGGTAAAGAAGGGGTAAGTCATGAAGAACAAGCACAATATGAGTTTAACCATCGTCCTCCTATTAATAAATTTCTTTTGCAGACTGAATGGGAAGATGGTTACTACCCCCTGACAATCTCCTTCTCTGAGGACTATCCCTTGGTGCCTCCAAGATGCGCCTTTCCAATTGGGTTCTTCCACCCAAATGTCCATCGTTCGGGAGCACTCTGCATCGGGATTCTTGATCAAGAGACTGTAAGATAGACCTATTTTGTTCATGTAATTATTACTTATAATTGTTGTCGAACTTATTTGAACTGGTTTCTTATATTGCTTAAATTATATTTCGTAGGGGTGGTGCAGTGCTTTTACAATCAAAACTATACTACTTGAAGTTCAGCGTTGCTGCATCAGCCAAATGTGCCTGATGTTGAAAATGATTGCTATAATCTACTTATCAAGGTTAGATGACACTTTGACTTAGTGACCAATGTAGGTTATTCATTCCTCCTTCGACATTTGTTAATTTAAATAATGTCAATATTTTCAGGATCCAACGGAATATAAGAGACGTGTTCAAGAGCAAGCAGGATGGTACAATTTAGATTGGTCGATGGGAGCTTCATCGTCGATCTACAATGAATGTAGCATGATTTTTGTTCAGTGTGTAAAGAAATTATCTTTGAACACAATTAAGCCAGCCTCACTGGTGATCGAGCATTTCCTATAATGCATTACTGTACTAGTATCCGCTAGCTCATCTGTGTTTTTTCCTAATACAATTTTGCCTGCACGACTACATACAGTTGTGATAATTGCAACTACATCCCTGTAATTTCAATGAAAACCGCTTATGATAATTGAACAACTACATACGGTTCTTAAACAATGACCGCCACTGAAAATACATGATCTTCTCAGGCCGTTGTTAATCAAGAACCGTCTATAAAGTTCATAGCATTACAGACGGTTATTAATTAAGAATTGCCAACGAAGATCATGTATTTACCCAGACGGTTGTTCCTTAAAATCCATCTGTGAAGTTCATTGTATTACAGACGGTTATTAATTAAGAACCGCCAACGAAGATCATGTATTTACCCAGACGGTTGTTCCTTAAAATCCGTCTGTGAAGTTCATTGCATTACAGACGGTTATTAATTAAGAACCGCCAACGAAGATCATGTATTTACCCAGGCGGTTGTTTCTTAAAATCCGCCTGTGAAGTTCATTGCATTACAGACGGTTATTAATTAAGAACCGTCTATGAAGATCATGTATTTACCTAGGCGGTTGTTTCTTAAAATTCGTATGTGAAGTTCATTGCATTATTGATGGTTCTTAAATAAGAACCGTCTGTGAAGATAATGTATTTACTCAGATGGTTGTTCTTTAAAATCCGACTGTGTTGTTCTGTCATCACAGACGGTTATTATATCATTCGTCATCACAGTCGCATATTTTTAAGGACCGCCTGTGTTTGAAAATTTGAGGCGCCTGTAAAAATGCTTTTTGTAGTAGTGCGTGAATCGAAGTAAGCAGCTAGCTAGGACAAATGATTGTGGACGATGACGATGTGACAGCGAGACGACGGTAGTGTGCGGAGGGACGACGCCGGCGGCACGGGGAGGAGCAAGGAAGGTGGGTTGGCAGCGGCAGGGTTGCACCAATTCTCTCCATAGAAGGGCCTCTCGATGCTCGGGTTCGGAGGGAGCGGGGCAGCGCTAACGGGGTCACGAACCATCGCATCCAGGGAGAACGCCTGTTGCTGCAGCAGCACGTGGGATTAGAAGATTGCGGCTCGAAGGGGGCGGAGGTGCGGTGTCTGCAGGTTGCGCTGGCGGTGGAGAAGCAGGAGGTGGCGGCCGCCGTCGTAGCAATGGCTTTGATGATTGAGATCGGGAGGGGAGTTCGAAAGGGAGAGGAGCTGAAGATGGTATAACAGAAACTTTGGAAAAGAGAGGAAGAGAGAAAGGAATAAAAGAGAGAATAAAGGAAAAGGGGAGGAAAAAAGGAAAAATAGAGGGAAAAAGGAAGAAGAGCGGGGAAAGGAATAAAAAAGAGGAAAGAAAAAAGAGATAAAAAATATAATATGTATTGTTATGGTAACAGTAAAAAATTGTAAGAACAATTTATGAGATCCCATGTAATTAATATGAACTAATTAGAGTTGTAATGCATTATTAAAAACACAAAATATATATAATGATATAAAATACTCCCTCCGTTCTATTTTAATTGTCGTTAGGACAACCTTCATTAGTTCATTTCTAATTCATTTGGTTGTCTCAAACGACAATTATTTTAGAACGGAGGGAATAGCTGGTAGTAGATACAGAGGTTCGATATAGAGATCCATGAGTAAAGAAAACTAAATTATAAAGTTAAGAATATTTTAAAAGTTACTGTAAAAAGTTGAGGAAATTCCTATAGATGATGGATATAGAGTGTGAGCAGTGCAACTCTGGGCTGTGCTCCAGACCGACGGCAAGCTCTATGGTGCCTTTCCTGCGCCCTTCCTCGGAGCAGCATGGCACCGTCATCAACTTGAGAGCAGCACCGAGCCCGGATGCTCCTCCTCAATCAAGAAACGTGTGCCGTGTGCCCAGGTGCAGTAGAGCCATTGGGTTCAGGTGAACCCAATAAAATTTTATAAAATAAGTATGATTAGTCTATTGCTGTTAGTTTGAACCTATTGAATTCGCGTAACTTATTCTTAATTTACACGTGTATTCTTAAGCAAACTCATTACCGAAATTTCTTAGCTCCGCCACTCCGTGCGCCTGGTCACGCATTTTCTCTCTATTCCCTCCTTCCTTTCCCAGCTCTAATTTGGCGTCTATTTCCCTAACCCTTTTTGATCGAGGTGGAAGAAAGTGGTGCCTTAGACGCCTCTGCCGCAGCTTCTGTGCTGTGCCTCCACTGTGGACGATGGCGTGTTGTCCACAGCGGCCTCCAGCACCCCCAACGAGCACATCGAGCCACCAACATGCAAAGGACGCAGGACGCCCGGTATGCGTTCGATGGATGGCCCCCTTTGCCTCCGGCGGAGGCTACTGCTCTGAGGCCTGGTCCTATGTCACAGTGTCTCGCCTCATAGTGACAACAATGTGTAGCTCATCACCGTAGACCGATGTGTGCCACACAAAATGCTGCCACTGAGACGGCTGTTTCGGCTCAAGCTGATGCTCTTGGGTCATTGGCTTCCAACCAGAATCTTAGATCTCTCATTCTATCTCGTCATTTCTCCTTAGCTGCTGTTGTTGCCTGTACACTGACCAAGCTTGTGTTGACACGGGAGGAGGTTCAGCCATCAAAGGATTGTTCTCTGTGTGAAATTACCTTGCAAAATTGGGGCGATGATGTGAACATTGTCTAGATGAAGTCATGCTGGCAGAGTCCATTGTTATCAATAAGATCCTTCTTCGTGATGAAACAACATGCTGCATGAAGCCCGATCTTCTGGTGAACCTTCTGGATGATGTTGTGTGGAGTAGTGTGAAGCAAAAGGTGAAATTGCAGGGAGCGACTAGAATGCAATCAGATGTTTGGTATAATCGTGCAATCAACCATTCTCAACTATTGGATCTGTATCCTACGGTCAGTGCATCTTTTTATTTAACTCCATCCACTACCTCTCTACCTGGTTGAAGGGGTTAGATCCAACGGTTCTGGATGCTTGATTGCACGATTACACCAAAACTCTGATTGCATTGAGAAAGATCTTTAGGCAGAGGCTTGTAGAATTCTTCAATGACCATCCTGAGGGAGGTGACATTCCAGAGCATGGGTCACCACATCCATTTAATTGAACAAGAGTGAGCGTGCCCCAAACTGCTCCAAGAATTGTTCCTGAGTCCACATCCCCAGTCGAATCATCTCATTCAATTGGACACCCTTCCGTAATGTCCCACATGTCGGTGTCTTTCAAGAGAATGTTCTCATGGAGAGCTCTAGTCCGTTCTGTCTGCTCTGCAACAGCTAGCACTACCATCGCGCGATGAAGGTTGAATCCATTGTTCCACCACCATCAAGCAGGAATTCCCAATTTAGTACTGATGCTTATGGTAGCCTTTGCATAGATTCGACATCAAATGCTAGAAAAGATCAAGTGCTAGCAGTGGCGGACCTAAAAATCTATTAATGGGTATGCCACATAATAAAAAAAAATTCACTTCAATAAGATCATATATCAGTTCGCTAAATATTTATAAAATTTATTACATAATTTAGTATATAAAAATAAATTACATAATAAGTCTTAAATTTAACAAATTATGATATATATACATATTTTAAATGTAATACTGCCATTGTAGAATTATAGATATAAAAGAGACATACAATAATAATTTACTGCCTTTTTTAACAGTTGCTTGCTGAACAACGTAACGTAATAAAAACTCTCATAAATAGAAAACTCACTATATTACAAAAATATGATTTTAGTGTTATACTAGATGAACCGCTCAGTAATTTAGTAATCTCGTGAGCGTCTCTTGTGTGATACAAACAAATTACTAATAAAAATTTGTAGGACTAGAAGAACATAGATAGTTCATCTAATCGCAAGTTCGTAACAAAAAATGCGTTGATCGATCCCTGATTTGTTCTGTTGCGAGACTTGCGGGACAGGTCATTGCCTTGGTAACTTAAGCATCTGCCTCTGTTGTCGCCAATTCCACGAAGCATTGGTTCCAGGCCTCTCGCCTGGCTTAGCTTTAGTCCAGCGTGCATGACTGCATGCCAGTTGCCAGCCATCAGGTTTTGCTCGCCGGTTCGTTCGGTGGCTCGCTGTAACTACAACCTGTGTCGATTTGTCTGTCTGGTTAGTGCCTTCGTGAATTCAACCGTCACCCGTCGGTACACTGCCTGCTGCCTGTTTGGTCAACTGACTACTGTACATGTCTGCCTGACCACGAGGTATGTCGTGGCCCATCCGGCATACCCCTAGGTCCGCCCATGAGTGCTAGGGGAGAATGACAAGACGTGGGATCCAGCTCTGTTGTTTCAGAAGGCACTCCTGCAAAAATTTTCTCCACACCAGTGAGGTTAATGGTGTCCACACCAGCCCTGAAGACACCTAAAGGACCAATTTCCGTTACTGGTGATGATATGTAAAATCCACATTTTTTGCAAGGAAAAAATATTAAATAATAAAATAAATGACATTTTGCAAATTAAATTTGTGAAAAGAATTGATTTAAGGCAAGTGCATCACATTTTGTTTGCATGTGAGAAAAAATTGAATTTCAAATACGATAGAATTTTGTTCAAACTTGATATTTTAGAATACAAGCAAACACAAAAAGAAAAAGAAAAAAGAAAATAGCAAAACCCCCACTGGGCAAAAACAGAGCCAGCCCACTCCTCTTGCTTGGCCAAACCGCAGCTCCACCTTTCCTCTCCCTCTCTCTTCTCTCTCCCTGCCGTGCGGACCCCACCCGTCGGGCTCGTCTTCTCCATCGAAGCGTTGTGCCACACGAACACCATCACGGCGCAGACCCACGCCCGTCCACTATGGTAGCCGTTTCCTCTCCATTCAAGTCCCCGATTGATGTACATCACAATGTCACCCGTTTCTCCTCCGTTGCCCTTCAAAAACTTGGCAGCACCCCCTCATTCCCCCCTTCTCCGAGCCTAGTAACCCTAGCTGCCGTCAGGCTAGGTATGGTGCGGCTGTTCCCATTATTTTGCCCATGGTTTCACTGTGGTTCTTTGCCTAATTGGTTCACCGTGTTCTCAGGAGCTCATCGGACAATCTTGCCCGAGGAGAACGCCACCACATCACCGACTTCGATGACCGCTGACGGTCTCCTCCACATCCCGTTGTAGCCGACACATCTGCGCCCTGTTCCCAGCCCCGCGAACCCTCCCGGTGAGCTCGCCATTCTTCACTCTCTTGATTCCATTTGAAAGCGCTTGCTTCTTGCGTTGTTTCGTGTGGAATCGTCTGCGCGGGCGAGAATGCCACCACGGCATGACCGCATAGCCGTGTGTTGCCGGCGTTCGCCGGCCTAGGCGACGTGGCTCAATGCCAGCTGTTGAACCTATTTGAACAGTAAGGATTATAACATCTCGTACCTCTTCGCTATATAAAATCCTGACCACACATTTAAAATCCAAAGACCAATATAGATCAGGCCATATCCATCACTGTTTTGCATTTAAACCCTTGCATCTTTTACAATAATTATGAATAGGTCCACACTTTACAAAAATGACCTTGACCTCTCTTTTAATTATGAAATAATTCTGTTAATTGAGTAAAAATAGCTAGAAAGCCCCTGGATTTAATGTAAATTGGTATTTAGCTTATGTTTTTACAAGAAAGACCCTAGACTTGTCTGAAATTGTTGGAATATGCATATTTTGCACAAATAACTTTAAATTAATCTGAATTAATATTTAATCCTCTTTCAAATTTGAATATTACATTTAAATCACTATTTAGGCAGAAAATGTATTTTCAGTGTATTATTTTTATCTAAAACTTTTGGAAATAGAATAATTTGTATTATTTGTTTCATGTAGAATAAATATATTAAAGTCCCCTTTTATGTATAAAATAGCAAATGATTTATAGAACATTCTAATCAATTTGAATAAATCCTAATAATTATTTTAGCACTAATGTTTACCTAGACTAATTATTTTAATTATAAAATAATTATAATAAAGTTTAAACTTATTAAGTTAACTATGAAAGCTATATATAAAATTGTATCTCAAGTATAAATTTGAAATTTCTTTTGAACATAGAAATAAATAGGAAAATGATATAAAATTATTTAATGCATAATTTTACATTAAGATTACTTTTAGGTGTATTTTGAATATGTATATACATCAAAACTAATTTTAGGCTTTAAATAAATATAGGAAAAGGATATTAAATTGTTATATGCAAATTTTCGCTCATATTGTCACATGATAATATTTACTAATCAAAGAAATATAACTTAAAATACGTAAATTCAATGTAACATTGTAAATGCGTAGGTTTTCTGAATTGTTCATTTATTTTGTGATGTTTTGAGTGTTTCTTATTGTATGTTTGTTATTGCGTGTACGGCTTCGTAGTTAGCGCTGGTTCTCGAGCCGATTTACAACTTTCAAGAACAAAACTTCAACACATGTAACTAACACTTTTCCGGAGGCAAGTGTCCTTGACCATCTTGCACCTTTTTATTAAGTTATAGTTAGTTGCATGCTGAAATTGAATTTGAATCCTATGATATGTTATTCCTAGTTTTTCTGCATGATTCCTTGTCACCAGGGTTTGTATGCATTTTATTATTTATTTCACGCTTAGCCATGCTTAGTGAATAATGAATAATTTTGACTCCATGTTATATCTGATCTATTATGATTTATGAGTTATTGAAATTGATGAAAGTAGTTTGTAGGAATCTGATAGGCGTTTTGAATGGAATGGTGCATGCGTGCATGAGACCTTGGTTTGGGGATTGTCAACTATCAGATTCTAAGGACCGGTTTATGGAGGAAGTTGCTAGGCCATATAGTATCACCACTGGGTTGTATATGGGACCACTTGGTTTAGTAATTTGGTTTTTCCCTGTGTAGTGCTAGTAATCGAAATAGGCGGGGAATTGGTTCAGAGTACTGCCTTGGGATCTGCATTGTTTAGGAAGGGGCTACTCCTGGTGGAGGGAAAATAGACTCTAGGTGTCGGAGCAGTGAAACCTCGGAGGGCCAATGCAAGTCGGGAGAACCATACGAAAGACCTCGTGTTGATATCCTAGCCACACACCTACGGAAGTGTGCAATCTGTTTAGCTACCACGGGCGACAGAGAGGTTTATTAGTCCATCTGGCAACAGGGGATGAAATCACAAACTTTGGATAAAGGATACACACTCTTCAGAGTTTTGTCAAACTATCTAGATAGCCGTGCTCACGGACACGAGTGGCTCGGGACCAAATTCATGATTAGCACACATGGTTTAAATGGTTGATGGTTTGTTTGGGCATTATATGATCATTTTGGGTTTATGGGTGATAATCACTTAGAGATAGGTACTAAGTAACATTAAGGATAAGTTGTAATTGCTATAGTGCTATACCACTGTTTGCATTCCTTGTTGTGACCCTCATGACATAAACTTCGCAACCGGCTGAGTACCGTTGGTACTCAACTTGCTTGTTGCTTATCTTTCCCCAGTTTACAATGGTGAAGAAGTGGAGAATGAAGACTTCAACGCTGATCGAGACGAGACGTTCTAGTCTGGCAAACCCCCCGAGTAACTAAAAGTCGCCTAGAGAGGGGTAAATAGGCAATATGACCTGAAATTGCTTAATCAAATGAGATTAAAACTCTGAGTCCGGACCACAGGGCCAGAGTAGTCCGCTCAGTACACAGGAAAACCTACAAACTTGATTTCTACGAGTTATTTGCAGATTTTAGTTCAATGAAAGATTGATACAAAGTCTAGCAACCTAATACAGCTTAGATTAACAAGTGTGAACAAATAGGTTGCAAGATTTCAATGAAGAACAATATGAAGAATGATATGAACCCTAAAAGCAATTCTAGTGAATAGCGGAAAGTAAAACAACAAGTGAGACACAATTTATCCCATGGTTCAGCTTCACAAAGAAACTTACATCTACGTTGAGAAGTCTACAAAAGGACTGGGTCTCACTTGACCCTAATCGCACCAACCCACCAAAAAAAGGTCAGCTTGGTTTCCACTAATAACAACGGTAATAACCAAGTTCTTGAAGGCTTCTCACAAGTTGAGGCTCCCACAAATGATTTACAACAAGGAGCACACAAAGTTCAGCAGCCACAAGCCACAAAACGCGGCACCAAGTGCAAGAGATCAAACCGAGAACCAAAGCAAGACGATCTTCCTTCTCTTCCCTTCCCAAACCCTAAACTCCTCAAGATTTGGTTTTAGAGGGCATGTAGGCGGAGTAGAAGGCTTAGAATGTCTGGGATCTAAGAGCACATGAAAAGCTACCAGAGGGGGTGAATGGTAGATTAAAACTTTTTTCAGCAGAAGCAACAAAAACCTCTCAACAGAAAATTGTTGAAGAAATCGTGTGTGTGACTAATCTAAACGAGTTCAACTGTGAAAAAAGTGATAGATGTTATATAGGATCAAGTCACGAAGACACGACAACAAGAATCACTGGAATCCGTCGAGAAAAACTCAAGTGTAAATCCAAAACCACAAATCCAATGACCGTGAAATTTTCACTGATGATAGATAGTTGTGAAGACAACCCAAAAAGAATCATATTGATTGGATCCGTAAAACTCAATTTATGATAAAACCATCAAAGCAAGGTAGTACTGTGCAGAAACTCAACGAGAAAGACTTGACAAAAATAAGTCGGATGAACAAGGCACAAAAGCTCCTTTTGACTACGAATTTTATTGATCAAAACTCAAATGGAAAAGCCCAGAAGTTGTGCACCATGAGATCTGGCCTCCCTTGCTTATATAACCAGCCCCTAGGCCAACCCAATCCTAACTAGGACTCAAATCCTACTCAGTTTCGATTGAAACTTTCCATATCTGCTCAAGACTCTTCTATACGTAGATAGAAGCAATCTTAAGACTTCCAAACACCTTAGGAATGTATACCACATTCCTAAAATAACTCAACTTCATGACCCACACGAAATCCTATTGTAACCAACTCAAATCATTCCAAATTTGAGTCAAACCCGACTCAGCCGCAGCCTGAGTTTGTAACCTAGTCGGTTGAGCCTTTCTGACAAATTCTTTACGTCCACTTCTCTTCATCACGCCTCGGAACCATGTAGCCACGTCCATGCACTCCTTGCACACGCGCAAACATCTTCCAATGACATCCACGATACCTTCATATGCATTGTTCTTGATTCAAACATGCTACGCGACCTCCCCACCAACTCAACCACAATTATTCTCAAACTTTGTTGTTGAACCTCATCTTCTCCTTGAGACTAGTTCAATGGATCTTGTCACCAGCCATGTCTTAAACTCAAGCAACACCTGCACATGAATAAACAATCAATACTTTCGAGAACAAGTCCTCGACTTGACTCTCGTTAGTTCCGATAACCACAACACCTTACGTGAGCACCTCACATAAGCATGTTGCAAACCTTAGCAAAAAGATATCAACCATAACCACCAAAACACACCAAAAATTTAGTAAAAGAATACTAAGAAAACTTTCTGTAGATGTAAAGCAAGTTCGAAACATTGCAAGGTAAAAGAAGAACCATTGTAGACTAGCACCGGACCTTGCCAAAGCTAACCAGACCTTGAAACGGAGCTTACCAAAGCTAGCAAGACCTGGCGCAGGAGATTTACCAAAGCTAGTCGGACCTAGCAACGGATCTTACTAAAGCTAGTCGGACCTAGCGCTGGAGCTAACCAAAGCTAATCGGACCTAGCGCTAGACTTAGCAAAAACATGTCGGACCTAGCGCCGGAGCTAGCAAAAACATGTCAGACCTAGCCATAGGAAGTCGGACCTAGACAAAGAAGCCAGACCTATTCAAAATAAGTCAGACCTTGCATCGGACCTTGCAGGAGCTACCCAAAACAAGCTGGACCTATCGTCGAACCTTGCAGAAGCTTGGACCTAGAGTCGGACCTTGTTAAAAAGGTGTTTTGGTAGTATTCAAAACTTTTATCGTCAAAGCCAATGTATTCAGCACACATAGGTCTCAAAGAATGGCTCAAAGAAACTTGTGGCGGCGCTAGGGTTCAAAGGTATTCAAATGGGGGCCGGGTGTCCCCTTTTTATAGGGGTCTCAAAATCTAACCGTTGCCTGCATTGAATGAGCGGACTAGTCCCGCCAGGACAAAAGACTAGTCTTGCCTACTGGGTCCACGCTACGTCATGCTCCACGAAGAGTGATGTACCCTCTAACGTTTAAATTTCAAATGGTCATGGCATATCGGACTAGTCCAGCCAACAACAGACTGATCCGAACTCAAACAGAATGTCTTGGTCCGCCTAAAAATGGACAAGTCTGAAACATCGGACTAGTACAGCCATTGGGGCAGACAAGTAAAGCCAACATTACATGGCCTTAGAAAACCCCTTCTCTCTTAATAGAACACACTAGTCCGCCTCACAATGGACAAGTCCGAAGTACAACAAAAATATTTAGTCTGGTCAAAAACGGACTACTATGGGATGTGTGGACTAGTCCGGCCCTTGTGGCGGACAAGTTCGGCCTCCCCGGGACTTAGCTCTGAAAACTCTCACCCAGTGTAGAATGGACTTGTCCGTCCCCAAACGCACAATTCCGAACTCATAAAGAAACTCTTAGTCCGGTCATGTAACACCCTCATTTTCATGCATCATGCAATGCATACATTCTAATTTATGTTTAACATTGAGCAACATAAAAAAGGAACAAGGTTAAAATGAATTAGAAACAAAATCGCACTTAAGAATTTTGGGAAGTACAGACTAGTCCGATTTCTCTCTGACTTCCATCGGACTTGTCCGTTTTGCTGCGGACTAGTCTGTTTTTTCCTTTGAATATTTTCGGACTTGTCCGGTCCTGTGCGAACTAGTACAGTATCCCAAATTGCTTGGAAACTTTGCTAAGTACCTGGACTTGTCCGGACTAGTCCGGTATTCCAGTGGACCTGTCCGTGTCTCCTCTGACTAAAGTCGGACTTGTCTGATTTTGGACAGACTTGTCTCTTTTTCCCCTCTGGATAAGATGGGACTTGTCTGATATCCAATACGGACTTGTCCGATTTCTCTCTGTCCAACTTTGTACTAGTCCGGCCCTTTTTGGACTTGTCTGATAAATCGACCCCGAGTTGATCTTTTGTTTCACGACTTGTTTCTTGGGTTTTACGTTAAGTGGGCCTAGGGACGTCGTGCCTAACTCTTTTAGAGCCCACGTGGGACTCCAAACCGGCCTCTATTCATATCAAACTCGAAATCCATCTAACCCTAGCCTCCACATCTATATAAACAATCCCACCCCTTGACTTGACATCTATTTGCCACTTTTCCACCTCACCCAAACTCGAGCTCATGAGTAGACACCACCAAGGAGGGAGAGAGAGATCTAGAACAAGAAGAAGAAGAGGAGGAACGAAAGAGGATCAAGATGTCGACTAACTTCACATTCTTCGTCAACAATCCACCATCAAGTTCTTCATCAACCCTAGATCTTCAAGATCCAAGTGTTACCTCCAAGATCCTTGATTCATTGGAGTTTTAAACACCTGGTATACCTTCTATTCTCTTTCCCTTGTGTGAATTCAACCCCATTTCTCCAAATTCATGTCAATCTAAAAAACTCTAGTTCGCTGGTTCTACGAAGTGCGGACTTGTCCGGTCCCTAGCGGACTAGTCCGATTTTCCTGGTTAAATTATGATGAGTTAATTCTAAAATCGTATGTATACTAGATTTGTTGACCACCCTTGTCACCTGAAATACATAGTAGGGAGTCGGGATGGGATCTTTACCTTTTTGCTTTGCTTAATTAATTGGGATGGGAACCTAACTATACCTTTTAATTATGCATTAATGAGATTATGGTTATATGAACTAGTTAATATGATATGGTAATGGGTGATCTAAACAAGCCTGGTATGTGGATGGGTTGGAAGTTATGGTGGTTTGCTTGCTTTAGATCTAAGGACCAGTTCATGCGATAATAAGGCAAAACTACAGTGCCACCACGAGGCTAAGTATGGGCGCGGCGTAGCTAATTAATTAGGGCTTTGCTAGTGCTGTTTGGACCATTAAGGATGCTCGGGGAAGGGGTAGTCAGATTGGGCTTGTTGATGATTGGTGGGACTACCCTGGGATCCGAATGGCTCAAGAGGGGGCCCTTGGTTGAAGATGTGCTCAGTTGGAGACATCGCCATCGGTGAAACCTCAGTGGGGTCGAAATAGGCTAGTAATCCCTTTGTAAAGGCTATTTTGTGATATCTTGGCCATACACCAAAGGAAGTGTAATTTGCATAAGGGAGGTTCTTTAGTCGCCGACGGGTAATGAAATCACAAACACGTGGGTAAAGTGGTACAAACTCTGCAGAGTCTAATAAAACTATCATGATAGCCGTGCTCCCGGTTATGAGCACCTGGACAACTTCCATGATTAGAGGGAACTTTGTATTGGGATGGTTATGGTTTGGTGATGGTTATGGCTGGTTATGAGTTAAATTATGGTATTGAATATGGTTAATGTTAATGGTGAAATCTGGAATATGAATGATGGTGATGAATATGGACTAGTATTATGGTGATTATATGGTTTATGATGGGTTTATCTCACATACATATAATATATTGCTTTTCAAATGTTTTAATGTAATTTTCAGCACTTAGCCATTATTATATTCGTCATTTGTATAAACTACATGGCATACTTACCACACTTGCTGCGTACGGCATGTACTCACCCTTGCAATTACCCCACCAACAGTTGCAGGTCAGGATTGGGAGTTTAACGATGATAATGCGGAGTTCTAGGTTGTGTCTACTGTCAGCTTGCCTGTGGTGTTGATTGGAGCTGCGCTATATACCTTTTGCTTAGTTGCTTATTTAGTTTATTTCCGCTGCATTAGTTCAATCTTGTCATTAATATTTATTAGAGCTTGTATTCGAGGATAGTATGAATTGTTTAATAAAAGTGGTTAATTAATCTTGCTCTTTGGTAATTTTTTGTATATCCTTTTGTGAAAGCACTCGTGTATATGTGTTGAACGTCCTGGGCACACATATGTGTTCACTTGGTTCATTGTTGGAACCGAGTGTCACAAATTGGTATCAGAGCTACAGGTTGACCATAGGACACAACCTAGATATAATGGACACTTTAGAGCACATAGGAGCACTCAGGAATTGATGTGCTTTTGTTTGGTGTGTTGTTTGCTATATATTGTTTGCTTGTGTGCTTAATAGAGGATTTTGGGATGCTTTAGCATTGCCATGTCCACATAGGCTAGTGTAGGTAGTTGTTTAGTTTCACATCCCTTGATGCATATAGTTGGGGACATTTCTAAATTTTTACCTATTCTTTTCTTTAGATGGTGAGGACTCGCAACCAGAGGGGTCGCAATGATGAGGAGGAGAACAATAGAGTACCTCAGAACAAGAATGGACAAGGACCTGCTTATGGAGCTATCAACATTGAGCAGCTTTTGGCTATGCAAAACTAGCTCATACAAACCATGATATAGACTCTGGGACAACTGCAAGCTGGTAACATCAACAATCAGCCCCACATGCCTCCATCGCCACCCTCACCTCCTCATAACCGATTGGGAGAGTTTATGAGGACTAGACCACCGACCTTTGCTCAAGCTGTTGACCCTATGAATGCTGACAATTGGCTCAAGTCCGTGGAGAAGAAGCTAGCTATAGTCCAATGCAGTGACCGGGAGAAGGTGCTCTTTGCATCTCATCAACTTGTTAGAGCAGTTGCCGATTGGTGGGATTCACTATGCAACACCCATGAAAATCAGGAGAGGATTACTTGGGCCGAATTCAAGGAGAGCTTCCATTCTCATTATGTGTCGGAAGGAGTTATGATCTTGAAGAGGCAAGAAATTTAGAACTTGAGGCAAGGAAGATCGAGTGTGGGTGAATACCTCAATAAATTCACTCAACTCTCAAGGTATGCGTCTGAGGATGTGAGCCGGGATAGCCGGAAGCAATATTTGTTCATAAGAGGCTTGAACAATGATATCCAAGTGCAATTGATGAATTGTAATTATGCCAACTTCAGAAGCTTGTGGACAAAGCAATTTTTGTGGAGAACAAGGTCCTTGAGATGGAGCAAGAAAACAAGAGGAAGGCCTCATATCAAGGACAACAACAAGGAAGTAATGTGCGCCCTCGCTTTGCACCACCTAATGTGCCATATTACAGCTCTTTAGTCCCTGTACAACACCCTGAATATGCACCGCGCCCAACTCAGTTTGTGCAGCAGCGCCCTGTCATGCAAGCACCTAGGCCTCCAATGCCTTATGCACCTCGCGCCAAGTTTCCTGGTGCAAATGTTCAGAATCAAGCGCGTCCAAATAATTCTGGTGCAGTTGAGAAGTGCTATACTTGTAGAGAAGCTTGAAACTTTGCGCATCAATATCCTAAGTCAGGCCTCGGTCAAGGAAGCAATGGTCAAAGACAAAACCCAAGACCCAATGGAGGACAGCCACAAGGAAATCGTGGACAGCATAATTTTGCTCGTGGCAATGTGAACCATGTCTCTACGGAAGATGCTCAACAAGCGGATGACGTGGTGATTGGTATGTTTCTCGCAAACTCCAATCCGGCGACTATGTTATTTGATTTTGGAGCATCACGTTCATTCATTGCATCGAAATATGTTGCCAAGTATAGTTTGCCTATCTCTCATATGAAGTTTACTCTATTGGTTAAGTCTCCTGGAGGAGAGATGAGGACAAATATAGTATGTCCAAAAGTAAGCCTTAGAATAAGGGGGGTAGACTTCTCCGCCAACCTCATTGTCTTGGATTCTCAATGATTGGACATTATACTTGGTATGGACTGGTTGAGGAAGCACAGTGGAGTTATTGAGTGTCCCACGAAGACGGTGAAGTTGACCAACGAGGAAGGGATCACCGTAGAGTTCGAAGCATCTCAACACGCACCGAAGCAATTGGAGCTGTATCACATGGACGGTGCCACAATTGAGGAGATTCCAGTGGTATGTGAATTTTTGGATGTGTTCCCGGATGAGTTGCCAAGTATGCCGCCTGATCGAGACATTGAGTTCGTTATTGTTTTAATACCTAGAACTGCACCTATAGCTAAGAGGCCGTATAGGATGCCTCCTAAGGAGTTAGCGGAGCTCAAGAAGCAAATTCAAGAGCAACTAGAGAAATGTTTTATTTGCCGTAGCTCTTCACCATGGGGAGCGCCCGTGCTGTTTGTGGACAAGAAGGATGGGTCACAAAGGATGTGTGTAGATTACTGAGCTCTCAATGAGGTGACCATCAAGAACAAGTACACCTTGCGACGTATAGAAGACTTGTTTGATCAGATGAAGGGTGCATGTGTTTTCTCCAAGATTGATTTGAGGTCGGCATACTTTCAAATGAAGATTACGCCGTCGGACATACCTAAGACAACTTTTAGGACACGGTATGGATCTTATGAGTACACCGTAATGTCCTTTAGATTGACAAATGCGCCTACCTACTTTATGTACCTCATGAATAAGGTCTTCATGGAGTACTTGGATAAGTTTGTTGTGGTGTTTATTGATGACATTATGATCTACTCGAAGGATGAGAAGGAACATGAGGAACACTTGAGGCTCACATTGCATAAATTGAGGGAGCACCAATTGTATGCCAAGTTCAGCAAGTGCCAATTTTGTTTGAAAGAAGTGTCATTTCTGGGTCATATCATATCTGGAGGAGGAGTATCAGTTGACCCAGGAATAGTGAGGAACATGTTGAAATGGGAACCCCCGCAGAATGTAAAGGAGATCCAGGGTTTTCTTGGGATGGTTGGATATTACCGTCGATTCATCAAGACTTCTCCAAAATAGCCAAGCCAATGACGGAACTGCTAATAAAGGGGAAAACATTCCAATGGACTCAAGCTTGTCAAGAAAGTTTTAAGGAGTTGAAGAAAAGGTTAACAACAACCCCAATTTTGATACTGCAGGAAGTGAGCAAAAGTTTTGATGTCTATTGTGATGCATCAAGACAAGGACTTGAATGTGTATTGATTCAAGAAGGTCAAGTGGTCACCTATGCATTAAGACAATTGAAGAAACTTGAGCAGAATTATCCAACGCATGATTTGGAACTTGCAACCGTGGTACATGCATTGAAGATTTGAAGACACTACATTCTTGGTCATAGGTGTTTAATTTACACGGACCATAAGAGTCACAAGTACATATTCACACAAATGGATCTGAATTTGAGGCAACGAAGATGGTTGGAGCTCATCAAGGATTATGATTTAGGAATCAACTACCATCCAGGGAAGGCTAATGTTGTGGCCGATGCGTTGAGTAGAAAATGAGTAAGTCATCAACTTACAGTTCGAGGGCTGCCATCTCAGCTATGTAGGGAGTTTGAATGATTCAAACTTGGATTCATCAATGAGATGGGATGATGGAGTTAAATCCGGCGTTGGAGCAAGAGATTCGAGAGGGTCAAACAAAGGATGAGGAAATCCAAGAGATCAAGGAAAGCACCCAAGAGGGAAGAGAATTCAGGTTTGATGAGGACGAACATGGTACCTTATGGCTTAGAAAAAGGATTGTCGTGCCCAACATGAAGCATATTCAGGAGAAAATACTAAAGGAGGCACATGACTCGCCATACTCAATTCACCCCAGTTGTACGAAGATGTACAAGGACTTAAAAACATGCTATTGGTGGGCTAGCATGAAAAAGGACATAGCTGAATACGTAGCATTGTGTGATGTGTGCCAATGAGTCAAGGCGGAACATCAAAGGTCAGCTGGATTATTGCAACTATTGAAGATTCCGGAATGGAAGTGGGAAGAAATTGGAATGGACTTCATAGTTGGTTTACTGCGTACTCAGTCCAGTTGTGACTCAATTTGGATAATTGTGGATCGGTTGACCAAATCAGCTCATTTCATCCCTGTGAAGACCAAAAGTATACAGCTGCACAATTGGTTGAAGTATACATGGAGCATATTGTGTGTTGACATGGGGTCCCAAAGAAGATAGTCTCTGATAGAGGTTCTCAATTTACCTCCAGGTTCTGGCAGAAATTGCATGAAGCATTGGGAACCAAGGTTGAATTTTATTTCAGCATATCACCCTCAAACGGATGGACAGACTGAGAGGACCAAACAAATTTTAGAGGATATGTTAAGAACTTGTGCTTTAAAGCATGGGAAAAGTTGGGACAAGAGCTTGCCATATGCAAAATTTTCATACAACAATAGTTACCAAGCAAGTTTGAAGATGTCACCTTATGAAGCACTATATGGAAGGAAGTGTAGGACGCCTTTGTTCTGAAATGATACAGGAGAAACTCAAGTATTTGGTCCTGATGTGTTTCAAGAAGCTGAGAAAAAAGTTCGGACTATTTGCGAAAACTTGAGGGCTACTCAATCAAGGCAAAAAGGCTATGCAGATAATAGGATAAGGAAACGAACCTTTGAATTGGGAGACTTCATCTACCTCAAGGTGCCACCAATGAGAGGTCATAAGAGGTTTAACATAAGAGGCAAGCTAGCACCTCACTATATTGGACCATTCAAGATTTTGGACAAAAGAGGAGAAGTAGCCTATAAACTGGAGATGCCAACTCATCTTTGAGATGTACATGATATGTTTCATGTTTCCCAGCTCAAGAAGTGTTTAAGAGTACCGGAAGAACAAGTTCCAATGGAAGAATTGGAACTAGAGGAAGATTTGACTTATGCCAAGCAACCGATCAAAATCTTGAAAACTAAGGAGAGAGTCACAAGGAACAAGATTATTAGATGGTGCAAAGTTCAATGGAAGCGTCACACAGAATCGGAAGCAACATGGGAGTTGGAGGATGATCTCAAGAAGGAATTTCCCTATCTCTTCTGTTCCGCGTCGAATCTCGAGGGCGAGATTCATTTTAAGGGTGTAGGTTTGTAACACCCTCATTTTCATGCATCATGCATTGCATACATTATAATATATGTTTAACATTGAGCAACATAAAAAGGAACAAGTTTAAAATGAATTAGAAATAAAACCGAACTTAAGAATTCTAGGAAGTGCAGACTAGTCCGATTTTGGTGCGGACTAGTCCGATTCCTCTCTGAATTCCATCGGACTTGTCTGTTTTGCTGCAGACTAGTATGCTTTTCACCTTGAATATTTTTGGACTTGTCCGGTCCTGTGCGGACTAGTCCGGTATCCCAAATTGCTTGGAAAATTTGCTAAGTCTTTGGACTTGTCCGGACTAGTCCGGTATTCCAGCGGACTTGTCCATTTTCCCCTCTGGCTAAAGTCGGACTTGTTCGATTTTGGCCACACTTGTCTGCTTTTCCCCTCTAGATAAGTTCGGACTTGTCCGATTTCTCTCTGTCCAACTTCGGACTAGTCCGGCCCTTTTCACACTTGTCTGATAAATCGCGACCCCGAGTTGATCTTTTGTTTCACGACTTGTTTCTAGGGTTTTATGTTAAGTGGGCCTAGGGACATCATTTCTAACTCTTTTAGAGCCCATGTGGGACTCTAAACCGGCCTCTATTCATCTCAAACTCGAAATCCATCTAACCCTAGCCTCAACCTCTATATAAACAACCCCATCCCTTGACTTGACATCTATTTGCCATTTTTCCACCTCACCCAAACCCTAGATTGTGAGTAGCCACCACCAAGGAGGGAGAGAGAGATCTAGAACAACAACAAGAAGAAGAGGAACGAAAGAGGATCAAGATCTCGACCAAGTTTGTGTTCTTCGTCAACAATCCACCATCAAGTTTTCATCAACCCTAGATCTTCAAGATCCAAGTGTTACCTCCAAGGTCCTTGATTCATTGGAGTTCAAAACACTTGGTATACCTTCTATTCTTTTTACCTTACGTGAATTCAACCCTGTTTCCCCAAATTCACTTCGATATAAAAACCCCTAGTTCGCTAGTTCTACGAAGTGCGGACTTGTCCGGTCCCTAGCGGACTAGTTCAATTTTCCTGGTTAAATTATGATGAATTCTAAATTGTTTTGAATCAACTCCAAACCTATATAAACTTGTTAAAGGCTATTAGAACTAGTTAGTGATCATTAAAAGCAACTCATTAACAAGTTCCACCTTGCATTTGCATCAATCGTGCGTATCATGTCATATTGAGTAATGTTTGTGTACTCTTTGAATGTGTTTCTTATCTTGTATGTTTATTGTGCGGATTAGAAAGATTTGCGCTAGAGAGTGTCGCGGAGGATCTCCAGCACCAAGAGTTTGAAGGTTTTGACCCAAATCATTCCCAAGAGCAAGGCAAGTGTCCTTGAAGCATATTGATCCTATTTTTAAAAGTAAATGTTTTGTTTGCAAATTGCATGCTTGTGTCAATTTTGATGGGAATCCTATGATAGGAAGTTTACTAGATTTATTGACCACCCTTGTCACCTGGAATACATGGTAGGGAGTCAGGATGTGATCTTTACCTTTTTGCTTCGCTTAATTAATTTGGATGGGAACATAACTATACCTTTTAATTATTTATTAATGAGATTATGGTTATATGAACTAGTTAATATGATATGGTAATGGGTGATCTAAGCAAGCCTGGTATGTAGATGGGTTGGAAGTTATGGTGGTTTTCTTGCTTTAGATCTAAGGACCGATTCATGCGAGAATAAGCAAGGACTATAATGCCACCACGAGGCCAAGTATGGGTGCAGCGTAGCTGACTAATTAGGGCTTTGCTAGTGTTGTTTGGACTATTAAGGATGCTCGGGGAAGGGGTAGTCAGATTGGGTTTGTTGATGATTGGTGGGACTACCCTGGGATCCGAATGGCTCAAGAGGGGGCCTTGGTTGAAGATGTCCTCAGTTGGAGACATCGCCACCGGTGAAACCTCAGTGGGGTCTAAATAGGCTAGTAATCCCTTTGTAAAGGCTATATTGTGATCTCCTGGCCATACACCAAAGGAAGTGTAATTGGCATAAGGAAGGTTCTTTATTCACCGACGGGTGATGAAATCAACACGTGGGTAAAGTGGTACAAACTCTGCAGAGTCTAATAAAACTATCATGATAGTCATGCTCCTGGTTATGAGCACCTGGACAACTTCCATGATTAGAGGGAACTTGGTATTGGGATGGTTGTGGTTTGGTGATGGTTATAACTGGTTCTGAGTTAAATTATGGTATTAAATATGGTTAATGGTAATGGTGAAATCTGGAATATAAATGATGGTGATGAATATGGACTGGTATTATGGTGATTACATGGTTTATGATAGGTTTATTTCACATACATATAATATATTGCTTTTCAAATGTTTTAATGTACTTTTCGGCACTTAGCCGTTGTAATATTCGTCATTTGTATCAGCTACATGTCATACTTACCACACTTGCAGAGTATGACATGTCCTCACCCTTGCAATTCCCCCACCAACAGTTGCATGTTAGGATTGGGAGTTTAACGATGATAATGCGGAGTTCAAGGCCGTGTCTACCGTCAGCTTGCCTGTGGAGTTGATTGGAGCTGCGGTATATCCCTTTTGCTTAGTTGCTTATTTAGTTCATTTCCGCTGAATTAGTTCAAACTTGTCATTAATATTCATTAGAGCTTGTATTTGAGGATAGTATGAATTGTGTAATAAAAGTGGTTAATTAATCTTGCTCTGTGGTAATTTTTTATATATCCTTTTGTGAATGCACTCGTGTATGTGTGTTAAACGTCCTGGGTACACATATGCATTCACTTGGTTCATTTTCGGAACCGGGTGTCACAGGTCAAAAATGGACTACTCTGGAGAACCTTGACTAGTCCGGCCTTGAGGCCCAAGCAAGTCCGGTCTCCTGGGAATACTCTCAACAAGGCTTCTCACTTAGGTTTTCTATCAACAAAGACATTGATCCCTCTCTATGATCTCAATGCACTTGATACATACACCCTCACACACAGAAGGCAAGTCTAAACTCAACACATAAGAATCCCTAATTTCCATGCTTGAGTCTTTGACACAGTTTTAATGTTTTCCTTTTTAAAGGATTTTCTTTCATTTCAGTCATCACACCTGGGCTTAAGATAAACTGAGCTCATTAGTCTGTTAATTTGTCATCATCAATCATCCCAAACCCGCGGGGATGCCTAGATGCACTTTCAGTAACGCTTGTGCTTTTGGAGCCCCACTATCTACTATTTCTGTTGCATTGTACTTTTATTTTAGACCATGAAGGTCGTTGATGTAATAAATGATGTACTCGAACATGGTTCATTTTAATGGTATTTCACTTTCGTATACACGTGTATGAAGTCCACTGATTATGGCATACATGTTGAAAGCATCTAGTCTTCTTCTTAAAACAAGGTATGACAAAGTGGTATCAGAGCCGCTTGCTCATAGGAAGCAAGTCTAGAGAGAAATGGACACATTAAGGAATTTTTTTGTACAAAAATTCCTTTGTATATTCTGGATTGTCTTGTTATCTAACCCCATTTGTCTTCACAATTTTGATTTCCTAACACTCTTCTCCTCAACTAAAGATGGCCAACACTCACCATATCGTCACATGGATTCAACTTGTCTCATGTGCTACAAACAAAGCTCCAAGGTCTCCACGGCACGATTCAGGAAACCCGATGATGTACTACTCCATTAGAGATGCCACTGAAGGAATGAATCATCGTCTTAGGGTGATACTACATCATGTCGGATATGGGACTCACAAACTCTACCTTTGCTCTCATACTACCAAGGTTTATCGTGTCTATCGCGAAGAATGGATGAGTGAACTCCTGATCTACTACAACGGTCAACTGCTAAAGACCCACGTCTCCCCATCTTGGAGAGCCACTCGAGTTCGGAGAAGGATGCAACATGGGTGGCTATCACTAGCCAATGCTACACCCACTATTAGAGACTCCAGGACACCACCCACGCCTACACACCTCAACGTCCCATCGGCACCAATAACTTCACTTGTGCGCCGCTACAACCATAGGTGACCCACTGGCTAATGTAAAAGGCGCACCAATGACGGAGTTCAACTCAGCGATCGTCTCGAGCGCTGTTAGTGGGATCTTCAAGACATGCATGATCTCGTGAAGTATCAGGAGGCCATTATCCAGGAGTTTCAGATGATCATAGATGAGGCCTTTTGACGGTTATACTTCAGTCATTGAGACTTTGACGCCACACAAGAATACCTGGGAGAGAGTTGACCCATCATATATCATACGACTAAGAAATAGCTACTTTACCCAGTAATGTAATAAGCCGAGTAGAGACTTGTTATAATCCTAAGTTGTGTTGTTTTGATTTATGACTGTTGAATGTTTGCTTGTGCGATGTGTGTTGTGTAATAGTTTTGCACCTTGTACACAACCTCATCTTTTTATTGAATAAAATAATATTTTATAAACTTATTATCCTTGATGCATATAGTGGGAATTGTATAAAAATAGAATAGTTACTATGTTATCTTATTGTTCTCAAACAGCATCCCAACATCAGATGGCATGCAAAGGAAGAGGGTGTGGTCATGGTCTGCCCGTTAACAATTAAGATGATGAAGGCTTTCCGCTACCACAATGGAATAGAACAGGTGCACGTGTAGCACCAGTAGCAAATTAGATGCAACATATGATGGTTATGTAGATGCTAATGATGCAGAATTTGATGCAAATTGTGGACAACATGTAACAAGCGCAACAAGAACCCCAACCTCGACCTCAACATCAACGACAACCAGCACCAAGACCAAGATCTTTTCTAAGAGATTTCACGAACACTCAACCTCCAGTCTTCTCAAATGCAGTAGAGCCTATGGATGCTGATGACTGGTTAAAAACAATTGAAAATAAGCTAAGGATAGTTCAAGGTGAAGAAAGAGAAAGAGTACTACTGGCATCTCATGAACTTTTTGGACCTGCAACTAATTGGTGGACCGCTTATACAGCTGTACATGATGACCTTGAGAACATCACTTGGCAAGAGTTCGTGCTCAACTTTTAAAATCATGATGTGCCAGAAGGCGAGATTCAAGCAAAGCACCAAGAGTTTCTTGCCCTAAAGCAAGGAATTATGAGTGTATGTGAGTATCTGAACAAGGTTACACAAGGAGATGTAGATACGGATGCAAAGAAGCAATTCTGTTTCAAAGAAGGTTTGGATAAAGAGGTGCAATTTTTCCAAAAGCTGGTGGACAAAGCTTTCAACGTGGAAAGGAAGAAACAGGAACTCAATGAAGAAAACCGCAAGCGAAAGATAGTACATGGGAAATCTTCTGGTAGCAGTAATCGTCCCCGATTCGCTACTCATCAGATGGGACACATGAATCATCCTGTCAACTCCACTTTTAGGCCTCCGATGCCATATACCCAGCAAGGTCAGCAGATGCAACACCTGAGTTCTTCTTGTCCAATAGGGCAGTCACAACAATGTCAGCAGTCAGGTAATAAAGCTAAAGGTGCCAGAGAATGCTACAACTTTGGTGAGAGAGGTCATTACTCCTACAGTCGCGGAAAGAAGCAGCCGCCACAAAACCCATCCCGTGGCCATGTCAATCACATGGCCTTAGAGGAAGTTCAGAGCGCATATGAAGCAGTGAATGGTGTGTCTACTGCTGATTCTCACCTTACTACAATATTACATGATAGCGAGACAAGTTTACCCTAATATAAATCTAAGCATAAGGGGGTAGCCTACTAGTTAAAGCTACCATGAGGCATTTGAACAAATTGCAAGGAAGAAGATGATTCGCATGTGCAAGATGCAATGAAATACAACTCGAAGGAAGATGCGACATGGAAAAGAGGAACAAGACCTCAAGGCCTAGATTCTCGATCTCTTTTTATAGGACATCTGAATCTCGAGGCCGAGATTCACTTGAAGGGGGGCTAGAATTGTAACATCTACATTTTTGGCAAGGAAAAATATTAAATAATAAAATAAATGACATTTTGCGAATTAGATTTATGAAAAAATGATTTAAGGCAAGTGCATCACATTTTGTTTGCATGTGAGAAAATTTTGAAATTAAAATGCGCTAGAATTTTGTTCAAACTTGATACTTTAAAATACAAGCAAACACAAAAAGAAAAGGGAAAAAAGAAATAGAAAACCCCTGCTGGTCAGAAACAGAGCCAACCCACTTCCCTTGCTCGGCCCAACCGCAGCTCCACCTTTCCTCTCACTCTCTCTTCTCTCTCTCTGCCGTGCAGACCCCACCCGTCGGGCTCATCTTCTCCACCGAAGTGTTGCGCCAACTGAACACCATCGTGCAGCACGCCCACGCCCGTCCATTATGGCTGCCATTTCCCCTCCATTCTTGTCCCCGATTGATGGACAACACAATGTTGCCTGTTTCTCCTCTGTTGCCCTTCAAAAACTCGGTTGCACCCCCTCATTCCCGCCTTGCCCGGGCCTTGTAACCCTAGCCCCGTCGAGCTAGGTATGGCGCTGCCGTTCCCATCGTTTTGCCCATGGTTTCACTGTGGTTCTTTGCCTAATTGGTTCGCTGTGTTCCCAGGAGCTCGCCGGGCAATCTCGCTCGAGGAGAACGCCCCCGCATCATGGACATCGACGACTACCGACAGTGTCCTCCACATCCTGCCATAGCAGATGCCTCTTCGCCCTATTCTAAGCCTCGCAAACCCTCCGGATGAGCTCGCCGTTCTTCCCTCTCTTGCTTCCAATCGAAAGCACAAGCTTCTTGCATTGTTTCGTGCGGAATCGTAGCCTTCGGCGAGAAAGCCGCCAAGGCATGGCCGCGCCGCCGTGTTTTGCCACCGTGCGCCAGCCAAGGCGATGTGGCTCGATGCGAGTCGTTGAACCTATTTGAACAGTCAAGATTATAACATCTCGTACCTCTTCGCTATATAAGATTCGAATCACACATTTAAAATCTAACAGCCAATAGAGATCAGCCCATATCCACCATTGTTTTGCATTTAAACCCTTGCATCTTTTACAATAATTATAAATAGGTGCACACCTTTACAAAAATGACCCTCACCTCTATTTTAATTATGAAATAATTATGATAATTGAGTAAAAATTGCTAGAAAGCCCCTGGACTTAATGTAAATAGGTATTTAGCTTATGTTTTTACAGGAAAGACCCTATACTTATCTGAAATTGCTAGAATATTATATTTTGCACACATAACTTTAAATTAATCTGTATTAATATTTATTCCTATTTCAAATTTGAATATTACATTTAAATCACAATTTAGGCAGGAAATGTATTTCAAGTGTATTATTTTTATCTAAAAACATTTTGGAAATAGAATTATTTGTATTATTTGTTTAATGTATAATAAATATATTAAAGTCCCATTTTAGGTATAAAATATAAAATTAATTATGGAAAATTCTAATATATTGGAATAAATCCTAATAATTATTTTAACACTAATGTTTACCTAGAATAATTATTTTAATTCTAAATTAATTATAAATTATTAATTTAATTATGAAAGCTATATATAAAATCGTATCTCAAGTATATATTTGAATATAAAATTACTTTGAACATAGAAATAAATTGGAAAAATTATATACAATTATTTAATGTATACTTTTACATTGAGATTACTTTTAGGTGTATATTGGAGGAGCTTGCATCCATGATCTTCAACTTCACTTTGTATGTCAAGGTCATCATCGTGAAGAAGTTGATCAGGGTTGCTTCTCTCACCGATGGGAGTGTCCTCACAAACACTCCTCTTCCGTGAACTTGGTGTAGCAACAGAAGAGGGGCGTGCACTTGAGTCTCCACCATGGCTTGAACTTGCAGCCTCCTTCCTCTTTCCAAACAACCTCTTCAGTTCTTTCATGGCCACAAGAAACATGAACACAACAAGGCAAAAACTCGAAAGAGGTGATGTTAGTAAAAGCAAAACCCCGACGAATTTTCCCTTGAAGAACTTGAGAGCAAATTGCAAATGCAAACAAAAGCAAATCTTTTTTAGTTGGATTTTAAGCAAGAGCACTTCAATGAAGAGGAAGAAAAACAATGTGAGCAAGAGTGACTTTGGGGAGGTATGAAATAAGGTGAAAGCACTTCAATGAAGAGGAAGAAAAACAATGTGAGAAAGAGTGACTTTGGGGAGGTATGAAATAAGGTGAAGTGTGAGGAGAAGGGCCCCTCACAGCCACCATTTATAGCGTGCACTCCCCATCGGTCACTAGGGTATCAAATGTAGAAGTTGGAGGAGAGAGAGCAAAAACGGCTCTGTCCCCTAGTTGGCTGAACAAGGGTGTCAGCCGAACTGATAAGTGGGCCCCCTGTTCTCCCTTTTGGCAGGTGGCTCCCCAACAGCTATTGAACTAGCACGTTGGTGAATTACTACTTTTGCAACTTAGAAAAATTGTTTTTTAAATAAAACTCATTTTTCAAAACCCAAAAAAATTTCTTTTTGTGAAAAATAAAGAAATAAAAATGAGAGTTGAGAATATAGGATTCTCAACTTGCTAAGGAAAACCGAATATGTTGTGGGAAAAATAAAATCAAATGGGGAAAACCAAATGAAGAGAAAAGAAAATTTAAATAAAAGGATAACTACCAATTTAACCTATTGGCTAGGTCTCACCACCGTTTGATGAGATGGACATTCCTCCGTCTTCATTTCTTCACATTTGATCCCAGAGGGATGGGATCAAACGACTTGTCTTCCTTCCTCTGCCATTCCTTCTTTGGCGGCTTGGTGGACTTTGGCCTTTGGGGAGGCCCGGACTTCTCCATCTTTTTGGAGTGTCGCTGTTGATGATAAGATGAGTTCTCCACATAGATTAAATTCCTCATGAATGCAATGAGCGGGTCCACCTTTAGAGGTGTGATTTCAACCTCTTGAATGTGTTTAACATTCAGCCCACATTTGATACGGATCATGGAGCATTGCTCCAACTTTGGGCGGAAGTTAAACTTCTCCTCCTTGCTATTGATATGGAAGTGGATTTCTCCAGCTCCCACATCTATGTGAGCCTTCGCGGATCTAAGGAATGGTCGCCCAATTAGCGGCGTATCCTTCTCGACTGCCATGTTGAGCACCACAAAATCCATGGGTATGAAGCAATTCTGGATTTTCACTGGAATGTCTTCAGTGATACCCGCGGGGTAACGGACTGAAGAATCACCCAGTTGGAGCTGCATTGGTGTTGGAGTGAGCTCCATGAATTTTAGCTGGTTGAAAACCACCTTGGGCATCACACTCACACTTGCTCCAAGGTCACAAAGGGCCTTGTCAAAGTGGTGAGCCCCAATTGAGCATGAAATTGTAGGACATCCGGGGTCCTTCTGCCAGTTGCATCATTGTAGAGAAATTATGTTGACATTCTCCACTGAAGGTTCAGGCTGTCCTGGCCTTTTGCCATTCTCTATTGGAGGAACAACAGTCGCCAGTTGAGCCAGTTGCGTTCCCAACATTTAGTTGAAACTCAATTAATTCTTGAATGCTGATGATAGTCAATCGATTATGGAATTAATGCTCTCTAGGGTCTTGTCATTAGCCGATAGATTCTTGGATAGAGTATCATTGATCTTCAGCCGGCCAATGGCAAGTTCTCTCAAGTTGGGTTGATTTACATTATTGTCATTGTTGTTGTACCGTCCTTGAAAGAATTGGCGTGGGTGGCCCCACCCTTGACCTCCTAGACGATAGCCATTGTTGTTTCCATTGTTGGCTACGTATAAAGCATCCTCACGGGTTTTGGGTAGTCATTGCCCAAATGGGTCGTGTTGCCACAGACTTCACAAGTGATGTGAGAGTCTAAGGCTTAGGCATTGCCACATACTTTACCATTGCTTTGTCCATCAATTTTCTTCATAAGGATGTCCAATTTGGCAGCGATCATGTCCACCTCCTTCAAGGTGTGCATGCCTTGCTGGCGGGTATGAGACGCTTGTCACTCCATCCAATGTTTGACACAATCTTCTCAATCAAATCTTTGGCTTTGGGTACCGTCAATGAGAAGAAGGCTCCTCCAGCAGCAGCATCAACATGGTCACGGGCGGAAGGGATCAACCCGTTGTAGAAGTTTTGGTAATTAGCCAATCATCCATCCCATGGTGGGGAAAGGCTAGGATATATTGCTGAAGCCTTTCCCAAGCCTCGGGAATAGATTTCTTGGCATCTTGCTGGAAGCTGGAAATTCTTCCATATAGGGCATTGGTCTTGCCTAATGGGAAAAATTTGGTGAGGAATGTCGTAGAACACTTCTCCCAAGTGTCTAAAGCACTTTGGTTTACGTAGAACCACTACTTTGCTCTCCCAAGAAGAGAGAACGGAAATAGCCTAAGACGAACAACATCAGGACATACGTCCTTGATCTTAAAACTGTTGCAGATATCAAGGAACTGTTGCAGGTGAGCACTTGCATCCTCGTTAGCCTTCCCACAAAATGGATTGGCTTGTACCATAGTGGTCAGGCTAGTCTTGATTTCGAAGTTCACATCTTCTTTGTTAACAGTGGGGCCAACAGGCACATTGTTAGCAGAGGGAGCTAAAAACTCACGAAGGGTCTTCTGGTCCATTGGCATTTCGGTTGTTGGTGCAGTTATGCTGGCTTGCTTTGCTGCTCAAAGCTTTTGAGGAGTAACAACACGAGGTCGATCTCTTAGAAGGGATTCGGGATCTTCAACAAAGTTTTTTGGCAAGCGGAAACCAGACATACACTATCCTATTTTCATATGAAATGCAAAAACCAAGAAGGGTTATCCTACTAAAACCTACCAGGGTCCTATCCTATTCCCTCAATCATGCAATACTTCGGCTGCCGTCCCTAGAAACGGCACCAGAAATGCTTATTGACGTTTCCTACGAACTACTAACAATTCATCCCTAGCAGGGGTACTAGAAATGCTTGTTAATAGATTTTAGATTACACGTGTAAATCCATAAGCGCACGAAATCTATCGATGTAGCACTTCCCCACTAAGAGTATTTCGAAAGGGTGTCATTTATATTCTCCCAAAGGAAGGCTTGAAAGTGCATCTAGGCAATCCCTTGTGGGTTTTGGATGATTGATGACAAACAAATGAGATCCTAATGAACTTGTTGAGATGACTAAAGGTAAATTTAAATGAGATAGTTTGGTGCACTAAAAAAGTGAAACATGAAGTGGTGAAGGAAAAGAAAAAAGCCCAAGTGATGACTGAAGCGCAAAGTATACTTAAATGTATAGAATGTGTGTGAGAGACACATCCCAAGAGCTCAAGTCTTTGCGTAGGGGTAAGGGCTTAAAATAAACCTAGAAATTCACTGAGCACCAGACTAGTCCGTTCATAGACCGAACTAGTCCATTTAACTCTCTGTTTTCCAAATTCACAGTGCACCGGACTAGTCCGCTCATGGACCGGACTAGTCCAATCAACCTTTTGGAACCACATTTCATGGTGCACTGGACTAGTCCGTTCATAGACCGGACTAGTCCGTCTAACTTTTCGTAAACCTATTACATTGTGCACCGAACAAGTCTGTCCATAGGACCAGACTAGTCCGCTAGACTCTCTAATGCTCTATAACACATAGCACCGGACAAGTATGCTTGTGGACCGGACTAGTCCCTTAAACTCTCTAGAACTCAAATACACAGGGCACCAGACAAGTCCGGACACCTACCGGACTAGTCCGGTATACCTCACATAATTTAGGGTTTCTAGTGCGCTGCACATTTCACGCTGATTTTACACAGCACACCGGACAAGTCCGGTCCCCAGTACGGATTAGTCTGGCCTTCGGGATCCCTAACGGTAACAATTTTGGAAACACTATAAATAGGAGATCCACGACCCCACAAATACAATACACATATTCTATTGTTCACAACTCACACCCTAGCACCGCCACTTTTCCCAAGAGCACGAAAACATATCTCCCCACACATCTAAGGTCCTCAAAAGTGAAAATCTTTGAGTATTCGGATTTGGGATGTGGAGATCGGTGTCTACGCTTCATTGAGCTCTTGGGGTTTCATCTCTTTACACTCGTGCATTTGCTTGTAATCTTTTCGAGTGTATTTGATCATCTTTTCATTGAAATTCTTGTGGGATCCCTCAATGTGTGAGGTTGCCCCATAAACTCGGTGATTACCCGTGATAGTGGAATCAAGTCGGCCTTGTGTGGTGACATGACGAGGGAAAGGGATTGAAGAGACCCGACTCTGTGTGGGTTCCTCAACGAGGAGTAGATCTCCTTGGTGAGATCCAACCTCGGTAAAAATTTGTGTCCTATGTGCATCTTTATTATTGCATCATCATTACTTAGGGCATTAAGTTGATCGATCTTGTAACTTGAATTACAATTGCTTTCCACGTGTAAATTTGCAATATTGATCGTCAATTCACATGATCTCAATAGTTGTTCAATTTCTGCTATTATAACATTTAATTCGTGAATGAAAACTTAATTAATTATCCACACATTACCACACCGGACTAGTCCGCACCCAAACCGGACAAGTCCGGTCACTCAAGTATTTGACAGTTTGATTAAGTGTGCAGGAAATTTTCAAAGCCTATTCACCCTCCTATAGGCCACATTCACTTGGTATCAGAGGAGGTTCTCCATCGACGAGACTCAACGCTCAGAGAGATCAATGGCCTCTAAGAAGAACAACGAGATCCCGAAGGTGCTCAAGATCGAAGAAGAGCAAGATACAAGACCCTTCGATGTACTCAGGGAAAATAACCACGATGATGAAGTATGTCACCTCAAGGCACTTTTAAGGAAGAAACTTCTGAGTCAAAAGGGAAAAGAGGACGAGAAGATGACATGGAGTAGTCATCACGACTACTCCTGATATCCTTACAATTACAATCGTCTCAATTAAAATAATCATTATCTTTCCATTCCCATGCGAAAACCTCCGCAATTCGATCTAAACAATTATACCATGTGGAAATACAATATGAAAATGCACCTAATCTCATTGAACCCAAGTCTTTGGCATATTGTGTGTATAGGTGTAAATATCCCGGATACAGATGAACTCACTCCGAAACAAGAACAAGAAATTCACCGCAATGCACAAGCCGTTGCAGTGATCACTTCGTCTCGAAATCGAGAAGAGTTCACCAAGATTGATGGACTAGAAAGTGCAAAGGAAATCTAGGATACCCTCAAGACTGCACATGAAGGAAATCGGTCAGTTCGAGAAGCTAAAATTGAAATGCTTGAAGGAGAATTGGGGAGATTTGCCATTGAAGAGGGTGAATCACCTCAATACATGTACAACCGGATGAAGGCGCTAATCGACAAGATCCGCACCTACGGAAGCAAGAAGTGGACTGACCATGAGGTGGTCAAAAGAATGATTAGAGCATTTATGCCAAGAAATGACACCTTGTGCTCTATGATTCAAGATAGTCCAGGGTTTAACAAAATGACTCCAGATGAACTATTGGGCAAGATTATCAACCATGAGATGATGGAGAAGGAGGCCCAATACGTCAAAGACCTAGCTGAGCCCACTTCCTCCAAGAAGAAGGGTGTTGCTCTTATAGTAACTTGCAAGCCTAAAGGAAAGGAAGCTTGTGAAGCACAAGATGATGAAGACACAACTGATGTAAGCACCAATTTGGATTAAGAGGAAATGGCACTCTTCATCAAGAAATTCAAGCACATGATGAGAAGAAGGAAGGGCAACAACTCAAGTGAAGGGAAGAGCAAATAAAAAGGAAAATCCAAGGCTCGGCGTACCTGCTACAATTGTGGCGAGTACGGTCACTTCATGGTTGACTGCACTTACGAAGAAATTAAAAGGAAGAAGGAAGGGAAGCCTCAAGAAAAGAAAATCTTTAGGAGAAGGAGGCAAGCTCACCAAGCACACATTGCTAAGGAGTGGGACTCAAACGACGAGTCCTCCTCCGATGAAGAAGAGGAGATGGCCAACATTGCCATCAAGAAGCCTACCAAGAAGTCTACGCTCTTCCCGAACATGGGAGGACGTGAGACTCATAATCAAACTTGCCTCATGGATAAGGAAGGCAAGAAAAAGATTTGACTTGCACCTCCCTCGCTAAATTCCTCTATTGATGATTTTGATAGCTCTAGTGAAAATGAGGAGATGTTTAGAGGTTTAAGTAAAACTGCATTAAAGAAAATGAAAATGTTGTCAGATGAAATTTTTGAGAAGGAGAAGCTTGTAAACCGACAAGAAGATATGCTCATCCGTGAAAGGAAGAGATATCAAGAGGTTGAGAAACTCCTTGAGCTTGAGAGGGAAAAGAGCAAGTCACTTGAGCATGAGCTAGCATTGAGTAAGGAAACTTACTCAAAACTAGAAGACTCACACATTGCAATCAAGGATGAACTTGCTAACTTGTCAAAAGTTAACAAAATCCTTGAAGTGCAAGTTGAGTCGCTCAAGCAAAGTGACTCCTCCTCCTCCAAGAGCTCACTTTCCAAAGATGTAAATTCGACAACAACTACAACTTGCACATGCTCTAGTAAGAAAAATGTTGTTAAAGATGATTCTTCTATTTCACACACTAAACATCCATCCCAAAGTGGCATCTTTGACAAGGAAAAGATTAAATATGCTCGTAGTGCATATATGGTCACAAGACCTCCTAACGTCAAAGGTGGTCTTGGGTTTACTAGAAATAAACACATGTCCACTAATGCTCAAGTTAAGAAACAAATTACTTTTGTCACGGAAACATCACATGAGTCTGAATTGCAAATACTATTTTGTACTTTTGATGCTTCCTATGTACTCATGAAAGACAAATTTGGATATGTTTTCACTAAATATGCAAGGCCATGCCATAAGAACACAAAAACTTGTGTGTGGGTGCCCAAGACTCTTGTGACTAACCTGCGAGGACCCAAGCAAGCTTGGGTACCTAAAACCAAGAAATAATTCTGTTTTGCAGGCCTACTCCTCTGGTGGATCAAAATGGATGTTGAACAGTGGATGCACTAATCACATGATCGGAGAGAGGAGTATATTCGTGGAGTATGAGCGCAACGCGGATCCAAGTGAAGGTAACAACCAAGGAAAGGTCCTTGGTAGTGGTAAAATTGAAACCTCTTCCCAACATACTCTCTCAAATGTTTTACATGTAGATTCTTTAGATTATAACCTCTTGCCCGTATCTCAGTTGTGCGACAAAGGTTATAACTGTTTATTCACTGATGAGGGTTTCACTATTTTTAGAAGAAGCGATGGCTCGATTGCGTTCAAGGGAATGTTGAAGGGAAAGCTTTATCTTGTTGACTTCAACAAAGATAAAGCTGAACTCAACACTTGCTTGGTTTCTAAAACTAACATGGGATGGCTGCAGCATAGATGGCTAGCCCATGTTGGGATGAGAAATCTGCAAGAACTTTTAAAAGGTGGTCACATTTGAGGCTTGAAGGATGTTGTTTTTGAGAAAGACATGTCGTTGAGCGCTTGCCAGGTGAGAAAACAAGTTGGAGCACCACACCCCGCCAAGAACGTGATGATTACCTTAAAGACCATTGGAACTTCTACACATGGACCTCTTTGGTCCAATTGCTTATATAAGCATCGGCGGTAACAAAAATGGATTGGTCGTTGTTGATGATTTTTCTAGATTTACCTGGGTATTTTTCTTGTATGATAAATCAGAAACTCAGGGAATCCTCAAGAAATTTCTGAAAAGGGCACAAAACGAATTCTCCTCAACCGTGAAGAATATTAGAAGTGACAATGGAACAGAGTTCAAGAATACACAAGTTGAGGAGTACCTAGAAGAAGAAGGAATAAAGCATGAATTTTTGGCACCCTACTCCCTGAACAAAATAGGGTGGCTGAAAGGAAGAATAGGACACTTATCGAGATGGCTAGGACAATGTTGGATGAATACAAAACTTCGGACCGGTTTTGGGCTGAAGCAACGAACACCGCTTTTCATGCCACAAACCGGCCATATCTTCACTGACTTTTGAAGAAGATGACATATGAGCTCCTCCCTAGTAACAGACCGAACATTTCATATTTCAAAGTATTTGGATGTAAATGTTTTATCTTGAACAAGAAATTGAGGACTTCGAAGTTCACTTTGAAATTTGATGAAGGGTTCTTGCTTGGTTATGATTTGAATGCCTACGCCTATCGTGTCTTCAACAAAGTCTCTGGCCTTGTTGAGGTTGCACGTGACGTAGTGTTCGATGAAACTAACGGCTCCCAGTGGAGCAAGTTGATAAGTGTGTGCTAGATCAAGAAGAAGCCCCAAGTCAAGCGTTGAGGAGGATGGCACTTGGTGATATTCGACCTCAAGAACAACCACAAGACTCAAGTGCACGAGATGAACCTCAACAAGAAAGCAATGATCAAGGGGGAGCTCATGCACAAGATCAAGGTCAGGAAGATCACGAAGATCAATATAATCAAGGAAGCAATGATCTAGGGGGAGACATTGACAATGAGGAAACTGAAGTGCAAATATCTTCACAAGTTTCTCACCCATGAGTACATCATAGTATACAAAGAGATCATCCCACCAACGACATCATTGGAGACATTGCTAAGGGAGTAACCACTAGATCTTGCATAGCAAATTTTTGTGAATACTACTCCTTTGTCTCTTTTCTAGAACCATACAGGGTAGAAGAAGCACTAAAGGATCCAGATTGGGTGATTGCAATGCAAGAGGAGCTAAATAACTTCAAGATAAATGAAGTATGGAAACTTGTGGAAATACCAAAGGCGAACATCATTGGAACCAAATCAGTCTTTCGGAACAAACAAGATGAACATGGAGTGGTAACAATAAATAAGGAGGGACTTGTGGCAAAAGGTTACTCACAAGTCGAAGGTTTGGACTTCGACGAAACTTTCGCTCCCGTAGCAAGACTTGAGTCCATTTGTATTTTATTGGCATATGCTACTCACCATAATTTCAAGTTGTATCAAATGGATGTCAAAAATGCCTTCCTCATTGGTCCCATTAAGGAGGAAGTGTACGTGGAGCAGCCACCAAGATTTGATGATCAAGACTACCCAACCATGTGTACAAACTACGTAAGGCTCTCTATGGCCTCAAACAAGCTCCTCAAGCATGGTATGAGTGCCTTAGAGATTTTCTAACTAAAATGGGTTTAAAACTGGTAAAGCTGATTATACCCTATTCACAAACTATTTTGTTGATCATCTATTTGTATGTCAAATCTATGTTGATGATATAATTTTTGGTTCTACTAATAAGTCTTTTTGTGAATAGTTTAGCAAGATTATGACAGACTGATTCGAGATGTCGATGATGGGCGAATTAAAGTTCTTCTTGGGATTCCAAGTGAAGCAATTAAGATAAGGCACATTCATAAGCCATGCCAAGTACACGCAGAACATCCTCAAGAAGTTCAATATGGACAAGGCCAAGTTCATCAAGACACCCATGGCAACTAATGGACATCTAGATCTCAACGAAGATGGTCCAAATGTGGATCAAAAGGTATATCGGTCTATGATTGGCTCACTACTCTATTTATGTGCATCTATGCCAGATATTACGCTTAGTGTGTGTATGTGTGCAAGGTTTAAGTCGCACATAAAGAGTGCCACTTAATAGCTGTAAAAAGAATTTTAAGATACCTTGTGCACACACCGAACTTGGGCATTTGGTATCCCAAAGGATCCAAGTTTAACTTGATAGGATATTTTGATGTCGATTATGCAGGATGCAAAGTTGATAGAAATAGCACATTAGGGACTTGCCAATTCCTTGGCAGATCTTTGGTTTCATGGACATCTAAAAAGAAAAACTTCATTTCTCTTTCCACAGCTGACGCAAAGTATGTTGCAGCCGGTAGTTGTTGCGCACAACTACTTGGATGCGACAAACTCTAAGGGATTATGGTTACAATCTGAACCATATTCCACCCCTATGTCATAATGAGAGTGCCATAAAAATTGCACACAACCCAGTAGAGCACTCAAAAACTAAGTACATAGATATTCATCATCATTTCTTAAGAGATCATTCATTAAAAGGTTACATAGTAATCTCACATGTTAGGACTAGAAAACAACTTGCAGACATTTTTACCAAGCCATTAGATGAAAAGAGGTTTTGTGAGCTAAGAAATGAGCTAAATATACTCGACTCTAGAAATGTGGCTTGAAACACTGCATACCTGATTGTGATTTCAAAATTAACTCATTTTTTGCGAAAATTTGTCCCTTATCTCGATTTTCTTCTGAAAACTATTTAAATTAATGAATCTCTGTGACTTATGGCCATTGTATGATTGTTGATTGCTTATAGGTCATATGCATGAGGATTATTTGCGAAATGATGTCCTTTAGATCACTATTAGATCAAACACCCAAAATCAAGTTGATCAATTCTGTTCTGTCCTGCTAACACTGGACTAGTCCGGCATCAGCACCAGACTAGTCCGACCCTAGTCCATCATACCGGACTTGTCCGATGTCGACTGGACTAGTCCGTATAAATCGAGGTTAACCCTAGCCCGCCGCCAGGAGTTCATCTGCCACATCTCATATCTTTTGCTCTCTCTCTCTCTCTCTCTCTCTCTCTCTCTCCAGCTGTGAGCTCCAAAGGTGAGTATCGCTTTTAGCCATCAAAATCGCAGATTTCTCCCAGGGAAATTCTCTCCTCTACACGGAGCTTGTCCACTTTGGACTAATTTGGACCATACTCCGCTCGTTCAACTCAAATCATCAATTTTTAGGTAAAATCTTACCCAAACCATAGGTCTCATTTTTTCTTAATTCTTACACATTTTTCTTGATTTCTAGGGCATACATTACTCCTCTAGATGTACTCCTACTGTTTCTCGCTCATTGTGAATCGATTCGAGCTAGATTTGTTGAAAATAGGAAATTAGGGTTCTTATGCCAGACCGAACTAGTCCGGTGTTCAAGTGCGGACAAGTCCAGTACTTCAGACAAGTTTGCACTCTAAAAATGGACAAGTCCGGTACCTGACAATTTGAACCTCTAAATTCTTATTTGTACATAGTCTCAAATCCATTCTTATCAATCCTTCAATTCCTTTGTCAGGCACGATGTCTTCAGGTTCCGAGGATAACTATTTTGATTACGGTGAAGAGCGTAATCGTGCTAGAGTGCAAAGAGCCAAAGATAGGGTGATGAATAAAAGACACGACCACAATTTTCACTCGTCTCCTCCCGATGATGTACTTCCCAAGAAGAGGAAAGTGGAGGTGAAGAAACCAATAAGCAAGGAAGGTCCTGAGAGTTCATCATCACCCAAGAGAACTCTCAACAAGGGAAAAGGACTGGCTAGTGGTCCTATTGGCCCATTGAAGATGAAGGATCCTTTCATCGCAATAGGAAGCCCTCTAGTGATGACTTACATGAAAACGGAGTTAATTGGCTGACAAGTTCAGAAAGCTAGAAGTCCATGAACAGCCCAAACTATCAGCTGACCCTAGATTCTGGAGCAACTTCCATGATGACTATTATGAGCATGTCTACTTGAAGATGAGGAACCCAGTGATTGGAAGTCAGTGGGTGGATATCACTTACATCCAGTCCAAGAGATGCCAAGCTTGTCGAGAGGTCGTAGAGGCATTGGAGCGACATGAACTGAAGGATCTTGTCTCTTTCTAGTGGGACTGGAACATTGAGGTCCTCACTCAATTCTATTCCACTCTATACTTTTCTATACTCCGGGGCGGAGGAGTCCGCACCTTCTTTAGGATCTAAATCCTCCAGGGCGGAGGAGGCACCCGCTATTAGGGAGAAGGGCAAGGCGTCGGACCCTGACGTAGGTAAGGGGAAGGCACCGGTCCCCGACGTAGGCAAGGGCAAGGCCCTGGTGGTCGAGGTCGTGAAGGACAAATGCCCTCGGTCGCCACCGAGGGCGCCACCGCAGATGGCCTTCGCTCCAAGTCAGCGTCCACCGGCGTGCCCCACTTCAGTACTGGGCATTGGTGGTTCTTTGGGGGGAGGTTCGGTCTGTCAAGCGGCGGCTCCACCGACGTCAGCGGTCGGCACGTCATCTAGCATCCCTGTCACCCGCGCGGTCTAGGGTGCCTCAAGGGGTTGGCAGCGTCACTCCTACGGAGCCTCAGGCAAAAAGGCCTCGAGCCGACGTCGTCGGCATCTTGGGGGGTGGCTCTCTCAGTGTTGGTGGAAGCACGTCGGTACAGGGCGCGCGACACTGCTGGTGGTTTTGGGGAGGCCGTGCCAGGATGGCCTTGCTTGTTATGCCATCGCCAGGGCCCGCGGCTGCAGGGTTGCCGAAAGTGGAGGCTCGCTGGAGCTTCCAGGGATGTCGGTAAGGCATTCTTGCCAATGCTTGCTCTATTATCTTGCCTACCTTTGTTGATTGGTCAGGGCTTGATCTTGATTTGCAAGGCTACGTCAGCTGTTGTGAGTCCCTTACCGCTGGGGGTAGTGCCCAGAAGCGCTTTGAAGGCGGCCGAGGATGTTACAATTGTGCTGGCGGGGCAACCTACCAAGCTTGTTCTAGGGAGCACTGCTCCGGCGTCTCTGCCCGGCGTGGGTAGTGAAGCATATTCGGCTGCCACTCGAGCTGTCGCGCCAGAGGCACTTCCAGCTGCCGCGCCAGAGGCACTTCCAGCCGTCGCACCTGAGGCACCATCGGCCATTGTAGCAGAGGCACCTCCGGCCGTCGTGGCAGAGGCCATGTTGGAGCCGACTTCGGGGGCTGAAGGTCTGACCTCCACTGCTGCTGATTCAACGGGTGGCTCTCTGAGCGATGGTAGCCCTACTGCTTCAGGTGGCACCACAACTCCTGCTCAGTCTCCGGAGGCAAGATCCCAAGTTCTGCTGGCCTTGCCTTCACTGCTAAGGGGGGAAGAGGTCCCTGAGATGATCACCGGACGGCCTTCCCTGACTTCGGTGCAGCCGGAGCGCCTCTCCGACGGACTTGACACAATCCATCATCCTTCAGGTGCAATCCAACCTCCGCCGGGCGCAGGAGCCCCTTGTCGTGAAGTGGGAGAAGTTGCATGCTAAGGGCGAGCACCTTAGAGGCTGGGAGGATCTCCTGAGCTCCAGGATCACCGAGGGGAAGGCGAAGTACCAGAAGGAGAGCAAGGAACTGGAGGTGAGGCACCGCTTGGTGAGGGCCTCAGATGCCTTGACCCAGAATATTCTGGTCGACGCCAAGGAAGCCAACGATGCAGCTGACGCCCGCCTGCGTGCTCTTGCAGTCAGTCGAGAGGCCCTGAGTCGCCAAGAAGCCGCCGTTGCCAAGAGCGAGGCTGCTATCGCCAATCAAGAGGTGGCAGTGCAGGCGATGATTGCCCGGGCTGAGGCCGATCGGGGCAGGCTGCAGTCCCGCCTCGAAGACCTTGAGCTCCGGGAGAGCAATTTGGCGCGGGATCAGGCACAACACCTAGCTGAGCATTAGGAACTCCTCCTAAACAATCTTGAAGTCCAATCCTGGGAGCACACAACAGAGTGCCATGCTCGGGAGCTTGATCTGCGGGAGCGTCAACGGGCTCAGCGTCTGGAAGCCGAGGGTAGGGCGGCGGTGGAGACGGTGGCATCCCATGTCTTGGTGTGTTACCAGAGCCGATACCCTAATCTGCCACTGGAGCCAATTTTTGAAGGCCCTGTTGAGGAACACGAGGTGACAGCACCAACGGAGGTTAAGGAAGCCGCCAAACATGTCGTAGCGCAGTTCAGTCGGGGTTGAGGTTGGTAGCTTGTTTTTGTATCCGGGGTTCACCCCCCCTGCAAAGAATTCCTTAAGGAATTCGAATTTGTGTTTGGCTTCTTGCATTGTCTCTGTGCTTCTCAACTGTTGTCGTGAGTCCTTAGCTGCATAAGGGTTTGCAGAACCTTTGTTGAGCTCGTTGGCTTCTCAGGACCAACGCTTTGCACAATTATATGGCCAAAGTATCGTCTGTTGATTTTCTGCATGTGGAACCCCTTAAAGGCCCCCTGGTAAATGTGGTTAGTTGGCTAAGCACATCTACCACTTGATCGCAAAATGTCTTGAACTGGCCCCCAGTGGAGTGAGGGAGTTGGAATGTCGTAGCGCCACCATTTGTCAGAGCTGGATGCTCTGGTGTCATCCACCATCGTCGTCGAGTCGTCGACGGCAGGCCCCTTGGGGGTGCCAAAGCTAGATGCTCCGGCGTCATCCACCAATATCACAAAGACGTCGACGGCAAGACCTTGGTATATAGGCTATTGCAAGGGAATCCTGTTAGCAACAAGTGCAAGGCAGGAGATTTTACTCACTTATCCACGCTTGTTGCTGTCGTTGACCTTCTGAGATGTCGACGGCAGGCCCCTTGGGAGGTTCCTGAGCTAGATGCTTCGGTCCACCATCGTCATGGAGACATCGACGGCAGGCCCCTTGGGGGTGCCAGAGCTGGATTTTTTGGCGCCGTCCACCACCATCGTGGAGACGTCGACGGCAGGCCCCTTGGGAGGTGTCGGAGTTGGATGCTCCGGCATCACCCACCATCGTTGTGGGGACGTTGACGGTAGGCCCCTGTTTTACAAGCTATCACAAGAGAACCCTGTTAGCAACAAGAACGGAGCAGGAAAGTTTACTCACTTATCCACACTTGTTGTCATCGTCAGCATACTGGGATGTCGGTGGCAGGCCCCTTGCTGGGTGTTAGAGACGAATGCTTCGGCATTGTCCACCATATTCGTGTAGACATCGATCGCAGGCCCCTTGGGAGTTGCCGGAGTTGGATGCTCCGGTATCGCCCACCATCGTCGTGTATACATCAATGACAGACCCCTCGGAAGGTGCCGGAGCTGGATGCTTCAACATCGCCCACCATCGTCGTGTATACATCGACGGCAGGCCCCTTGTGAGGTGTCGTGGCTCGATGCTCCAACGTCTTCCAGGATCTTCGCGTAGACGTGACGGCAGGCCCCTTGGGAGGTACCAGAGCTGGATGCTCTGGCGTCGTCCACCATCTTCGTCTAGACGTCGATGGCAGGCCCCTTGGAAGGTGCTGGAGTTGGTTGCTCCGGCATCGCCCACCATCATCGTGTATACATCAACGACAGGCCCATTGGGAGGTGTCGGGGCTGGATGCTTTGGCGTCTTTCACCATCTTCGCATAGACGTCGACGGTAGGCCCCTTGGGAAGTGCCGGAGCTGGATGCTCCAGCATCACCCACCATTGTTGTGGGGACATCAACGGCAGGCCCCTGTTTTATAGGTTATCACAAGAGAACCCTGTTAACAAAAAGAGCAGGGCATGAGAGTTTACTCACTTATCCACGCTTGATGTCGTCATCGGCATACTGGAACGTCGGCGGCAGGCCCCTTGCTGGGTGACGGAGCTGGATGCTTCGGCGTCGTCCACCATCTTTGTGTAGACGTCGACGGAAGGCCCCTTGGGGGGTGCTGGAGCTGGATGCTATGGCATCGCCCATTATCATCATGTATACGTCGATGGAAGGCCCCTTGGGAGGTGCCAGAGCTAGATGCTCTGGCGTCATCCACCATCTTCGTGTACACATCGAGGACAGGCCTCAGTACCAACGGTTTGCACAATTGATATGGCCGAAGTGTCGTCCGTTGATTTTCTACATGTGGAACCCCTTAGAGGCTCCTTGGTAGATGTCATTAGTTGGCTAAGAAAATATACCACTTGATCACATAATGTCTTCAACTGGCCCCAAGTGGAGTGGGGGATTTGGAATGTCATAGCACCACCATTTGTCAGAAGTGGATGCTCTGCCGTCGTCCACCATCGTCGCCAAGTCATCAACGGCAGGCACCTTTGGGGGTGTTAGAGCTGGATGCTCCGGTGTCATCCACCATCATCGCAAACATGTCGACGGCAGGCCCCTAGTATACAGGCTATCGCAAGGGAACCCTGTTAGCAATAAGTGCGAGGCAGGAGGGTTTACTCACTTATCCACACTTGTTGCTGTCATTGACGTTCTGGGACGTCGACGGCAGGCCCCTTGGGAGGTGCATGAGCTGGATGCTCCAGCACCGTCTACCAACGTTGTGGAGACGTCGATGGTAGGCCCCTTGGGGTGTGCCAGAGTTGGATGCTCTCGCGCCGTCCACCATCGTCGTGGAGATATCGACGGCAGGCCCCTTGGGAGGTGCGAGAGCTGGATGCTCCTGCATCACCCACCATCATGTAAGGACGTCGACGGCAGGCCCCTGTTTTATAGGCTATCACAAGAGAACCCTATTAGAAACAAGAGCGGGGCAGGAGAGTTTACCACTTATCCACGCTTGTTGCAGTCGTAATAATACTAGGACGTCGGCGGCGGGCCCCTTGCTGGGTGCCAGAGCTGGATGCTTCGGCGTCGTCCACCATCTTGTTGTAAACATCGACGGTAGGCCCCTTGGGAGGTGCCGGAGCTGGATGCTCCGGCATCGCCCTCCATCGTCGTGTATACGATGACGGCAGGCCCCTTGGAAGGTGCCGGAACTGGATGCTCTGACATCACCCACCATCATCATGTATACGTCGACGGCAGGCCCCTTAGGAGGTGCCGGGGCTGGATGCTCCGACGTCTTCCACCATCTTTGCGTAGACGTTGAAGGCGGGCCCCTTGGGAGGTGCTGGAGCTGGATGCTCTGGCGTCGTCCACCATCTTCGTGTAGACGTCAACGGCAGATCCCTTGGAAGATGCTGGAGGTTGATGCTCCGGCATCACCCACCATCGTCGTGTATACGTCGACGGCAGGCCCCTTGGGAGGTTCCGAGGCTAGATGCTCCAGTGTCTTCTACTATCTTCGCGTAGACATCGACGGCAGGCCCCTTGGGAGGTGTCAGAGATGGATGCTCTGGCATCACCCACCATCGTCGTGGGGACGTCGACGGCAGGCCCCTATTTTAGAGGCTATCACAAGAGAACCCTATTAGCAACAAGAGTAGGGCAGGAGAGTTTACTCACTTATACACACTTGTTGCCATCGTCGGCATATTGGAATGTCGGCGGCGGGCCCCTTGCTAGGTGGTGGAGTTGGATGCTTCGATGTTGTCCACTATCTTCGTGTAGACATCGACGGTAGGCCCCTTGGGAGGTGCCGGAGCTGGATGCTCCGGCATCACCCACCATCGTCGTGTATACATCGACGACAGGCCTCTTGGAAGGTGACAGAGCTGGGTTGTTCTACACTTATGATATAAGCAAGGTGGACTAGTTTTCTCGTTGGTTTACCTATAGCTCTCCCTTAACACCATCATGCGTTACTATCCTGGGCTGACTCACGCGGCCTGCGTAATTCGGTGCATTGGTGCTCCATGGTCTGGCTCCTGTCCTCCTCAGGGTGTGAGCTTTCTGGCTCCAGTACTTGGCTGTAGCACTGGGAGGTAGGGTGTGTATGCTTAGGGTACAGGACCAGGCTAAGCAGTTTACACCCCCTAGACCTCCTGCTTGGCATAGGCCTTTCCTGGGGAACCTTCTGGCGTCACAGGGCCCTAATGACGAGAGGGGCCAGAAGAACCCCTTATACACTGCAGGTACCTCAAGCAGACCCGCCTGTATTTGGACTACATGACTCCTGCATGGGTGAGTTACAGAGTGTACAATCATGCATATAAAGATAATATGCAATAAACAAGTCTAGTATAGCATGTTCATAAACTTAATGCGTAAGTAAATGGACAATGTTTTTAAGAAGCCTTTGAGTAAAACAATGATTTTTTGATAGGAGTTCATAGAGGGAGATAGGATTTTACAAAAGATGGCAACGGCTTGCCTCCGAATGATAAGGGAGGCAGGGTGCACAAGATTAGGGTTCGGAACCAAGCAAAGTTGGGTGCACACTCTGGACCTGATCCTCCCGATGCTCGGTTGTCCTTAGTGCTGCTCCTAAGCCCTATGAAATCCTTTACACTGTTCTACTAAGCCTACTATTTACAATAGGGGTGCCCAAAGCTCCATGGGTAGCTGTGATGATTGGCGGGCAACAACTACTTAGAGGGGCTATGAGCGAGCATGCCTATTTCATGCCTTGACCGCATGTCTTGCGAGTGGTCCGGGCAGAGCCGGGACAGGGCTTGGAAGCTTTGATGGAGGTGTCGATGCTGCCGAAGGGCTGCAGCTGACGCGCAGCAGGTGCTCCGCGCTGACGCGAGCCTGGCGAAGGCCAACTTGATCCAGCGCCACCCGGACGGGAGCTGGGTCTTCTGTGAGTGCTTGGAACTACTCCAAGGCTAACACTCAGCGGTGTGATCTCCGCGGATCCTGAGGATGCTGGAGGGGGTTGGCATCTTCAGGACGAGGTAGTCGTAGTGGGCTACAACCATGAACCAGTACAGGGCAGGCTTGTCGATGATGGTCTTGAAGGGGAGGCTGACATCGACGATGTCGAAGAGGATGCTCTTCGTCCTATAGTTGTCGAGTGACCCAAAGGTCACCCTCAGGTGGATGTTGCCGTACGGGGTGATGCTCCCATGTCCCACGGGCTTGAGGGGGCGAGCTTGGACACTGGGATCTGCAGCTATTTGAACGCTGCACGGCTGAGGAGGTTGTGGTCAGCCACACCATCTATCAAGACGTAGTGAAGCTTGACATTTTCTGTGGTGGGGGCGACTAGGAGAGGTTGGACCCATGCTCCGGCCATGTTCATGGGGTAGTCAGAGGAATTGAAGATGATCGGCATCTCCTTCCAGCGGTAGTGCTACGTCAGAGTGGGTACAGGGGCTATCGAAGCCACCGCATGACGAAGGGTCTTGACCTCGTTCCAGGACGCAGGATCCCAAGACCCTCCAAAAATGAAATGGAGGGCCTTGCGACGCTCGTGGTCGATGCTAGCGTTAGAGTCCTCATCTTGGTGGATTACTTTGACGGCCTGCTCTTGCTTCTAGTACTCCAGCTCCTTGTCATTGTCAACCTTGGTTCGACCTTCTGCTTGCCCTCCTGTTGGCAGAAGGGGGCGTCGTCCAGGTGATGTTGCACCCGCTCTTGGTAGCATTCGGTTCACCTTTTTATCTCCCAGCACTCACTTGCGATGTGTTCGTGAGTCTTGTGCACTGGGAAGGGTTCGACGTCTTCATCAGTGGTAGGTGACTGACGAGGGCGTTTCTGCGTGCGTGGGGGTTTGTCTCCTCCGGTCGTGGCTGCTTCCGCGACAGGGGACCCATGCAGCGGTTTGTTCTGGCCGTCACACCGATTCTTGTTCTTGTTTTTGCTGCTACCAGAGCTAGTGGCTCCTTCTCCGGTCTGGCCGGCTCCGCCTGCTCTGGGGGTGAGCTGAGTGTGCCAGTCGCGGCCTTCTACCGCTCCGGTGCACCGATCGGCGATGGAGAAGAGCTCGGAGACGTCTTGCACATTGTGCATGGCTAACTTCTTGAGCATCTTGCGGTCACACACTCCCTAGGGAAATGCCACTATGACAGAGGCATTTGGGATGTTGGGAATTGAGTTGCGTACTTGGGATAAACGCTAGATGAATGATCGCAGCGTCTCCTTGGGTTGTTGTCGCACGGCGTGGAGGTCGAGCTTGGTGCCAGAACGCGTGTAGGAGCTACCAAAGTTCGTTGTGAACTATCAGCACACCTCATCCCAATAGGTTATATACCCCTCGAGAAGGTTCATCAGCCACAAGTGGGTTGATCCAGTCAAGACAACTGGGAAGTAGTTCGCCAGGATGGTCTCATCCGCTCCTGCAGCAAGGAGCGTCATGGTATAGATCTGCAGGATCTCTGTCGGGTTAATGCTTCTGTCGAACCTCTTCGGGATATGTGGCCGGAACTTGCATGGCCACACCGCGAAGAAGAGGTGCGGAGCCAATGCCGTGCATCCTCCGATAGGCTTTGTCGGAGAGGTATATGGGACAACATACCCCAAGGGAGTCTGCTGCACAACGTGCGGCACTTGCTGGACCTGCGGTTGTGGCATTGGTTGTGCCATGCATTGCTGCGATGGTACTGGCTGCGCCAAGTACTGTTGTTGCACATCCTACTGCACCGAGTACTACAGGGGAGCTGTCGAGCCAACATATTCCTAGTCAGGTGGCGGAGGGTTTACCTGTGGTGCACCTTGGACAGAGGATGCCTCGTGAATAGGGCATTGAGGGCCATATTTGGTGTCGAGGTTGCGCCGCCTCTCTCGCTACCGCTCGATGATGACACAACCGTCCATGTGAGCTTGACGACGGTCAAGCCCAGTCCTGAGGTCCGCCGTGGGGAGCCGGCCAACGCTCGTAGTCTTGGAGGAGTGGGAGTTGGCGGTGCGATGATCGATGGACGATGTGTGTGACAGCGACACAAGGCGCCTTACCCTGTTGGGGGAGTTGATGGCTGCCACAATGAAGTGGTCGATGTCTTGGACCCACTGCCGAGCCGCTCCCTGAGAGGCGTTTAGCGATGGTGGGTGGTGGAGGAGAGCTCTGGCTGCCGCTAAAGCACTATCCGGCCTTGCTGTTGGGGGTGCTGGCAGAGCCGATTGAGCCGGGGTGTGTCTTGACGTGCCATCTTGACCAGTTGTACCTGCACAGGGGCAAGACAGACTAGAGAGTGCTGCTCGAGCGACGAATCTAGTAACCGTACGATGGTCGCGAAAACCGCCTTCTATGGGCCTAATGAACACCATAGTGGTGAAAGCGCTACCACTTTTTTGAGGGAAAAAGCCCCTTCCTGGCGTGCCAAATGTTGAAATGTTAATGCGACACTTCCCCTGGATCGGCTAAGGAGTAGCCCGCAGAGGTTTTTGTTCGGCGTGGCTTAGGCCTCAAACTAGTGTTTTAGCAGAAGAGAATGAGACAGTGGTTTTTACGTGGTTTGGGCCGCAATGAGCATAACACCCTACTCCACGGTGGATTGTATTGCTTGGTGAGTGTGTATGTGTGTGTGTGTGTATCGGGGATTCTGAGTCTGGTCCTTGTAGCGATGGCAGCCCGAGCCTTTTATAGACAAGGCCGGACGCCTTACAAGTGGAGTCCTAGGGTCTAACAGGTCGTCCCAGGGTGATCTTATCCGGAAGATCTAAGGCTTCTCTCATAAGCTTCCTCTGGCCGTAGCTTTGATGACTAGTCATCCTGCCGCCTGAGTCATTGGTCGCCCATGCGTCATTGCTGTCATTGGCAGGGGATGTCCCATCCAACTGTCTCTGGCACCGTAAGCTACCCACTTGGCGGAGTGGGATAGGCCTGCGACATCTTCATTGCGATGCGATTGGTCGTAGCGGTACCTCACATTAGGCGTGTGCTGCGCCATGTGTCTGGGGAAGCCGCGTATCTTCAAGGCTTGATGAAAACAAGGTGCACCGCCCTCTTAACTTCCTTACTACTCACTCACGGCAAGTGGACTGACCACACAGCAGCTGGGGAGCTTACCGCCATGGTGGAGGCCAGGTCTGTCTCGTGGACCACGTGGCAGCTCGGGAGCTCACCTTCGCGGGGGAGGTCAAGTCTCATCATGCGGGTCACGTGGCACCTCGGGTGCTCACCTCCGTGGGGGAGATTGGGTCTCGATCTTCGTGGGCCAAGTGGCAGCTTGTGAGTCCACCTCCGTGGGGAGGTTAGGTCCCGCCCTGCTGGACACATGGCTCACTGGGAGCTCGTAGCCGAGGTGGGGCTAAGCTCCTTCTTCGGGACATCTTGTGGGTACCCCAAAACTCCCATCGAGGCTGGCGGGTCTGAGCCTCCTGAACACATGGCGCCCTCGGACCCTGTCTCTTTTGGGTGGCAGAGTACCTAGGCGGTTCTAGCTTGTGTGTGAGGGTACCCGGTACGCCGAGTACCGACACTCGTCAATAACGAAAGAGATATCATTTCATGACCAGGGCTTTCGCTCGCCAGACTTTTCATCTGTTGGCCTTCAAGAGTCACAGTACCAGACCTGGTCGTACCGTGTAGATATTGGTATGGTTACCTAATGGTTACCTGTGTTGAACAGTAGGACTAGGGGGTCCTTATCACTGTATTGTTTCATTGCCTTCACAAAATATTGAATAACCTCTTTTCTGTTGCTCGACGTTCGTAGAGTGCTGGTACTTGTGGGTCAAGATATGCAGCAGACACGTTTCGCGTGTTATGACGAGCATGTTGTTGTTGGTGCCTACATGCAAAATGCCAATTTTGTCACATATAACACTTGCATTGAGTATGTATTGAAGAACCTAGTTTTTGAGGAGACTTACAATGCGAAGCAGCGTATTAGGGAGATATCCAACGCGTCGAGGTTGAAAAGGTCGTAGAGATCGGACCATGGGATGACAAAAGCGCCATCACCCGAGAGAAAGTGTTTATCCTTCAATGACACTAGTATGGTATCATACTTATTGTAATTTTCCATGTAGTATTGATGAAGCTGAACACAAGGTTTATGAACTTGTTTGAGTGCGGTCGCAGTTAACATCGGCTTTCCCTTTTCGTACTTCGTGTTTGCATGCATCATAGCTTTTGGTGCCCTCAAGTTAGGTTCTGACTGTTTCACTTGTTTCTTCCAACCTTCCTTCGTCGATACTCGTCGCTGTGGCACACCCTCTTTGTTGGCATGCTTTGTCGGTGGCTGATCAGGTGTAGGGTGCAGGGCACTTTGAGTGCGTGGTGGAGACCGACGCGGCTGCTCTTCAACTGGAGAGTTCTGCGGCAGCTCTACAGTTGGAGACAGATGCGGGTTCTCTGTAACTAGAGGCAACTGCTCTCCAATTGGAGACTTCTGCTGCTTCTCTATAACTGGAGGCAACAATAGCTCTGGAATTGGAGACAACTCCATCTGTTCTGGATTTGGATGCAGAAGCATACGTGCCTCAGGAGACATTGAAGTGGTCGACACAGAATCTGCTGCTGCTGCTGCCGCTGGGTCAACAACAATAAGGCTTCATCTCCACTAAACCCTTCTAGTAGCAGCTTCCCACATAGTCAGCGTTGTATCATCCGGTGGCACTTCGAGCTCCAGGTTTTTTGTATTTTCATGCACCATGTCCACCTTGACCACAACATAGGATGTTGTGTCCACCTGAATGTTGTCAAGCATAGTCTGATCGGGATACCCTAGCCCTCTCCCGACCTCCATTTGAGCGATTCCTCCGACCATTAGCAGAAGGCTGCATGCTATTGGCTGAGCCAAGTTATCTATCGTGTCCGGCTCAATTGAAGGTCCAGACGCTAGTGCCTAAAGAACCTCCTGTGGTTGTCCACCCGCAGCTGCTGTAGAAGCAAAGCTGCTCCTACGCTCGTCGTCGTTGAAAAACACGTTAGGGATTGGTATACCTGCTCTCTCCAGCATTTGCTTAACGTCTCCTAGGAGCTCCCTTCTCATCTATGTTTTCAGCTCCTCGACGTCAACCTGTGATTTCAAGTTCATTTTCTGCTTTCGATAAGTAGTTTTGTGTTCTGAAAAACCCTCCCTCTAGGTCAACTTACTGGAAACACCACGAACACGACCTCGTTGCTTCGGTCATTGCAGAGCCTTAGTGAGGGAATTATTTTCCCTCTTACCATTTGACTCTTCGTTGCTCAGGTTCTAGGCTCTTTGAGCGACGTTCGCAGTGCTCCGGCTGTAGAAGATGATACCGCCTGAGTCAGACAGATGTGAAGCAGCACACATAAATGGTTTCAGTCGTCCACTGAAATTGTCATATGGATTCTGAACACCTAGCTCGGCCAATGTTGTATCCTGTTCTTCCCAAATCCTTTTTTTACCAGCATAACCGGTGTTGCCGAGGTGGTGGTCAAGCTTCTTCTGTGATCGGAGCCACTTCATATGTGCACTCCTCTTGGCGAATTCCTGTGATTCGCACATTTCAACAAATCTTGTCCAGTCCTCTTCTGACACATGTGGATACTTATGGAAGTGGGTTTCATGATTTTTCGCAAACTCGCGAAGCTTAGTTTTGTAGGTCCTCCATGCATGAGAGATCATCTTCATAGCTAGCTTCTTCCCCTTCTGTTTCTTATGTTCCGGATATTGAACATATGGTTGGATAGAACTTTTGAAGAGTTCATCCTTTTCATTTTTGGTCAAGCGATCGAATCTCTGCAGGTTTAGCGACACCCTTTCCTGAGTAGCTATACCACAAATTCTGGATAGTCTTGTATTCACATCATGGTCCAGAGGTACGCATTCATCATTGGACTCATCAACAGTCACAACGTCTATCGGCCACGTCGTCCGCAACCTTTTCTTTCTTGTGTTACCGGAGGCATATGCATCCTCTTCATGTGTCTGCTGCTGAGTCTGCTGCTAGGCCTCCTCTTCAATATGCTGCTGATGCTCCAAATGAGACATCTTCAACTTCACAAAAAACACTGAAATCCTGTAAAGCATTATCAAATTTCAGTCACATTCGCACAAACAGTCACATGCTCTCATGGCATTTGTACCAAAGCGCGATTTTCAATCGAACCAAAGCGCGAACAAACTTTATTAGGGCAGTGTCGAGCTGGTCAACGGGGAGTCAAGGGTCGATGGCGGCAGCGCGCCAATGATCAAGAAGGCAGTGTGAAGGCAGCGATGAGCTCTGGGGAAGCGGACCGACGTGGCAGCGTGCTCCAGGGAAGGGGACGACACAGCGGCGGTTTCTAGGACGAGAAGTGATCAACGCGCACCGTTAAAAGTTGTGCTAAGTGTTGCGAAGAGAGCGTGCAGAAGAGCTAAAAGTACCATAGGGCAGTGTCAAGGCGGCGAAGAGCTCCAGGGAAGCGGACCGACGCGACGGCTTGCTCCGGGGAAGGGGATGACGCGGCGACGGTTTCTAGGGCGAGAATTGCTCAGCGCGCGCGAAAAGTGAAAAGTTGTGCTATGTGTTGTGAAGAGAGCGTGCGAGAGAGGTAAAAGTACCTAAGGGCAACCATTGCAGACACGCCTCAGAAGAGCCACCGCTAAGCGCGTCTCACTTTCGGAAAGAGCGTCTCTTTTTTCTTGAATTAATGTGTGTCCGTTGTCGTAATGCCATTCGACACAGAATTCGAAGCGCTCCGACCTCATTGTCGATGACATGTGGGACCGTTCCAAAACTAAATAACAAAAGACAAGTTCCGCGTGGATCGTCCCTGTCAGGGACGGTCCACGTAGAACTCGATGCAAACATTGCAATGTCACACCTTATATGCTCATTGCAACGCGCTTGGAGCTCCAAGGTGGGACAAAGAGCAAGGGTCTAATTCGGAGACACGCTTTTTGAAAATGCGTCTCACATTATCTTGCCTGACAAACCCATCTTCATGAGGCACGTCTTGCATCACATTCATAGGCAGAGCACATTATCTTGCCTGACAGACGCGTCTTCGTGAGGCGCGTCTTGCATCACTTTTGTAGGCAGAGCAAGGGTCTAAACCGGAGACACGCTTTTCGAAAATGCGTCTCACATTTTCTTGCCTGATAGATGCGCCATTGTGAGCCTTGTCTCGCATAACTTTCGTATCCAATTTTTCAGGACAGAACAAGTGCTATATTTTGGTACTGCTTACTTAAGAAACAGAACACAAGGCACCAGTACTTCTCCATAAGAAACAGAGCACATGACGAGATCATGCACATTATCATTGCACCTACAAATATGGAACAATGTTTATTTGTTTGGGATTCTGGCTCAAGTGAATGTGCGCTCTTATTCGATGGACAAGATCAAGATGGTGCACTATATCTTCCACCACCTTGGCCTCCTCCTTTCATACATACAAGAAGATTTGATGGCATTGCACATTTGGACCAACACATGAGAGAAGATGAACTTGAGTCGAGAACGACTCCAATTCAAGAAGGAGAGGATGATGAGGACATCACTTCTATGGATACAAACAACACTCCATTGAACATACAAGATGCAATCAATAGAGTTCACACACAACAATTAATTTTAGAGGTGAGCTCGTTATTATATGTTTCCTTATATGTTTTTGAGAATAGATTGCTAACTAATGATTTAATTGTGATTAGGATCCATGGATAGGTTCAAGGAGTACTTGTAAGATGTCTTAGGGACGTGGAGGACCAGAGAATACGTTCAAAGAAGATGGAAACCGAGCCAAACTCAAAATCGTGTCCAACTCGGAGTCCAGGAGCAGTTCGCACTAAAACGGACGCCCAGGATGCATACAATCTCCATTTTAGACGTTCTACATATGCATGTAAAGGAGATAGGATAAACTTTCCAATGGCGCTGGTCCCATGTCAAAATTCCTTCGGATGCGACGGAATCGTCGAAACAAAATTGAGTTCAGAATCTGTCAGGGTGCTGCATCACCGTATTGGGCCATTGGGCCTTGTTTCAAGTCTAAGTCCATTATTTTCGTGTCTTAGGGTTAGTTCACGACTACAAAGCCCCCTTAGACGTTCTTCCACCTATATATACTCCATGGTGGCCGCCATAAACAATTGGGTTTTGCTTAGATCAATAATATCTCCGTTCTACGGTTCGTGAGACCCCAACTTCGCAATTTCAGATCGTGTCTTCGATGTTCTTGCTTGTGTTCTCGGTTGCACTTGCAGGGATTAGCCTTCTTGGCAAGTTCAAGCATGTGCAGCACGGTTGATAATCAACGGAGTAGTGGTGTAGTGATTGCAGGGGTATTCGAACTGCTTGAGTGCCGCGAATCATCAATGTCGAGTTCTCCACCCCAATCGACATACCTTTCGGAAGATCGGACCTAAAGTTCTCTATCAATTGTATTATATTTCCATGTTGCCCGTTAGGTAGTTCATCTATCATTTCGATTTGTTCGTTTTTCATACCTAGAGTCCAAAAAAAAGGCCACAAAAAAAACTTGTAGTTTAGTAGATCTATTCATCACTTTGTCCGAAACACCATTGAGCCTTTGCAACTTTGTTATTCAGTTTCGAGCATTTGTGTCCGTGGTTGAGTCATATTGCTGGTTTAGAAAATGTTTTTGGTCTTAGTTTGAGTTTTGCATTGTGTTCATTCATCCTTTTGAATCACGTCATCACATCCACATTAGATTCAGCTCTGTCCAGTACAGTACTTTCATCATATCTCGCTCATATGAACTCGGATTTTTGTGTTCTCATACTTCCTGGAAATCTTAAGAAGTTCTCTATAACTTTTGCATTCACATGTTTCCAAGAAAATAGAGTTATCAAGGTCGAAATTGCATTATATCCGAATCTGTTATTGACCTAGAAATTTTGAACAGTCTGTATTTCAGGGGCAATATCTCATATTGTTATGATCTAAAATAGGTCTTCAATATAATGAAATTAAATAGTAGAGATATATCTATAATCTTTGTGTTCAAAGTTTGTAGATTTGGGGCCTCTAAAGGTGCTTCATTGTCCTTAGAAATTGAGAAAAAAGTTGTAATAGACCTACAAGATATCTTTGATTACTTTGCATTGTGTTCTTCTTTTGTAGCACATTCTGAAAAAAAGAGAAAAAAAGGCAAGTGCAAAACAATATATAAAATCCGCACAAGAACAAAAAAAGTATAAAAAACAATAAATAAAAATAGAAGTGCTTGCATCCTTTGTGTCCTCTGATTTTGTTACATGTCTTGCTAGCTTGAACTACTAGAAACACATTTGGACAAGCAACTTTGACAAGTACTTTGGACACTTATTCAACTTTACTATATGATTTAATTGTTGCTAATCCTTGCTATATATAAAGTGTCATCCAAGCTACATCTTACTCTTGAGCAGAATCAATACACCTTTGCAATCATCCCACGCTTCATTGGTTTCTTCATACCGTCCACCATTTGCCACCTGCAGTGTCGGTAAGAACACTTGTAAGAGCGTGGTAAGACGCTTGAGAGTGTGTGATTCCACTTATACTTTGCCATTATCCTTTGTAGTTGATAGTATAACATATTTTTTTTGTTGTCTTTTGTTTGCTACTAACAACGTCAGGTAAAAGCAAGAATCATGCATTATATGTTGAGATGATTTACATGATGAAGACGACGATGGAGTTGCTCACTAAAAATCAAACATCAACCAAGGTTTCACATGACATTCATACCACCTTTACAACACCTTCCACAAGAAGTTATTACATTCTTCCATCTCTCTCTTCTTATGATGGTTTTAGTTACTATGAATATATTGCTTGGGAAATAGAGTTGGATAAAATTTTTGTACAATGACATATGTGTGAGAGGAGAAAGATTAGGAATATTGCTAGTGCATTAGTTGATTGTGCATTAACTTGGTGGGACAACTTAAGTGATTTAGAAAAACCTCGAACATGGAAAGATATGAAAATTCTTATGCGAGAAACTTTTGCTAATGTATCTAATTGCAAAGATGAAGTGCATCAATTTGAGGAGAAATTCCTTATTGTACGTCCTCCTGTGGCTAATCTTTTGCAGGACAATGTAGAAAGGAATGCAGCTGGTGCAAAAGAAAATGAGGTGATACATAATTTTTGTCAACTTTCAGATTCATCCATTCATATTTCACCAACAATTACTGCTGAAAATGAGAATGAAGGTAATGCACCTGATACTACACTTATCGATGTTGAAAAGTTTTTGAATGTCTCAAATTTTTCTCTCAATCATTCTATTGGACAACAACAACTCGAGGGGCCTTTTCTGAAAACACCATTATACCTAGATGATTTTCCTACTAATTCTTACGGTAAAAATGAGTTGTATGCTGATAATTATATTCTACAGATCCTAGAACAAGTCAATGAATTTGATAATTTATTACCCACTTGTGCTGAAATTAAGCATTTGATTCCAGTTACTTGTGTAAATGATGAACTTAAATTGTTGTCTTCCCTAAATATCTTGGGATATATTGAATCCGATACTCTTTGTGATCTAGATATCATAGTGAAGAGAATATTTTCCCAATCTGAATTGCCTTTGTTAAGTAGAAATATTTTTCATGCTATAGGCAATTATGAAGATAGTGGTGAATTTATGGTGCATAATGTTTACATATGTTCAAATGTGCAAGCTCCTTTTGTGCTACAACAACATGACAAAGTAAATAAATGCACTAATGATAATAATGCCTTGTCAAGTCTTTCTAGTATTTTTTTTCTTGCAGTGGAGACACCAAATAAAAGAGAAGCATTGTTTGCTGCGGTTGTGCAATATGGACAGTGCTCATACTATCCCCAAAAGCTTCTTTTCTGGACATACAAGCAAGCCAGGGACGACTTGTCATAAAGAAGGGGAGAATGATGAGATCATGCACGTTATCATTGCACCTACAAATATGGCATAATGTTTATTTGTTTGGGATCCTGGCTCAAGTGAATGTGTGCTCTTATTTGATGGACAAGATCAAGATGGTGCACTATATCGTCCACCACCTTGGCCTCCTCTTTTCATACATACAAGAAGATCTAATGGTGTTGCACATTTGGACCAACACATGAGAGAAGATGAACTTGAGTCGAGGACGACTCCAATTCAAGAAGGGTAGGATGATGAGGACATCACTTCTATAGTTACAAACAATACTCCATTGAACATACAAGATGCAATCAATAGAGTTCACACATAACAATTAATTTCAGAGGTGAGCTCGTTCTTATATGTTTCCTTATATGTTTTTGAGAATAGATTGCTACCTAATGATTTAATTGTGATTAGCATCCATGTAGAGGTTCAAGGAGTACTTGGAGGAAGTCTTATGGGCGTGGAGGACCATAGAATACGTTCAAAGAAAATGGAAACCGAGTCAACCTCAAAATCGTGTCCAACTCGGAGTACAGGAGCAGTTCACACTAAAATGGACGCCCAGGACACATACAATCTCCATTTTAGACGTTCTATATATGCACGGAAAGGGGAGAGGATAAAACTTCCAATGGAGCTGGTCCCATGTCTAAATTCTTTCATATGCGACGGGAATCGTCAAAACAAAATTGAGTTCAGAATCTGTCAGGGTGTTGCGTCACCGTATTGGGCCATTGGGCCTTGTATCAAGTCTAAATCTATTATTTTCATGTCTTAGGGTTAGGTCAAGACTACAACACCCCCTTAGACGTTCTCCCACCTATATATACTTCATGGTGGCCACCATAAACAGTTGAATTTTTCTTATATCAATAATATCGCCATTCTACGGTTTGTGAGACCCCAACTTCGCAATTTCAGATCGTGTCTTCGATGTTCTTGCTTGTGTTCTCAGTTGCACTTGCAAGGATTAGCCTTCTTTGTAAGGTCAAGTGGTGTAGCATGGTTGATAACCAACGGAGTAGTGGTGTAGTGATTGCAGAGGTATTCGAACTGCTCGAGTGTCGCTGATCATCAACGTCGAGTTCTCCACCTCAATCGACTTACCTTTCAGAAGATTGGGCCTAAAATTCTCTATCAGCACATATGACCAATGAAAGTCAAATTTTCACTCAAATGGCAATATTTTCACACATTTGAGCATATATCACACAAATATCTAAATGGAAGTCTATTTTACACTCAATGGACCATATTTTCATATATTTGAACATATTTACACACAATCAATTTGGTACTTTACGCTGCGGTCTTGGTTTTTTGAAATTCTTAACTTTTTCAAGGTGACAGTTCTGCAAGTAAGGAAGTTCATTGGCTGATGGTATTCTTAGTTTGATCATCGAGGTGACAAAAGGAGGAATCTCATCAAATTGGTCAAACTCTTTCTCATCGATGGCATTCTCGACTCTGACAATTTGTCGTTTTCCATGTATAACTACCTTAAGTTATTTATTTGTTGTGTCTGGAACATAGAACATTTGAGAAACGTGTTTTGCTAACACGAAAGGCTCCCACTTATATCCTTGACGGTTAAGATCAACGCTAGTGAAACCGTACTTGTCTTGTACAACACTGTTGATTCCATGAACCCAGTTGCAACGAAAAAGGGGAATCTTGAATCCTTGAAAGTCAAGCTCCCAGATCTCTTGTATTTGACCATAGTATACTTATTTGTCTTGGCCCACAGCATTATAAGCATCAACACGAACACCAATATTCTGATACGTGCTTTTCTTATCTTGTTCTATAGTGTAGAACGTGTTTCCATTTATGTCATACCCTTGATATGTAATAACTGTGAATATAGGACCACAAGCCAACTTTTTTAGGTATTCACTTGTTTGAGTATCCGATGAGTGAGAAATCCGATCCCGGAGCCAGCCAATGAATGTTCCCCTGTGTTCATTCGCTAACCATGATTCATTGCGGCCAGGATTGTGTCTAAGCACCACCTCCTTGTGCTCATCGAGGTACTATAACACAATGGACATGTGTTGCAACACGTGGAAATAAGCTCAGAAGAATAAATGTGAATCTGGAGTTATAGCCTTCTTCCCAATGGTCCCTTTTCCTGTGAGCCTCCCCTCATGACGAGACTTGGGAACACCAATCGGGTTACTCGGGTCAGTGTAGTTAAGAGCCCACTTCACAGTTTCCTCTATAGAGTATCCTTGTACCATGTTGCCCTCAGGGTAAGCTCGAATTCTAACAAAGGACTTCAGTATGCCGTTGAATCTCTCGTAAGCATACATCTGGTGAAGTTACACAAGGCCAAGTAGCTTTATCTCCTTAATAAGATGAGTTGTGAAATGGACGCTTATGTCAAAAAAGGCAGGTGGAAAATACATCTCAAGGAAGCATAAAGTTTCATAGTGCCTTTTTCCAATGACTCGAGATCTTCTTCACATATTACTTTTTGACCAATTGCATTGAAGAAAAAGCAAAAGTTCATTATAGCCTCCCGAACATTGACTGGTAGGATATTCCGAATTCCAACAGTAATCATCTACGTAAGAAATACATGGTAATCATGAGATTTAACACCGGGAGCTACTTTTAGATCTGGAAATGAAATAAGCCTTGAGACGTTCGTAGAGTAGCCGCATGGTACTTTCACATTTTTTCAAAAGCCCACAAAACTCTTTTTTTCATTTTTTGAAATGGTGATGCATGACGTGGGTAGTTTCGTTCCTTTTACCGAGTCATCGATCCACAACATAGGCCTAATTCCCTTTTTCTTTAGATCTGCCTGTGCATGTCCATGGTCCCGAGTTTTCCCATCTGTGTTAAGCAATGTTCCGAGTAGGCTCTCGAACAAATTCTTCTCAACATGCATCACATCAATCGAATGACTGACGTCTAAGTCTTTCAAATACGATAGCTACCAAAAAATCGATTGCTTTTTCCACATGTCATCTTTGCCAGTATGTCCTTTTCGCTTACCAAGGACAACATGGATATCCTTGACCATTTCATAGACTTCATGACCCGTGATGTGAGGTGGAGGATGCCTCTTCTCAGTGCCACCATTGAAATTATCCTTCATACTCCGAAACGGGTGCTTCATTGGAATATAGCGTTGATGTCCCATGTACACTATTTTTCGTGACTCGATCAAGTACTGTGAGTCTGTTTCTCTCAAACAATGTGGACATCCGCAACCTACTTTATTATTCTGTCCGTACAAGTTATGTGCCGCTGGAGAATAACTAACAATCACAAATAAAATGGCTTTGAGGCGAAAGTACTCACGCTTGTGGTCATCCCAGGCCTGCACTCCGTCGGTGTACAACAACCGCTTCAGATATTCAACCAAAGGTCTGAAATAAGTGTCAATGTCATTCCCAGATTGTTGTGCCCCCAGTATCAGTCCTGACATCATAATATATTTTCTTTTGTTGCACAACCAAGGAGGAAGGTTCAAAATTGTAAGCACAATTGGCCATGTGCTATTTGTGCTACTGTTCAAAAAAGGATTCATGCCATCGGTGCTCATTGCGATACTAACATTCCTCGGATCAATGGCAAATTCAAGATTTCGTGAATCAATGTTTCGCCACTGTTTGGCATCAGAAGGATGTCTTATCATTCTAGCATCCTGGTTATGCTTTTCTTTGTGCAATCGCAACAATTCTAACTCCTTGTTTGCAAACCAATGCTTCAAACGAGGAATGATACAAAAGTACCAAAACACCTTTTGAGGCCCACTTTTTCTTCTATCGCAGTTCTCATCATCAATGTCGTCTTTCCTATGATTGAATCTGTCCACTCCACAAATAGGGCATTTCTCGAGGTTTTCGTACTCAGGTCCCCGATATAAACTACAATCATTCTTGCATGCGTGGATTTTCTCCACCTCCAAACCCAGTGGACAGATTATCTGTTTTGCCTCATAAACTGTCATAGGGACTATGTTGCCTTGGGGTAACATGTCCTTAAGGAGCGTCAACAATTCCTTAAAACTATAATCACTCCATCTGTTGCTCGCCTTCAACTGGAAAAGTTTTACCATCGCAAATAGTCTGGTGTACTTAGCTGCACAACCATGATACAATGGCTTCTTCGAGTCTTCGATCATCTTCTTGTAATTTGCAAGTTCACCATTACAGTATCGATCATCGTCGCCATGTCTCTCTACATTGCATACCATCTCCTCTACGTTATGCACCTGAAACTCAATGATGTCATCGGTGAACCCTAATATATCTGGCTCGTTCACATCCTCGTCGTGATCTTCTTGGATACTGGTAGGGACCTCCCTCTCCAGATATGAATCTCTCATCTCTGCTTCATCAAGCCCTTCCTCCCCATGTTTGTTCCAACATAGATAATCCACCATGAATCCATGCACGATCAAATGTGACCTCAACACTTCATCTGTGCGATATCTCTTCTCATTCTTGCGGTGCTTGCAAGGACAACAAATATTCCCTCTAATATTATCCAACATGTCTTTCTTCGCAAAAGCGGGAAATGCATCTACCCCTTGGATATATTCATTGCAAAGGCGCGGCCCATACATCCTTCTTCGATCCGATGACATCAACGTACATAAAAGAAGAGCTAAATCAAAGAAATTTGGAGCCACTGATAATCACCGCAAGCCAACTTCAATCAAAGATGATCTAAAGGTAAAAAAATAGTAAGGAACAGGAGAGGAGGATAGGACTAACCCTTTTATTTTAAGATCTACTGATAATCACCATAAGACTTTTAGAATGAAAGAGGGAAAGAACAGGGCAAGAACAGGGCAGATCTGGTAGCCACTTGTTCTGCCACAGCAGGGAGGTCGTAGAAGGGTAACAGAAAATCGAGACAGACTGATATAAAGCACATCTCTCTATAGAGGGAATGGGAGACGGGTCCACTTCCACAACCAAAGGAGATGAGCCAGACCGGTGGTTATGGGAGACACACCTTATTCCACAGTGAAAGGAGACAATCTGAAACCAAAGTCCATCTCATCTAAAGCACATCTCCTGTTTGTCAGAGAGGAGGGCACGTCGCAGATATATATTTAACTGAATCGGGTTGTATTGTAACATGTCTCCTTGTATGTTCAGCGAGCCATGTTAGATCCTCGCTGAACCGGGCTCGTCTCGCTTAAGCTTATCATACGTTCTCCTTTTAGCTCGTTGCCCATCTTTGTCTCCTATTTGGGTTTCTTACGTAGTGGTGGGAGAATTTACATTTCAAGAGATGTAGTTTTTGATAAGACAATATTTCCGTTTGAAAAATTCCATCAAAATGCGGGAGCAAGACTTCGATCTGAAAGTATTCTCCTTCATCCCACTTTGCGCAATGTGACGGGGTTAGCATTAGATCCACAAAATAATCTTCCTGGCGGAGCTAACTCTATGGACTTATCTGACACAATTGTGGAAAGTGGAAATTGTTCTGTACAGGAAGAAACAAGCACAGAAGATCCTGGTGAAAATTCCGAAGGAGATCGCCTGCAGGTAACAGAAGGATCCGCATCGGATCTGCAGCCTAACAGTCCGGGCCAAACATGCTCTGCATCGTAACTGGGCCTTGCAGTCCAGGTCAGACACGTTCGTTTCCCGCGCGCGAGTCAGTCAGGCATGGAAATAAAAAGGGAACATAACCTCCCATCGGAAGACGCGTGACAACTCTGCAGGAGGGCTCGCAGACAGGTCAACAGTGCCTGTTAATTTTGCCAGATGTGGGACCCTCCTCCTTGGCTGAAGCAGTGATTGAACAAGGCGGCACACGACCTTCTTCAATGACAACAAGTCATGCGCATCCAGGAGATGTGAATTCCACCCAAGGCACAACAAGTGTCTCAGACTCAGCAAGGCATGCCGGCAAGCATGCAATACCATGTGATGGTGTGTCTGCATCAGGAGCCGGTATACCGAAAACATCTTCAAGTGCTGAAAATCCAGGAAGTAAAAGGGAAGAAATTGTATACAGACCTCAAACAAGGTTTCAAAATAATTTTAAAAAGCCAAAACAGTTTTGTGATGATTTTATTTGCATCGACAGGTGAACCACAAAACTTGGATGAAGCAATGGCTGATCATAGATGGAAAAAAAGCCATGGATGTTGAATTCAAAGCGCATGAGAAGAACAAAACTTGGCACCTTTTTCCAATACATGGAGTGAAAAATGTTATTGACTCTAAGTAGGTGTACAAGGTAAAGAAAAATGCTGATGGTTCTATTGACAGGTACAAAGCAAGACTTGTAGCAAAAGGATTCAAACAGAGGTACAAAATTGATTACGAAGATACTTTTAGTCCGGTTGTGAAAGCTGCTACTATTCGAATTGTGCTATCTATTGCTGTTTCAAGAGGATAGTGTCTTAGACAGTTGGACGTCCAAAATGCATTTCTTCATGGTACTTTGGAAGAAGAGGTATACATGAATCAGCCCCCTGGTTATGAAGATAAAAATTATCCTAATCATATTTGCAGATTGGACAACGCATTATATGGACTCAAACAAGCTCCAAGGGATTGGTACTCCAAACTAAGCACAAAACTGATTCAGCTTGGTTTTGTGACTTCAAAAGAGGATACATCTCTGTTTCTATATAATAAGAATAAAGTCACAATTTATTTGTTAATATATGTCGATTATATTGTGGTGGCTAGCTCATCTGAGCAGGCGGTACAAGCACTGGTTACACACTTGCGGAGAGAATTCGCCTTAAAAGACCTGGGCACACTGCACTACTTCTTGGGGATAGAAGTTGAGAAGATGCAAGATGGAATTTTACTATGTCAAAAGAATTATGCGACTGAAATTATCAAAAGATCAGGTATGGAAAATGTAAGCCAGTAAATACTCCTCTTTTAGTTTCTGAAATTTTAAGCATTTGAGTGTGAAAGTCTGAGAGCTGAGGAATCAACCAAATATAGAAGCATTCTTGGGGCTTTACAATACCTTACATTAACCTGACTTGATCTAGCTTTTGCAGTTAATAAGGCATGTTAGTTTCTTCATTCTCCCACTACATTTCACATGACCATAGTAAAAACAATTATTAGATACATACAAGGTACCGTGGGCTATGGTATAAAGTTTCAGAAAAATAGCTCTTTGCAAATTAATGCTTTTTTAGATGCTGACTGGGCAGAATGTCCAGATGATACAAAATCAACAGGTGGTTTTGCTATATTTCTGGGTTCAAATCTAGTCTCTTGGAGTGCTAGAAAGCAAGTAACTGTGTCTAGATTCAGTACTGAAGCAGAATATAAGGCTCTAGCTAATGCAACTGCCAAAGTGATTTGGATACAAACTATACTAAAGGAATTTGGCATTAATCAACCTGAAGTAGCATGCCTATGGTGTGATAATTCGGAAGCAACTTATATGACTGCGAATCCCATTTTTCATTCTCGAACCAAGCATATAGAAATTGATTATCATTTTGTTTGGGAGAGAGTAGCAAATAAAATGCTTTGCATAAAGTTCATATCATCCAAAGGTCAGTTAGCAGATGGATTCACAAAGGCAATGCCGGTACACAAGCTTGTGGAATTTTGTTTCAATCTGAATATGACACTTGTGATTGAGAGAAGGTGTCAGAAGATAAAAGAAGATGAAGACTAAAGATCGACATTGCCGTGGATTGCCGTGTGTAACAGAAGATCTGGAGGTTCAACAGAAGATTAAGATAGGATCGTTTGAATTGTTTTAGGTAAACTTGTATTCGTAATTTTATGTAATCCGACTCTAGGTAGTAGATATATTTTTCCATTTCTATCTGGATCGATTGATTGCGAGATTTGTGCACATGTAACAACCGAATCGATCTCACCATTGTACTCTATTGATATCGGTCAACACGTAACCTGCTGGCTAAGGCCACAACAGCAGTTGTACCAAAATTAACATGGAGAACAAGGACCTTGCCATACCAAACATGGATGCCCTTGAAGGTCAGCTCCAACAGGAGGCTCTTACTCAGCCCCACACGGTTGCCCTTGATGTTCAGCTGGATCAGGAGGATCCTACACAGACAAGCACTGGCTCTCTGACTGAGGGAGGAAAAGCATGAAAATCTAAGGTGCCTGTGGACTTGGACTCTCTTAGGAGAAGTGCTAGAACCAAGAAGATTATGGGCGGCAACAAAGCTTCTTCTATAAATGCTTCAGCCGGTGCATAAGATCCATGTTAGAGGCGGTAGGATCAGGGAGACACGAAAGGTGATCAGAGCTCACTTCTGCCAGGTAAGGACAACTTCCCAGGTCCTGTCAAATTCCCATCCTTAACAGATCTGGATGACCGGTGTCCATACCCTGAAATCCCTGCTTCGGTCCTGCAACAGGTGGCAGAGGAGTGTGGCATGTCATATGAGGTGGTATGCGCAAAGCTACCCTCCCAACAAGAGGAGGAAACTGATGCTGATCATCAGGAGGGTAGCCTCATGCTGTTAGGACCAGGTTAATGGATAGTCAACCAATGTGCCAACTATCGTTCAGTAGGAGGGGGAAGGGGTTGGGAGCTTTTGTGTATTATACGGTGTTGGGATGGGAAGTGCTGTGGAAAGGGATGGTGGCAGCGTTGGCTTTTGTTTGGAACGATGGCAAGATCAGGTGTGGGCCTAAGGCCCTGTTTAGCACAGCTGAAACTTGTTAAGAAACTAGTTTATCTGTAACTGCCTTGAGAAGTAGCTGTATGGAGAAGCAGCTAAGAATACAAGTTAGGTGTTTGACAATTTACTTTTAAATATGCTGATTTGATGATATAGAGAGAATGTATGAATTGCCAATCCTGATATTCTGATGTTTATATTTATTTACTCTTAGTTACTTTTTATGTTATATCTTATTTTTCACATAATTCAAACTATGTAATATTCATACATCTGAAAAAATAATGTATCAAAGGTCTAAAAAATCGTAAAATAAAGTTTCTTCGGGAAAAAATACATAACCTACATGAAGAAATAAAGAAGCATACACACAAAACAGTCAATTTGGAACAATATAAAGAACTGCGATAATCAGATATGACATTTTAGAACGGCTTGTGTACAAGGTACATGAAAAACACAGATACATACTCAAAGGTTTTACAATGAAATTTCCACAACCCTTGGCTAACATGCTAGAGGTTTACTCAAGGTTCATGGTACATTTTTTCGTTAATTAGAAGCACCAACTCATAGATCAAGCACTTCATTTATCTTTCAAGTACACTCTAGAGAACAGCTCCTATCCAAAAGCCCCTAGTTCCGTCTCTCATAAATCCTGTGCAAGGACTACAAAAGTTCTGAAGAGGGATGCTCGGCTGGGCTTCAGTTAACAACAGAGCAGTTATTCCTAAAAAACACAAAATAACATAACAGTTCTACATAGCATACAAATGTTAATATAGAATATTAGTTGGACATAGCATTTTACCTATGCACTACAATACTTGAACCTTCCCTGATATGTAAGAAACTTTGTGTTAAATCTGCACATGATTCAAGCGTTAGAACAAGGCTTGAATAGCATATGCATCGAGTAAAACATAGTATCGGAATCAAGCTAAAAATAACAAGTTAGAACATTAGTTTAGAATATTAAACCAAGTCGGGTGTACTTTCAGAGCTTGTGACCTATATGCAACTCTCATAGATCGATTTCAATGTACGGTGGTATGATATCAGCAGGGCAAAGAAACCTCACTGTTATTTTTATTGTGTCGAAGTCATGAAATTCTAACAATAAATCATTAGCTTGTACTGTTACAAAATCAAGGCATAGCATAATGCAAGTGACCCTGAAGCTCGAAGATGAATTTTTTCTCCTGATGTCATGTCACTCCTGAAATGAGAAACCAAGCAAAATTTCAGCAAGTTCTGCGTAGTGCTAAGCTGTAAGCTCAACCTGGACAGAGTTAAAACAAAGTACTGATTAGGTGCCGACGACACTGTTCGTGACAACCTGCGTCTGATCCCTGCTGAAGACCCTTGCGAGGCCGAAGTCCGAGATCTTGGGGTTCATGTTCCCATCGAGTAAAATGTTGCTAGCCTTGAGATGGTGGTGGACTACTCTGAGCTGCGTCCGTCGCTTCGTCGGTAGAGATAGCGGGGGCCCGTCGGTCGCGGAAGTGTCATGCCCGTGAGTGTGTGCGTCATGTGGGCCAGTGGGCCAGGTCGTATTGGGCTGGTGGGCCGTATTGTAATGGTTTAACCTGGCATGTGGGACGGGAGAACAGACCGAACAGAAATTAGAGAAACGAGACCTCGTTTCCTACCTCGCTTCGGCGACTTCCCCGTTTCCGCCTCGGCGGCGTCCGCCGTGCTCACGCCCCAGCCTCGACGAGCCGGCGGCCAAGGGTCGTGCGTGACAACTGGTATCAGTGAGTGTGTGCGTCGTGTGGGCCAATGGGCCAGGTCGTATTGGGCTGGTGGGCCGTATTGTAATGGGTTAACCTGGCATGTGGGACGGGAGAACAGATTGAACAGAAATCAGAGAAACGAGACCTCGTCTCCTACCTCGCTTCGGCGACTTCGCCGTTTCCGCCTCGGCGGCGTCCGCTATGCTCACGCCCCGGCCTCGGCGAGCCGGCGGCCAAGGGCTGTGCGTGACAAGTGGTATCAGAGCAACTCCTTCCTCGGCGGTGGCGGTTGGGCTCGCTGTTCTCGGAGGCGACAGGAGTTAGGGTCGACCAGCGATTCAGTGTTGCTTCGATGGCGGTTGGTTCGTCGTTCTTGCAACGGACGGAGCAGAGCAGGGCGCTTCCTCGGCGACGGGGAGGTGGGTCTTCTCGGCAACGGCGGCGGAACCTCGTCGATTCCGGCAACAGCGGCGCGAGTTGGGTTCCTCGGCGAGGTGGAAGTTCCGAACACCTTGACTGCATAAGGCGCCGAAATAAGCGAAGCTGAGCCGCTAATTCCTGAGATGGCAGTGGAATCGGGATTTCTGGGCGCACGGGTTGCTCACTAGGGTTTGAGTGGCATTCCGTGGAAGGAGGTTCCAGATTACGGGTAGCTACAGGGGACTCCTTGCTAGGGTTGCAGTGAGTGGAGGCAGTGGACCTCAGGATTGCTTTGCTAGGAGTGGTTGCTGGTCTTATTTGCGTACAATGGAGATTGAGGGTATGGATGAGCAAAGGTGGGAGAGAATGCACAGTAATCTGGATGCAATTTCACAATGGCTTGAGAGGATGAACAGTACGCAAAGGCAAATGTTGAGGCAACAAATGTTGATGTCGAATATGGCCAAGGCGGAGAGTCAAGAACATGATCTGCTCTTCAAGCAACTGGATGAGATCAACAAGAGGGTGTCGACACTGACTCGTGAAAGGAGGGCAAAGGAGATGGAAAGCCCATGGGGGGAATACTCTTCATGGGAGGGTAGAAGGAGCTGTTGGAAATCAGCGCAGTGGCAGCGTGGTGGAAGTTTGGGTGTTGGCAGGGCGTCACAAAGCAAGGTTGTTGGCTTGGATGTTGGCTCTGATGATAACAAACCCGGAAGAGAGGCAGGAGGAGGTGAGAAATCCCTGGTCACAATATCCTTTCCAAAGTTTTATGGTGAGAATCCTTCGCTTTGGATCGATAAGTGTGTTGATTACTTCACAACTTACAATGTTCATGAGTGCATTTGGGTGAGAGCAGCATCAATACATATGGAGGGAATTGCATCTCGTTGGTGGCAGGTTTACAGGATAACTGAGGGAGTTGGTTCTTGGAATCAGTTTGTGATTGCCATTCAGCGGAAGTTTGGGAGCCGAGATGTCTGTCTTGGTGCCTCGAAGGAGAACCATGGCATGAATCAGAGGGTCGTTGGATACTATAAAAGAGGGAAGGATGTGGAGTTAAGGAAGAAGACTCGAAGTACAGTGAGGTGTTTCCTGATGGAAATCGATCAGAAGTTTGCAAGAAGTTGGATGCTCAGAATAGTTCATTCCCCACACTGTCTGCAGAATCACTAAATGAGAAGGATGATGAGGATAAAGAATGGCTATTGAGGATCGGTCTTGCTTTGGCAGATAAAACAACTGTTGAACTTTTCATTCAGTTGGGTTTTGATAAGGATAAGACAATGGCGCTTGAAAGGGCTGTGACATAGCTGAAGTCTCAGGGGTGTGTTCCAGTCTCGTTTACCGTGGCCAAGGGTGAACCGACGATCTGTGATGTGACAGTGATGGTGGTGGAAGTGGGTACAAAGGGATTTGAGCGTTCAAACTTTGCAGAGTTTCTGATAGTAGCACACACATCATCTGGACGGCACACGGCCATGGGAGCACAAGTACAATCCAGGCCCGACAGGTTCCTTATGATACTGATTGATGGAAATCGAAGATGGAACTGTTGGCTCACTATGTCAGAAAATTGGTATAATTCTCACTACCGGCTTTCTCTTGGGTGCTCATCATTTACAGTTTTCTATAAGCGTGATCCGGATGGGCTGAAATATTGGTTGACTGTTCGGGATAGGAAGCGAGGAGTGGTTAGAAACATGGTGGACAAGCAATTTGCTATTTGTTGCAGTCATGTTTCCTCTGCCTTACCTACTACAAATGCTCTTTCAGAGTTACTTGTAACTGACTTTGTGGTTACAACTGGTCTGCAAGTAGACTTGTGTACCATTGAGCAGGTGAAGGTGATAAGTGGAGTAGAGCTGGGTGGTGATACATGGGACCCTGGAATTCAGTATTTGGAGTCGGATCAATTGAGTGCTAATATGACTGCTGATGCTGTGAAAATGAAGTATTTGGAGAGGGCCAATGCAGTTTCAGAGCAGTCTGCTAAGGAGTATGTCACTGCACTGCTGAAGGAACTGAATATTATTCCTGCTGCTCCTAGGAACGAGCCCTTTGGCTTGGCCAGTCATGTTATTTCTGTCTTTCGGAAACTGGAACAGACCACTATATCAGTACCAGCATTATCCAAGTTGGCTCGCTGGCTTCTGAATGCAGACTTGAAACATGCAGCAGATTCAACAACTATGTTAGAAAAGCTTCAACACTCCAAGTTCCCTATGCCTCTGAGTGAGAAGAAACAAACTGGGTATATGATGATCAGTAAGTCCAATGTACCAGAGTTGCTGTGGGGGTCTAATGGATCTGGTATTCCTATTGGGCCCCAAACTGATACTCAACAGGTCAAATGTGAGTTACCACTGATTGCTCCTTCTCTTCGTAGCTCACAGGAGAAATACGATTCTGAATTGGTAGAAGCTTCTTTGGATAGCCGCCATTATGGTCACCCTGAGATTCATGCATCTTGTATAAGAGTCAAGGTGCTATTTTTCTGGCAGAAACATCAGGTTAAAATGAAGGTATCACTGTTGCAGAAGTGGATGCGAGGGCACAAGGATGGGATTATGGCTGTTATCAAACCACAGTCAGAATTACCAAGGGAGTAGTAGAATATAGTACAGGAGTATAATTCAAATATCTAGCAGCAGTTCTGGGAGTTGACTGAAGAAGATGAACCAAGTTGAAGTTGTGGCCGGACATAGGTGCTTGGGGACAAGCTCAATTTGACCGGGGGGAGATGTCATGCCCGTGAGTGTGTGCGTCGTGTGGGCCAGTGGGCCAGGTCGTATTGGGCTGGTGGGCCGTATTGTAATGGGTTAACCTGGCATGTGGGACGGGAGAACAGATCGAACCGAAATCAGAAAAACGAGACCTCGTCTCCTACCTCGCTTCGGCGACTTCGCCGTTTCCGCCTCGGCGGCGTCCGCCGTGCTCACACCCCGGCCTCGGCTAGCCGGCGGCCAAGGGCCGTGCGTGACAGGGAGGGATCGAAGGGAGGCAGGCCATCGTGCTCCCGCACGCGCCTGTCACTGTCGGGCCGTCGTGTGCACTACTACAAAAAGCATTTTTACAGGCGCCTCAAATTTTCAAACACAGGCGGTCCTTAAAAATATGCGACTGCGAGGACGAATGATATAATAACCACCTGTGATGAAAGAACAACACAGGCGGATTTTAAAGAACAACCGTCTGGTTAAATACATGATCTTCACAGGTGGTTCTTAATTAAGAATCGCCTGTAATGCAATGAACTTCACAGGCGGATTTTAAGAAACAACAGCCTGGGTAAATACATGATCTTCATAGGCGGTTCTTAATTAATAATCGCCTGTAATGTAATGAACTTCACAGACGGTTCTTAATAAACAACGGCCTGAGAAGATCATGTATTTTCAGTGGCGGTCATTGTTTAAGAACCGTATGTAGTTGTTCAATTATCACAAGCGGTTTTCATTGAAATTACAGGGATGTAGTCGTTGCAATTATCACAACCGTATGTAGTCGTTGTAGGGAAAATTGTATCAGGAAAAAAACACAGATGAGCGGATACTAGTACAGTAATGCATTATAGGAAATGCTCGATCACAAGTGAGGCTGGCTTAATTGTGATAATACACCATTAGAGGCTTTACAATTGTTCAAAGATAATTTCTTTACACACTGAACAAAAATCATGCTACATTCATTGTAGATCGATGATGAAGCTCCCATCGATCAATCTAAATTTTACCGTGCAAATCCCACGGTTGTAGAGATGATCGCTGAAAAAGAGTGTCTCTTCTCACCTGCAGCTACCTCACCTCGCCTCACCTCACCATCGAAATTCAAGTGCCACACTTTGCGATTCTTGATACTAGAAAAAGGCTAGAAGATTTGCTTTTTGTCCCTTGCTTGATCAGTTATAGGTCCGGAGCTAGGCGTCGCCTAGTAAACCTCAAAAATATGGTCGCCACTCTGAATGAAGCTAGCCTATTTAGAATAAAAAGATAAAATTGCCATTGCTGGTGATCAACTTTAACATGCTTGTCACCCTTGCAATGTATAGGAACCTTTTGGTCAGTCGCCTTAAACCCTAGAATGCCTTATCAAATCCTAGAATACTTCCATCTTTTTCTTCATGCAACACTTCATGTAGAGTTAATATGCCATTTATTAGATTTTTTGTCTTATTAGATCTAGCATGGAAAGCCCTAAGAAGACTGGTCCTGGTAGTAACAACAAAGAAGACAATATGGAGTTTACTGACTCCAGCAATTCAGACTCCTATCACAGTCCATCGGATCCTTTTCCGAATACAAAAATTAAAAATACTTCAGTGGATCTAGACCGAGAATATGATCCTGCCAACGAGGTATGGATCACGAATCTTAACTTCAGCAGTTCAAGTTAATGTTGTTTGTCAAGTATACGAAGTCTTATAATTTTTTTCTACCTAGATTAATCGCGAAGACAATGAGGTGACATCGGCTCCTAAAACCGCAGAAGGTTCTCCAATGGATGAATCCTGAGCTTCACTCAAGCGGAAACGAGGGCAACGAGGTCCCAATAAGGGTCCATTGGACCGCATCATGTACATAACAAGGGTCGGTCCAGGTGGGCTTTCCCAAGAACCACTGGATTCAGTTACCAAGTATCGTAATGCATGCGGTTTTCTTGTTAGGGAGGTTGTGCCGATCACAACCGAGAATTGGAGGAAATTACCCGAGCAGACAAAGAATGAGTTGTGCGAAAAGATAAAGAAACAATTCAAGTTCCTGAAAGGCACAGAAGAAGCTGTAAAGAAAGCAACATTGGTCTCTTGCGGCAAGAAGTTTCGATGCTGGAAGAGTGAAATGAATGCTTATGTTAAGGCCGATAAGGTCCCTAGCCCAAGCAAGATGGGAAAAATCACACAAGCTCAGTGGCAAGAGTTTGTTCGTCAAAAGAGCACACCTGATGCTAAAGCTCTAAGTGCAACTAGGTCAGAGCTTGCAAAAAAGAACAAATACCATCATCACTTGGGGTCTGTCGGATATGCCCCCAAAGTCCAGAAATGGAATAAGATATTAGACGAAATTAGCAGTATGGGCAATCCTCACCCATTAGAAGGGTGCGATGAGCGAACTCAACGCTGGGTCTTTGCTCGGTCAGGTTTGACCAGCGAGGGCAAACTTGAAAAGCCCGACTCTCTGAATGAAGTAGAGGATAAAATGAAAGAAGTAATTGAAAAGCAACAGAAGGGTCTCTTCAAGTCGAAGAGGGAGAATGACCAACTTACCGCTATCTTAGGAAACCCTAAACACAACGGACGGGTTCGAGCGGTCTCTTCTCAAATGTCTTGGCTAGATGGTTTCCCTAAAGATAAAGACACATATAGAAGACGTGAGAAGTTTAAGAATACACTTGATGAAATGATTGCTCAAAAGGTCAAAGAAAATATGCAAGAAATAATGGAACAACTTAGACAATCAGGACAATTAGTGACACCGAGTACAGTGATGGTTCGAGTGCAAAAGGAGCAATTAGTATCTCCAACTGCCTACCCTAGCAGCGTTGGTTCTGTGCCAGGCTCAGGGTCAACCCATAAGTTCCCTGTCGATGATATTGCTAACGACAAATCTTGTCGTCTTCATGTCCCGATAGGCAGAGCAGGAAACAAAACCAAACAGTTTGCCACTGGTATAGCAAAGCCTGATCGTGACTTCAACGGGAATCCACTTCCATTGTATTATGCTGTGGTGCAAGTTCTTCAGATCACTGATAATGATTATGAAGATTATGAAATAGACCACATCACACCTGAGAGGATCGCGACTCTGGGGCAGGCTATCAACCAATTAATTATTTGGCACCGACGCGATATCGTGTTGGACGATCAGCCAATTTCTAGCCCCGTCACATCTCCAAATACTGCAACCCCGTCTTCTAAGGCGAAAGTGCATGAAGATCCACTCCCAGTCCAGGAATATCCACTCCCCCCATGTCTCAGCAAGGATGATATCCAAGAGCAACAAGTTGGACAACAGCTTCAAGCAGTACCAGAGCAAGCTGTTGCTAGTAAAGAGCAACCAGTTGAGCAACAGCTTGAAGTAGTACTAGAGCCAACTGCTGGAAGTAAAGAGCAATCAGTTGAACAACAGGTTCCACAACAAGCCAGTGTCCAACTTCTGACGACTACTCCTCGATCATCAGTGCCAATCAAAGTTATCCCATACGAAAATAAGAAACCTTCATCAGAAGTGTCAAAATATTTGGAAACTATGAAGGAAAATATTATGAAATCGAGTGCATCTCGTTCTTCTCATGAGCCATCATTAGGAGTTATCGAGGAGTGGGAAGAAGACGGTGTCATGTATAATTGGCGAACGGCTTTAGTTAAACTAGGAGTTCCAATATACAAGCTTGAGGATGTTCCTCCTGAATTTAAGAATGGGAAGCCGTTCATGACATCCGTACAACTTAGCAAACAACCCGTCCAGCTTAGAAGAATGCATAAGTGGTACATCACTGCCATCACAAAATATGGTCTTAATTGCGTCACATTTTGTATTCCAAAAGAAGCATTCTGGAGCACTGGAGTAGATAGACGAGTCATTTTATTTGAAGAGTTGCATGCCCTTTTCCATCGGGGCATGCTCAAAATCAACCTACTGCTCGTCTGGTGCTTGTAAGTGCTCTAATATTTTGTATTTGCTTTTCTTACTACACGCATACATATTTCATGAGATTATAACAATTCTGGACTTCTTCAATAGGATGCAATACAAGGATAATAAAAATTTGGAGCGCAAGACAGGTATCCTTGACCCTACTAGGATTGCAAAGTTGCTATTTGACGTCCAGGCGAATCGAGACTCAGGACAGTACAAACACATGAAAAAAAAAAGATTTTGACAAATTAATCGCAAAACTTAAGAAGGATAGAAGGACAGAAGTTACAGCTTACATAGGACATGCGATATTTAACTTTGTCATAGACGGCAAGGACTTCGTAAATGCTCCGTACCACTTCGAGTAAGTTCGACACATGACATTGAAATAGCAATTATTGGTAATTGTTAACACGTGTGTTTGTATGTTTGCAGTAATCACTACATAATGATCTTCATCAAGCCAACGCAGGGAACGGTAACAGTCTTGGACTCGGCCGATTTCTCACCAGATCGTTACAAAGATTCCCTTTCCATTTTGAAACTGTACGTTTATTCAATAATTTTAATTTACGCACATTTAGAATGTGTTGACAAGTTTTATATGACATTTCTTGTATTACAGCGCTTGGGGGTTTTACGCGGAACAGCTTGGCGGTCAGAGACCTCCTAATGCGAATGCATTGGACATTAAAACGTATTATGCTTGTCCGAAGCAGCCTGCTGGGAGTGTCTTATGCGGGTATTATGTATGCGAGCATCTTCGGACCGCCGGCGTATATAGAGTGAATCGTGAGGATGTAAGTTATCCTTAATGTCGATACCTTATTTTCTTACTTTTGTGTTTCATTTTCATTGTAACTAGCATAGTTTTAATGCTTATATTCTCTGTTGTTCAATATTACCAGAAACATTATTTTCATATTTTGATTCCAACTTCAAAATTCAATTGCTCATAGTACAACTGCTCCAAAAATACCAAATAAATTCCTGTATACTCTCACTTTGATCTATACATTGAGATTGTTCAAACTAATACATTCTAAACCTTGTTATGTGTTATATTGCAGCACACGAAGAATCTGAACGAAGAATGGCTAGTTTGTAGAAGTATTCCTAGTGGAGGAGCCGACTGGATTGCTGTTGAACTCTGTCAGTACATTCGTCGTGAAATTTTGCACAAAAAAGGGAAGTTCTTTGATGAGAATTGTGCAACAGCTGATGTGCCAGAACTTTGCGACTATGCCAATAGAAATAGTTTTTAGTGAAAACTTGTAAACTTTGAGATGAATTGTATCTGTAACTTGTACATATGTATATTGCTTTAGTGAAATTGACTTCTGTGATGATAATATTGTTGACTTTTGTTCTGTGATGATATTATTATTTTTTGTTCTGTGATTATATTGAATTGACCTAGAAATTAGAAATAACAGCAGTAGTACTGCATAGGTTATACCTTATCACAGACGGTTATTAACCAACGGCTAGGCATGACTGTGAAAAACAATTATCACAGGTGGCTAGATACAAGTAAAGAAACATCTGTGATAACCTAATTTTCACATGCGGTGACTGTTATGGTAGAAACCGGCTGCGTTAAAAGGTCTTCACAGACGGCTGATGTAGGTAAACGTCCGCCTATGATAACACCATTATCATAGGCGATTAGTTATGCTTCAATACCCGCCTGTGAAGACACATTATCATAAGCGGTTAGTTATGCTTCAATACCCGCCTGTGATAAGACATTTATCACAGACAGCTATATATGCTGCACGACCCGTCTGTGATAAAATATCTTCACAGACGGCTAGCCTAAGTAAAGAACCGCCTATGATAATGTGTCTTCACAGGCAGTATCACTTCTCCGCCTGTGAAATTGCGGATTATCACAGACTCTTCATTTTAGGCGGTTTTAAAAGCCGTTTGTGATAATAGGTTTGGAGCCGCATGTAATGAGGCTTATTGTACTAGTGGTGGGAAGGCGGTGGTAGCAACTGCTCGTATCAGGCAGGCACCTGTAGGGAAAGAATCGCCCGTTGCTGTGGAATCTAAGGGGAGCGAGGCAACGCGTATGGCGGCATCGCCAGCGGCGGAAGGCGCGGCGGGGAGAGGCGTTCACCAGAGGGCGACGTACAGTGGTGTAGGGGCGACGGAGTTGCAGTGCGATGCCCTGGGAGGGAGCCGAACAGTTGTGCGGTAGGGGAGGAGGAGGAAAAAGTCTATTTACCCCCTCAAGTATACCCTAGAGATTAATTTACCCCCCAAACTACAAAACCAGATTATTAACACCCTAATCTATTCAAAACCATTTAGTTTACTCCTTAAACTGGTTTTCATAGGTGGTTTTGCCACATCACATGACTATGTGGCATCCCCTCGATCCCATGTGTACCGCAAGCGCAACAGCACTTGACAGCACATGCTTATGTGGCATTCCCTCAATGTCACATGCTGTGCAGTGCAGCAGCTTGGGCGGGCGGGCACCTGCCGCCGCGCTCAGCGTTGTTGACCTGTTCGGTTCTCATGACCCGTGGTCGTGGAGGATAGGAGGCGGAGGTATGGTGCCCGACGGCTTGCGTTTGTGCGTGCCCTGGTGGCGTCTGCCTTGGCTGGTGGCTGCAGCAGGTGCTCTGCTCGGCTCGGGGTCAAAGCTTCTCTCGCGGTGCCAGATTTCTGCTGGTAAGAGATCATGAGCTTTGAATTTTCAACCGTTCAACGAACAACGCTGCAGTAGAGTCGGGCAGCCGGCCGGCGGTAGAGCAGAATGGGCAATCGGGCACTGCTCACCTACGATGAAACAGAGCAGTTGCTCCTCGGATCAGATAAATTGTTCGTAGCTTGCACGAGCCTTGTTGGGTCGGGTTGGCTGGATCTGAGTCACGTCCCTATTCATGCTGCGCACCTTATGTTATCCACGAGATGGTACGTACCATCCTATCGCCCAAACATATGCGTGTAAGGCGTTATTGCGTCTGCAATTTTTCGTATTCACTCAGTGACATGTGGATCCCACGAGGACATGCAGAGAATGCCACGTAATCACGTGACGTGGCAAAACCACCCAAGAAAACCAGATTAAGGGGTAAACTAAATGGTTTTGGATAGCTTGGGGTGTTAATAATCCGGTTTTATAGTTTGGGGGTAAATTAATCTCTAGAACATACTTGAGGGTGGTAAGTAAACTTTTTCCGGAGGAGGAAGAAGGTCTATTAGATCTTTTTATACAATGGCAATTGTGGGTAATTTCTTTTGAACTCAAGGGGTAGCTTTGTATCCTTTGTTGCTAGAAACTGCTAAAAGCTGGTGCGAGGTAACTTTTTTCCAACTTACTTGCTAGTTCATTTTGAGAAGCTCTTTTCTCGAACGTTGGGCGAGAACCTGAGCATTTGGGAATCTAAGTGCTTAAATTTGATGAGAAGCTGGCCGAGAAGCTGTGCCAAATAGGGGCTAACAGTGGCAATTGCAGGCTTGCAGGGCCATCTTTTGCTGTAAAATATACTCGGGCCATGAGTCAACCCGAATGTTTTATTTATATCATATGCTGGGCTGGTAGAGGTTGTATGTTACTCTTTGTTATGTGATCTGAACTGTTGGTTCCTTGTCGGTATTCCAACAGCGCAAATCGGAATGTTAAGTTTTGGGCTGTCACAAGGCTTATTTCAGTTTACCACTTGTGTGCTTGCAGCCCACTTTGAGTTGTTGGCTAGGTTGCTGAACCCTACGACAACTGCTATTTCCATTCTTCTTTTATCATATGGTGCACAACAGTACTATAAATTGGAATGTTACGGGCACTAACGACTCCTCAAAACAACGAGCAGTCAAAGCAAGGATTGAGGAAATTAATGAGTGCAACGTGTTGTGCATCCAAAAGTCAAAGAAAGAGCTCATAGACATCTCCTTTATCAAGAAGCTTGCACCGAGATAGTTTAATAAGTTTGCTTTTGCACCCTCTTGAGGTGCCTCAGGTGGAATCTTGATGAGCTGGAATGGCAGCCTACTAAATGGGGAGGTCATCCAGACACTAGACTTTGCCATTTCGGTTCAGTTCACTTCTTTGCAAAATGGAGTCAAATAGAAGCTTATCACTGTTTACGATCCATGTCATGAAGAGCAGAGGCAACAATTTACTCAATGCCATTGGAATCTCACTCTCCACTCAGATGACTTGTGGATAATAATGAGAGACTTCAACTTTTATAGAAGTGAAGAAGACATGAACAGACCCGAAGCAAACATTGGTGACATGTAGATGTTCAACAATATCATTCAACACTTAGGACTGCTAGAAATTGTTAGGATTTGGCCCTTTCGGGCAGCCCATTTATGGTCTCATTTATTTGGGCCAACTCCCCTAGTGGAAAGCCAAGATGGTGTGAAGAGGTGGCTGGAAACTTTAGTCTCACATTGCCCACCTAGATGGGTGTTTCTCAATATATATAGTGACCCTTGAACAGGTTTTCAACATGAGAATAATGAGGGATGAAGGCTGCAACTATGGACACAAAAACATACGCACGCACGCGCGCGATTCGCGATTTTACGTGTGATTATCGCGTGACTTGTGACTTGCGACGTTGCGCGTTCGCGTCGTGACGAGTTGTGTTCTACTAAGCAGTTATTATTTTTCAGCCACTCATTAAAAAGAGAATATTTATCACACCTAGACTGCCACATCAACATAAGGAGTAATAGAGGTATAATTGCATGCACACATTATCAGTGCGTAATGCCTCATAACTGCTCCCATTAGTTGCACGTTGAGGGATTTCACGGGGCGGTTTCCTAAAATTATGGCAGATCTAATCTGAGGCTATTGGAGACTCGATTATATAAGGAGACGTCCTGTATACTGGAGGTATACACAACACAAAAACTTGCCTCTCTCGCTAACTGCTCTGCACTGCCGTGTTTTTGCCTTGCCGTCTCTTTGTCTGCCGTGCGGCGGATTGAGGGAGAGCAGTGTCTTCGAACCGACGCCAGTGATCTGAAGACATGCACAGGTGTTAGCGATCAGGTTTTTGGGAAGTGTATTCGCACGGCCGCTCGCTGCACTTCCATCTTCCTCAACAGTTTCATCATCTACTTCATAGCATGACGGTCTGTAAGTGGATTTCTCGAACTATGGCTAGTTCGATTTATTTGATGAGTGATTTATTCGCATTTATTTCAGTTCTTGTTTGTATAATACTAGCACTGTTCATGTTGGCTTCTAGTAGATCTGTTCTAGACGTTTTGACGTTTCGGATCATCAAAGTAATTGCATGTCATGTGTATTTTCCAACAATCCAGATACCTGATAGAATTAACATGGCTGGACTTACTGATGCGCTGAAACCCGAGCGATTTGTCGGGGCTGACAATTTTAAGAGATGGCAGACACGGGTCAAGTTCTGGCTCATGTCGATGAAGATCTGGTGGGTAATTTCCCCAATTCATCCTCTCATTGAGGAGCAGAATCATGACTTTGATTTGGACAATTCCACTTGTCTTGGCTGCCTGCTGTCACTCCTATCAGATCAGCTATGTGACATTTACACGAACCTCACTTCGGCTAAGAAATTGTGGAAGGCCCAAGACCGCAAATATGCGGAGTCAGATGCTGGACGTGAACACTATGTTAATGATATGTACCACGAATGTAAGATTGTTGATGACCGATCTATCGTGGAACATGCTCATGAGATCCAGCTTCTGGTGGGGGAACTTGCACATTTTGATGCGGTCTTGCCTGACAAGTTCGTGGTTGGCGGAATTATTTTCAAACTACTTCCATCTTGAAGAAGTTTTTCACGAGTCTTAAACATAAGAAATAAGTTATGATTGTTGAGAGTCTGATCTCGACTCTTGATGTTGAGGAAAAGTCAGGATCCAAGGATGTGTGCCTTGTTCTATTCCGCAGTAAGAAACTCCCTCTAATGCCAATGTGGTTGAAGGTAAATCTGGTGGTGGCAATAGGAACAACAAGAACTGCAAAGGAAAGACCAAACAAAATACTAGCTTTACGAAGAAGAAGAATAAAGAAGACCTGACTTGCTTTGTGCGCGGCGAGCTTGGCCACATAGCTAGGAAATGCCGCTATAAAAGGCAAGAAAGGTAGTGGTCAGAAATCTGTGAATGTCACTATTAGCGAGGCTGGAGGAACGTCTGGATCAGTGTATGTTTCAGAAGTTTTTCTAGCATATCAATCCTTCGATTGATGGATAGACACGGAAGCTAATGTGCATGTTGTTCTGACTACGATTTATTTTCTTCTTATTAGGCTATCGACAATTGCTCCGTCTTGATGGGCAATGGGTCTAGGACTGCTGTACATGGAATTGAAAGAGTCGATCTAAAGTTGAACTTTGGAAAGAATCTCTCTTTAAAGAATGTGTAGCATGTTCCTGGAATAAATAGGAACCCGAATAGTTGTTCTCTATTGTGTCATGATGGCTATAAGCTAGTGTTTGAGTCGAACAAATTTATTGTTTTGAAGTTTGGCTTATTTATCGGAAAAGGCTGTGATAGCAGAGGCATGTTCCGTCTTTCAGTTGCTAAAGATTGTAATAATCTTGTGAACTTTGTTGCTTGTTGTAGTTCTGAATGCAATGGACGAGAAGCTACTGTTTGGCACTCTCGGCTTTGTCACATTAATTATGATTGTATCGTTAAATTGACCAAACTTAATTTGACTCCAAAAATTCCTGTTGAAAGAAGATCTAAGTGTCATGCATGTTTGCAAGCTAAACAACCACGTAAGCCTTTAGCGTGGAAGATAAGAGCTTGTCACCACTACATCTTATTCACTCAGATTTGTGTGAAATGAATAGAATTTTGACTAGAGCAGGGAAGAAATATTTTATATCTTTTATTGATGATGCTACTAGATACTGTTATCTCTATCTTATTAAATCAAAAGATGAGGCACTGGACCATTTTAAAATCTATAAGGCAGAGGTTGAAAACCAACTAGAAAGAAAAATCAAACGTGTTAGTCTGATAGAGGATGAGAGTATCTTTTTAAAGATTTCGGCGAATATTGTGCGGAGCATGGAATTATCCATGAGACAATAGCTCCCTACTCACCCCAATCGAATGGGGTGTGTCGATACCCTATGTACCGTATACCCTTTGGGACTGCAAAGAGCACAAAGGAACTTCACCTGTATGAGTTGAAGACCTCCGAAGGCCCCACGTGTCATACAGAATCGGACCTGCCTCCCTTCTATGGTTAGTCCCGGTGCCACCACGTGTATCATAAAACCGAAGCTACATTCCATACATGGGATAGCTCCGGGCTAGATACCTGTGCGGCACCCCCGGACCTAACTCCCGACAGAGGGAAGCACCGGTACCGACACGTGTACAACAACATCGGACCTACTCGTCCAAGACGATAAGCTCTGGAGCTGCCACGCGTCCAACCATCAGACCTTCAACCTCAATAGGCAGATTGGTGGACCTCCAACGGCTCGGACCTTCAAGGAACATTAAAGACCTCAAGACTCGATTAAGTGTCATTAATGATATCTTAATGACACACAATCGGAAGGCCCTTAATACCAGTAACGCCACTATCAAGGCGCGTTACCACACTATTAAGGGTAATTAAGCACATTAATTATGTATTAAGCATCAGTAACCGCTAGGGCCTCATGTCGGGCCAGGCTAACGATGTAACGACCAGCCCTTGTACTATAAAAGGACTGGTCGAGCGATACACAGGGGGAGAGACTTCTAGAGACTCACGCCCACGCACGCTGAGGCGAGTCACTCTAGCCTTTCATACTCAAGCGCTCAGAGGCTCAATACAACAACAACTCACACCCGTGGAGTAGGGTATTATGCTCAGGAAGCCCGAACCACGTAAATCCTCGTGTCAACTAGCCACCTTGTTCTGAATCTCTGCGCACCCACAACCGAACTACGAACTCTGCGGGTTACCAACGGTAGTACCAGGAGAATTGCCGGAATCTCACTCCGACAGTTGGCGCGCCAAGAAGGGGCCAGACAATCCAATGCCTAGTGCACTTCATCAGTGAAGTACTTCGTGACGCCAAGATTCGATACTTAGAGGTGCATAAGATGCTCTACGCAATACTTATTGCCTCTAGGAAGCTTCGTCACTACTTCCAAGCTCAGAAGATTTTAGTGGCGATCAAGAGTCAAGCTTTGGCGGACTTTGTGGCGGAATGGAACCCCTCTCCATCAAATCATGGGGGCCCTAGTGAGCAAAAGCTGGAACCCAAGGTTCCGGTCTTCACCGAGCCTCACTGGACTCTCTACTTGGACGGCTCTGTGCAGAAGCAGGGGGCTGGAGCTAGAGTCCTTCTCCTTGCTCCGACCGGGGAGAAGGTCAAATACATGGTTCACCTTAACTTCAAGGCGACCAACAACATGGCAAAGTATGAAGCATTAATCTATGGGCTCGAGGTGGCACTATCATATGGTGTCAAGCGGCTGTTGGTAAAGGGTGATTCGCAGCTCATAATAAAACAAGTCAAAGGTGAATGCTGCTGCAACAACCCTCAACTAGATGCATATCTACTTGAAGTCCAGAAGCTTCAAAAGGACTTCGAGGTCCTGGATCTTTGCCATGTCCAGCGTCTCAACAATGCTGAAGCTGACGAACTCTTGACGAAAGCTTCAACCGGAGCTCCGGCTCCCGACAGAACCTTCGTACAGAGATTGTCAAGACCAACAGCTCAGCCTACCGAATTGAGCGAAGGGGGCAAGACCAGCACCTCAAAGCTGGCGGTCCCGATGGCCCTATTACCATGGCGTCCATGAAGGGTCGTAGGTGCTGCAGGAAGCTCCAAGCAACCCAGCACGCAAGACTCAAATTCTCAAGTTAGCTCCGATGCATGGATCTCGGAGATCCAGATCTACTTGAAAGACTACTTCCTTCTTGAAGATAATGTATCCGCTGACCAGATAGTCAGATTGGCTAAAAGATACATACTAGTAGAAGGGGATCTCTACCGGTGTGGTGCCAACAGCGTCCTAATGCGGTGCATTACAAGGGAAGAAGGCCGCGAGCTTCTCGTGGAAATCCATGGAGGCGAGTGTGGGAACCACGTGTCTTCCTGCACGTTGCTCGGTAAAGCCTTTCGATATGGTTTTTACTGGCCTACAGCACTCCAGGATGCAACTGAGCTAGTGAAGAAATGCAAAGCATGCCAGTTCCTTGCAAAGAAAATTCACACACCAGCTCAACCTCTACAAATGATACCTCCTACATGGTCATTCGTTGTGTGGGGGATGGATATCTTGGGACCTTTTCCAAGAGCCGTCAGAGGTTACATGTTCCTGTACGTCGCCATCGACAAGTTCACCAAGTGGCCGGAAGCAACTCCAGTTGTGACAATAAACAAGCAATCAGCTATCAATTTCTTGCAGTCCATAGTATGCAGATTTGGAGTCCCAAACAAGATCATAACTGATAACGGGACCCAATTCACAAGCTCTGCATTCCAAGGATATTGTGAAGACCTCGACATCCAAGTCAGCTACGATTCCGTAGCTCACCCAGCAAGCAATGGCCAAGCTGAGAGAGCAAATGTAGAAATCCTAAAAGGACTCAAGACGCGCACATATGAGCGCCTGAAAAAACATGGATCCAACTGGATCGAAGAGCTTCCGCCCACCCTGTGGGCAAACAAGACAACTCCAAATCGGTCAACTCGAGAGACACTCTTCTTCCTGCTGTACGGAGCTGAAGCAGCCCTTCCTCCAGAAATCATCTTGGGGTCACTCCGGGTCCGGACCTTCGACAAAGCCACGCAGGACTAGCTCCGGTGTGAAGACCTTGACCTCGTTGAAGAGGGAACGTGCTGAGCAGCTATTCGAAATGCACGATACCGCCAAGCACTCTGGCGCTATCACCAAAGGCATGTGCATAACCGACAGCTTGAGGAAGGCGATCTAGTGCTACAGAGAATACAAACTCAATAAGGGTTAAACAAATTCTCCCCCAGTTGGGAAGGACCCTTCCGAGTGATCAAAGTATCCCGTCCCGGATGCGTTCGTTGGCAACTGAGGATGGGACACCTCTCCCTAATCCTTGGAACATTGAGCACCTCCGTAAGTTCTACGCTCAATATCACAGAGGTGAGTCTGTAATTACATGTGATGTATGTTATAGCGTCATTGTACAGATTCAGGTAGCTCCTCCGGGAGAATAGCCGAACCTTTCCCAGAAGGTCTGCAAAGTTTATGCAACACTTGTCACAGTCTCAGAGCTAAAAGTGTAGCTAGCTACCTTAGGTCAAATGAGAAACGAAACACACTTAGCCTGGTTCCGTACTCTAAGAGTGTACTTGTTTCCCCAGTACCCCGGACCTATAATGAAAGACATCATCATGTGAAAACAGACTCCGCTCGATATTTTTTATTTTTCTCTTTCTTGTCTATAACAAAGTTGTGCAATTCTTAAGAAACTTTAACTCGAACAATTCATATATAATTCAAGTTGCATTGTAAAATCTTTCGGGTCTTAACATTGTTGAATGGCCTACTCGCCTGAATGCCGCTAAGCCAATCTAGTCCGGAGTGTGCTATCGACTTAGCCTGGTCCTACACCCTATGTACGCCACTCTACCTACACCTCGGCAGGCCGAAGTAAGGCGAGTCCAAGAAATGATCGGACCTGGAGAAAATAAGTAAATGCGCTTGATTTTATACAGAATTGCTGTCGATCTAAAATTTCTTTTGGGAATAGTAAGACACAATTGAGTTATAGATAGGAAATGGATTTTACTGTTTTTCTTGACTTCAGTGTGCAGGAAAAATAAAAATCTCATGATGATGGTGGATGACGCTGGAGCTATCAAAGCTTCGATAGCCCCTAGGAAGACCTGCTGTCGATGTTTTAAACATTGATAGTAGGCGTCGCCGGAGCTACAAAGTCCTGGCAAATCCAGGGGGCCATCCGTCAACATGAAGAAAAGATGATAGAAGGACACCCTAATGGGGTCTACTGTCGATGCTCTACGTGTTGACAGTGGACACTGCCGGAGCTACTAAGATCCGACAACTCAAGAGGACCACCTATCGACGTTTTACGCGTTGATAAAGGTCGCAGCCGGAGCTACTAAGCTCTGACAACTTCAGGGGCCCCTACTATCGATGACTTCAGACCTGCAAACTACAAGTTCGAAGCATGCAAGTCTTCAACAAAATGCTACATCCTCTTGGTACATGTTCACAATCAAATTGTGTACATCTACCAGGGGCCAAGTGGGACAAAGGTGTTGAAGACAAAAAAATAAATTCATAAAATTCTTGGATTTCAATAATCTCGAGACAAGAGATTACAAAATAGAGGAAAGGAAGAGAAGATACAAGCGGGAGATACAAGGAGAAAGTCCTAAATCCTATGGAAGAACGAGGCAACCTTTTGGGCAACCTCCGACACACTGGCCTTGTTGGCATCTCCCTCACCGTCGATGGGGCCTTCAAGCACCGGATCTAATGGGAAGTGAGGATCCCGATTTGTGTAGCACGTCAGCATGTACTCTGCGACGTTCTGCACAAGGGATTTCCCTTCAGTCTCCAATTGATCCGCGATAACATCACCCATCTTGTTGAGTTTGCTGCCCGCCGTGCTCAACACCTTCAACGCCAGGTACAGCTCCGGCTTTGGGTCGTCCGGACGCACGGGACTAAAACCCAGCAGTGTCAGCGTGTCATTGGCTTTGCCCAAGAAGTCCAAAACTTGTTTGGACTCCGCAACCCTTGAGCCTCGCACCTCTTCCAAGGACCTCTTTGTCGCTGCAAGCTCTGAATCCTCCCGGGGAAGGCGCTCGACCTCTTTGGCGTTCTGCTGAATCTTTTCAGCAACTTGCCTTTCTAGTTTACCAAGCTCCTATTCCTAGACATGGATCTTGTTCTGGCGGTCAACCAGGTCTCTCTCCCGGCACCGCACTTTCTTCTCCCTTGCAGTAACCTCATTCTCCCTCTTGGTGAGGTCCTGTCCCCGCTGCCAGTCCTTCTTCTCCTCTTTCTCGCAGAGCTCCTCCAACTTCTTGGTGCGCTCCGTGAGGCTTTTGTCACCCAGAGTTAGCCTCTGAGTAAGCTCCTCCTCCCTCTTCACGAGGTCATCCCGCAGCTCCAGGAGTTCTTGCTCTTCATCTTTGAGCTTTTTCTCCCGCTTTTCAAGAGCCTCTCGGCGCTTGACGAGGCTGTCGTGGATGGCGCTGAGCTTCTCTTGGCGATCATTCGCTGCTTCATTAGCAGCCATGACCTGTTCGTGGATGGCCCGGGACTGGTTGTCGAGGGATCGTACCATGCTTTCCCTCTCATCCAGCAGCTAACCCCAGTACTCCAACCGGGCCTTCTCCCTTTTCACCCACTCCTTGTCGTCGGCCAGCCTCATCTGCGCCAGCTTGGTCTCGAATTGGAGGCGGTTGCGCCACCTCCTAAGGGTTTGGCACTCCTCCTCGAGGGCCTTGCTGTCGTGGTAAAAGGCCAGCTGAACATGACAAAGGCTGGAGCAGGCATTGTCGATGGATAACGACAAAGGGATTGGCTCCAAACCTGCCGGGGTCCTCTCTGCTGGCTCTAGCGGGTTCTCCATAACAAAAATCGGGTCCCACTCTACAAGAGAAGTCCCCTGAGCTTCCGCGGCACTAGGGCCGCCCTCCGGGATAGCCTCGGTCGCCGCCGAGGATGGTCTTGCAACGGAAGTGTCTACCTCCGGAGTCGGCTCCGAAGGTCCCGCCGCCAGATCATCAGCAACCGATCCCCCAGGCGGAGGAACGGTCGCTTCGTCTATGCGCCCTAGCTCAGGTGCGGGCACCTCCAGAACCACCACCTCCGGGGTAGGCATTGAAGATTCGGCCGGAGCTGAGGCCACTTCTGTCTCCGGTGCTGGTGCCTCCTCCGCTACCGGTTCAGGCGCTGGCGATTCGACCTCTACCGGTTCGGGGGTCGGCACCTCCGTGACAACCGGCTCAGGCGCCGGAACTTCATCAACCACTGGCTCCACCGCCAGGGCTTCAACAACATCTGACTCTAGGGCCGGAACTGCAGCTATCTCCGGCTCTGAGGCTGGAGCGTCCATCATCACAGCATCCAAATCCGGAGCTTCAACCTCCAGAGTTGGTGCCGCTGGTACATCTTCATTCCCGTGGTCTGGCTCTACCACGGGAGCTTCAGGGGATGACTCGAGGTCAAGGACCACGACAGCTGGCGCCGAAGCTGTCGCGGCCTCAGCCACCACATAGGGCGGTGCTAGAACTTGAGCTGGAGCCTCCGCCTGTGCAGCATCAGCTGTTGTCGCAGGAGCTGGAGCTTTAGTCCCTTTCTTGGATACCCTGTGGATTAAGGACGAAGAAACTCAAAATATGACTACAACAGAAACAATTAGCTGAGGTAAAAAATCAAATTTACCTTGGAAGGCTTCCGCTCCAGCTAGCGCGGAACCTCTTCACCAGATGCTTAGGACCAGACCATGTCGCCACTGGCGTAGTAGCTCCGGAAGGCTCCCCGGAGCTTGCTGCCGCCATCAGCAACGTCTTGGTTGAGGCCCCCCCTCGACTGAGAAGAACTGTCGGACCTAGAGCCCTTAGCAGGCCCTGGTACCAGAGTCACATGGCCGGAGCTGGCATCCCAGGGAGGCTCCGATGCTGGAGTAGGTGTTGCTGTTGAAGACCTCCCGCGCCGGGGAGAAGGAGCTGTTGTGGAAGGAGCAGGTCTGACGGACCTCCCGTCAGAGTGCTTCAACATCCTCTTTCGATTGGAGGGCTCCACCAACTCTTTGCCCTTGCCTACGACTTCAGCTCTTGGCTTCGGGGCGGGAGCGGAGCCACCCTCTGAAGCTCCGGGGATCACCACCCCGGAGGTTGATCGCCTCTCCATCAGGCCCAAGTTGTCCACCAGCAGCATCTTCCTCCGAAGCTCTTTGCACTCCTCTTGTATCATATTCAGAGGAAGGAAGGCCGCCAGTGGAGACACGTCGCCAGTATCGATGTTCCCATGCTGGAACTTCTTGAGATGGGTCTTCAAGGCTTCTTCATTCAAGTTGGTGCCCAAACCAACCTCAATGCGGTTGGTGTCCATCTCCCTGTTGAAGGCCCAGGCAGGTCGCCCCTAGCCCTCAGCAAGGCCCACCTGTTCGTCAAGAAGTTGCCGAAGACCATCTGGGGGGTCACCCCACCTTCGACACACTCCTGGATTCTGTCCAGAATGGGCATGTACTCCCTCGACAGATCTGGCACGTCACTCCATGTGTCAGTGTCGACGTGGGGGAGGCCTTCAGGCAGTTCCATCCTCTCGTGTCCCTCGACGGTGATGACCACCCAGTCTTTCTTCCAGTCATCCCACTTGCCGGAAGGAAAGGACCTCAAGTACTTGAGGGGGGAGTTTTTCCGCTTCACGAAGTAGTAGAAGCCGATGGACTCATCACTCTTCTCGGTGGGGTGGACAGTGAAGAATGTTCGGAACAACTCCACGCAAGGGGGCACACCCACCCACATCTCACAAAAGTGGACGAATGTCGCCACCAGCAAGATTTAGTGGGGGCCAAGATGGTGGAGCTGTAGACCATAGAAATCTAGCAGCATCAGAAAGAAAGTGGAGAAAGGCGGGATCAAACCCGCGATGGCGTACCCAAGGAAGTACACTATATCTCCGGCTCGCTCCTTCTCGAAGGGAAGATTGTCGTAGCGAATGTCGTTGTCGAAGGAGTCACTGGACCAACCCATGTAGGTCCGAATCCTAGACAACTCCTTCTTGCTCCCAATTCGGCTCTTGGGGAGTCCCAACTTCATCGCAGCACAGCGGGGCGAGAGATGAAAAGCAAGCAAAAGTTTGGAGGATTCAAGCGCAAGTTCAAATGAAGGCGTAAGGAATCCCCAAACGGTGCGCGCTTTCCTTCTTAAGTAAGCCCCCGCAACGCTTGGATGGAAACCGCAGAGGGGCCAACGATACGCTTCAAAAACCTTACCCTGCCAATGACAAGGGGGCCTGGGGCCACCCTCATGATCAAGTTGAGATCCTTACCCCATGTGAACAGTTGTCATCATGAGAGGCGGGAAACCCGAAGGCGGCGGCCTGACAGGGCGCGTGGAACTGATACGGTTTTCGTATTGGGAACCGGCGACCTTCAATTGCATGAGATCCGCACGCGTAGATCTCACCTGCCGCATCCTGAAGGCGCCACGCGGGGTGGTTTAACTGCGAACCACCACCTCAACGGCACATCAAAAGACCCTTGTAGACCCGACAAGGAAATCGAAAGATGGACCCACCTCCGGCAGAATGACTTCATCCAAAAGGTCTCTCCCAGAGGTGGGCCCAGGGGGCCACTGTCGGTACCCTGCATACCGAATACCCTTTGGGACTGCAAAGAGCACAAAGGAACTTCACCTGTCTGAGTTGAAGACCTCCGAAGGCCCCACGTGTCATACGGAATCAGACCTGCCTCCCTTCTATGGTTAGTCTCGGTGCCGCCACGTGTATCATAAAACCGAAGCTACATTCCATACATGGAATAGCTCCGGGCTAGATACCTGTGTGGCACCCCCGGACCTAACCCCTAACAGAGGGAAGCTCCAGTACCGACACGTGTACAACAGCACCGGACCTACTCGTCCAAGACGATAAGCTCCAGAGCTGCCACGCGTCCAACCACCGGACCTTCAAACTCAACAGGCAGATTGGTGGACCTCCAACAGCTTTAACCTTCAAGGAACATTAAAGACCTCAAGACCCGATTAAGTGTCATTAATGCTATCTTAATGACACACAATCGGAGGGCCCTTAATCCCAGTAATGCCACTGTCAAGGCGCGTTACCACACTATTAAGGGTAATTAAGCACATTAATTGTGTATTAAGCATCAGTAACCACCAGAGCCACATGTCGGGCCAGGCTAACGATGTAACGACCAGTCCTTGTACTATAAAAGGACTGGTCAAGCGATACACAGGGGGAGAGACTTCCAGACACTCACGCCCATGCACGCTGAGGCGAGTCACTGTAGCCTTTCATACTCAAGCGCTCAGACGCTCAATATAACAACAACACACACCCGTGGAGTAGGTTATTACGCTCAGGCGGCCCGAACCATGTAAATTCTCATGTCAACTAGCCACCTTGTTCTAAATCTCTACGCGCCCACAACCGAACTACGAACTCCGTGGGTTACCAATGGTAGTACCAGGAGAACTGCCGTAATCACACTCTGACGGGGTGGCTGAGAGGAAAAACCGAACACTAATGGACTTGGCTAATGCCTTGTTGGACAGTTCGGGTTTATCCAACTAATGGTAGGGGGAAGCAATTTTGACCGCATGTTTTGTGTTGAATCGAGTTCCATCATCCAAGGGTGAAATAACCCCGTACGAAGGATGGAAAGGAAGAAAGCCTACTCATGGTTTACTACGTGCATGGGGCTGTTTAGCCAACGTTAATATGTGTGCATGTAAGAAACGAAAATTGGGACCAAAGACCATTGATTGTGTCTTTCTAGGATATGTACAACATCGTGCATCTAATAGATTTTTAGTGTTTAGATCCGAGATTCCTGACGTGCACATTAACATCGTGACTGAATCTCATGATGCCACATTTATTGAGAATATTTTTCCAATGAAGGATAGAGTTGCAGGTCGTAGCGAGGCATCTACTAGTTTTACTCCTGATCCTTCTCTAATATCCGTACCTTGTTCTTACATAACCCATTGAGGATAACAGCACAAACATTTTTCCTCAAAGGAGCAAGAGACAAAGGATTGAAAAATCCTTTGGTGATGATTTTACTAACTACCTCGTTGATGATACACCTAAACCACTTTAAGAGGCATATGCATCACCAGATGCAAAGTACTGGAAGGAGGCAGTCCATAATGAAATGGAGTCCAGCTTAACAAATGGAACTTGGGAAATATGTGACTGTCCTATTGGGTGTAAACCTGTTGGGTGTAAGTGGATATTTAAATAGAAGATCAAACTAGATAGTACAGTCGATAAATATAAGGCTAGACTTGTAGTCAAGGGATTTACCCAAAAGGAAGGCGAGGATTTTTTCGATACTTAATTCACCTATTGCTAGGCTAACCACAATTCCTGTGCTTGTTGCACTTGCTGCGTGTCATGATCTCCTTATCCATCAAATGTATGTGAAGACGGCTTTCCTAAATGGCGAGCTCGATGAGGAGATCTATATGAAGCAGCCTAATAGTTTTGTGGTGCCTGGGCAAGAGGACAAAGTTTGTAAGTTACGAAAATCCTTGTATGACCTCAAGCAGGCACCAAAGCAGTGGCATGAGAAGTTCGATAGCACTATGACCTCAGCAGGCTTTGTGTTAAATGACGCTGACACATATGTGTACTATCAGTTTGGTGGGGGTAAGGGAGTAATATTGAGCTTATATGTAGATGATATATTAATTTTTGGGACTGGTATCAATGTGATAAATGATGTAAAATCATTCTTGTCCCGAAATTTTGATATGAAGGATTTGGGAGTGACTGATGTTATTCTAAACATCAAACTGATTAAGGTCGAGAATGAGATTACTTTAAAACAATCTCATTATGTGGAGAATATTCTGAGTCGATTTGGGTACTCAGATTCTAAAGCTTCTCCAATGCCATATGATCCTAGTCTAAAGCTTCGCAAGAACAGAGGACAAGGAATTAATCAGTTGAGATATTCCCATATTATTGGTTCACTCATGTATCTTGCTGGTGCAACCAGACCTGACATCTCATTTGCAGTAAGCAAATTGAGCAAATTTACTTCCAATCCTGGAAGAGATCACTGGAGTGCACTAGAACGTGTAATGAGATACTTGAGAGGTACATCAACATAAGGACTTCACTATATGGGGTACCCAGCTGTACAAGAAGGGTATAGTGATTCAAATTGGATCTCAGATGCTGATGAGATCAAGGCCACTAGTGGATACATTTTCACTATTGGTAGTTTTACAGTTTCGTGGAGGTCTCGTAAACAGACTATATTGACAAAGTCCACTATGGAGGCGGAACTTGTAGTACTTGAGACAGCCACAACTGAGGCGGAGTGGCTGAAACAGCTCTTGATGGACTTGCCATTGGTCGTTAAACCTGTGTCGGCCATTCTTTGCATTGTGATAATCAAAAAGTGATCAAAACTGTAGGCAATGCAAAAGAAAATTTGAAATCCTCAAGACATGTGAAACGGAGAATCAAATCTGTGAGACATTTGAGAAATAAGGGAGAGATTGTTGTTGAGTATATTAATACTAAAAGAAATGTTGCATACCCTTTTACTAAGGGATTAACACGTGCTGTAATTGAAGAAGCATCAAGAGGAATGGGTTTGAAACCCACGTCATGTTATCATACAATGGTAATCCAGACTATGTGATGGGAGATCTCGTGAAGTAGATCTTGGGAAAAACAAGTTGTATGGATAACTGGAGAGTACTTATTTATTACTCATTTTTGCTAGTAGATGTGTACTCTCAGTACTGTATGGAAGGTTGACTTTAATGTCTTAATGTGTTCCGAGGCCTAAATAGGCATGGTACTGTCCTGCAGGGTATACTTGTAAGAAGACACCTATATGAGTTTAACTATCAGGTCGCAGTCTATGAGATGTGGGAAATCTCAAATAAACTCATGAACAAACACGGGAGAAGATCGTAATGCTCCAACCTGAGGCATGGCTTTAAGCGGCCTAGTATCGGCGATTCTTTCATGTGAAACTTGCTCACACAAAACTAGCAATTCAAGGCTATGTCCATTGCAAAGTTGTGAGTATGTGAATCATGGAATACTAGGTGCACCTCAACCCGTAACGGGTCTGCACTGCAAAGCTGGTATACTAAAGCGTAAAATTGTTACTTGTAGACCTTGGCTTTTGGTGGGGATCATTGGGATTTGGCCCCTTGGAGCAGCCTATTTATGGGCTCATTTATTTGGGCCAACTCCCTTGGTGGAAAGCCAAGGTGGTGTGAAGAGGTGGCTGGAGACTTTAGTCTCACATTGCCCACCTAGATGGGTGTTCCCCAATATATATATATATAGTGGCCCTTGTACAGGTTCTCAATATGAGAATAATGAGAGATGAAGGTAGCTGCTATGGACACAAAGACACATGCACGCACGCGCGCGCGTTTCACAATTTTACGCGTGATTATCGCGTGACTTGTGACTTGCGATATTGCGCGTTCGCGTCGTGACGAGTTGTGTTTTACTAAGCAGCTGTTATTTTTCAGCCACTCATATAAAAGGGAATATTTATCACACCTAGACTGCCACGTCAACATAAGGAGTAATAGAGGCGTGACTGCAGGCGCACATTATCAGTGTGTAATGCCTCATAACTGCTACCATTAGTTGCACGTTGAGGAATTTCAGGGGGCAGTTTCCTGAAATTACGGCAGATCGAATCTGAGGCTATTGGTGACTCGAGTATATAAGGAGACGTGCTGTATACTAGAAGTATACACAACACAGAAACTTGCCTCTCTCGCTAACTACTCTACGCTGCTGTGTTTTTGCTTTGTCGTCCCTTTGTTGCCTTGTAGCGGATCGAGAGAGAGCGGTGTCTCTAAACCGACGTTGGTGATCTGAAGACCGGCACGGGTGCCGACGATCAGGTTTCTGGGAAGTGCATTCGCACGACCGCTCGCTGCACTTCCGTCTTCCTCAACAGTTCTATCATCTACTTCATAGCAGGACAATCTGTAAGTGGATTTCTCGAACTATGGCTAGTTCGATTTATTTGATGAGCGATTTATTCGCATTTGTTTTAGTTCTTATTTATGTAATACTAGCACTGTTCATGTTGACTGTTAGTAGATCTGTTCTAGTCATTTTGACATTTCAGATCATCAAATAAATTGCATGCCATGTGTATTTTCCAACAGAAATACCACTAAAAGGGAGGAAATACACCTAGAGCAATATGCAAGATGCACCTCTCTTAGAACAGCTGGATTAGTGCTTCAATCTAGTGGACAATTTCCTTTCCAAACACTATTATACTACCACTCCGACTAGAGACACTTCAGATCACATCCCATGTGTGGTGCATATTGGTACGACCATACCCAAAGTACAGTGTTGCAGGTTCAAAAATTATTGGCTGCAGCATCCTCAGTTTCTAGACACAGTTAAGGAATCTTGGGAACAACCTTTGCAAGAAATGAGTAGCTCAAGGAGGATTTCAGCAAAATTCAAAAGACTGAGGACCAAGCTAGAAAAATGTAGTAGGAATCTGGATACCCTCTCCAAACTGATCAAGAAGTGCAATGAGACCTTGTTGGTGGTAGACAAACTTGAAGAGCAAATATGCCTATTTAGCCTAGAAAGGGAATTTAGGGCTCTAATCAAATCTCAACTGTCCAACTTATTACAACAAAAAAAAATGAATATTGAAGGCAAACAAATACGATGAGGTGGACAAAACTAGGGGACGAACCCATTAAGTTTTTCTAGGCAGCTTCTACATAACGATATAGGCGCAATGCTATCATGATCATTCAAGAAGAGGAGGGCAGAGAGCTGATGGAGCATAAAGAAAAAGAAGCCTTGTTATGGAATGAATTCAGAGACAGGCTAGGGCACTCGAAGCCTATGCACCAATCGCCACATCTACAAGAAATGATGCAGCATCATCAGGATATAAGCCAACTTTGCAACTCAATTACTATAGAGGAGGTAGATAATGAACTGAAGGAAATACCAGGGATAAATTGCCAGGTCCGGATGGCTTTAACACAAAATTCTATAAGACTTGTTGGAACATAATCAAAGAGGACATCTACAGACTCTTTTTAGACTTCTATAACACCACAGTCAGCCTTCCGCATCTCAATAGCTCTTACATTACTCTAATACCTAAGATAGGTAACTCCACCAAGGTAACTGATTACATACCTATATCCTTATTGAATTCATCAGTGAAACTTATCATCAAAGTCCTATCCTTGTGGCTCCACAATGTCATCATTAAGAGTATACACAATAATCAGTATGGATTTATCAAAAAGAGGATGATTCAAGATTGCACGGCATGGGCATATGAATATTTATATCAATGCAAGTAATCCAAAAAGAGTATAGTGATTCTAAACTGAATTTTGAGAAGTCTTTCAATAGGTGGAACATGGTATGGCAAATATTCTCTCTACAGCCTCCTCGGCAGTCCTACTGAATCGAGTTCCCGGTAAGCCCTTCAACTGCAAATGTGTAGTGCGACAACCCAGTGTCTCCATTACAGTTTGTTATTGCAGCCGAGTTGCTTCAACTTGTGGTCAATCAAGGTTTGGCCATGGGTTTGCTTTCCATCCCAATCCAACAACCTCAGGGGTTAGAGTTCCTGGTAGTCCAATATGCTTAATGACACAATTGTTGTCCTCAAAGCTTCCCAACAGGAGATCTTTTTCCTCAAGAAGCTGCTACATGCATTGGGAGGAGATACAGGTTTAGGAATTAACTGGGCAAAATCATGCCTGATGCTGGTAAATATGACGAAAGAAGACGCACAGTGCATCGCAGGGACTCTAGGGTGCAGGCTAGGCACTGTTCCATCCACCTACCTAGGCCTTCCAATGGGTCTATCCAGACCGAAGGTTGAAGACTTTGTGCAGTTAATTACCAAGGTGGAAAACAAGCAACCATAACGGCCACGTGGCTATCAATGGGAGGATGGTGTACACTTCTCAACAGCATCATCTCAACTGCACTGCTTGACAAGGGAGGACAAGGGATCAAGTGCTTGAGAAGAATGAACGTGGCTTTACTCAACAAATTCCTCTTCAAAATATACAATAAACAAGACATTCTATGGGTACATCTTGTTATTACCTCCTATTGTCAAAATGGCAAGCCCCCTCATGCAACAAAAGGAAAAGGTTACTTCTGGTGGTGAGATGTCTTGGGTCTCTAGGAAGACTTTAGGGCTCAGGTTACAGTAAAAGTCGGAGTGGGGGACACCGTGCAGCTGTCGAACGATGGATGGGAAGGTCACTTGTTCCGGAGAGACTATGTCAGGCTCTTCACGTTAGCTAGGAAAAGTAACATTTCCTTTGCCCAATTCAATTCACAAATGGAGTTTCTTTAACTTTTTTCAATCTGCTCTCAGAAGAAGCAAATGCGGAATTGGACAGTCCCAAGCTAATCATGGATCAATTTAACAGCAGGGTCCACTCATAGATGTTTGGATGGATACAAGCAACAGGGAGAGGTATTGCTCTAAAAAAGGTTACATTTTCTATTACAAACATATTCAGCCACCACCCCCTTTCAATGGATTTGGCTATCCAAATTGTTAAAGAACATAAAGATCTTCATGTGGCTAATGTTCAGAGACAGAATCAATTCTAGAAATATTCCGAAGCTCAAGAGTCTAATCATTGAAGGAGATGACTATTCTCGTGTCCTCTACAACACAGATACAGAACTAACCTACCATCTTTTCTTCCTGCTTGTTTAGCACTTTCTGTTGGGGTTTAATAGTGATCCATTGGGATCACAACTTACACTTCTTTGATACTATAGGCAGAGTGAAGGAAAACTGGAGTCGATCATGCTTTCTGGAAGTTTTTGGAATGGCAGCTTGGGAGATATGGAAGCAAAGAAACACTATGATCTTCAGACGGACTCAACCCTCAGTACCTTCATGGAAGGAGTGCTTCATCTCTTCATTGGGGTCGCAGAGCTGCTGGTTCAAAGAAATTGTTAAAAAAAAATATACCATATTAGATTGGTTACGAAACTTGAAGGGAGCCTTCCTAGCTCAGGAACTTCCTTCCTCCTACCTATTCCGATCTAGATTGGTGTGATGCCTGTAACCGCTGTAACTGCTGTTTTTCCATTTTCGTTTATTAATATGATTCACTGTAGGGGATTTCCCTGCAGTTTGCGCTAAAAAAAACAAAGGGTGCGAGTGCATGGATGGTGCAAACCTAGGTTAAAACATTTCTGTTGTTGACGGCAATGATGAATTACTATTCTTCCACAATCCCTCCTCCAATCGATAAAGGCAAAAGAATAGAGAGCTTTGGAGGGAAAGGAAATGGGTTCTGCTAAGCAGGTCAAAAGGCAGAAGATAATTGCCTCCCTGCCAAGCAGCTTTGATGTCATATTCCTTATCTATCAAGTCAAGGCAGTGGTCTGTAATTACAAAGCAAGGGATGATTCACAAAATAATTGCATGTAGTCCAGAAACCACCCCTGTAAGCTTAAGAAGTTAATTCACCCTCTAGTTGTATATTAGAAAGACTACATTGCTTTAGGAGTAAAATGTTATAATGAACCTAATATTTTCGAATAACACTTGAGAGCCTTGCAATAACCCTATCAGATTCTTTGGAATAATTTGAACATCCCTTTACATTATGACCACAATATGTATTAATTCACTAATTATGCATTTATTTTCATGTGCATGTGCATAGCAGTAGAACACGAACCGACGAAGGACAATGAGGAGCTGAACTCGAAGGATAACGGAGAGCTAAACTCAGAGGATGAAGCGGCTGACCTAGGCAGTAGAACACGAACCGACGAAGAACAATGAGGAGCTGAACTTGAAGGATAACGAAGAGCTAAACTCAGAGAATGAAGCGGCTGACCTAGATAATAACTACTAACTTTGAACAAGGCAAGCACCAGTTTAATCATAAGTCCTTTTTGAAATTCTTTATACACTATCTAGTGGATGCTTTATCGTTTTATGTGAATCAAGACCCTGTTTGGCACAGTTGGAACTTATTACAAAAACAACTTGTTTGACAAGCTGGTGGAAAGCAGCTTCTGCTTATATCTCGGCTTTTAGTTCATTCTGAATAGCAGCTGGACCAATAAGCTGTTACAGAAGCTACCTGTTTGGCACACCCTCAACTTATTTTATGAATAAGTTGCAGCAAAAGTTGTGCCAAACAGGGCCTAAGTACAGGTGTTGGTTGTAAACTCCACTTGCATAGCCAAAGAACCCTATTTCGTCATTGGAAGAGTTAATTACCTATGCCTTAATGGAATGCTAATTGTAGGCGCTTTGTGTGAGGATTGGGTCCACACATTCCAGGAATCGCAGGGAGTAGTGTCGTGTGATGCGGCACCCAACAGCACACAAAAAAAGAATACAATAAAATACAAAGTTTTATTGATATAAATAGTGGAAGTTTTTTACAATACTTAATATACATTGGAAGTTATACTCATAGCTAAACTCTCAGGCTAGCTATGCAAAAGTGCAGTCGTCCAACCCGGAGATGCTACACACCAGCAGCACACAAACAGAGATCACGGCGGCGTGCAGGGCTCCCACTCGGCTGTTTACCCCGACGAGGATTACAAGCTAAATAAGGGATGGAAAGGAGAGTGGTTTTTACCATGATCAAGAAGGTGTCCAAGCGCTCCTTTTTTTTGGAGCAGCTCGTGGGGAAGTATGCTTTGCTCGCGCAACGTTGAGGCAGAGGGGCGGTTCTCGGTGGCTCAACGGCGACGACTATTAAACATGAAACTACCACGGTGTGACCCACGGGAACCACAAAAAAATGATTGGAGGAGGAAGAGAATAGGCTTGTGCTACTGTTTGATGTTTGGAGCTCAATCAACCGAGGCTTGATGGCTTGGCAAAGCAAGAACAAAGAGCGGCGGCGTTTTCTGTTCTTGCGGGAGAGGAACAGAGAGCAGAGCGCTTTGCTGCCGTGTGATGGAATGAAGGGGGTGGGAGGTCGGCAGAGAAGACGATAAGAAGAGAATTCCTACTGCTTGTGAACTTGAGTGCCGGCCTGGAGCGGTGCTGCAGCATGAGGGCGCGGAAGCAATTGAACAGAGCGCCGTGAAGGCGGTTCCTCTGTTTTCCCTCACTGGACAGTTGGTCCCACCAAAGCAAATTCCTCTTTTCTTTTCTGGTCCCTTAACTCTCTCACCCACCTTGGTCCAAAAATGATGTATATTTCCTGGACAACTAATTTAAACATGTAGAATTTGATTTTGAAATGAATTCCTTTTGACCAGGTTTCAACTAATTTCAAATTAAAATTTGAATTCGAATGATTTTCGGTGGCACCATTGAATTAAATAGCAGACATGCCTAAAAAATTATGAAATTTTGCATGAGGGCTCTTTGGAATATTTGAAACCTATTGGTAAGCTTAAATTTTTATTTTGACTTAATTTATACAAGAGTTATTTTTGAATATTTGAATCCATCCATGAAGTTTGAATTGATTTGATTTTTCAATTGCCATTTTGATTTCTATACTCATGATTTATTTTATTTCTCCTATCAGAACTTTATACTTTGAACTTTGGGGCTTTTACAGTTTTTTCTAGAAAAATTGCCAGCACCTCCTTTGTTTATGACTGATTTTTGTCCACAATTTCCAGATACAAAACATCAATATTTGCAAAAATAATAAATTACAACATTGTTACGTACATCCTTAGGATCCCAGAAATGTATTACATGAAGCCATCCGTTGATTCTACTAAGATATATGATAAAAACAGTGACAGGGTGCACAAACTGTCCACTCTCTGCCCAGATTTAGCATAGTTTGTAATTTTGAAATTTTCATCAAGTTACAGGTGGATTCTGATCTGGAGTTGAACAGAAGAGTTGTAGAGGATTCTCTAATATTTCTAAACATGTGTGGTAGGCTCTCAGTACTGACTTCTACAGATAGTTATGCTATTCCAAAATTAGGCAATTTTCTTTCCAGTTCACAGTTTGAATCAGGAACTTGGCACAATGAAGTTTTCAGGTTTTAAATCTTGAGATCTGTCTTGGAGCTGAAAATAAAACTTGTGGAGGACTTTCTCAAGTTTCCAAACCATATGCCTGCTAATCGCAGCGATCACAAGATCAATTTGCTATCTGTTCGAAATGCTCCAAAACAGAGATTACAACTTCAAACTTAATCCTAAGTTGGAAATTTTTACTTGTTGTCGAGTTGCACCTCCAGCACTGATATCGTCGTCGACGTGCCCGATGAAACTCGAATGCAATACCGGTACTACATCCTCACCAAAGAAAATCCTAAGCCGGTATCCCGGCGTATGTCTCAATGGTGGCACTAATAACGTTCACTCACAAATGTTTTCGACTCGAGCTACTTAAAATGTTGTTAGTGTACCTGCAGAAGACACACAATTTGCAAAATACTCATTATGGTGTCGTATGGCACAGTCTACACTGGTGATCATTTCAGACAGTCATAATAGTATATATGAAAGTAGGAACATTTGTCCCGTATAATTCCATATGGGCCGCCTCGAGCTAAGCCACGTCCCATGTCTTTGCCTAATGCTGCACCTGTCGAAGGCGCTTTCGCATATTTCTTAAAAAAATACGTGCTTTTCAACTGCACAATAGGTGGCCAAGTAATTTATCTCTTGCGCTAGAGATCAACATTGCGTATGGTCCTTTGAACATTGAACGTTCAAGAGTTGCATACTTCGTTTTTTCTAAAACACGATGGGGTATCCTCGCTTTTGCCTGAAGCACGCTAAGGAGCAGTGTTTTCATATATTCCTAGAACCATGAGAATGTTCAGAGACTCATATTAACTCTCGTGCCAAGCCACAGGGGAAAAACACATACCACTCCTTGTATGGTGAGGTTACCACAATTGATCCGCTTGCGGTGGTGTACCTACCTCTTACCTGGCATTGGAGCGTTGTTACAGAATATAATAACAAGTAGGTTAGCTTTGCCACCTTAAGTAACTAATACTATAATAGACCTTATGTAGGCATATTGATTAATCCTCACTCGACTACTTCTAAGTTTTCAAAATAGGCTCTTTTCGAGCGTGCTATTCCCACTGCAGCTCTAATACTAGGCTTTGAGAACCGGGTCCACACATTCCAGGAATCGCAAAGGGTGGTGCCATGTGATGCGGCACCCAACAACAGACACAAAAAGAATATGATAATATACAATGTTTTATGGATATAAACAGCGAAAATCTTTTACAATACTTTATATATAGCAGAAGTTATACTCATAGGTAAACTCTGAGCCTAGCTATGCAAAAGTACAGTCGTCCAGCCTGGGGACGCTACACACTAGCAGCACACAAAAAGAGACCACAATACCGTGCAGGGCTCCCACTCGGCTGTGTACCCCGATGGGGCATTGCTTCATCATCGGGCCCTTTTTCGTACGTCTTACCTGCAACAACATAATATAGCAACCGTGAGCACGATGGCTCAATAAGACTTAACTGATGCACCTAAACATGAAACTCTACATGCAGGGATACTTAACATAGGAAGCTATATTGCAATAAAGGACTCGCCTACATGATGATCCTTAATTTTCAAGTTTATTAGCAGCATCTTAAAGGTTCATGAAAGATAGCATTAGTGAGCATATTCTATAGTAATCATAGTTGCAAAGCAATAATAATTCAGTATATTATATCCTTCTGGCTTCTTTAGTATTTACTACTTCACAGCATAGTGAACAAGCGGTACTCGATCCTTCACCGCGAGAGACGGTGATTGCAATCAATAACACCAAGATTGCATGACACGCATACCCGTACATAAGAAGTGTGTGGTGCTCCTCATGACATCATACTCATCAACCTTTCACAAGAAACTGAAACATCAAACCGGCCCCACCATCGCGGGCAAAAGGTCCCTACACGGAGCATGTCTGTGCCCATTAGAGAATTTACACCTTGCTGCCCTCAACCCACCCCTATCGACAGTGGGCTATGCCTTGAATCCCAAGATATCAAGTTACATCGGATTCTTAAGGCCCACATACCTAGTATGCCTTCCGGTACAATTTAAACTTGCTCAGCGGGGTCGCACATGGATCGGTCCTCAATCGACACAAGCAGGGCTACGCACGTGGGACCACATCTCACATCATCCTATTCTGCTGCTCGGCCTCCATTTCATGTCCATGAACCATTTCCATTAATAACCAATCCCCTGTGAATATAATCCAATCTCACGAGTAGATTCTAACTACTCGACTTCTATCGGATTCCCTATTACATTAGTATGGCATTTTCGACTCATATAGCTGTAGACCTACAGAATACTCCATGGGGTTTGTGGGTCATGCAAGTGGAATAACAAGCACCTTAGCCCTAATGCACAAAATTCACGCTAGACATATGTGATATAAATCAAAACTTCACAAAAGCAATTAAATGCAAACCGGGGCTTGCCTGGCTGTTAGTCAGAGGGAAAGTTAGCTTATGGTTGTAGTCTCTCCAAGTCCTCCGGTTCCTCGATCTCGGTCACTATATGATTTGCATAGTATAAAGTATATAAGTGACATTGAAACTATATGCAATGCACTTCTAAACACTGATGGTGTTATTAAATGATTATAATTGGCTTTGAGATTTTACAGTGGAGACTAGGTACTTTGATGATGATCTGGGCCAAGAATGGGAATTGTGTGAAGCTTTTTGTCTCTAAAATTCCAACAAGTAAATGGCTTCTCTGAATTTTGTGATTAAATATGGAACTCTGTCATGCCCAAAAGTGAGTGAATTTGATTAGATAAGGTCCCACTAGTTCAATAAAAATTTGTTTCATAATTTTCTGAGCTACCTACAGGCAAGAATTCATTTTACAAGTTTTGGACAAAATCTGGAAATGTTTCTGTACACTTCCGAATTTTCTGTGGACATTGGGGATTTGAACACTGTTTGGTCCAGTAAATGAAGTCCAATGAACTTTAAGTTTTTACTGGAGCTCAAGTGTATTTGAATGAATTTTCGGACAAAAATTGGTATTTGTCCAATTAGCAGAACAGGAGTAATTAATTTCCCAAGCAAAAGGCTCAAATAAATTAATTACAGTAATACTTGGACATTCATGTCCAACATATTGCACCACTGAAAAGCTTGGCTCAAGGTGAGTCTACCAAAATTTATTTGGAATTATTTGAGCAAATCTACTAGGAGCAATTGAATTTAGAAGTTTCTTTGAAATATGGAATTATTTGCAATTGAAAATGTTTGAATAATTCCACCTGGGTCCACTTAATTTAAATGGACCAATGAGCTGAGGACCACAGTGGGGGGGCGGGAGGGGGGGGCTACTGGATTACCCATGCCGTCACATTAGATCCCATGCCGCATCTGATCCAACTGAGAGAAAATAGCCACTGGCACGTGGGACCCTCCAACCCTTTCTTCCACCTCAGACTCCGCTGACCTGGCGGCGCCCGATGGTGGCGCTTCGCCGTCGACATCCTATAGCGCAACTCTTGACCCCATCTTGGCCACCTGGGCCTGTATTTGAATGAGGAAGACTATGGTGGAGATGGTTTGGGCCGGGGAGGTCTGGAAACGGTGGCGCAACATCAACCGTGGCGGCTAGGGTTCCGACGATGTCAGAACCGCCGCCCCGTTGCTAAAACAGCTCAGAAACTCATCGGAAAGTTTCTGGGGATCGTGAGGATGATGAAATAGTGAAGCAAAATAGGTGGAACAGCTTGTAAATCCAATCTCGATGATGAACATCGGCGTTTTTCAAGGCGGTGAGGAAAACTCGAAGCCCCACTTGATTCCTCGACTATTCTCACTGATTCTTGGACCAGGGTATGCGCATAGAGGTTGGAAACCTAGTTGCTCACGGTTTAAATGTATCTCTTGCTGCGATTGTTATTTTGTAAATCTCACCTTAATGTACTCCTATAAACTTGTTTATGTATTTTTTATATGTGTCGTTGCAACATGCAATGTAGTGTTGCAACGTGTGACACCGATCCAATAAAGGTCTTGAGGTGTACGTGTTGGATTGCTTTCGAGTAACCGACCATCGTAGCATGGTATGTGTTGGTACCCTACATACAGCTACCTCTGCGCTGGCTGGAAATAGCTAAGGACCTTGCCTCCCTACTGTAGCAGGCTCCAGTGCTGCCACGTGTCCAACGGGCTCAGACCCCACCTCTCCTTAGAGGTGGGCTCCAGACCCGCCACGTTTCCAGCAGCTCGGAATCTGGCTCTCCAGCGGAGGCATGGTCCGATGTTACCACTTGTCCAGTGGGCTCGGACCCCGCCTCTCCTCAGAGGTGGGCTCCGGACCGCCACGTGTCCTGCGGCTATGAACCTTGCTCTCTCACGGAGGCAGGCTCTGGTGTTACCACATGTCCAGCAGGCTCGGACCATGCCTCTCCTCAAAGGTGGGCTCCGGACCCGCCATGTTTCTAGCAAGCTTGGACCCTGCCTCTCCTCAGAAATTGGCTCCAGTGCTGCCACGTGTCCAGCAGGCTCGAACCCCGCCTCTCCTTAGAGGTGGGCTATGAATCCGCCATGTGTCTTGCAGCTCTGGACCCGGCCTCCCTGTAGAGGCAGGCCCCAGTGCTGCCACATAGCCAGTGTCCTGCTCTGGGCAGTAGGTCACTGGAGTAAAGAACGACGTGCCCTATCGAGTCGTGCATTGAAGATGCACGCCTTCCCCAGGTGCACAGGCACGGTGCACGCTCCTGTCAGGTTGTATTGTGCCCAATCACATCGCAATGAAGGTGCAACAGAGCTCTGCCACACTGCTAACGGAGTAGATTGCGGTAACACAACGGATGGTACATTCTATGCCATCATCAACATCTATGCTTAGCCTCTGGCGTTCGGCAAAGCAGGACGGCGAGTCCTCAAGCCATGATCAGGGGGAGCAGCAAGTAGCCATAATGCCCTAGATTTTGTATGGGGTTAAGATCTCCTCGGGGCCACCTGTTGGGCTCCGGGTCCCACTTGTAACTGCCTAGACTTTGAATATAAAAGGATTGGGCAGCCATCAACTTAGGACATCTGGTCTTCTTCACACACATCATCTCATACGCACCCAAGTCTCCTGGGACTCTCACAACACTCAAGCAAGAGGAATACCACACTCTCCCATAGACGTAGGGTATTACGCTCCAGCGGCCCGAACAACGTAAAAATCCCCAGTGTTCACTATCTCCACCATCGCCTTCTTGCTTGACTGCTTAATAAGTCTTTATCCCCTCTGAAATAGAACCTCCGCGGGCTGTTTCTTAGCAGGTTTGGGGGAAGTATTGTTTCCACACTTTGACATTTCACGTGGCAGGAAGGGGGCTACTGTACTTTTTGAAGTCAGTCATTCCCCGAAAAGGTGAACATCATCACAATGGTGAACGTACAATCCCTCGCTGGCTCCACTTGGCCCCGACAACCAACAGCGGGAGAGGATGGAGCTAGTTCCCACTCCAGAGGCCAGTCTAAACCTGCAGGCAGCCGCACATCCATCACTACTGCAGCCACCCAGGATGGCACCTCGCGACTGTAAAAGCCCTAATTTTCATAATACAAACTTCAGTTAGAAGGACTAAATTTTTGAATGACAAAAAGAAATAAAAAGGAAATGAAAAAAAACAAAGTAATTCAAACTCCAAAAGAGGGAATTCAAAAAAATAGACTTAACTACTATTCAAATGAGTTTAACATGAAGATTTGAGCTGGCCATTGGATTCCAAATATTTCAAATATTATCCCTGCAAACTTTCATGATTTTGAAGCAAGTTTGCTATTTAATTCAATAGCTACATTGAATTCAGCTCAATGTGTCTTTGGTGCGTAGCCCTGCCTGTGTCGGTTATGGAACGATCCGTATGCCGCCCTGTTGAGCAAGTTTGAACTGTACCAGAGTCATACTGGATATATGGGGTCCGGAAAACCGATGTACCTTGGAAAGACTTTGTTGAGACTTTTTCGATCGCCTCAGGCTTTCGGTTGCAAGACAGTAGACGAAAACTCGCTCACAACATCTTCACAGCAGAAAGGTGCACCGTGACTGGGAATACTGTCCTAGACGATTGAATCGATTGAACTTGGGCGAACCTTGAGAAAGGTGGCTGCGTACGACGTCCGTAGAGTGCACCTACGTGACTTCCAGTATGGGCGTACGTGTCATGTACTCTGGGTATCTTTGATTCGAATCACCATCCCTCGCGGTTATGAGTACCACTTGTTCACTGAGTTGTGATGTAGTTAATACTTGCACTTGAGATGAGAACTAGTCACTACTGTTATGAACATTATATTATCATTGTATTGCTATGTTGTATGTATTAGTACTGTGCACACTAAATTTATTTTTCCACCCTGGGCATGCATCATCTTGATGAAGCGTTTCTTGTTTGATTGTAGAGTTACGATGTTGCCCGCACAAAGTTTAAGCTGCTGCTAATAAATCTGAAAATAAGGACCCACATTTAGACGAGTCCATTATACAAATTTGCCATCTTATGTTTATGTCTTTACCCTCATGTGGAGTTTCATGTTTAAGCGAGACGGTTAAGTCTTACTGAGCCTTTATGCTTACGGTTGCTATATAAGTTGTTTTGCAGGTACTAACCTCTATGCTTATGATTATGGTTGTCCGATGAGACTCGGAACTCTCTGAGCGGTATAGTCATGGAGAACCATGCCACTGCTGTTTGATATTCGTGGATAGTGAGGAGCATCTGTGGGTTGGACGACTTCTCTTTTGCTTATTAGACTTGAGTACGAGAGTTGTAGTCTTATCTTCTACTGTAGTTTATTTTTATATAAACTATTTTTGAACTAAACATCTTTGTAAATTTCATCAAATGATTTATGTAATACGTGTTCCCTTACATGTGTGTTGTTGGGTGCCGCATCGCATGGCACCACCCAATGCTATTCCTGGAAAGTGTTGACCCGATTCCCACAGCCTGGTATCAGAGCTGCATTGGGAACAACACACTAAATAAGGAACGTATTACGAGAAAAACATAGGACACAGTGAGGATACGGTACTAGGCCCACATAAGGACTATATTAGCATAAGTTATTAAGGTGGCAAAGCTAACTTATGTGTTATTATATTCTATAACAATGCTCCGACGCTAGGTAAGAGGTAAGGTACGCCACCGCAAGCGGATCAATTGCGGTAAGCTCACCGTGCGAGAGGTAGCATGTGATTGTTTTCGTGGCTTAGCACGGAAAGTCAATATGAGTCTCTGAAACTCTCTATGTTTCTGAGAACATATGACACGTGGTACCCCAGCGTGCTTGAAAATTAGTGGGAGCCCCCGTCGGGTGGGACATAACCCAATGCGCCTCCTACTGGTGCAGCATTATGCGAAGATGTGAGACCCCGTCGGGTGGTAGAAAACCCGGTCATGTACCTCGAGACGTGGCTTAGCTCAGAGCGGCCCGTATGGAATGATACGGGACAAATGTTTTTACTTTCATATATACTATTGTGGCTACCTGAAATGATCACCCGTGCGGGTTGTGTTGTACGGCATCATAATGAGTGTTCCGTAAATTGTGTGTCTTGTGCGGCACTGACCACGTGATCGTATTGCGCTTAGAAATCGTTTGCGAGTGAACATCATTAAGGCCACCGTTGAGACGTATGCCGGAAACCGGCTTAAAATTTTCACTTTTGTGAGGCACGTAGTACCGACATGTATTCCATTGTCGCATTAACCACCTTACTGTAAAATGGAACTGAGAAGATGTAAAGATACTTATATTAACTATCGAGTTCTGATTTTGAACTAAGTTTTCAAATTTGGAGTAGGTTTTGAAGTCACCGATTCAGAAACAGTGTTCTGTTTTCTGCCAGAAAAAGACCTTAATTTGAGAAACCATATCTCCCAGAAGAAAACTCCAATGAATGTGTATCTTACATGGATGAAATTTTTTGGAAGTCCTTTAAAACTGTTATGTTCAACTCCAGAGCTGAATTTCTCTCTATCCAATTCAAAATTTCAAAGTTCCAAAATCTGCCAAACAGGACAGAAACTGGAACCCTCCCTGGACTCCTTACTGTTTTGACCATATCTCCCTCTAGAAAAATCGAACAGGATCGTACAAGACATTTATGGAATGCTTGTAATATGTATTACAAATTTGTAAGTTGTATCTTTTGTAAATTCTGCTGTTTATATCTTGAAGTTGTGGCCTAAAATCAGCATAAACAAAGGAGATGCGGTCAAAATTTCCAGAAAAACTGTCAGGTTTACAATGCCATATTTCCTAAACCAGAAATTATCTGGAGGAAAACCATTACTTTTTGGAAAGGTCTTGAAGTGTACTTCAACTTGGTAGCTCACCTCAAGATCTGATTCTGTCATTTACTGGGTTAAATTTGTGTTTGAGTACAAGATGGTCAGGTTTCTTTAGAAACTTCATCGGTTTGGCATAATTTGGTTCTGTTGTGAATCTGGTCCTCGATTACTCTTCGAGAAGTGTCGTAACAGACCAGGTGTCGATACCCAACCATTTACCAGTGGAATTAATGGTTTGACCCACTCAAACCTCTTTTCTTTTTATGACCATGTTTGTATCGTATTGATGATAAGAGAGTGTATTCGCACGATAATGCGCATAACGTCCCGTCGCGACCAACAATAGTCACAATGAACTTCAATCCATGGAGTTATTATTTTGGAGCTCGCTATTGTAACATTGGTCCAGGGATGATGTATTGTGTATACAGTTTATACTTTATCAATATATGTTACCGTTAGGCAAGTTTGGTTATCAATACACACACTATTGTTTTCATCCTAGTGTGATCTTGCAATATCACGTCTCATGTTGGATTAATGACTGTAACTACAGAATGGTGCGCACTCGCACAACATACAAGGTCGGTGTTCAAGTCAGGGAGGGGATGACTCCCGAGAGCCGGAACAACCGGCACAACAGCCACCTCTGTCTTCGCTTACATTGGCGGATGATATCACAGCAATGGTGGGTTCGCGCGACGAGCGGACCGAGCTGCAGCGAACCCTCATGCAGAATACGTCCTATCAGGTGGGACGTCATGCCGAAGGCAATCGTCAACCTCAGCAAGCAACATATCCAGAATTCTTGGCGACTGCACCCCCCATGTTCAGTGGTGATGGTGAACCTCTAGATGCGGTCCATTGGCTCCGCACCATTGAAGCGAAGTTCGGACTGCTACAGTGCAGTGATCATATGAAGGTTTTATATGCAGCACAACAACTACATGGCATCGCTGGTGCTTGGTGGGCGAACAGAATCGCCTCCTTGGCTGCCGGACAGCAAGTCACTTGGACAGAAATCCGGGAGGCATTCCACGCCTCTCATGTTCCTCCCGCCATTATGAGAAGGAAGCTTCAGAAATTTCTTGATTTGAAGCAAGGAGGAATGAGTCCTCAAGAATACTCCAAAATCTTTATTAATCTAGTGCAATATGCGTCGGAGTATGTGAGTACGGAGGATCAGAAGCGAGATTATTTCTATCGGGGTCTAAGCCCCATGTTGAAAGACAAGCTTGCATTGTTCAATCATGGCTCGTTCAACACTATGCTTAATGCCGCGATTACGCAAGAGGATGCCATATGTGAGCGGGTCGCTAAGGATTCAAAGAAGAGACTTTCCATGCAGGACAGCACACATAATGTTCCTCAAAAGTACCGTGTGATATACCGATCACCATCCAGTCACAGATGGCAGCCGGCTGTACAACCGAGTTTATATCAAATTCATCAGTTTGGAGAATCAGGTTTCCGATCAGAAGTACAACAGCAGCAGAAAAAGTCCCAATTTGTTCCACGGGCATTTGTCTCACCGCAAGTTGCAGAATTGTTCCAGCCTCAAATCAGCGGGACATTGAATCAGTATAAGTGTTTCACATGTGATTGTGTTGGGCACTATACCAAGGATTGCCTAGAGAAGATGTTGAGTAGCAGGCAAGTACCAGTACAACAGTGTATTCAGCCCCATATTCATCCAGAGAGGACAGCACTGCAAACTAGAAGTGTTCAACATATAGCGATTTAGGGTGTTCCAGAGGGAGCACCGTTGTTAGAGGGCATGTTTTCTATCAAAGACATACCCGTCCTCATACTCTTCGATTCCGGTGCTACCACAATTTTATCAGTAAAATATGTGTGGATCAGCACCAATTATCCACCAATATTCCCAAGAATAGTTATCTTATAAGTTCACCCGGTGGAAGTATCTCTGCTAGTCAGATTGTTCCCCGAGCAGCTCTATATTTGGGAGGCAAGATATATCCAACGTCGCTGATTATATTTGATGGACAGAAGATCGACGTAATATTGGGGATGTCATGGTTGAACCATCACGGTGCCATTCTTAATATCGGTACCCGGACTGTCCAAATTGACTCTCCGATGCACGGACAACACGAACTGGTTTTTGACAGCATGGAGCGGGACAGTGCAGTTGTATATAACACTGAAGCAACTAAACTTGAAGATATTCCGGTGGTCCGTGAGTATCCCGATGTGTTTCCCGATGACTTATCGGGCATGCCGCCCGAACGTGACGTCGAGTTCAAGATCGAACTTGTACCGGGAACCACACCGATCTCTCAAAGACCGTATCGAATGGAGCCTAATGAGCTAGCTGAATTAAAGGAGCCTTTGAAAGACCTTTTGGACAAGGGTTTTATTCGCCCAAGATCGTCACCTTGGGGCCGCTCTGCACTGTTCGTTAATAAGAAGGATGAAACATTGCGATTATGCGTGGGTTATCGACCACTCAATGCCGTGACTATAAAGAACAAGTACCCGCTGCCCCGCATCGACATTCTTTTCGATAAACTTGTTGGTGCGAGATTGTTCTTGAATGTGGCCTAGAGGGGGGGGTGAATAGGCCTTTTTGATCTTTGTCGGAACCTGCAACACTTAACAGCCAGATTAAATCTCGAGATATCGGACTAGTCCGATCGAGTGGGGACTAGTCCGGTGTGTACCATCTAGGTTTATCAAATTTGATAGATTATCTTGATCCTAGGATGTACCACAAGTTAATCTTATATTCAATGTTTCAACGTAAAATGAATATGATTGGTTCAAACCCTAGATATGTATGAAGTGTAAGAACAATGCGCGCAAAGAAAGGACACAAGCACTTTATCCCGTGGTTCGGTTCCCACAGAGGCAACCTACATCCACGTTGATGAGTCCACAAAAGGACCGGGTCTTCTCCAACCCTACCCTCGTCGGATCGCCACGAAGGCCAATCCTCTTCACTTATAACAAATGGCAAATAACCAAATTCAAGGTGCCTTCTCACACAAGGAGGGCTCCCCAAGATTACAAAAAGAACACCACCAAGAACACACTAGAAAGATCACAATGAAAACCACAAGAGTGTGTTAGGGAATCAAACCAAGAGCTCAATGAGTGTGAACCGTGTCTCTCCAATGATCCAAAGTGTATCCTCAAGGGATTAATCTTTGTTGCATTTGATTTCATGGAGAGAGGTGTTTTCTAGGTTCTTGGGAGGTGTGACGGCACAGGGGGTCGAGAGTTATTGAAAGATGGGCAGTGTACACCTATTTATATGGGGTTCCCAAAAGTAACCATTAGGGTCTAGAAAGATCGGACTAGTCCGGTGTGCTGTGTGTAGCAAACCCTAGGTGTCCCGAAATATCGGACTAGTCCGGCAGAGAGCGGACTTGTCAGATTTTTGTTCTGGAAATCTTCGTACTAGTCCGATAGATATCGGACTTGTCCGGAAAAGTGAAACCCTAAGTGAATTGGGGACAAGTCCGCACTTGGAGGACTTGTCCGATTTAGGTCAGAGGGTTTTTCGGACTAGTCCGTGCTAATATCGTACTTGTCCGATTTTGTGCAACTTGTGAAGTGTTTGGAGGACTAGTCCGCACTGGGGAGGACTAGTGCGATTCTAGTCAGAGAGATATCGGACTAGTCCGTGGTGATATCGGACTTGTCCGATCTTGTGCAGAAAGAAATCGGACTAGTCTGGGGTCAGTCGGACTAGTCCGGTCCTGTATAGATTTGTGCAATGTGTGAGATTATTTGTGATTGAGCTCTTGGGGTGTGTTTCCTTAACACACTCCATACACAATGATCGTCTACACTTGTTTCTTTGGCTCTTTTCCGCATTACTCCTCATTCTCCTTTCTTTTAGGCACTTTGCTCATTTTCTCATTAGAACCTGTGCTCATCTCAACAAAGTGGTTAGGATCTCATTTGCTTGTCATAAATCATCCAAAACCCACAAGGGATTCTTAGATGCACTTTCAATCTCCCCCTTTTTGGTGATTGATGACAACCAATTGAGATTTCACAAAATGTGATAAAAAGTTGAGATTTTCATAAAGTATGCACATATGAGTTTAAAATACATTAAGCAATGAAAACATGATCCATATGTGCATTCTTTACGGTGGGATGCAGAACTAAGTGTATAGAAACAATAATCATGATGAGAATGACATAATTGACATCAACACATCAACAACAAGCATATATGTCATTCTTCTAGCAAAATCACATATTTCATCAATTTCTCCATAAGTAGTTCAAAACATTGCATCATAGGACCATAAGTATCATAAGAGCACATTAAAAGTTTTACAACCCACAAAATAGACAAAAGGCATAAAAAGAAGCTCTCCTCGCATACTACAGCTAAAACCTAAGACTTCCCCTCAATCTCTCCCCCTTTGGCATCAAGACACCAAAAAGAAGGAGAGGATGGACCTAAAGTCTTCAAGCCTCGCTGTCGGTCCTCTCATCGTCTTCATCTTCATCTCCTGGCTGATGAGGACGAGGAGGAGGAACGGAGCCACTCGAGTACCCAATGCCAAAATAGGCAAGCTCGGAGGGAGTCAAGGGCCCGAGCTCAGTGTAATTAGAGTCGGAGTCATTAGAAATTAATGGAGATCCAATGGGCTCGATCTCCAGCTTTTGGCAAATCTGCTTCATGTTCTCCTTGACATATCTCATGTCATCCTTTTTTCTTTTGTTGAGCTTGTGGTCCTTCCCCTCGGCCTTTTTGCAGGAGGAAAAAATAGCATCCAAGTACTTAAAGATGCCACTTGGGGACCCCTTTTGATGATGGGCCCTAGTGGCGGGAGCAGCCCTAGCACCAGCACTGGCTCTCGCTGGAGCCTCAGGGCTGGAGGCTAGGGATGGAGCAGCTTGAACACTTGGCTTTTGAGGCATCTGGGCCTCAAGGGAAGATGCTCCACATCCTTGACAACTCTATGCCTGTGACCTTCTCAATCATGAACATGAGGTAAGGTGCGTAGCCACAGGATCTGTTTGGCGTGCAGGAGATGTTGACCATATCGGTCCAAATATAATCAAAGACATCAAACTTCCTGTCTTTGCTTGTGACCTTCATCAAGGTCCTGAGGTATCCCTACACGCTTCCTGCATCCCCATCCTTGGGGGCAATTGTTTTCCTTAGAACCCTGTTCAACACCACGAAGAAGGGCTTCATGTTCTTCGTGGAAGGAGGGTTGAACTTGGAGTTGGGTTCATAGAGAAACTTCATCCTATCCTTCTCAATGACACCAATGTTGTGGATGATCAAATTGTCATTGCTCGAGGTGTCAAGATGCAACAATCTTGCAAACTCTTCATAGGTGATGGTGTACTTGGATCCGTGAGTCATCCAAGTCACCCGCTCTTCCTCGTCACTAGCAAAGTGACACGTCGCATAGAACTGTGTGATGACCTCATCATTCCAATTGTTCCTGAAGGAGAAAAGATCCTTTAGTTCATGCCTTTCCATTGCCTCCACCAGTTCAACAAAGGGTGAGCAGCCCTTCTTCTCAAAGTGCGCCCAATCTATCCATTGGATGCACACCACGGGCGTCTTCATTGGGAGATATACAGACTTGTAGAAGTCTGCATGGAAGTTGCTCCAAAACCTCCCATGAGCAGCTTGCTTGGGACGGCTGTAGCAATCAACATTTCTGAATTTGTCTGTTGTGTCACTGCCCTTTCCATTGAATCTCTCCTCTACGGGATCCCTGGCCCCTTACCTTGGAGTTGACAGCTCTAGGGGGCCAATCGGGCCCGTTGCAATTCCCTTGCCCATGCCCTTGGCTTCGCGAGGGCCACCTCCAGTAGAATCCTTGGATGATGGCTTCTTCGCGAGAACCTTCCTTCGAGCCTGTGGAGGAGAGGGAGCCGACTCGGAAGGGCGCTCTTGGCGCTTCTTGCTAAGGCTTGTCGAGGACCGAAGCACGGCTTCATGGTCCATCTCAGCCTTGAAATCAGAGATTTTGTCATTGGTGCTCGACATTGTCATGAGAATAGATTTCACATGGCATTGATGAGAATAGATGACAAGGAATTTCAATGAGGAATTGAGAGGTTAGGGTTTAGTCCAGAAAAATCGGTCTAGTCTAGTGTACAGGCACGGACTAGTCCGGTTGATCGGACTTGTCTGTGCATGGGCAGGACTAGTCCGTGTTCAACCTCTAGAACCCTAACTATGAGGAAAATGGTGATTCCTAATGCACAACTAGCATAGAATCAATGTACTACATCAAGGAAGCATGTACATGATGGAGGGAACCAAGCTAGTTGAGCACAAATGAAGAAAGTAGCAATTTCTAGGGTTAGGGAGGAAAATTTACCGAGATCACTTGATTCGCGGAGATGTAGGTGTTGAATGATCGGACAAGTCTGTGGTCTTCAATCCCTACACGAAGAAGGTCAATTTCCACCCAAACTTGCAAAGTTTTGATGGAGGAATCAAAGAATCGCCTTGGGGAGCTCGAGCGTGGAGAGAGAAAGCTTGAGGCAAGAGTGGGGTGAGGAGGATTAGGGTTTGGCGGCAGCTAGGGTTAAGGACACAAAAAATCGGACAAGTCCAAAAATGATCGGACTAGTTCAAACTTTTCCAGAGACTATATCGGACTAGTCCGTGGTTTGACGGACTAGTCCGGCCTAACCAGCACTCTGTGAACTAGTCTGCACGGGAGGACTAGTCCGGTCAACCACAGACTAGTCTGTGGTCACCAAGGAAGAAATGCTTAGCCCATTCATATATATTCGAAGGTACTTATTGAGAAAATATGGAGAGAAAATTCAACAATCAAGTAACGATCATAATTCACCAAGATCTAGTAATTGACATAGTTTTTCTGAAAAATTTGGAGAGAATATTTTCACAACACAATCAATGAATTTTGAAGATAGCATTCAGGTATACAAGATTTCAAGCCACACTCCGAGCATCGAGAATATTAAGTTCATTTCGGAGCTCGCAAAAGCGTTTTTCATCAAGTGGCTTGGTGAATATATCGTCTAGTTGCTTTTCGGTATTGACATGTGAAATGGCTATATCTCCCTTCATTGAATAGTCTCTCAAAAAATGATGTAGGATGCCTATGTGTTTGGTACTAGAGTGCTCAACGGGATTATGGGCAATTTTAATGGCACTCTCATTATCACAAAGGAGTGGAATGCGGTTCATATTGTAACCGTAATCCCTTAGAGTTTGTCGCATCTAAAGGAGTTGTGCACAACAACACCCGGCTGCAACATACTCCGCTTCGGCCGTGGATAAGGCAATGGAGTTTTGTTTCTTTGAGGACCAAGAAACTAGGGATCTACCTAGGAATTGGCATGTATCAGAGGTACTTTTTCTATCTACTTTGCATCTGGCATAATCTGCATCAGAGTAACCAATGAGATTGAATTTGGAACCTTTGTGGTACCAAAGGCCTAGGTTGGGTGTATGAACTAAATACCGCAAGATTCTCTTAACGGCTGTCAAATGACACTCTTTTGGGTTGGCTTGAAACCTTGCACACAAGCATACACTCAACATAATATCTGGCCTAGATGCACGTAAGTAGAGTAGAGATTCAATCATGGAGCGATATACCTTTTGATCGACGTTTGGTCCATCTTCATTGAGATCCAAGTGGCCATTCGTTGCCATGGGAGTCTTTATGGTCTTCGCCTTGTCCATTCAAAACTTCTTGAGTATGTCTTGAGTATACTTAGTTTGGCTTATGAACGTCCCTTTCTTTTGTTGCCTCACTTGGAATCCCAAGAAGTACTTTAGCTCTCCCATCATTGACATCTCAAACCTATCTGTCATAATTTTACTAAATTCCTCACAAAAATATTTGTTAGTTCAACCAAAGATTATATCATCAACATAAATTTGACAAACAAAGAGATCATTGTCAAAGTTCTTTGTAAACAATGTATAATCTACTTTACCATTCTTAAAACCATTTTCAATTAAGAAATCTCTAAGACACTCATACCAAGCTCTAGGAGCTTGTTTGAGGCCGTAGAGAGCCTTACGCAATTTAAATACATGGTCGGGAAACTCTTCATGTTCCAACCCGGGGGGTTGCTCCACATATACCTCCTCCTTGATTGGTCCGTTGAGGAAGGCACTTTTCACATCCATTTGATAGAGCTTGAAATCATGGTGAGTAGCATATGCAAGTAATATTCTAATAGACTCAAGTCTAGCTACGGGAGCAAAGGTCTCATCGAAATCCAAACCTTGGACTTGTGAATACCCTTTGGCCACAAGTCGTTCCTTGTTTCTTGTCACCACCCCGTGTTCGTCTTGTTTGTTGCGGAAGACCCATTTGGTGCCGACGACGTTGGAGTTGGGTCTTTCGACCAGTTCCCACACCTTGTTCCGTTTGAAATTGTTGAGTTCTTCTTGCATGGCCACAACCCAATCCGGATCCTCTAATGCATCCTCAATCCTGCGCGGTTCCAAAAAGGATACAAACGAATAGTGCTCACAAAAATTAGCTATGCGTGATCTAGTAGTTACTCCCTTTTGGATGCCATGGATGATGTTGTCAATTGGGTGATCCCTTTGGACGCATTGGTGCACTCTTGGGTGTGGTACTTGCTGTCTTGAATCTTCATGATCATCTTATTCTCCCCCTAAATGGTTGCCCTCGTTGGCTTGGAGGTCATTTTCGTCTTCTTGAGGTTAATCTTGTATGGAAGCTCCCCCTTGATCATTGGTCTCCTCTTGTGGTTCATTTTCCTCATGCATATGTAGAGGTGGCTCTTGTGGTTGAACTTTGCCTAACACCATTCTTCTCAATGCTTGACACGGAGCTTCTTCTCTATCTAGCACACATGGATCAACTTGCTCCTTTTGGGAGCCATTAGTTTCATCGAACACTACGTCACGTGCTACTTCAACAAGTCCGGAGGTCTTGTTGAAGACACGATAGGCTTAAGTGTTCGAATCATAACCAAGCAAGAAACCTTCATCAGACTTCAAAGCGAACTTTGAAGTCCTAGGCTTCTTGTTCAAAATATAGCATTTGGAACCGAAAACTCGAAAATATGAAATATTAGGCTTGTTACCGGTGAGTAGCCCATAGGATGTCTTCTTGAGTAGTCGATGAAGATAAAGTCGATTTATGGCGTGGCAAGCGGTGTTGACCGCTTCCGCCCAAAATCAATCTGAGGTCTTGTACTCATCGAGCATTGTTGTAGCCATCTCTATGAGGGTTCGGTCCTTCCTTTTGGCAACTCCATTTTGTTGAGGGGAGTAAGGAGCTGAAAACTCATGCTTTATGCCTTCTTCATCTAGGTACTCCTCAACTTGTGTGTTCTTGAACTCCGTGCCATTGTCGCTTCAAATGTTCTTGATTGTCAATGAAAACTCATTTTGAGCACGCTTGAAAAATTTCTTCAAGATTCCTTGTGTTTTTGCCTTATCATGTAAAAAGAAAACCCAAGTGAAGCGAGAAAAATCATCAACAACTACTAATCCATATTTGTTACCGCCGATGCTTATGTAAGCAATTGGACCGAATAAGTCCATGTGAAGTAGCTCGAGCGGTCTTGTTGTAGTCATGACGTTCTTAGCGGGATGGGGTGCTCCAACTTGCTTCGTGGCTTGTCACGCGCTATAAGGCCTGTCTTTCTCAAAAACAACATCCTTCAAACCTCGGATGTGATCGCCCTTGAGGAGTTTTTGAAGGTTCCTCATACCAACATGCGCTAGCCGTCTATGCCGCAGTCAACCCATGTTGGTATTTGCAATCAAGCATGTGTCAAGTTCGGCTTTATCTTTGTTGAAGTCAACAAGGTAAAGCTTTCCCTTTAACATACCCTTGAATGCAATGGAACCATTACTCCTTCTAGAGACGGTCACACCCTCGTTAGTGAACAAGCAATTATAACCTTTATCACATAATTGAGATATGGACAGCAGGTTATAATCTAAGGAATCAACATGTAATACATGAGAAAGAGTGTGTTTAGATGATATGGAAATTTTACCGGTACCGAGCACCTTTCCTTGACTATTGTCTCCAAAATATATGCCCTCGCTTGGATCCTTATTTGCTTTGTACTCAATGAACATCTTTCTTTCTCCGGTGATATGGTTGGTGCAGCCACTGTCTAGCACCCATTTTGATCCACCGGAGGAATAGGCATACAAAAACAAATCATGCCTTGGTTTTAGGTACCCAAGCTTGCTTGGGTCATTTTAGGTTAGTCACAAGGGATTTGGGCACCCACACATGAGACTTGGTGTTCTCATGGCGTGGCCCAACATAATGAGCATAAATCTTACCAATATTACTTCTCATTAACACATAAGATGCATCAACAGTTCTAAATAGCAACTGTCGTTATTTATAAACAGGACTAGTCTAGGAGATAGGACTTGTCCAGAGGACCAGACTTGTCCGGACCCCGACCGTACTAGTCCGGTGTCCAAGTGTGTTTGATGTGTTAACATTGGACTTCCAAGATTGAGACGGTCTTCCCTTTACAAAGGCAATGCTCTCCATGTTATACTTGTTGTTTCTAGCATGTTGCTTTTCACCATAAGAGTAACCAATGCCATATTTGACATTTCGAGGTCTTGTGACCAAGTATGCACTACGTGCATATTTGATCTTCTCCTTGTCGAATATGCCATTTTCTGAACGATGCTTGTCCTTGGTAGAGGTTGACTTGTCTTTCAAGCTGGGGTCAACCTTACCACATGTACAAGTAGAAGCAGTTTCAATTTTAAGGGGTTGAGAAGGTGAGCTTGAAGAGGATGAAGGGTCACTTTGCTTGAGTGACTCAACTTGCACTTCAAGGATCTTGTTAGCCTTGATTAGGTTAGCAAGTTCGTCTATGATTGTAGCATTTGATTCGCTTAACTCAAAGAAAGCTTTCTTGCTTGAAGCTAACTCCAGCTCTAGTGACTTGCTTCGCTCCTTTTCATGTTCTAGAAGCTTGTCAAGTTCAACATATTCCTCTTTTTGGGATATAATCATGTCTTCTTGATGATGTATCAACTTCTCCTTCTCAACAAGTTGATCAAGTAAAAGTTTCATTTTTTTGACTGTTTTCTTATCTAATCCAATGAGCATATCTTCATTATCACTATTAATTTCACTATCACTAGAATAAAAATGCACGGAAGAGGATTTGATAGTTACCTTGCGTTTACCTTCCTTTGCCATGAGTCAAGTGTCGTTCCCCTTTTGTGCGCCAAGAGTGGGAAAGAGAGTGGACTTCATGGATGTCTTTTCGATGGCTATGCTAGCCATCTCCTCTTCTGCTTAGGATGAGGACTCATCATTTGAGTCCCATTCTTTCCCAAGATGTGCTTGTTCAGCTTGCTTCTTCTTCTTTAAGAACTTCTTGGGTTGAGGCTTCACTTCTTTGGTATTCTTCTTATTCTCTTCATATGGGCAATCAACTATAAAGTGGCTATACTCTCCACAATTGTAGCATGCCCGACTCAACTACGGTCTTGATTTTTCCTTGTACTTCCCATCACTCAATTTAGCCCCTTGTCTCTTCTTCATCATTCTCTTGAATTTATTCGTAAATAGTATCATGTCATCTTCATCCAAGTCACTGCTCTCATCATCACCATCTTCTTCTAGTTGAGCTTCTCGAGCTTCTTTAGACAAGGGCTTAACGGTGGACTTTAGAGCGACCCCTTTCTTCTTTGCCGAGGTGAGATCGGCAATTTCCTTAACATGTTTGGCTTGTTTTTCCATCATCTCAAAGTTGATTATTGTCCCAAGTAGCTCATCCGGGGTCATCTTCTTGTACCCGGGGCTTTCTCGTATCATCGAGCACAAGGTAACATTGCGAGGCATGAAGGCTCTAATAATGAGCTTCGCTACCTCGTGGTCATTTCACTTCTTGCTTTCGTATGCTCGCACCTTGTTGATGAGCGTCTTTAGTCAGTTGTACATATCTTGTGGTGACTCATCTTCTTCGATGGCAAATCTTCCCAGCTCGCCTTCAATAATCTCTATTTTCGCTTCTCGCACATGATGATTGCCTTCATGTGCGATTTGCAATGTATCCCATATCTCTTTTGCGATCTCGAGTCCATCCACCTTTGTAAACTCATCACGACTGAGTGATGAAGTAATGACTGCAACAGCTTGGGCATTTTGATGGATTGCTTACTATTGGCTAAATGTGAGCTCCTCATCATCATCCGGGATGTCTATTCCTGTGCATACTATGTGCCACAAACATGGATTGAGAGAAATCAAATGAATTTTCATGTTGTGCCTCCACATTGAGTAGTCATTGCCATCAAAATGTGGGGCTTTTCCAAGTGGAATAGATAAGTAGTGATTATTGCTAGAGTTAAGACGATCGTAGTTGAAAGGATATCGGGAGTAGTCGGTGTGACTACTCCCCTTCTTCTTCTTCTCATCATCAATCTTTACTTTCCCTTTGGAAAGAGTTTTCTTCCTTAGGAGTGCCTTTAGTTCCAGCGTCTCCTCATCGTCATCCTCGAAGTCTTGAATGGCCTCGAGGAGCCTCTCCAATTTTTGGTTCTTGTCTTCATCAACCTTCTCTTGGTTGTTGCTCTTGTGTACGTCCTTTATGTCCAACATGATCTCTTCGAGAGATTAGTCTCCTTTTGAAGAACCTTGCTCTGACACCAATTGAATGTGGCCTAGAGGGGGGGGGTGAATAGGCCCTTTTTGATTTTTGTTAGAACCTGCAACACTTAAAGAATAAGATTGGTTCAAACCCTAGATATGTATGAAGTGTAAGAACAATGCGCGCAAAGAAAGGACACAAACACTTTATCCCGTGGTTCGGTTCTCACAGAGGCAACCTACATCCACGTTGAGGAGTCCACAAAAGGACCGGGTCTTCTCCAACCCTACCCTCGTCGGATCGCCACGAAGGCCAATCCTCTTCACTTATCACAAAGAGCAAATAACCAAATTCAAGGGGCCTTCTCACACGTTGAGGGCTCCCCAAGATTACAATAAGAACACCACCAAGAACACACCCGGAAGATCACAATGAAAACCACAGGAGTGTGTTAGGGAATCAAACCAAGAGCTCAATGAGTGATGAACTGTGTCTCTCCAATGATCCAAAGTGTATCCTCAAGGGATTGATCTTTGTTTTGTTTGATTTCGTGTAGAGAGGTGTTTTCTAGGTTCTTGGGAGGTGTGACGGTGCAGGGGGTCGAGAGTTATTGAAAGATGAGTCGTGTACACCTATTTATATGGGGTTCCCAAAAGTAACCGTTAGGGTTTAGAAAGATCGGACTAGTCCGTGGTGGACACTGGACTAGTCCGGTGTGCTGTGTGTAGCAAACCCTAGGTGTCCCGAAATATCAGACTAGTCCAGCAGAGAGTGGACTTGTGCGATTTTGGTTCTGGAAATCTTCGGACTAGTCCGATAGATATCGGACATGTCCGGAAAAGTGAAACCCTTGAATTGGGGACAAGTCTGCACTTAGAGGACTTGTCCGATTTAGGTCAAAGGGTTTTTCGGACTAGTCTGTGCTAATATCGGACATGTCCGATTTTGTGCAACTTGTGAAGTGTTCGGAGGACTAGTCCGTACTGGGGAGGACTAGTCCGATTCTAATTAGAAAGATATCGGACTAGTCCGTGGTGATATCGGACTTGTCCGATCTTGTGCAGAAAGAAATCGGACTAGTCCAGGGTCAGTTGGACTAGTTGGTCCTGTATAGATTTGTGCAATGTGTGAGATTATTTGTGATTGAGCTCTTGGGGTGTGTTTCCTTAACACACTCCAAACACAATGATCCACTACACTTGTTTCTTGAGCTCTTTTCCGCATTACTCCTCATTCTCCTTTCTTTTTGGCACTTTACTCATTTTCTCATTAGAACTTGTGCTCATCTCAACAAAGTGGTTAGGATCTCATTTGCTTGTCATAAATCATCCAAAACCCACATGGGATTCTTAGATGCACTTTCAGTTCTCAAAGATGGATCTTCGGTCCGGATATCATCAAATCAAAATCCGACCGGAGGATATACCGAAGATGGCATTCTCGACACGATATGGATTATACGAGTATCTTGTCATCTCTTTTGGTCTCACCAACGCTCCGGCTCACTTTATGTATCTCATGAACTCAGTATTCATGCCGCAGTTAGACAAGTTCGTCATGGTCTTCATCGATGACATATTGGTTTATTCCAAGTCAGAGGAAGAACATGCTGAAATCTGCATATTGTGCTGCAACGGTTGAGAGACCATAAGCTCTATGCAAAATTCAGCAAGTGTGAATTTTGGATCAGCCAATACAATTCTTGGGACACATTATTTCAGCTGTGGGCATCACCACGGACCCAAGTAAAATTGTTCAAGTCGTGAAATGGCAATCTCCTAAGTCCGTACATGAAGTCCGAAGTTCCCTCGGTTTAGCGGGATATTATTGGAGGTTCATCCCGAGCTTCTCAAAATTCACTAAACCGATGACAGAGCTGCTGAAAAAGGGCACCAAATATATTTGGAGTTCAGCTTGTGAAGAAGCGTTCAAGACATTAGTGCAGCACCCTACAACAGCCCCGGTTCTTGCTCAGGCGGACACGACAAAACTGTTCGACATTTATTGTGATGCATCCGGCATCGTACTTGGCTGCATTATTATGCGAGGAGGACGTGTGGTCGCGTATGGATCTCGACAACTCCGAAACCACGAGAAGCACTATCTGACTCACGACCTTGAGCTCGCTGCCGTGGTGTTGGCATTGAAAATGTGGAGGCATTTCTTGCTTGGAAATCTTGTACACCTCTACACCGACCACAAGAGTTTGAAATATATTTTCACGCAGAAGCACCTGAATATGAGACAACGAAGGTGGTTAGAGCTGATCAAAGATTACGAAATTGAAATTCACTACCACCCCGGTAAAGCGAACGTGGTTGCCAACGCGCTTAGTCAGAAAGCCCATGTCCACAACATCACCATGGTTGAAATGGAAGTTGAGGAACAAAGTCTATATGTGAAACCATATGGGTCTCTCAATAATCTTGCTCTTATTCCCACAATCCGAGAGGAAATCATTGAAGCCCAAAAGAAGGACAAGGGCATGTCACACATATGGGAAAGAGTCGACAGCGGGGAGGTAAAATGTTTCTGGAAAGATAATCACGGTACATTATGGTTCAAGGACCGGATATTTGTACCCCGGGATGTTAAGCTCCGGAAGAAAATATTGGATGAAGCTCACATGTTAAAATTTTTTATTCATCCGAGCAGAAATAAAATGTATCAAGATTTGAAGACCAAGTTTTGGTGGACACGAATGAAGCGGGAAATAGCGATGTACTTATCCGAATATGATACGTGTCTGCGAGTGAAGGTTGACCATATGCAGAAAGCGGGACATCTACAACCGCTGGATATTCCGGCATGGAAATGGGAGGATGTGAGTATGGACTTCATCGTTGGATTACCACTCACATTTCGGAAGCATGATTCGATTTGGGTGATAGTTGACCGACTAACCAAATCAGCACACTTCATTTCGGTTAATGTTGGATTTGTTTCTAAACAATATGCAGAGTTGTACATTGCACGGATCTTATGCTTACATGGTGTTCCGAAGATCATAATTTCAGATCGGTGTGCGCTGTTCGTTGCTCATTTTTTGGAGAAGTTGTATGCCTTGCTGGGTACTAAGCTGATTAGAAGCTCCGCATATGACGCACATACCGATGGGCAAACTAAGAGGGTGAACCAAGTCCTTGAAGACATGTTGCGTGCATGTGCCATCCACCATGGTAAAAATTGGGATGATCATTTACCGTTGGCGGAATTCTCGTACAACAACGGTTATCAAGCGAGTATCAAGATGGCACCATACGAAGTTCTCTACGGCCGGAAATGCCGCACACCACTGAATATGTGTGAGTCCGGAGAAAGGGTGACGTTCGGGATTGATCTAGTCAACGAAACCAAGGAACAAGTTCGGATCATTCAAGCAAATCTAAGAGCGGCTCAATCTAGACTGAAGAATTATGCAGACAAGCGGCGTCCCCCGCTGCACTTTGATATCGGATATCACGTATACCTCCGCTTGTCTCCGGTGAAAGGAATTCATCGGTTTGTAGTAAAAGGGAAGCTCACTCTCCGATTTATTGGTCTGTTTGCTATCACGGAGAAGTGCGGACCTGTGGCTTAACGATTGGAACTACTGGCATCTCTCGCTGGTATACACAATATTTTCCACGTGTCTCAGCTCCAAAAATGTCTCAAGTTCACAGCTGCAGTCAACACGGGTGAAATCGGCAAATTGCAACCGGATCTCACATACGCCGAACATCCGGTCCAGATTCTCGATGAGAAGGCTCGAAAAACACGGAACCACACCCTGTGGTTTTATAAAGTATTATGGAGCAACCATACCGCTGAAGAAGCGACATGGGAATCCGAAGAATATCTCCGCTTCAACTATCCGTATTTCTTATCATCTCATATCCGGTAAGTTCTCTCCTACTTTTGTCTCTTCATTGTAATCTCGGGACGAGATTCTTTTAAGGGGGAGGAATGTAAAAGCCGTAATTTCATAATACAAGCTTCAGTTACAAAAAAATAAACTTAAATACTGTTCAAATGAGTTTAACATGAAGATTTGAGGTTCCCATTGGATTCCAAATATTTCAAATAGTATCCCTACAAACTTTCATAAATTTTGAAGCAAGTTTGCTATTTAATTCAATAGCTACATTGAATTCAGCTCAAATTAAAGTTTGAATTCGAATGCAACTTGGGCAAATCAGCAATTTGATTTCAGAATCAAATCCTCCACATTCAATTTGACCTTCGCACAAATATCTAGCAATTTTTTGACTGAAATAGGTGCTGGGTTTGAATGAGCAGAGTTGTGGATGAGGGAGAGCAAGTGGGACCCACCGATGATGCTTACATTGCTCTGTTCTTTTTATCCCAGGGCAACACCTCACGAGATGCAAATTGCCAGAGAGCTGCTTGCTTCCCTGCTTGCCTCCAGCTGCATACAGCACGACAAGGGCTCCTCCTTATCCCCCTACAAGCCCCAAAGTCGAGCACTTCACCTTTGCTTCGTTCCCTGGTGCAAGATTTTGCTCCCCGGCGAGTTCTTCCCCTTGCACTTGAAATCCAGCAAGGATCTTCTGTATTGATCGGTTTTCTTTGCAGCCTATCATTCCTCAACACCTTGCGCAGCTGTTTTAATCATTTTCTTGCTAAGTTGGAGCCTCTACGTCGAGGAACATGAAGAATTCCGGCTGCCATCCTCTGTTTTTCAAGTGCCGCCCATCGGTGCACCATCGCCCCCTCGATACAAGCAAGTTCTCACCTGGCTCCTTGAAGCAAAAAGGTTCGCCTATTCATATACTAGCTGCTATTGAAATTTGAGGCCATGCCATGGACCATAGCCCCCATATTTCCATTTCTTCCGGCGAGCTTCGTGTATGAACTTAGCTAGGTCTCTGATTAAATTCGATTTCTACATGTAACAATTCTTCGTGGACGTGCAGCTTTATCTTCTACACATCCAGGCGCTTCACCTCGAAGAAGAATCTTCGAGTTTCATCGAGTAATTAAGCTGGACTTCGAGTTTTTCCCCTCCGCTTTTGAAAACGCGTCGGATCACGGTCGAGCTCATAATTTCAGGTCATTCCACCCATTTTACACCTTCTATTCGTCCTCAGCATGATCCCAGAAAGATTTTAGATTGATTCCGAGCGGTTTGAGCAAGGTTTTGGCGGTTTTGACCTCGCCGGAACCCTAGTTCCGCCCGCTGCCGCTGCACCTCTCTCTCCGGCCATCTATCGCCTGCTCAACGTAGAGCAAGTTGTTCCCTGTTCGATTTTAGGCCTTGGCGGCCAGTTCTGACGCCCCCGTGCCCTTGCGCTTGCTGCGGTGAGGCGCCGCCGCCTGCCACCGTCGGACGCTGCCCGAGCGCCGCCGGCGCGGAGAAGAAGATGACTCGGGGTGGGGCCCGGCTGTCAGCCAGAGAAGGATTTTCCTCGGGATGTTTTGTGGCTTTGGGATCCAATGTGGCTGAGGGTAGGAACTGTGTGGCCCCGTGTGGCATAAATCTGATTGGTCCATTTTAGACCTGTGGGCCACCGATTCTTTATTCAAACTTTCCCATTTAAATTTAATTTCAGATTTGGTTCCAACTTTAAAAATCAATATCTCTTAGAATCCTTGTCCAAAAATTATCAAAAAAAATTTGTAGAACCAGGATGATCTATAATTTCATGTGGTGCGCTTTGATCTGTATGAAAGTCATTACTTTGTACTCAATAATTCCATGAATCAAAATGCTATTGAAATTAATTTCTGATGCTACATTCATTCAAAAAATCCCTAACTTGGCCAAATCAATTCAACTTATTCCCTTAAGTTCCGGTAAAAGTTTCATGTCCATTTGAGTTGATTTGAATAGCCAAATTTTGTTTCCAATCTCTATGTACCTGAAAATTCCAAAATGTCCAGAAACATCTCAGTAAATTGTCCAAATTTCGAAATTCTATATCTCACTCTAGAAATCTTAGAAAACGTGAAATAAATTTTGATAGAGCCAGGACATTCCCCTCTGTATGATACAACCACTGGTAGCCATGATACCGCTCCAGAATTTGAATGAAAATTCATAGAAGTGGAAACACATATGGAATTGCTGGGACCACATACAACCTTTGCTAGAAATCAAATTTTGCACACTCTCTACACATCATCCATTGAGGCTAATGTTAAATTTTCAGCTTCATTGGACCTCTGTAGCATCAGCAATCCTTTTATATATGTCTATGTGCATATAAACTCTAAATCAAATGTGGAGTTAATCTTTTTCCATTTCACATAAATATTCCTTCATTCCTGTAGATCACAACAACAGGAACTCCATTCTCAATCACTTAGTTACTGTACTAAACTTGTTACAACAGAATTAAATGTTATGCTATCTCATGCTTATATATGCACTTGCATTTCGATAGTTCACGTGACGTTGAAACTCGACTAAGAGCATTCCTTGGAGGAGAAGGCCAGGGTGTCAACTTGAAGTCCTTGGAGGAGTCTCCGTAGGAAGACCACTAACCATTGACATTTAATCGAGTCACAAGCTAAGGCAAGCCCCGGTTTGCATTTAAGCGCTATTACAAAATTTTGATTTGTATCACCTATGTCTAGGGTGAGTTATGTGCATTAGGGCTAAGGTGATTGAAAATCCACTTGCATGACCAGATCACCCCATGGAATATTTTGGTAGTTGTTAAGTCATCGTGTAGACTATGCTATGCTAAATGTTGTATAGAATTCGATAGAAGTCGAGTAGTTGAAATCTACTTGCATGGCTAGGATTTTTTTCACATGGGATTGGTTCAATGAAATGGAGTAGTAATCTGAATATGAGACCGGGCAGGGGTGTAGGATGCAGCAAGACATGGTCTTGGGTGCGTAGTCCTGCTTGTGTCAGTTAAGGACCGATCTGTATGCCGCCTTGCTGAGCAAGTTTAAACTGTACTAGAGTCATAATAGATATACGGGGTCTGAGAAACCGATGTACCTTGGGAAACCTTTGTTGAGACTTTATCGATCACCTCAGGCTTTCAGCCGCAGCACAGTAGACGAAACTCGCTCACGACATCTTCACAGCGGAAAGGTGCACCGTGACTGGGAATACTGTCCTAGACGATTGAATCGATTCAACTTTGGCGGAACTTGAAAAAGGTGGCTGCGTACGACGTCTGTGGAGTGCACCTACGTGACTTCCAATATGGGCGTACGTGTCGTGTATTCCGGGTATCTTTGATTCGAATCATCGTCCCTCGCGGTTATGAGTACCACTTGTTCACTGAGTTCTGACATAGTTAATACTTGCACTTGAGATGAGAATTAATTACTGCTGTTATGAACATTATATTATCATTGTATTGCTATGTTGTATGTATTAGTATTGTGCACACTAAATTTTTTTTCCACCTTGGGCATGCAGCATCTTGATGAAGCATTTCTTGTTTGATTGTGGAGTTATGATGTTGTCCGCACAAGGTTTAAGCTGCTACTAATAAATCTGAAAATAAGGACCCCACATTTAGGCGAGTCATTATGCAAATCTGCCATCCTATGTTTATGTCTTTACCCTCATGTAGAGTTTCATGTTTAGGTGAGACGGTTAAGTCTTGCTGAGCCTTCGTGCTCACGGTTGCTATATAAGTTGTTTTGCAGGTAATAACCTCAATGCTTATGATTATGGTTGTCCGATGAGACTCGGAACTCTCCGAGCGGTACACTCATTGAGAACCATGCCACTGCTGTTTGATATTCATGGCTAGTGAGGAGCATCCATGGGTTGGACAACTTCTCTTTTGCTTATTAGACTTCAGTACGAGAGTTGTAATCTTATCTTCCGCTGTAGTTTATTTTTATATAAACTATTTGTGATATGAACATCTTTGTAAATTTCACCAAATGATTTATGTAATACGTGTTCATTTACATGTGTGCTATTGGGTGTCCCATCGCACAGCACCACCCAATGCGATTCCTGGAAAGTGTGGACCCGATCCCCACAGCGACGGACTACCGCTGCCTCAGTAACGATGACACCACCAGCCGCGAGCTCAAAGAGTGCACTGACTGTAGGGCGTGCAGTCCTCCACAATTCGCCGACTGTGGATGCTCTTCAGGGACCTGCAAAGTAGTAAATCAATGACGTCGACCGACTTGTCGTCGCCGCCCTCAACACGCCTCCGCGAAGGAGGCAACATGCCACCCCGTCGCATGTGTCGCTATCGCGCACGCCGACTATCGACCGCAGACGGCTTACTCGCGCTCGACCATGCTTTCTACAGCTGAGCTCGACTGCCCTCGCGCGGCGGAAGAAGGTCGCATCATGATGGAGCGACAACGTGAGAAATGCTGAAACCTTGAGGCCGACTGTAGTGCACCAGGCGATGCACCCCCAGTGTACGCAGCACAGCCTCAGCCTCACCAGGTGTATGCAGCACAACCCGCGCCCCAAGCATATGCTGCACCAAACCCTGCCCAGCAAGAGTAGGCGGAGGATGCGCACCCCTGGTGCTGCACCTCTACTTCATGGTGTGGCCACGCAAGTTCTGGTCCCATCTGCCGGAGAAGTATGATGGGAGCATCAACCTCGCCCAGTTCTTGTAGATCTACTCCACCTCCATCCTTGTTGCAGGAGGGGATGAGGCCATCATGACCAATTACTTCTCAATTGCCTTGACCGGCTCTGCTCGGTCATGGATCATGAACCTCCCCTCGAGGTCCATAACCTCTTGGGTGGAGTTGTGCCGGCTGTTCACGGCGAAATTCGGTAGCTCCTACACATGCCCCTGCACCAAGCTCGACCTCCACGCCACGCAACAACGCCCGAGGGAGTCTTTGTGATCCTTCATCCAACGATTCTCCTAGGTACGAAACACCATCCCCTACATCTCGAATGCCTCTGCTGTAGTTGCATTCAGATAGGGTGTGAAGGACAAGAAGATGCTCGAGAAGTTAGCCACGCACAACATGCAAGATGTCCCCGAGCTCTTCAGCCTGGCAGACCGGTATGCCAGGGCCGTAGAAGGGTGCAATTGGCACTCCAACTCTGCCCCCGAGGCAGGAAGATCCGGTCACCCTGGTGGAGGTGCTGCTGCTCAAGGCAACAGAAAGAAAAACAAGAAGTCTGGTGGCAAGGACAAGCCACTAGGAGGGGCTCCCGTCACTACAGCTGTAGCGGCGGGCACAGTTCTGGGGCCACGCCCCAACAAGCGATCGCGACAATCGTCTGACGACGACCACAACAGCGAGCCATGCCCTATGCACAACACCAAGTGCCACAACACAAGTGAGTGTCAGGAGATCAAGAAGCTCGTGGAATGCCAACACGAGCAGTTGTAGCAGCAGTGCCAGATGGCACACCTTTCGGCCTATGGGACGACAAGCAGAAGGTCGACCCTCAAGTGGATGAGCAGAAGGAGATTGAGTACCAGGACGCCCAACATGCCCTGAAGGCGATTTACAGAACCTATGACTCCCACTCCAGCACTGACAACGAGCCTTGCAAGACGTCCATGGTATCTACAGGGGATCCTGGGATATCATGTCCCGAAACGCTGTCAAGACCCTATGCCGGGCAGTGGCATCGGTAGCTCCTACCCTAGCCTGGCACCACACCACAAGTGGATTGGGACGATGATCAACATCAACACCTCCGACTGCCCAAGAACATGGCGGGAGCAGGAATGCTCCCGATCCTTGTTGGCCCGACCATCACCGACGTCAAGTTGTACCACATGCTGATTGATGGCGGGGCGGGCCTCAACCTCATAGGCAGTGCAGCTTTCCAGAAGCTGCAAATCACCATGTCCAAGCTCAAGCCCTCGAGCCACTTCTCGGGGTTAGGTCCGCGGCACGTCATGTCGTACGGTAACATCTCCCTCCCGGTCACATTTGAGACACCTTCGAATTATCGTTTGCAGACCATCCTCTTCGATGTTGTGCATGTCGACCTCCCCTTCAATGCCATCATCGGCAGGCTGGTCCTATACTGGTTTATGATCGTAGAATACTACGACTACCTAGTCTTGAATATGCCTACACCCGGTGGCGTCCTCAAGATCCTTGGGGACCGCTCTGCTGCAGTGTCATCCTTGGAGAAGCTCCATGCACTTGAGGTGGCCGGGGCACCTGTCCTAGCGATGGAGAGGCAAGCCAGCCTCCAACGAGCATGCGCCGCGCAGCTCAACTTCTGCACTCCGTGTGCAGCCCTCCGACACTAGCGACATCCCTGTAAAGGTCATCCAAGTCAGCTCCAACGTCACCTAGACCACCCGCATAGCGGGGAACTTGGACGATAAATAGGAACTCGCTCTCGTCACCTTCCTTCGGGCCAATGTTGATGTGTTTGTCTGGCAACCGTCAGAGATGTCTGGGATCCCCGGGAAGGTGATCGAGCACCATCTAAAGATCTATCCCGACGCCTGACTGGTACAACAGAAGCCTCCGAAGCAATACATCGAGAGGTAGAACTTCATCCATGAAGAAATCAAGAAGCTGCACCATGTTGGCTTCATCCAAAAGGTCCACCACCACTGGTTGTTGGCTCACCCTGTTGTCGCCCGCAAGGCTGTTAAGAAGCTTTAGATGTGCATCGACTACACGAGTCTCAATAAAGCATGCCCTAAAGATCCATTCCCTCTCCCTATGATAGATCAAATTATAGACTCTACATGAGGCTACGATCTACTGTGACTTCTAGACGCTTATTATGGTTTTCATCAAATACCATTGTCTAGAGAGGACGAGGAGCATATTGCTTTCATAACAGTAGATGACATTTATTATTGTGTCTCGATGCCTTATGGTCTAAGAATGCTCTCCCTACTTTTGTATGTGCCATGCATAAAATATTTGGGGACCTCATTCGTGACCTCGTAGAAGTCTATGTCGATGACATCGTTGTCAAAATCAAAACGCATACATCCTTGCTAGACAACCTCACCCTAGTGTTTGACAGGCTACGCTCCACATGCAGGAAGTTGAACCCAGACAAGTGTGTTTTCAGGTTCTCTATCGGGAAGCTTCTCGGTTTCTTGGTCTCGCACCAAGGAATTGAAGCTAAAACAAATAAGATCAAGGCGATCGAGCTAATGTGGCCCACATCAAGGACATGCAAAAGCTCACGGGATGCTTGGCTAGGCTCAGTCGGTATATCTCTAAACTGGATGAGCGGGCTCTCCCGTTCTTCAAGCTCCTGAGTGTAACACCCTCATTTTGATCCATCATGCATTGCATTCAATCTTATACATGTCTAACATAATTCAACACAAAAAGGAACAAGATTAAAATAAATTATAGCCAAAACAACAATTAAAAACTGGCATAGTACACACTTGTCTGGATTGGACCCCGGACTAGTCCGATTTAGCTACTGTTGTCCCCCGTACTTTTCCTCTAATTGCTACGAATTAATCCAAAAATTGTTTTTGATGTTCTCTGGGCTTGTCCATTAATTTTTACGGACTAATCTAGTTCCGTTTCTGTACCCGTCTAGACTTGCCCATTGCATATACGGACTAGTGCGATGATCGCTGTTGAAACTCCCAAAAACTTGATTTGGATTTGAAGTTGGACACACCCTGGAATTGTTCGGCCAGGCACCAAACTTGGCTGACTAACTTTCTGATCCTGAATGGACTTGTCTTGCATTGCACCAAACTTCTCCGTTGAACTTTCTATACCCGCTCGGACTTGTCGGCCTCACTACGGACTAGTTTGGTGTGTAGGGTTTCTACTCATGTTCTATCTTTCGTCCACAACAAGTTATTGGATAATTGCCTTAATTGGGCCCAAGAATGTCGTGCCTCACCCCTAAGGAGCCCAAGTGGGACCCCACCAAGGCCTCTACTGTTTTCCACCACATTATACTTGGATTCCACCCTAACCTTAACACCTCTCCTCCTATATAAACACCCTACCATCCACCCTTCACCCTTTCCGCCTACGATAGAAAAACCATTCGCCCCTGCCAAGTCAAGTGCTGCCGTTCTTCGAGAAGAAAGAAGAGGGAGGACAGAAGGATCAGTCAAGATCATCGCCGCTACTACGATCTTCTTCATTAATTCATCGACTTCGACATTCTTCTTCGCCAATTCCTCGTCTTCATTAGATCTAGACGACAAGTTCTCATGTTTCATCGAATCGTCGACCTTTGAACCCTAGGATTTGCGGTATATACCTTAGATCCATCGTTCCTACATCAATTATGGTTCCATAATTAACTCAAACTATGTTCTAGTTGGAAATTCGCAAAAAAACCCTAGTCATAGCGGACTTGTCCGGTCCAGTACGGACTAGTTCGTGAAACTTTCTGGTCTAGAGCGGACTTGTCCGACCCATGGTGCGGACTAGTCTGGTCTTTCAATTCTAGAGTTCTAGGAACTTCTTTAGTCTTATTTGAAATGACTCGAAACTTGCTCTAACATGTAAAACTTATTTGTAACTAGATAGTAAGCAACAATAGCAACCTAATAACACATGTTATTACGTAATTGCATTACTCATGCATGTCATGGCATATTGAGTACTATATGAACATTTATTGATTGTGATGCTTGTTTCACATGTGTGTGGTGCGGAATAGAAGGTAATGCTCTAGAGGGTGCTTACAAGGACCTTCAGCACTAGAACTTCAAAGCCATTGATCCAAACCAGCCGCAAGAGCAAGGCAAGTGTCCTTGAACATTTTGATCCTATTTTATAATGTTTTGTTTGCAGAACTACACGCTTGTGTCAAATTGATGGGAACCCATGATAGGTGTTTACTAGACTTGTATGACCACCCTTGTCGCTTGGGTTATATTGTTGAGTGTCGGGAAGGGTATTTTACCTTTTTGCTGTGCTTTAAGTTGATTGAGATTGGAAACAATCAAATGCCATAATTATGAATTAATGAACTTATGGATGATGAGAATTGATGAATATGACTACATGGTAATATGGGACTTGGGTGATCTAAGCTAGCATTGTTTGTGGACTGGGTTAGATGATATGGTGGTTTTGCTTGCCTTAGATCTAAGGATAGGTTCATGCAAGAATGAGCCAGGACAACAATGCCACCACAAGGCCAAGTATGGGTGCGGCTTAGATGATTAATAAGTTGTATTACCAGCATTGTTCGGATCATATGGAAATCTCGGGGAATGGGAGTCGGTTGGGTTTGCATTAGTGGTGGGAATGCCGTTGGATCCGAATAGCACAATAGAGGGCCCTTGGATGGATGTGCTGAGTTGTGAGACATTACATCTGGTGAAACCTTAGTGGGTCTAAACATGCTGGTATTCCTTTTGTAAAGGCTATTTTGTGATCTCTTGGACACACACTGTTAGAAGTGTGTAATGTGACTAACGGGTCATGGGAATGATGGAGGTTCTCTAGTCACCAAAAAGGGACAAAATCACGAATTTGTGGGTAAAGTGGTACAACCTCTGCAGAGTGTTAAAAACTATGATGATGGTCGTGCTCCCGGTTAAGAGCACCTGGATGATCTACATGATTAGAGTTGGACTTGGGATTTGGGATGGTTTCAGATATGGTTATGATTTGGGTTATGATAGTTGGACATGGTTCGTTATGAAGGTGAGAAATTGACATATAGATGGTTCTTAAATTGATGGATGAGGTATGATGGTAATTGAGAATGTTGGATATATGTTATGATAATTACTTGAATTATGATGGGATTAAATTCACATAGACATTGTAGGATGCTTTTTACATGTTTTGAATATACTTTTCTATAATTAGCCATTTATTATCATCCTTTTTAAGTTACATGTCATACTTTCCCAACCTTGCTGATTATGATATGTACTCACCCTTGTAATTCCCCCACCAACAGTTTCAGGTGATGTTTTGGAGTACCATGGGGATCATGTGGAGTACTAGGTCGCGTGCTATCATCAGTTGCCTGTGGATTGGAGCCGCGCTACCTAGTTTAGTAATCTTTCCGCTGCAATAGTAATAATTAGAGATTTTTAATTTGAGAACCTTTGGAATATTGTAATAAGGTACCTATTTACTCTTGTGACGTGGTTATTTTATGTTTATCGTTTGTGATGCACTCGTGTATGGGTGATGAACATCCTGGGCACACATATACATTCACTTGGTTCGATTTTCGGAACCAGGTGTTACACTGTGCATGTCTGGACCCTTCGTCTGGGCTGAGGAGGAAGAAGAGGCATTCTAGGAGCTCAAGCGACACCTCACGTCGCTGCCCATCATGGTGGCTCCGACGTCCGGTGATCCTCTACTCCTCTACATCGCCGCCACAACAGAGGTGGTGAGAATGGTGCTGGTCGCGGAGCAGCCAGAGCCTCAGCAGCCTCAAGTGTCAAAAGAAGCTCCAGCCGCTAGTCCCGAGCCCTAAGGTTCAGACCTCGCAGGAGGCCCCGACAACCAAGATGCCTCCTAGTACTAGCCCCCGGAGGCCGGGTCGGACCCCGCAGGGGGTCTCGACAGACAAGGTACCTCCGGTCCTAGCCCTCAGAGGTAGGTCCGAACCCCGGGAGCCAGTAGCCCCAGGGTCCTGTATAGATGGATGGAGACACACCGGACCCCCTAGGGAGGGTTCGAACCATTCAACATCTAGTCTACTACATCAGCGAAGTCCTCCACGATGCCAAGACAAGATATCTCGAGGGGGAGCTAGAGCCCCACTGGACACTATACTTTGATGGCTCCTCACACAAGCAGGGAGCTGGAGCCAGGGTCCTTCTCCTCACGCCGATAGGTGTGACACCCAATTCTAGAAATAAACCAAGTGTAATGCATATGTGTGCCCAGGATGTTTAAGACACATACACAAGTTATTTACAAACGATAGCCAGATAATAAAATTGTCTTAAATAATAACACTAATAATAGTACCTTATTACAAATCCAAATAGTCTTGAATACAACCTCTAATAAGACTGCAGCTGAAAACACTAAACACTAATGACACTAACTCCACAGGCAAGCTTGATAGTAACACGCACACCTAGAACTCCTCGAAGACCTCCTAGCACTCCACATTGTTGCCTGCGACTGAATTGGTTGGAGAATAGCAAGGGTGAGCACAGATCGTACTCAGGAAGCCTGGGAAAGTATGACGTGTAGCTTAAACAATGCATGATAATTAATATTGGCTATTCGCATAAAAGTACATTCAAAATAGTTGAAAATGCAATAATATGATCATTAAGTGAGGTCAATGCCTTAACAACATAAAACAATTAATTTCATATTCAATACCATAATTCCAACATAAATAACCACCATCAATACTATGCCATATTCAACTCATAACTGTCCATTCGACTCAATATTACCATTTGTGTGATTATGATTTTATCACTTTTCGATGACTAAAGAATCTCAATTGTGCCATCTCACACTACCTTTGATGTGTGGCCAAGAGATCATGAAATAGCCTTTACAAAGTGATTACTAGCATATTCAAACCCTCTGAGGTTTCACCGGTGGTGATGTCTCCAACTGAGCACATCCATCCAAGGGCCCCCCTCTTGTGCCACTTGGATCCCAAAGTAGTCCCCCGAGCTTTCCAAATGGTTCGAACAGTACTGGCAACACACTAATTATTCAGCTAAGCCGCACCCATACTTGGCCCTGTGGTGGCACTATAAAACCTGGGTTGTCACTCCACAAACTGGTCCTTAGATCTAAAGCAAGGTAAACCACCAAAACGGTCCAACCCATTCCACGTAACCGGCTTCCTTAGATCCCTAGGTACCATGCTGCTAAAGGGTCATTGTTATCAGTTATCATCGTTCAGGTGTTCAATAGTTAATAATTAAGCAATATGGTTATTTCCAAAACCTGATTGAGTATAGTGAAGCAAATGTGTAAAAGACCCTTCCTGACTCTCTACATTGTGTTCAAGCGACAAGGGTGGTCATACAAAACTAGTAAACTCCTATAATTGGGTTTTCCCATCATTTGACACAAGCATGCAATTTTGCAAACAAAACATTAAAATCTTGGATCAAAATGATCAAGGGCACTTGCCTTGCTCTTGAGATTGGTTTGGATCGAAATATTCAAAGTTTTGGTTTTGCAGGTCCTCGAAAACACTCTATATAGCAATACATTTCATCTCGCGCAACAAACATGCAAAACAAACATTAAAATCAAATATTGCTCAAATATTACTCAATATGCCATGATATGCATGATTGGTGCAATTGTGAGGTGAAACTTGTTAATGAGTTGCTATTAATGTTTACTAACTAGTTACATTGGATTATAACAAGTTTGGACAAGTTTCGAGTTGATTTGAGTCAAATTGAAATTAGTTCAGCAACAACAGAATGCAGAGGCCAGACAAGTCCGATCTTAGGGCCGAACTAGTCCGGCCTGTCCAGAAACTACAAATTAGGTTTTTTCTAGACAGCGAGAATTAGGGTTAAATTCACGTTGACAATTGGATGTAGAGGGTATATCGTGGGTTTAGAGCTCCAAAGGTCGATAGTTGGGTGCAAAGCTTGAATCTCGATGCTAGGGTTTGACAATAAGGTCTTGAGGACGATTTGGTGATGAAGAATGTCAATGTTGAATAGTTGATGAAGATCGCACTTGCTTGATCCTCCTCCTTCTTCTCCTCCTTTTCCTTGTTGTTGGCCCTTCTCTTGACGACGGCGCATGGCAAAAGATGACAGCGAGGCTGTTCTCAACATGTTGGAGGGTGTGGGGGTATTAGGTTGCTTATATAGGGTGGAGTGGTAGGCCTTTGGGTTGGATTTGGAGTAGAATTTGGTGGAGAACGAATAGGGGTCATGGTGGGGTCCACTTGGGCTCCTGTGAGGTTGGGCATGAAGTTCTTCGACCCAATTAAGGCAATTACCCAATAACTTAATCGTGGAGGAAAATAGAATTCGAGTTGGACTCTGAAGACCGGACTAGTCCGCAAGGTGGATGGACAAGTCCGTTTTGGAACATAAACGATTTTGGACAAATCCGGCGCTGGGGGCCAGACAAGTCCGGGCTCGGCTGGAAAAACTGGTCTGGATAGAAAAATGGCAACATTGGACTAGTCCGCTTGGGAAGACAGACAAGTCTAGACAACATTAGAAACTCAATTGGCCTAGTCCGTGTAGTGTGCTAAACAAGTCCGAGGTTCTGAAGCAGAAAAGGGACAACGGACTAGTCCGAGGTGAAGGCCGGACAAGTCCGCTCCCAAACAGGATTAAGTTGCTGATTAGACCTAAATTCATTTTAATATTGTTCCTTTTTCGGTTGCTGATTAGACCTAAATTCATTTTAATCTTGTTCTTTTTTAGGTTGCTTGATTTTAAACTTGTATGAGGATGCATGCAATGCGTTATGCATGAAAATGAGAGTGTTACAAATTAACCCCCTTAAAATGAATCTTGCCCTCGAGATTCAATGTAGAAGGAAAGAGAAAGGGAAATTCTCTACTGAGATCCTCTTCTCGCTCCCAGGTTGCTTCTGACTCTGTATGATGCTTCCATTGCACTTTGCACCATCAAATCACCTTGTTCCTGGTGACCCTCTCCTTGGTTTCCAAAATTTTGACAGGTTGCTCAGCATAGTTCAAATCTTCCTCAAGCTCCAGTTCTTCCGTCAGTACTTGCTCTTTTGGAACCCTCAAGCACTTCTTGAGCTGAGAAACATGAAACACATCATGAGCATCGGAAATATGTGCTGACATCTCCAACTTATACGCTACTTCTTCCTGTTTGTCCAAAATCTTGAATGGTCCAATATAGCGAGGCGCCAACTTGCCTTTGATGTTAAATCCCTTGTGACCTGCATGGGTGACACTTTGAGATATACAAAATCTCCCACCTCAAAAGCTAAGCTTCTTCTTCTATTATCCGCATAGCCCTTTTGTCTCGACTGAGCAACCCTCAAATTCTTACGGATTTTCTGAACTTGATTTTCAGCATCTTGTATTACATCTGGCCCAAATACTTGATTTTCTCCTGTCTCATTCCAAAACAAGGGTATTCTACACCTTCTCCCATAGAATACTTCATATGGCGACATTTTTAAACTTGCTTGATAACTGTTGTTGTAAGAGAATTCAACATATGGCAGACTTTTGTCCCAACTTCCTCCATACTTTAACGCAGAAGCTCTTAGCATGTCTTCCAATATCTGATTTGTTCTCTCGGTTTGTCTATCCGTCTAAGGGTGATATGCAGAATTGAAATTCAGTTGAGTTCCCATAGACTCGTGCAGCTTTTGCTTGAACCTTGAGGTAAGTTGAGAACCTCTATCGGACACTATTTTCTTTGGTACTCCGTATAAACACACTATTCTTCCCATATACAATTCTGCCAACTTTGCGCCACTATAGGTAGTCTTGACAGAAATGAAATGCGCTGATTTTGTCAACCAATCCATAATAACCCATATTGAATCATATCCTGCTGAAGTGTGAGGCAACCAACTATGAAATCCATACCAACCTCTTCCCATTCCGGAATCTTCAATAGCTGAAATAATCCAGCTACCCTTTGATGTTCAGCCTTGACTCGTTGGCATACATTACATAATGCAACATATTCAGCTATGTCCCTTTTCATGCCATCCCACCAGTAGTCTTCAGGTCCTTGTACATCTTTGTACAGCCGGGATGGATGGAGTAAAGTGAGTCATGTGCCCCCTTTAATATCGCCTGCCGGAGACGCTTCTCATTAGGCACAACAAACTGTTTCCCAAGCCATATAGTACCATGGTCATCCTCATTGAATCTGAATTCTCTCCCTTCTTGGGTCCTTTCCTTTATTTCCTGGATTTCCTTATCCTTTGTTTGACCTTCTCAAATTTCTTGTTCCAAGGTCAGATTTAACTCCATTATTCAAATCTCATTCACAAATCCAAGATTTAACCATTCAAACTCCTTGCATAGCTCAGATGGCAACTCCCTAACGGTGAGCTGGTGGCTTGCTCCCTTTCGACTGAAAGCATCAGCCACTACGTGGGCTTTTCCTGGATGATAATTGATTCCCACATCATAATCCTTATTGAGTTCCAACCATCGTTGTTGCCTCAAATTCAGATCCATTTGCGTGAATATGTACTTGAGACTCTTATGATCTGTACAAATCTTGCATCTATGACCAAGACCGTAATGTCTTCAAATCTTCAATGCACGCACTATGGCTGCAAGTTTGAGATCATGCATAGGATAATTCTTCTCATGTTGCTTCAATTGCTTGGATGCATAAGCTACTACTCGGCCTTCTTGCATCAATACACAACCTAGTCCTTCCATTGAAGCATCACAATAGATATCAAAGCTCTTGCTTACATCTGGCAACGTCAACAATGGTGTGGTTGTCAATCTCTTCTTTAACTCCTTAAAGCTATCTTGACAAGCTTGAGGCCACTGGAAAGCTTTTCCCTTCATTAACAGTTACGTCGTGGGCTTCACTATCTTGGAAAAGTTCTTGATGAACCGACGGTAATATCCATCCATTCCAAGAAAACTCCTGATTTCCTTCACATTCTACGACATTTCCCACTTTAGCACATCTATAACTTTTCTTGGGTCAACGGACACTCCTCCTCCAAAGATGACATGGCCTAGGAACAATATCTCCCTCAACTAGAATTGGCACTTGTTAAACTTGGCATACAACTAGTGCTCTCGCAATTTCTGCAACATCAGCCTTAGATGCTCTTCGTGCTCCTCCTCACTTTTCGAGTACACCATAATATCATCTATGAACACTACCATGAACTTATCCAAATACTCTATGAAGACCTTATTCATAAGATACATAAAGTATGCAGGTGCATTAGTCAATCCGAATGACATGACTGTATACTCATAGGATCCATACCGTGTCCTGAAAGCAGTTTTGGGTATGTCTAATGGTTTAATCTTCATTTGGAAATATCCTGACTGAAGATCAATGTTAGGGAATATTCTGGCCCCCTTCATTTGGTCAACAGATCCTCTATGCAAGGAAGTGTGTACTTATTCTTAATTGTGACCTCGTTGAGAGACCGGTAATCCACACACATTATTTGGGATCCATCCTTCTTATCTACAAAAAGCATTGGGGCTCCCCACGTCGACGATATTGGGCGTATAAAGCCCTTCTCTAACTACTCTTGAATCTGCTTCTTGAGCTCCACTAATTCCTTAGGAGGCATCTTATATGGCCTCTTTGCTATAGGTGCAGTTCTAGTTATTAAATCAATGACAAATTTGATGTCACAATCAGGTGGCATACTTGGAAATTCATCATGAAACACTTTTGAGTACTCATGAACTACCGAAATTTTCTCCAAAGTTACTCCTTCTACATGATTTACCATGGTCTTCTGGATTGTCGGCTGAACTTCCTTGAATTCTATACTGACTCCTTCCTCGTTTATCAATTGCACTGTCCATGTGGCACACTGAATCACTTTGTTATGCTTCCTTATCCAATCCATTTCAAGTATGATGTCCAAGCCTCGTGAATTCAGGACTATAAGGTTGGCGAGGAAATCTACCCCCTTATGGAAATACTTACTTCTGGACATACTATATTCATCCTCATCTCCCCTTCAGAAGATTTAACCAACATGGTATACTTCAGGTATGATATAGGCATGCTATGCTTTGCAACATACTTTGATGAGATGAAGGAATGGGATGCTCCTGCATCAAAGAATCACTACCAGGATTCCAGGTTATTGCAACGAAAAAAGTCGTTGCAATAGGTTGAAATTCGTCGCGATAGGTTGTTGTTGCAACGAAATAGAATGTCGCAATAGTTTTTCCGACTCGTGGCGATAACAACCATGGCAATAGGTTATTGCGACGACTTGACATCCGTGGCAAATAGTATGGTATTGCGACGACCCCACATTGGTGGCAAATAGTATGGTATTGCAACAGTTTAACATATTGCGACGATTTAACATATTGCGACGATAATATCGGTGTTGCAACGATGTCACCTTCGTGGCAAATAGTATGGTATTGCGATGACTCCACGTTGGTGGCAAATAGTATGGTATTGCAATGGTTTAACGTATTGCGACGATTTAACGTATTGCGAAGAAAATATCGGTGTTGCAACGATGTCACATTCATGGCAAAAAGTATGGTACTGCAACGACTCCACGTTCGTTGCAAATAGTATGGTATTGCAACGGTTTAACGTATTGCGATGATTTAACGTATTGCAACGAAAATAATGGTGTTGCAATGATGCCACATTCTTGGCAAAAAGTATGGTATTGCAACGACTCCACGTTCATGGAAAATAGTATGGTATTGCAACATTTTAACGTATTGCGACGATTTAACGTATTGCAACGAAAATAACGGTGTTGCAACGATGCCACATTCGTGGCAAAAAGTATGGTATTGCAACAACTCCACGTTCGTGGCAAATAGTATGGTATTGAAACGGTTTAACATATTGCGACGATTTAACGTATTGCAACGAATAGTACATTATTTGCGACGATTTCACATATGTGGCAATAAGTACGGTATCTCGACGATTTCATACTCGTGGCGAATAGTATGGTATCGCGACGTTTTCACATTCGCGGCGAATAGTACAGTGTTGCAACGATTTCACATCCGTAGCGAATAGTACGGTATGGCAACGTTTTTATATTCGTGGCGAATAGTATTGTGTTGCAACGATTTCACATCCGTGGCGAATAGTACGGTATCACAACGATTTCACACGCGTGGCGAATAATATGGTATTGCGACATTTTCACATCCACGGCGAATAGTACGGTATCGTGACGATTTCACACTCGTGGTGAATAATATCGTATCGCGACGTTTTCACATTCGTGGCGAATACTACGGTGTTGCAACGATTTCACTTCCGTGGCGAATAGTATGTTATCGCGACGATTTCACACTCGTGGCGAATAATATGGTATCGCGACGATTTCACAGTCGTGGCCAATAATATGGTAATGCAACGATTTCACGTTCATGGCGAATAGTACGGTATTGCAACGATTTCAAAACCGTGACAACAGTATTGTATTGCAACGATTTTTGATGTGTTCCATGGCAATAAAGCTCTAACGCCATGAACCAGTAATTCGTGGCAACAGATCCTAATGCTACGATTGTGTTTCGTGGCAATACAGCTGTAACGCCACGAACCAGAGTATCGTGGCAACACATCCTAATGCAACAATTCTGTTTCATTGCATTACGGTCCAAATGCAACTGTTTTCCAATTCGTGGCAACGGATCCTAATGCAACGACTATGTTCCGTGGCAATAAAGCTGTAACGCCACTAACCAGTAATTCGTGGCAACAGATCCTAATGCAACGACTATGTTCCGTGGCAATAAAGCTGTAACGCCACGAACCAGTATTTCGTGGCAACAAATCCTAATGCAACGACTGTGTTCTGTGGCAATAAAGCTGTAATGCCACGAACCAGTAATTCGTGGCAACAGATCCTAATGCAACGACTGTTTTCCATGGCAATAAAGCTGTAATGCCACGAACCAGTATTTCGTGGCAACAGATCCTAATGCAACGATTGTGATCCGTTGCATTAGCATCTTGACGCCACGAACTAGTGAATCGTGGCAACAGATCCTAATGCAACGATTGTGTTCCGTGGCGATAGATCCTATTGCCACGAACTAGTGAATCGTGGCGAAAAGCCAAGCTTACTGCAACGATTTAGTATTCGTTGCAGTACAATCGTTGCAACAGGTCGGAATCCTTGTAGTGAATATAGTAGCGGGGTTGGAGTTTGCGATAAACAATCCAATCACAACATCTTTAGCTTGCTGAGCCTCTTCTGCAGATACATGGTTCACCTTGCCACGAGTGAAATTATGTGGTCCTCGGTTGCCTTGAGTTGCCCCTCCATTGGGCTTAGGATTCTGCAATGGAGCATTGTTCATGTATCCTTGACCTGATCTTGGGCATTGATTTGCAAAATGTCCCATTTGACCACAAGTAAAGCAAGTTTTTGCACGAGTGGCACCAGATAAGTTAGGGCGAGGCTGATTGAATGTAGGCCTAGAGGGGGGGGGGTGAATAGGCCTTCTTGAATTTCTCGGTTCCTGTGGCACTTCAACAACAAGGTCAAAACCAGATATATCGGACTAGTCCGGTAAAGTGCGGACTAGTCCGGATTTCACGGGCTAGGTTGATCAAGTTAGGTCAATTTGATTGTTTCGTTGATGTTTGCAGCAGAAATATAAACTTTAATAACAGTTCAATAGTTGTATGTCAAGTTCTATTGCAAGTATGATTCTTGTTCAACTATTTAACTTGAATTCAACAAAATGAATCAAACCCTAGATAATGTTGATCAACTAGAATGATGAACACAAACGAACAAGACACAAGATTTATCCCGTGGTTCGGTTACCACGAAGGCAACCTATGTCCACGTTGAGGAGCCCACAAAAGGACCGGGTCTTCACCAACCCTTCCCTCGTCGGATCGCCACGAAGGCCAATCCTCTTCCACTAATCACACAGGGGTAAATCACCAAGTTGAAGGGGCGATCTCACAAGTTGAGAGCTCCCTTGATTACAAGTTTCAAGACCACCAATAACACACTTCGAAATATACAAATTGAGATACAAGAGTGTGTTAGAGATTCAAACCAAGAGCTCAATCGTGTGCCAAGTGCCCTCTCCAATGATCTACCGGTGATCTTCAGTGGATTGATCAATTTTTCACTTAGTTTCGTGGAGAGAGGTAGTTTTTGAGTCTCTTGGGAGGTGTGACGGCGCTAGGGTTCAAGAGTGGGTGAAAGTGGGCCGTGCACCTCTATTTATATGGGGTTTCTAAAAGTGATCGTTAGGGTTCAGAAAGATCGGACTAGTCTGTGGTGGTCACCGGACTAGTCCGGTGTGCTGTGTGTAGCAAACCCTAAGTGTCCAGGAATATCGGACTAGTCCGGTTGAAAACGGACTTGTCCGATTTCGCTGCTGGAAATCTTCGGACTAGTCTGATTGTCATCGGACTTGTCCGGACCTGTGAAACCCTAAGTGTTTATGATGACAAGTCCGCACTTGGAGGACTTGTCCGATTTAGATCAGAGTGTATATCGGACTAGTCCGTGTAATCACCGGAATTGTCCAAAGTGGATCAGAAAGAATATCGGACTAGTCCGGTGGTGACCGGACTTGTCCGATCTAGTGAATTGTCCATTGTGTTGAGGACTAGTCCGCACTAGGGAGGACTAGTCCGAAGTGGAACAGAAAGATATCGGACTAGTCCGACTGATATCGGACTAGTCCGGTCCTGTATAGCTTTGTGCATTGTGTGTGTGTGATTAAATGAGATTGAGCTCTTGGGTGTGTTTCCTTAACACACTCCATACATACTGAACTACTAATTTCTTCTCCTTGAGCTCAAATTCATTTTCCTTCTCAATTTCCCTCTTTTTGGCACTTTGCTCATTTTTCATCATTTTCCTGCATTCATCTCAACAAAAGGATTAGGATCCCAATTGCTTGTCATAAATCATCCAAAACCCACAAGGGAGTCCTAGATGCACTTTCAATCTCCCCCTTTTTGGTGATTGGTGACAACCAATTGAGATTTCACAAAATGAGGTATAAAATGAGATTTTCATAAAGTATGCACATATGACTCAAAAATACATCAAGCAACAAGATAATTATTTATGTGTGCATTCTTTATGGTGGGATGCATACTAAGAGCATGAATGCATTAAGAATGACAGAATTTGCATTGATCAACTAATATCAAGTGAATATGGCATTTCAGGAGCAAAAATTCAGATTTCATCACACACTTGCAAATTAATTGAGCAATTTAACACAGGACCAAACATGATATGAAAATAGTGTTAAACAAATACAATCACAATTAAAAATACATAGAGAGCTCTCTCCTCGCATCCTATTCAGCTAAAGCTAAGACTAGAGACTCCCCCTCAATCTCTCCCCCTTTGGCATCAAGACACCAAAAAGAGAGAGAGGAAGGTCCTAGGGCTTCACTCTTCGCTGTCAGTCCTCTCGTTGTCTTCATCGTCTTCATCGCTTTCCGCTTGACGAGGTTGAGAGGGAGGAGGAGGAGCGGAGCTGCTCGAGCCTCCAATGCCAAAATAGGCAAGCTCGGAGGGAGTCAAGGGGCTGAGCTCGGTGATGTCTGGATCAGAATCTTCAGAAAGTACTGGAGATCCAATTGGGTTGATCTCCAGCTTCTCACTTAGCTGCTTCACATTGGCTTTTATGTACCTCATGTTCTCCTTCCTCTGCTGATTTAGCTTGTGAAGCTTCACTTCAAATTTCTTGCATGAGGAGAAAATTGCAGCCAAGTACTTGAGGATCCCACTGGCGGATCCTTTCTGAGGGGCTTCCCTGGAGGGAGGAGGAGCCCTAGCAGCTTCTTCTTGCCTTGCCGGTGCCTCGGGGCTTGAGGCCGGCGATGGAGCAGCCTGGACACTCACTGGCTGAGGCTTCTGAGGCCTTAGTGGAGTGTGCTCCACATCCTTCACAAACTCGATCCCTGTGACCTTCTCAATCATAAACATCAAGTAAGGGGCATAGCCACAGGATCGGTTGGGGGTACTTGAGATATTGACCATATCGTTCCAAATGTAATTTGCAACATCAAACTGTCTCTTCTTGCTTATGACCCTCATTAGAGTCCGGAGGTAGCCCTGTACACTCCCTGCATCCCCATCCTTGGGTCAATGGTCTTCCGGAGAACTCTGTTCAGGACCACAAAGAAGGGCCTCATGTTCTTTGTGGAGGGAGGAACATACTTAGAGTTGGGCTCATACATGAACTTCATTCCGTCCCTCTCAATGACCCCTATGTTGTGGATGATCAGGTGGTCATTTCCAGCAGAGTCTAAATGGAGCAGGTTTGCAAAATCCTCCTGAGTGATGGAGTACTTGGATCCATGGGTCATCCAAGTCACACTTTCTTCATTTTCACTCAAGAAGTGGCACGTTGCATAGAATTGTGCAATCACTTCATCATTCCAATTGTGTCTGAAGGCAAAGAGATCCTTCAGACCATGTCTCTCTGCAGCTGCTATCACTTCATCAAAAGCTGCACATTTCTTCTTCTCAAGGTGGGCCCAGTCAATCCATTGACTGCGCACCACCGGGGTCTTCATCGGCAAGTAGACCAGCTTGTAGAAATCAGCATGGAAATTTGACCAAAATCAGCCATCAGCTGCTTGCTTGGGCCTTGCATAGCAATCAACACTTCTCAACTTCGCAGCCACATCGCTGCCCTTGCCAGTGAATCTTTCCTCATTGGGGTCCCGGACCCCTTCTCTGGGAGTATGCAGCTTCAGGGGCCCAACAGGCCCTGTGGCAACCCCCTTCCCCTTCCCTTTAGCTTGTCGAAGGCCACTTGAAGAAGTAGCGGCCTTCGAAGCGGCTTTCTTGATGCACACCTTCCTTCGAACTTGGGGAGGTGAGGGAGTAGGCTCGGAGGGTCTCTCTTGGCGTTTCTTGCCAAGACCCGCCGGGGACCGAGGTGCCACCTCGTGGTCCAACTCGGCCTCGAAATCGGAGATTTCGTTGTCGGAGCTCGACATGATCTGAGAATGAGTGATCAAGAGAAAGGACAAGTTATACAAGGTATTGGTGAGGTAAGATGGCAATGGAAGGCATTAGGGAATTAAAGAATTATGTTTTGGTTCAGAAACAACGGACTTGTCCGGTGCACAGGCATGGACTAGTCCGGGGGACCGGACTTGTCCGTACCTGGACTGGACTAGTCCGGTGTTCATCTGCAAAAACCTAACAGACTAGACAAAAATTGATCCCTAAGGTAAAACTAGTCTAGCATACACATAGTACATCAACTAGACATGTAACTAGTGAAGAATGCTAGGCCAAACGATAAGCAATAGAGAAATTTGTGATTTCTTAGGGTTTTGAAGAAAATTTACCAAGAAATCAAAGGAAGCTTGAGATTTTGGGGGTTGGAGGCCGGACTTGTCCGCTAACTTCAATCCCCGAGTCTTCAAGCTTGATCTCCGCCCAAGATTGAGGCTTTTCGACGGAGGAATCAAGGATTCGCCTTGGGAGCTCGAGCGCAAGAGAGAGAAAGCTTGGGGGCGAGTGTGGGGTGAAGGGATTAGGGTTTGGTGGCGGCTAGGGTTATGGACACGAAAAATCGGACAAGTCCGGACATGACCGGACTAGTCTGAAGTCATCCAGAGACCTATATCGGACTAGTCCGTGGTCTATCGGACTAGTCCGGCCTAACCGGCACTCTGCGGACTAGTCTGCAATGGCGGACTAGTCCGGGTAACCACGGACTTGTCCGTGGTCACCAGGAAAGAATTGCATAGCCCATTCATATATATTTGAAGGTCCAATAATTGAGAGTAGAGAGGCAAAACAATTCAAATACTCTTGATGAATTTGACCAGTAAGCAAACAACAATCATACTATGATCAAAAATTCATCAAGATCTAATAATTGACATAGTTTTTCGAGAGAAAAATGAAGAGGGATGATTTTCACAATTCAATCAATATTTTGAAGCAATCATACAGGTATGCAACTTTTTAAGCCACACTCCGAGAATCAAGAATGTTTAGCTCATTTCGGAGTTCGCAAAAACGTTTTTCATCAAGTGGCTTGGTGAATATGTCGGCCAATTGTTTTTGGGTGTTGACATGAGAGATGGATATGTCTCCTTTCATGGAATGGTCTCTCAAGAAATGGTGTCTTATGTCAATGTGTTTAGTCCTAGAGTGCTCAACTGGATTGTGGGCTATTTTAATGGCACTCTCATTATCACAAAGGAGAGGAATATGGTTCATATTGTAACCGTAATCCCTTAGAGTTTGTCGCATCCAAAGGAGTTGTGCACAGCAACTCCCGGCTGCAACATACTCCGCTTCGGCTGTGGATAATGCAATGGAATTCTGTTTCTTGGATGACCAAGAAACTAAGGATCTTCCTAGGAATTGGCAAGTGCCGGAAGTGCTTTTTCTATCAACTTTGCACCCGGCATAATCTGCATCGGAATACCCAATGAGATTTAATTTTGAGCCTTTTGGGTACCACAAACCAAGGTTGGGTGTATGAACTAAATATCTCAAGATTCTTTTTACGGCTGTCAAGTGACATTCCTTAGGGTTGGCTTGAAATCTTGCACACAAACATACACTCAACATAATATCTGGCCTAGATGCACATAAGTAAAGTAAAGATCCAATCATGGAGCGATATACCTTTTGGTCGACGCTCGGTCCATCTTCATTGAGATCCAAGTGGCCATTCGTAGCCATGGGAGTCTTTATGGGCTTTGCCTTGTCCATGCCAAACTTCTTGAGTATGTCCTGCGTGTACTTGGTTTGGCTTATGAATGTTCCCTCCTTTTGTTGCCGCACTTGGAATCCCAAAAAGTACTTCCATTCTCCCATCATTGACATTTCAAACCTGTCTGTCATAATTCTACTAAATTCTTCACAGAAAGATTGGTTAGTTGACCCAAAAATTATGTCATCAACATAGATTTGGCAAATAAAAAGATCATTATCTAGGTTTTTCGTGAATAGTGTATAATCTACTTTGCCAATCTGAAAGCCATTATCAATTAAAAAATCTCTAAGACACTCATACCAAGCTCTAGGAGCTTGTTTGAGGCCATAGAGAGCCTTACGCAGTTTATACACGTGGTCGGGGAACTCTTCGTCTTCAAATCCGGGTGGTTGCTCCACGTACACCTCTTCCTTGATCGGTCCGTTGAGGAAGGCGCTTTTCACGTCCATTTGGTACAGCTTGAAATCATGGTGAGTAGCATATGCAAGTAATATTCTAATTGATTCAAGCCTAGCTACTGGAGCAAAAGTCTCATCGAAATCCAAACCTTCGACTTGTGAGTAACCTTTGGCCACAAGTCGTGCCTTGTTTCTTGTCACCACCCCGTGTTCGTCTTGTTTGTTGCGGAAGACCCACTTGGTGCCCACTATGTTTGCATTGGGTCTTTCCACAAGTTCCCAAACCTCGTTTCTCTTGAAGTTGTTCAACTCTTCTTGCATTGCCACCACCCAGTCCGGATCCTTCAATGCATCCTCAGTCCTGGGTGGTTCCAAAAAGGAGACAAATGAGTAATGCTCGCAAAAATTAGCTATACGAGATCTAGTGGTTACTCCCTTTTGGATATCACCGATGATGTTGTCGATTGGGTGATCCTTTTGAGTGCGTTGGTGTACTCTTGGGTGTGGCACTTGGGGAGTTGAGTGTTGGTGATCATTTTCTTCTCCCCCTGAGTGGTTGCCCTCGTTGATTTGTTGATCATCTTCATATTCTTGTGATTGATCTTGTATCGAGACTCCCCCTTGATTGTTGATCTCCTCTTGTGGTTCACTTTCCTCTTGTATTTGTGATGGTGACTCTTGTGGTCGTACTTCGCCTAGAGCCATCCTCTTCAATGCTTGATAGGGGGCTTCCTCTTTACCTAATTCACATTGATCAACTTGCTCCTTTTGGGAGCCATTAGTTTCATCGAACACTACGTCACGTGCCACTTCAACAAGTCCGGAGGCCTTGTTGAAAACACGATAGGCGTAAGTGTTCGAATCATAACCAAGCAAGAAACCTTCATCGGAATTCGAAGCGAACTTTGAAGTCCTGGGCTTCTTGTTCAAAATATAGCAAGGAGAACCGAAAACTCGAAAATATGAAATGTTCGGTTTGTTACCGGTGAGTAGCTCATAGGGGGTCTTCTTTAGTAGTCGATGAAGGTAGAGTCGATTTGTGGCATGGCAAGCGGTGTTGATTGCTTCCGCCCAAAATCGATCCGAAGTCTTGTATTCATCGAGCATTGTTCTTGCCATCTCTATGAGCGTTCAGTTCTTCCTTTCGGCAACTCCATTTTGTTGTGGAGAGTATGGTGCTGAGAATTCGTGCTTGATTCCTTCCTCATCAAGGTACTCCTCCACTTGTATGTTCTTGAACTTCGTGCCGTTGTCACTCCGAATACTCTTGATTGATAGTGAGAACTCGTTTTGCGCTCGCTTGAAGAATTTCTTGAGTGTTCCTTGTGTTTCTGACTTGTCATGCAAAAAGAACACCCAAGTGAAGCGGGAAAAATCATCAATAATAACTAAACCGTATTTATTACCGCCGATGCTTATGTAAGCAATTGGACCAAACAAGTCCATATGAAGTAGTTCGAGCGGTCTTGTCGTGGTCATGATGTTCTTCGCGGGATGTTGTGCTCCAACTTGCTTCCCTGCTTGGCACGCGCTACAAGGCCTGTCTTTCTCAAACACAACATCTTTCAAACCTCGGATGTGATCGCCCTTGAGGAGTTTTTGAAGGTTCCTCATACCAACATGTGCCAGCCGTCTTTGCCACAGCCAACCCATGTTGGTCCTTGCAATCAAGCATGTGTCGAGTTCGGCTTTATCCTTGTTGAAGTCAACAAGGTAAAGCTTTCCCTTCAACATACCCTTGAATGCAACAGAACCATCACTTCTCCTTGAGACGGTCACACCCTTGTTAGTGAACAGGCAATTATAACCTTTGTCACATAATTGAGATATGGACAGCAGGTTATAATCTAAAGATTCAACGTGTAAAACATGCGAAAGAGTATGTTCACAGGATATTGCTATTTTACCGGTACCGAGGACCCTTCCTTGACTGTTATCCCCAAAGTAGATGCCTTCATTTGGGTCCTTGTTCACTTGATACTCCACAAACATCCTCCTTTCTCCGGTCATGTGGTTGGTGCATCCACTGTCTAGCACCCATTTGGATCCACCGGAGGAGTAGGCCTGCAAAAACAAATTACGCCTTGGTTTTAGGTATCCAAGCTTGCTTGGGTCCTTGGAGGTTAGTAACAATACATTTGGGCACCCACACATGGGATTTTGTGTTACCATGGCGTGGCCCAGCATAATAAGCATACACTTTACCAACATTATTTTTCATTGATACATAAGAAGCATCAAAGGTTTTAAACAAGAGTTGCTGTTGATTATGGGTCGGACTAGTCTGTGTGACCGGACTTGTCCGGATGACCGGACTTGTCCGGACCACAACCGGACTAGTCCGGTTTTCATGAGAGTTCAGGTTTTTAGTTTTCGAGTTACCAGGTTGTGAGGGTCCTCCCTTCACAAAGGTAATCCTTCCCTTGTTATTCTTATGATTTCCAGCTCTTTGCTTTCCATCATAAGAGTAACCAATGCCATACTTGACATTTGGAGGTCTTTGGACCAAATATGCACTACGTGCATAGTTGATCCTCTCCTTGTCAAATATTACACATTGGGTAGGATTTTTGTCCTTTGTGGAGGTAGAATTTTCCTTCAACCTGGTGTTAATTTTATCACATTTGCAAATATGAGCGATATTAGTTGAAGTGGGTTGAGAAGGTAGGCTTGAAGAGGAGGAAGGTTCACTAAGCTTGAGTGACTCAACCTGCACTTCAAGGATCTTGTTGACCTTGATTAGGTCATCAAGTTGATCCTTGATTGCAACGTTTGAGTTGGTTAACTCCAAGCAAGTTTTCTTGCTTGAAGCTAGCTCAAGCTCTAGTGAGTGGTTTCTCTCCTTTTCAAGAACTAGAAGATTGTCAAGTTCGACATGCTTCTCCTTTTGGGAGATAATCATGTCTTCTTGACGATCAATTAGCTCTTCCTTCTCAACAAGTTGGTTAAGCAAGAATTTCATTTTAGCAGCAGTTTTTCTATCTAAACCAATTAGCATATCTTCATCATCACTATCTAGATCATCATCACTTGAGTAAGAATGCAAGGAAGGAGTTTTGATGTTTACCTTGCGTTTACCTTCCTTAGCCATGAGGCAAGTTCCATTTGCCTTCTTTGCACCGAGCGTGGGGAAGAGTGTGGGTTTCTTGGACATGCTTTCAATGGCTATGCTAGCCATTTCTTCTTCATCGGATGATGAGGACTCATCGTCTGAGTCCCACTCCTTTCCGATGTGTGCTTGTTCAGCTTGTTTCTTCTTCTTGAAGAATTTCTTCGGTTGAGGCTTGGACTCTTTACTCTTCTTCTTGTTGTCCTCATACGGGCAATCGACTATAAAGTGATTGTACTCACCACAATTATAGCATGCCCGCCTCATCTTCGGCTTTGTCTTCTCCTTGTATTTTCCTTCACTCGATTTTGTTCCTTGTCTTTTCTTCATAATTCTTTTGAACTTCTTCATGAACAAAATCATATCTTCTTCGTCCAGCTCGCTGCTTTCATCATCGTTGTCCTCCTCAAGCTGTGCTTCTCTTGTTTCTTTGGATAGAGGCTTGAGTGAGGACTTTAGGGCAACTCCCTTCTTCTTGGCTGATGTGAGGTCGGCTATTTCTTTTACGTGCTTGGCTTGCTTCTCCATCATCTCAAAGTTGATGATTTTGCCAAGCAGTTCATCCGGAGTCATTTTCTTGTACCCGGGACTTTCTCGGATCATAGAGCAAATTGTGACGTTGCGAGGCATAAAGGCTCTAAGGATGAGCTTTACAACCTCGTGGTCATTCCACTTTTTGCTCCCATATGATCGAACCTTGTTCACAAGAGTCTTCAGTCTGTTGTACATGTCCTGGGGAGACTCATCTTCCTCAATCGCGAACCTTCCTAGTTCGCCTTCAATCGTTTCAATCTTTGCCTCCCGCACATGCCGGTCACCTTCATGTGCTGTCTGTAGTGTGTCCCATATTTCTTTGGCAATTTCCAATCCGTCCACCTTTTTGAATTCATCTCGACTTAGAGATGAGGTGATAACAGCTGCGGCTTGGGCATTCCTGTGGATGGCTTGCTCTTGACTTGGCGTGAGCTCTTCATCGTCATCAGGGATGTTTATTCCTGTGCACACAATATGCCATAAACTTGGGTTAAGGGAAATCAAGTGCATCTTCATATTTTACCTCCACATGGAGTAATCACTCCCATCGAAGTGTGGGGCTTTTCCGAGAGGAATAGATAGATAATGACTGCTGTTAGAAATTAAACGGTCATAATTAAAAGGATATCGGGAGTAGTCGGCGTGACTACTCCCCTTCTTCTTTTCTTCGACTTTAGATTTCCCTTTGGAAAGCGCTTTCTCTCTAAGGAGTGCTTTCAGCTCCAATGTCTCCTCATCATCATCATCGAAGTCTTGAATGGCTTTGAGATACTTTTCAAGCTTTTGGTGCTTGTCATTGTTCATTTCTTCCTGGTTGTTGATTTTCTGGACTTCCTTCATGTCCGACATGATCTCTTCGAGTGGTTGCACTCTTTCTTGAAGAACCTGCTCTGATACCAATTGAATGTAGGCCTAGAGGGGGGGGGGTGAATAGGCCTTCTTGAATTTCTCGTTTCCTGTGGCACTTCAACAACAAGGTCAAAACCAGATATATCAGACTAGTCCGGTAAAGTGCGGACTAGTCTGGATTTCACGGGCTAGGTTGATCAAGTTAGGTCAATTTGATTGTTTCGTTGACGTTTGCAGCGGAAATATAAACTTTAATAATAGTTCAATAGTTGTATGTCAAGTTCTATTGCAAGTATGATTCTTGTTCAACTATTTAACTTGAATTCAACAAAATGAATCAAACCCTAGATAATGTTGATCAACTAGAATGATGAACACAAACGAACAAGACACAAGATTTATCCCGTGGTTCGGTTACCACGAAGGCAACCTAGATCCACGTTGAGGAGCCCACAAAAGGACCGGGTCTTCACCAACCCTTCCCTCGTCGGATCGCCACGAAGGCCAATCCTCTTCCACTAATCACACAGGGGTAAATCACCAAGTTGAAGGGGCGATCTCACAAGTTGAGAGCTCCCTTGCTTACAAGTTTCAAGACCACCAATAAAACACTTCGAAATATACAAATTGAGATACAAGAGTGTGTTAGAGATTCAAACCAAGAGCTCAATCGTGTGCCAAGTGCCCTCTCCAATGATCTACCAGTGATCTTCAATGGATTGATCAATTTTTCACTTAGTTTCATGGAGAGAGGTAGTTTTTGAGTCTCTTGGGAGGTGTGACGGCGCTAGGGTTCAAGAGTGGGTGAAAGTGGGCCGTGCACCTCTATTTATATGGGGTTTCTAAAAGTGACCGTTAGGGTTCAGAAAGATCGGACTAGTCTGTGGTGGTCACCGGACTAGTCCGGTGTGCTATGTGTAGCAAACCCTAAGTGTCCAGGAATATCGGACTAGTCCGGTTGAAAACGGACTTGTCCGATTTCGCTGCTGGAAATCTTCGGACTAGTCCGATTGTCATCGGACTTGTCCGGACCTGTGAAACCCTAAGTGTTTAGGGATGACAAGTCCGCACTTGGAGGACTTGTCCGATTTAGATCAGAGTGTATATCGGACTAGTCCGTGTAATCACCGGACTTGTCCGAAGTGGATCAGAAAGAATATAGGACTAGTCCGGTGGTGACCGGACTTGTCCGATCTAGTGACTTGTGCATTGTGTTGAGGACTAGTCCGCACTAGGGAGGACTAGTCCGAAGTGGAACAGAAAGATATCGGACTAGTCCGACTGATATCGGACTAGTCCGGTCCTGTATAGCTTTGTGCATTGTGTGTGTGTGATTAAATGAGATTGAGCTCTTGGGTGTGTTTCCTTAACACACTCCATACATACTAAACTACTAATTTCTTCTCCTTGAGCTCAAATTCATTTTCCTTCTCAATTTCCCTCTTTTTGGCACTTTGCTCATTTTTCATCATTTTCCTGCATTCATCTCAACAAAAGGATTAGGATCCCAATTGCTTGTCATAAATCATCCAAAACCCACAAGGGAGTCCTAGATGCACTTTCACTGATTCTGAGCATAGGCAGTCAAATTTGGACGTGGTGCAGGCTGCATTAGTAAGCGATGTGCTTGCATGGATGGGCGTTGATGCATTGGCTGTTGCGGTCGCAGTGGATAAGCAGGGCGGTATGAAATAGCAGACGGGTTTCCAGGGTTGTAATATGGTGCAGCAGGTGGTGCATAGCGAGGGCGGGCATTGCTTCCTCGCGGTTGTCCATGATATGGAATTTTCCTCTTGTTGTCTTATTCCATTTTGCGAACCTTGTTTTCAACCACAATGGCCTTGTCAACAAGCTTCTGGAAGTTAGCATAATCAGTGTTGAGCAACTGGACTTGAATTTCATTATTGAGACCCCTCATAAACAAGTATTGTTTCCTGCTATCAGTATGATGTCATCTGGAGCATACCTAGACAGTTGAGTGAATTTGTTGAGATACTCACTCACACTCATCCTTCCTTGCCTGATGTTTTCAAGTTCTTGTCTTCTCAATATCATGACTCCCTCAGGTACATACTGAGAACGAAACTTCTACTTAAATTCAGCCCAAGTGATTCCCTCTTGATTTTCATGGGCATTGCAAAGATCTTCCGACCAATCTGCGGCAGCTCCAACCAACTAGTGTGAGGCAAAAAGAACCTTCTCCCTGTTACTACACTGGACGATGGCAAGTTTCTTCTCAACAGATTTCAGCTAATCATTGGCTTCCATAGGATCATTGGCTATAGCAAAGGTAGGCGGCCTGATCCTCATGAACTCTCCCATACGGTTGTGGGGTGGTGGGGCTGGTGGTGGTCGAGGCATATGGGGCCGATTCTGGTTATTAGCCTACAGCTGTCCCAGAGTTTGCATCACGATCTGCAAAGGCTTGAGCAAAGGTAGGTGGCCTTGTCCTCATGAACTCTCCCAGACGATTGTGGGGTGGCTGGGGTGGTGGTGGTGGAGGCATGTGGGGTTGATTCTGGTTATTGGCCTGCAGCTATCCTAGAGTTTGCATCACGATCTGCATAAGCTAATTTTGCATAGCCATCAACTGCTCCAGGTTACTAGCCTCAGTTCCAAGGTTATTTTTCTCAGGTGCTCCATTGTTCTCTTCCTCGCCATTGGCATTCATTTGGTTGTCAGTCTTCGGCATCTATTAGTGAAAGAATAGTAGAGACGAAAGAATTTCGAATTTGAAAAGAAATGCCCCCAATTATATTCATCAAGGTATATGTAACTAAACAACTCTCTTATTAATACCAAAAACCATAATTGAGGATGTGGACAAGCATCCCACAACTCTCTACTACGTGCACATGTGGAAAAAAAGCTAAACGTCCCACAACTCGCACCAAGCGCACAAGCATAAGCACACACCATGAAAATTCAGCACACCACACTAAATATAACTAATACAATCTAAACGCTTTTCTATCTTCTAGACAAGAGATCTAGACTTAATTATGTGAGCTGTCGCTGTCCTGGCCGTGAGGCGACACAGGCGAAAGTGGCGGCAAGTCATACATGGGCACACGCCAAGGTGAGTTGGCCGTCCATGTAGGCACTGGAGAGGTTTTTCTGCACCACTAACCTCCACGGTGGCATGGACTTCCTCTTGCTTTTCCATGATGAACAATTTCTTATGGCGGTACCGGATCTCTTCCATGGCATGAGCATAGCGATTTCCCAAATCCACCAATACTTCATGAGATATGTGAATAACACGAGAACTCTTGCGATGCAGGTGCGACGCAAAACTAGTACCTCCAATATGCTCCCGATAGATGTGGCACAATCTAGTGAGTGCTTCCCAAGCAACATCATCAATAGCTTGCTCCCTCATGGATCTCCATGTGGATGCAAAATGTCGGGTGATCACCTCATCTTTGGCAAGAATAGTAACTTGAGCCCTCCATTCTTCACATCCATGGCGAGGAATCCTCTTAACATAGTATTCTGGGTGCATTTTCCCTAAATCAAGGAACTCCTTCAATTGCTTAGCTGCAAATCATCCATCAGTGCCGTCAGAACGGAATTCATAGGCGAAATGAAAAAATGGGTGTTTGTCCTCCTTTCTGGCTTCACTAGGCTGCGATGCACTCCTTTGGGCTTCGGGTACCTCTTTTGGGGTTGCGGGCTCATCCTCTTGTGGTTCCTCCTTATGCGCCTCATCTTCACCCTCCTTATGTGTATCATCTTCCTCCTCATCATCATCACATATTTGCACCTCCTCAGGATCTTCCTCCTCTTCATCGTCATAGAGTTCCACCTTCTCAGAATCTTCTTCCGTCGTGTTGTAGTGTTAATGCTCAACTTCCTTTGCGGGATAACTTACTTCTTCCTCCTCTTGGGCTGGTTCCATTCACGGCTCCTCGTGAGGCCTAAGCTTGCTTCCAAGGGGTGGCAAACGAGCTCTCTTGCGGGTTGTCATTTTGGTGTGAGCCATCTAGAAGAAAACATGAAATTATTAGAGGAAAACGTAAATATCAGTTCTGAAATTGCAACAGCCATAAATTTAGATGAGAGGATGTGCATTTGCTCAAAAGATGGAAAAGTGGCAAAAATTGCAGCAGCAGCAGCAAAAGCACAAATTTTCCCACATTGTATAGCTAGTGGAAGGCAAACTAATGCAAAACGTAAATATCAGTTCTGAAATTGCAGCAGCCATAAATTGAAATGAGAGGATGTGCACTTGCTCAAAAGATGGAAAAGTGGCAAAAATTGCAGCAGCAGCAGCAAAAGCACAAATTTTCCCACATTGTATAGCAAGTGGAAGGCAAAATAATGCAAAACAGACAAATTTTGAATAGAGAATAAGTCCTAAGTGATTTGTAGTGTCCATTCTACCTATTATTGCATCCTACGGTGAAACACGGCTCTGATACCAATTTGTTATACCCGGTTCCGAAAATGAACCAAGCGTAATGCATATGTATGCCCAGGATGTTTAACACACGTACACAAGTGATTCACAAACGATAGCCAGATAATAACCATGTCTTGTATAATAACACTAATACTAGTACCTTATTACAAATCCAAATAGTCTTGAATACAAGCTCTAATAAGACTGCAGTGGAAAACACTAACACTAATGACACCAACTCCACAGGCAAGCTTGATGGTAACACGCATGCCTAGAACTCCTCAAAGGCCTCCTAGTACTCCACATTGTCGCCTGCAGCTGAATTTGTTGGGGGAATAGCAAGGGTGAACACATGTCATACTCAACAAGTGTGATAAAGTGTGACATGTAGCTTAAACAAGGAATGATAATTAAATGGCTATTCGCATAAAAGTACATTCAAAACATTTGAAAATGCAATAATATGATCACTAAGTGAGGTCAATCCCTTAATAACCCAAAAATAATTAATTTCATATTCAATACCATAATTACAACATAAATCACCAGAACCATCAATAATATGCCATATTCAACTCATAACTGTCCATTTGACTCAATATTACCATTTCCATATTCCAAACCCAATTATTGTAACAATATCGATTCCAAATTCAATTCTAGCCATTAAATCAAGTTCAAGGTCCACAACTCTAATCATGTGAGGGTCCAGGTCGCTCATCACGGGGAGCACGGCTATCATGATAGTTTTTAATACTCTGCACAGGTGGTACCACTTTACAAACAAGTATGTGATTTCATCACCTTTCGATGACTAAAGAAACTCAATTGTGCCATCTCACACTTCCTTTGGTGTGTGGCCAAGAGATCACAAAATAGCCTTTACAAATTGATTACTAGCATATCTGAACCCCACTAAGATTACACGGGTGGTGATGTCTCCAACTGAGCACATCTATCCAAGGGCCCCCTCTTGCACCATTTGAATCCTAGGCTAGTCCCACTATCACTGCAAACCCAGTCGACTACCCCTTCCCCGAGCTTTCCAAATGGTCCGAACAGTACTGACAACACACTAATTAGCCAGCTAATTAGTGTTGTAAAACCCATACTTGGCCCTATGGTGGCACTGTAAAACCTGGGTTGTTGCTCCACGAACCGATCCTTAGATCTAAAGCAAGCAAAACAACCAAAACGGTCCAACCCATTCCACGTAACCGGCTTGCTTAGATCCCTAGGTACGATTTTGCTAAAGGGTCATAGTTATCAATTCTCATCCTTCAGGTGTTCAATAGTTCATAATTAAGCAATATTGTTATTTTCCAAACCCGATTGAGTATAGCGAAGCAAAAGTGTAAAAGACTTTTCCCGACTCTCTACATTGTGTTCAAGCGACAAGGGTGGTCATAAAAAACTAGTAAACTCCTATAATTGAGTTTTCCCATCAATTTTACACAAGCATGCAATTTTGGAAAAAAACATTGAAAACATGGATCAAAATGATCAAGGACGCTTGCCTTGCTCTTGAGCTTGGTTTGGATCGAAAGCTTCAAAGTCCTGGTTCTGCAGGTCCTCGAAAGCACTCTCTATAGCGATACCTTCTATCCCGCACGACAAACATGCGAAACAAACATTACAATCAAATATTGCTCAAATATTACTCAAATGCCATGATATGCATGATTGGTGCAATTGTGAGGTAAAACTTGTTAATGAGTTGCTATTAATATTTACTAACTAATTACAATGGATTATAACAAGTTTGAACAAGTTTCAAGTTGATTTGAGTCAAATTGGAATTAATTCAGCAACAACAGATTGCAGAGGTCGGACAAGTCCAATCTCAGAGCCGGACTAGTCCGCCATTTCTTGAAACTGCAAATTAGGATTTTTCTAGACAGCGAGAATTGAGGTTAAACTCACATGGACAATTGGATGTAGAGGGTATACCATGGGTTTAGACCTCCAAAGTTCAAGAGTTGGGTGCAAAGCTTGATTCTCGACGCTAGGGTTTGACAGTGAGGTGTTGTGGACGATTTGGTGATGAAGAACGTCGATGTCAAAAACTTGATGAAGATTGCACTTGCTTGATCCTCCTCCTTCGTCTCCTCCTTTTCCTTGTTGTTGGCCCTTCTCTTGACGATGGTGCACAGCAAAAGACGATAGTGAGGGTTTTCTCAACGTGTTGGAGGGTGTGGGGGTATTAGGTTCCTTATATAGTGTGGAGTAGTATGGTTTTGGGTTGGATTTGGAGTAGAATTTGATAGAGAACGAATAGGGTCCATGGTGGGGTCCACTTGGGCTCCTCTGGGGTTGGGCACGAAGTTCTTGGGCCCAATTAAGGCAATTACCCAATTAATTAATTGTGGAGGAAAATAGAATCTGGGTTGGACTCTGAAGACAGTCCGCAAGGTGGCCGGACAAGTTCGTTTTTGAACTGAAATGATTCCGGACAAGTCCATTGTTGGGGGCCAGACAAGTCTAGGGTGAGCTGGAAAAACTGTTTCGAATACAAAGATGGCAACATCGTACTAGTCCGCTCGAGAAGACGGACAAGTCCGGACAACATCATAAACTCAATCGGCCTGGTCCGTGCAGTGTAGCAGAAAAGTTTGGAGTTCTGAAGAACCGAATTTCTGAAGCAGAAAAGGGACACCAGACTAGTTCGGGGTGAAGGCCAGACAAGTCCGCTCCCAGACAGGATTAAGTTGCCGATTAGACCTAAATTCATTTTAACCTTGTTATTTTTTAGGTTGCTTAATGTTAAACATGTATGAGGATGCATGCAATGCATTATGCATGAAAATGAGGGTGTTACAATGGGGGAGAAGTTCAAGTACATGGTGCACCTCAACTTCAAGGCAACCAACAACATGGCAGAGTATGAAGCCCTCATCTTCGGGTTGAAGACCATACTGTCTCTTGATGTTCGCCAATTGTTGGTCAATGGCGATTCCCAGCTAATCATCAAGCAAGTAAAGGGTGAATGTTGCTGCAATGTCCCTCAATAAGCAGCCTATCTGCTGCATGGCCAAAAGATGGAGAAGGACTTCCAAGCCTTGGACCTGTGCCATTCCCACGCGGCGACTATGATGTCACTGATGACATGTCAATGAAGGCCTCTACCGGGGCCTCGGTGCCTGAGGTAGTCTTTGAAAGGAAGTTGTTGCGACCTACAACCCGACCTACCGAACCGGGAGAAGGGGGTGAGACCAACACCTTGAAGCTGGTAGTCCTGATGGCCTTGCAACCAGGGAGCCTGCCAAGGATCGCATGCGTCATCGGGGAATTCGTGCAACCCGGCTTCCAAGATCCAGAAGCTCAAGTAGGTCCCAACGCATGGATCACGTTGATCTGGGACTACTTGAAGGACAATATCCTTCCCAATGAACATGCATCCCCTAAACGAAACATTTGGTTGGCTAATGGATACACACTGGTGGAGGGGGATCTCTACCAACGTGGCGCTAATGGCTTTCTATTGTAGTGCATAACCCGGGAGGAGGGCTGCAACTTGATCGCAAAGATCCATGGAGACGAGTGCGAGAACCACGCGCCATCCCGCTCATTGGTCGGTAAAGCCTTGTTGCATAGCTTCTACTGTTTGGCAGCTTTCCAGGATGTCGTCGAGCTAGTGAAGAGATGCAAAGCGTGCCAGTTTCATGCCAAGTAGATACACACACCAATGCAGACACTACAGATGATCCTACCCCCGTGGCCACTCGCAGTATGGGGGGTAGATATCCTAGGACCCTTCCCCAGGGTTGTCGGAGGGTTCCGGTACTTCTACATCACCATAGACAAGTTCACCAAGTGACCGAAAGCAGCCCTTGTGGTCACCATCAACAATTCGTGCACAGTCAAGTTCATCATGTCCATCGTTTGCATGTTAAGGGTCCAAAACATTATCATCATTGACAATGGCACCCAGTTCAACAGTGCAGCATTCCAAGAATACTGCGAAGACCTCGGCATCCAAGTTTGCTGCGTGTCCGTCACTCACCTAGAGAGCAACGAACAAGTCGAGAGGTCCAATGCTAAGATACTCAGGGGCCTGAAGACGCGCACGTACGCAAGATTAGAAAAGCATGGTGCCAAGTGGGTTGACGAGCTTCCGTGTGTACTGTGGGCTAGCCGGACATCACCCAACCAGGCCACAAGGAAATGTTCTTCTTACCGATGTACGGGGTTGAGGCCATCTTCCCCAAAGATCACCATGTGCTCCCTCCGTGTCTGGGCACACGACGAAGCCGCGTAGGACCAGCTCCAGCGCGAAGACATCAACCTCATCAACGGGGGAAGGTGGCAAGAAATTGTCCAAAATGCACGATACCGGAAAGCACTCCGGCACTACCATGAATGGTCCGTGGGATTAGGAAGTTGAAGGTGGGCGACCTGGTCCTACTGCACATTCTTTCTCATAAAGGGGCAAACAAGCTCTCCCCTAGCTGGGAGGGTCCCTTCCGAGACACAAATGTTAGCCGCCCCGGGTGTGTCCGCCTAGCTATGGAGGATGGAGAGCCACTCCCCAACCCTTGGAATATAGAGCACATCCATAAGTTTTACCCCTAGTGTAGTGCTAGGATAGTTTTCCTTTTTTCTGTAAGTGGTGCCATAGCGTCTAGGAGTAGCACTCGAAGTAACCAAGCTCTGGGGGGACCGGCCCAGAACGTACAACCTTAGCCTAGTTCTGTACCCTAAGCTTGTACACTCTGCTTCCCTTGTCATCTAGAGTGGGTCATTGCCTTCTTGTAAAGCCTGCCCCCTTCTATGAAATGCCATGATTGGAAAAGATCTCCGTCTTACCCTATGTACGTTCACATTCATTAAATTATGCATTAATTTTATTATCATCAAATTATACTTGCGTCCTCTGTTCTCTGGAATATGCACGATTACTCTTTCTATGTCGTGTCCCAGTCAGAGTTATGCTGTCCCGCTATAGAGGGGCCTGCATGTGGTGCCTGCAATGTGTTTGGGGTCCTGTGATCGTTTTCTTGCTCGGGGTCCCATGGTGCTGAATGTTTCTCTCCCCAGAAAGACTAAAGCCAACCTGGAGGTCCAAGGTGTCCATCCTTCTTAGCCTGGTCCCACAACTAAGTGTGTGCACCTTGCCTCTCGAATCTACAACTTAGTATAGGGGGTTGGACAGCACATGCCCTGAGCAAGGCAGCGATCATGCCCTAGATGCTGTTCCACCAAATTACCCATGTCCCGTACCCTAGGTAAGGTTTGTAAGACATAACAAGGCTAAAGAGGAAGGAAATGGTGACCGGCGAGCGCAATTATCTCTTGTGTACCGTTTATGTGCAGGTTTCTTTGGTCTCATAAGTTTCTACCATCGACGTTCTATGTGTTGATGATGGGCGCCGTCGGACCTCAAGCTCTGACACCTGCCAGGGGGCACCATCGACGCTTTTGCATTAAAGGAGGGTACTCCAGGCTCCAAGACAAGCTCCGGTGCCCCCCAAGGGGCCCACAAGTGTCAATCATCAAGATTAGGCGCCCCTAGGGGGCCCGCTGACGTCAATCCACAAGCTCTGTTGCTCCCCAGAGGGCCGACCGGAGTTGTTCATTACACTCTCGTGCCATGCTGAGGGTCCACCGTTGATGTTCTACGTGTTGAAGGTGGGCGCCATCGGATCTCCAGCTCTGGCGACTCCCATGGGGGCCCGCCATCAACGTCTTACAAGCTGAGGACTAGCACCACCAACGTCCTGTAGATAAATGGTAGGTGTGCCTAAACTATTGGCCACACCTACTAGGGAGTCACTATGGGGGTCTCCATGCAGGACATTGGATAGGTGATCTATGTCAAGTTACAAGTTCACTAGTGAAGTTCTTTCGAGATCGACAGTGAGATACCTTCTCGAGCACATGAGCTGGTAAGGGCCCGGCGGTAGTGTCTACACCTAGCTAGCATTGGCGAAGTATTTTGGGTTCTTGCGCTGCCAAGGACCTAGAGAGAATGAATGCATTGAAGCCAATGAGTTCTTGCAAGTAGAGGTATAACCCAATCCAGTCTCATATGGGCCCTCACACTGGCCCGCAGGGTGGACCACCAGCACAACACAAAAATCCACGCAACCAGACGTAGACCAGCGCTGGTCCTCTGATCCACGACGGGAGCGCCCCCACCAATCCTGCAAGCGGCCAAATCCATGCAGGAATGTGAATCTGTTGCTGCCCGCCTCCCCCCATCCACTCGGAAGCGCGAATCGGTTGCCGCCCGCACCCCACCCCCACCCCCGCCCACGCGGAAGTTCCACCTACCCCCCAAGGCGAGGCGGGAGGCTCGCTCCCAGCGTCGAGGCGCACAAAAGTGAGCACCCAGGGCCGCCTTTCTGAACCCTACTGTAATCGCGGGACAAGAGCGGTGACGTCTTCAACTTTGAACCTGGCCGCCTCCTCCCTCTACGTGACCAGGCCCCGGACTACTCTCTCCACGGAGGCGGTGGGGTGTGAGTTCCGAATGCACGTCAGCACGTGTGCTTCCATCTCCCACGCCAGGGTCCTCTCCTTGGTCTCCAGGCGATCGCTTATGACTGCGCCCAGGGCCTACATCTTGGTGCCAAGAGAGTCAAGGACGGGGAGCGCCCGGTTCACCTCCAGCGCTTGCTCCCCCGTGCACATGGGGCTGAAGCTGAGGAGCGTCAACCCCGCCTGAATGCGGACCGTTAAAACCTAGCCCCTCTGTGCCTTGACCGCGCAGGAGTCCCATAGATCCTTCACCACCTGCCGCGCCGCTGTCAATGCCTCTAGCCCATCCTCGGAGAACTTCTTCACCTTGGTGGCCAATGTCTTCTCCCTCGCATCAAGTTCCTAGGCTCAGTGATCCAGCTCATTCTTCTGGAGATCGATGATGATCTCGCGCTCGAAGAGGGCCTGACGCTCCTTCGCCTAGCGCTCCCGCTGATGTGCCAGGTAAGCCTCGCGGTGGTCGTGGTCATCGGTGTGGGACTTCAATTCATCTCGGTCCAACTGGAGCTTGCGGTAGGCCTCCTCCTCCTCCTCCTCCAGCTGTTGCTCCCGCTCGGCGATAGCGATCTCATGGCGGGCGAGCCCCAGATGTAGCTCCTCACAGGCTGTAAGGCAAGCGTTGGCAGCAGCGTTAGCCTCTCGGGCCTCCTTGTGAGACCTATGTGCTGAATACATTATCAATTATGCTAAACGTGAAGGTTTACATGCAAAGTTTGTAATATACTTGAGAAACACACTTTGCACTGTTCAAAATTTTGCTGCACGTGAACATCACGTGTTTTGCGTTTCAGAATGTCTGAACTTTTCTTGTATCATGCATAGCAGCTGTTTTGGACTGTCCCAACTTTCTATGTGCTAAAATATTCGTGCGGCTGTTATGTTTTCATTTGCAATATCTCGACGTTGCTTTTTGGCTAACAAGGAAGTTTTATTAGTATTCTTTTACTAATCTTTTCGTTTGTTTTCACTGATCACAATCGATATTAGCTTCCTATATTTGCAACATGCTTATGTGAGGTGCTCACATGATGTGTTGTGGTTTTCGGACTCATGTGAGTCAAGTCGCGGACTTGTGGTTGCATGAGGTCAAGAAATGGCTGGTGGCACGATCCATTGAACTAGTCTTAGGGAGAAGATGACTTCCAACAACCAAGTTCGGGAGAAATTGTGGTTGAGTTGATCAGGAGGTCACGTGACATGTTTGGGTCAAGAACAATGCATATGAAGGTATCGTGAATGTTGTTGGAAAGTGTTTGCACGTGTGCGAGGAGTCCATGGACATGTCAGCATTGTTCCAAGGTGTGATGAAGTGATATGGATGTGAACATGTGACCGGAAAGATTCAACCGGCTAGATTATGCCGCAGGCAGTAGTTGAGGTGGTTATGGTTTGTTTATGGAAAGTTTCGACTTTGTTCTGGTTAGATTGGTGTGAGTCACGAAGTTGTGTTGTTTTAGGAATGTTTGCGATGTTCCTAAGGTGTTTTTAAGTCTTAAGATTGCTTCTATCTGTGTATGGAAGAGACTTGAGCAGTTATGAAAAGTTTTGGTTGAAACTGAGTAGGATTAGAGCCCTAGTTAGGATTGCGTTGGCCCAAGGGCTGGTTATATAAGAAAGGGAGGCCAAAGCTCATGGTGCATGGCTTTGGGGCTGTTAATCTTGTGTCTTTGGTGATAAAATTCATTGTTTAGTGGAGCTTTTGTGCCTTGTTGGTTTGACTTGTTTTTTTCAAGTCCTTCTCATCGAGCTTTTGCGTTGCCTGGTCTTTCTTTATTGTTTTGATCGTAACTAGTTTAACATAACCAATTGACGTGATTCTTTTTGTGTTGTCTTCACAACTCAACACTCTATGATCTGTAAAAATTTCATGGTCACTGGATGTCACACCCGATTTTATTAAGAATAAAACTAGCTGCAAAATACATGTATGCTAGGATCAATTTGACCATACGTGTATGACAAATAGTGATGAATAGTTCTATATCTCATACAAACAATATTTATACCTTTAAAAGAGTTTTGAATAGCAGTAGAACAGGAAAAAATCTAGGGCAACCATAAGCAAATCGACTGGAAGCAACACGATCTTCTACGCACCATATTCAATAGAGCTTGTCTCCTCTTGTTCTTCTTTTCACCGAGCAGCATTTATAATAGAAAATATGGCAAGCACATGAGTACATAGAGCACTCGGCAAGTGTGGGAAATAAATGACATGTTGGCCAATCAAAAAGAAAAGGCTGATAGTGGTTTAAGCACTAAGCATTAAATCTATCCCTAACTTTCATTAACAACCTACATCTAGGTGAATATTCCCAACCTTAACAATAATAATAGTAATGTAATATTACCAATATCATTTCCAACCATCATCCCAGCCATTGACCAATTATGAACTGGCTCCAAGCAGCTCCTGACCATGAGCACGACAGTCTAGACAGTTTGACAAAACTTTGTAGAGCGTGTACTCTTTACCCAAAAGCTGTGATTTCATCCACTGTTGCCAGGTGGACTGAGTAAACCTCCCTGATACCAGTGGCGGCCAAACACATTACAAAGGTACTCCAAACTAGTGCTAGCCCTCTAAGGTTTCACCGTTGAGGCATTCCAGGAGTAATTCTCTGCCTCAGAAGTCCCCTCTTAAGCCATGCGGATCCCAGAGTAGTACCTCTGCATCATTTCCCGCACCTTCCAACTACTAGCATTTTGTCAGGAGAAACATAATTAATTGACCAAGCCACCCCATCTCAGTCTCGTGCTGGTACTGTAAAAGTTAGCGGCTTCCTCTATAAACCGGTCTTTAGAATGCAGCGGTGTCAAACCCAAACCCGGTTCTCGTGCAAACTACACCACACCAAACCAACCAACCGCCAGATTCCTACCAACTAGTTCATCATTTCCAATGTAGCATAATGATCACAATAATAATATCATCATGTGTTCAGATTTCCCTCTCAACTATTAAGCATGGCTAAGGGTAATAGCAATACCAAAAACCACCCAATCCAACCCGGGCGACAAGGAATTTTATGGAACGGGTAAATAAAATAGGATTCACATTAATTAAGTATGCAACTAACTATATTTTCTAAAGTAGGAGCAATGTGATCAAGGGCACTTGACTGTTTTTATATAGATGCTCAGTTCTTCTTCATTGATCTCTTGATCCTCATATTCTTCGTGTCGCTTCTTGATCGAGATACAAGTGCCTATAAACTACCGTCAAAAGAGAAATAAAAACGTTCAATAACAACACATCAAAATATTCACATATGCATAAAGTCCTATGCTAATATATTTCCACGAAGTTTATATAATTTTTCATAGTCAAATAAATGTATTTACTATTTATTTTACATTTTTATTGATTATTTATGGGGTAAAATCATTTTTAATGAACTTCTCATAGTAAAAATATAATTTTATGCATTTTATAATTATATTTTAGCATAAAAGGTTTTATAAATATTTTTCACACTATTTCTACATTTATTCTTCATTTTTATTATTTATTAACAGCTAAAAACATTTTTATTAAAAGGTTTCGTGGTCAAAATATATTTTATATGCATCTACAACTTCATTTCAGCCTAAAAAGATTTAATACTAATTTTTCTACTATTTTCTATATTTATTTTACCATTTATAAAAATTTTCCACCTCTAAATGCATTTTTAAACAATATTCAACAACTAAATATTAATTGATGGGTTTAAATATTAATTCTATTACTGATCATAGGTTAAATCACTAATTAAATTAAAGTTCAAGGACCTAAATAATTATTTCCTTGTTTTAACTTAATTATAGAGAAAATTAGGGTCTAAAGTATGAAAACAGAGGTTAAAATGGTATTATCCTAAAGTCCAGGGGCTAGTTCGCACTAATCCAAGGGCCTTATTATAAAAGTTACAGTGGGAAAGGTTATTCTAATGTGGGCCATAGGATTTAAAGTGGATGGTGAGGATTTAAATAAAACGAAGGTGTACCTTCATTCTAATCCTAACTGTTGGCTAATGATGGACGACATGGATGTGGCCATGTCACCCCAGTGAGGCTAGCGGTGGCCAGGGCACCAGAGGCGGCAGCACCATGGCCGGCCTCGCCGGAGGATCGTCGAAACGGCGTCCGTGGCCCAAAATCGACGAGAATTGTGGGAAAATGGATAGGAGGGGATGGGGAAACTCACCGTGGGGTTAATTCGGGTCGGAGGTGGCTCGAGAAGGGCGCACACCAACGAGGAAAGGCGGTCGAGCCTCAGTGTCGAGGTGGAGGCGGTACGGCGGCGGAATCTCGCCGAAGAGGCATCATTCGGGGGCCGCACGACGTCATGGACATCGGTAGCGCAATGGAGAAGACCGAAGTGGCTTCCTAGCGGTGGAACGCCGAGCTCCGTCAGCCCCCATGCCAACGGTGGTGAGCAGGCTAGGGTTTCTTATGTGGATTGGAATGGGGAGTGGCGGAGGGGATGGGGCGCGGTCAGGACTTTATAGGAGGAGGCAGTTGCTCGGGCATGGCGGTTGCCACGCGCGGCGTAGAGCAGAAGTGGCGTCCGGGCGCGGTGGTTGGAGGCGGCGGTTGCTAATGGGGAGAGGAAGGAGATGACATGCGGGGCCTGCGTGGCAGGGAGAGAGGGAGGAGGGAATGAGGTGGCTCGGCTAGGCCTTAGGCCGAGGCTGGAGAGGAGGGAAGTTGGCCTTGATAGGTTTTGGCCGGATGAGGCTTTTATTTATTTTCTTTATTTCTTTCCTCTTTTTATTTTTATTTATTTATTGTTTAATTATACTACATTTTTTTATTTTAGAAAATCACGGGTGTTACATGGATTTGTACTTTTGAGTTACACAAGTTTCTTTGAAGCGTAGCAGATCTGTTTGCTCTCTGTTAGAACAGATTGACCTTTGTTTAGGGTTTTCGTCATAACTTGAGCTTTACTCGATGTTTTCTCGTGATTCTTCTTGTCGTGTCTTCGTGACTTGATTCTCTATGATCTAAACTGATTTGTCGTTTTGAACACGTTGTAAACACTTGTACACACGGTTTTTCTATCAGATTGATTTTCTACTGAGGGGTTTTCGTTGCTTCCGCTGAAAAAGTTTTAATCGGTCATTCACCCTCTTTGGTAGTTTTTCATGTGCTCTTCGATCCTACAATCGGTATCAGAGCCACGGTTCTCTATTATTTGTGATTTGCACATGTTTTAACTAATCATCATGGGGAAATACTCCGCAAAACCTTTTGTGTTTAATGGCATTGATTTACAGGTTTGGAAGGCATGTATAGAGGCTTACATTTAGGCGCAAGGCTTCTCCATATAGCAAAAGGAATTCAAGTGCTTTGTCATGCCATCAAACGATGAAGTCATAGTTGCCCACATGAGGGACGTCAATAACAACAACAAGGCGCAGAACTTGATCATACTGTGAGACCTATGTGTGCTGAATACATTGGTTTGTACTGAATACATTGGCTTTGATGATGTAAGTTCCAAAATTCTGCCAAAACACCCTTTTTAGCAAGGTCCGACTCTAGCTTCGAGCTTGTGCAAGGTTCGACAATAGGTCCGACTTGCTTTGTTAAAGTCCAACATGTTTTTGGGTAGCTCCGGTGAGCTTTGTCTTTAGCTCTGGCATGTCTTTGATAACTCTGGCATGTCTTTGTTAAGCTCTGATATGTTTTGCTAGGTCCGACTTATGTTGGTTAGCTCCGACATGTTTTTTTTTCTAGCTATGGCTTTTGGGTTGACTAGTTCTGACCAGCTTTGGTAAGCTTTGGCGCTAGGTTGTACTAGCTTTGGTAAGCTCCGGCGCTAGGTTGTACTAGCTTTGGTAAGCTCCGGCTCAAGCTCTGGTTAGCTTTTGCAAGATTCGGAGCTTGATCGCAATATTCCTGCTTTTACTATGAAATGTTTCAAACTTGCTTTATATTGTTGGAAAGATTGCTTAGTACATTTGCTAAGTTTTTGGTGCGTTTTGGTTGATATGGCTGATATCGTTGTACTGTGGTTTTACAACATGCTTATGTGAGGTGCTCATGTAAGGTGTTGTGTTCGGAACTAACTTGAGTCAAGTCGTTGACTTGGGCTCGTACGAATTGGTTGTTTGTTCAAGTGTAGGTGTTGCTTGAGTTCAAGTCATGGCAGGTGACAAGATCCTTTGGACTAGTCTCAGAGAGGAGATGAGGTTCCAACAACCAAATTCACAAGGAATTGTGGTTGAACGGGTCAGGAGGTCGCGCATGATGATTGAATCAAGGGCAGTGCATATAAAGATTACTGGACGTCGAAGGAATGTGTTCGCACGTATGCATGCGGTGAATGACGTGGCAACATGGTTCCGAAGATGAGCTAAGGAAGGAAAGATCTGGTTGGAAGGATTGGATCGTATCGGTTGATGACTTTGGCTGCGGCGGAGTCGGTTATGACTTCGTATGGAAAGTATCGAGTAGGTTATGATAGGATTTCGTGTGAGTCACGGATTTGAGTTGTTTTAGGAATGTGGGATACGTTCCTAAGGTGTTTGGAAGTCTTAAGATTGCTTCTATCTGCGTATAGAAGAGTCTTGAGCAGTTATGGAAAGTTTCAATTCGTGAATTGAGTAGGATTAGAGTCCTAGTTGAGATTGGGTTGGCCTAAGGGCTGGTTATATAAGCAAGGGAGGACAGAGCTCGTGGTAGACGACTTTGGGGCTGTTCCTCTTGTGTTCTATTGAATAAATTTTGTATTTGAAAGGAACTTTTGTGCCTTGTTCGTCCGACTTGTTCCAGACAAGTTTTTCTCGTCGAGTTTCTACACAGCACTACCTTTCTTCGGTGGTTTTACCATAACTCAAGTTTTACAGATCCAATTGATGTGATTCTTTTTGGGTTGTCTTCATATATTAATTTTCTATCATCTGTCAAAATTTCACAGTCATTGGATTGTGGTTTCTGATCTACACGAGTTTCTTTGTAGTGTTCTAGAACTGTTTTTTACTCGGTAGAACAGATTGACCTTTGTTCAATCTTTCTATTGTAACTTGAGTTTCTCTCAACGGATTTGAGTGATTCTTGTTGTGTCGTCCCCGTGACTTTATTCTCCCTGATATATATCACTTTTGTCACTTAAAACACGTTTAGATTAGTCTCACACACGATTTCTTTAACATATCGTTTTTCTGCCGAGGAGTTTTCATTGCTTCTGCTGAAAAAGTTTTAAATCTACCATAAACCCCCTCTAGTAGCTTTTCACGTGCTCTTCAATCCTACAATTGGTATCAGAGCCACGATGCTCTAATCTTTGTGATTTGCACGTGTTTTGACTAATCATCATGGAGAAATACTCCGAAAAACCTTATTTCTTTAGTGGTATTGATTTTCAGGTTTGGAAGGCATGTATGGAAGCCTTCATCCAGGCACAAGGCTTTGCAATATGAGAGAAGGTATACAAGCCTTACGAAGTGCCATCAAACGATCAAGTTACAGCTACAAATATGAGAGATGTCGACAACAACAACAAAACTCGGAACTTGATCATACAAGGATTAACTCAAAGCGACTTCGACCGTGTTGCACACCTACAATCTGCATACGATGTGTGGAAAGCACTTTGCGACTACCACGAAAGATCTAACATGATCAAGGAGGTAAAACAATATATGTTCAAAAAGGAATACATGCGTTTTGAGATACAACCCGGTGAGTCAATTGACGATCTCTTAGCTTGTTTTAACAAAATTCTCAGCAACTTACATAGTGTCAATGTTAATTTTTCAGATGCTGAAAAAGCTAGGCAATTACTAAGTGCATTAGACATGTCAATTTGGGAGATGAAAGTCACATCTATTCATGAATCTACTGTCATGAGTACACTTACATTAGATGTTCTTTATTATAAATTGAAAACTCATGAAATTGACATAATCTCACGTAAGAACCCCAACAAGTCTCTTGCATTTGTTTCTCAACGTGATATGCCTAGCTCCGATCGGTCTTCATCTTGTGGTACACTTGCTTTGTTGTCCTCTCTAACCCTTGAACAGATTGAGGAGCTTCCAGAGGAGGAGCTAGTACTTCTCTCTACTAGGTTCTCAAAAGCATTGCAAAATGTGAGAACTAGAAGGAGAGGAAGCTCCGGACCTCAACGATATTTCGAATGTGGTAAGACAGGACATTTTTGTTCAGATTGCCCTAACCGTTCAGGTCCTACTTCCTGGGATGAAAAGCAAACAAGGACGAAGCACTCCTCTGCAAACAATACGAAGAAAAAGAAGGGTTTTACAGGACGTCAATTGATGAGCAGTTTTATCTCTGCACTTCAAGAAATTGGCTCAAGCTATGTGGACATTGGAAGTGACGAAGATGAAAATGATTTGGAAAACTTGTGCTTCATGGTGGGAAAGTCATGATCAAGTATGGAGGAGGTTGAACACAACAGCGACAGTGAAGAGGTATGTCCTACTTGCGAAGAAATGTGTGATGCTATTTCTCGTGCCACTGTTATAGTTAAGAAAAAGGACAAAAAGCTTAGGGACAATGCTGTGAAAATTGAGTCACTAGAATCTAAAATTAATCGTTTGAAATCCTTGACTCCTAGTGATGATTCTTGTTCCTCATGTGACTTAATATATGAACAATTGTCCTCCCTAAGAAGTGCACATACCGCAACACTTGATAAACTTGAGTTAGAAATTGAAAAGAACAGAGATTTTGTTGCACTTAATGATAAAAACTTGAAAGATGCTAGCTGTTCTACAATAGATTTGCATTGTTCTACTTGTGATGATCTTGATTAAAAACTACAAGATGCTATGAATGAAATTTCTATATTGAACAATGCTTTAGGTTTTCATGAAGTTAAATATTGTTCCAATTGCAAATTAAAAGGAAAAACTTCATGTGAAAATTGCCTTGATCTATCCAATAAACTTGATGACATGCATAGGACATTAGATCGGTTTTGTAATGGGAATAAGAACCTAAACTTGCTGCAGAATTCTACCAAGTCTTGCAATGATAAAACTGGTTTAGGTTTTGATTCTCATGCTCATGCTAAGGCACATCCACCTAAAATTGTAAATTCATTAGGAAGTGGTTTGATTCAAATAGTTCCTAAACAAAAGGAAGTAGTTTTCATATCAGAAGGAGTGTTGCCTCATTCGGTTTCAAATAAAAATGTTGCTTACTCATCTAGACATGAACACAAAGTTAAATTTCATTGTACCTACTGTGGTAGAGATGGTCATGTCATAGATTTTTGTTATAGACTAGCTAAACAACATAAAAAGGAAAGAATGATTGCTAGATCTCATAACTTTCATGCAAAATTTGCTGCACTTGATAAACCGAATGATAGGAACATGCAATCTACTGTATTGAGTCGAAAACATGCAAAGTTTGCTTCCAAACCTACTATTTCTTGTGCTACACATGTAACATCTCGTAGGACAGTAGTTGGGTACAAAAATCCTCAAGCTTTGGATCATAAACCTGATGTTTTATCTCAGATTTTGCATGTTATTCCTGTTGGACGTCGTGTGACTCAGTCCTGGATTGCTAAATGCCTTTTGACTAACACCAGTATTGAGTCATTAACGTATTGTGCTTCTATGTAGGTTACACGCTTGAGGAAGGAGAAAATTCGGATTGTGGATTCAGGTTGCTCATGCCACATGACCGATAACAAAGAATGGTTCTCCTCCCTCTCTTTTGTGTCATGTGTAGAGAATGTTACTTTTGCCGATAATTCTTCAACTCCTATAATTGCTAAGGGTTCGGTTAGAGTAAATGATCACAACACTTTGAAGGATGTGGCACTTGTTAAAAATTTGAAATACAACTTGATTTCTGTTTCACAACTGCTAGATGAAAATCTTAAAATTATTTTCACTAAAAATTGTTGCAAAGTTATAAATTCAAATAGTGAGCTTATTTTAACATGTCACGGTTTGGAAGAGTTTTTAAAGCTGATTTTGATATGTCTTCCTCTAAGCATAGGTGTCTAGTTGCTAATGATTCAAAGGACTTATATTTTTGGCATCGTAGACTTGGTCACGTAGGTTTTGATCATCTAACGTGTGTTAGTGCTCTTGATCGCTTACGTGAGTTGCCTAAGCTTAAACGGGACAAAGAAATTGTGTGCTCTTCTTGTAGACGTGCTAAGATGGTTGCAGGTTCTCATACTCCTCTCACAATGACCATGACAACTGAACCGGGTCAACTTTTGCACCTTGACACCATAGGACCTTCACATGTTCAATCCTTCGGAGGTAAATGGTATGTTCTTGTGATTGTTGATGATTATTCTAGATACTCTTGGGTTTACTTTATAGCATCTAAGAATGAAGCTTTTAGTCACTTTAGAACTTTATTTCTTAGATTATCAATTGATCACCCAGGATCTTTAAAAGCAATTAGAAGTGATAATGGAACCGAATTTAAAAATCAATATTTTGATAATTTTTGTGCTGAAAATGGAATAGATCATCAATTTTCTTCACCATATGTACCTCAACAAAGCGGTGTTGTAGATAGAAAGAACATAACCTTAGTTGTGATGGCTAGGAATATGCTTGATGAATATCAAACTCCTAGGAAATTTTGGGCAGATGCGATTTCAACCGCTTGTTATGTCTCAAATTGTGTTTTCATGCGCACTAAGCTAGGTAAAACACCATATGAGCTCCGGTTTGGACATAGGCCTAGTGTTACACACTTTTGGGTCTTTGGTTGCAAATGCTTTGTTAAGAAACATGGTAATCTTGATAAATTTGAACCTAGATCCATTGATGGCATCTCATACTAGAGGCTACCGTATGCTTTTACTTGACACTAACAAAATTATGGAGACTTGTGAGGTGTCTTTTGATGAAGCTAGCACAAGTACTAGCTCAAACATTGCAGGTCCGAATCCATATCCGTAGGGGGAGAGCATTTTCGTTCAAGATGAGGAAGAAGTGGTGCTGTTGCCCAAAAATTAAGCAGCTAATGACATTGTTCCAGCTCCTGATTTTGATTCATAGCCAGCACCGACGACCACCTTTGCTGGTCCAGATCCCCCTCAAGTCACAAGCTCATCGATTTATGATGAACATGAAGAAGAAGTTTGTGAAGTGTCCACTCCCCTCCGGGTTCTCAAAAGTCATCCTCCACAACAAATTATTGGAAGCTTGCACAAACGAGTCACACGGTCCAAGTTTTGCGATCCAAACTCTCATGCTCATTCTGCTTTTGTTGCTTCTCTTGAACCCAAAGATATATCACACGCACTCACTAAAGAATCATGGATTATTGCCATGCAAGAAGAGTTAGAAAATTTTGAAAGAAATAATGTTTGAAAACTTGTACCTCCACCTCAAGGTCACACTTTAATTGGAACTAAATGGGTGTTTAAAAATAAACAAAGTGAGGATGGGATTGTGATTAGGAATAAGGCTAGTTTGGTTGCTCAAGGTTTCACTCAAGTTGAAGGTCTAGATTTTGATGAAACTTTTGCTCCTGTTGCTAGATTAGAATCCATAAGAATTTTGTTAGCTTTTGCTGCATCTAAAGGTTTTAAGCTAAATCAAATGGATGTTAAAAGTGCTTTTCTTAATGGCTACATAGATGAGGAGGTTTATGTTAAGCAACCACCTGGTTTTGAAAATCTAGATTTTCCTAATCATGTTTACAAACTGTCTAAAGCCTTGTACGGTCTCAAACAAGCCCCTAGAGCATGGTATAATAGGTTAAAAACATTATTACTTGAAAAGGGGTTTACCATGGCAAGGTTGATAACACTCTTTTTGTGCTTAAGCATGGCAATGACTCATTTTTTGTTCAAGTTTATGTGGATGATATTATCTTTGGTTGTGCTCCTCATGATCTTGTGTCCAAGTTTTCAGCTTTGATGAGTTCAGAATTTGAGATGAGTATGATGGGAGAACTCACGTACTTTTTGGGACTAGAAATCGAGCAAACCAAGGAGGGTACCTTTGTGCATCAAATGAAGTATACAAAAGACCTCCTAAGGTGCTTCCACATGGACAAAAGCAAGCCTCTTCGGACACCAATGGGAACAAAAACAACTCTAGAACTTGATGAATATGGTGAACCTATGGATCAAAAAGAATATAGAAGCATGATCGGATCACTTTTGTACCTCATGACATCAAGACCAGACATACAATTCAGCGTATGTCTTTGTGCACGGTTTCAAGCCTCCCCACGTGCTTCACATCATCAAGACCTCAAAAGGATTCTCAAGTACTTAAATAGAACTCAAGAATTTGGCATTTTTCTTCCTTCTTCCTCAACAGTTACTTTAAAAGCTTTTTCCGATGCTGATTTTGGAAGTTGTAGGATTGATAGGAAAAGTACTTCCGGTGCTTGTCATTTTCTTGGTAATTCACTTGTTGCTTGGTCCTCTAGAAAACAAAATTCAGTTGCACAATCCACAGCTGAATCTGAAAATATAGTTGCTGCTAGTGCTTGCTCACAAATTCTTTGAATTGTTCAAACACTTAAGGACTATGGGGTTGATCTAGATAGTGTCTCATTGTTTTGTGATAACACTAGTGCCATTTGCATTGCTAAAAACCCTGTGCAACCTTCTAGAACTAAGAACATTGACATTAGGTATCACTTTCTCCATGATAATGTTGAAAAAGGAAACATTGTGCTTCACGATGTAGATACCGAACATCAATTGGCTGACATTTTTACAAAACCTTTGGATTTCACTCATTTTTGTTTCATTTGTAGTGAAATAGGGGTTATGCATCCTCATGGCTTAAATTGAGGAGGAGTTTTGAAACTTGGGAAGTCTATGTGTGAATCTGAACTTAAAATAATATGAGCATTGTATTTCATACATATATGACTTTGTGATTCCTTTTACATGCTGAAAGTTCTTACTACATTACTCATGTTATACATTTTGTATTTTTTGCCATGACTAGTAATTGAAATAATTACTTACACTAAATCTGGTCATGATCGAACTTTCTTGCTATTTTGAACTTGTTGCATGCTCACAAGTGCTTTTAATAATTAAAAATTAATCAATCAACTATTCACATGTTGAGCTTTTATGATCAAATAAAAATGAGAAAAGATCAAGAGAATATGCATGCATCACACTTCTTCTTTTTGAGATGGCTTATCATTGCACTTAGATATGAACTTAGAAGAAGTTGTGTATGACTAAAACCATGTCCTTAATCTTTTGATTGTCAAATGACATAGGATTGGCTTAGTTGGTTAGAATAAGGCAGATGCACATATAATATCTTGCAAATATCATATGATCTAAATTTGTGCTTTGAAAAATAATAAAATGCAGCAACAAGTGCCATGCTTTCAGGTATTGAAATAGTTAAGTTTGTGAGATCATGACTTGCTTAAATTGAAAATTACATTTGATCTCTAGCATGGCTTACACTACTTTATGTATCTCATTGTTGTGATAGTGTAATTTACTTGATAGTATGACTTGATGAGCTTTGTTTTATATGTATATGTTATAATATGCTCACAACATTTAAAATTTCTCTTTTGAACCTTGCTGAATACATTGTCAATGGGGGAGAGATAATATCAGAATTTTTTAGAGAAGTATACAAGGGGGGGGGATTAATTGATTACACATTGCACATATTTTTCTCAAAAGAAAAATTGTTGATGTGGTGTTGCCAAATGAGGAGAAATTGTTTTCAAATTTTTTAATGTGAATAAGTCAATGTTCAGCTTTTAAGTGGTGTTGCCAATGCATTCATCAAGGGGGAGATTGTGAGACCTATGTGTGCTGAATACATTGGTTTGTACTGAATACATTGGCTTTGATGATGTAAGTTCTAAAATTCTACCAAAACACCCTTTTTAGCAAGGTCCGACTCTAGCTCTGAGCTTCTCTGCAAGGTCCGACAATAGGTCTGACTTGCTTTATCAAAGTCCAACATGTTTTTGGGTAGCTCCGGTGAGCTTTGTCTTTAACTCCGGCATGTTTTTGATAACTTCGGCATGTCTTTGTTAAGGCCTGAAATGTTTTGCTAGGTCCGACTTATCTTGGTTAGCTCCGACATGTTTTTTTCTAGCTCTGGCTTTTGTGTTGACTAGTTCCAACCAGCTTTGGTAAGCTCTGGCACTAGGTTGAACTAGCTCTGGAAAGATCCGACGCTAGGTTGTACTAGCTTTGGTAAGCTCCGGCGCTAGGTTGTACTAGCTTTGGTAAGCTCTGGCTCAAACTCAGGTTAGCTTTGGCAAGATTCGGAACTTGATCGCAATGTTCTTGCTTTTACTGTGAAATGTTTCGAACTTGCTTTACATTGTTGGAAAGATTGCTTAGTATTCATTTTCTAAGTTTTTGGTGCGTTTTGGTTGATATGGCTGATATCGTTTTACTGTGGTTTTGCAACATGCTTATGTGAGGTGCTCACGTAAGGTGTTGTGTTCGGAACTAACTTGAGTCAAGTCACGGACATGAGATCGTACAAATTGGTTGTTTGTTCATGTGCAGGTGTTGCTTGAGTTCAAGTCATGGCTAGTGACAGGATTCTTTGGACTAGTCTCAGGGAGGAGATGAGGTTACAACAACCAAATTCAGGAGGAATTGTGGTTGAACGAGTCAGGAGGTCGCGCATGATGATTGAATCAAGGGAAAAGCATATAAAGGTTATTGGACGTCGAAGGAAGGTGTTCGGACGTATGCATGCATTGCATGACGTGGCAACATGGTTCCGAAGATGGGCTAAGGAAGGAAAGATCTGGTTGGAAGGATCAGATCGTATCGGTTGATGACTTTGGCTGCGGCGGAGTCAGTTATGGCTTGGTATGGAAAGTATCGAGTAGGTTATGATAGGATTTCGTGTGGGTCACGAATTTGAGTTGTTTTAGGAATGTGGGATACATTCCTAAGGTTTTTTGAAGTCTTAAGATTGCTTCTATCTGCGTATAGAAGAGTCTTGAGCAGTTATGGAAAGTTTTGATTTGTGAATTGAGTAGGATTAGAGTCCTAGTTGAGATTGGGTTGGCCTAAGGGCTGGTTATATAAGCAAGGGAGGCTAGAGCTCATGCTAGATGACTTTGGGGCTGTTCCTCTTGTGTTCTATTGAATAAAATTCGTAGTTAAAAGGAACTTTTGTCCCTTGTTCGTCCGACTTGTTCCAGACAAGTCTTTCTCGTTGAGTTTCTGCACAACACTACCTTTCTTCGGTGGTTTTACCATAACTCGAGTTTTACGGATCCAATTGACGTGATTTTTTTGGGTTGTCTTCAAAACTTAATTTCCAATCATCTGTCAAAATTTTACGGTCATTGGATTTGTGGTTTCTGATCTACACGAGTTTCTTTGCAGTGTTCTAGAACAGTTTTTTACTCGGTAAAACAGATTGACCTTTGTTCAATCTTTCTATCATAACTTGAATTTCTCTCAACATATTTGAGTGATTCTTGTTGTGTCGTCTCCGTGACTTGATTCTCTATGATATCTATCACTTTTGTCATGGTGAAGCACGTTTAGATTAGTCTCACACACGATTTCTTTAACAGATCATTTTTTTTTGCCGAGGGGTTTTCATTGCTTCCGCTGAAAAAGTTTTAAATCTACCATTCACCCCCCTTTGGTAGATTTTCACGTGCTCTTCGATCCTACACATACAAGTATTGGCTCAATGTGACTTCGATTGTGTTGCACACCTCCGATCGGCATACAACGTGTGGAAAGCTCTATGCGACTATCATGAAGGCTCCAATACAATCAAAGAGGTACGCCAAGATATGGTCAAGAAAGAGTACATGCATTTTGATATGCAACTCGGTGATTTGATCGATGATCTCTTTTCGCTTGCTTTAATAAAATTATCACCAACTTTCATAGTGTCAATGTTAATTTCTCAGATGCTGAAAAGGCTAGGCAATTGTTAAGTGCATTGGACATGTCAATTTGGGAGATGAAAGTTATATCTATTCTACTGTCATTAGTACACTTACTTTAGATGTCCTATATTCTAAACTGAATATTCATGAAATTGACATCATCTACGTAAAAACCCCAAACAAGTCTGTTGCATTTTTTTCACAATGGGACATGCCTAGTTCTAGCAAATCTTCATCTTATGGTACACTTGCTTTGCTGTCCTCTCTAACCCTTGAACAGATTGAAGAGTTTCTGGAGGAGGAACTAGCACTTCTCTACTCGGTTCTCAAAAGCATTGCAAAATGTTAGAACAAGAAGAAGTGGATGTGGTGGTTCTCAACGATGCTTCGATTGTGGCAAGATGGGACATTTTCGTATAGATTGCCCAAACCTTTTAGGTCCTAATTCTTGTGATGAAACACAAACATGGATGAAGCACACCTCTGCCAACTACAACAAGGAAAAGAAGGGTTTCACTCAACTTCAAGTTATAGACAAAATCTTATCCGCAATTCAAGAGTATTGCTCGAGCGACGTTGATATTGGGAGTGATGAAGATGAAGATGCTATCGCAAAAATGTGTCTCATGGCGAGCAACTTGAGTTCAAGCTCGGAGGAAGACAAACAATCAGTGACAACGAGAAAGTAAATCCTTCTTATGATGAACTATGTGATGCTCTTTTTCGTGCCACTACTGTACTTAAGAAAAAGGACAAAAAACTTAAACAAAGAGATGTGAGAATTGAATCACTAGAATCTGAAATTAAACGTTTAAAAACTTTGATTCCTTGTGACGATTCTTGCTCATCCTGTGATTTGATTTATAAACAATTTGTAAGACCTATGTGTGCTGAATACATTGGAAATTTAAATAAAAGTGAAGGTTCACACACAAAGTTTTGAATATTGCTGAAAACCCCACCTTGGAATGACCGAACTTGCGGGAATCTGTTTTGCACTGTCCGAACTCTATTGCATGTGAGTTGCACGTGTTTTCTCGCTTCGGATTGTCTAGACTTTTCTCACGTGACTTGCACATGATCGACACTTAGGACTGTTCGACCTTTTAGACACGCGAGATGCACATTAGTCGACACAGGTCGATCTTTACAAACGTTTTTTTAGGAGTAATGTTACCCTCGATAGTTTAGGATTGTCCAAACTTTCTCAATGCATATCAGGAGTATTAGTTAATGCACAGAGTTTTCACATTGAGTTCAGTTACTTTGTTCTGCTCTATTTTTAACTTGCAATGTTTCGAACTTGCTTTTGGCTTATGGTAAGGTTTGCTTAGTATTCATTTGCTAGGTTTGTTTGGTGTGTTTTGGTGGTTAATGCTAGTATTATCTTGAAATGGTTTAAAATATGCTTATGTTAGGTGCTCACATAAGGTGTTGTGGTTTTTGGACTAATGTGAGTCAAGTCGCAGACTTGTACTCGAAAGATTGGTTGATTTTTCATGAGCAGGTATTGCTTGAGGTCAAGACATGACTGGTGATGGGATCCATTGAACTAGTCTTAGGGAGAAGATGAGGTTCAATAACCAAGTTTGGGAGAATTGTGGTTGAGTTGTTCGGGAGGTCACACATCATGTTTGGGTTATGAACAATACATATGAAGGTATCATGAACATTGTTGGAAAGTGTTTGCACATGTGCAAGGGGTGCATGGACGTGGCTACATTGTTTCAAGATGTGGTGAAGGGATATGGTTGTGAAGATGTGGTCAGAAAGGTCCAACCGGCTGGTTCATGCCTCTGATTGCGACTGAGGTGGTTATGGTTCGTTTATGGAAGGTTTACAGTTTGTTTTGGTTAGATTTCAGGGTGACCACGAAGTTGAGTTGTTTTAGGAATGTTTAGGATGTTAATAAGTTGTTTGGAAGTCTTAAGATTGCTTCTATATGTGTATGGAAGAGTCTGGAGCAGTTATGGAAAGGTTCGGTTGAAACTGAGTAGGATTAGAGTCCTAGTTAGTATTGAGTTGGTCTTAGTGCTGGTCATCTAAGCAAGCGTGGCCAGAGCTCGCGGGAAGATGGCTTTGGGACTGTTCCTCTTGTGTTTTGATCAATAAAAATCATAGTTTAGAGGAGCTTTCGTGCCTTGTTCGTCTAACTTGTTTCAGACAAGTTTTTCTCGCTGAGTTTCTGGATAGATCGACATTGCTTCGGTATTTTGATCATAACTCGCATTTTAAAGATTGAATTAATATGATTCGTTTTGTATTGTCTTGAAAACTTGATTATCTATCTTCTATGAAAATTTTGCAAACATTGGATTTGTGGATTTTTATCTACACGAGTTTCTTTGCAGCATTGCAGATTTGTTTGTAAATCGGGTAGAACAGTTTGACCTTAGTGTAGTATTTTGATCATAACTCAAGTTCTACTTAGTGTTTTCTCATGATTCTTATTGTCGTGTCTTCGTGACTTGATTCTCTACGATCTACAATGATTTTTCACATTTGGAACATGTTGGAAATAGTCGCACACATGATTTCTTTAACAGATTGATTTTCTATTTATAACACGGTTATAAATGTACCATTCACCCCCCCCCCCTCTGTTAGCTTTTCACGTGCTCTTCGATCCTACACAATTGTCCTCTTTAAGAAGTGGGCACACCTCCACACTTTATAAACTTGAACTTGAAATTGAAAAGAACAAAAAGCTTGTTGCACTTAATGTGAAAAACATGAAAGATGCTAGTTGTTCTACAATTGATTTGCATTGTTCTAGTTCTGATGATCTTAATAAGAAACTACATGATGCTCGGGATGAAATTTTTGGTTTGAACAATTCTTTACGTCTTCATGAAGTAAATATTGTTCTAATTGAAAACTAAAAGGAAAAACTTCATGTGAAAATTGTCTAGATTTGTCTATGAAACTTGATGACTTGCATAGGACACTAGAGCAGTTTTGTAGTGCAAATAAGAACCTAAACTTGCTGCTGAATTCTTCCAAGTCCTGCAATGATAAAACTGGTTTATATTTTGATTCTCATGCTCATTCTAAAGCACATCCACCTAAAATTGTAAAGTCATTATAAAATGGTTTGATTCAAACAGTCCCTAAACAAAAAGAGGTTGTTTTCAAATATGCAAGAGTGTTGTCTCATTCGGGTACTAATAAACATATTGCTTGCTCATCTAGACATGAACATAAAGTTAATTTTCATTGTACCTACTGTGGTAGAGATGGTCATGTCTTAGATTTTTGTTATAGACTAGCTAAACAACAGAAAAAAAAAAGAAAGAATGATTGCTAGATCACATAACAACCGACCAAATCAATTTGCACATGCTGAACCGAATGTTAGGAATATGCAATCTGCTGTAATGAGTCATAAAAATCCAAAGTTTGCTCTCAAACCTACTATTTTTCGTGGTACACATAACACACTTCATAAATCAGAAGTTGGGAACAAGAATTCTCAAATTTTGACTCATAAACCTGTTGTGCTTTCTCAGCTTTCACGTGCTATTCCTGTTGAACATCGTGTGACTCAGTACTAGATTCCTAAATTCCTTTTAACTAACCCTAGTATTAAGTCATCAACGTATTGTGCTAGTGTGTAGGTTACACGCTTGAGGAACATTTGGATTGTTGATTCAGGTTGCTCGCCACATGACCGGTAATAAAGTTCTCCTCCCTCTCTTTTGTGTCACGTGTAGAAAATGTTACTTTTCTTGATAATCACTACACTTTGAAGGATGTAGCACTTGTTAAAACTTTGAAATACAATTTTATTTCCGTATCACAATTGCTAGATGAAAATCTAGAAGCTATCTTCACGAAAAACTGTTGCAAAAATGTAGATTTGAAAAGTGAGCTTTTGTTTAACATGTCTAGGTTTGGAAGGGTTCTTAAAGCTAATTTTGATTTGTCAACTTCTAAGCATAGGTGTCTAGTTGCCAGTGATTCAAAGGACTTATATTTTTGGCATCATAGACTTGGGCACGTGGCTTTGATCACCTCACATGTGTTAGTGCTCTTGATCGCATACGTGGGCTGCCTAAGCTTAAAGGGGACAACGATATTGTGTGCTCTTCTTGTAGACATGCCAAGATGGTTGGAGATTCACATGCTCCACTCACAATGACCATGACAACTAAACCGGTACAACTTTTACACCTTGACACCGTAGGTCCTTCACTTTTCAATCTTTAGGAGAAAAATGGTATGTGATTGTGATTCTTGATAATTATTCTAGATACGCTTGAGTTTACTTTATAGCATCTAATAATGAAGCTTTTAGTCACTTCAGAACTTTATTTCTTTGATTATCAATTGACCATTTAGGATCTTTAAAAGCAATTAGAAGTGATAACGGAACTGAATTTAAAAATCAATCGTTTGATCACTTTTGTGCTGAAAAAGTAATAGATCATCAATATTCTTTACCGTATGTACCTAAAAAAATGGTTTTGTAGAGAGAAAGAACATAACCTTAGTTGATATGGCTAGGACTATGCTTGTTGAATATCAAACCTTGTTTTCTTTAGAGCTAAGCTAGGAAAAACACCATATGAGCTTCGGTTTGGACATAGCTCTAGTGTTACACATTTTAAGGTCTTTGGTTGCAAATGCTTTGTTAAGAAACATGGTAATCTTGATAAATTGAAGCTAGATATGTTGATGGCATGTTTCTTGGTTATCCATCTCATACTAGAGGCTATCGTATGCTTTTACTTGACACTACCAAAATTGTGGAGACTTGTGAAGTTCCTTTTGATGAAGCTAGCCTAGGTACTAGCTCTACTATTACAGGTCAAGATGCATATCCACAGGGGGGGTACTTTCATTGAAGATGAAAAAGGAGTGGAGCTGCTGCCCGAAATTTTAGAAATAAACAATGATGTTCCAGCTCTTGAACCCGCTCTACAACCAGCACCAACAACCACTACTACTGGTTTAGATCTTCCTCGAGCCACAAGTTCTTCAATTTGTGATGAACATGAAGAAGGAGCTTGTGAAGTGTCTTCTCCCCTCCGCGTCCTCAAAAGTCATCCTCCACAACAAATCATTGGAAGCTTGCACGAACGAGTCACACGGTCTAGGTTTTGCGATCCAAACTCTCATGTGCATTCTGCTTTTGTTCCTTCTTTTGAACCCAAAGATTATAGCACACGCACTCACTAATGAATCTTGGATTATTGCCATGCAAGAAGAGTTAGAAAATTTTGAAAGAAATAATGTTTGGAAACTTGTACCTCCACCTCAAGGTCAAACATTAATTGGAACTAAATGGGTGCTTAAAAATAAACAAAGTGAGGATGGGGTTGTGGTTAGGAATAAGGCTAGGTTGGCTGCTCAAGGTTTCACACAAGTTGAAGGTCTAGATTTTCATGAAACTTTTGCTCTCATTGCTAGATTAGATGCCATTAGAATTTTGTTAGCATTTATTGTATATAAAGGTTTCAAGTTATATCAAATGGAGTTAAAAGTGCTTTTCTTAGTGGCTACATACATGAGGAGGTTTATGTCAAGCGACCACCGGGTTTTGAAAATCCAAATTTTCCTAGTCGTGTTTACAAACTGTCCAAAGCCTTGTACAGTCTCAAACAAGCTCCTAGAGCATGGTCTGATAGGTTAAAAACATTCTTACTTGATAAGGGGTTGGCAAGGTTGATAAAACTCTTTTTGTACTTAAGCATGGCAATGATTTACTATTCGTTCAAGTGTATGTGGATGAATTATCTTTGGTTGTGCTTCTCATGATCCTGTGTCCAAGTTTTCACCTATTATGAGTTTAGAATTTGAGATGAGTATGATGGGAGAACTCACATACTTTTTGGGACTGCAAATCAAGCAAACTAAGGAGTGAACATTTGTGCATCTAAAAAAAGTATACAAAAGATCTCCTTAGGCATTTCAACATGGAGAACAGCAAGCCTCTTCGAACACCAATGGGAACAGCGACAACACTTGAACTTGATGAAGAGGGTGAAGCCGTTGATAAAAAAGAATATCAAAGCATGATCGAATAACTTTTGTACCTCACGGCATCAAGACCAGACATACGATTCAATGTATGTATTTGTGCAAGATTGCTAGCTTCCACACGCGCTTCCTATCGTCAAGCCGTCAAAAACATTCTCATGTATTTACATGATACTAAGGAATTTGGCATTTTTGTTCCGTCTTCCTCAACTATTACTTTGAAAGCGTTTTCTGATGCTGATTTTGGGGTTTGTAGGATTGATTGGAAAGGTACTTTGGGTGCTTGTCATATTCTTGGTAATTCACTTGTTGCTTGGTCATCTAGAAAACAAAATTCAATTGCATAATACATGACTGAATCTAAGTATGTAGCTGCTGCTAGTGTTTTCTCACAATTTTTTTGGACTGTTCAAACACTTAAGGAGTATGGATTTGATTTAGATAGTTCTCCACAATTTTGTGACAACACTAGTGCCATTTTCATTGCTCAAAACCTCGTGCAGCACTCTAGAACAAAGAACATTGATATTAGGTATCACTTTCTCTGTGATAATGTTGAAAAGGGAAACATTGTGCTTTACCATGTAGACACCGAACAACAGTTGGCTGATATTTTCCCAAAAGCTTTGGATTTCACTCTTTTTTCATTCACTCATAGTGAAATAGAGGTTATGCATCCTCATGGCTTAAATTGAGGGGGAGTTTTGCAACATGGAATGTCTATGTGTTAATCCAAAATTTAAAAAATATGAGCATAAGTGGTTCATACATATATGACTTTGTGATTCCTTTTACATGCAAAAATTTCATACTACATTACTGTTGATGACTGTTATATACCAATTTCACTCGTCAATATAACTCAATTGTGTGAAGGAAATATCATTTTTTGCACACATCACCTTTCAACCTATTTCCACTTGTTGATGGCGAAATAGTGCATGCAGATATTTATTGCAGGAAAGGGGGTAAAAGAGGGGGTGCAATCCTATAAAATATCATCCCAGTCAATCAAGTGCTGACATGTGGCATCACATGGATCAAATGGCTCACAAACAGAAGTATCTAAGGCCATCCAACGGTGTATCACTCATATCAGTCAATGGGACCCACCTGGAAGTCACCCCGAGTAAGCACACTGGAATTGGTCCAACTTTCTGTTCGACCGACCTGGTGGTTCGGTTGATGCCTTCATGGCACCAAACTCAGTCAGCTTCTAGTCCATAGTCCAAATTATGAAGGAGTAGAAGGAGTCTCTCTCTTCTGAATTCCAAATTTGGAAAGGTATGGCTCTCATATTCCTATTTGTATTTGTGACTTTGTTCTTAATAAAGATGTTATCTTTAGTCTTCATTTATTCATATACTTGGATGAAGCATTTCTTATTTGATTGTGTGATTCCATGTATATGGTAGGAGTAGTATTTATGGTTATGTCATATCATTCTCATTATATCATCATAAACACTAAAAACCCCCACTATAGTCTAATTAGTTATGACATGACCATGTTAATATGAATAACTTATGATATGTTACAACACTGGTTCAACAATGTTTAGGTTAGTCATTGCCTTAGGATGGCTTCTGCCTAGGCTCCTAAGGTATTTACTTAATATGCTAGCATGGTGCTAGGATTGTTAAGTAGCGTTGGATGTGTCGTAGACCCACGGATTGAAGAGCTAGGTAGTAGGTGGTGATAGCCCTATCTGTCCTTGTAATCCTCCACGTTCGGCTATGCTACAGGCTCTTTGCGGGAGTCGTCCTAGTACTGCTAGGTGTAAACCCGTGCCCGATGTGTTGAACTTGGCATGAGAATTCATCATTGACATGTTCATTAGTATCTAACCTAGGCTATATATATGTATACTAGAACCATTGTAGGAGCAACCCCCTAACTCTTAGCTTAATCCCTCTTTGACCCATTTATTCCCCTTAGAATAGAATGCTCTTGTGTGTGTCACAATTACCTCACATATCTATTACCCATCCTCACTAGAACCCTACCTAGACCATTCTACCCTTTTCATTTGATGATTGCTATGCTTCCACTTAGCCTTCCTTTGGAAAAATATAATTGACACCCTCGGGAATATTCTTTAAGGGGAAATGCTATTTCGACAGTTTCTGTGTGCTTGCAAATTTTTATCTGTGACGTAAGAAATGTCAACAAGCATTTCGGGTGCCGTTGCATGGGAAGGAAGCTGAAGAATTGCATGATTGAGTAAATAGGATAGGACGCTGGGTAGGTTTATAGTAGGATAACCCTTCTTTGTTTTTGCATTTATGTGAAAACGGGGTACTGTATGTCTGGTTTCCGCTTGTTGGAAAACTTTGTTGAAGATCTCGAATCCTTTTTGAGAGATCGACCTCATGTCCTTACTGCTCAGAAGCTTCGTGCGGCACAGAAAGCCAGTGCTATTGCACAAACAACCAATATTCCAATGGCCCAAAAGACCCTTCATGAGTTTTTGGCTCCCTCTACTAACAATGTGTTTGTTGGGCCCACTGTTAACACGGGAGATGTGAACATCAAAATCAAGACTGGCCTGCTCACTATGGTGCAAGCCAACCCATTTTGTGGGAAGGCTAACGAGGATGCAAGTGCTCACCTGCAACAATTCCTTGAGATTCACAGCACTTTTAAGGTCAAGGACATATCTCTTAATGTTGTCCGTCTTAGGTTGTTTCCGTTCTCTCTTTTTGGGAGAGCGAAACAGTAGTTATTTGTGAACCAAAGTGTTGTAGACACTTGGGAGAAGTGTTCTACGACCCTCGCCAAGTTCTTTTTGTTAGGCAAGACAAATGCCCTGCATGGAAGGATTTCCATCTTCCAGCAATATGCCAAGGAGTCTATTCCTGAGGCTTGGGAAAGGATTCAAGAGTACATCCTGGCCTGTCCCCACCATGGGATGGACGACTGGCTGATTATTCAAAACTTCTACAGTGGGTTGATCCCTTCAGCCCGTGACCATGTGGATGTTGCTGCTAGAAGTGTATTCTTCACATTGATGGTGCCCAAAGCAAAGACTTAATTGAGAAGGCGGTGTCAAACATGGGTTGGAGCAACAAGCGTCTCCATACCCGTCAGTGAGGCATGCACACCTTGAAGGAGGTGAACATGATCGCAGCTAAATTGGACCTCCTCATGAAGAAGATTGATGGACAAGCCTGTGGTGACGTATGTGGCATTTCTTATGCCATAGACCCTCACATCACATGGGAAGTCTGTGGCAACAAATTCCATTTGAACAATGACTGCCCAAAAACCCGTGAGGATGCCTCATACATAGCCAACAATGGGGACAACAATGGCTATCATCCAGGAGGTCAAGGGTGGGGCCAACCATGCCCTTTCTTTCAAGGAGGGTACAACAACAATGGCAACAATGGAAATCAACCCAACTTGAGAGAGCTTGCCAGTAGCCAACTGAAGATCAATGATGCCCTATCAAAGAAGTTGTCAGCTAATGACAAGACCCTAGAAAGTATCAATGCCAAGATTGAAGGACTATCCTCGGCCTTCAATAATCAATTGAGCTTCAAGAAGATGCATGAGACTCAGTTGGCTCAACTGGCAGCTGTTGTTCTGCCAGTGGAAAATGGCAAGATGCTAGGGCAACTCGAGCCTCCCGCAGAAAATGTCAACATGATTTCTCTATGGGAAGGCAACTGGTTGAAGGACACAGGATATCCCTTCATATCTTGCTCAACTGGGCTCACTACTTTGACAAGGTACTTTTTTTACCTTGGAGCAAGTGTAAGTGTGATGCCCAAGGTGGTCTTCGACCAGCTGAACTTCACGGAGCTTACTCCAACACCAATGCAGCTCCAACTAGTTGATTCTTCTGTCTGTTATCCAGCGGGTATTGGTGAATATGTTGTGAAAATCCGGAATTGCTTCATACCCATGAATTTCGTGGTGCTCGACATAGATGTCGAGAAGGATACGCCGCTCATTCTTGGGCACCCTTTCCTTAGCACCATGAAGGCTCGCATAGGTGTAGGAGCTGGAGAAATCCACATCCATATCAATGACAAGGAGGAGAAGTTTAACTTTCACCCAAAGCCGTAGCAATTATCTATGATTCGCATCAAGTATGGGCCAAATGTTAAACACATTCAAGAGGTCAAAGTCACACCACCAAAGGTAGCTTCTCACATTGCATTCATGAGACAATTGATCTATGCAGAGAACATGTCTTATCATCACGCCGACATCCCAAGAAGATGGAGAAGATCGGGCCTCCTCAAAGGCCCAAGTCCACCAAACCGCCAAAGAAAGAATTACGGAAGAAGCAAGACAAGCCGTCCGATCCCACCCCTACAGGCCTGGATATCAAAAAATGAAGAAGGGGGAATATCCATCTCATCGGACGGTCGTGAGACCTAGCTAATAGGTTAAATTGGTAGTTATATTTTTTTATTTTTTTCTCTTCATTTGATTTTTCCCACTTAGTTTGATTTTCCGCACTACATATTTGATTTTTCTTAGCAAGTTGAGAAAATTATATTCTCAACTATTATTTTTGTTTATTTATTTTTCACAAAAAGAAAATTGTTGGTTTTGAAAAAAAGGAGTTTTATTCAAAAAATAATTTTTCTTAGCTGCAAATGTGGCATTTCACCAACGTGCTAATTTTATAGCCGTTGGGAAGCCACCTGCCAGAAGAGGGAACTGAGGCCCACATTTAAATGCGGCTAACCCCTTGTTCGGCCGACATGGGAAAAGAGCTAATTTGGCTCTCTCTCCTCCAACGGCTACATTTGATCCTCCTATGACCGTTGGAGTGTGTACAATATAAATGGTGGCCGTGAGGAGCACTCCTCTTCACACTTCACCTCATTTCACACCTCCTCAAAGTCACTCTTTGCTCACCATGTTTTCCTTGCTCTTCATTGAAGCACTCTTGCTCAAATCCAACCCAAAAATATTTACTTTTGTTTGCATTTTCAATTTACTCTCAAGTCTTCAAGGGAAAATTTGTCTGGTGTTTTTCTTTCACTAACATCACCTCTTTCGAGTTTTTGCCTTGTTGTGTTCTTGCTTGTTGTGGCCATGAAAGGAATGAAGAGGTTGTTTGGGAAGAAGAAGGAGGCTGCAAGCTCAAGCCATGGTGGAGACTCAAGTGCACATCCCTCCTCCATTGCTACACTAAGTCCACAGAGGAGTGTATGTGAGGACACTACCATGGGTGAGAGGAGCAACCCACGCCAACTTCTCCACGACGGCGACCTCGACATACAAAGTGAAGTTGAAGATCAATTACACAAGCTCCTCCAAGATCGTGAGTTTTCTCATAAGAAAGCTTATGATCCAGATTTGATCTCCGAAATAGTTATGGATTCTGAATTCTTTTCCATTTGGCATGCACTAGGATGGGAGAATTTTGCTCACATAGAGGAGAGAGGTTCACGCCTTCTCTCCATGCAATTCCTTTGCACCCTCAAAATAGGATTTGATTGTATTTCTTTTAGATTATTTTAAAAGACTACAACATCCTATGGAAAGAGTTAAGTGAAATCCTAGGCTTTCATAAATGTTGTTTGCTAGATTTAGACACTCTGCCTAAGTTTAACAAACAAAGTTTTTGGAATCAATTGACTAGTGAGGTCAGATGTAGTGCTCCTAGGAACAGCCACTTGCACAATCCTACTTTACGCTTCATGCATAGATGGGTGGCAAATATATAACTATGTTCCCTAGAGGAGATGTTAGAATAGTGTGTGATGATGAGCTGAAAATTTTATTTGCCATGGTTAAAAAGATAAAAGTTGTTCCAGTTATTGTCATGATGACACAATGGTCAGATTACATTTCAAGGACAAGGCCATTCGAATGCACTTCAATGATTACCCGCATTGCTACTAGGGTAGGAGCACTAGAGTATACTTCATTTGAATACATTGAAAATGAACAAGAATTAATTAATAAAGATTATCTAGTGCAAGGACATACCCTTAAGCATGATTATGACGGCTCTTTAATGTTTTATTATCTCGGCTTTGTTAATGAAATTCAGTTACCTAAACCGGATTTTCATTTGTAAAAATGTCGGGGGATAACCTTTGATATTCTTCCCATCGAGGAAGCTCGAAGAAGTAATGTCTCTAGCAGGGTAACTAGAAGCCATGCAAGGAGAGCGGTCATGCCTTCGACAACCTCCACAGTCCATGAGTGCAAAGAGGAATAGGACCCAATGGGTGATGCACCCGGATGGACCCAACCTCCATCGTATGAGACTGAAGGTCCGTCTTGGCATGGATGGCCTGGTACCGCGTGGGAGCCACCCCTATCCACTTCAAGCTCTAGCAGCATGCCTCCAACGTCCATGAGAAGATGTCGTTCCTCTTTGGCTAGAAATCATCATGACTATAGCCATGAAATGACGGATCTCACTAGACGTATGGAAGATCTTGAAGCGAGAATGGGAGACATCTACAACACTATCCAAGAGCATGTCCAGGGTACCCAAGATTGGCAACAACACATGGACGCTCAGTTTAGCAACTTCAACTCCATGCTACAACAACAACAAGCTGATATCGCGGCATACTTCCATCATCAAGGGTTCAACCCTTATCACGGAGGTGATTGAAGAACAAGTTTGGGGGAGGACCCCCACTTCAGATATATTGTATCACACCCCTTTCATATTTATTTTCTATTCATCCACCATTCACCTTGCATATAAAAAACATAAAAATAAGTAGAGTCCATTTGCTTTCAAATAAAAAAAATGTGTGTTAAGAATGGTTTAGAATCACATAGATGAAATGATCAATAGAGCTTTGTTTTAATTTTCCTAAGCCACTAGTTTACAACTTACTACTCTCCAAAATATTCATTTCATTTGCTAAAATTACTTTTGCCTTGATTTAGAAATTGTGAGTAGCAAAAGCTTAATCAAATTATATGTTGTTTGAGATATGATATAGTGATAAGGCTGTTATTCCTAGTTTGAAAGTGAAACTTAGATTTCCGGGAAATTCTAAAAAAGATTTAAGTTACTTTCATTTGATTGGAAATACCTACTAAAGTCATATGATATTTTTACATTGATAGACCTTATGCATATGCTATTTGTCTTCACGTGAGCCTAGTCAAACTAGTACAGACCTATGTGAGTATTCATTCATTTCTTTTTCAATTCAAGACTTCACTTGCACATGCTATACTTCTACACTATAAGTAAGCAAAATTTCGTCATACCATCATTCCACAATAAAAAGAGAAACTTCACACCCTTCATGCTTAGTACTCTCTCCAATTTTATTGTATAAAAAGGGAGTAGAAGACATGGCTACAAGAAAAAGAAAATGAAAGTGCATGCTTACAGCATAAGCGTGAAAAAAATGCATGCTTCATCAAAAGCATGAGAAAAAAAAGAAAGTATCCATGTTTCATCCGTGCAAACTAAGAGAGTCTACATAAATAGGAGTCAACTCAAACATCCACATCCACTTCCACTCCATCACACATGCACAAGTCTTGAATCAAATAGTTTTGAATTGATTTCTCCTAAGGCTTGCTTTTGTTACTTAGCAATATTATGTGTTGCAAATATGCCTACTACATTCCCTACCAAGCTCCACATACAAGCCTTAATTAGTGGTAGGATGAGCATAGGCAAAATACCTTGGTGAGGAAATATTTCCACTACACACAAAGGAGGGATTAAGAGAATCAATTTGAGGCACTTAAAATCTCAATTGAACTCTCCAAAATTTGAGTGGAACTTAACCTCTAGGGTATGCTTGCTCCATTTGCTGTTCTATCTTTCAACCACCCATGAATAAGAGAAGGCATAAGCCCCATAATGACTTAAGATGGGTGAAGTACTATGCAAATTTTTGCAATACTAGGTAGAGTATTTTGTTGTGCACATGGTACTTTTGAAAAATAGAACATTGTAGCAACTCTTGATCATCAACCTAAAGTCTTGACTTTGCTCGGGACAAGCAAAAGATAAGCTTGGGGAGTTTGTATACGGCTGTTATATACCAATTTCACCCATCAATATAACTCAATTATGTGAAGGAAATATCATTTCTTGCACACATCACCTTTCTATTTAACCTATTTCCACTTGTTCTTGGAGAAATAGTGCATGCAGACATTTTTGCAGGAAATGGGGTAAAAGAGGGGGAGCAATCCTATAAAATATCATCCCAGCCAATCAAGCATTGACATGTGGCATCACATGGATCAAACGGCCCACAAACAGAAGTATCTAAGGCCATCCAATTGTGTATCCCTCATATCATTCAATGGGACCCACCTGGAAGTCACCCCGATGAAGCATGCTGGAATTGGTCCAACTTTCTTTTCGGTCGACCAGGTGGTTTGGCCGACGCCTTCCTAGCGCCAAACTCAGTTAGCTTCCACGTGTCGACTCCCTGTGGTGCCCTGATCACAATGAAGACTGATTCGTGCGCTTTTGGTGGTAGGAACCGACCCTTCTGCAGCTATAAATAAAACCCCTACCCTCACTTCACACACACACCACTTGAGTATTCATTTTATTGTATCCACTACTCTCCATAGGTTTAGAGGAGTTTAGGATGTTGAGAGGAGAGCCTCTAGTCCATAGTCCACATTAGAAAGGAGTAGAAGGAGTCTCTCTCTTCACAATTCCAAATTGGGAAAGGTATAGCTCTCATATTCCTATTTGTATTTGTGACTTTGTTCTTAATAAAGATGTTATATTTAGTCTTCTTTTATTCTTATACTTGGATGAAGCATTTCTTGTTTGATTGTGGATTCCATGTATGTGGTAGGAGTAGTATTTATGGTTATGCCATATCATTCTCATTATATCATCATAAACACTACGAACCCCCACTATAGTCTAATTAGTTATGACATGACCATGTTAATATGAATAACTTATGCTATGTTCTAACATTGGTTCAACGATGTTTAGGTTAGTCATTACCTAAGGATGGCTTGTGCCTAGGCTTCTAAAGTATTTACTTAATATTCTAGCATGGTGCTAGAATAGTTAAGTATCGTTGGATGTCTCGTAGACCCACGGATTAAAGAGGTAGGCAGTAGGTGGTGACAGCCCTATCTGTCCTTGTAATCCTCCACACTCGGCTATGCCACAGGCTCTTTGCGAGAGTCATCCTAGTATTGCTTGGGGTAAACCTGTGCCCGATGTGTTGAACAACTTAGCATGAGAATTCATCATTGACTTGTTCATTAGTATATAACCTGGCTATGTATATGTATACTAGAAGCATTGTAGGAGCAACTCCCTATAACTCTTAGCTTAATCCCTCTTTGACCCATTTATCCCCCTTAGAATAGAATGCTCTTGTGTGTGTCACACTACCTCACATATTTATTACCCATCCTCACTAGAACCCTACCTAGACCATTCTACCCTTTTCATTTGATGATTGTTATGCTTCCACTTAGCCTTCCTTTGGGAAAATATAAATGACCCCATTGGGAATACTCTTCAAGGGTAAATGCTACTTCGATAGTTTATGTGCACTTACGGATTTTTATCTATGACGTAAGAAACGTCAACAATTACTCATGTCATATGTTTTGTAGTTTTTGTCATGACTAGTAATTTGAATAATTATTTACTCTAAATCTGGTCATGATTGAACTTCATTGCTGTTTGAACTTGTTGCATGCTCACAAATGTTGTTAATCATGAAAATATAATCAATCAAAAGACCACATGTTGAGCATTTACGATCAAATGAAAATCTAAAAAGATCAAGAGAATATGAATGCATCGCACTTCTTATTTTGAGATTGCTTATCACTGCACTTTGATATGAACCCGGAAGGAGTTCTGTATGACAAAAATCATGTCCTTAAGCTTTTGATTGTCAAATGACATAGGCTTGGCTTTGTTTGTTAGTATAAGGTTGATGTGGCATATAATCTCTTGCAAATGTCACATGATCAAAATTTGAGCTATAAATGATAATGAAAAATAAAAAAATGCAGCAACATGTGTCATGCTTTCAATTTTTGAAATATTTGAGACAGGGAAATCATGACTTGCTTAAATTGAAATCACACTTGATCTCTAGCATGGCTTGCACTACTTTATGTATCTCATTGATGTGATAGTGTAAGTTACTTGATAGTATGGCTTGGATGAGCTTTGTTTTATATGTATATATCATATTATGCTCATAACAAATTAAAATTTCTCTTTTATACCTTCCTGAATACATTGTGAATGGGCAAGAAATTGGTCACACATTGCACATTCACAAGTGTGTTTTGCACGGTTCTTCTTAGGGGGATTGTACATCCTTAGGGGGAATTTTTGGATTGCTTCTCATTTGTTTCTTGATTTCAAAAAGGGGGAGAAAATTTCTTTTATCAAAACTTTTCATGAAACATGAACGAGCCAATGTTCGATTTTGTAGTGGTGTTGCCAATGCATTCCACAAGGGGGAGATTGTGAGACCTATGTGCTGAATACATTGGCAATTATGTTAAATGTGAACGTTTACATGCAAAGTTTTGAATATACTTGAGAAACACACTTTGCACTGTCCAAACTTTTGTTGCATGTGAGTTGCACGTGTTTTGTGTTTCGGAATGTCCGAACTTTTCTTGTATAATGCATAGCGGCTGTTTTGGACTGTCCGAACTTTCTATGTGCTGAAATATTTGTGCGGCTGTTATGTTTTCACTTGCAATATCTCGAACTTGCTTTTTGGCTGATAGGGAAGTTTGCTTAGTATTCTTTTACAATGTTTTTTATGTGTTATGGCTGATCATGATGGATATTATCTTGCTATGTTTGCAACATGCTTATGTGAGGTGCTCACATAAGGTGTTGTGGTTTTCGGACTAATGTGAGTCAAGTCGCGGACTTGTCTAGGAAGATTTGGTTGTTTGTTCATTTGCAGGTGTTGCTTGAGGTCAAGACATGGCTGGTGATGGGATCCATTGAACTAGACTTAGGGAGAAGATGAGGGTCAACGACCAAGTTCAGGAGGAATTGTGGTTGAGTTGATCGGGAGGTAACGAAGCATGTTTGGGTCAAGAACAATGCTTATGAAGGTATCGTGAACATTTTTGGAAAGTGTTTGCACGTGTGCAAGGGGTGTATGGAAGTGTAAACATTGTTCCAATGCGTGATGAAGATATATGGACGTGAAGATGTGGCCAGAAAGGTCCAACCGGCTAGATTATGCCTCAGGCTGCGGTTGAGGTGGTTATGGTTCGTTTATAGAAATTTTCGAGTTTGTTTTGGTTAGATTTTGTGTGGGTCATGAATTTGAGTTGTTTTAGGAATGTTTGGGACGTTACTAAGGTGTTTGGAGTGTTAAGATTGCTTATATCTGTGTATGGAAGAGTATTGAGCAGTTATGGAAAATTTTGGTTGAAACTGAGTAGGATTAGAGTCCTAGTTAGGATTGGGTTGGCCTAAGGGCTGGTTATATAAGAAAGGGAGGCCAGAGCTCATGGTGCACGACTTTGGGGCTGCTCCTCTTGTGTTTTTGGTAAATAAAATTTGTAGTTTAGAGGAGCTTTTGTGCCTTGTTCGTTCGACTTGTTTTCGTCAAGTCTTTCTCGTCGATTTTATGCGCTGCCCGACCTTTGTTTATTGTGTTGATCGTAACTCGGGTTTTACACATCCAATTGACGTGATTCTTTTTGCATTGTCTTTAAAAACCAACTCTCCATCATCTGTGAAAATTTTATGGTCATTGTATTTATATTTTGTATGTTACACGAATTTCTTTGTAGCATAACAGATTTGTTTCCTCTCTGTTAGAACAGATTGACCTTTGTTCAGAGTTTCAGTCATAACTTGAGTTTTACTCGACGTCTTCTCGTGATTCTTGTTGTTTTGTCTTCGTGACTTGATTCTCTATGATCTACATTGATTTGTCATGTTTTTAACATGTTGCAAACACTTGTACACATGGTTTCTCTATCAGATTTTCTATCGAGGGGTTTTTGTTGCTTTTGCTGAAAAAGTTTTAATCTACCATTCATCCCCCTCTGGTAGCTTTTCATGTTCTCTTCAATCCTACACTCCTCCATGAGCTTCCGGGACTGGGCGTCAAGTCATGCTATCAAGCTCTGCTCTTTCACGAGTAGCTTTTCCTCCTCTGCTAGGTCATCCTCCTCTTCTTCACCTTCTTCTTCGTGTCCCAGGTTTTTAAGCTCAGCAGCTTCTCCCATCTCAGGAGATGCCCCTTCTCCATTTACAACCTCTTCCACTCCCTATCAAGCGCGTGTTGCGCTTGACGGGGACAGGAGTGGGCCACTCCAATGGCCTCGGGGACGGAGATGGGATCAACCGTCGTCGAGGATGGCTGTCCCGCACCATCTCCGGCTCCTCGTCGACTACCAGCATGGCTGCCAATGCTGCCAAGGCTTGCGATGCCTCGGCCAAGGGTCTGGCGAAGGCCACGACATCACCCGAACCTATTGTGTTGTCGCTTGGGGAAGCTCTGTGCGCCAAAGAGCCAGCCTCAGGGGTCGGGGTGAACTACCTCCAGAGCTTGTTCAAGTGCGGCCTACGGTGCTGGACCCCAGGCGCCATCAAGGGTAGGAGGTACCTCACCCGTGGGATGCTCACAAGGAGGCTCCTTATCTGGTACCGTAGCTGGAGTAGCACTCTGCGTAGCCTCCAGGTCAGAGTTCACGATGCCTTCGAAAGTAGGAGCACCCCCATCTGCGAGGCGCTCGAGGAGAGCTAAGGAATCAGGCTCCATCGCTGGGGCTTCGCTTGGCGTCGCCTTCGGAGCAGAAATTTGCATGTCACTGGAGGGGGCCGCATCGTCACCAAGGGCAGCCACCACCATCACTGTGGTGGTCTCGAGTGCCAGGGGGTTGGACCCTCGGGCTGACTAGGGGGTCGATGCAATTGCCTCTCCTTCGGCACCTCCGGAGGGATGGACACTCTCCTTCGTCGCCTGCCACAAAATGGGTGTCACATCAGCTGGTGACACCCTAAGGAGTAGGACCCAGACGTAATCGGATAAAAGAAGCAATGGAAACCATAATACAAGACTCGGCAAGAACACCTTACCGTTGACCCTAGAAGCTCCAACGGACTTGGAGTCCCGGCTTGGGCAGGGGGTTAGAGCCGCTTGACCCCGCCACTGTAGATGGCACCTTTGTCGCTGGCTTTTGGGCTGGAGGAGTGGCATGCGCTATCGTGGCGCCCGCCGATACTGATCCGATGGCACCTCCACCTAGGCCGCCACTAGGGGCCTTCATCCACTTGCCGCGGGGGTGCTTGTGGTGGGGGCTTCTTAGCCGATGGTTGCACAACAGAGCCTGCGTCCGCTGCTACAAGCCTAGCTACCATGTCGATGGATCCACCCCTGGATCCTCTCGCCGATCCCATGTCGGGGTTGGATACTGCACGAGGCTTCTCAGCCCTGGACTGTGTGGAGGCAGCAACATCCGCACGCACCACCTAGCTGCGGCACTACCGGAGCAATCACTGGCGTTGAGGTCCAAGTCGACGAGAGGGACTTTCATGACCTGGGGCTCCTCACCCCGGCGCTGGGAGACCGGAGTCCCGTCCGCATGCTCCAGTCTCCTCTTCTTCTGCACAGAGGGGATGGGATCCCTGTTCGAAGCACCACCAACCCTCGATGAAGAGTGCGGATGCCTTTCGGGACATTGGCTCAGAGCATCGAGGCCCCTCGACAGCATGTAGGAGTGCTTCCTGGTCATGGATTTGGGAACTGACGCCTTTCCCTTCCCCTTGTCAGAGGAAGGCTCCCTCTCCCTCCTCTCATCGGAGCGCAGGGTGGGCACAGACTCTTGCTGGCCCCTGGCGTCATCCCGGCCAGGGATGGAGAGCCCTCGAGACGCATCTCTGACCTGCAATGGAGCAAGGCCAATGTCATCCAGAGTTGGCATCTACCTCAACAGCTTTTCCCTTAATGTTGGTTCCACAAAGAGTGACATGCAAGAAAACAGTGGGGTGGTGAGGTCATCATTCACCATGTCACATCTCACCCTCGCCAGCATCCGGTCCCGCAGCTTCGTTCTTGGGCTTGATCCGATGCTGGTCTCCAGCCGAGAAGGGTAGTGCTCGCTGGAGTACCACCAAGTTGGGCGAGCGCGCTGCTGGAGGGGAGCGATGTAGTGGGACAAGAAGTCCGCTAGCACAATCAGTGAGGTCAGTCCCTCCTTCACAAGGTATCGGGTCCTCACTAACGCCGGCATGTACTCCTTCTCTAGCTTCGGGAACTCCTCCCAAAAATACGCTTGGAGGTCGAGCCTTCCTTTGGCAAATCTAGGCGATCGTGGATGTCGGCCTTCACGATCACCTAGTCGACCCTCCAATGCTCCCACTTCGATGGTTCGAAGAGCAAGATGTACCCGCTCGAGGTCTTGCTCTAGTGCTGGAAGTAGTAGGCCCCCATCTGGTTTGTCAAACACCGCCCGGTGGACCTCAACATGAAAAGGTACCAGAAAAATGTCATCGATGGCCAGAAACTGATGAACATCTCCCAGAGTTGGACGAACATCTCCCAGTGCAAAGGAGTTTGACGAAAGATGATGCAGCTGGAGGTCGTAAACCTCCAGCGGCATGAGGAAGAACGATGACACCGAGAGTGCAAACCCGTCCGCCGCATATGCGGTGAAGAGAATAACCTCACTGTGGACCAGGTCGCAAAGCGGGACGGCTCCACAGTGGATCCACCGCTTCTGCTCCTCGACGTGCCAACCGAGCAGCCGCCTCACTGGCTTCAAGTGCTTGCTCTTCTTCATACGAGGGGAGGGCAGGTTGGATGCCATTGGAGTGGGTGGGGAGAGAGATATTGTCAAATGTCGAGGGCTCGAGCGCAGAAGTGGAAGGAAGATGGAAGGCTCCAGTACAAGGAAGTGAATGAAGATGGAATCGCCTTTGGGTGAAAAGGTCTCCCTTTACCCACTTTCGCGATGTTTGGGAGCACCTCGTGTGGGCCACGTGGACCTGTTACACCCTACCCAACCCGCAACACCGATGACAAGAGGGACCAGGTTACCTGTCAGAAGGGGCGGCGTGAGTAGTCAGTCACTCAAGAAGGTGACTCAGTAGTTCTTGAGGGAGCAGCGCAGGGGAAGTACAGCAGTTGCATCGGGAACCACTGCGGTTCAAATCCCGCATCAAGCAAAGATCTTGTCGCCACGATCCATCAACTAGGTATGGATGTGTGTCTGTGATGTCAGGGGCGTGCCGCCCCTCCAACTACCCAAATACAAGGATGATGGGAAACTAAGAAGAAGGCCCCACTTGCAAGATTGTTGCCTCCCTCGAGGTGGGCACGGGGGACGCTATCGTTACCCTTCATACCGGGTACCCCATGCGCAGGCTAGAAATAGCTTAGGACCTTGCCTCCCTGCTGCGGCAGCCTCTGGTGCTTCCACTTGTCCAGTGGGCTCGAACCCCACCTCTCCTCAAAGGTGGGATCCGGACCCGCCACGTATCTTACAGCTCCGAACCTGGCTCCCCCACATAGGCAAGCTCCGGTGTTACCATGTGTCCAGTGGGCTTGGACCCCGCCTCTTCTCAGAGGTGGGCTCCGGACCCACCACGTTTCCAGTGAGCCTGGACCCTGCCTCTCCTCAAAAATGGGCTTTGGTGCTACCACTTGTCCAGTAGGATTGAACGTGCCTCTCCTCAGAGGTGGGCTCTAGACCCACCATGTGTTTTGCGGCTCCAGACCTAGCCTCCCCGCAGAGGCAGGCCCCAGTGCTTCCACGTAGCCAGCATCCTGCTCTGGGCGATAGGTCGCTGGAGTAAAGAACGACGTGCCCTGTCTGTTGTGCATTCAAGACGCGTGCCTTCCCCAGCCGCATAGGCGAGGCGCACGCTCCTGTCTGGTGGTACTGTGCCCAATCACATCACAGTGAAGGCAAAGCAGAGCTCCACCACGCTGCTGGCAGAGTGGGTTGCGGGGACACGACGAATGGGACATTCTCTGCTATCATCAACATCTATGCTTAGCCTCTGGCGTTCGGCACGGCAGGACGACGAGTCCTCAAGTCATGTTCCGAGGGATCAGCAAGTAAACATAATGCCCTAGATTTTGCATAGGGTTAAGATCTCCTCGAGGCCACCTGTCGGGCCCCGCGTCCCACTTATTACTGTCCGGACTTGGACTATAAAAGGACCGGGTAGTCATCAACTTAGACATCTGATCTCAAATTCACACACATCATCTCATACGCACCCATGTCCCCTTGGACTCTCACAACACACAAGCAAGAGGAATACAACACTCTCTCGTGAACTAGAGTACTACGCTCTAGCAGCCCGAACCATGTAAAAATCCCTTGTGTTCACCATATCCACCATCGCCTTCTCACTCAACTGCTTCATAAGTCATTATTCCCTCCGAAAAAGAACCTCCACGGGCTGCTTCTTAGCAGGTCTAGGGGAAGTGTCGTTTCCACACTTTGATAGTATCAAAGCTAGGTTAGCTTAATTGCATATTAAAATTGACTTATTTGTGAAAAACCATTTATGGTGAGGATTAAGCACATATAAAGATATTAGTAATGTACAGTTTAGGTGACAACGCTAGCAATGTTTACTTTTCTGTAAATATATTTATGTAACGACACACCTGCGTTCAGGTAAGAAGGTACATGCTTGAATGGGTTTAAATTTGAGAGCTTCCCCATAGGAGCATCGGTGGTATGGGAAGTGAATATGCTTCCGAAGAAGTGTATGAGGTGCCATCCCTGGCGTGCCGTCGGGCAAAAGGGTGGACACTTTGTCCTGTGATGAGCAACATGGCTACGCTATCTCAAGATGTGGCATATCCTTGAAGACGACCCGTATGGCAATGATACTGGGCGTATGTAATCCCATTTGTATTATATAAGGTTGCCTGGAATGAGTAGAAAATCTATGTGGGCACCACTATTGTATGATTTTCTAAAGGTACGCTAACAATGTGATTAGTATTGCGAGTAGGAAGAGGTTTGCTAGTGACCGACTTAGTGTCGCCAACTATACGTATGCCATCTGAGATATGGTTTAGCATTTTATTATGTGAGGAATGTAGTGCTGACATGTCAATTAATGAGACATTTTACATGTTTGTCATAGTAAAATCACAATTCTTAGGTATTACTCACTTAAAATGATCTAAATTAAGTTGAATTACAATTATGCCTTATAAGTATCAAGAGTTTAACAACTGAACGTGACCAGCCTCATTTCCCTCTAGATTGTACTCATTTGCAATTCCCAAGTATTGGTCATGTTTCCCTTTGTAAAATCTTATCTACCCATTTCACGGATGCATATAAGTACATAATGGAGAGATTGAGGCTGGTTCAACAAAGTAGTAAACATAAGATTTCTTCATTTGGCCTCCATAACCTCAATAACATGGAAATAGTCAAAACCATCTCCTCTGGATTAATATGATAACGAACAACCTAGCTGTTACTTGAGCGCCAACAAATGACTCCACTAAATTGCAATCAAGATCATCAAAAAAATCATATTACGAATGTAGCTGTTACTTATGTCATAACTGGAGAACTGGTTCAGCCTCAGGGTGTCTTGGGAAAGGTTGCCCATAGGATGTGGAGTGAAGTGGATCGTATGTCACTTCCGGATGGGCGTATGTGTCGTGCATCTGGAACACTGTTCATTCGTAGTCTATTTATTCACTGTGTCGGCACGTAGTAATGACTTGTTATATTATAAATATGTGATCAATTATTGCTATTTATATTTTTGTTTGAAATCTTATATATTTAGACATAGTTGCTAACTAAAGTTTACATCCATGAACCTTGAACTTGTTGATAAAATCTGAAATTAAAGACGAAGTAATAGTGTTTTCATGCAAATGAGCCTCCTGCAACCTTGTATGCCGAATAGGTGTACTACTTGTTGATAAGTATTGTTGGGTCATTAGGACCCACCGCTTGTTGATAACTCGTTTTCAGGTGTTAAGAAGATTGTCGTGCTATCATGTACCACTTCCCATCTATGATTGTTGCTATTGTGATGTGCTTGTGGGCTAATCACTTCACTTCTGCTTTATCTATACTATGAGAGATAATGTACTGACGGTCAACATATTTTCTACTGCACTTGTTATTTTGTAAACCCCACCTTAATGTACTCTAATAAACTTTTTTATGTATTTCCTATATATGTCACTTGTAACAAGCAATGTGGTGTCGCAGCGTGTGAAACCGAATAAAGGTAATGACGTGTACGTGTTGGGTTGCTTTAAAGTAACCGGTTGTCACACTTCCTAGCATATTGATCATCACCATGAACTCACCTGGATATGTTTAACCATAAACCTTGAGTAACTAATGCTCAGCAAGACTTAGAACACAAAACAATTTCTAGACCTTTGGCAAGTATGCAGCAGCTATTGATATTTAGGTAGTTATTTTGCATAAAGAGGGCCTAATTGCGAGTCCTTATTTTCAGATTTTAGTAGTCATGTTAATGGTTCATATAAACAAAACTTTAAGGAGCAAAAGTATCACTAACCATACCAGTAAGCAAGCATGATTAATAATCAACTCATATCACATATTTATAATATGAAAGTCCTTAGCACACGATGCAGTGAACAAGCAGACTTATTTTACCGTGAGTGATGGCGATTCGAACCAAATTTCATTCTGCAGAATAAACCCGAAAGCAAGACACATACATACTTTCCGAAGTCACACAAAGCGCACCTCACAGATGTCGTACACAGAAACATTTCACAACACAGCCCAATGGAAAAAATCAGCTACCATCTTGGACAGTGAGTCTCTGATAGCAGATTTACACCTGATATGTCCTCTGGACTCAATCCTAGTACAGTGACATGATCATTCGACATGGGGAAATAAGGTACATCGATTTACTAGTTTCCATATCACTAATATGTCAACGGTACAATTCTATACCTATTCGAGGGGTCGACTACGATATAGTCCTCGATCGATATAGGTAGGCCCATGCACACAGAACAGTTGAAAACTAAGGACCACAATTATGTGAATATGTTTGCAAATAGTCTCCCCGTCAAGTGCCATCATGTAGAAGTCTATAGTGTGTTCCAAGTCAGATTCTTGCTAAGCTTATTGCTTAGGGCTTGTTGTTGCTGATGATATTGATGCTTGTGAAGGGCTTCCAAATGAGATGCCGTCCCCTGAGGGTTGGACAATTTAATGGGAACCCTGCTCACCGGAGGAACGAGTTGGGTGCTGCTAGCGTGGTATATTCTTGAGCTGGATACACACACTTGTGCTTAGTGCCTAGACTCGTTGAAACGTAAGCTTTTGTTTAATTTTCCTCTGTCGTTTAAACTTTGTTTTGCAATACTACTCTGATATATTATACTCAAGCACATTTTTGTTGTAAATATTTTAGATTCCTTTATATGGTGCTATCTGGTATCAAAATGTGTGGCACCACCTGATGTGATACTTGTTGTCGGGACACGATTCTCAAACTTCCATCATCAAGTATGTTAGTGCTGAGGTGTAGAAGCAGGTGCATTTCGCTACTTTGATTTAATTCGTTCATCTCATGAAGATTGCTAGCCAGCGTTCTGAGAATCTAATCACAAGGGGAAGCAAATGTTTATATTATTAGTAGTATATCGTTATTCTTGGCCAGTATTATTCTGAATTTGAGTTAATGGGCTTGCATATTGTGCGTTAGAAACTAAATATATTATGATGAAATAAACAGATTAACTAACATTTGAAGGTGTTGATGAAATAGAGGTTCCTGAAACAAGGAATAATGCCCATCTTATATCGGACGTGGCAGCTCCTTCAGGACTGGGGACAGAAAATCCAACATGACATTGTTTATGGAGAATCCAATTTTTCGATCTTTTGTGCACATGTTCCTATCATGCTTGATTATGGAGAATCCAATTTTTCCATCTGGTGCTCCTTCTTTGATGCTAGGTTATTCAACGTTGTGGTTTGATACCACATCGACGACACCGTTGATGTGCAGTCCATGTGGCATAACCATGACTGGCTGCAAATTGATCAGACCATTGTCCCTAGTTATTCATCTCCATCACCACCAACTTGATGAATATGGTCCAGGTTCCACAGCCCACAACATATGTGTTGTGGTCAGCCATTCGAGGGCTCTTCCTCTACAATGCCGATCAACGCACCATCTGAATTCCACAACTTTTATCAGGGTGAGCTCTTTGTCTCTGAATATTTTAGCCGACTCAAAGAGTTGGCTGACCTACTATGTGATGTCGGTCATCTGGTCTCTGACTCTACGGTGGTGATCAATGCACTGTGAGGCTTGAGTTCCAAGTTCAGCCACGCCATTTCAGTGCTCACTACAATCAAGCCATCATTCCTTTTTATCCATGACTACCTGCTTCAAGATGATGATCGACGAGCCCATACTGCCACGATAGAAGCACATACGGCTTTATTGGCATCTGGTTCGGTGGGCGCACCTCCTACCAACACACAGTCACAACCGGCGACGTCCACACCTGCTCCTCCTCAAGCCTCATCTAACAGTCAGGGCTTTGATCGGCGACAGAAGGGTGAAAACACCAAGAAGAACAATGGTAGCACCTATACCTCCGGTATCCAGCTACCTCTGGCAACGGTCTGCTCCGTGGGCTATCATGTACAATCTATGGACCTGCATAGCCCAAGATTGGCAGGTGCCCATTTGGCGTCCATCTACATCTGGTGTTCTAGGCACCAGACTAGGGAATGCTCAATAGCAGACCCTCATCACCATGATGGCACTAGGCTACAACGACATGCATGGTGTCCAACAGATGCCTCCCCGTTCCGGGCTGCTCACTGCCCTGCATGGCATTCCACCCCCACATCAGTACCACGGTGGTGACTGGTACTAGATACTGGTGCCGCCAGCTCACACGTGGCAGCTGATCCTGGTATGCTATCTTTCCTCTCCCACACTACCTCACACTCCGACATTGTGGTAGGGGACGGTGCATCCCTACCTGTTCATCGTGTTGGTCACACCACCATTCCCACAAATGCATCACCACTTCGACTTTCCAATGTTCTCATTTCACCACACCTCATCAATAGCTTACTCTTCGTTTGTGCACTCACACATGATAATTTTGTTGTCGTGACTTTTGAGCCCTTTTATTTTTCAACCAAGAACTTCTGAACGCGGATGACTCTTCTCTGATGTGACTGTGCCGGAGGACCTTTACACCTTGCATCAATCCGTTAATAAGAGACAGCTGCATCGGACACTACTTGACACCCTTGGTTCAGACCTCTAGCATGGACCGCTGGGACATCAAGACCACAGGCAACTTCATCGTGTCTTGAACACATTTCCTTTTCTATGTGTTAAAGCCAATCGCCACCTCTCATAGCATCTCCATGTTTCCTTTACAAATTTTGCATTGTGATCTATGGACATCTCCAATTTGCAGTAATTCTGGTTTTGAATTCTACCTTGTCTTACTTGATGATACACTACAGAAAACAAGTAAAAGAGTGTCGGCTTTATAGCTGTCAGTTGGCTATTAAAGCCGATGCCCATAACTTGCGGCCGTTGGTGTAGCGTTGGCTTTAGTCGACGCCCTACTATCGATGTTTTTAAGTATTAAAGTCATCGGTCCTAACACATTTAAGGTGTATAGCCGTCGGTTTCAGAGCCGGCGCCTTCATTTTCTATAGCTGTCGGTACCCATACCCCGACAGCTTTGATTTTTTGTAATTGTCGGGCTTGAACCCGCACCTCGTCGGCCAAAAATTTTTTGACAGCTTCTTTTGACCCATCTCGTCAACCGCAAACATTGTGCCATCTCATCAACCACAAATAAATATTTTGGACAGGAAATTGACAGAAGTTCGTACGAATATTGTTTATTGATTTGGTTCTCCAAATGCTGAGTCGACAGAAATTACAAGTCAGATTAATATCCACCGTATTCCCATAGAATCAAGAACGCGCAAGAAACTCAAGGAAATAGCGCAGCGAAGGCAAGCAACATCTCCCTGAACGCCGCCTCCGCTGTCGACAGGTATGGCAAGAGCCTGTCACAGCCCAAAATTTTAACCAAAGATAAAAATAATTCCGAATTAAATTTTTTGAATAAATCTCAAAACAAATATTAATCTTCAATAAAAACCGAGGTGTAAGAGTGTGTAAATACAAACGCAAACACAGTTTAGAACAAATCAAACTATAAAATAGATTTGAGATGAAAAACTATAGATGAGACTTAAAACATAAGCATATACACATATGTGAGCCGACCACCGAATTATAAAAGTAAATAGAGTAGAGCAAGTGATCGACTGAACATTATGAGAACCTAAGCCGAGTCAAACTCTAAAACCATGTCGATATTAAAGAAAACTTGGTTGGCAGTAAATATATACAAGATAACCTATTAGGCATAAACATGTTACACATGGATGCACCAAATAATACATTAAATAAAAATAATAAATCTAGTGTGGGTATATTTAAATCAAGCAGCTAGAAACCCAATGAGTATAATTTAAACTCCAATTCCAAGTTCAAAAGGACATGACCCAAACATTACTCAAACTAGACTCAAATTCAAATCCGAATAATTCAACCCCCTTGGAAAATTATGAAATGAAAATATTTAAATAGAGTGAACTGGGATAAATCATTTAAGTCAAAACAAACTTTGAAATCAAATCCAAACTCAAAAGGAATGGAAAAAGAAAAATAAATTAGAAAAGAAAAACCCAAATCAATTCCTAGGCTGAACACGATTTGTCCCTTCCACCTCCCTAGCTCGGTCCAACAGGCTAGTCCTTTTCTTTCCAAGTGGCCCACAATCTCCTCTCCCACTCCCGCGGCTTGGACCAGGGCGCCCCCACCTTTCTTCTTTCTCCCACCGCCTTCTCTTCTTAGACCGACACGGCTCCAAGTTCTCTGGGACAAGACGCCGTCCGACTGCTTCCTGCAGCATTGCGTCGAGCCAGTTCGTCCGCCATTATCACGCATGCCCCGTCGCCCTCGCCATCATGGCCTCGACGAAATGCACGCGCCAAGGAACCCCCCTGCACGCCGTGCCTGTCCGCGCCATGAAAAGCAGAGCCCGCCGCCTCGCCGTGAACCGCCTCTCTCGACCTATAAAACGACGCCCCAATCCTCCATTCACACGCGAATTCCCCCCTCTCGCTCCCACTGCACTCCAACAAGGTCGCGCGGCCCTCCTCAAGAGGCAATTTGGAGTTCCCCATTTTCTTCCTTGCCGTTGGTGACTTCACCATTCCGTCGCTTCGGAGGCGAGGTAATCCAGGTAACCTCCCCAACTGTTTCCTTATTGTCTAGAACATATAGAACACTTGGTTTTTGGCCACTTAGCACGCTATGAAGTAGATCCTGATGACCCCTAGCCGGCGCCGCCGGCGAGCTAGGAGCTCCCTCCACCTGAGCCGCATTGCCATACGTGTTTGTATTAGAGGTGCACTTCTTTGTAAGGGAAGACCACCGAAGAGTCATTCTCAACGCACCACTGCCATGTCCACCGCATCTTTCCGTCGCCGACCACCGTGGGCGTCGCCCCGGCCAGGCAAAGTGCACGAGAACACTCCCCACACTATGGAACACCCCCCTGACACACTGGTTCATTTAGGACGCGCGCACGCGAGTAGATCGACGATGCACAGCCATGTGCGGTTGCCACTGCTCGCCGCTGGCAGCCGTTGGCCATGCCATGGCCCGGACAACTCGACAAACAGCTTCCCCACGCCTCCAAACTCACACTTAGCACGATTAGACCGAGAGGAATCCTATGCCCACAGTACTACCCGAACTGCCGCCATTCATGGCGCTGCAGCTCGCCGCCGGCCACCAAGGGCGCTGCACTGGCCCGTCCGTGCCCACGGGGGCATCCTGACACCCCGGAACACACGCCCGATAGTCCTGTTAGCCAGAAACACACCCACACGCGCTGTTCGGCCGCCGGTGAGCCTCTTCGCCACGCTATTGCCGCCTCCCCAGTTTGGCCACCACGGCGAGCACGTGGCGCAGACGTGGTGTCCACATGGATGCCACGCAAGCTAGCGCTCCCGTGTGGCCACCCAGTCAGTGCCACGCGTGAAGCCTCGAGTTCTGCGCCTGTGTACACCAGGTTCATATGCACCAGAGGCATGTAGACACTGACCATATGGATCCACTCGTCAGCCTGAGCACAGGTGAAGAAAATTCGCTAGGTCCACATATATGTGCACACTTACAATACAAGCCCACATGTCAGCCCCTCATGGCAACACAAGAAAACGCTAGGTCCACCCAGACTGTGTACACAAAAGATAATAAATATCATTTCTTGATATAAGAAAATTCTAGGAAAATCCCTAATAATTATTGATTGCTTGTAGAACATACCATGAGTGACTGGCAGAAGAAATTAATTATTATGGTAGATATCATCAGGTTACCTAAATTAAATGATGATAAAGAAATTAAAAAGAAATCATATTAATGCTCTAAATTGATAATCATTTTAGGAAATAATTATCTAGGAGTTCCCTAAAATTATATAATGATTATTATAACATAAAAACAGTAAGTAGCGGCAAATAAATTGTAGAAAATATGAGACTTAGCATTAACTAATAGAATCATTCGATTAATCATGAAATGAAAAAAGTCTATATTTAGTCGTCCAATCTGATAAGCCCACCACGAATAAACACCTAGAAAGTATTAGAAATAATAATTAGAATCTATAATGTAATAAAAAGTGGTACACAACGAATATAAGATATGGAGTAATAAAATAATTATCCTCCTTATAGAAAATTGACTAAATCACTAAAAGTTAGTAGAAAGCCGAAATAAATCAAACCTCCTCACAAATAATTACCGAAAAATCATTAGAAAATATTGCTAGACAGATATAATATATTGTAAGTAGAAATTGGCTAATATAAAATACATGATAGAGAACTGATTATCATTCCCATAGGAAAACCAAGTGAATAATCATAATCAGTAAAATAGACATAGAAGCTCCCAATTAATTAGTCTATTCCATAAATGACCTTCTAATCATTTCTAGGAATATATCACTAGGACTTTGAAATAGTAATTGACTAAAATAACATATAAGATAATAAACTAAATGGAGTCTGTCGGTACCCTGGGTACCATATACCCCTTGAGATTGCAAAGACCTCAAGGAAATGTCATCTACTTGATTTGAAGACCTTCGGAGGCCCACATGTCAGGCATAACCGGACCCGCTTCTCCAACATGGTTAGTCCCAGGGTCACCACTTGTACCATCAAACAGGAGCTACCGCCCACAAGGGGGAAGCTTCGGGCTATGAACCATAACGGCACCCCCAGACCTAACCCCAGACCGAGGGAAGCTCCAAAACTGACACGTGTCTGGTGGCACCGGACCTATCTGTTGCCCACATCATGCTCCGGAGCTGCCACGTGTCCTACCGTCGGATCCTCAGCCCTAAACCTCCGGTAGACTCCACAACGGCTCCGGATCTTCAAAGGGGAATCAAGGAGTTCAAGACCCGATTAAGTGTCATTAATACTATATTAATGACACACAATCGGACGACCTTAATTACCAGTAACGGTGCTTTCAAAGATCGTAACTCGGTCATTAAGGATAATTAAGCGCATCAATTGTGTATCAATATTAGTAACCGCCGGGGCCACATGTCAGGCCAGGCGAACTTGTAATGGCCTGCCCTTGTACTATAAAAGGACAGGCCGACGATACATAAGGGAGGCTCACTCAACACGCTCATTCTACACTCTCAACTCACGTTGACCTCATACATACAATACAACACCAACACACCCCGTGGAGTAGGGTATTACGCTCAGGCGGCCCGAATCACGTAAATCTTCGTGTCTTCTGTGTCATTTTACACTTCACCTTCTTGAATCTCCGCACGCCCACACGGAACTTCAAACTCCGCAAACACTTTAGTAGTGTCGGGAGATCTGCCGAATCAAAACCACCGACAGTTGGCGTGCTAGGTAGGGGCGCCTGAGATTTCAAGAATGGTGAACTCAGCTGCTGGATCATCCAATGGTCATTCCGCTGTTCAAGCTGCTGGAGGCAATCCCTCCAATATGCAGCCACCAGCAGGAACCTTAGTCCCAGCAGGAGTCACACTTCCACCACCGCCACCTCCACCAGCAAATCAAGCTGGACAGCGCGATGGTGCATCGGCGTCAATCACTGCGTCGGCAAATCATGACAACCCGGAACACGCGCTCCATGCACCACGTGCTCTCCTTCAGCGCCCACCACCTCCAGACGCATCCCGGGATGCAATGGAGTAGTGGAGGGCCGATGTGGAACACTTGGTTGCAGCACCAGACGACCGCATCAGTAATCAGGGTCCTCCTCCTTCAGGACGGGCCCCGTCGCAGCGGCGGACCTTGTCTGGCAAACTTGGTCCGCACGTTTCCAACAACAGGAGACGTGCTGCATCACAACAAGTCACATCGTTGCCCTTCGGGGCGCGACGCACTCACACGGTATCAAGGCTTTCAACTCATGACCTCCGGGCGGAGCTTGATCGCCGATACCATCAACAAGACGATCGAGTCCATATTGAGCATGCTCGTGAAAGACGAGAAGCTCAGGACATTCCTGCTCCTAAAGGAGTAGGAGGAGGCTGTTCGGCCCTGACCATGCATCTGCGTATGGTCAGGTGGCCATAGAAATTCCGACCTCACCTGCCGGAGAAGTTTGACGGGACCGTTAATCCCGTTGAATTTCTTTAGATTTACTCCACTGCTATCCTGGCAGCTGGAGGAAATGAGGCCGTAATGGCCAATTATTTTCCAATGGCTTTAACTGGGACCGCCCGGTCCTGGTTTATGATCCTTCCACCCAACTCCATCAACAGTTGGGAGGAGTTGTGCCGGTAGTTCACCGCCAACTTCAGAAGTTCATACACCCAACCAGGCACTGAACTGGACCTTTTTGCAGTCGTGCAAAAAGGGGGAGAATCCCTGCGATCATTCATCCAGAGATTTTCTCAGGTACAAAACACAATCCCTTCTATCTCTAGCGCTTCTGTCATTGTGGCATTTAGACAGGGCGTACGGGATAAGAAGATGTTGGAGAAACTAGCGATCAAGAAGATCACCAGTGTCACGAAACTCTTCAGCTTGGCTGACAAATGTGCCAGAGCTGCGGAGGGCCGTGAAATGCACTCCAAACCACCTCCGGAGGATCACAAAAAGTCCTCCAAAGGCGAAGCCACTACCTCCAGGAGTGGCAAGAAGAAGAAAAAGACCAACGGCAAGAAGAAGCCATCGGCTAGCGCATCTAATGCTGCAGCTGCTGCAGCTCCGGGTGGTCGGGGGCCACGCCCCGAGAAGCGACCTCAACCATCCTCTGAAGATAGTGGCAAACCCAAGATGTGGTGTCCAATTCATAAGACGGACAGCCACAGTTTGGAAGACTGCCGGGAGGTCCAAAACCTTGTCGAGGGCTACAACAAGCGCTGGGAAGAAGCTCCTTTCCGACAGAGGGAAGGAAAACAAAAAGTTGATGAAGCTCCGGCTGGAGAGGAGTTAGGTTTTCAGGATCCCAAAAAGGTCCTGAAGGTCGTCTACACCTCTGTCAACGACGATTCTGACGTCTCTGACAACGAGCGTCGGAAGACCATGAACACCATTTTTGGTGGATCATGGGACATCACCTCCCGTCGCGTCCTCAAGACAATGCGCCGGGACATGGCCGCTGTAGCTCCTACAGCCAGGGCGGAGCCTCATCGGAAGTGGATGGACACGACCATCACTTTTGATGCTTCGGACTGCCCTCGAAGCATGGTTGGAGCAGGCCAATTACCTTTGATGGTATCCCCTACCATCAATAACATTCAGCTCCACCATGTTATGGTGGACGGAGGTTCGGGGCTAAACCTCATAAGCTTCGAAGCTTTCACCAAGCTTCAGCTCCGACCTTCGAATCTCCATCCCTCCCGACCTTTCTCCGGAGTAGGTCCGGGAGCCATTACCCCACTCGGTGCTATCACTCTCCCCATTACCTTCGGGACCCGAGAGAAGTATCGCACTGAGAAGTTGGTCTTTGACGTTGCTCAGATCAACTTACCTTTCAATGCCATCTTGGGCAGGCCTGCCTTGTACAAATTCATGGCAGCTGCTCATTATGGCTATTTGGTGTTAAAGATGCCAACACCAGTAGGCGTTCTCCGGATCCGTAGAGATCGCACTGCCGGAGTGACTGCTTTGGAAGAACTTCATACGCTTACTACGGCGCAAGAGGAGGACTCCATACATGAGCAAGCTTCAAACCCCCGAGCAATCGTCAGCGAGGCTCGACTTCTGCACCTCGTGTGCAGCCAAGTGGCGACACCGACATTCCCGTCAAAGTTGTCCAAATCGGTTCCGATTTCGCTCAGACCACCTGTATATCGGGGGGACTGAATGAAAAATAGGAACTTGCGCTCATCGCTTTCCTCCGGGCTAATGTCGATGTGTTCGCCAGGCAACCGTCACAAATGCCTGGGATCCCTAGGGAAGTGATTGAGCACAATCTAAAGATCTACCCTAACGCCCGGCCCGTGCATCAGAAGCCTCGGAAACAATCCGTAGAGCGACAGAACTTCATTCGACAAGAAGTGAAGAAGTTGCTCGAAGCTGGATTCATCCGAGAAGTCTTCCATCCAAAATGGCTGGCAAACCCAGTCGTTGTGCCAAAGGCCGGCGGGAAGCTTCGGATGTGTATTGACTACACAACACTAAATAAGTCATGTCCAAAAGATCCATTCCCACTACCTAGAATAGATCAGATAGTGGATTCCACCTCCGAGTGTGAATTACTGTGTTTCCTAGACGCATATTCTGGGTATCATCAAATCAGAATGTCTAGGGAAGATGAAGAGCATACCTCTTTCATCACAGTAGATGGATTGTACTGTTATACAGCCATGCCATTTGGTCTCAAGAATGCAGCTTCAACCTTTGTACGAGCTATGTACAAAACTTTTGAAGAACTCATTAGAGACATATTGGAAGTGTACGTCAATGACATCGTGGTCAAGGTCAAGAACAAGGAGTCACTCCTTGACACCTTGCAAGTTGTCTTCGACAAGCTGCGGGTCACCCACATGAAGCTAAACCCAGACAAGTGTGTCTTCGGGGTTAGCTCCGGAAAACTCCTTGGTTTCCTGGTAAGTCACCGGGGCATAGAAGCTAATCCGGCGAAGATCAAAGCCATTGAAGACATGCGGTCACCAGCCTGCATCAAGGATGTCCAAAAGCTGACTGGATGTCTAGCAGCCCTCAGCCGGTTCATTTCAAGACTGGCGGAACGGGCACTTCCCTTCTTCAAGTTATTGAGGAAGTCCAGACCATTCTAATGGTCCGAAGAAGCAAAAAACGCGTTCCAGGAGCTAAAACGGTTCCTCACCACCCTACCAACTCTGGTAGCTCCGAACCCTGGTGAGCCTTTGCTGCTTTATATTTCAGCAACTAACGAAGTCGTCAGTATGTTCCTGGTTGCGGAGAGACCAGAACTATCCCATGCTCAGGAATCCAGACCCATCCGGGAGGCTCCGGAGGTTCCTGAAAGCGAGTCTGGGTCCCAGTTCCCAGGCTTGAGTCCACAAGAAGTTACTTCAGAAGGCCCAGACCCCTCCGGGAGGTTCCAGGTCACTTCTGAAGAAGCTTCGGGTCCCTCCAGCAAGGACCTGGAGGTCCCCGAAGAAGGTCCGGATCCCTCCGGGAGGATCCGGGTCAATGAAGAGGAAGCTCCGGGCCCCTCCAGGAGGGTCCGGATCATCTAGCGCCCAGTGTACTTCATCAGTGAAGTACTTCATGACGCCAAGACTCGATACCTAGAGGTGCATAAGCTGCTCTATGCAGTTCTCATCGCCTCCAGGAAGCTTCGCCATTACTTCCAAGCTCACAAGATTTCAGTGGTGACTTCTTACCCACTTCGAGCAATTTTGCATAATCCCAATTCAACTGGGAATATTGCAAAATGGGCAGCGGAATTGGCCGAAAATTTGATCTCGAATTCATTTCAAGACAAACAATCAAGAGTCAAGCATTGGCGGATTTCGTGGCGGAATGGACTCCCTCTCCATCAAACCCTGGGGGCCTCAATTAGCAGAAGCCGGAACACAAGGCTCCGGTCTTCACCGAACCTCACTAGACCCTCTACTTCAACAGCACCATGCAAAAGCAGGGGGCCGGAGCTGGAATCCTTCTCCTCGCACCAACCGGGTAGAAGGTAAAATACATGGTACACCTTGAATTCAAGGCGACCAACAACATGGCGCAGTACGAAGCACTCATCTACGGACTAAGGGTGGCACTGTCATACGGTGTCAAGCAACTGCTGGTCAAGGGAGATTCACATCTCATCATTAAACAATTGAAGGGTGAATGCTCCTGCAACAATCCCCAGCTAGATGCTTATCTCCTTGAAGTCCAGAGGCTTCAGAAGTACTTCGAAGTCCTAGACCTCCACCATGTCCAGCGTGTCCACAACGTTGAAGCCCACGAACTCTCGACGAAAGCATCAACCGGAGCTCCAGCTCCTGACGGAACTTTTGTCCGGAGATTGTCAAAACCCACAGCTCAGCCTGCCGAACTGAGCGAAGGGGGCGAGATCAGCTTCTCGAAGCTGATGGTCCTGATGGCCCTGTTACCATGGCAGCCATCAAGGGTTGTAGGTGCTGCCGAAAGCTCCAAGCAACCCAACACGCAAGACTCGAATGCTCAAGTTAGCTCTGATGCATGGATCTCAGAGATTCGGAGCTACTTGAAAGACAATATCCTTCCTGACGATGATGTATCCGCTGACCGGATAGTCAGATTGGCTAAAAGATACACGTTGGTAGAAGGGGATCTCTACCAGCGCGGTGCCAACGACATCCTAATGTGGTGCATCACAAGGGAAGAAGGCTGCGAGTTCCTCGCATAAATCCATGGAGGCGAGTGTGGAAACCACGCGTCTTCCCGCACGCTGGTCGGTAAAGCCTTCCGGCATGGCTTCTACTAGCCTATGGCACTCCAGGATGCAACTGAGATGGTGAAGAAATGCAAAGCATGCCAATTTCATGCAAAACAAATTCACACACCGGCTCAGCCTCTACAAATGATACCTCCTACATGGCCCTTCGTTGTGTGGGGGATGGACATCTTGGGACCGTTCCCAAGAGCCGTCGGAGGTTACAAGTTCCTGTACGTTGCCATTGACAAGTTCACCAAGTGGCCGGAAGCAACTCTAGTTGTGACAATAAACAAGCAATCTGCTATCAAATTTTTGCAGTCCATTGTATGCAAATTTGGAGTCCCAAACAAAATCATTACTGATAATGGGACCCAGTTCACAAGCTCTGCATTTCAAGGATATTGCGAATACCTCAGCATTCAAGTTTGCTACGCCTCCGTAGCTCACCCGGCAAGCAATGGCCAGGCTGAGAGAGCAAATGCTGAAATCCTGAAAGGACTCAAAACGCGCACCTACGAGCGCTTGAAAAAACATGGAGCCAACTGGATTGAAGAGCTTCTGCCCACTCTATGGGCCAACAGGAGAACTCCAAACCGGTCAACTGGAGAGACACCCTTCTTCCTGGTGTACGTACCTGAAGCAATCCTTCCTCCGGAAATCACCTTGGGGTCACTCCGGGTCCGGACCTTTGACGAAGCCACGCAGGACCAGCTCCGGCGTGAAGATCTAGACCTCCTTGAGGAGGGAAGGTGCCAAGCAGCTGTTCGGAATGCCCGATACCGCCAAGCCCTTCGGTGCTATCATCAGCGGCATGTACACAACCGACAGCTCGAGGAAGGCGATCTGGTGCTACGGAGAATACAATCTAGAGAAGGGTTAAACAAACTCTCCCCCAGCTGGGAAGGACCCTTCCGAGTGATTAAAGTATCCCGTCCCGGAAGCGTTCGCTTGGCTACCGAGGATGGGACACCTCTCCCAAATCCTTGGAATATTGAGCACCTCCATAAGTTCTACACTTAATATCACGGAGGTGAGTCTGTAGTAACTTGAGGTGTATGTTATAGAGTCATTGTACAGAGTTGGGTAGTTCCTCCGGGAGAACAGCCGGACCTTTCCCGGAAGGTCCGCAAAGTTCACGCAGCACTTGTCATAGTCTCAGGACTAAATGTGTGGCTAGCAACCCTGGATCAAACGAGAAATGAAACACGCTTAGCCTAGTTCCGTACCCTAAGAGTGTACTTGTTTCCCCTGTACCCTGGACCTATAATGAAAGACATCTTCATGTGAAACAGACTCCACGTGCATTTACTTTGTACAGGCTCAACATTTTTTATTTTTCTCTTTCTTGTCTATAACAAAGTTGTGCAATTCTTAAGAAATTTTAGTTCGACCAGTTCATGTACAATTCGATTTGTATCGTCAATTCTTTTGGATTCAAATATTGTTCATGGCCCACTAGCCTGAATGCCGCCAAGCCAATCTATGGCCGGAGTGTGCTATCAACTTAGCATGGTCAAGCACCCTAAGTACGCCACTCTACCTACACCCCGGCGGGCCAAAGTAAGGCGGGTCCAAGTACAATTGGATCCGGAAGAAAGAAGGCAACGCTTCGGTTGTATTCAGAATTGTGTTTGACCTAAAATTTTCTTGGGAATCGTAAGCCGCGACAAAGTTATAGGCAAGGAGCGAATTTTACTATTTTTCTTGGCTTCAGCGTGCAGGAAAAATAAAGAATCCACGTTGATGGAGAAAAGCCGGAGCTGACGAAGCTCCAACTCCCCCTAGGTGGCTTGAAATTGATGTTAAACATTGAAACCGAGCATCACCAGAGCAACCAAGCTCCGGTAAAGCTAGGGGGGCCAGCCGTCGACGCAGAATAAAAGATGGTGAGAAGACTCCACAAACGGAGTCTGCTGCCAACAAACTACGCGTTGGCAAAGGTCACTGCCGGAGCTGCTAAGCTCCGACACCCCGGAGGGCTAACCATCGATGCTCTATGCGTTGATAGGAACTATTGCTGGAGCTACTGAGTTCTGACAACCTCAGGGGGCCTTCACTATCGAAGACTTCGGACCTACATTCTACAAGTTCGAAGCAAACGAGTCTTTAACAAAACACAATATCCTCATGGTACATGTTCACAATCAAATTGTGTACATCTACCAGGGGGCCAAGTGAAGACAAAAGTGTTGAAGACAAAAAATGAAACTCATTAACAAAATTTGGATTTCATTCATCTGGAGACAAGGGATTACAAAATTGGGGAAGAAAAAGAGAGAATACAAGTGGGAGCTATAGAGATGGTCCTAGACCCTGTGGAAGAACTGGGCGACCTTCTGAGCAACCTTCGACATGTTGACTCGGGTGGCTTCACCTTCTCCTTCGACGGGACCTTCAAGCACCGGGTCCAAAGGAAATTGGGGATCCCGGCTGGTGTAGCACGTCATCACATATTCTGCGACGTTCTTCGCCAGAGACTACCCCTCAACCTCCAACTGGTCCACGTTGATGTCACCCACCTTGGAGAGTTTGCTACCCGCCGAGCTCAACGCTTGCAACGCCAGGTCCGGCTCCGGTTCCAGATCATCCGAACGCACGGTACTGAAGCCCATCGGTGTTAGCGCATCGTTGGCTTTGCTCAGGAACTCCCAAACCTGTAAGGAGTCCGCAGCCCTCAAGCCCTTCAGTTCCTCCAAGGATCTTTTGGCCGCCGCCAGTTCAGAATTCTCGCGAGCAAGGCGCTCAACCTCTTTGGCATTTTGCTAAATCCTTTCAGCAACATGCTTCTCGAGTTTTCTGAGCTCCTCCTCCCGGAGGTAGATCTTGTTCCGACGGTCAACCAGGTCCTTCTCCCTGCCCCTCACTTTCTTCTCCCTTGCAGCGATGGCACACTCTTGCTGGTAGAGTTTCTGCCCTCGCACCCAGGCCTTCTCCTCCTCCTCAGCGCAACGCTCCTCCAATTTCTTGGCACGTTCCTCGAGGCCCTTGTCAGCCAGAGCCACCTTTTCGGCGAGCTCCTCCTCCCTCTTCAAGACGTCATCCCGCAGCTCTAGGAGTTTTTGCTCTTCATCCTCGAGCCTTTTCTCCCTCTCCTCAAGTGCCTCCCGGCGCTTGATGAGAGTAGTGTTAATGGCTTCAAGCCTTTTTGGTGATCATCAGCCGCACTATTAGCTGTCTTGGTCTGCTCATAAATGGCCCGAGATTGAGCGTCGAGGGCACTAGTCAAGCTCTCCCTATCATCCAACAATTTGCCCCAGTATTCCAGGCGGACCTTCTCCTGCTTGATCCACTCCTTGTCGTCTGCCAGCCTCGACTGCGCCAGCTTCGTCTCGAAGTAGAGCCGATTACGCCACCGCCTGAGGGTTTGGCACTCCTCTTCAAGAGCCTTGTTGTCATGGTAGAACGCCATCTGAACTTGACGCAGACTGGAGCAAGCGTTGTCAATGGACAACGACGGGGGAATAGGTTCCGGACCTGCTGGGGTCTCCTTCGCTGGTTCCAGCAGATTCTCGCTTACAAAAATTGGGTCCCACTCCACAAGAGTGGTCCCCTGAGCCTCCATGGTACTAGGGCCGTCCTCCGGGATAGCCTTAGTCGCCACTGAGGAGGGTCCCACAGAAGAAGTTCTGACCTCCGAAAGTGGTTCCGAAGGCCCTGCTGCCAGGTCTTCATTTGCCCCGTCAGGCAGGGGGCCAGCGACTTCATTTGGGCACCCTGGCCCAACAGTAGGCACCTCCGCCATCATCACTTCTGGGGCAGGGGCCACTTCAGGCTCCGGCCTGGGCTCCTCCTCCGCTGCTGGCTCGGGTGTTGGCACCTCGACCACCATGGGATCGAGTGTTGATGCCTCCGCAACAACCGGCCCTGAGGCCGGAGCTTCAACATCAACCGGCTCAGGCGCCGGAAGGTCTTCAACCGCAACTGGATCTGCAGCCGGAGCTTCAGTGGCAACCGTCTCTGAAGCTGGAGCTTTGGAGGTAGCTGGCCCAACCTCCGGGACTTCAATAACCTCCGGCTCAGCTGCCGGGGCTTCAACAATTTTCGGCTCTGGGGCCGGAATCACGGCTTCCTCCGGCTCAACAGCCGGAGCTTCCAACATCTCAGCATCAAGACCCGGGGCTTCAACCTCTAGGGCAGGTGCCGCTGGCGCATCTTCTCTCCCGTGGTCCGGCGCTACCACGGGAGTCTCACGGGATGAGTCAAGGTCCATGACCACGACAGCTGGCGTCGGAGCTGCCGCAGCTTCAACCGCAACTTGGGGCGGCACCGGGACAGGAGCAGAAGCCTCCGCCCTCATTGCTTCAGCTGCTGTGGCTGAGGGTGGAGCCTCATCCCTCTTCTTGGGGACGCTGCAGAAGATGGATGAAGAAACTTAAAAAACAGTTACTACAACAAAACAACTGTCTGAGGTAAATATTAAAAATTACCTCGGAAGGCTTCCGCACCAGTTTGTACGGAACCTCTTTCCCGGGCGTTCTGGGCTAGCCATAGCCGCCGTCGGTGTGGTAGCTCCGGAAGGCCCCCCGGAACTCGTTGCAGCCGCGGGCATTTCCTTAGTCGAGGCCCCCCTCGATCGGGAAGAACCTCCGGACCCAGAGGCCTCAACTGGCCCTAGTGCTAGAGTCGCATGCCCGGAGCTAGCACCCTGGGAAGACGCTGCTGCAGGTACAGTCGCCGCAAGTTGTAGAAGACCTCCCCCTCCGGGGAGAAGGAGCTGATGCAAAGGATGCAGGCCTGATGGACCTTCCGTCGGCATGCTTCAGCTTCCTCTTCCGGATCGAGTGTTCGTCTGTCGGCTCTTTGCCCTTGCCAACGACTTCGGTCCTTGGCTTCGGGGCAGGGTCGGAGCCACCTTCAGAAGCCCCAGGGATCACCACCCTGGAGGTCGATCATCTCTCGACGACACCAAGGTCATCAAGCACCGGCATCGTCTGTCGGAGCTCCCTGCTGAACTCTACTTGCACGTTCAGAGGGAGGAAGGCTGGTTGCGGGGTCAAGTCATCACCCGCGACGTCGATGCCGTGCTGGAACTTCTTGAGATGAAACTCCAAGGTTCTTGAATGGGCACTTCTTGCGCTTCATGAAGTAGTAGAAGCCAAGGTACTCATTACTCCTACCGGTGGTATGGACGGTGAAGAAGGTTCGGAAAAGCTCAATGCAGGGGGGGATGCCCACCCACATTTCGCAGAAGTGGACGAAGACAGACACTAGAAGAAAGGAGTGGGGGCCAAGGTGGTACAGCTGCAGACCATAGAAGTCTAGCAGCATCAAGAAAAAGGAGGAAAAAGGTGGGATCAATCCCACCATGGCGTACGAAGAGAAGTACAGCATCTCGCCGGCGTGCTCCTTCTCGAACGGGAGCTCTCCCCCGGCGCGGACCAGGCGGTTGAAGAAGTCCGGGAACCACCCCATGAGGGCCCGGACCTTCTTCAGGTCACCTTCGGTCTTCAAACGGCTCTCACGGAGACCCAACTCCATCGCAGCACAGCGAGGCAAGAGAGGAAAAGCAAGCACATGTTGGGAGTTTGAGCGCAAGATCAGATGAGAGGCATAAAGAACCCCAGATGGTGCGCGCTTTCCTTCTTAAGTAAGCCCTCGCAACGCTTGGATGGAAACTGCAAGGAAGTCGAAGATACTACTCAAAAATTTCACCTTGTCAATGACAAGAGGGCCCAGGACCACCCCGACTATCAAGTCGAGGTTCTTACCGAGGTGAACGGTTGTCATCATGGAAGGCGGGAAGCCCGAAGGCCGCGGCCTGACAAGGCACGCGGAACCGATACGATTTTCGTATCGGGAACCGGCGACCTTCAATTGCGTGAGATCCACACGCCAAAGATCTCATTTGCCGTACCCGGGATGTGCCACACGGCGAAGATTTAACTCCAAAACTATCGCCAACGGCACATCAGAAGACCTTTGAAGACTCAGTTCAAAAGTCGAAGGATGGACCCACCTCCGGCGAAATGACTTCGCCCAAGGGATCTTCCCCAGAGGTGGGCCCAGGGGGCCACTATCGCTACCCTGGGTACCGTATACCCCTTGAGACTGCAAAGACCTCAAGGAAATGTCATCTAATTGATTTGAAGACCTTTGGAGGCCCACATGTCAGGCATAACCGGACCCGCTTCTCCAACATGGTTAGTCCCAGGGTCACCACGTGTACCATCAAACCGGAGCTACTGCCCACAAGGGGGAAGCTCTGGGCTATGAACCATAACGGCACCCCTAGACCTAACCCCAAACCGAGGGAAGCTCCAGAACTGACACGTGTCTGGTGGCACCGGACCTATCTGTTCCCCACAGCATGCTCCGGAGCTGCCACGTGTCCTACCGTCGGATCCTCAGCCCTAAACCTCCGGTAGACTCCACAACGGCTCCGGATCATCAAAGGGGAATCAAGGACTTCAAGACCCGATTAAGTGTCATTAATACTATATTAATGACACATGATCGGACGACCTTAATTACCAGTAACGGTGCTTTCAAAGCCCGTAACTCGGTCATTAAGGATAATTAAGCGCATCAATTGTGTATCAATATTAGTAACCGCCGGGGCCACATGTCGGCCCAGGCGAACTTGTAACGGCCTGCCCTTGTACTATAAAAGGACAGGCCGACGATACATAGGGGAGGCTCACTCGACACGCTCATTCTACACTCTCAACTCACGTTGAGCTCATACATCCAATACAACACCAACACACCCCGTGGAGTAGGGTATTACGCTTAGGCGGCCCGAACCACGTAAATCTTCGTGTCTTATGTGTCATTTTACACTTCACCTTCTTGAATCTCCGCGCGCCCACAATGAACTTCAAACTCCGCAAACACTTTAGTAGTGTCGGGAGATCTGCCGGATCAAAACCACCGACAGAGTCATTATTGAAAAATAATTAGTAGACTAATGAATAAGAGTACTCACAAGCCAGCTCTAAATTGAGCAGACTCTCACAGGTAATTCCAGGAAGTCCTAACAAACATGCATTAAAGGATTTCCACAATAAGCTCACAACATTTAGAGGATATTAAGAAAACCATAAAGTAACAAATAGAAGGAGTTGATAAGTCACACGCTACTCTTCATCAGAATGTTGCCGGAAGTTCAAACACGTTAGGACTCATGATTGGTCTCCTAAATAAGTGGGTCTTACATTAGTGAACTTAAGTGAATATACTAATGTGAAGATAAGATAATTATAAAGAAGTCTGATAAAGGTTATGGTTAACCCGTTGATCGTAACAAAGGTAAATTATAAGGATAAACTATTGAATTAACCATGATATTCATAAACCCTGTAAATAACTAAGCAAATCGATAATACTGTTGAACCTTTCAATAACCAATTGGTTGACTGACAAAATAGTAATGTTCTCAAATAACGCACCAGAAGAATATTGTATTCACTGACAAGCCTTATAATTATCTTAACAACCACATTAGTGGATAATTGTTTGTATTTATAGAGGTTTTATTTGGATTTATTGGATATTTATTGATAAATCGTATTTTCTCGCATAGCTACGTACTTAGTGATCGGAGAGTTCGCAAAGGAGATATTCAAACTCGGATCATGAAGAACTGGACAAAGACTCTGATAAACATCGTAAAGGCAAGGTCTAACTCATTGATCATGTTTCACCTATAATTTGCAATTGCACCTATGGCCTGTGGGTAAAGTGCACAAACTCTGCAGAGTCATAACCTATCCGGATAGTTGTTGTCACGGTCTTGGCACACTATGCTTTGGGCTCCTATGGTTAGCATTACTGCATCTCCTTGAAGTGTGTGTGTGGGTGGTTGATGCTGCCGTGTTTTGGGAAAGTGTTGGCATGCGTGCTGGAGTCGTTAGGGCCATGGGTCCAAAGACTCATCTAAAAGTGAGGGAATTGGTGGGATGGTTTGAAACTCCCCCAGGGCCCGCCAGCTATAATAATACTGATTCAACTACTTCCCCCTCTTATTGCAAAACTCTTTTCAAAGAGAACCTTGCATAAAATGCTTTTCGTCAAAACTAAGCTGTATAGCCTCTCCTTACTACAAGCCCCAATGCATGAAACATCTCCCCTTGAGTAGTGTTAGGGCTTGCGGAGTACCTTATGTACTCACTCTTGCTTTATATGTGGTTTGTCAGAAGACAAAGAAGGTGAAGCGTGTGAGGACGACGATTAGATCTAGTTCTACTTCCCAAGTCTTCCTATTGGGCATGGCGCCGTTCTGCTCTGCTATTTCTAAGGATTTATCTTTATGGTGGTCATACACGTCCATGTCCTATGTAATCTAGATCATATTTGTAAGACTTATGCTATCTATAAATAAATAATTATTGTATGGATCACGATCTGTTCTGTTGTGCGTACCAACTACTGATCTAGGGATTGGTACGGGATGCACAAGTGGACCCATGGAAGGCGGGTCCTAACAGAGTGGTATCAGAGCCATAGTGGACCGTATGACAAAACCTTAGCGTCATCCTAGTCCTTGAACCTATATTTTGAAAAGTGAAAAACTATTTATGAAAAAAAAAGAGTCTCCCTCTCCATATGTTCTTTCTACACTTACCTCCTTCTATGTTGAAAACTCGACTTTATCCTACCAATGATTTCACCAACCTCCTCAATACACTTGATCATTCAAGGCTAAGATGGACTCCAATGCGGTATGCAAGGTTGGAACCATGCAACGTCTGCACCGGACCATTCAGAGATTCGATCAGTCAAACAACCTTCTAATCAACTCAATAGGGTGTGTAAAGATAATGGATGTAACTAATCTACTAAGACTACGAGAAGATGTCATCATCACATATCAAGAACAACATCACGATCGATGCAAGAGCAACCAACGTGCAACCCTACATTCCTCAGTCACATCGATAGAATCCTAGAATGACCGTAGTGCCCATGAGTAGAATGGCTTAGCCTATAGCAACCTAGAGTAGGCCACGAATAGAACGATTAATAGTATAATAGATAAGTTTGTAATCTAGTTATATTTGGTTGTGATTCGCTGGTTTTCATTTGGTTCTTGATTGAGTGAAATTGTGTGCTCTAATACAAACACGGATCAATAATCAAACAAAAGAAGATAAGTTGGGTGTTTAATAAAATAAATACATATGGGTTACGTGATTTATATACCTACCCACGTATGCCTATATGTATATCAAATATAATGCACCAATAAGAATACACAATATAAGATTTAATATATATGCAAACGAACGTATATATGTGAGGATAATAATAATGACCAAAACAAAATCTTGCACTCCCCTCTTCCTATCAGATCAAAAAAATACTCATTCAGAAGCCTATCCCTTTTCGAGCTCACCATGAGCACACTGCTCATGCAGGAACACCGTCCCGATCCAAAGTACTCCAAATAACCCTCAAAGTCAATAAATGAATAATTAAATACATAAGTAAACCAAACAAAACAAAAACAAAACTACTAATAATAAAATATAAATATATCAATAATAATGGAAATAGAAATAATAATAATAATAAACCCGCACCAATGAATGATAAAAGAAATATAGTAGTTAAAATCCTATTTAAGTGGGGTAGGATTTTAGCAGACATAAAAGACCATAAGACAAACGGTGTGGATCATTTCCTTATGGACCGGTTGGCACACCGGCAAGGATTTACAACATGTGCCAACCGCAAGGTCACTACAGTAAATCATGTTGAGATAACAATAAGAGGCCAGCCGCAAGAGCTCCCATGGAATTCATGACACGTAGTTAGGAAGCTACACACATGGAACGAGTGTCAGAAATGTATACATGTTCAGATATAGATCTGGAAGGATTACAAGGAAGGGAACCATACATAGGCGTGAAGTTTCTGACCACATCAACACCCAAAGCAACATTGAGGGCAAAGAGATCCTATTAGATGGACACATATTGATTGATCAAACACAAGAGCCATACTCGTAAGCTACAAGAAGGGATTTTCTAACTAATTTCATCAACTTAGGGAACCCCAATGTTGTTCTCAAGCAGAAAACAAGCTCAGGACGTGCATCGTCTATCGAACAACAGATGAAGTAGCGGAAATACCTATCACCTTGAGTCCATGACTTGCTTAACCAGTTAAGAGAGTTAGGTACACCTGTGATTTGGGATCAAGTTAACACCAATTCAAGATCATATATGCTCACATCTGTTGGTATTTCTTAACACCACAGAGTTATCTGCAAGCGCACGAAAATACCGTTGTAGCACTTCCCCTTAAAGAACATTCCCAAGGGTATCGAATCCAAAGAACGTGTGTGCTAATCTTTTGAACTAGCTCACCCAAGGACACAAAGTTGTTTGGTAGGCAAGGAATAGAGAGGAATTCAAAGTACCGATCCTAGTTCAAGGTAGTTTGCAGTAGATGCTTGCTTCGGGCATGGGCTTAATCCTAGCAATACTAGGACGACTCCCACCAAGAGCCTATGGCATAGCCGAACGTGGAGGATTACGAAGGACAGATAGGGCTATCACCACCTACTGCCTACCTCTTCAATCTGTGGGTCTACGATATATCCACTGATGATTTATAATGTAAGCACCACGCTTATGTTCTAAATCACTACTCTAGTTGTTTCTAACACAAAGCTACAACTAGAGCCTCTAATGAACTAAAGTAGTGAATCCACAAGTAACTACTTGTGCAAACTACTAAAAATAAAAGACCAAACTTGTATAGAATTCACAATGGCTTACTTGAATGAGTAAAACCTTTGTAGGGGTACAAGTGTAGAAGAGGGACTTGACAAGCCCAAGCCTCCTTCTCCTAGACTCTTCACCACACTCTCCTTCTACTTTGGTAGCCTCTAGGACTACTCTAAACCTTTGGAGTGTAGCACTATTCTCAACTTTTGGTGTGTGTGAGAAGTGAGGTGAGTGGGTCTATTTATAGGTGGAGAAGGGTCGGTTCCTGCCACAATTAACGCGCGAATCAGTCACCATTGACTCCAGGGAGCCGGGAGGAGCCAACACGTGTCATTTGACCGAGTTTGGCGCCAGGAAGAGGTCATTTGACCGAGTTTGGCGCCAGGAAGAGGTCGGTCGAACCCCTGGTTCGGCCGACCTGGTCAAGGCTCCCCTCGAGGAGTGCTTCCTCCAGGTGGGCCCCCTTGATATATATGGGTGCAACACCATTGGATCTCCTCGTATTCTTCTGTTTCTGGGCCATTTGATCCATGTGTTGCCACGTGTCATCGCCTGATTCGTTGAAATCCATTTTCATGGATTCATCCCTGCATGTTTTGGTATTTTGGATAATAATTCACCTGTATACAAATAAACACCAACACTTGTGGAATTGGGTTAGTGTATAACCCTACCACTATGTTTTGTGTTTCTTTTATGCACATTATGAGGTCAATTGACGGTCAAAATGTGGTACTTAAGGACCGTCAACAACATCATGAAGTCGATTCTCACAACCTAATGTGGAATGTACGAACTTCCACGGTGATGCCCTTCGTACTGACCAACACCATAGTCTGCTTCTGGAGTCATATGAGCAAGATAGCAGTAGAGGAGCTAGCAGCAAACCTTCCTTGGACAAGCCCTAAAAGTCAAAGTCATGGTAGTGGACCCCACAAAGTCTAAAGATGTCACCTTCCGAGACCTTGTACGATACAGAATATCGAGTAGCACTAGTATGGTCAGAGATGAAAGAACGTCATTCTATGGCTCCGCCCGTAGTAAGGAACCTAAGAGGCCGAAATCAGAATCAGAGGTAGTCAACAGTAACAATAAATGAACAACCATCGTAAGAATTCACCCACCATGGTAGTGATTGCGTGTACCCTACAGAGACACCAGTGTGGGGTACAAATGAATTTTTGGAATAGGCATGTTGGCACCATGACCAGTCAGACCAGTTAAGACAATAAGGATAACAACCTAATACCATGAATACCACATAAGAATCTTAAATAGACGCCTATCAAGGTGTGTCATCACACATAAGACGCATGCCAAACCCGGGAGGGCGAGTACCGTTCCATGCAATGGGCCAACAATCTGATGCTGGGTATCAAGAACTAGCTGTTCAAATACTCAAATTTGTGGCACGAAACAGAGATGTCAAGATCGAGAAACGACAATCTCAAGGTAGTGAAGATAACCTTATAAAAAAAATTGTACCTACCCTATGACAACCTTCGAATCTCGAGGACGAGATTCTATTTAAGTGGGGCAGATCTGTCACAGCCCGAAATTTTAACCAAAGAAAAAATTACTCCGAATTAATTTTTTTGAATAAATCTCGAAACAAACATTAATCTTCAATAAAAACCGAGGTGTAAGAGTGTGTAAATAAAAACGCAAACACAATTTAAAACAAATCAAACTATAAAATAGATTTGAGAAGAAAACAATAGATGAGACTTAACACATAAGCATATACACATATGTGAGATGACCACCGAATAATTAAAGTAAATAGAGTAGAGCATGTTATGGACTAAACATTATGAGAACCTACGCCGAGTCAAACTCTAAAACTATGTCGATATTAAAGAAAACTTGGTTGGCAGTAAATATATACAAGATAACCTATAGACACAGGCACAAACATGTTACACATGGATGCACCAAATAATACATTAAATAAAAATAATAAATCTAGAGTGGGTATATTTAAATCAAGCAGCTAGCAACCCAATGAGTATAATTTAAACTTCAATTCCAAGTTCAAAAGGACATAACCCAAAAATTACTCAAACTAGACTCAAATTCAAATCCGAATAATTCAACCCCCTTGGAAAATTACGAAATAAAAATATTAAAATAGAATGAACTGGGAGAAAATCATTTAAATCAAAACCAACTTTTAAATCAAATCCAAACTCAAAGGGAATGGAAAAAGAAAAAGGAATTACAAAAGAAAAACCCAAATCGGTTCCTGGGCTGAACCCGATTTGTCCCTTCCACCTCCCCAGCTCAGTCCAGCAGGCCAGTCCTTTTCTTTCCAAGCGGCCCACAATCTCCTCGCCCTCTCCCGCGGCTCGGCCTAGGGCGCCCCCACCTTTCTTATTTCTTCCACCGCCTTCTCTTCTCAGACCGACATGGCTCCATGTTCTCCAGGACAAGACGCCGCCCGGCTGCTTCCTGCGGCACTGCGTCGAGCCAGGTCATCTGCCATTATCACGCCTGCCCCGTCGCCCTCGCCATCATGGCCTCGATGAAATGCATGTGCCAAGGAACCCCCTTGCGCACCGTGCCTATTCGCGCCATGAAAAGCAGAGTCCGCCGCCTCACCGTGAACCGCCTCTCTCGGCCTATAAAACGACGCTCCGGTCCTCCATTCACACGCGAATGGCCCCCTCTCGCTCCCACTGCACACCAACAAGGTTGTGCAGCCCTCCTCAAGCGGCAATTTGGAGTTCCCCATTTTCTTCCTTGCCGCCGGTGACTTCGTCGTTTTGTCGCTTCGGAGGTGAGGTAATCCAATTAACCTCCCCAATTGTTTCCTTATTGTCTAGAACATATAGAACACTTGGTTTTTGGCGACTTAGCGCACTATGATCCCGACGACCCCTAGCCAGCGTCGCCGCATGCCATAGCCGTCGGCAAGCTAGGAGCTTCCTCCACCTGAGCCACATTGCCATACGTGTTTGTATTAGCTCGTAGGACACGTAGGTGCACTTCTATGGAAGGGAAGACCACCGGAGAGTCATTCTTGATGCACCACCACCATGTCTGTTGCGTCTTTCTGTCGCCGGCCACCGTGGGCATTGCCCCAGCAATGCAAAGCGCACGGGAACGCTTCCCACACTAGGGAACACCCCCTAACACACTAGTGCATGTAGGATGCATGCACGTGAGTAGATTGACGATGCACAGCCATGAGCGGCCGCCACTGCTCGCCGCCGGCAGCCGTTGGCCATGCCGCGGCCGGGACAACTCGACAAACAACTTCCCCGCGCCTCCACACTCACACTTAGAACGATTACACCGAGAGGAATCCTGTGCCCACGATACTCCCCGACCTGCCGCAATGCATGGCGCTGCAGCTTGCCGCCGGCCACCATGGGCGCTACCCCAGCCCGTCCGTGCCCACGGGGGCATCCTGACACCCCAAAACACGCGCCCAATAGCCTTGTTAGCTGGAAGCACACCCGCAAGTGATGTTCGGACGCCGTGAGCCTCTCTAGCAGGCTATCGCCACCTCCCCTGTTTGGGCACCATGGCAAGCACGTGGCGCACACGTGGCGGCCACATGGATTCCACGCAAGCTAGCGCTCCCGCGTGGCCACCCAGTCAACACCACACGCGAAGCTTCGCGGTCCGCGCCTGTGTACACCAGGTTCATATGCACCAGAGGCACGTAGACACTGACCATATGGACCCACTCGTCAACCTTAGCATAGGTGAAGAAAATTTGCTAGGTCCACATATATGTGGACACTGACAATACAAGCCCACATGTTAGCCTCTCATGGCAACACAAGAAAACGCTAGGGCTACCCAGACTGTGTACACAAAACATAATAAACAACATTTCCTAATATAAGAAAAATCTAGGAAAATCCCTAAAAATTATTGATTGCTTGTAGAACATACTATGAGTGACTCGCAGAAGATATTAATTATTATGGTAGATATCATTAGGTTACCTAAAATGAAATGATGATAAAGAAATTAAAAAGAAATCATGTTAATGCTCTAAATTGATAATCATTTTAGAAAATAATTATCTAGGTGTTCCCTAAAATTATATAATGATTATTATAACATAAAAACAGTAAGTAGCGGAAAAATAAATTGTAGAAAATATGAGACTTAGAGTTTACTAATAAAATCATTTGATTAATCATGAAATGAAAAAAGTCTATATTTAGTCGTCCAATTCGATAAGCTTGCCACAAATAAACACCTAGAAAGTATTAGAAATAATAATTAGAATTTATAATGTAATAAAAAGTGGTACACAATGAATATAAGATATGGAGTAATCAAATAATTATCCTCCTTATAGGAAATTGACTAAATCATTAAAAGTTAGTAGAAAGCCGAAATAAACCAAACCTCCTCACAAATACTTACCCAAAAATCATTAGAAAATATTGTTAGACATATAATATATTGTAAGTAGAAATTGGCTAATATAAATACATGATAGGAAATTGATTATCATTCCCATAGGAAAACTAAGTGAATAATCATAATCAGTAAAATAGACATAGAAGCTCCCAATTAATTAGTCTCCTCCATAAATGACCTTCTAATCATTTCTAGGAATATATCACTAGGACTTTGAAATAGTAATTGATTAAAATAACATATAGGAAAATAAAATAAATGGAGTCATTATTGAAAAATATTTAGTAGACTAATGAATAATAGAACTCACAAGCTAGCTCTAAATTGAGCAGACTCTCACAGGTAATTCCAGGAAGTGCTAACAAACATGCATTAAAGGATTTCCACAATAAGTTCAGAACATTTAGAGGATATTAGGAAAACCATGAAGTAATAAATAGAAGGAGTTGATAAGTCACATGATACTCTCCATCAGAATGTTGCTGGAAGTTCAAACATGTTAGGACTCATGATTAGTCTCCAAAATAAGCGGTTCTTAAATTAGTGAACTTAAGTGAATATACTAATGTGAAGGTAAGATAATTATAAAGAAGTCTCGTAAAGGTTATGGTTAACCCATTGATCGCAGCAAAGGTAAATTATAAGGATAAACTATTGAATTAACCATGATAGTCAAAAACCCTATAAATAACTAAGAAAACCGATAATACTGTTGAACCTTTCAATAACAAATTGGTTGACCGACGAAATAGTAATGTTCTCAAATAACCCACCAGAAGAATATCGTATTCACCGACAAGCCTTATAATTATCTTAACAACCATGTTATTGAATAATTGTTTGTATTTATTGAGGTTTTATTTGGATTTCTTGGATATTTATCGATAAATCATATTTTTTCGCATAGCTACGTACTTAGTAATCGGAGAGTTCGTGAAGGAGATATTCAGACTCAGATCACGAAGAACTGGACAAAGAATCTGATAAACATCATAAAGGCAAGCTCTAACTCCTTGATCATGTTTCACCTATGATTTGCAATTGCACCTATGGCCTGTTTTCATTGCATGACTGTATGTATATTTTAAAATGTTGCTATGCTATGAACCACTTGAAATGTTGTAGCATGAGCTATGTTGATGACTCAGTATCGGTGTTAGCTACTAGCCATCGATAAACAGTAACACGATAGTTACTCGCTATCAATAGCTTGAAACAAGACACTGCATCAGTTACAATAATAGCAGTGGCTATCACAATCCCCTCCTTGACCTTGACAACACAACCCCTTGACAACCTAACAGCTTCATCACTACACTATAGCAGTGATGTGAGCACCTCCTTGTTAGTACTATGCTTAGGAACATCTGCGATGTTCACATCGTGAACAACTAACCACTATATACATGATTGTGAAACGTGTTAAAAGGTGTTTGGTGGTGTGAGTTAGTATATGGGTGGGTGATTAATGAACTGTGTGTGTGAAGAGGGAGGGTGGTTGAGGCAAGTATGGTGATGGGATACCGCGGGGTCCCTAAGAGATATACCAGCTGTGGCTGCATATTCGGTGTAACCCACCGATTGGTGCTGATTGCTTTAGTAATAGTCCGATGACCATGATTTCTGGACTAGCCTTATGCTTAGTACTTCAGTTTAGTTCGATGTTGTGTGTTCTTGACTAGTCCTCTGCCAAGGACGGATGGAGCCACCTCACCAATATAAAGACCGGTTCATTTGACCTCAACATAGTGATTTAGTACAACCACAGAACCCGTATGGGCGGGACTCGTCCTACCTTTCTGGTAACTGCCACATGAGAAAACCTGGAGAGCCATGGAGGGCACGATGGACCAGGAAATGGCACAGAGACCGAGGATCAGCCGATGTCTGGCTGGGTAGTGAATGCACAAATAGCCCATGCGTCGGGCCGAGGTGTGAATGTGGGGTTACTCGGGGAAGATGGGATGAGCTCATGTCATACCCTTGCAAGGTGTGCATGGCCTGTGGGTAAAGTGTACAAACTCTGCAGAGTCATAACCTATCGGGATAGTCGTTGTCACGGTTTTGGCACACTATGCTTTGGGATCCTATGGTTAGCATTAGTGCATTTCCTTGAAGTGTGTGTGTGGGTGGCCGAGGCTACTGTGTTTTGGGAAAATGTTAGCATGCATGTCGGAGTCGTCAGGGCCATGGGTCCGAAGACTCATCTAAAAGTGGCAGGATGGTCTGAAACTTCCCCAGGGCCCGCCAACTATAATAATACTGATTCAACTACTTCCCCTTCTTGTTGCATAACTCTTTTCAAAGAGAACCTTGCATAAAATGCTTTTTGGCAAAAATAAGCCGTATGGCCTCTCCTTGCTACAAGCCCCAATGCATGAAACATCTCCCCCTGAGTAGTGTTAGGGCTTGCGAAGTACCTTATGTACTCACTCTTTCTTTATATGTGGTTATCAGAAGACAAAGAAGCTGAAGCGTGTGAGGATGACGATTAGATCTAGTTCTACTTCCCAAGTCTGCCTGTTGGGCATGGCGCCGTTCTACTCCGCTGTTTCTGAGGATTTATATTTTTGGTGGTCATCCACATCTACGTCCAATGTAATCTAGATCATGTTTGTAAGACTTATGCTATCTATAAGTAAATAATTATTGTATGGATCTCTATCTATTCTGTTGTGTGTACCAACTACTAATCCAGGGAATGGTACGGGGTGCACAAGTGGACCCACGGAAGGCGAGTCCTGACAGAGCCTCAGCTGGGTGAGGGAGCCGGCGACATGACCTCCCTCGAAGCAAAGAACTCCTCTCCTCTACCACCTCCTTCGGCGGATGGAAGAAGCTTTCACCGATGGATCTAAAATTGATAACCTCCCTCAGACACAAGGGTGAGCGCAGGGGACGTCCACCACCTCCTTCGGCGGATGGAAGAAACTTTCGCCGGCGAATCTTGAATTGAGGATCTCCTCCGATGGACTCCTACCACCTCCTCGGACGCCGGATCTCGCAGATCTTGGATCTCAGGAGACTCGTGTGTGCCCCCCCTTGGGTATGGGAGTGGCCTTGATGTTGAGGTGTTGTTTAGACGTGCACCGGTGCAAGCGGCGCACACATGACGCGCAGCAGCGCGCAGTCTGAGGTTGTTGCGCCTTGCCGCCGCCACGTCCGCCGCTGCCGGCGCGCGCGAGGTGGAGCTGGCCACGCACCCACGGTCCCCACCCCTCCCACCTTGCGTGCTTGCGTCCTGCCTTCGTCTCTCTCCCTCTTTCGAATACTTGGGGATGGATTCCGGGTTAATACCCTCAAGAAGGGATCAACGGAGTGGAGTAATAAAAACAAGAGGTGGACGAGAGAGACGACAGATGAGAGAGGAAGACGGTAAGTATGGCCGTCAGTTACATGTTTCTGCCAATGCTTCTAAATATGTCTGTCGGCTTTAGTTTATCCGCTAACACATTTAACTATGACCGTCGGTTCTAAATGGTTCACTGACACATTTAACTATGACCGTCGGCCTAACTGGTTCAACTGACGGCTATAAACTTATATCCAATGTGCGAGGAAAACCGACAGTTTTAGTTTTAGTATATTTGATGGTCCCGACGCCTAAATATATTCTCTATCGGCTATTAATTGTTTCCTGTAGTGATTTCTCACCTTTCGCAAGGACTTTTCCGCTATAGAACAAGTCAGATACTCTACCCACCATCATCATGCTTCATGCTTTTGCGTATATCCAATTCCACTGCCCTATAGCATGTATCCAAACAGATAATGCATTGTGCTCCGTCTCACATGTCCATACACTTAAAAAAATGGGCACGCAGAACGCATCATTTGGACCCTCAATGATAGTATGGACACCACGCTTCTTCATGCAAACGTCCCTGACATATTCTTGCCTGATGTACCCTGCCACTTCCACGTACCTACTCAACAGATGCCCATGTCGTGTTTGGCACAATCTGACACCTCACGAGATACTTCTCGTTCGTGCGCCATCTTACGATCACTTGCGCATTCGGCTGACACCTCCCAACAGCACCACACAAACTTGCACCTGTACAAACTGGGGGTGTAGAAAGAAACTGCCATTAGAATCTTGCACAAATGCTAGATGCTAGACCGCGTCGCACGCCGCAAGCTTCACATGTAAACAGTGTCATGCACTGTGCCGACTCCGCGTGTCCTTGCCCGAGACTCACATGCCCCCGGAAATATAGTGAATTTGGTTCGGACCATGGTTCTCCTCCGCTTGCACTACTACAATAAGCCTTATCGCAGACAGCTCCAAACCTATTATCACGCGCGGTTTTTGAAACCGCCTAAAATGAAGAGCCTATGATGATCCGCAATTTCACAGGCGGAGAAGTGACACCACCAGTGAAGACACATTATCACAGGTGGTTTTTTACTTACACTAGCCGCCTGTGAAGATAAGTTATCACAGACGGGTCGTGCAGCATGTATAACCGCCTGTGATAATAGTGTTATCATAGGCGGATCTTGACCTACATCAAGCCGCCTGTGAAGACAGTTTATCGCAGCCGGTTTCTACCATAACAGTAACCGCCTGTGATAATTAGGTTATCACAGATGGTTCTTTACCTATATCTAGCCGCCTGTGATAATTGTTTTTCACAGGCAGGTCTAGCCGTTGGTAAATAACCGCCTATGATAAGGTATAACCTATGCAATACTAGCTGCTGTTATTTCTAATTTCTAGGTCAATTCAATATAATCACAGAAGTCAACAATATCATCCCAGAAGTCAATTTCACTAAAACAATATACATATGTACAAGTTACACATACAATTCATCTCATAGTTTACAAGTTTTCACTAAAAATTGTTTCTATTGGCATAGTCGCAAAGTTATGGCACATCAGCTATTGCACCATTCTCATCAAAGAACTCCCCTCTTTTGTAATTTGGCGATGCACGAATTGACATAGTTCAGCAGCAAATGCAAAATATTAGAGGCACTTACAAGCACCAGACGAGTAGAAGGTTGATTTTGAGCATGCCCCGATGGAAAAGGGTACGCAGCTCTTCAAATAAAATGACTCATCTATCTTCTCCAGTACTCCAGAATGCATCTTTTGGAATACGAAATGTGATGCAAGAAATATCATATTTTGTGCTAGCAAGGATGTACCACTCATGCATTCTTTTGAGCGGGACAGGTTGTTTGCTAAGGTGTACGGATGTCATTAACGACTTTCCATTCTCAAATTCAGGAGGAACATCCTCAAGCTTGTATATTGGAACACCTGGTTTAACTAAAGCTTCGCACAGATGGTCCGATTGTAGTTTCTCTGCTCTTTTGAATCTTATGGCAGAAATTCTTCCAAATCCAAATAAACTGTCCAGAAGCACTTACAAAGCAAAGAAACTTCTTTGCCCGATGGCACTAGGTGTGACAAAATTACACGCTTGTGTGAACCGTTGTATTCTGTATCGCAAAGAGCATGAGCTCGCAACTAGATGCCCCATTTGTGGTGTCAGTAGATATAAGAAGGACTACAATCACCAGTATGTTACCAACATGAAAAAGTATCAGAAGAATAAGAAGTTTATTATTGGTCCTGAAGGTGACGATGACGATACTTATGGCGATGCAGACGTGAAGAATAACAGAAAAATTCCTGCCTTGGTGATGTGGTACCTTCCAGTAAGTGATCGCTTGAAGCGTTTGTTCTCAAACCCTAGGGAGACTGAACTTATGAGTTGGCATTCCGAGCAACGCAAGAATAATGAAAAACATATTCGACACCCTGGTGATGCAACACAGTGGAAAAACTTTGATATTCAGTATCCAGAATTTGAAAAGGAAATCAGAAATGTGAGGTTTGCCTTGGATACAGACGGAATGAATCCGTTTGGTGAAAAAAGGAGCATACACAGCACATGGCCCGTGGTCTTAACGATGTACAACCTACCGACGTGGTTGTGGCACAAAAGGAAATATATCTTGTTATCTATTCTTATCCAAGGTCTGAAACAACCCGGCATCGAAATTGATGTGTTCTTGGAACCTTTAATGGAAGATATGGCAAAATTGTGGAATGAAGGGGTACGTACATGGGATGAGTAGAAGCGGGAGTATTTCACGCTAGGAGCAATGATATTCGTTACCGTGCATGATTATCCCAGACTGTTTACCTTATCAGGACAAATGAAAGGAAAGAAAGGTTGTGTAAAGTGTGTGGATAGAACTGGATTTCTACACCTCACTTCATCTAGAAAGACGGTGTACATGAGACACCGACGATTCTTGACAGATACACACAAGTATAGGAAGATTAAAGAACAATTTGATAACAAAATCGAAAAAGATACTGTACCAAAATCTTACAGTGGAAAACTTGTGTTCAAAATGGTCAAGAACATTCATATTGCTTTCGGTAAGGGCAAAAAATGTAAAGGAATTATGAGAAAGAAAAGTACATCTTCGAATGATACAACTGACATGGCTTTCAAGAAACAATCAATTTTTTTTAAGTATCTTACGTATTGGAAGAATCTGGAATTTTGCCATAGTATTGATTTGATGCACGTTACAAAGAATATATTTGACAGCATCATTGGGACCTTGCTGGACATGATGAGGAAAATAAAGGACGGATTAAATTCACGTATGGAGCTAGTAAATCTTGATTTGAGACCAGAGATTCATCCAGTAGAAAAGGCAACGGAAAGCATTACCTTCCCCCAGCCAGCTACAACTTGACGCTAGAAGAGAAAAAAGCAATTTGTGAATGCTTGCGTGGGATCAAAGTGCCCATGAGTTTCTCATCCAATATCCGCAAACTAGTCTCGATGAAAGACTTGTCTTTATTCGGTTATAATTCTAACGATTGTCACATGATGATGACAATGTTCCTTGCCATTGCAATAAGAGTCATCAAACCTGAGCATATAAAAGTTGTCATACTTCTTCAATGCAGTATCATAAAAGGTGATAGCACTTGAAGATTTAGACTATCTGAAAACATACATCGTCGATACTATGTGCAAGTTTGAGATGTGTTTCTCAACATCTTTTTTTGATATGCAAGTACACCTAATCATACATCTTGTTGATAAGATAAAAGCATTGGGCCACTATATTTACATCATATGTTTTCGTTGGAGAGATATTTATGAGTATTAAAAGGTTATGTGTGGAACCGTGCTCACCCAGAGGGTTCAATTATGGAAGGATACACCATTGAAGAAGTAATCGAGGGTTGCGCTGATTACATCAAAGATGGAAAATTGGTAGGTGTGCCTATACCAGTACATGAGGGTAGACTACGTGGGAGAGGCAAAGTAAGTAAGAAAACTTTTATCGTTCAAGATGACAATAATGTACACCGTGCATATTTTGGTGTACTACAACCGCTCGCAATAGTTGAGCCGTACATCGAGGAACACCAAATTGAGCTTCGTGATAAAAACCAAGACCGCACAGGAGACTGGATCATGAAAGAGAACAGAAGATGTTTTACTAAATGGTTAATGGACAAAAATATACCAAACGGAAACACTATAGAAGAGGCAACAATGAAGAAGTTAGCTTCTGGCCCATCTGCTTTGGTGACATCATGGCAAGCATATGACATCAATGGTTACCCATTTTACACTAAAGAAAAAGACGGTAAGAGTGTTGCACAAAATAGTGGTGTTTGTATTGAGGCTTATGATTCACAAGGGCCAAAGACCACATACTTCTGGTTCATAGAGGAAATATGAGAACTCGATTATGGCGAAAGAATGGTAATGCCTGTATTTAAGTGCCAATGGGTCAAACATCCTGATGGTGTGAAAGTGGACAATTACGGGCTGACACAAGTAGACTTGAATAAAGTGGGTTATAAAGATGACCTGTGGGTTCTCGCCGATAGTGTTGCACAAGTTTTTTATGTTCAAGATCCAGAAACTGAGAAGATGCACGTAGTTGTTTCTGGAAAGCAAAATATTGTTGGGGTTGAGAATGTGGGAGATAATGAAGAGGAATATAATCAGTATGAAGGTACCTTTTCACTGAACCAGAAAACATCAAGCGCGTAGAGAGAAGCATTAAAAAGAATTTGAAACCCTATATGCAAGAAGATGTCAATGCTGGAAAAAATGTATGATATATATCGTATATATTTGTATCTTCTGAAATTAACTTAGAACAATGCTCTATTTTAGCTTTAGATAGCATGTTTTGAACATTATTTAATTCAGCTTCTGTTTCGAACATTATTAAATTCAGTATGTGTATATAAATTTCTTCCGACCTATGATGATCAGGCTTGCCTTCCAACAACTCGGTTCCAAACAAGATCTAGCAGCACAACTCTTGAAGCTCCTGTCAAGCTAATCACTTCACAGCAAGCTCTTGTAGATGCAAGTAACACCCGAGACTCATCATTTGGATTGTTAAAAGCTTCAATTGAAGTCTGATGATACTTCTCGTCCATTTGAGGGATTGTTTGGATAGGAGTGGATCCACTTCAATATAAGTGGTTTGAGGTGGATTGAGGAGAAAATTAGTTCATTCTTCACTTCAATCCACTTCAATCCAAGTAGATTGAGTACACCCAAACAAGCCTTGAAAGATTTCTTTCTCTTCTCTCTATTTTAAAAACTTACGTAGATGCTACTTTATCAGTTCTAATGGCTGAATATATTGACTACAAATCAGTACCATCTCTCTTAGTGCTTCACACAAGCGACGAAGCGTATAACTTCAATCACAAATCTTGTTTTTACCATTTTCATAGGAATTTGACCTTAATCTTTCAAGCGTAGATTTATCAATATTTGAAGCTTCCTCATCAGACATGGTAATGGCAGTTACAAGTGAAGGGTGTGTCGAAGCTAACGAAATCTCAACGAGACTGAAGGCAAAAAGATGTTGCATATGAGTAACAATGTCCAGGTTAGACAGCATGAAGCTATGATGGCAGCCTTCAACAACATGAAAAGTGATGCCAACGTTATACTTGCATCAACCAAGACATGTTGTGAGGGTATAACACTTGTTGGGGGCAAGCATAACCTTAAGGTTATTCTTGCCCCAACAAGTGTTATAACCTCACAACATGCCTTGGTTGATGCAGCATAACCTTGGCATCACTTTTCATGTTGTTGAAGGTTATCATCATAGCTTCACGCTATTTAACCTAGACATTGCCACTCATATGCATGATCTTTTTATCTTCAGTCTGATTCAGATTTCGTTAGCTTCAACACATCCTTCACTTATAACTGTCATTAACATGTGTGATAAGGAAACTTCACTTATTTAATAAATCTATGCTTAAAAGATTAAGGTTAAATCCCTATGAAAGTGTAAAAACAAGATTTGTGATTGGGGTTGTTCGCTTACTCGTTTGTGTGAAGCACTAAGAAAGTAGATACTGATTTCTAGTCAATATATTTAGGCATTAAAACTGAGAAAGAAGCATCTTCCTAAGTTTTCAAATGGACAGGAGGGAAAGAAATCCTTCAAATGGATGGGAAATCCTTCCAAGGATTGTCAGACTTCAAATTGATGCTTTTAACAATCCAAATGATGAGCCACGGGTGTTACTTGTATCTACAAGAGCTTGTTGTGCATGGATTAGCTTGACATGAGCTTAGCAGCATCACAGGCGGTTCTTAAACAATGACCGCCCGTGGAAATCATGTATTTTCTCAGACATTGGTTAATTAAGAACCGCCTGTGATGTTAGCTACATCACAGGCAGTTCTTCATTAATAACCGCCTGAGAAAATATATGATTTCCGCGGTTTCTTAAAATCCGCATGTGATGTTCTGTCATCACAGGCGGTTATTGTATCATTCGTCATCACAGTCGCAATTTTTTACGGACTGCCTGTGTTTGAAAAATATGAGCGCCTGTGAAAATGCTTTTTGTAGTAGTGTTAAAATCCATGGTGATAGCGTCCCCGCGCCTTATCTCCGATGAGCCGGTGTGCGCTCTCTTTGGTTCGGACCACGACCACCCTACGGATTGGAAGGTGGTGCTGCCGAGGCACCGCAGGTGTGGACCTGCACTTCCACCCTCGGTCATGACTCGGTCCCAGACCCTTCTCCCGCAAGGGACGACGACGCCTAGAGGCCTCTAGTCGAAGCTCCGAGTTGCCTTTAGGCCTTGTTTGGCAGCCGGGGCAGAAAATACAAGTGTGCAGGTATCCACCCAGGGATTGGGTGCATCCTCTCCCCACCACCCAATCCACGTCCACTTATCCAGGTCTAATCTCCACTTTGCAATACTTATTTGGATAATACGTGAGTTGAGGTGGATTAGTAAAAACAATAGTTTATTACTCAGGTCTTACATATTTCTTTCATATTCGAATCTTGCAAACTTAAATAAGCATAGTTGTGACAAAAAAATAAATTACAGAAAAATAAAATAAAAATGGAAATTATAAATAAATATTGACTTGAGCAAAAAATACTAGTTTACAGTTTGGCTACAAACTGGACTACGACCTTCATAGCACTAAATAACTTGATCATGGCATGTTCCATGTGATCGATTCCTTCACAAAACAAGGAAACTTGCGTCAGCATCAGGATGTAAGTGGTTGAAAAAAAATTGACACAATGCTGATTGATCATAAATTGATGCGAAGTTCAATCAGGATTTGTAAAAGCAAAGAAGCAATGTCTTACTGACATCAAGTAACGGATGAAGCTGTTGATAAAATACCTTTTTCTCATGTCACAACACATATACTCAAAACAACAACACTGCATTTCAAGTAGACTAAATGAAGATTGAGAAAAAAAATTGCACACTTGCAGTTATTTCAAAAATAATGTCCATTGAATCATAGAAGTAAGCAACTGTCGGTACCGTGGGCACCATATACCCCTTGAGATTGCGAAGATCTCAAGGGAAAGTCATCTACTTGATTTGAAGACCTTCGGAGGCCCACATGTCAGACATGTCCGGACCCGCTTCTCCAACATGGTTAGCCCCAGGGTCGCCACGTGTACTATCAAACCGGAGCTACCACCCTCAAAGGGGGAAGCTCCGGGCTACGTACCGAAGTGGCACCCCTGGACCTAACCCCAGACCGAGGGAAGCTCCGGTGCTGACACATGTCGGGTAACACCGGAGCCATCTGTTCTCCACAGTGTGCTCCGGTGCTGACACGTGTCCAACCGCCGGATCTTCAGCCTCTAACCTCCGGAAGACTCCACAACGGCTCCGGATCTTCAAAGGGGAATCAAGGACTTCAAGACCCGATTAAGTGTCATTAATACCATATTAATGACACATGATCGGACGACCTTAATTACCAGTAACGGTGCTGTCAAAGCCCATTACCCGGTCATTAAGGGCAATTAAACGTGTTGAATAAGTATTAATACTAGTAACCGTTGAGGCCACATGTCGGGCCAGGCTAATTTTTAACGGTCTGCCCTTGTACTATAAAAGGACAGGCCGACGACGCGCTCTACAGACGCTCCATGGACGTTCAGACACGCTGACACACACGCTACATCCAATACAACATCAACACACCCCGTGGAGTAGGGTATTACGCTCAGGCGGCCCGAACCACATAAATTCTTGTGTCTCTTGCATCATTTGTAATTCACCTTCTTGAATCTCCGCGCGCCCACACCGAACCACAAACTCCTCTAACACTTTAGTAGTGTCGGGAGATCTGCCGGATCCAAACCACCGACAGTTGGCGCGCCAGGTAGGGGCGCCTGAGATTTCAAGAATGGTGAACTCAGTTGTTGGATCATCCAATGGTCAACCTGCTGCTCAAGCTGTTGGGGGCAATCCCTCCAATATGCAGCCACCAGCAGGAGCCTCAGCGCCAGCAGGAGCCACACTCCCACCACCACCGCCTCCACCAACAAATCAAGTTGGGCAACGCGATGGTGCACCAGCGTCAATCACTGCGTCGGCAAATCATGACAACCCGGAACACGCGCTCCATGCAGCGCGTGCTCTTCTCCAATGCCCACCACCTCCGGATGCATCCCGGGATGCACTGGAGCAGTGGAGGGCTGATGTGGAACATTTGGTTGCAGCAGCAGCCGAACGCGTCAGCAACCAGGGTCCTCTTCCTTCAGGACGGGCCCCATCGCAGCGGCGGACCTTGTCTGGCAGACTTGGTCTGCATGTTTCCAACAACAGGAGACGTGCTGTATCACAACAAGTGACGTCATTGCCCTCCGAGGCACGACGCAATCACACGATATCTAGGCTTTCAACTCATGACCTCCGGCCGGAGCTTGATCGCCGATATCACCAACAGGACGGCCGAGTCCATATTGAGCGTGCTCGTGAAAGACGAGAAGCTCAAGACGTTCCTGCTCCTGAAGGAGTAGGAGGCGGCTGTTCAGCTCTGGTCATGCATCTGCGTATTGTCAGGTGGCCATAGAAGTTCCAGCCTCACTTAACCGGAGAAGTTCGACGGGACCGTCAATCCTGTCAAATTCCTTCAGATTTACTCCACTGCTATTTTGGCAGACGGAGGAAATGAGGCCGTAATGGCCAATTATTTCCCAGTGGCTTTAACTGGGACCGCCAGGTCCTGGTTTATGAGCCTTCCACCCAACTCCATCAATAGTTGGGAGGAGCTATGCCGGCAGTTCACCGCCAACTTCGGAAGTTCATACACCCGACCAGGCACTGAACTGGACCTTTTTGCAGTCGTGCAAAAAGGGGGAGAATCCCTGCGATCATTCATCCAGAGGTTCTCTCAGGTACGAAACACTATCCCTTCTATCTCTAGCGCCTCTGTCATTGTGGCATTCGGACAGGGTGTACGGGACAAGAAGATGCTGGAGAAACTGGCGATCAAGGAGATCATCAGTGTCACAGAACTCTTCAGTTTGGCCGACAAATGTGCCAGAGCTGCAGAGGGCCGTGAGATGCACTCCAAATCAACTCCGGAGGGTCACAAGAAATCCTCCAAAGAAGAAGCCACTACCTCCGGGAACGGCAAGAAGAAGAAAAAGACCAACGGCAAGAAAAAGCCGTCGGCCGGTACATCCAATGTTGCAGCTGCTGCAGCTCCGGGTGGCCGGGGGTCATGCCCCGAGAAGCGACCTCGACCGTCTTCTGAAGACGGTGGCAAGCCCAAGGTGTGGTGCCCAATTCAAAAAACGGGCAGCCACAGTTTGGAAGACTGTCGTGAGGTCCAAAACCTTGCCGAGCACTACAATAGGCGACGGGAAGAATCTCCTTTCCGACAAAGGGAAGGAAAGCAAAAAGTCGACGAAGCTCCGGCTGAAGAGGAGTAAGGTTTTCAGGATCCCAAAAAGGTCCTGAAGGCCGTCTACACACGTCGACGATGATTCTGACGTCTCTGACAACTAGCGTCGGAAGACCATGAACACCATTTTTGCTGGATCATGGGACATCACCTCCCGCCGCGTCATCAAGACTATGCATCGGGATATGGCTGTTGTAGCTCCTACAGTCAGGCCGGAACCTCATCGGAAGTGGATGGACATAGCCATCACTTTTGATGCTTCGGACTGCCCTCGGAGCATGGTTGGAGTAGGTCAGTTACCTTTGATGGTATCTCCTACCATCAATAACATCCAGCTCCACCACATCATGGTAGACGGAGGTTCGGGGTTTAACCTCATAAGCTTCAAAGCTTTTACCAAGCTTCAGCTCCGACCTTCGGATCTCCACCCCTCCCGACCTTTCTCCAGAGTAGGTTCGGTGGCCATTACCCCACTCGGAGCTATTACTCTCCCCGTTACCTTCTGGACACGGGAGAAGTACCGCACTGAGAAGTTGATCTTCGACGTCGCTCGGATCAACTTACCCTTCAACGCCATCTTGGGTAGGCCTACCCTTTACAAGATCCTGGCAGCTGCTCATTATGGTTACCTGGTGTTAAAGATGCCAACACCAGTAGGCGTTCTCCGGATCCGCGGAGATCGTACTGCCGGAGTAACTGCACTGGAAGAACTCCATGCACTTACCACAGCGCAAGAGGAGGACTCCAGGCAGGAGAAAGCTCCAAAACCCCCGAGCATTCGTCAACGAGGCTCGACTTCTGCACCTCGTGTGCAGCCAAGCGGCGACACCGACATTCCCATCAAAGTCGTCCAAATTGGTTCCGATGCCGCTCAAACCACCCGTATATCGGGGGGATTGAACGACAAATAGGAACTCACGCTCATCACTTTCCTCCGGGCTAATGTCGATGTGTTTGCCTGGCAACCATCACAAATGCCTGGGATCCCCAGGGAAGTGATTGAGCACAATCTGAAGATCTACCCCGACGCCCGACGTGTGCATCAGAAGCCTCAGAAGCAATCCGTAGAGCGACAGAACTTCATCCGACAAGAGGTGAAGAAGTTGCTCGAAGCTGGATTCATCCAAGAAGTCTTCCATCCAAAATGGCTGGCAAACCCAGTCATTGTACCCAAGGCCGGCGGGAAGCTTCGGATGTGCATCGACTACACCATACTAAATAAGGCATGTCCAAAAGATCCATTCCCACTACCTAGAATAGATCAGATAGTGGATTCCACCTCCGGGTGTGAATTACTGTGTTTCCTAGACGCATATTCTGGGTATCATCAAATCAGGATGTCTAGGGAAGATGAAGAGCATACCTCATTCATCACAGTAGATGGATTGTACTGTTATACAGCCATGCCATTTGGTCTCAAGAATGCAACTTCAACCTTTGTACGAGCTATGTACAAAACTTTTGAAGAACTCATTAGAGACATAGTGGAAGTGTAGGTCGATGACATCGTGGTCAAGGTCAAGAACAAGGAGTCACTCCTTGACACCTCGCAGGCTGTCTTCGACAAGCTGCGGGCCACCCGCACAAAGCTAAACCCAGACAAGTGTGTCTTCGGGGTTAGCTCCGGGAAACTTCATGGTTTCCTGGTAAGTCACCGTGGCATAGAAGCTAATCCGGCGAAGATCAAGGCCATTGAAGACATGCGGCCACCAACCCGCATCAAAGATGTCCAAAACTAACTAGATGTCTAGCAGCCCTCAACCGGTTCATTTCAAGACTGGCGGAATGGGTACTCCCCTTCTTCAAGTTATTGAGGAAGTCCGGACCATTCCAATGGTCTGAAGAAGCAGAGAAGGCATTCTAGGAGCTGAAACAGTTCGTCACCACCCTACCAACTCTGGTAGCTCCGAACCCTGGTGAGCCTTTGTTGCTTTACATTTTAGCAACTGACGAAGTCGTCAGTATGGTTCTGGTTGTGGAGAGACCAGAGCTACCTCATACTCAGGAATCCAGACCCCTTCAGGAGGGTCCGGAGGTACCTGAAAGCGAGTCTGGGTCCCAGCTCCTAGGCTCGAATCCACAAGAAGTCACTTCAGAAGACCAAGACCCCTCCGGGAGGGTCCAGGTCGCTTCTAAAGAAGCTCCGGGTTCCTCCCGCCAGGACCCGGAAGTCCCCGAAGAAAATCCGGATCCCTCCGGGAGGATCCGGGTCAGTGCAGAGGAAGCTCCGGGCCTCTTCGGGAAGGTCCGGACCATTCAGCGCCCGGTGTACTTAATCAGTGAAGTACTACATGATGCCAAGACTCGATACCTAGAGGTGCATAAGCTGTTCTATGCAGTTCTTATTGCCTCCAGGAAGCTTCGCCATTACTTCCAAGCTCACAAAGTCTCAGTGGTGACCACTTACCCACTTCGAGCAATCTTGCACAATCCCAATTCTACTGGGAATATTGCAAAGTGGGCAGCGGAATTGGCCGGATTTGATCTTGAATTCATTTCAAGACAAGCAGTCAAGAGTCAAGCATTGGCAGACTTTGTGGCGGAATGGACTCCCTCTCCATCAAACCCTGGGGGCCCCAGTGAGCAGAAGCCGGAACGTCAAGCTCCAGCCTTCACCGAGCCTCACTGGACCCTCTACTTCGACGGCTCCATGCAGAAGCAGAGGGCTGGAGCTGGAATCCTTCTCCTTGCACCAACCGGGGAGAAGGTAAAATACATGGTACACCTTGACTTCAAGGCGACCAACAACATGACGGAGTACGAAGCACTCATCTACGGACTAAAGGTGGCACTGTCATATGGTGTCAAGCAACTGCTGGACAAGGGAGATTCGCAGCTCATCATTAAGCAAGTGAAGGGTGAATGCTCCTGCAACAATCTCCAGCTAGTTGCTTACCTCCTTGAAGTCCAGAGGCTTCAGAAGGACTTCGAAGTCCTAGATCTCCACCATGTTCAGCGCGCCCATAACGCTGAAGCTGACGAACTCTCGACGAAAGCGTCAACCGGAGCTCCGGCTCCTGACAGAACTTTTGTCCGGAGGTTGTCAAAACCAATAGCTCAGCCTGCTGAACTGAGCGAAGGGAGCGAGATCAGCATCCCGAAGCTGACGGTCCCGATGGCCCTGTTACCATGGCAGCCATCAAGGGTCATAGGTGCTGCCGGAAGCTTCGAGCAACCCAGCACGCAAGACTCAAATGCTCAAGCTAGTTCCGATGCATGGATCTCGGAGATTCGGAGCTACTTGAAACACAACATCCTTCCTGACGATGATGTATCTGCTGACCGGGTAGTCAGATTGGCTAAAAGATACACGTTGGTAGAAGGGGATCTCTATCGGTATGGTGCCAATGGCATCCTAATGCGGTGCATCACAAGGGAAGAAGGTTGCGAACTCCTCGCAGAAATCCATGGAGGCGAGTGTGGGAACCACGCGTCGTCCCGCACGCTGGTTGGTAAAGCCTTTCGGCATGGCTTCTACTGGCCTACAGCACTCCAGGATGCCACTGAGCTGGTGAAGAAGTGCGAAGCATGTCAATTTCATGCAAAGCAGATTCACACACCGGCTCAACCCCTACAAATGATACCTCCTACATGGCCCTTCGCTGTGTGGGGGGTGGACATCTTGGGACCTTTCCCAAGAGCCGTCGGAGGTTACAAGTTCCTGTACGTCGCCATTGACAAGTTCACCAAGTGGCCGGAAGCAACTCCAATTGTGACAATCAACAAGCAATCTGCTATCAACTTTTTGTAGTCCATTGTATGCAGATTTGGAGTCCCAAACAAAATAATCACTGATAATGGGACCCAATTCACAAGCTCTGCATTTCAAGGATATTGCGAAGACCTCGGCATACAAGTTTGCTACGCCTCCGTAGCTCACCCAGCAAGCAATGGCCAAGCCGAGAGAGCAAATGCTGAAATCCTTAAAGGACTCAAAACGCGCACTTATGAGCGCTTGAAAAAACATGGAGCCAACTGGATTGAAGAACTTCCGCCCACTTTATGGGCCAACAGGACATCTCCAAACCGGTCAACTGGAGAGACACCCTTCTTCCTGGTGTACGGAGCTGAAGCAATCCTTCCTCCGGAAATCACCTTGGGTTCACTCCGGGTCCGGACCTTCGACGAAGCCACGCAGGACCAGCTCCGGCGTGAAGACCTAGACCTCCTTGAAGAGGGAAGGTGCCAAGCAGCTGTTCGGAATGCCCGATATCGCCAAGCCGTACAGAGTTATCATCAGCGGCATGTACACAACCCACAGCTCGAGGAAGGCAATCTGGTGCTACGGAGAATAAAATCCAGAGAAGGGTTAAACAAACTCTCCCCCAGCTGGGAGGGACCCTTCCGAGTGATAAAGTATCCCGTCCCGGAAGCGTTCGCTTGGCTACCGAGGATGGGACACGTCTCCCGAATCCTTGGAACATCGAGCACCTCCGTAAGTTCTACACTTAATATCACGGAGGTGAGTCTGTAGTAACTTGAGGTGTATGTTATAGAGTCATTGTACAGAGTCAGGTAGTTCCTCCGGGAGAACAGCCGAACCTTCCCCGGAAGGTCCGCAAAGTTCATGCAACACTTGTCACAGTCTCAGAACTGAAAGTGTGGCTAGCTACCCTAGGACAAACGAGAAATTAAACACGCTTAGCCTGGTTCCGTACCCTAAGAGTGTACTTGTTTCCCCTGTACCCCGGACCTATAATGAAAGACATCTTCAGGTGAAACAGACTCCACGTGCATTCATTTTGTACAGGCTCAACATTTTTTATTTTTCTCTTTCTTGTCTATAACAAAGACGTGCAATTCTTAAGAAATTTTAGTTCGACTGGTTCGTATACGATTCAAGTTGTATTGTCGATTCTTTTGGATTCAAATATTGTTCATGGCCCACTCGCCTGAATGCCTCCAAGCCAATCTAGGGCCGGAGTGTGCTATCGACTTAGCCTGGTCAAGCACCCTAAGTACGCCACTCTACCTACACCCCGGCAGGCCGAAGTAAGGCGGGTCCAAGTACAATTGAATCTGGAAGAAAAGGCAATGCATTCGGTTGTGTTTAGAATCGCGTTTGACCTAAACTTTTCTCGAGAATCGTAAGTCATGATGAAGTTATAGGCAAGAAACGAATTTTACTATTTTTCTTGGCTTCAGTGTGCAGGAAAAATAAAATCCACGTTGATAGAGAAAAACCGGAGCTAACAAAGCTCCGACTCCCCTAGATGGCTGGTAATCGATGTTAAGCATTAAAAACGAGCATCACCGGAGCAACCAAGCTCCGGTAAAGCTAGGGGGCCAGCCGTCGACGTAAAACAAAAGATGGTGAGAGGACCCCACAAGTGGAGTCTGCTGCCGACAAGCTACGTGTTGGCAAAGGTCAGTGCTGGAGCTACTAAGCTCTGACATTCGGAGGGCTAACTATCGATGCTCTATGCGTTGATAGGGACTATTGCCGGAGCTACTAAGCTCCGGTGGTAGTCAGTTTGACCTCTGGGGGCCTTCACTATCAAAAATTTTGGACCTACACTCTACAAGTTCGAAGCAAATGAGTCTTCAACAACACAAAATATCCTCTTGGTACATGTTCACAATAAAATTGAGTACATCTACCAGGGGGCCAAGTGAAGACAAAAGTGTTGAAGACAAAAAGTGAAATTCACAAAAATTTGGGGATTTCATTCATCTGGAGACAAGGGATTACAAAATTGAGGAAGAAGAAGAAAGGATACAAGTGGGAACTACAGAGATGGTCCTAGACCCTATGGAAGTATTGAGCGACCTTCTGGGCAACCTCCGACACGTTGGCTCGGGCAGCTTCCCCTTCTCCTTCAACGGGACCTTCAAGCATCGGATCCAGAGGAAATTGGGAGTTCCGGCTGGTGTAGCATGTCAGCACATACTCTGCGACGTTCTTCGCCAGGGATTGCCCCTCAACCTCCAATTGGTTCGCGATAACATCGCCCACTTTGGAGAGCTTGCTACCTGCCGAGCTCAACGCCTGCAACGCTAGGTCCGGCTCCGGCTCCGGATCATCCGGGCGCACGGGACTGAAGCCCATCGGTGTCAGCGCGTCGTTGGCCTTGCCCAGGAACTCCCAAATTTGTAGGGAGTCCGCAGTCCTCAAGCCCTTCAATTCTTCCAAGGATCTTCTGGCCGCCACCAGTTCGGAATTCTCACGGGCGAGGCGCTCAACTTCTTTGGCGTTTTGCTGAATCTTCTCAGCAACCCGCTTCTCGAGTTTTCCGAGCTCCTCCTCCCGGAGGTGGACCTTGTTCCGGCGGTCGACCAGGTCCTTCTCCCTGCCCTTCACTTTCTTTTCCCTGGCAACAAGGGCACACTCCCGCTCGTGTGGACGGTGAAGAAGGTCCGGAAGAGTTCAATGCAGGGGGGATGCCCACCCACATCTTACAGAAGTGGACAAAGATAGACACAAGAAGAATGGAGTGGGGGCCAAGGTGATACAGCTGCAGACCATAGAAGTCTAGCAGCATCAAGAAAAAGGAGGAAAAAGGTGGGATCAACCCCACCATGGCGTACGAGGAGAAGTACACCATTTCGCCGGCGTGCTCCTTCTCAAACGGGAGCTCTCCACCGGCGCGGACCGAGTGGTTGAAGAAGTCCGAGGACCATCCCATGAGGGCCCGGACCTTCTTCAGGTCGCCGTCGGTCTTCAAACGACTCTCGCGGAGACCCAACTCAATCGCGGAACGGCAAGGCAAGAGAAGAAAAGCGAAACACAAGTTGGGAGTTTGAGCGCAAGATCAGATGAGAGGCGTAAAGAACCCCAAACGGTGCGCGCTTTCCTTCTTAAGTAAGCCCTTGCGACGCTTGGAAGGAAACCGCAAGGAAGTCGAAGATACCACTCAAAAATTCCACCCAGCCGATGTCAAGAGGGCTCGGGACTTCCCCGACGATCAAGTCGAGGTTCTTACCCAGGCGAACGGTTGCCATCATGAGGCGGGAAGCCCGAAGGCAGCGGCCCGACAAGGCGCGCGGAACCGATACGATTTTTGTATCGGGAACCGGCGACCTTCAATTGCGTGAGATCCGCACGCCAAAGATCTCACCTGCCGCACACGGGATACGCCACGCGGCAAGGATTTAACTCCGGACCATCGCCAATGGCACAGCTGAAGACCTTTGAAGACTCAGTTCAAAAGTCGAAGGATGGACCCACCTCCGGCGGAATGACTTCACCCAAGGTGTCTTCCCCGGAGGTGGGCCCAAGGGGCCACTATCGGTACCCTGGGAACCATATACCCCTTGGGATTGCGAAGATCTCAAGGGAAAGTCATCTACTTGATTTGAAGACCTTCGGAGGCCCACATGTCAGACATGTCTGGACCCGCTTCTCCAACATGGTTAGCCCCAGGGTCGCCACGTGTACTATCAAACCGGAGCTACCACCCTCAAAGGGGGAAGCTCCGGGCTACGTACCGAAGTGGCACCCCTGGACCTAACCCCAGACCGAGGGAAGCTCCGGTGCTGACACGTGTCGGGTAACACCGGAGCTATCTGTTCTCCACAGTGTGCTCCAGTGCTGACACGTGTCCAACCATCGAATCTTCAGCCTCTAACCTCCGGAAGACTCCACAACGGCTCCGGATCTTCAAAGGGGAATCAAGGACTTCAAGACCCGATTAAGTGTCATTAATACCATATTAATGACACATGATCGGACGACCTTAGTTACCAGTAACGGTGCTGTTAAAGCCCATTACCTGGTCATTAAGGGCAATTAAACATGTTGAATAAGTATCAATACTAGTAACCGTCGGGGCCACATGTCGGGCCAGGCTAATTTGTAACGGTTTGCCCTTCTACTATAAAAGGACAGGCCGACGACGCGCTCTACAGACGCTCCATAGACGTTCAGACACGCTGACACACGCGCTACATCCAATACAACATCAACACACCCCGTGGAGTAGGGTATTACGCTCAGGCGACCCGAACCACGTAAATTCTTGTGTCTCCTGCATCATTTGTAATTCACCTTCTTGAATCTCCGCGCGCCCACACCGAATCACAAACTCCTCTAACACTTTAGTAGTGTCGGGAGATCTGCCGGATCCAAACCACCGACAGCAACACTCGAGTAGAAGCAGTGTTAGAATAATTTGATCAAAAGACCTAATTTAAGTAAAAAGGAACAAGAATTATTTCTGGTAAAAAATATCATATCATATCTATGAACATGATTGATTATAACATCATCTGAACATGAGATTGCATATTCCTAGAAACCATAGACGAGATTTATATGGAGATGACAAACCACGATATTATTACATTGTAGGTCAATGATTTCTTTATCAGTCTACCTACAAAACATCGATTAGCACTGCTTGTATCAGCAGTATCTTGCTTTCAAACACCATTTAACCAACAAATACAGAATCCCAAGTGACTAATAAAGTCTAGCACACCAACAAACAGATCAATTTACCTAAAAGTAACTAATTAGTTTTTCAACCTCACAACCATCGATAGTGCATCAAAAAATGAACTGCAAGAAAGCATGAAACATGCAACTAAGGTTCCTCTCAATTTGTCTTAACTCCAATTTTTATTCATATAATTGTAGCACAACGCGGTAGCAAAACACATATACTACAAGACTGCGAGAATGGAACAGTGTAGGATCGAAGAGCACGTGAAAAGCTACGAGAGGGGGGTGAATGGTACATTAAAAAATCTTACGCAGTAGAAACAATTAAATCCCAACCCTTTTGGCAGAAAAACGATATGTTAAATAAATCGTGTGTGAGACTAATCTAAACGTGTTTCACCGTAACAAAAGTGATAGATATCAGAGAGAAACAAGTCACGAAGATGACACAACAAGAATCACACAAACCCGTCGAGAGAAACTAAAGTTAAAATCGAAAGATCGAACAAAGGTCAATCTGTCCTACTCGAGAAAAATAGTTCTGGAACACTACAAAGAAACTCGTGTAGATCAGAAACCACAAATCCAATGATCGTAAAATTTTTACAGATGGTAGATAATCAAGTTGTGAAGACAAACCAAAAAGAATCACGTCAATTGAATCTGTAAAAATCGTTTTACGATAAAACCACCAAAGAAAAGTAGTGCTGTGCAGAAAACTCGACGAGAAAAACTTGTCTGGAACAAGTCAGACGAACAAGCCACAAAAGTTCCTTTCAACTACGAATTTTATTCAATAGAACACAAGAGGAACAGCCCCAAAGTCCTCTACCACGATCTCTGGCCTCCCTTGCTTATAAAACCAGCCCTTAGGCCAACCCAATCTCAACTAGGACTCTAATCCTACTCAAATCACGAATCGAAACTTTCCATAACTGCTTAGGTCTTCTATATGCAGATAGAAGCAATCTTAAGACTTCCAAACACCTTAGGAATGTATCCCACATTCCTAAAACAACTCAAGTTCGTGAGCCACACGAAATCTTATCATAACCAACTCGATACTTTCCATACCGAGCCATAACTGACTCCGTCGGAGCGGAAGTCATCAACCAATACGATCCGATCCTTCCAACCAGACCTTTCCTTCCATAGCCCATCTTCGGAACCATGTTGCCACATCATGCAGCGCATGCATATGTGCGAAATCCTTCCTTCGACGTCCAATAACCTTCATATGCAGTGCCCTTGATTCAATCATCCTGCGCGACCTCCTGACCCGCTCAACCACAATTCCTCCTGATTTTGATTGCTGGAACCTCATCTCCTCCCTGAGACTAGTCCAAAGGATTCTGTCACCAGCCATGACTTGAACTCAAGCAACACCTGCACATGAATAAACAACCAGAACTTTCAAGCAAAAGTCCTGGACTTGACTCACATTAGTTCTGAAACTACAACATCTTACGTGAGCACCTCACATCAGCATGTTGCAAAACATAGCAAAATGATATCAACCATATCAACCAAAACGCACCAAAAACATAGCAAATGAATACTAAGCAATCTTTCCAACAATGTAAAGTATGTTCGAAACAATTCACAGTAAAAGCAGGAACATTACGATCAAGCTCCGAACCTTGCGAAAGCTTACCGAAGCTTGAGCCGGAGCTTACCGAAGCTAGTACAACCTAGCACCGAAGCTTACCAAAGCTAGTCAGACCTAGCGCCGGAGCTTGCCAAAGCTAGTTGGAACTAGTCAACCCAAAAGCCAGAGCTAGAAAAACATCTAGGAGCTAACCAACATAAGTTGGACCTATGAAAACATATCGGAGCTTAACAAAGACATGCCGAAGCTATCAAATAGATGCCAGAGTTAAAGACAAAGCTCACCGGAGCTACCCAAAAACATGTTGGACCTAGACAAAGAAAGTCGGACCTATTGTCGAACCTTGCAGAAGCTCGGAGCTATAGTCGGACCGTGCTAAAAAGATGTTATGGAAGCATTCAAAACTTTTATTGTTAAAGCCAATGTATTTAGCACACATAGGTCTCACGATCTCCCCCTTGATGAATGCATTGGCAACAGCACTTAAGATCTGAACATTGGCTTATTCACATTAAAAGTTTTGAAAACAATTTCTCCCCCTTTGTAAGACAGAAATAAAATGAGAAAAAGAAATTCTCCCCCTGAGAAGAATTGTGCCAAAAACAATTGTGAATATGTGCAATGTGTAATCAATTTCTCCCCCTTGCATACTTATCTTTAAAAATTCACATATTATCTCATATCTCTCCCCCTTTGATAATGTATTCAGCAAGGTTCAAAAGAGAAATTTTAATTGTTATAAGCATATTATAACATATACATGTAAAACAAAGCTCATTCAAGTCATACTATCAAGTAACTTACACTATCACTTCAATGAGATACATAAAGTAGTGTAAGCCATGCTAGAGATCAAATGTAATTTTCAATTTAAGCAAGTCATGATCTCACAAACTTAACTATTTCAAGACCTGAAAGCATGACACTTGTTGCTGCATTTTATTATTTTTCAAAGCACAAATTTTGATCATATGATATTTGCAAGAGATTATATGCGCATCTGCCTTATTCTAACCAACCAAGCCAAGCCTATGTCATTTGACAATCAGAAGCTTAAGGATATGGTTTTAGTCATACACAACTTCTTCCAGGTTCATATCTAAGTGCAATGATAAGCCATCTCAAAAGAAGAAGTGCGATGCATGCATATTCTCTTGGTCTTTTCTCAACTTATATTTTTTCATAAAAACTCAACATGTGAGTTGATTACTTGATTAATTCTTTATGATTAAAAGAACTTGTGAGCATGCAAAAAGTTCAAAACAGCAAGAAAGTTCGACCATGGCCAGATTTAGTGTAAGTAATTATTCCACTTACTAGACATGGCAAAAACTACAAAATGTATAACACAAGTAATGTAGTAAGAACTTTCAGCATGTAAAAGGAATCACAAAGTCATATATGTATGAAATACTATGCTCATATTATTTTAATTTCAGATTCACACATAGACTTATCAAGTTTCAAAACTCCCCGTCAATGTAAGCCATGAGGATGCATAACCCCTATTTCACTATGAATGTAACAAAAACAAGTGAAATCCAAAGATTTTGTAAAAATGTCAGCCAATTGTTGTTCGGTATCTACATGGTGAAGCACAATGTTTTCTTTTTCAACATTATCACGGAGAAAGTGATACCTAATGTCAATGTGCTTAGTTCTAGAACATTGCACGGGGTTTTTAGCAATGCAAATGGCACTAGTATTATCAAAAAACAGTGGAACACTATCTAGATCAACCCCATAGTCCTTAAGTGTTTGAACAATCCAAAGAATTTGTGAGCAAGCACTAGCATCAGCTACATATTCAGATTCAGCCGTGGATTGTGCAACTGAGTTTTTTTTTCTAGAGGACCAAGCAACGAGTGAATTACCAAGAAAATGGCAAGCACCAGAAGTACTTTTCCTATCTATCCTACAACCCCCAAAATCAGCTTTCAAAGTAATGGTTGAGGAGAAGGAAGAAAAATGTCAAATTCTTGAGTTTCATGTAAGTACCTGAGAATCCTTTTGACAGCTTGACAATGTGAAGCACGTGGGGAGGCTTGAAACTGTGCACAAAGACATACGCTGAATTGTATGTCTGGTCTTGATGCCGTGAGATACAAAGTGATCCGATCATGCTTCTATATTCTTTTTGATCCACGGGTTCACCATCTTCATAAAGTTCAAGTGTTGTTGCTGTTGCCATTGGTGTAAGAAGAGGCTTGCTTTTGTCCATGTTGAAGCGCCTTAGGAGGTCTTTTGTATACTTCATTTGATGCACAAAGGTACCCTCCTTGGTTTGCTTGATTTGCAGACCCAAGAAGTACGTGAGTTCTCCCATCATACTCATCTCAAATTTTGAACTCATCATAGCTGAAAACTTGGACACAAGATCATGAGAAGCACAACCAAAGATAATATCATCCACATACACTTGGACGAATAATGATGTTATTGCTATGCTTAAGCACAAAAAGAGTTTTATCAACCTTGCCCATGGTAAACCCCTTTTCAAGTAGAATGTTTTTAACCTATCATACCATGCTCTAGGGGCTTGTTTGAGACCGTACAAGGCTTTGGACAGTTTGTAAACATGATTAGGAAAATCTAGATCCTCAAGACCCGGTGGTTGTTTGACATAAACCTCCTCATCTATGTAGCCATTAAGAAAAGCACTTTTAACATCCATTTGATAAAGCTTAAAACCTTTAGATGCAGCGAAAGCTAAAAAAATTCTTATGGCTTCTAATCTAGCAACATGAGCAAAAGTTTCATCAAAATCTAGACCTTCAACTTGAGTGAAACCTTGAGCAACCAACCTAGTCTTATTCCTAACCGCAACCCCATCCTCACTTTGTTTATTTTTAAACACCCATTTAGTTCCAATTAAAGTGTGACCTTGAGGTGGAGGTACAAGTTTCCAAACATTATTTCTTTCAAAATTTTCTAGCTCTTCTTGCATGGCAATAATCCACGATTCATTAGTGAGTGCGTGTGATATATCTTTGGGTTCAAAAGAAGCAACAAAAGCAGAATAAGCATGAGAGTTTGGATCACAAAACGTGGATCATGTGACTCGTTCGTGCAAGCTTCCAATAATTTGTTGTGGGGGATGACTTTTGAGAACCCGGAGGGGAGTGGACACTTCACAAGCTTCTTCTTCTTCAAGTTCATCACAAATCAATGAGCTTGTGACTTGAGGAGGATCTGGACCAGCAATGGTGGTCATCGATGCTGGATGTGAATCAAAATCAGGAGCTGGAACAATGTCATTAGCTGCTGAATTTTTGGGCAGCAGCTCCACCTCTTCCTCATCTTCAATGAAAATGCTCTCCCCCTGCGGATATGGATCTGGACCTGCAATGTTTGAGCTAGTATCTGGGCTAGCTTTATCAAAAGACATCTCACAAGTCTCCACAATTTTGTTAGTGTCAAGTAAAAGCACATGGTAGCCTCTAGTATGAGATGGATAACCAAGAAACATGCCATCAACAGATCTAGGTTCAAATTTATCAAGATTACCATGTTTCTTAACAAAGCATTTGCAACCAAAGACCCGAAAGTGTGTAACACTAGGCCTATATCCAAATCAGAGCTCATATAGTGTTTTACCTAGCTTAGCACGCAAGAAAACACGATTTGAGACATAACAAGCAGTTGCAATCGCATCAGCCCAAAATTTCCTAGGAGTTTGATATTCATCAAGCATAGTCCTAGCCATCTCAACTAAGGTTCTGTTCTTTCTTTCTACAACACCGTTTTGTTGAGGTGCATATGTTGAAGAAAATTGATGATCTATTCCATTTTCAGCACAAAAGTGATCAAAAGATTGATTTTTAAATTTGGTTCCGTTATCAATTCTAATCGCTTTTAAAGATCTTGGGGGATGAATCGATAATCTAAGAAATAAAGTTCTAAAGTGACTAAAAGCTTCATTCTTAGATGTCATAAAGTAAACCCAAGAGTATCTAGAACAATCATCAACAATCACAAGAACATACCATTTACCTCTAAAGGATTGAACGCGTGAAGGTCCTACGGTGTCAAGGTGCAAAAGTTGACCCGGTTCAGTTGTCATGATCATTGTGAGAGGAGTATGTGAACCTGCAACCATCTTTGCATGTCTACAAGAAGAGCACACAATTTATTTGTCCTTATAAGTTTAGGCAGCCCACGTATGCAATCAAGAGCACTAACACGCATTAGATGATCAAAGCCTACGTGACCAAGTCTACAATGCCAAAAATATAAGTCCTTTGAATCATTAGCAACTAGACACCTATGCTTAGAGGAAGACATATCAAAATCAGCTTTAAAAACTCTTCCAAACCGAGACATATTAAAAATAAGCTCACTATTTGAATTTACAACTTTGCAGCAATTTTTAATTAAAATTATTTCCAAATTTTCATCTAGCAGTTGTGAAACAGAAAGCAAGTTGTATTTCAAACTTTTAACAAGTGTCACATCCTTCAAAGTGTAGTGATTATTTACTCTAACCGAATCCTTAGCAATTATAAGAGTTGAACAATTATCGGCAAAAGTAACATTCTCTACACGTAACACAAAAGAGAGAGAAGAAGAATCGTTCTTTGTACCGGTCATGTGGCGTGAGCAACCTGAATCCACAATCCAAATGTTCTCCTTCATCAAGCATGTAACCTACATAGAAGCACAATACGTCGATGACTCAATACTGGGGTTAGTCAAAAGGCATCTAGGAATCCAGTATTGAGTCACACAACGTCCAGCAGGAATAACACGCGAAAGCTGAGATAAAACAGCAGGTTTATGAGCCAAAGCTTGAGGATTTATGTACCCAACTACTGTCCTACAAGATGCTACATGTGTAGCACGAAAAATAGTAGGTTTGGGAGCAACCTTTGCATGTTTTTGACTAATTACAGCAGATTGCATGTTCATATCATTCGGTTTAGCAAGTGCAGCAAATTTTGCATGAAAGTTATGAGATCTAGCAATCATTCTTTCCTTTTTTTCTGTTGTTTAGTTAGTCTATAACAAAAATCTATGACATGACCATCTCCACCACAGTAGGTACAATGAAATTTAATGTTGTGTTCATGTCTAGATGAGCAAGCAACATTTTTTTTTTTGAAACCGAATGAGACAACACTCCTGCAGATTTGAAAACCACTTCTTTTTGTTTAGGAACCATTTGAATCAAACCACTTCCTAATGACTTTACAATTTTAGGTGGATGTTCCTTAGCATGAGCACGAGACTCAAAACCTAAACCAGTTTTATCATTGCAAGACTTGGAAGAATTCAGCAGCAAGTATAGGTTCTTATTCCCATTACAAAACTGATCTAATGTCCTATGCATGTTATCAAGTTTATTGGACAGATCAAGACAATTTTCACATGAAGTTTTTCCTTTTAATTTGCAATTGGAACAAAATTTAACTTCATGAGAACGTAAAGCATTGTTCAATATAGAAATTTCATTCATAGCATCTTGTAGTTTCTAATCAAGATCATCACAAGTAGAACAATGCAAATCAAATGTAGAACGCTAGCATCTTTCAATTTTTTATCATTAAGTGCAGCAAGCTCTCTATTCTTTTCAATTTCTAACTCAAGTTTATCGAGTGTGGAGGTGTGCGCACTTCTTAATGAGGACAATTGTTCATATATTAAATCACATGAGGGACATGCATCACCACTAGGAATCAAAGTTTTTAAATGGTTGATTTCAGATTCTAGTGATTCAATTTTAGCAGCACTATCCCTAAGCTTTTTGTCCTTTTTCTTAACTATAATAGTGGCACGAGAAATAGCATCACACATTTCTTCGCAAATATGAGATACCTCTTCATTGTCGCTGTTGTGTTCTGCATCCTCCATACTTGATCTTGATTTGCCCGCCATGAAGCACAAGTTTGCCAAATCATCTTCATCTTCGTCACTTCCAATGTCCACATCGCTTGAGCCAAGTTCTTGAAGTGTGGTGATGAAGTTGTTTATCATCTTCAGTCCTATAGTACCCTTCTTTTTCTTGTTGGAGTTTCCAGAAGTGGTCTTGACCTTGTTCTGCTTTTCCTCACGAGTAGAACGACCTGAAAGATTAGGGCATTCTGTACGAAAGTGTTATGTCTTACCACATTCAAAACAGCGCTGAGGTCCGAAGCTTCCTCTCCTTCTAGTTCTCACATTTTGCAATGCTTTTGAGAATCTAGTAGAGATGAGTGCTAACTCCTCTTCTGGAAATTCCTCAATCTGCTCCAGGGTTAGTGACGACAGAAAAGCAAGAGTATTACAAGATGATGATTGGCCGGAGCTAGGCATTTCACATTGTGAGACGAATGCAATAGACTTATTTGGATTCTTTCGTGATAGAATGTCAATTTCATGAGTTTTTAGTTTAGAGTAAAGTACATCTAATTTATGTGTACTCATGACAATAGATTCACGAATAGATGTGACATTCATCTCCCAAATTAACATATCTAATGCAGTTAGTAATTGTCTAGCATTTTTGGCATCTGAAAATTTAACATTGACGCTACGCAAGTTACTGAGAATTTTATTAAAGCGAGCAAAGAGGTCATCAATGGACATACTAGGTTGCATATCAAAGCGCATGTATTCTTTCTTGAACATATCATGTCTTACCTCCTTGATCGTGTTGGATCCTTTGTGGTAGTCACAAAGTGCTCTCCACACATCGTACGCCGATCAGAGGTGTGCAACATGGTCAAAGTCGCTTTGAGTTAGTCCTTGAATGATCAAGTTGTCGGCTTTGTTGTTGTTGTCAACGTCCTGTAGGTTCGCGGCCATAACTTGATCCTTTGACGGCACTTCATAAGGCTTGTACACCTTTTCCCATACGGCGAAGCCTTGTGCCTGGATGAAGGCTTCCATACGTGCCTTCCAAACCTTATCAATACCACTAAACACACAAGGTTTGGCGGAGTATTTCTCCATGATGATTAGTCAAAAACACGTGAAAATCACAAATATTAGAGCACCATGGGTCTAATACCTATTTTAGGATCAAAGATCACATGAAAATCTACTAGAGGGGGGTGAATGGTAGATTAAAAAATCTTACGCAGCGGAAACAATTAAATCCCAACCCCTTCAGCAGAAAAATGATCTGTTAAAGAAATCGTGTGTGAGACTAATCTAAACGTTTTTCACCGTGAAAAAAGTGATAGATATCAGAGAGAATCAAGACATGAAGACGACACAACAAGAATCACACAAATCCGTCAAGAGAAACTAAAGTTACGATCGAAAGATTGAACAAAGGTCAATCTGTCATACCCGAGAAAAACAGTTCCGGGACACTGCAAAGAAACTCGTGTAGATCAGAAACCACAAATCCAATGATCGTGAAATTTTGATAGATGATAGATAATCAAGTTTTGAAGACAACCCAAAAAGAGTCACGTCAATTGGATCTGTAAAACTCGAGTTATGATAAAACCACCAAAGAAAGGTAGTGCTGTGCAGAAAACTCGGCGAGAAAAACTTGTCTGGAATAAGTCGGACAAACAAGGCACAAAAGTTCCTTTAAACTACGAATTTTATTCAATAGAACACAAGAGGAACAGCCCCAAAGTCGTCTACCACGAGCTCTGGCCTCCCTTGCTTATATAACCAGCCCTTAGGCCAAACCAATCTCAACTAGGACACTAATCCTACTGAAATCACGAATCGAAACTTTCCATAACTGCTTAGGACTCTTCTATACGCAGATAGAAGCAATCTTAAGACTTCCAAACACCTTAGGAACGTATCCCACATTCTTAAAACAACTCAAATTCGTGACCCACATGAAATCTTATCGTAACCAACTCGATAATTTCCATACAAAGCCATAACCGACTCCGCCGCAGCCGAAGTCATCAACCGATACGATCCGATCCTTCCAACCAGATCTTTCCTTCCATAGCCCATCTTCGGAACCATGTTGCCACGTAATGCACCGCATGCATACGTGCGAACTCCTTTCTTCGACGTCCAATAACATTCATATGCACTACCCTTGATTCAATCATCCTGCGCGACCTCCTGACCCGCTCAACCACAATTCCTCCTGATTTTGGTTGTTGGAACCTCATCTCCTCCCTGAGACTAGTCCAAAGGATCCTTTCACCAGACATGACTTGAACTCAAGCAACATCTGCACATGAATAAACAACCAATACTTTCAAGCACAAGTCCTCGACTTGACTCACGTTAGTTCCAAAACTACAACATCTTACGTGAGCACCTCACATAAGCATGTTGCAAAACATAGCAAAATGATATCAACCATATCAACCAAAACGCACCAAAAACTTAGCAAATGAATACTAAGCAATCTTTCCAACAATGTACAGCAAGTTTGAAACAATTCATAGTAAAAGCAAGAACATTGCGATCAAGCTCCGAACCTTGCGAAAGCTAACTGGGGCTTGAGTCGGAGCTTACCAAAGCTAGTACAACCTAGCGCCAGAGCTTACCAAAGCTAGTCAGACCTAGCGCCTGAGCTTGCCAAAGCTAGTCAGAACTAGACAAACCAAAAGCCAGAGCTAGAAAAACATGTAGGAGCTAACCAACATAAGTCGGACCTATAAGAACATATCGAAGCTTAACAAACACATGCCGGAGCTATCAAATACATGCCGGAGCTAAAGACAAAGCTCACCGGAGCTACCAAAAAATATGTCGGACCTAGACAAAGAAAGTCGGACCTATTGTCGGACCTTGCAGAAGCTCGGAGCTATAGTCGGACCTTGATAAAAAGATGTTATGGCAGCATTCAAAACTTTTATTGTCAAAGCCAATGTATTCAGCACACATAGGTCTCACAAACAGTCCTAATGCAACCAAAATTGTGATGCTTCCAAAGGGTACTATCGAAGTGGTTAAACGACACTTCCCTCGTTACTACTAAATGGAGCCCGAGGAGCTTTTTGTATCTGTTTGGGCGCGCAGAGTTCTGGAACAAGATGATGACATGTCAGATTTGCGTGGTTCGGGCCGCCTGAGCGTAATACCCTACTCCATGTTGTGTGTGTTTCAGTATAGCTTGTGTGTGTCTGAGCTTGGATCAGATGTCCCTGTATTAATAGTGCACTGATCGTCTGTCATTAATATAGCATTAATGACCTGTAATCAAGTCTTGTAACTGCCGCTTTAACTGTCCCTTGAATATCTGTGTTGTTGGAGATCAGCCAATGTCTCTGTTGGTGTTGTAGGTTTGGAAGCTCCACATGTGGCAGTTCTAGAGCTTACCCTTGTGGGGAGATAGGTCTGGAACTGACATACACGTGGCGGCACTAGAGCTTCCCTCTACGGGGGGTTAGGTTCGGGGTCATTATCCACGTGTCAACGCCGGAGCTTCCCTATGTCGGGAGTTCAGCTCCGGTCTTATATTACACATGGCAGTCCTGGAGCTACCCGTACGAGGGAGGCGGGTACGATGTCGTGTGACACGTGGGGCCTGAGGAAGCCTTCAACTCAGACAGGTGGAATTCTCTTGCACTTCTTGCGGTATCATGAGGTACCTGGTACACAGGGTACCGACAGTGGCCCCTAGGCCCACCTTTGGGAGAAACCCTTTGGGACATTATTCTATCGGAGGTGGGGCCATCCTAGATTCCCGCGCTGTAACTTCAAAGGTCTTCTGATATGTTGTCGGGGTGATGGTTCAAGGTTAAACCATCACAGCGTGGATTTTTTTGAATGCGAGAGATGAGATCTTTGTGTGCGGATCTCAAGCAATTGAAGGCGCCATTTTCCAATACGAAAATCGTATCAGTTCCGAGCGCCTTGTCAGGCTGTCGCCTTTGGGTTTCCCGCCGCCCATCATGACAACTGTTTGCCTAGGGTAATAACCTCGAACTCTTCGTCGGGGTGGCCCCGGGCCCATTTGTCATTGACCGGGTAGGTTCTTTGTAATGTGGACTTGCTCTCATTGCGGTTTCCATCCAAGCGTCATGGAGGCTTACTTAAGAAGGAAAGCACATGAGGTTTGAGGAATCTTTACGCTTTTGATCAAACTCGCGCTCAAAGCCTCCCAAACCTTGCCTAGCTTTCTCCTCTTTTGCTCCACTTTGCTGTAATGGAGTTAGGTCTTCCCAAGAGCCGCATCCAGAGCAAGGACAATCTGATGAAGGCCCAGACCTTCATGAGATGGTCCAACGACTCCTTCAACCACCTAGTCCGCGCCGAAAAGCTCCCCTTCGAGAAGGAGCGCCGCGGGGAGATGGTGTACTTTTCGGCGTACGCTATGGTGGGACTGGTCCCACCATTTTCAAGCTTCATCCTGATGCTGTTGGACTTCTACGGCCTCCAACTGCATCAACTCGGCCCGCACTCCCTTCTGGTCGTGGCCACTTTCATCCACTTCTGCGAGATGTGGGTGGGCGTGCCTCCCTGCATCGAATTGTTCCGGACCTTCTTCATAGCTCATACCACCGGCAAGAGGATAGAGTTGCTTGGCTTCTATTACATCGTGAAGCCCAAGAACTGCCCCTTCAAGTACTTGAAGTCATTCCCTTCTGGCAAATGGGACAACTGGAAGAAGGATTGGATCATCATTGTAGTGGAGGAGCATGATAGGTTGGAGCTGCCCCAAGGACTTCCCAAGGTCGACACCGAGTCCTGGAACGTAGTTCCGAAGTTGTCGGATGCGTTTAACCCAGTCCTGACCAGGATACGAGAATGCGTGGAGGGTGGAGTGACCCCCCATATTGTCTTCGAAATTTCTTGGCGGACAGATGGGCTCCGCTAAGGAAGAGGGAGAAGCTCGCCTGGGCTTTCAACAGTGTGATAGATGACGATTGGATTGAAATCGGTTTGAAATCTAACTTGGACGACGAAGCTTTGAAGCTCCATCTCAAGAAATTTTAGCATGGGCTTGTCGACGGTGACGCCTTAGCTCCGCCGGCCGCTTTCCTGCCCTTAAACATGATTCTAAATATTAGCAGGGAGCTCCGGAGGAAGATGCTGGTGCTAGACGACCTTGGCGACATAGAAAAACATCGGACCTCAAGTGTTGTAATCCCCGGAGCTTCCGAGGAGGTGACCGCCTTTGCTCCGAGCCAGAGGGTTGAAGACGTTGGCAAGGGCAAGGGCAAGGAGCCAGCCAAATCTTCCAGCCCAAAGAGGAATCTGAAGCATGCTGATGGGAAGTCCATTAGGCCCGCTCCATCTACAACAACACCTTCTACCTGGCGAGGGACATCTTCTGCGGCTACATCTCCTCCGGGGCAAATGTCTTCTAGAGGCGCCAGCTCCGGATAGTCGACTCCGGTCCTGGTACCAGTGAGGGGCTCCAGGTCTGGAGGTTCTTCCCGGCTGAGAGAGACCTCGACTGTGGCAACACCAACAACGACGGCAGGCTCCGGGCAACATTCTGGAGCTCCCACTGTGCCGACCGCGACATGCTCTAGCTTTGAGCGCCCGGCGAAGAGGTTCCGCGCCGATTGGAGCGGTAGCTTTCCAAGGTAAGCTTTGTTTTTTCACATTGATTTGCCACTTTTGTTTTTATCATGTTTTGAATCTTCCAATTTTTTGACTGCATGGCATCAAAGTCGGGGTCTAAAGCTCCGTCATCCGTTACACCGATCGAAACAGTGCGGACGGAAACTCCAGTTTGCACCCCCAAGTCTCCTCCAGTGGTGGCTGAGGTCACAGCAGATCCGATGCCAGCTGTTGTGGATCTAGATTCAGAGTCATCGCTAGAAGCTCTCGTGGTAGAGTCGGACCATGTGGGAGAAGTTGAAGATGCACCACCAGCAACAGCGCCAAAGGTTGAGGCTCCAGTGCGGCAGTTGAAGATGTCGGGAGCTCCGGCGTTTGAGCAAGAGGTTACCAAGGCTCCGGTTCCTGCACCAGAAGTTGTTGTAAGGCCGATGCTGCCAGAAGCTTCAGCACTTGAGTCTGAGGTTGTTGAAGCTTCGGCCGCTGAACCGGAAATGATTGAAGCACCGGCCACTGAGCCAAAGATATTCGAAGCTCCGATCTTAGAGCCAGTAGTTGTTGAAGGTCTGGCGGCTGAGCCAGAAATGCTTGAAGCTCCGGATGTTGAACTGGAAGTGGCTGACGTATCGGCACCTGAGCCAACGGTAGTAGAGGCAATGGGTGAAGCTCCAACTGTCGCCCCGGTGGTAGCTGCTCCGGAGGTGTCCGGGCTAGAGCCGGAGCACCATGAATAAGTGGTGGCAGTCTTTCCACCCACGGAGCCGGCGACTGAAAACCCGGAAGCAGTACCTTCGACTTCTGCTCTGGAGGTGGAAGTTACCCCAGTGGGATCTTCCTCCACAGTAACCAAGGAGCTCCCGGTGGGCGGCCCTAGTGCCGCAGAAGCTCAGGGAACCACAATTGTAGAGTGGGACCCTATTTTTGTTATGGGGGATCCCTTGGAGCCAGCGGAGTTGACCCCAGCAGGCCCGGAGCCTATCCCCTTGGCGTTGTTCATAGACAATGCCTGCTCAAGCCTTCGACAAGTTCAGCTCGCCTTCGATCATGAGATCAAGGTCCTTGAAGAGGAGTGCCACACCTTGGGGCGTTGGCACAACAGGCTCCATTTTGAGACCAGGCTTGCTCAGACGAGGCTTGCTAATCAGAAGGAGTGGATAAAGAGGGAGACGGCCCGGATGGAATACTGGGGCAAGCTACTGGAAGAGAAGGAAGCCACCAACAGGGCCCTCGACGCTAATTCTCGGGATATTCTCAAGCGTGCTAAGGAGAGTAGTGATGCTGCTGATGAGCGTCACGAAAACCTCACTGCAGTGAATGAGATTCTCCAGAAGCACCAGGCGGAACTCGATGCAACAGAAGAAAAACTCCTGGAGCAACAGGAGGATGTTTTGAAGAGGGAGGAGGAGGTCACCCAAAAATTGACTCTGGGTGAGAAAAATTTGGCAGATCGCACTAAGAAGTTGGATCTGTGGAGTGGGGAAGAAAAGGAAAAGTACTAGAGGCTGGGGCAGGAGCTCTCGAAAAGAGAGGCTGATATTGCCGCCAAAGAAGGGAAAGTGAGGGGCAGGGAGAAGGACCTGGCCGAACGGCGGAACCGTATCCACCTCCGGGAGATGCAGCTAACCAACTGTGAAAAGCAGGTTGCTGGGAATATGCAGCAACATGCCAATGTGGTGGAACGCCTCGCTCATGAGATTTCGGATCTAGCGGCTGCTCAGAGGTCACTGGAGGAGCTGCGGAGCTCAAAGGCAACCGAATACCTGATGGTATGGGATTTTCTGGGATGTGCGGACAGAGCCCTTGTGCCTCTTGGTTTCAGTCCAGTAGGTCCGGAGGACCCGGCGCAGGACCAGAGGCTGCTAGCGCTTGGCTCTAACGGCATTAAACTCGATGCAATGGGTAATGTCATCGCTGATCAGCAAGAGACAGAGGGGAATTCTCTGTCTAAAGACGTCGTCAAGTATATCTTTGCATGTTATAGAAGGCGAGACTCCCAGTTCTCTCTCGATCTAGTCTTTGAAGGACTCATTGCCAAAGAGGAGGATGTCGCCAGAGATAGTGTCCAAGAGACTGCTGAGAAGGTTGCTTCATTTTCCACAGGACTTAGATCCTCCAGTAGCAAGGACCTTTTCCTTTTGCCCTTTGTTGTAATCCCAACTTTGTAATCCAGTACTTTGAATTAATGAAATCCACTCTTTTTGCCATGAATTTCACTTTGTCTTCACTATATTGTGCTCTATCTTGTTGGCCCCATGGTATATGTGCACAATTCGAGTGTGTACATGTACCAAAAGGATTTGACAGTATGTTGATGACTTGAATGCTTCGAAATTGTAGATTTTAGATCTGAAGTCTTTATCTCCAATACGTCAACGGCTGGCCCCCTAGGGCTGTCAGAGCTTGATAGCTCCGACGGTACCCACCACCAACATATAAGACGTCGACGGCGGGCCCCCTAGGATTTATCAGAGCTTGATAGGTCCAGTAGCTCCCAATGTCAATGCGCAAATCGTCGAAGACAGGCCTCCTGGGGTTGTCGGATCTTTGTAGCTCTGACGGGGCCCACTGTCAACATATAAAATGTCGATAGTGGGCCCCCTTGGAGGATGTCAGAGCTTAGTAGATTCGATGTCATCCACCATCACTATGAGTTTCTATTTTTCCTGCACATTAAAGACAAGAAAAAAAGTAAAATTCATCCTTTTGTCTATAAATCGTTTGCGACTTATCGTTCTTATTTGAGTTTTAAATCCGAAGAAACTTAATATGGTAACAAGCATATTGATGTAATCTTACCAGATTTGTATGCTTTTTTAGTACTCACCCTACTTAGGCCTGCCGGGTGTAGGTAGAGTGGCGTACTTAGGGTGCAGGACCAGGCTAAGTCGACAGCACACTCCGGACCTATGTTGGCTTGGCGTTCAGGCAAGTAGACTATACAGCATGTTAAGATCCAAAGAGATCAACAATATAACTTGAAACACATATGAATAACTTGGACAAAAACTGAAAAAGAATTGCACAAGTTCATTATAGACAAGAAGGATAAAAATAATAATTTGATATACCGAGCCTTGTACAAAAATAAATGCACGTGGAGTCTGTTTTCACACAACAATGTCTTTCATTATTGGTCCAGATTACAGGGGAGACAAGGACACACTTAGGGTGCAGGACCAAGCTAAGTGCGCTATACATCTTGTACTAGCCCTGGGCAGGTAGTTACACTTTTAGTGTTGTGACTGTATCAAGTGTTACTTGAACTTCCCGGACCTTCCCGGAGGGGTCCGGATGTTCTCCCGGAGGACCTACCCTTCTCTGCATATTGACTCTATAACATACATTGTGCGTAATTATAGACTCACCCCCGTGATTCTAAATATAAAACTTACGGAGGTGCTCGATGTTCCAAGGATTAGGAAGCGGAGTCCCATCCTCAGTTGCCAAGCTAACGCATCCGGGCCAGGATACTTTGATCACTCAGAAGGGACCTTCCTAGCTGGGGGAAAGTTTATTCATCCCTTCGCGAGTTAGTATTTTCCACAGCACCAGGTTGCCTTCCTCGAGTTGTCGGTTGCGCATGTGCCTTTGATGATAGTGTCGGAGCGCTTGGTGATAGCGTGCATTCCGAATAGCTGCTTGGCACCTTCCCTCGTCAACGAGGTCAAGGTCTTCACGCCGGAGCTGGTCTTGCGCAGCTTTGTCGAAGGTCCGGACCCGGAGGGACCCCATGGTGATCTTTGGAGGAAGGACTTCTTCAGCTCCGTACACCAGGAAGAAGGGTGTTTCCCCAGTTTACCGGTTAGGTGTTGTCCTATTTTCCCACAATGTGGATGGAAGCTCTTCAATCTAGTTGGCTCCATGCTTTTTTAGGCGCTCGTATGTGCGCGTCTTGAGTCCTTTTAGGATTTCTGCATTTGCTCTCTCAGCTTGGCCATTACTTGTTGGGTGAGCTACTGATGCGTAGCTGACTTGTATACCGAGATCTTCACAATATTCTTGAAATGCAGCACTTGTATATTGGTTTCCGTTGTCAGTTATGACTTTGTTCAGAACTCCAAATCTGCATATTATATACTTCAAGAACTTGATTGCTGATTGTTTATTGATTGTCACAACTGGAGTAGCTTCTGGCCACTTGGTGAACTTGTCGATGGCGGCATACGGGAACCTGTAACCTCCGAGAGCTTTTGGGAATGGTCCCAAGATGTCCATACCCCACAGAGCGAATGGCCATGTAGGAGGTATCATTTGCAGTGATTGAGCGAGTGTGTAAATCTGTTTTGCGTGGAACTGGAATGCTTCAAATTTTTTCACTAGCTCAACTGCATCCTGGAGTGTTGTACGCCAGTAAAATCCATGCCGGAAGGCTTTACCATCCAACGTGCGGGAAGATGCGTGGTTTCTACACTCGCCTCCATGGATTTCTGCGAGAAGCTCATGGCCTTCTTCCCTTGTAATGCAACGCATTAGGACACCGTTGGCACCATGTCGGTAGAGATCCCCTTCTACCAGTGTGTATCTTTTAACCAACCTGACAATCCAGTCACTGGATGCACCGTCTTCAGGATGGACATTGTCTTTCAAGTAGCTCCCGATCTCCGAGATCCATGCATTGGAGCTAACTTGAGTTTATGAGTCTTGTGTGATGGATTGCTCGGAGCTTCCGACAGCACCTACGACCCTTGGTGGACACCATGGTAATAGGGCCACCGGGACCGCTAGCTTCGAGGTGCTGGTCTAGCCCCCTTTGCTCAATTCGGCAGACTGAGCTGTTGGTCTTGATAACCTCCGGACGAAGATTCTGTTGGGAGCCGGAGCTCCGACTGAAGCCTTCGTCGAGAGTTCGTCAGCTTCAGCGTTGTGAAGACGCTGAACATGGTGGAGATCCAAGACTTCAAAGTCTTTCTGGAGCCTCTAGACTTCAGGGAGATAAGCAGCTAGTTGGGGATTGTTACAGCAGCATTCACCTTTGACCCGTTTGATGATGAGATGTGAATCACCCTTCACCAACAGTTGTTGACACCATAGGATAGTGCCACCTTGAGCCCATAGATGAGAGCTTCATACTCCGCCATGTTGTTGGTTGCCTTGAAGTCAAGGTGAACCATGTACTTGACCTTCTCCCCGGTAGGAGCAAGGAGAAGGATTCCAGCTCTAGCCCACTGCTTCTGCACTGAGCCGTCGAAGTAGAGAGTCCAGTGAGCCTCGGTGAATATCAGAACCTTGGGTTCCGGTTTCTGCTCACTAGGGCCCCCAGGGTTTGATGGAGAGGGAGTCCATTCCACCACAAAATTAGCCAAAGCCTAACTCTTGATTGCTTGCCGTAGCACGAATTTGAGATCGAACTCTGCCAGCTTCGCTGCTCGCTTTGCGATGTTCCCAGTAGAGTTAGGGTTATGCAAAATAGCACGTAGTGGATAAGAAGTTACCAAGATATTTTGTGGGCTTGGAAGTAGTGACGAAGCTTCCTTGAGGCAATAAGAACTGCATAAAGCAGCTTATGTACCTCAAAGTATCTGGTCTTGGCATCGTAGATTACTTCGCTGATGAAGTACACTGGGCGCTGGACGGTCCGGACCCTCTTGGAGGTGTCCGGAGCTTCTTCTCCATCGTTCCGGACCCTCCCAGAGGGGTCGGAGGCTTCTTGTTGAGATTCATGGACCCTCCCTGATGGGTTCGGAATTTCTTATCATTCGACCCGGACCTTTTTGGAAAGGTCCAAATCATCTTGGTAAGCTAGGTGAACCCCCTCAGGCGACATGGGTTTATCTCCTAGCATTCTTCCTTGAGGTTCCGAATCTGGGGGCTGGGACCCAAACTCCCCTTCAGCTAGCTCCGGACCCTCCCAGGGGGGTCTAAGCTCCTGATCTTGATGTGGCTCCGGTCTTTCTGCAACCAGAACCATGCTTACAACTTCTGTAGTTGCAGAAATGTAAAGCAGTAAAGGATCACCAGGGTTCGGTGCTACCAATATTGGTAGTGTGGTGAGGAGCTGCTTCAGCTCTTGAAATGCCTTTTCTGCTTCTTCAGACCAATGAAATGGTCCGGACTTCCTCAAGAGTATGAAGAAGGGTAGCGCCCGCTCTGCCAGTCTTGAGATGAATCGGCTGAGCATAGCTAGACATCCAGTTAGCTTCTGGACGTCCTTGATGCGGACTGGAGGCCGCATGTCTTCTATAGCCTTGATCTTCGCCGGGTTTGCTTCAATTCCTCGGTGAGTCACCAAGAAACCAAGGAGTTTCTCGAAGCTAACCCCGAAGACACACTTGTCCGGGTTCAACTTAGTGCGCGTGATGCGCAACTTGTCGAAGATAGCTTGTAAGTTATCAAGGAGTGACTCCTTGTTCTTGACCTTCACGATGATGTCATCGACGTATAGCTCCACCAAGTCTCTGATTAGCTCTCCAAATGTTTTGCACATAGCTCGCAGAAAGGTTGAAGCAACATTTTTGAGACCAAAGGGCGTGGCAGTATAACAATACAATCCATCTACTGTTATGAAGGCAGTATGCTCTTCATCTTCCTTAGACATTTAGATTTGATGATATCCAGAATATGCATCTAAGAAACACAATAGCTAACACCTGGAGGTGGAGGCCACTATCTGATTTATTCTAGGTAGTGGAAATGGATCCTTTGGACATGCCTTATTCAAGGTGGTGTAGTCAATACACATCCGAAGCTTCCCGCCGGCCTTGGGTACAACGACTAGGCTTGCCAGCCATTTTGTATGAAAAACCTCCCAGATGAAACCAGCTTTGAGCAACTTCTTGATTTCTTGTAGGGTGAAGTTTTGCCTCTCAACTTATTACTTTAGGGGCTTCTGGTGTACAGGCCGCGCGTCAAGATAAATCTTCATAATGTATTCAATCACCTCTTCAGGGATCCCAGGCATTTGTGACAGTTTCTAGGTAAACATGTCTACATTCGCCCGGAGGAAAGCGATGAGTGTGAGTTCCTTTTTGTTGTTCAGACCTCCCGATATATGGGTGGTCTGAGCAGCATCAGAACCGATTTGGACTACTTTGATGGGAACGTCGGGGTCACCGCTTGGTTGCACACGAGGTGCAGAGGTTGAGCCTCGATGATGAGAGCTCGAAGGTTTCAGAGATAACTTCTTACCGGATGCTTCCTCCTGCGTTGTAGCAAGTGTGTGGAGTTCTTCCAATGCAGTGATTCCTGCAGTGTGATCCCCACGGATCTGGAGAACGCCCGAAGGTGTTGGCATCTTCCACACCAAGTAGCCATAATGGGCGGCAGCCGTGAACCTATAAAAAGCAGGCCTGCCCAGTATGGCGTTGAATGGTAAACTGATATGTGCCACGTCGAAGACCAGTTTCTCGGTTCTATAATTCTCCTGAGTACCGAAGGTCACTGGGAGTGTGATGGAGCCGAGTGGGGTAATGGCCCCCGAACCTACCTCAGAAAAAGGTGAGAGGGGCGAAGGTCCAAAGGTTGGAGCTGCAGCTTGACAAAGGCTTCAAAGCTTATGAGGTTCAGCCCTGCACCTCCATCCACCAATACATGGTGGAGTTGAACATTGTTAATGGTCGGAGACATCATCAACGGGAGTTGGCCAACTTCGATCATGTTACGAGGCAGTCCAAAGCATCAAAAGTGATGGGAGTGTCCATCCACTTCTGATGAGGTTTCACCCTGGCGGTGGGAGCTGCAGCAACCATGTCCTGCCGCATCGTCTTGAGGATGCGGCAAGAGGTGATGTCCCAAGAACCACCATAAATGGTGTTTAGGGTCTTCCGACACTCGTTGTCGGATATGTCGGAGTCGTCGTCGACGGTGTTGTAGACAACCTTCAGAACCTTCTTGAGGTCCTAAAATCCTAGCTCCTCTTCAGCCGAAGCTTCGTCGACTTTTTGTTTTCCTTCCCGCTGGCGGAAAGGAGCTTCTTCTCGGCGCTTGTTGTAGCACTCGACAAGGTTCTAGACCTCTCGGCATTCTTCTAGACTGTGTTTGCCCGTCTTGTGGATCGGACACCACATCTTGGAGCTGTCGCCGTCTTCTAAAGAAGGAAGAGGTCGTTTTTCTGGGCTTGGCCCTCGGCCACCCGGAGCTGCAGCAGCCGCAACAGTAGGTGCACCGGCTGACGGCTTCTTCTTGCCGTTGGACTTCTTTTTCTTTTTGCCACCTCCGGAAGTAGTGGCTTCAGTCTTGTAGGATTTCTTGATGGCCTCCAGAGGTAGTTTGGAGTGCATCTCACGTCCCTCCGCAGCTTTGGCACATTTATCTGCTAAGCTGAAGAGTTCCATGACACTAGTGACTTCTTTGGTCGCCAGTTTCTCCAGCATCTTTTTGTCTCGAACGCCCTGTCTGAATGCAACAATAACAGAAGCGCTCGAGATTGAGGGGATGGTATTGCGTACCAGAGAAAATCACTGGATAAAGGATCGCAACGATTCCCCCGTTGTTTGCTTTACAGCAAACAAGTCTAGTTCAGTGCCGGGTCGGGTGTATGAACTCTCGAAATTGGCAGTGAACTATTGACACAATTCTGCCCAACTGTTGATGGATTCAGGCACGAGGATCATAAACCAGGACCTAGCGGTCCTAGTTAAAGCCACTGGGAAGTAGTTGGCCATCACAGCCTCATTGCCCCCCGCCGCCAGTATAGCAGTGGAGTAAATTTGAAGAAACTCGGCGGGGTTGACGGTCCTGTCGAATTTCTTCGGCTAATGAGGCCGGAACTTTTGTGGCCATCTAACCATGAATAAGTGTAGGGCTAGGGCAGAACAGCCTCCTCCTACACCCTGAAGAGCAGGGTTATCTCAAGCTTCTCGTCTCTCACGAGCACGCTCAATATGGACGCAGCCGTCCTGCTGCTGGTAGCGGCGATCAAGTTCTGACTGCATGTCATGAGTCGGAATCCTGGTGATGGTGTGGGTGCATCGTGCCCTGGAAGGCAGCGAAGTCACCTGCTGGGATGTAGCACGCCGTCGGTGCTGTGACACGTGAGGACCAAGTCTTCCAGACAAGGTCCTATGTTGAGCTGTTGTCTGCCCCGAAGGGGGGGGGGGGACTTTGTTGCTGATGGTGTCGGTTGCAGCTGCAACCAGATGTTGCACATCAACGCACCCTTGTTCCATCGCACCCTGAGGTGCTCTGGGCGCTGGTGGGCACTCCAACAGAGTTCGTGCAGCAATTAGCACGTTCTCGGGGTTGTTGCTTGCCGATGTTGTGACCGACACTAGTATCCCATTCTGTTGTCCAGCATTGTTTGCTGGGGTAGATGGTGGTGATGGTGGCATGACACCCGACGGGACAACGGCGCCTGCTGGCTGCTGCATGTTGGGGGGATTGCCTCCAACAGGCTGTTCAGCGTGGTTGCCGTTGGAAGATCCTGCGGCTGAGTTCACCATCTCGTGATCTCAGGTGCCCCCTTCTTGGCGTGCCAAATGTCGAAGTGGTTAGACGACACTTCCCCCGGTACTACTAAATGTAGCCCGCGGAGGTTCTTGTATTGGTTTGGGCACGCAGAGATCTGGAACAAGATGATAACACATGAGATTTACATGGTTCGGGCCACCTAAGTGTAATACCTATTGACGGCTCCTAAGATATACTAACAAATCATCCCCGACAACGGCGCCAGAAATGCTTGTTGGTATTTCTTAACACCACAGATCATCTCTGGTAAAGATATGAGATCTGCAAGTGCACGGAAGATACCGTTGTAGCATTTCACCCATGAGTATTCCCAAGGGTATCGTATTTATCCCAAAGGAACGCAATGGAGTAAAGTATATACTACTCTTATGGTCAAGCTATGGGATACTAATCCATTATCCGGACAAGGGTAAGTTGATAATAGGGGTAGTGTGACACACACCTAGGCAATCTATTCTAAAGGGTAAAATGGGTCCTAGAGGGAGATTGGATTGAGAGTTAGAGAGTCGCTCCTACAATGCTCCTAATACATATACATAGCCTAAGGTAGATAATAATGATCATGTCAATGATTAATTCCTATGCATAGCCGAACGTGGAGGATTACAAAGGACAGATAGGGCTATCACCACCTACTGTCTACCTCTTCAATCTATGGGTCTACGAGACATCCAACGCTACTTAAATACCCTAGCACCATGCTATCATACCAAGAAAATACCTTAGGATCCATGGCACAAGCCATCCTAAGGCAATGACTAACCTAAACATCGTTGAACTAATGTTGAAGCATAGCGTAAGTCATTCATATTAACATAATCATATCATAACTACATAGACTATAGTGGGGGTCTATAGTGTTTATGACCATAAGATGTGATCATGAGAGTGAAATCATAAAGACTATACCTTCTACATACATGGACTCCACAATCAAACAAGAAATGCTTTGTCCAAGTATACGTATAAAAGAAGACTAAAGATAATATCTTTATTGAGCACAAAGTCACAAATACAAGAAGGAATACATAAGCCATACCTTTCCCAATGTGGAATTGGGAAGAGAGACTCCTTCTACTCCTTTCCCAATTTGGACTTGGGACTAGAGGCTCTCCTCTCTACATCCTAACTCCTCTAAGGACTATGGAAGATAGTGTATACAATAGAATGATGCCCAAGTGGTGTGTGTTGAAGTGAGGGGTAGGGAGTCCTATTTATACTAGTGTTGAGGTCGGTTACCGCCACAAAAAGTGCGCGAATCAGTCACCATTGACTCCAGGGAGCCGGGAGGAGCCAACACGTGGAGGCTGACCGAGTTTGGTGCAAAGACCAGGTCGGCCGACCCCCTGGTTCGCCGACCTGGTCATTGCACCGTTTCTCGTGTGCTTTCTCCAGGTGGCTGCCAGGTGGGTCCCATTGATGTATATGGGTGATACACCGTTGGATCTCCTCGGATACTTCTGTTGGTGGGCCATTTGATCCATGGGATGCCACGTGTCGTCGCCTGATTGGTTGGGATGATATTTTATAGGATTGGTCCCTCTACATTTCCTCACTTCCTGCATAAAATGCTGCATACACATATTTCTCCAAGTCCAAGTGGAATTGGGCTAGATAGAAAGGTGATGTGTGCAAGAAATGACAAATCCTTCACATAGTTGAGTTAAATTAACAGATGAAATTGGTATACAACAGCCGTTAACAATACCCTACTCCACGGGGTGTGTGTTTCAGTATAGCTTGTGTGCATCCGAGCTTGGATCAGATGTCCCTATATCATGCGGCGTAGTCCTTTTATAGTCCAAGGACTGGCCGTTACAACATTTGCCTGGCCCGATATGTGACCCTAGCATATTCAATAACCTAATACACACTATATGAGTATTAAGTGTGATTAATAGGGTAATAACGTGCCTTAATGGCTTTGTTACCCCTGTTAACAGTCCACTGATCGTGTGTCATTAATATAGCATTAATGACACATAATCAGGTCTTGTAACTGCCGCTTTAACTGTCCCTTGAATGTCTGTTATGTTGGAGATCAGCCAACGTCTCTTTTGGTGTTGTAAGTCCGGAAGCTCCACACGTGGCAGTTCTGGAGCTTCCCCTCGTGGAGTGATAGGTCCGGAACTGACATACACGTGGCGGCACTATAGCTTCCTTCTACGGGGGGTTAGGTCCGGGGTCATTATCCACGTGTCAACGTTGGAGCTTTCCTATGTCCGGAGTTCAACTCTGGTCTTATATTACACGTGGCAGTCCCGGAGCTACCCATATGAGGGAGGCGGGTCCGATGTCGTGTGACATGTGGGGCCTGAGGAAGCCTTCAACTCGGACAGGTGGAATTCTCTTGCACTTCTTGCGGTATCATGGGGTACCTGGTACGCAGGGTACCGAGAGGTACAAATAAAAAATGAGGAAATGAAATCAACTAACTTGAGTGTGCAGAAATTCGAAAACAAAATCACAAAAAAAGAACAAAAAGATCAGGAGGTGACAGAAGACTAGAAGGAGCTTCTGTTGGTAACTGTATGCTACAGGAGGACGTACGTCAGAAGCACATGACGAGGGCCTCGCCGGAGGCGCTGGCCTCGAGCGCGACCCGGCCACAAAATTGCTGATGACGAAGTACTTGGTGACCCTGTCCACATCCTCGGAGGGCAGCACGGTTGTAGCGTCGGCGTACGCGCCGTCCCCAAGCCGCAAGGCTGGCGGGTGCCGACGGCCGCGAGCGACGGTGGGGACGTGGGATCTACGATTTTGAAGATCTGGCGGGTGCGTGCACAGAACTGGTGAGCAACCCCGTGAGCTCCTCGAGCCTCACGGGCTGCGTCGCGTGCCTCTCCCGTAGTCCGACCTCAATCAGGGATGCCGCCACCTCGGTCGCTTCTTCTGACGCGACGAAGGTGAGCGTGAGGAAGAGGAGCGGGCGGCGATGAGCCTGATAAGCTTCCCACTTCTTTCTTGCCCCCATAGATTTTGCGATTAAGAAAGGGATTCGTCACAAATCCTAGCAAATCGAGGAAGGAGGATGAGACCGAGAAGAGGATAAGTAGATCAGGAAAATACCAGCACCGGCGAGGGATGACCAGAGAGGAGCATGGTGCAGCTGTCGAAGGAGCAGTCGGCACGAAGGAGCTGTTGAGGATGAGTGTGATGCAACGAGGGATCTGTTCCCGGACTCGCTTGAAGAGTTTTCCTACACCCGTGATTTGACCGAGATCGGGTTGGACCATTTCTGATCCGCACCATCGCCAAATGCAATTTTCGGTCGCACCAGATTCGACTCCCACGCATGTTTTTTGTCCCTCAGATGACCGAGATCCACCATCAATCCCTGTCAACTCCGGTCCATCCAAAGGAAGCCTTAAGGGGCGCTGCTTTCAGTGCCTTGGCCAGACCACCTCGTCGCCTCTTGCCGTGACCCTCCTAGCTGCTTGTCCTACATCGGCAGCGGTCATCTGGTCCACCTTTGCCCCTTGCTGCCGGGGTCTGACGGTCACCAGCCTGTACACCCCAGCCTCCTTCAAGTCGAGCCTAGCGTATTCAGCCGCTTCTCGTTCCCGGTGGCCCCCAACTCAGTCGCTCGAGCTGCTCTGCCATGCTCTTACGCCGAGGTTGCCAAGATGGCCCAAGAGGGCAAAATGGAAGCGCACGGCTCATATGCTACGGGTGACCACAACAGACGGTCGTGCCACGGCCGTGCTACAGTTGTGGATGGAAGTGCTATGACGGTCGAGTACCTACAGCTGCGGAGCAATGTGGTCATCATCAATGGCCTCGCTAAGTCACGGCGAGCGAGTGTCCAAGCAATGAGCCTAGTTCCGCATCGCCAATTGTGCGTACCCCGATGGTGCATTGCCGTTTCCAAGCACAAGCCCGAAGGTTTCTTGGTGCACATTGATCGCCCGGAGCAGCGTGATAAGGCAGTCCATATGCGAAGCGTCTGTATCGATGGTGATAAGTATGACATACAGCCGTGGCATTGGGCTTCCGGCGCCAGATCAGTGAGTTGGTTCTTCCGAGTAAAAATCTTCATCAAGAACCTTCCGAGCCACGCGTGGTCAGCTGAAGGTGTGCAGTAGGTGCTGGGCGATGTGGTGGTCTTTGATCATATGGATTGTGCATATTTCACACATGATTCCATGGACTTCGGCTTTGTGGGCTGGATGTCCAACCCGGAACTCCTACCAAGGTTGAAGACGTTCACTTTCTTCACGGCTTATGCAGGACGATCCGGTGCGTATGATGGACCTCCCTCGGTGGAGAAGCTGGCAAAGCCTCTTGAGGGGCGCACGTCAGACTTGATCATCCATTCGGATCACAATTTCAACTATTCCCTAGCCACATCATCACCTTAGTGTGTTGCGGTCAGCGGCATCCCAGCATCAACCTCGTCGGGCTCTGGCGTTGATTCGTCTCCATGCTACAAGAAATTCCTGTGGGTGAAGGGGGGTGTGGATGGCTCACCGTCAACAGCGGTGCAGCCCCAAGAGCACACGACATGGCTGCACCCCGAGACCGGGAGCCGAACAATGATGGCTGGCATCGGGATAGGTGGGATAGCATCCATGCAAGACGCAGGGGCACATCAACCTACCGATCCTTGTGGGAGAGACGTGGTCGTGAGCCCCATCGTCGAGATGATGAAGGTCGGCGGCGTCGATGTTCAAGCTCGCCACCACCACAGGAACACCAGCATCGGCGCTCCATCTCGCCACTGACACGGACAAGGGGGCCCACTCATCCACAGAACAGGGACAATAAGGTCACGGGCCGTACATTGCCCTCCACGCCAACACCAGAGCAGCTGCCCTCTGCCCCACAGCGGCCTCCTTCCCTGATCCGATGGTGACCTCTCCATGTCGAGGTGAAAGGCACCTTCTCACCAGCTCCTCTTGGATTGGCTCTGACACACAACCGGGGAGCATGCTAGTGGCCTACTGGAGGGGACCTCAAAGGGAGTGCCCACTGTCTGCAATCTTCCGCTGGCATCACCAGCCGAGCGACCCGAAACAGAGCCTTGGCGGGGCGCCTACCAGCTGTAGTCTTCAGCTGGAATTGCCAGCCGGGCAGCACGATGCAGGGGTTTTCGTTGGCGTGATGCCTGCCACAACCCCGACAGGAGAATGGTGCGACCAACAGGCTACAGGCCCAGAGCCAGGAAGAAACACAGGTTGCAACACCAGACATTGGGTCACTAGAGGATGAGATCGATGGGCTACAAGGAGATGAGGTCGATGGGATGACCAGAAGTATGGCGGCAAAGACAAAATTCTTTCTGAATCAAATTTTCCTGCCGCCTCTGTTGCCGATCCTAAATGACCCGACTAGACGTCGCACCACGCAGTCCCGTATCAGGTCCGCTTCAGCTGTGCTGTCCCGGAGGAGCGTTCGGCAGTCGGCGCAGGAATCGATGGTGTCGGTGGCACATCGGGCCACCTTCCGCCTAATCCGCAAACTTGATCTCGCTGGCGAGGAAGAGCCCATCGGTGATGTAGCAGTGGCTAGATACAAGATGCTCTTCAAAGGTCTGCTGCCAAAGAAAGCCATTCATGCCATCCGTGCAGCTGCCAAGCTAGACCAGCAGGAACTGGTCGCTGCCTCGGCTGCCCTTGCGGCTGAGAAGCTCGAGGCTCAGGCAGCGGCTTAGTGCCTCCTTGGTACAGTCCCAATTGCTGTGTTCGGGTTACACGGTGAGTGAACAGTTATCTTTTCTATGCTGGAATGTCAGAGGTCTCAACATGCCGGCGTGGCGCGAAACGGTGCATGCTATGGTTCAGTCAGTCAGGCCGGCAGTCGTATGCTTGCAAGAGACCAAAATTGAGACTTTCTCTGATCAAATTTTTGCTCAAGTATTAGACATGCGCTTTGACGCCTACCACTGTCTTCCTGCTGTTGGAACCCGTGGTGGGATTCTGTTAGCTTGGCACTCAGAGGGGATTGAAGTCACTCAACCGATTCTCAGAGATTACTCCTTGTCCATTCTACTCAGACCCAGGTGGATGCCTTCCCCTTCACTCCTGACAGTGGTCTACGGCCCCACAGAAGACAGAGACAAGCAGAAGTTCCTCGATGAATTGATCTCCCTCAAACCACAACAGGATATGTCCTAGCTTTGTATGGGAGACCTCAACATAATTTATGCACCCCGGGATAAAAATAATGTGATCTCAACCAGAGGTTGATGGGACTCTTTCGCCGAATGCTTGACAGAATAGACTTGTTTGAATATGCTCTTCACAACCGGCGTTTCACTTGGAGCAATGAGCGCGCAGATCCAACATTGGTGCGATTAGACCAAGTCTTTTGCCACAAGGATTGGGATCTCACACACCACGGTTACTGCTTGCAAGCTTTATCCTCCTCATTATCGGATCACTGCCCACTGCACCTCGGACAACAAGACAGGCCTCTACAGAAGGAACGGTTCAGGTTCGAATCTTTTTGGGTACGGGTGTCGGGTTTTATGGATATCATGCAGCAGGGTTGGACTAAGCCAGTACCAGGTCGATCACCACTAAGGATTCTATTCCACAAGATGAATAACACCGCAAAGGACCTACAGCAGTGGAGTTGAAGTCTGTTCGGCAATGCATGGCGCCAGGTCCAAATGATTAATGATATCATACAGCAACTAGATCTTGCGCAAGAGGTGCGGTCGCTCTCACAAGAGGAGGTCGTACTCAGGCACGATCTCAAAGCCCACCTCCTTGGCTTCGCGGCGGTTGAATGCGTGAGGCGCAGACAAGCATCACGGGTGACTTGGCTAAAGGAGGGTGATGCATGTACCCGATTTTTTCATCTGCACGCTGACTCACGTAGCAGGAAAGCGTACATACCCCGTCTACTCAGGCCGGATGGATCTTTTGCTAGGACTCATGATGACAAGGCATACATGATTTTTGAGTATTATAGAGGCCTGCTGGGTATCAAGGAGGCAAGGAAAGCAACCTTAGACTGAGCGTCCCTGAATTTGCCATCACTCGGTAATCACCAACTGGACATTCCCTTCACAGAGGAAGAAATATGGGCCGCCATTCAGGAACTTCAAGCAGAGAAAGCACTGGGTATGGATGGTTTTACGGGAGAGTTCTATAGGTCCTGCTGGCATATCATCAAGATCGATGTAGTTGCAGCCTTCCAATGCATCTACGAGCTCAATGCTGGCCCTCTTCCAAAATTAAATGATGCTATCATCAGATTAATTCAGAAGCAGCAAAGTGCCGAGAAACTAACAGACTACAGGCCAATCGGTCTCATCAACTCATTCGCAAAATTGGTTTCAAAGGTGCTTGCTCTACGTTTGTCGGTTCACACAGAAGAATTAATTTCACCATCACAAAGTGCCTTCATTGGCAAGAGATGCATACAAGATATTTTTTTCTATGTGAGAAACTTGGCGAGAGCTTATCACAAGAAGCAACAACCAGTATTGCTATCGAAGTTGGATATTTCTAAAGCTTTTGACTCCTTACTTTGGGAGTATCTGCTGGAACTATTGGAGAAAAGAGGATTTCCATGACGATGGTAGAATTGGATAGCTTTGGTGCTATCTACAGCCTCTTCTTCTGTCAGGCTAAATGGGTCAGCGATTCCTGGTTTGGACATGCAAGAGGTTTAAGGCAGGGTATTCCGCTTTCGCCTTATCTCTTCATCACCGCATTTGACACGATTCACAGAACATTTTAGTTGGCCGCCAGACAGGGTCTCTTATCCCCACTCAGGGATCGGTCAGCGAAGTCGTGGCTATCACTCTACACTGGTGATTCTTTACTTTTTCTTAACCCGGTGCAGGAGGATGTCAACGTTACAATGGCCAGATGCGGAAATTTGGAGAGGTGACAGGACTCAAAGTTAATACAGCAAAGAGCATGGTCTCTCCGGTGCGCTGTTCCGAGTATGATCTAGATCAGGTGTTGCAGGGCTTCGACGGCCAGCGAACACCCCTGCCAATCTCTTATCTTGGCCTGCCTGTCACTATGTGACGGCTGCAAACTCATCATCTGCAGCCCATCAAAGACCGCATCCTGAACAAGCTTCCTGGATGGAGAGGCAAATTGCTCAGCATGGGGGGACATCGAGAACTTATCAAGACAGTACTCAGCTCCCTCCCGATTTATGCACTGACAGTGTTAAAGGTGCCGATACAATTCATCAAGGATATAGACAAGGCTCGACGACGTTTCTTATGTGCCGGTCACCAAGACTTACATGGGGGTAAGTGAAAAATCAATTGGGACATAGTGTGCCAGCCAATAAATAGAGGGGGCCTCGGGATCGTGGATCTTCACAAGTTTGGAAGGCATTCAGACTGCGATGGCTTTGGTTTTAGTGGACCACATAGCACAAGCGATGGGTGGGTTCTGAGATCCCCGTTGATGCAAGTGACGAAAGCTTATTTGTGGCGGCAACAAAAATCACAATCCATGATGGGAAGACCGCGAGGTTCTGAACATCACGGTGGCTACATGGAACAGCGCCAGCTGAGGCCTATCCGGCTTTATTCAGGAACAGTAAGAGGAAGTCAAGAACTGTTGCTGATGCCATAGCTCATGATAATTTGACTCGAGACATCGTGCACGACTTAACACCGGAGTTCCTGCATGATTACATATTGTTGTGGACTCAAATAAAAGATGTGGGCTTCAACCCAGAAGATCAACAGAGATATGTGATAACCTGGACTCGGACAACCTCCGGGGAGTATTCGGCCAGACCAGCATACCAAATTCAGATCGACGGCAGCTTCTTCTCATGGTTTCCAAAGGAACTCTGTAGGGTTTGGGTGCCATCGCGTTTTAAGATTTTTTTGTGGCTCCTCTTGGAAAACCGTGTGTGGCAGCAGACAGACTCCAGAGGAGGAGATTGTTATGAAATCAGCAGTACGCTACTCTAGTAATTCTACCGCATCTCCTAGGAAACATGCCAGTACAGAGGTCATAGATCATTACCACTACACGGGCAGTGCAGCGGAACGTAGACGCGTGTCGGTGTAAGGGAAGTAGACGATCTCGTTCGTCTCCTCCTTGCCCTCGTCACAGCAGCAGGTAGACAAATACGTTCGTCATAGCCGATCAGCGCAGCAGTAGCAGCAGTGCCTCCACAGAGTCCACACATACGGAGTGGAACGCCGTGCGCCGGTGTGCTAGCACCGCGCGCGCGGCAAGGGTCTCAGCATGAGGCCTTCGAAGGGTGGTGGCTAGAGCTGTCACGTGGTGGAGTAATTAGCCCCTAACCCTACCCCTCATATTTATAGGCATACTAATGGGCTCCTAGGTCGCAGACCCATTAGTACTCTAATTGCTTATGGATCAAATATGCAACATGCCTTAACCCGAATTGTTATGATTGCCTCTTGGGCATATCACCAACAATCTCCCACTTGCACTAGAGAATCATCTAGCCAAGCTTTTCAATATTCCAACCCCTTAAGTGTGTGACTTGTGAATGGAAACTGTTTCCAACCACAAGTTAGTACATGTACCTAGTAGGACATACTGACTCCCAAATGTACATAAAGATCATATCGGCCGAACCTAGATACATTTAACATGCTAATCCCTTTGCCTCACGATACCAGTCAAGCTCAAAGCGAGATGCGTGCCATCCTTGTGATAGCTCGACCATTCACTCGATCAAATAGTAGATTCATTACACGACTAATTTTTAGTCACTGTGATTAACTTTTAATCACCTTGGCATGGCCATGCACTTTCAAATCCTACTATCTCGAGGGGCCCAGAGATATCTCTCATGTTATTAAGGAGGAGCAAATCCCATCTTGATCAACGCACATCCCATTCTATGTTTCATTACGTACCCGAAAACTACTTTTATGACTACCCAATTACGGAGTAGCGTTTGGTAGTCTCAAAGTACACAACTACACATAGTGAGGCGACATAAGGTCTTGGGATCTAGCAGGTGTTGATGGCTGTTATATACCAATTTCAGCTGTCAATATAACTCAATTATGTGAAGGATTGATCATTTCTTGCACACATCATCTTTCTACTTGACCTATTTCCACTTGTACTTGGATAAATATGTGTATGCAGATATTTATACAGGAATTGAGGAAAAGTATGGGGAGCAATCCTATAAAATATCATCCCAGCCAATCAGGCGAGGACACGTGGCACCACATGGATCAAATGGCCCACAAACAAAAGTATCCGAGGCCATCCAACGGTGTAGCACCAATATCAGTCAATGGGACCCACCTGGCAGCCACCTGGAGGAAGTACGGGCCGTTTGGAGCCCTGACCAGGTTGGTCGAACAAGGGGGTCGGCTGACCTGGTCCTGGCGCCAAACGCGGTCAACTTCCACGTGTTGGCTTCTCCCGGCTCCCTAGAGTCAATGACGACCGATTCGCGCGCTTTTGGTCGCGGGAACCAACCTCAACACTAGTATAAATAGGACCCCATACCCCTCACTTCAACACAAACAACTTGGGCATCATTTTATTGTATACACTATCTTCCATAGTCCTTAGAGGAGTTAGGACGTAGAGAGGAGAGCCTCTAGTCCCAAGTCCAAATTGGGAATGGAGTTGAAGGAGTCTCTCTTCCCAATTCCACATTGGGAATGGTATATCTCATGTATTCCTTCTTGTATTTGTGACTTTGTGCTCAATAAAGATATTATCTTTAGTCTTCTTTTATACGTATACTTGGACAAAGCGTTTCTTGTTTGATTGTGGAGTCCATGTAAGTGGAAGGTATAGTCTTTATGATTGTACTCTCATGATCACATCTTATGGTCATAAACACTATAGACCCCCACTATAGTCTATGTAGTTATGATATGATTATGTTAATATGAATAACTATGCTATGCAATCAACATTGGTTCAACGATGATTTAGTTCATTGCCTTAGGATGGCTTGTGTTGCAGCTCTTAAGGTATTTGCTTAGTATGCTAGCATGGTGCTAGGGTATTTAAGCAGCGTTGGATGTCTTGTAGACCAACGGTTTGAAGAGGTAGGCAGTAGGTGGTGACAACCCTATCTGTCCTTTGTAATCCTCCACGTTCGGCTATGCCACAGGCTCTTGGCAGGAGTCGCCCTAGTATTGCTAGGGGTAAGCTCGTGCCCGATGTGTTGAATAGTATTTCATAGGAATTCATCATTGACATGACCGTTAGTATCTATCTTAGGCTATGTATATGTATTAAGATCATTGTAGGAGTAACTCTCTAACTCTTAATCCAATCTCCCTCTAGGACCCATTTAACCTTTAGAATAGATTGCCTAGGTGTGTGTCACACTACCCCTATTATCAACTTACGCCCTGTCCGGATAATTGATTAGTATCCCATAGCTTGACCATAAGAGTAGTATATACTTTACTCCATTGCCTTCCTTTGGGATAAATACGATACCCTTGTGAATACTCATGGGTGAAATGCTACAACAGTATCTTCCGTGCGCTTGCGGATCTCATCTCTTTACCGGAGATGATCTATGGTGTTAAGAAATACCAACAAGCATTTTCGGCGCCGTTGCTGGGGATGATTTGTTAGTATATCTTAGGAGCCGTCAACAAGCATTTCTGGCACCGTTGCCGGGGAAGTCAAAGGAAGTGAAGGATAGCTATCACTTGTGATTAAGCTATAGGTACTAATAGTTATTAGACAAGATTACCCTTGTTTGTTTTCTCCTTTGTGTGAAAATAGGGTAGTGTTGGCCTACCCATTTTATGGGATGGCCAACGAGGACGCAAGTGCTAAACTGCAAGATGATTCAAGGCGTACCTCAACAAATGTCTGCTAGGCAACACCATTACATTTTGCGGGAGAATTTCTGCTTTTAGTAGGAGCCAAAGTCATCCATACCCAAGCTTGGGGAAGGCTCCAAGAAGTTCTTCTTGGTTTTCCTCCACCATGGGGTGGATAGTTGGCTCTTCATCCAACACTCGTGTCATGGGTTGGCTCCACCAATCCATGACCACTTCATGCTGGAGTTAAAGGAGCCCTCTCATTTATCATGGATGAGAAGAAGGTCTCCACTCAAGGGGTGGATTGAAGAATGCTTGAGTTCCCATAGCTTGTCATGCACAACACTTCACAAGGTGGATATGCTAGTTATGGAACTACACCTCCCATTGAAGTGTCATGAATATCCAAGTCGTTGGAGATTTGTTTGGATAATCCAAGTCGTGGACATTCACATGATTTGTGAAAATCCATGTCATCATGGGACGCGTGGGAATTATTTCCCTAAGACCCATGAGGACCTTTTTCAAACAACAACTCCAATGGCTACCATTCACAAGGAGGTCAAGGGTGGAATTAACATCACCCTTGTATTCAAGGAGGCTATGGCTTTCCAAGGGATTTAAGTTCAACTAGCCTACCTTGAAGTATCTTGGCCAAGCAGAAATCAAGAAAACATTCACATGAAGATCTTGGCCAAGGACAAGAACTTAAGGAGCATTCAAAGTCCAAGATATCCCATATCATTTGTTGGGATTCCCATACTTCGACCAAACCCATTCAACCTAGGGCAAGTGACATTGTGGATGAAGTGTTTCTTGTTTGATTGTGGAGTCCACATGTCATCATGCCCAAGGAAGCCTTTGATTCATGATCAAGGTATGGGTTGATTCAATGGAATATCGGTATAGTCAGAGTGGCACCCCTAAGAAGGACAAAGCCTCACCATGCTCATGAAGGAATACATTCAAGAGGGAGAACCCGTCGCTACAACAACATGTCTATATCAATACAACGGGGAGAGGCTAGGGCCACCATGTGGCCCACATGTCCAAATGACAGCCAAATGAGTCTGGCATGTCAAAACAGAAGAAATCATCCACATCTTCAACTCTGGGATTGGACAACAAATCATCACGCTGAACAGAATTGAGGTAAGTCCTACTCATCGGACTTCAAAAATTCTGTGAGTCCTCGCCAATAGGTTAATTGGTAGTTATCTCATATTTGTTTTCCAAATTGCATCAACCCTTGCATTTGCATGTTTGAATTCCACACTTGCATGTTGGAAAGTAAAATTTCCAACCATCATAAAACTACAAATTTGAATTAGGTGAGAAATTTAATTGGATATGAACTACGTGCATGACCACTTGAATTTATCTTCCAAGTTCAAACCAAAAAGATTTGATTTGACCCTCGTTGCATTTACAAGTTATTTCAAGCTGGGCAAGACAAGTAGAAAATTGGGTTCAATTTGCTTATTGCTAACGTAACCCGTTTTTGAGCTGTTTTGTGTGTTCTTGATTAAAGTGCAGCTAGGTCAAAATTGTGAAGAGGTGGTATGGCAAGAAAGTGGAAGGTTTCATCAAGCTAAAGTCACCATTGGGAGGATTTGAGAACACTTCTCTCCTACAAACTCATTTTGAGTTTGAGGAAGAGAAATGTTCAAGATGATTACCCAATGGAGGAGCCAGAACCAAATCCATTGCTAAATCCAATCTCAACTTGGCATTTGACATCAACCATCAAGCCTATGTCGAAAATCAAGGTTGTGAGTTTCTCACACAAAGACCTTCGTCACCAACTGCTCTTCAAATGAGGTATGAGTTTAGAATTTTTCATTGTTTGGTTTGTCATAGAATTGAATGTATTTGCTTGCATTTGTGAGGAAGGTTGTTCCTCATCATTTCACTCTCATGCATCCTCACAAGAGTAAGTGTGGGTATTGACTTTTGGATCTCCAAAAGGAAATCCCACCTTACTTGGAAAAATCTAAAACAAGTACCTAGAATCCTTTAAGCATTGTTTTGCAGACTTAATCATTTTTGTCTAGGTTTATAAAATAAAACTTTTGGGCATGACTTAATTGGTGAATTGGCATATAGAAACTTGGGCATAGTGACAGCCACAATTTTTATTTGAGCTTCAGGCATAGATGGTTTCACTAGATTTCAAACTCCTAGGAATAAGTGATATTCTTGCTGTAAAATTGAATTGCATTTTTTTGGAGGAGTCACTAAATTTTAAATTCCTAGTGAAGTTCAGGAGGATAAAATTGAAAATCTTGTTTGCCATGGTCTAAATGATAAAATTTGCTCTTGAAAGCTATGATGGTTAGAAACTTTAAAAGATGTAGGGATCCATATAGTATATTTCTATCATGCATTGCTATGAGTAGGAGCTTTAGAAAATATGCAACATGAATTATCCATAAAGCTCCACTCTTATCAATGAATAACACATTGATCATGGATACACTTGACATTGGAACCAATGCATCTTTGATTTTGTTCTTCCCCGTATGTACAAATGAAAGTTCGGTTACCTAACCTGAATGTTCATTTGTACAAGTATCGGGAGCTAACCATCCCTCCCTATTCAACAGAGGAAGTTTGCAGGAGTAATATTACTATGCAGGCATTCAAGAAGCTGATTGTTGGGATCCCTAGAGGATCCCATTTCAACATCTCTTGGCCAAGGAGTAAATGAGGATGGTTGCTACCAATCGGAAATTATGCCTGAAGGTCAATCGTAACTATACGAGGCTAGAGATTTGAAATGGGAACCATGCATGAGCAACCAATGGGATGCCACGAATGGGTGACAGCATTATGCTCTCAACTATTCTAAGCACTCATTCAAGCTCAAGGGATTTGCCACCATCATTGGATGCAAGTTGTTCCTATGTGGCTAGAAGGTATGTTGTACCTTACCCAAGGAACAACTGATCATACCCAATGCATGTTGGGCACATGTCACTCCCTTATGGCAAAAATATATGATACACCTTAGCCAAAGAATGATGAAACATACTAAATGTATGTTGAGTGCACGTCATTCCTTTGGATCTAAAGGTTATCATTATCCTAGCCAGGGAATGACAAATCACACCCAACACATGGAGACCCTGATGTGCGGACGATCAACATCGAAAACACTCTATTCAACCACACTCATGGTGTCTATGGGAGGAAACACAACAATAAAAAATCAACCCTCCACTGTCAAAGCCACGCTGCAACAAGGATAGGCCAACTCATGGCCTACCTCCGTCGTTAGGGTTTCAACCCCTATCACGGACCTTGATCAAGAATAAGCTTGGGGAGGACCCCCACTTGAGGTAACTTGTATCACACCCACTGCATTTTTATTTCAAATCATCCATTGCATATTTACTTTCCATTCATCCACCATCCACCATGCATCTAAAAAAACAGGAACTTAGATTTGCTTTGCTTATCAAATAAAGGTGTGCGGTAAGAATGATTTAGAATTCACATAGATGAAATGATGAATAGTTGCTCTGTTTTATTTTTCCTAAGTCCCTAGTTTACAACTTGCTACTCTCCGAATATTGCTTAAATTGGCTAAAATTAACTTTGCCTTGATTTAGAAATTGTGGGTAGCAAAAGCTTAATCTACTTCTAGGTTGTTGGGAGATTTGTATTAGTAATAGGGCTGCTATTCCTATTTTGAAAGTGAAACATGGATTTTCGGAGAAATTCTATCAAGATTTAAGTATCCCTAATTTGATTGGAAATACCTACCAAAGACATATGATATTCATACATAGACAACACCTTATGCATATGCTATTTGCTTTCACATTGAGCCTAGTCAAACTAGTATAGACCTATGTGAGAAATCATTCAATTCTTTTTGCACAAGACTTCACTTGCACATGCTATACTTCTACACTAGAAGGAAGCAAAATTCCATAATATCCACCATTCCACAATAAAAAGAGAAACTCCATGCTATTCATAGTTAGCACTCTCTTCAAGTTATTGCATAAAAAGGAGTAGAAGACATGGCTACAAGAAAAAGAAAAAGAAAATGCATGCTTATATCATAAGCATGAGAAAAAAATATGCTTACTCCATAAGCATCAAAAAAAGGTAGCCATGTTTCATCCTTGCAATAAAGAGAGTCCATATCAAAAGGAGTCATCTCAATGTTTCCACATCCACCTCTATTCCATCACACATGCACAAGTCTTGATTCAAAAGTTTGAATTGATTTCTCCTAAGGCTTGCTCTTTTGACTTAGCAATATTATGTGTTGCAAATATGCCTACTTACTTTCCCTACCAAGCTCCACATACAAGCCATATTCAAAGAGTAGGAATAGTATAGGCATAATGCCTTGGTGAGGACATATTTCCACTATACACAAAGGAGTGATTGAGAGAATCAATTGAGGTACTTATAATCTAATTTTAATCTCTCCAGAACTTATGTGGAACTTGATATCTAGGCTATGCTTGCTCCATTTGCTGTTCTATCTTTCAACTACCCATGAATAGGAGAAGGCATAACTCCCATAATGAATTAATAATAGTGAAGTACCATAGCCACTTTTTGCAATACTAGGTAGAGTATTTTGTTGTGCACATGGTACTTTCGAAAGGTCGAACATTGTAGCAACTCCCGATCATCAACCTAAAGTCTTAACTTTGCTTGGGACCAACAAAGGATAAGCTTGGGGGAGTTTGTTGACGGTTGTTATATACCAATTTCAGCCATCAATATAGCTCAATTTTGTGAAGGATTGATCATTTCTTGCACACATCACCTTTCTACTTGACCTATTTCCACTTGTACTTGGAGAAATATGTGTATACAGATATTTATACAGGAATTGAGGAAAAGTATGGGGAGCAATCCTATAAAATATCATCCCATCCAATCAGGCGACGACATGTGGCACCACATTGATCAAATGGCCCACAAATAGAAGTGTCCGAGGCCATCCAACGGTGTGCTAATATTAGTCAATGGGACCCACCTGGCACCACCTGGAGGAACTACGGGCCGTTTGGAGCCTTGACCAGGTTGGCTGAACCAGGGGGTCGGCCGACCTGGTCCTAGCACTAAACGCGGTCAACTTCCACGTGTTGGCTCCTTCCGGCTCCCTCGAGTCAATGACGACTGATTCACGCGCTTTTGGTGGCGGGAACCGACCTCAACACTAGTATAAATAGGACCCCATACCCCTCACTTCAACACACACCACTTGGGCATCATTCTATTGTATACACTATCTTCCATAGTCCTTAGAGGAGTTAGGATGTACAGAGGAGAGCCTCTAGTCCCAAGTCCAAATTGGGAAAGGAGTAGAAGGAGTCTCTCTTCCCAATTCCACATTGGGAAAGGTATATCTCATGTTTTCCTTCTTGTATTTGTGACTTTGTGCTCAATAAAGATATTATCTTTAGTCTTCTTTTATACATATACTTGGACAAAGCATTTTTTGTTTGATTGTGGAGTCCATGTAAGTGGAAGGTATAGTCTTTACGATTGTACTCTCATGATCACATCTTATGGTCATAAATACTATAGACCCCCACTATAGTCTAAGTAGTTATGATATGATTATGTTAATATGAATAACTATGCTATGCAATCAACATTGGTTCAACGATGATTTAGTTCATTGCCTTAGGATGGCTTGTGATGCAGCTCTTAAGGTATTTGCTTAGTATGCTAGCATGGTGCTAGGGTATTTAAGTAGCGTTGGATGTCTCGTAGACCCACGGTTTGAAGAGGTAGGCAGTAGGTGATGACAGCCCTATCTATCCTTTGTAATCCTCCACGTTCGGCTATGCCACAGGCTCTTAGCAGGAGTCGCCCTAGTATTTCTAGGGGTAAGCCCGTGCCCAATGTGTTGAATAGTATTGCATAGGAATTCATCATTGACATGACCATTATTATCTACCTTAGGCTATGTATATGTATTAAGAGCATTGTAGGAGCAACTCTCTAACTCTTAATCCAATCTCCCTCTAGGACCCATTTACCCTTTAGAATAGATTGTCTAGGTGTGTGTCACACTACCCCTATTATCAACTTACCCCCTTGTCCAGATAATTGATTAGTATCCCATAGCTTGACCATAAGAGTATTGTGTACTTTACTCCATTGCCTTCCTTTGGGATAAATACGATACCCTTGAGAATACTCATGGGTGAAATGCTACAACGGTATCTTTCGTGCGCTTGTGGATCTCATCTCTTTACCGGAGATGATCTATGGTGTTAAGAAATACCAACAAGCATTTCTGGCGTCGTTGTCAGGGATGATTTGTTAGTATATCTTAGGAGCCGTCAACAGCAGGTGTATCACTCAAGACCAACTGATGGCACATATGAAAATAATAATCCCAACAGTGTCTCGGAGTGGGTCAATTCAACACCATATTCACTAACATGTGTTCACATTATTAATTTGATATCTCCATATATATGATCTGTGAAAGGTGATCATCAACTAATTCATGTGCTAGTCTGTGTGACATCTTTATCTCATATAATGATATAGACTAGGGATCATTCAGAGTAACATTACTATTAACAAAGAGTTTTACAAACAAGTCACATACTTGAAGATTAATGTAAATAATGATTACTCATATAACAATTTATGTAATAGTACACAAACATAGCTATGACACAAGTCTCTCACTACACACTATGATCACTGATGTAAGTATCTAATACCCATAGATCTCGTGTGCGCCTCATGCTTTGATTGTGGAAGAGGTTTTCTCAATGGATATGCAACATTCAAATCCATGTGCACCTTACATATCTTCACATCACCTTGGTCGATGATCTCTAGAATGAGGTGATAGCGTCGTAGTATATGTTTGGATTGTTTATGTGATCTAGGCTCCTTTGCCTGTGCAATGGTTCCACGATTGTCACAATAGAGATCCACAGGACTGGACGCGCTAGGAACAACACTCAACTCAGAAACAAATTTTCTGATCCAAACGGCTTCCTTTACAGCTTCAGAAGATGCAATATACTCCGCCTCCGTTGTTGAATCCGCTACTGTATCTTGCTTGGAACTTTTCCAGATCACTACCCCTCCATTGAGGCAAAATACAAAATCGGATTGCGATCTAGAATCATCCTTATCAGTTTGGAAGCTGGCATCATCGGTGTAACATTTTACAATGAGCTCTTCTTCATCTCCAAACACTAAGAATGCATCCTTAGTTCTTCTCAAGTACATAAGGATGTTTTTGACAATGGTCCAATGAGCTTCACTATAATCTGATTGATACCTGCTCATAATGCTTAGAGCATAGGATACATTTGGGTATGTATATAGAATGACATACATGATGGATCAAATAGTCGAAGCATAAGGAATCACTCTCATCCTCTTTTGCTCATCAGGTGTTGAAGGACATTGACTCTTTCTTAGAGTAATGTCATGTGACATTGGTAAGAAACCTTTCTTGGAATCTTGCATATTGAACCGATTCAATATATTATCAATATATGTATCTTGGCTTAATCCAGTTAGCCTTTTAGATCTATCTCTATATATCTTTATGCCCAAAATGTACGCTGCCTCTCCTAAATCCTGCATTGAGAAACTTTTTCTTAATGAGGATTTAACATCATCAAGCATTGAAATGTTATTTTTTATCAATAATATGTCATCTACATATAGGAAAAGAAATACATGTGTTCTCCCACTAAAATTCTTGTAAATACAAGTTTCTTCTACGTTCTTGATGAAACCAAACCCTTTGACAACTTCATCAAAACGTAGATTCCAACTGCGAGATGCTTGCTTAAGTCCATATATGGACTTTTGAAGTTTGCATATTTTACTAGCATTTTTAGGATTAACAAAACCCTCAGGTCGTGTCATGTACACATCCTCAGTCAGACTTCCATTAAGAAAGGTTGTTTTGACATCCATCTACCATATTTTGGAATCAAAATATGCAACAATTGCTAGAAGAATCTGAACAGACTTTAGCATTGCGACGGGTGAGAAAGTTTCATCATAATCAACACCTTGAATTTGTTTGAAACCTTTTGCCACCAATCACGCTTTATAGATGTGAACATTTCCATCCATGTTAGTCTTTTTATTTTGAAAATCTATTTACAATCGATAGGTCTCACACCTTCAATTAGATAAACCAAGTTCCAAATTTGACTCTCGTGCTTGGACTCAATTATGGATTCCATGGCTTCAAGCTATTTCTCAGAGTCGGTTCCCTTCATTGCTTCGGTATAGGTTGTGGGCTCATTATTGTCCAACAATACCATGTCATGCTGCTCCATGGTTAGAAGTGTTAACTTTTCAGTCGCATGACGTGTCCTCATAGACCTTCGTGGGGCTGGTGTTTCATCAACTGGTTGCACAACATCGTGTACATCCTGTATAGGATCAGTTGGTGCCGAAATATTTTCAGGTATTTCTTGAAATTCTTCATGATGCACCTTGCTCCCACTAACTCCTTTTGAGAGAAACTCTTTCTCCAAGAAGACACCATTGCGAGCGGTAAACACTTTACCCTCTGTTTTATTATAAAAATAATATTCTTTTGTTTCCCTAGGATATACCACAAAGAAGCATTTGTCAGATTTTCTAGTGACTTTGTCTGACGTCCAACGTTTGACATAAGCATCACACCCCCAAACTTTGAGGAAAGACAATCCGAAACATTTTCCGGTCCACATCTCATATGGTGTCTTCTCAACAAACTTAGTTGGGACTCTGTTTAGTGTAAATGCAGCACTTTCAAGAGCATAACCCCAAAAGGATAGTGGAAGATCTGCTTGGCTCAACATCGACCTAACCATGTCTAACAAGGTTCGGTTCCTCCGTTCGGACACCCCATTCCATTGAGGCGTTTCCGGTGGAGTCAACCGTGGAACAATTTCACATTGTTTTAAGTGATCATAAAATTCATGGCTCAAATATTCACACCATGACCAGATCGTAGAAGTTTGATTGTCTTTCCCAATTGATTTTGTACTTCATTATGAAATTCTTTGAACTTTTCAAAGGATTCAGCCTTGTGCCTCATTAGGTAGACATAACTATATCTACTAAAGTCATCGGTAAATGTGATGAAGTATTAAAAATCACCTCAGGCAATTGAACTCATTGGTCCACATACATCTGTATGTATAAGTACCGACAAGTTAGTCGCCCTCTCACTTTGACCAGTGAAGGGTGCTTTGGTCATCTTCCCAAGCAAACAAGATTCGCATGTGTCAAGTGATTCAATTAAATGAGCTTAGTAAACCATCTTATGGAGTTTTTCAATGCATTTCTCATTTACATGACCTAAACGACAATCCCAAATAAAGTGGGATTTAGATCATTTCGTCAAGCCCTTTTGGTATTAATGTTATAGACAGTTTTATCCTCAAGATCAAGAACATATAATCCACTCACCAATGGACATTGAGCATAGAAAATATTATTCTATAGAACAACATTTGTTCTTTATTACAATCTCATAACCATCAACTTCTTCTAAGCACGAAGAAGAGATAATGTTCTTTCTCAAAGTAGGAATGCAATAACAATTATTTAATTACAACATTAATTCTGAGGGTAATGACAAGTGGTAGGTTTCGACAGCTATGGCCGCAACCTTTGCTCTATTGCCGACACGAACATCCAAGTCGTCTTTTGCAAATCTTCTAGTCTCAATTAGACCCTACAACGATTTGCAAGTGTGAATCATCGATCCAGTATCAAATACCCATGATTCATTAGAAGATAATGCAATATTAATTTCTATAACATTTATACCTGAAGCGGAAGTCTTAGTTCCCTTCTTCTTCTTCTTCATATCCTCAAAGTACCTCTTGCAGTTCCTAGACTAGTGCCCCTTAGCATGACAGTGAAAGCATTCATCATCAGGAGAAGGGCCAGATTTGCCCTTTGGCTTAGACTTTGAGCTTGAACACTTGTCTAGAACCTTTCCCTTGTCTTTGCCTTTAGGATGCATCGCACGCTTCTCCTTTTTATTCTCCTTTTGTACAATCATCACATAAGTGGTGTTTTTCTTAATGTTTTCCTTGGCTGTTTTAAGCATCCCATGCAATTCAGCCAAAGTTTTCTCCATGTCATTCATTTAAAAATTCAATATAGATGGCTCATAACTTGATGGGAGCGACTGGAGAACAATGTCAATAGCCAGATCATCCTTGAGTTTAGAACCAAGTTTGCCCAAAATTTCAATGTAACCAATCATTTTGATTACATGAGGGCTGACCGGGCTACCCCCTGCCAGCTTGCATGACAACAAGTACTTTGAGATGTTATATCTCTCAGCTCTAGCTTGATTCTCAAACATTCCACGCAATGCCTCAATCATGGAATAAGCATATGTATGCTCATACTATTTTTGCAGATCACGGGACATAGTGGCGAGCATGAGACAGCTTACATTAAGTGCATCATCACAGTGCTTCGTACAAGCCCTACGTACCGCAGTAGTTGCATCAGCTGGGAGGTCATCAGGGTATGTGTCGAAGTGCAGCTACGAAACTTCCCCCGGTACTACCAAATGTAGCCCGCGGAGGTTCTTGTTTCGGTTGGGGAGCTTAAAGATTGGGAACAAGATGGTGACACAGGAGATTTACGTGGTTCGGGCCGCCCAAGCGTAACACCCTACTCCACGGGGTTTTTGTTGTTGTATTGAGTGAGTTTGTTGCCTTCGGTCTGTGGGTTCGTGCGGCATAGCCCTTTTATAGTTCTAAGGATTGACCGTTACAAAGCTTGTCTGGCCCGACATGTGCCCTGGCGTATTAAAGGGCCTAATACACTGTCTAAAGGGTATTAAGCATGATTAATAGTGTGATAACGTGCCTTAATGGCTGTGTTACCCCTATTAATGGCACACTGATCGTGTGTCATTAATATAGCATTAATGACACGTAATCAAGTCTTGTAACTGCCACTTTAATCGCCATTGATTGTTCATGCAGAAGGAGATCCGCCAATGTACTCGTTGGTGAAGCAGGTCCGGAGACTCTACATGTGGCAGCTTCGGAGCTTTCCCTTGTGGGAGGGTAGGTCTAGGGCTGTTGTACACGTGTCGGCACCGGATCTCCTCTCTGCTGGGGGTTAGGTTCGGGGTCGTTGTACATTTGCTATCACCGGAGCTTTCCTTCGTTGGAAGTTTAGTTCCGGTTTTCCTTTACACGCATTTACCGAGGAGCTACTCATATGAGGGGAGCGGGTCCGGTGCAATGTGATATGTGAGGCCTGAGGAGACCTTCAACTCTGATAGGTAGAACTCCCTTGTACTCTTCGTGGTACCGAAGGGTACCCGGTATGCAGGGCACCCTCACCAACTCTAACATTGGTGTCCATCTCATAGACGGCTCTCTCGGCCGCCCTGTCCTCCCGAAGGTCAGCTGCAGAAGGTCTCTGTCTCGGGGCAGCAGCTGGATGACCCCCACGGGTGTTGACTGAGCGCCGGCGAACAAGCAGCACCTCAGGCTCCTCAGCCTCCTCTGGCTCCTCAGGCACCGGAGGCTGCCTCTGTCGGGCCTGTCGGATCCTCAGCGATCCTCCTCGGCCATGCTCTCGCTCCTCAGCGGCGCGAGCGGCCATCAGAGCTCTCTTCTCCTCCTTCGATTGCTTCTGCCTCTTAGCTTCCGGCTCCACAATAGCCTTGCCCTTTCCTTTCTTGTCACGACCCATCTCGAGTGATGACGAAGATGAGCACGTGAGACAAACAATGTCGGGCGCACGAGACAACGACGCAAAGATCATCGCGGTCGGGCGAACCCTAGCAACGAAGAGGAGGCGGCGGTATGACGGAGAGCACGGCGACCGAAAGGGGGCAGCACGGTGGCATAGAGGGCGGCGGTGCGGCTCCTAGGACGGCGGCGCAGGGCAGAGGCGGCGCTGCGTGGGGCGGTGGCGGTGGTGCTGCATGGAGCGGCGGTGGCGGCGCTGCGTGGGGCGGCGGCGGCCGGACGGCGGCAGTGGCCGGAGGTGAGGGCGCGGAGCATCGGTGGCGGAGAGGAGGTGTTGGGTCGGGGAGAGAGAAAATTAAATGAAGTGGCGCGCTAAATAGGTGGGGCCCAAACCCTAGCTCAAATTTTAACATCGGAGGCACCTTCGGCATCGGATGACCCGACGTGGAAATGATTTGCATCAGTGGAATTTAGCACAACTCTAGAAATGTGAACATCGGATGCTCTGATGTTTCTCAGAATGAACTCATCAGTTGATTTGACTTTCTGACTGAGCTGACCCTTGAACTTGAGTACAAACTGATCCAATGAAGCTTCGGGCCTAAGCATCGGATAATCCGATGACTACAAAACAGCAACATCCCATATATGTCCTTTGACTTAAACACACAACGAGAAACACAAGTCTTAGGACTTTTTTTTGGGCAACCCCTTACCCCTCAAAAAGACTATTTGCCAATAACTTGGCTAAGCCCTAAAGCAAATAGAACACCAAAAAATCAAGGAAGAAATCCAAATAAAATGTAAGGCCCATGCTTTGTGAGCTAGATGATGAAGACTTCTATCTCTTTAAAGCATGTTCCTTTAGGCATTAACGCACCTAACACTTTGTTCTTTCCACATCATATGAGTTGAGATATTGCATTTCAAACAAGTCTCTTTCTCATGAGGTGGGTTGCCCTTTGTGACAATCTACCGTATGCAATGCCAAACAATTTTTAATGCAAGAAATTAAACGTGAGTGCAAGTCTATATGGAAGGCATCATGCAAGACATAAATTAAATCTATCTTGCCAAATTTGAACCTTTCAAAGGCTTCTTCAGGGAGAGCCACTCTCCAAGTCTTGGGGAAACCCAAAAGAACCTCCATCCCAAGCTAACCCTTGCTCACCCCTATCCTTTGAAAGTTAGACAAGACCTACATGTGATGCATTCTTACATGACCATGGCAACTTACATGACGTTCGATGCATCTAGCACATTTAATTCACTCCTTAGTCTAGAAAAGGTTTTCTCATCAAGTGGTTTAGTGAAGATATCCGCCAATTGTTCTTCGGACCTAACACCTCGCAAGGAGATGTCTCCCTTAGCTTCATGGTCCCGCAAGAAGTGATGGTGAATATCAATGTGCTTAGTGCGGGAGTGTTGAACGGGGTTTTTAGCAATCTTAACCGCACTTTCATTGTCACAAAGGAGAGGCACACAACCAAGTTTAACACCAAAATACAAAAGGGTTTGCTTCATATAAAAGATTTGGGCACAACATGCACCGGCCGCTATATATTCTGCTTCCGCCGTGGACAAAGCAACAGAATTCTGCTTCTTGCTAGACCAAGATACTAGGGAACGCTCAAGCAAGTGGCACCCTCCGGAGGTACTCTTGCGATCACACGGCATCTGGCAAAGTCCAAATCCGAGTAACCCAAGAGATGGAATTTAGCACATTTAGGGTACCACAGGCCTACACTTGGGGTATGCTTGAGATACCGAAGTATCCTAAAGACCGCCTTCCGATGCCATTCTTCAGGTGCCGCTTGAAAGCGAGCACACAAGAATACACTAAACATGATATCGGGCCTAGATGCGGTAAGATAAATCAATGAACCAATCATAGAACGGTAGTTAGATTGGTCAACAGGTTTACCGTCCTTATCCACGTTGAGATGACAATTTGTTGCCATTGGAGTACTTCTTGAGCTACAATCTCCCATTTCAAATTTCTTCAAGAGGTCCTTTGTATACTTTTCTTGATAGATGAAGGTCCCCTCTCAAAGTTGCTTGATTTGAAATCCAAGGAAGAAGTTGAGCTCTCCAATCATCGACGTCTCGAATTCTCTAGACATCATTTTGCCAAACTCATGGCTAAGAGCTTTGTTAGTTGAACCAAAAATAATGTCATCAACATAAATTTGGCAAACAAATAGCGCTCCATCGATGTCTTTGGTGAAGAGTGTGGTTTCCACCCTCCCGATCTTGAATCCTTGCATGATCAAGAAATCCCGTAGTCCTCCATACCACGCTTTAGGTGCTTGCTTGAGTCCATAGAGCGTCTTGTGCAACCTAAACACATGATTAGGACTCCTCAGATCTTCGAACCCAGGAGGTTGTTCAACATAAACAAGCTTGTTAATATAACCATTAAGAAATGCACTTTTCACATCCATTTGATAAAGCTTTATGTTATGATGTGATGCAAAAGCAAGAAGTATACGGATAGCTTCTAGTCGAGTGACCGGAGCAAATGTTTCTCCAAAGTCTAGTCGTTCAACTTGTGAGAAACCCTTGGCCACAAGTCTTGCCTTGTTGCAGATCACAACACCGTTCCCGTCTTGTTTGTTGCGGTACACCCACTTTGTCTCGATGACATTCTTGTCCTTGGGTCGCTCCTCCAACACCCAAACTTCATTGCGGATGAAGTTGTTAAGTTCTTCTTGCATGGCCATCACCCAATTTGGATATTGGAGTGCTTCCTCAATGTGAGTGGGTTATACACATGAAACAAACGAGTAGTGCTCACAAAATGTAGCGAAATGGCAAGAACGTGTACTTACTCCCCTTGGCGGACTTTCGATAATTTGATCAATCGGATGCGCCTTGGAGATGCGTCCATGCCTCATAAGTGGTTGTGAAGCACTTGGCGGTGGTGATGCGTGTTGCTCTTCTTGTAGTTGGACTTGATCATGGAGTTTTTCTTCTTCTTGATGTTGTGTGGCTTGTGAATCTTGTGTCGGCAATGGATCATCTTTTTCTTCTTCGTCAACTTGAGGTGCCATAGATGTGTTCTGGAGCCAGGAGAAGGATTCCAGCTCCGTCCCCCTGGTTCTGCACGGAGCCATCGAAGTAGAGAGTCCAGTGAGGCTCGGTGAAGACTGGAACATTGGGTTCTGGTTTCTGCTCACTGTGGCCCCAGGGTTTGATGGAGGGAGAGTCCATTCCGCCACAAAGTCAGCCAAGGCTTGACTTTTGATTGCTTGTCGTGACACGAATTCTAGGTCGAATTCAGCCAGTTCCGCTGCCCACTTTGCAATGTTCCCAGTAGAATTAGGGTTATGCAAAATAGCATGCAGTGGAAAGGAAGTTACCACTGATATTTTGTGGGCTCAGAAGTAGTGACGAAGCTTCCTTGAGGCAATAAGAACTGTGTAAAGCAGCTTATGCACCTCAATGTATCTTGTCTGGTCGTCGTGGAGTACTTCGCTGATGAAGTACATGGGGCGTTGGATGGTCCGGACCCTTTCGGAAGAACCTGGAGCTTCTTCTCCATCGACCCGGACCCTGCTGGAGGGTTTCGGACCTTCAGGCTGTGCTTATTGGACCCTCCCAGAAGGGTCTAAAATTTCTTCTTGTTCGACCCGGACCTTGCTGGAAAAATCAAGATCATCTTGGTCAACCAGGTGAACCTCCCCAGACGAATGAGGTTGATCTCCTAGTATTTCGTTTTGAGGTTCCGTGTCTGGGAGTTGGGACCCTGACATGCCTTCAGGTGATTCCGGACCCTCCCGGAGGGGTCTAGACTCCTGGACTCAATGTGGCTCTGGCCTTTCCGCAACCAGGACCATACTAACAACTTTGGTGGTTGCCGAAATATAAAGCAGTAACGGTTCACCAGGATTCAGAGCTACCAATATCGGTAGTGTGGTGAGGAGCTGTTTTAGCTCTTGAAACGCCTTTTCTGCTTCTTCAGACCAGCGAAATGGTCCATACTTCCTCAGGAGTTTGAATAAGGGTAGCGCCCATTTTGCCAATCTTGAGATGAACCAGGTGAGTGCAGCTAGACATCTAGTTAACTTCTGGACATCCTTAATGCGGGCTGGGGGCCGCATATCTTCTATGGCCTTGGTATTCGCCGAATTTGCTTCAATGCCTCGGTGAGTTACTAAGAAACCCAGAAGCTTCCCGGAGCTAACCCCGAAGACACACTTGTCCGGGTTTAACTTGTCGAAGACGGCTTGTAAGTTGTCAAGGAGTGACTCCTTGTTCTTGATTTTCACCACAATGTCATCAACGTACACCTTCACCAGGTATCTGATTAGCTCTCCGGATGTTTTGTACATAGCTCGTACAAATGTTGAAGCAGCATTTTTGAGACCAAAGGGCATGGCAGTATAACAATATAATCCATCTACTATTATGAAGGCAGTATGCTCTTCATCTTCCTTAGACATTTGGATTTGATGATATCCAGAGTATGCATCTAAGAAACACAATAGCTCACACCTGGAGGTGGAGTCCACTATCTGATCTATTCTAGGTAGTGGAAATGGATCGTTTGGACATGCCTTATTCAATGTGGTGTAGTCGATGCACATCCAAAGCTTCCCGCCAGCCTTGGGCACCACAACTGGGTTTGCCAGCCATTTTGGGTGGAACACCTCTCGGATAAAACCAGCTTCGAGCAACTTCTTGATTTCTTGTTGGATGAAGTTTTGCCGCTCGATTGATTGTTTCTGGGCTTCTGGTGTACAGGTCGTGTGTCGGGATAGACCTTCAAATTGTGCTCAATCACCTCCCTAGGGATCCCAAGAATTTGTGACGGTTGTCGGGCAAACACGTCAACATTAGCCCAGAGGAAAGTGATGAGCGCGAGTTCCTATTTGTTGTTTAGACCTCCCGATGTATGGGTAGTCTGAGGAGCATCGGAACCAATTTGGACGACTTTGACGGGAACGTCGGTGTCGCCGCTTGGTTGCACACGGGGTGCGGAGGTAGAGCCTCGATGACGAATGCTCGGGGGATTTGGAGCTGGCTCCTTACTAGAAGCTTCCTCTTGCGCTGTAGCAAGTGCATAGAGTTCTTCCAATGCAGTGACTCCAGCAGTGCGATCTCCGGGGATCCGGAGAATGACCGCAGGTGTTGGCATCTTCAACACTAAATAACCATAATTGGCGGCGGCCATGAACCTATGCAAGGCAGGCTTGCCCATAATGGTGTTGAACGGCAGACTGATCTGCGCGACGTCGAAGACCAACTTCTCGATTCTGTAGTTCTCTCGAGTACCGAAGGTCACCGGGAGTGTGATGGAACCGAGTGGGGTAATGGCCTCCGGACAGACTCCAGAGAAAGGTCGAGAGGGGCGAAGGTCCAAAGGTCGGAGCTGAAGTTTGACGAAGGCTTTGAAGCTTATGAGGTTTATCCCCGCACCTCCGTCCACCATCACATGGTGAAGTTGGATATTGTTAATGGTGGGAGACACCATCAACGGGAGTTGGCCAGCTCCGAGCATGTTGCGAGGGCAATCCTAAGCATCGAAAATGATGGAAGTGTCCATCCATTTCCGATGGGGCTCTGCCCTAGCGGTGGGAGCTGCAGCGGCCACATCCTGCTGCATTGTCTTGAGGATGCGGTAAGAAGTAATATCCCAGGAACCACCAAAAATGGTGTTCATGGTTTTCTGACGTTCAATATCGGAGATGTCGGAATCATCGTCAACGGTGTTGTAGACGGCTTTCAGGATATTTTTGGTATCCTGGAAACCTAGCTCTTCTTCAGTCGGAGCTTCGTCGAATTTTTTTCTTTCTTTCCCGTTGGCGAAAAGGAGCCTCCTACCGGCGCTTATTATAGTGCTCGGCAAGGTTCTGGACCTCCCGAAATTCTTCCAGTTGTGTCTATCCGTCTCGGGGCGTGGCCCTCGGCCACCCGGAGCTGCAGCAGTTGTAGCGATTGGTGCGCCGGCCGACGGCTTCTTTTTGTCGTTGGGCTTATTTTTCTTCTTGCCACTATCGGAGGTAGCGGCTTCAGTTTTGGAGGACTTCTTGTTGGCCTCCGGAGCTGGCTTGGAGTGCATTTCACAGCACTCCGCAGCTCTAGCACATTTGTTTGCTAGACTGAAGAGTTCCGTGACGTTGGTGACTTCTTTGATGGCCAGCTTCTCCAACATCTTCTTATCTCGAACACCCCGTCTGAATGCAACGATAACAGAAGAGCTCGAGATTGAAGGAATAGTATTACAAACCTGAGAAAACCGCTGGATAAAGGATCGCAGTGATTCTCCCGATGTTTGCTTTACAGCAAACAGATCTAACTCAGTGTCAGGCCGTGTGTAAGAACTCGCGAAGTTGGCAGTGAATTGTTGGCATAGCTCCGCCCAACTATTAATGGATTCGGGTGGAAGACTCATGAACCAGAACATTGCAGTCCCAGTTAAAGCCACCGGGAAGTAATTGGCCATCACAGCCTCATCACCTCCCACTGCCAGTATGGCAGTAGAGTAGATTTGAAGGAATTTGGCGGGGTTGACAGTCTCGTCAAATTTTTTCGGCAAGTGAGGTTGGAACTTCTGTGGCCACCAGACCATGCGCAAATGCATTGCCAGGGCAGAACAACCTCCTCCCACTGAGGTGTTGGGTTGTCCCGAGCCTCTCGCCTTTCACGAGCACACTCGATATGGACACGACTGTCCTGCTACCGGTAACGGCGATCCAGTTCTGACCGCAGGTCATGGGTTGGAATCCTGGTGATGGTATGGGTGCGTCATGCCCCGGGGGGGCAGCAAAGTCACCTGTTGGGATGCAGCACATCTCCTAGGCTTGGAGACTTGTGGACCAAGTCGGCCTGACAAGGTCCGTCATTGCGATGGTGTTCGCCTCGAAGGGGGAGGACCTTGATTGCTGAGGCCAGCAGCTGCTGCTGCAACCAAATGGTCAACATCACCCCTCCACTGCTCCATGGCACCCTGGGGTGCTCCTTGAGTTTGTGGGTGTTGCAGGAGAGCTCGCGCAGCATTGAGCACGTGCTTAGGATTGTTGTTGTTCGATGCAGTGATCGACGCAGATGCACCATCTTGACGCCTAACGTTGATGAGGGAGCAAATGTTGGTTGTGGAGCCATATTGCTCGCCGGAACAATGGCACCTACTGGCTGCTGTGCGTTGGACGGATTGCCTCCGGCAAGTTGTCCAGTGTGGTTGCCATTGGATGATCCTGCGACGGAATTCACCATCATGAGATCTTGTGAAGCCCATACCTGGCGCGCCAAATGTTGAAGTGCAGCTATGACACTTTCCCCGGTACTACCAAATGTAGCCCGCGGAGGTTCTTGTTTCGGTTGGGGAGCTTAAAGATCGGGAACAAGATGGTGACATAGGAGATTTACGTGGTTCGGGCCGCCTGAGCATAACACCCTACTCCATGGGGTTTGTGTTGTTGTATTGAGTGAGTGTGTTGCCTTCGGTCTGTGGGTTCTTGCGGCATATCCCTTTTATAGTTCTAAGGACTGACCGTTACAAAGCTTGCCTGGCCTGACATGTGGCCCTAGCGTATTTAAGGGCCTAATACACTGTCTAAAGGGTATTAAGCATGATTAATAGTGTAATAATGTGCCTTAATGGCTGCGTTACCCCTATTAACGGCGCACTGATTATGTGTCATTAATATAGCATTAATGACATGTAATCAAGTCTTTTAACTGCCACTTTAATTGCCCTTGATTGTTCGTGCAGAAGGAGATCCGCCAATGTACTCGTTGGTGAAGCAGGTCCGGAGACTCTACACGTGGCAGCTCTGGACCTTTCCCTTGCGGGAGGGTAGGTCCGGGGGTGTTGTACATGTGTCGGCACCAGAGCCCATCTCTGTTGGGGGTTAGGCCCGGGGTCATTGTACATGTGTTGTCACCGGAGCTTTCCTTCGTTGGAAGTTTAGTTCTGGTTTTCCTTTACACGCGTTTACCCAGGAGCTACTCATATGAGGGGAGCGGGTCCGGCGCAATGTGACATGTGGGGCCTGAGGAGACCTTCAACTTTGACAGGTAGAACTCTCTTGTACTCTTCGCGGTACCGAAGGGTACCCGATACGTAGGGTACCGACAGTATGACTGCAGAAGAATGTACTCGGTTTTCTCTTGCCTAAGAACGATTCTCAGGTTGCGGTACCAATTGATAAAGTTAGCTCCATTGAGCTTTTCCTTTTCAAGCACAGATCGCAAATTGAAACCGAAATTGTCACTAGCAGACATGATCTACAATAGGAAATAAATATGCAAGGTTTAGCACTATGTTATATATGTACCAATCTTCTATTAACAGTTTAATAAAAGATATCACCACTATATGATCATCGTCTTCCCTCTAACCACATATAGTGGTTCAAGATCCATATTCACTAATTCCTAGTGAGCTTTGGCTTCACTGCTAGGAAATTAGTGACATAGGTAAACAACAATTGTTAATCATATCTCTATATGACTCTTGTTTGTTGGGTGACATTCAATGCCCCGGCTCCCAACTCTATGCCATAAAGCCCAAAACCGTTTTGATAGCTTTGCTGAGTAAACCAACACTATGCATGCGAATGTCCAACATTCACCCTATGCATTATGATAGATGATGGTATTTTGCTTTGGCAAACCTACCACACAATGATCAAAAAAATATATGTGCAACTATTGGTAAATGACATCAAATGCTCAAGTTTTGTGAGGGAAGCTATTCTATCATGATAAAACATCCACTATATGAAAAGCATGAAAATAATTGTAATAAATAAACATCACAAGCATATGATCATATCACATTGTGAATATTATGGCCTTTAAAATCATAATGGTCTCTATCGCTATGGTTCCATCATGATCTGAGCTGCCATGCCTCCCTTCTTGTGGTGATCTCCATCCCACCATACTTGAAGACATCTCCATGGTCATTAAAAGAAGCTAATACAACTAATAGCTACCAAATAAATTACATGAGAGATCAAGCATCACAGGTCGACACGCAGGTCGTTATACAATTATGTGACAACCTAAACCCAGTTGTGTTAAATTTGCAACACGCATGTTGCACGAATATTACACACAGATCATCACATCACATTATTCACATCATTCCCTGTAAAAACGAGTTAAGCGTAGAACGGTTTCTAACGCAAAATAATATTATGTAATCACTATAGCAGACAGCAAATGGTAGTCCCGCTAGCCGGTTAACGGGTTGGGGGTCGAGGGGGAGCTGCCCCCTGCAGGTATCAGGGCAGCACCCTGAACACCAAACAAAATTACATAGATCGCATATATGAAATCACTATGAAAATCTCATCGGATTGATCAAATCAATTCAAATTCAAGTCATTCCGAATGCCTCAATTTTCAATGTGACTGGTTATTCATGAGTAGATCACGACTCATGACCGTGGTTTCTTGCCTCAATCTAATAGTTATGTACGCGATTAGACCCGATGGTGATTCCAGCCGGTAGGGACAGGTTGCGCACACAACAGAGAAGGAGCACGAACTGACCCTTTAGTCATATACGATCGCAATCTACTCTAACCAATTCCAAATCCTAAAAACGTGCGAAAAAAATCATCGTATGAACATGTCTGCAGTAGATCTCATCTACTAGCAACATCCAGACCAAAAACTATGCAAGTCGGCTCTGATGCCACTGTTAGGAAATCGGCAGTACGCTACTCTAACAATTCTACGCATCACTGAGGAAACATGCGAGTACAGAGGTCATAGATCATTACTACTAGACGTGCAGCGCAGTGGAATGTAGACGCGCGTCGGTGTAAGGAAAGTAGACGATCTTGTTCGTCTCATCCTCACCCTCATCACAACAGCAGGTAGACGAACACGTTCGTCGTAGCCGATCAGCGCAGCAGTAGCAGCAACGCCTCCACGAAGTCCACATGTACGAAGTGGAACGTCGTGCGCCGGTGTGCTACCACCGCGCGCGCGGCAAGGGTCTCAGTGTGACGCCTTCGAGGGGTGACGGCTAGAGCTGTCACGTGGTGGATTAATTAGGCCCTAACTCTACCCCTCGTATTTATAGGCGTACTAATAGGCTTTTAGGTCGCAGACCCATTAGTACCCTAATTGCTTATGGATCAAATATCCAACATGCTTTAACTCGAATTGTTATGATTGCTCACAGTGATGGCCAAATTGTTACTTTTGCCCTCTGTGCTACCGGAATTTTGAAACGGCTACGCATTTGTTCCGAGACTGTCCATCTAAAAGATACATATGGTTCAGGATGTCGCAATGGAGCAGCGGTGGACACCATCTTACGCAGGTGACTTGGCCAGAGCAACAAGAGGTCACCTGTTGGTACCGTGGCCTGTGTGGTGGCGTGCAGGGTGGTGATAAGCGTTGGTTCCGATCGCTCATTATCATTGTGTGTTGTGCCATATGGCACGAAAGGAACTCACGTATTTTTGATAAAAGACATATTTGGATCAAATATTCGAGAATATCAGGGAGACGGCAAGGTTTTGGTCAGAGGCAGGGGCCTCTCACCTTGCAACACTCCTGTTGCAGGTGAAACCATTTCTGTAATCATTCTTCCACTTATATACAATTGGCTCGGCGATTGCCTAGGGCTTTCGAAAAAATTGTCGGCACAGTTACTGCCACCAACTGTATAAATGTGATCTGATTGATCAATGACAGGCAGGCACAATATTCTCTATTGACACAAACGTCATAATTTTGTTTTCACAACACGTATCATGTGCAGGTTAAACGTCCCAAAGCACCACTATAGTATATCCAAACCTAGCGAACCTTTCTAAAAAGGGGAAAACAATATCATGCGACTTCCATGGGATGCCCAGACTGTCACACTGTAAACAGGAACGGCCAACCGCATGCTACAAACTGTACTGCCGAAGCCGGTGCACTTCATGAGCATGGATGGGCTCCCTCCTGATGGTCTCAATCCCTTATCTGCACTCTCATGGGGCCCTTCAGCGTACTCTGAAACGAAGATCTGGCGACTGGCGTGACTGGAAAACTTGGAATCTTCACACCCTTCTCACTGGTGAACTAATCGTGCAGAACATAAATGGAGAAAAGAAGAGGCATTACTAACTTAACAATAGAGTGTTCAAACTGTGGTACAAATTGCTCCAATGTACCAGTTAAATAACGGAGGCGGGAGCCTATTACCAGTGATGGCCACGCCTTCAGCTCAGATCCCAGTTTTCCTTCCACGAGGCAGTTCTGGTTGGCCAGGAATCCGCTGCAACCTGTACTTCAAAACTTTTGAACCTGGTTGACCTTCTCTCCAGCAATCCACCACATGATATAGCCCATCATATGTGAAAGTTGTGACTTCTACAGCCCTCGAGCGGCTGCCTTCCTCATTGTTTTGGCCCTTGAAGCCATGAATCACCCTGACAGGACTCTTCAGTTTGATGCAATTTTTCAAGGCAAGATTCCCACGCTCAAGTTTTTGATCGCCGCCAGCATTCCTACCCGCGAGCTTTCCTCCAGAGCCAGTATATACTAATTCACCCAAGCTAAATAGCTCATCTGGGTAACCACCAGAGGCTACAACACTTATTGCAACAAGGTTATCATTGTTATCTTTGGTGCAGTCAATGCCTCCCTGGTACGGACGGTGGAGTCCAACAATAGCAAGCTGAACTCTGTAAAGAAATCGATCACCAATCTCAACACCAGGAACTTTTCCCACAATTGGACCAGGCTTGGAAAAGTCCGGTAACTCCCTCATGGCTTTATCAGCAGCAAGGTCAATCCTCCTAACCTTCAATGAGCGTTGATCCACAGCTTGTGCTATAGTTCTGCATATAACCTCAAACCTCCTGCACATCATCTTGACTTTGCTCCTTATGTCTGCAGTCTGGACTCCATATTGCCTTTGGCACTTTATAGAACGAACAAGGGAGGAATCTTTGAGGTAAAATTCAAGCTTCCCTTCACGAACAGCTAGTCCATTCAATAAGTCATCATCTTCCAGGTTGGAATCAGCTTTATCTAGTTTCTCGTTGCTACCCAATTCACATTTAGAGTTGAGCTTTATTGGAAGATTAGCTGGATCTTTTACCTTCACCTTCTTCCTGGGACCAAAATAGCCTGTCACGGTAGCAATATCTTTTTCCTGTGTCATGGGGCGCTTTTCTGAAAACGTAAGAGCATGCTGCACTAGACCTTTGGTGAACTCATCAGTGTCCTCAATCTCTTTTTTGGTCCCATGCATTTCAACTTCGTTCTCCTTCTCCCTGTTCTTTGACAAGTGTGCATGCTGAGTGTTTACTGAAGATTTTTCAATCAATTTTGCAGGCCTTACAGTTTTTCGTGGTGTAAACATCACTTTACTTATCATCTTAGAACCTTTGCTGGACCCTCTTATAGCTAAATCTGAAGATTCCTTGTCCATCTTAGCAATTTCAGACACTTGTGAACGTCCTTCAGACAAAGATTGAGCAGCAACATGGCAGGAACCCCAAGCAGGTATGTCCATCACCTTGAAATCCTTTGCAACTTCACATGATAGTCTCTTCTCCCCACACTGAATTCTGCTCCCACTTATCTTCTCATCTGAAGATGGACTTACAAAAGTTTCCACAGCACCGATTGCCTGAACAAATGACGCCTGTCCACAAGCTGAAGACTGATGCAGAGTAACATTAACAGAGACATGAGATCCTAGATGCTCTTGGGCCACGGGGTGCACCTTGGCAGGAGGGATCTCGCCCTCCTCCAATTCCTCATCTTGCAGCACTGTTCCATCAACGCCACCATCGAATGGAGTAGCCACAACATCCATGCCTCCTTCAGCTGCAGAACAATCGCCATCAGCAACCATCTCATTCGCCACACCCAAACCATCATCAGCACGCCCAGATTCCACCATCAATCGTACTTCGACAGCGAGCAGTGGCACGGCATCTCTCCCGCAGCCTGGCGGGAAGGAGCGGCGTGCAGAAACGATCCTCCGCTTCGCTAGCAAACGGGCGGCTGGTACGTGGTCGCCTTTCGCCACTGGGCCAGCGCCATCAGTAGCAGACACCTCCTTGAGCCCACTGACACAAGCAGAGCTGATAGACTCTGCTCCAGGCAACGCACCGTTGCCGCAGCCTGCGAGAGGAGGACACGGAGCAGGCGCCGCGTTAACCAGCGCATTGGAAGTGTCATCGGCGCGCGCAGCTCGGAACCGAGAACTGCCGTCGGCACGGCCGAGCGGAGCGACCGCGCCCCTCCCGCATCCTGGAGGGAACTGGCGCCGTGCGGACACCGCCCTCCTCTTGGTTGGCGGGTGGTGCGCAGGCGGCGCCGCCGGCTGCCTCTTCGTTCCAACCTCGCCGCCTCCCCTCCAGCCCTCCCGCGCCATCACCGAGCCAGGAACGCCCTGCGCTGCCACCGCCGCCCCGCGCCTCTCCACGCCACCGCACGCCTCCTGCTCCTCCTTCCCCCGCCAAGCATCCACGCCGCGACGCCCGTACGCCGCGCTTGCTCCTGAACCCGCGCCGGCCTCGCGCTCGTCCCGCACGCCACAGCTCCCTTCGGCGCAGGTCTCGCCGCGACGGCCGCTGGCGGCGTGAAGAGGCGGGCGAGGAAGGAGGCCATGGCGCTCGCCGCGGCTCAGCGGGGCCCAACCCGACCGGCGTTCGACACGTCCCCACGCCAGTTCCGCTGTCGTCTGCTGCCGCGCATGCGGGACGTCTGGCCTCGCCGCGTAGAATTCCATCCGCGACCCCCGATCGCGGCCCTACACACAAACCCACCAAAGCACAAAGCCCCAGTCAAATTAGCCACCATTTGCGGAACAGCACCGCGGAAACATGAATCAGAGGACGGCGAAAGCGCGCGCGGGGGGGTACTCACCTCCCTGTCGACGGAGAACCGGCGAGGGCGCGATGCCGGCGAGGTGGTGGAGGAGCAGGCCGTTGGGGTTTTCTCCGGGGCGAGGAGACGAGCGCGTGAGGTACCTAATTGGCCGGTGGGACCGGGAGCTGGCTCGCGCTACGAGGACTGGTATTTACGTTGGCGGCCAAGACCGTGACCGGTGTGATCGCCCGTCGGGCCGGGACGTGGCGCTCGGATGGGGGCGCGGACTACGCGGATGCGGCTTTCCTCCGTAGGACAGCTGTCAAGATATCATTGGTTCACATTTTTGTGCTCAGCAGACGGACGCGGAAGATCTTTTAGCCAATAGACAGACGCGGAATATGATCCGGCCGCGAGTTCAAAACAACCCTCTGGTAAGCATATACTTTTACCGAAAGGGCCAGGTAAGCATTTTTTAAGTAGCACATGACAAGATATATTGTAAACTATGTCATTCATCACTAAGGTTGACATACCATCTAACTGAGCAAACTCCGGTGACGATCTACCTTGGCCCATTTTATCGTTGCAATGTTCGAACACTTTATGACCCTCGAGTGGAAAAACCTATGCGGAAGATAAGTAAGGTCAAAGGAAGAGCAAAAAACTACTTATGACGGAAGCCTCAAAAACTGTCGGGTGGAATAGCTCTGGTGGACGCAAATGTCATAATAGGAGTGACAAGCCATGTGCAATGAAAACTATCAGATGTTGATAAATACAAATGCAGGCAAGCATAAAAGAGGAGTGAAAGGCCCTGTGTGGTCTGATTCTTGAGTACGAGTCAAAAAGATTGCCGGCAAGATGTGTAAAGATTGTGTCCCGTTTTAAAGAATGTCTGGTGCTTCCAACCACACCGCGCACATTTGAAGCCACCGTGTCCCGATTTACTACTACTCATGGATATTTTCAGCAACGCCGTGCGATTCTTCTCTAGGCCACCCAGTGCGCGCACATTTTGTAAGCCAATTACAAAATCTTGGCGTTGTTAGTTGTGATCTTAGGGTAACGTGGGCAACAACCACGCTCTCGAGTTAAACTCCCTACGCACTCTGATCGGGGGCACAACCGATTTAGTTCGGTGCGGCCCCCTCTCACACGCGCCATATAAATAGAGGGGGAGGGCTGGAGCGCTAATCACCGAGTGGATTAGTCATCATAAACTCCCCTACAAACCCTAGCCGATCTGTTAGGGCGCGGAGTGAGGGGAAGACCGACGCCGCCGTTTCTGCACCAGGCCTCCACTGCGTCGGGGATCTCCCTGCATCACCTATCTACCTGCGTCAAACTACTCGCCTACGACAATCCACCAGAGCCCAATGGCATCTGGTGGACCCTCTGATAGTAACCCTAATCTCCCTCTTCCTAATCTCTTTACTCTACTCTAGATTATACATGTTCTGCTTCTTTGATTGAATTGCTTAATCACTAGTCTAAGTAATTAGAACGCATATGTTTAATTATACATAAGATTGTCTGTCACATTAGATTAGTCCTATGTACAACCGATTAGGAGTTCAGAGCATCGATCCTAAGAACCTTAAGACCTAACAATGGCATCAGAGCCGTGCTTGTGAACCCTAATTGAATAATTATTACATTAATTAGTTTCTAATCATTTCAATTAAGGCCTAGTTCCTAATTACCTAAGATCAGTTTTAGTTAAGTTGTTTAGCTCAGAAATTAGAAGGAGGGGAATCAAATTTTAGTTTTGATTTCGGCTAAGATTAAGAAATCAGACAAAACCGAATCGAATTAAGAAGACAAAGAAAGGGGATAAGTACTTATCTGGGATAGGATGGCTTCGGCCAACGTTGTCCTCCTCAGGGCAGGGTTAGGGGAAACCCTAACCCTATCGGCCTTGTCGACGCCGACCGTTTGATCCCTCCCAACAGAGAGACAACGGCGGCGCCGTCCTCCTCAGGTGCAGTGCTAGGGCTTCGGGCCCAAGTCATGCACCTCAACCGCCGACGCCACCTCAGAGCCCAGGGTTAGGAAACCCTAACCCTAGGCGATGCCCTCCACCGGCGGCACAAGGTGCACGCCATGGTGGAGACCTCTGTGGTGTCGGCGCCCCTACAAACAAAAACACTTAGAACCCTAAGAGACCGCGCTAGGGTTTCGGGTTGAAACCCCAACCCTAGCGGTCGGGTTTCCATTGACGGCGATTGGCCGACGTCACTTCGGCCGACGGCGAGCAACCTCTCGGTCGCTCACCGACGACGAAGGCGCGGCCGTGCCGGAAGTCCCCGACGCGACGGCCTTTTTCCTCTCCTCTCAGATCTGGGGCGAGCGCCGGGTCGGTTTCCCTCAACGATCGACCGACCTGCGTCGTTGGTGACGGCGGAGCTCCACCCCGATGGGGGATCTCTCACCGGCGCCGATGGCACAGCGACGACGGAGGTCTCAACCTCGCCGCTCGCCTCACCGCTCGCCTCGCCGCCACTCAGACCGAAGAGAGAGAGTGTGGAGTGGGAAATGATTTAGGGTTCGGTGAAACCCGCAGCGAGAGTAACCAACGTGAAATATTTCTATGTTAATTAAGTTATTAAGTGAAATGGAAATTAAAGTAACCAACGTGAAATATTTCCATAATATTTAAGTGAAATGGTTTTGTTGAGTAACCAACGTGAAAGACATTTTATGCCATTTCTAATTGTTTAAGTGCAATTTTAAATATGTGCTGCATCATATGTTATTTTAAGTCATTTTTCTAACCCCTATATTTTGTTTTATTAAGGTGCCTCAAATGTGGTAAGTCTCATTGCCTCCATAGAAACCCTTGCTGGTCATAACTATGGGACATGGAATGAGAGACTCAGGATGAACTTAGCAATTGCAAACTTTGACCTTTGCCTAAGAAAGGATCGACCTGTTGATCCTGAAGCTCCCATTGCTCAGCCTGAGGAGACTAATGAGGAGTTTGGAGTAAGAAAAGAGGAGTACCTTAAGCTTAAGGAAAAATACCCTAAGTATCTTGAGGCATGGGTGAAATCTAACAGAAAATGCCTCATGATCATTAAGGCCATCATTTCTGAGACCATAAGAGGAGCTATTCCTGACTGTGAGCTAGCAACTAAGTATCTTGCCAAGGTCAAAAGTCAGTACACAGGCTCTACTAAGACATTAGCAAGCACTCTCCTCAAAAGGCTTGTTAATGAGAGGTACACTAGTGGGGGTGTGAGAGATCACATCCTTAAGATGAGTAATTTAAATGCAAACCTCAAGACTCTTAACTTAGCCATGCCAGATGAGATGCTTGTGCAATTCATCTTCATGTCTTTACCTAAGGAGTTTGAGCCTTTTGTGATAAATTACAACTCTAAGGAAGATAGCTGGACATTTGAGGAAGTCATGGCTATGTGTGTTCAAGAGGAGGAACGCATAAAAGGTAAGGGTGGAGACTCCATTAACTTCACCAAAGGTAAGGGTAAGGGAAAGGCGAAGACCTACTTCACCTCTCCTAAACCACCATCTTTTAAGGTACATGGCTCCTCTTCTAAGAGCAAAGGAACAACTCCCCAGCCTTCTGGTTCTAAGTTAAAATCAGATCAGTGCAAGTTTTGCAAAGACTTTGGATATCGCCAGAAGGACTGCATTGGTTTTATTAAGTGGTGTGCTAAGAATGGTAAGGATGTCATCACTTTTGTAAATGAATCCCTGTATTTAGCTTATTCACGATCTACTTGGTGGATTGACTCAGGTGCAACTGTGCACGTTTGTAATTCTATATAGGGGTTAAGTACGATGAGGACTATAAGAAGGGGGGAAAGGACCATCAAAGTCGCTGATGGCCATGAAGCTGAAGTTGAAGCCATTGGAACCTACCCTCTTAGACTTTGTAGTGATTTCATACTTAGGCTTCATGATGTTCTTTATGTCCCTAGTTTAGAGATGAATTTGATATCAGTGTCATGTCTGGATAATTGTGGATTTGTTTGCTATTTTGGCGAAGACAAATTCTCTATTAGTTTGAATAATAAGATTGTGGGTCTTTCCTTCAGACAAGACATGCTTTATTTATTGTCCACTCATGATAATGTGAATGCTTTAAGTAATGATCAAATTCCCGCTAAGAATGACATAAAAGCAAACAAGCACAAAAGAATCGATTTCGAAACATCGTCAAAATTATGGCATTGTCGTTTATGCCATATTTCGAGGGGGGGATCGAAAGCTTAGTATCTCAATCAATCTTACCTCACTTAGACTTTTTAGATTCAGAAGAATGCATTGATTGCATTAAATGTAAGTTTTTTAAGACTATTAAGAAGAACACCATACGCAGCACGGAAATTTTAGAAATTATTCACATAGACATTTGTAGTCTTTTTCCCGTAGTCTCCGTAGACGGGTATGAATCGTTCATAATGTTCACGGACGACTACACTCGTTATGGTTACATTTACCCAATCAAGGAGCGATCCGAAGCATTGGATAAGTTTAAGATATTTAAGGCTAAAGTAGAAAATCAGCACAATATTAAGATTAAGTTAGTAAGATCTGATCGTGGAGGTGAGTACTACGATTGGCATACCCCATATGGTCAGGTTCTTGGACCCTTTGCAAGGTTTCTACAGGAACATGGCATAGTCGCCTAGTATTCTACACCGGGCGAACCTCAGCAGGACGGTGTTGCGGAATGTGGAAACCGTACTCTTATGGAAATGGTAAGGAGTATGCTAAGTTATTCTATATTACCGGTTAGCCTATGGATGGGGCGTTAAAAACCGTCATTCATGTGCTTAATCGGGTTCCCACTAAGTCAGCACCTCAGACACCGTATGAGATGTGGACAGGATGTAAGCCCTTATTAAACTATTTCCATATTTGGGGCTGTCCAGCTGAAGCTAAGATGTTCAACCCAAACATTAGTAAGCTGGAATATAGAACGGTTAGTTACCATTTTATTGGCTATCCTGAGAAAAGTAAGGGTTTTAGGTTCTATTGTTCGGATCGGCATACTAAGTTCATAGAAACGCGACATGCCGTATTCTTAGAAGACGCTATGATCAGGGGGACCATGGTACGACGGGAAATAGACCTTGAGGAGGAACGGATTAGTTTACCCGTTCCGATAACTTAGGAGCCTTATTTCACCCTACCTGCTGTCGTTGTGCCACCGGCACCTGGTGCCAGTGACATAACGCCTATTGCTGCACCTCCATCGGCCACAATAGAAATAAGTGAGGTTCCACCTTCTCAGCCTGTTGAGGATATGGTCGAACAAAATGAGGTTCAACAACAACCTCAACCATTAGATGATGCTCAAGTAAGAAGATCACAAGGAGTAAGACGGTCGACCATCCCGGACGACTATCAGATCTATTTGCGCGAATAAGTTAAGATGGAGGATGATCCCACCTCTTACGAAGATGCCATGAGGCGACCTCAGTCATCTGAATGGTACAAGGCCATGGAAGATGAAATGAGTTCCATGAGTGCCAACAAGGTCTGGGACTTAGTAGAGATTCCTAAAGGAGGCAAAATTGTAGGTTGTAAGTGGGTCTACAAGATTAAGCATGACTTCCAAGGGAAGATCGAAAAGTATAAGGCTAGACTTGTGACTAAGGGATTCACTCAATGGGAGGGTATTAATTATAATTAGACCTTTCTCTCCCGTGTCATCTAAGGATTCTTTTAGAATCATCATGGCATTAGTAGCGCATTATGACTTAGAATTACATCAAATGGATGTAAAGACAACATTCCTCAATGGGGATCTATATGAGGACGTCAATATGACACAACTGAAAGGTTTTGTCGTTAAGGGTAAGGAACATATGGGATACCACTTGAAGAAATCCATTTATGGGTTTAAGCAAGCTTCAAAACAATGGTATCTCAAGTTCGATGAGATTATTAGAAAGTTTGGGTTTAAGAAAAATGAGGAGAATAATTGCATTTATGCTAAGTTTAAGAATGGAAAATTCATTTTCCTAGTCCTTTATGTGGATGACATCTTATTAGCAAGCAGTAATGTCAACCTACTCTTAGAAACTAAGAAGTTTTTATCCTCAAACTTTGATATGAAGGATCTAGGTGAAATGACCTTGTTTTAGGGGTTGAGATACACCGAGATCGTTTTAAGGGTGTTTTAGGACTATCTCAGAAGGCATACATAGAAAGCGTACTTAGAAAGCACGGTATGCATAATAGTAAAGCCTCCCCTGCTCCAATAGTTAAGGGCGATAGATTTTCGAACTCTCAATTGCCTAAGAATTAGTATGAGGTTGATTAGATGAATGGAATTCCTTATGCTTCTGTTGTTGGAAGCTTGATGTATGCTCAAGTTTGTACACGCCCTGACTTAGCTTTTGTGAATGGGATGCTTGGTAGATACTAAAGTAATCCAGGATTAGACCACTAGAAAACCGTTAAGAAGGCATTAAGATATATACAGGATACTAAGCACCTCATGCTAACATATAGTAAGACTGATTCACTAGAAATAGTGGGTTATTTATATTCACCCTCGCGAATGGAGCTATATTGCGGAAAAGCTCCAAAGAAGCAATCAATACATCGTCCACAATGTATGCTGAGTTTGTTGCTTGTTATGAGGCCACTGGGCAGGCATCTTGGCTTAAGAAATTCGTTTCTGGTCTTAAAGTGGTCGACATCATACATAAACCACTTAAGTTATACTGCGACAATCAGCCAGCAGTTATGTACTCTCACAACAACAAGTCGATGGTGCTGCCAAACACATCGACATTAAGTACTATGCTGTGAAAGAGAAAATCAAAGATCACACAATTAGTCTCGAGCATATCGGTACTAAGCAAATGCTTGCGGATCCGCTAACTAAAGGCCTCCCACCCAACGTGTTCAGTGAACACGTAGCCGACATGGGTTTAAGGAAGACCCTGTGATAATATCCTGGATTCTAAGGGACCACCAAAGTGTGAGACTATTTCTATTTATGAGATGTATAGTGGTCTTCGAGTCAAACAGTACGTAAATGGCTGTTTTGATGCGTCGCACTCTTTATGTTAAAGCAAAAGAGATATGTGTAAGATTAGTTTAGTAAATAAGATAATAAGTTAAGGTCCCGAGATCAAGGGGGAGAATGTTAGTTGTGATCTCGGGGGTGACGTGGGCAACAACCACGCTCCCGAGTCAATTCCCCTACGTGCCCTGATCGGGGGCGCAACCGACTCAGTTTGGTGCGACCCCCTCTCACACGCGCCATATAAATAGAGGGAGAGGGCTGGGGCGCTAATCACCGAGTGGATTAGCCACCGTAAACTCTATTGCAAACCCTAGCCGATCTGTTAGGGCGCGGAGTGAGGGGAAGACCGCCGCCCCGTTTCTGCACCAGGCCTCCACTGCGCTGGCGATCTCCCTGCATCACCTATCTACTTGCGTCGAGTTACTCGCCTGCAACAATCCACCAGAGCCCAATGGCATCTGGTAGACCTTCTGATGGTAATCCTAATCTCCCTCTTGCTAATCTGTTTACTCTACTCTAGATTATACATGTTATGCTTCTTTGATTGAATTGCTTAATCACTAGTCTAAGTAATTAGAACACAGATGTTTAATTATGTCTAAGATTGTCTGTCAGATTATATTAGTCTTAAGTACCGATTAGGAGTTCCTAGCATCGATTCTAATAACCTTAAGACCTAACAGGCGTCACCTCAAATCGCTAGAGTCATGATAGCAGAACGGAGCGAGTCGTGCAATCTGTGGTGAGCGAACTGGACTAGCAAAACGAAAAACATGCAGAGCTCATGCTGCTGCTGCATCCGACTGAGGCGTCAAGATTCCTTGCAGCGATGAATGTGCATTACCAGTCACCGACGTGTAGAACATATACATGTAGTAATGTAAAGGATATGCACCATGCGCTAAGCATCACTCGACACATACGATGGACCCTACCACAACACAAAAGTTATATACATATAAACTTTTAACTAAGTTCAATATATAAGTTTATTGTAGATATAAGTGTGTTGATAAAGTTATATGCATCTGTTATTGTGAAAGTTACGCGTACAAGTTTAAGTTTTGACGAAAGTTATGTACATAAGTTTTTTGACAAAAAAATCTTTCTTAAATTGAAAATATGAAGTGATGAGAAACTTTATAAAAATAGAAAAGGTGGATTTGCCGCAACTTGCAGGCTGCCGCATATTAGCATAGCCCCCTGGATGACTGTGACGTGTCCCGCACAATCTGGATCTAACGGTCGGTCATTCTCACTTGGCGTACCTGCCCTATCACCATCCATATGGTCGGTCATCATTGCTCAAGACCGTTCGCTTATATTCCTCTCGTTCCCGTATTGATATAGACACAAATCTTTAAAACTGAATTAAAATTATTATTTTAACAAAATAACTAGAAAAGGGATGGAGTGTAGTCATTGCCAACCAATGCTGGGATGAAAGAGGCTCGTTTCATTCTTCACGCATCTGACGCGCTGGATTCAGTAGCTCAGACTTTTAGTCTTTAAACTGATTTTTCTCAAGGAAGAACATAAAGCAGCGATGCTAGTCCGTCTTGAAGATATTCGACCACATGAAATTGTTTAAGTACAACCAATGCTGGGATGACAGAGGCTCGCTTCATTCTTCACGCATCTGACGCGCTGGATTCACTAGCTCAGGCTTTTAGTCTTTAAACTGATTTTTCTCAAGGAAGAACATGAAGCAGCGATGCTAGCCTGTTGTGACACCCGGTTCCAAAAAAGAACTTTCCAAAAAAGAACTAAGTGAATGTATATGTGTGCTCAGGACGTTCAACACACATATACGAGTGCATCACAAACGATATACAGATAATTATCACAGCACAAGATTAATTAAACAAATTTTATTACACAAACCATATTATCCTCGAATACAAGCTCTAATAAATATTAATGACAAGTTCAACTATAGCAGCGGAAATAAATCAAAATAAGCAAACTAAACAGCTAGGCAGCATAAGCGATAGGGTAGCGCAGCTCAAATCAACACCACAGGCAAAGCTGACGGTAGACACGGCCTAGAACTCCGCATTATCGCCATTAAACTCCCAATCTTGACCTGCAACTGTTGGGAGGATTGCAAGAGTGAGTACATGTCGTACTCAGCAAGTGTGGAAAGTATGACATGTGGCTGATTCAAATGACGAATATAATAATGGTTGAGTGCTGAAAAGTACATTAAAACATTTGAAAGGCAATATATATTATGTATGTGAAGCAAACCCATCATAATCATGTAGATATCATAATACCAGTCTGAATTTATCATCATCATCAACAATTCCAGATTTCACTATTTGCCAATAACCATATTCAATACCAGAAATTGATCCATAACCAGCCATAACTATACCATAACCATCCCAAAAACCAAGTTCCTTCTAATCATGTGAGGGTCCAGGTTGCTCATAATCGGGAGCACGACTATCATGATAGTTTTAGACACACTCTGCAGGGGCTGTACCGCTTTACCCACGTGTTTGTGATTTCATCACCTTTCGATGACTAGAGAGTCTCAATTATGCCGTCTCACACTTCCTTAGGTGTGTGGCCAAGAGATCACAAAATAGTCTTTACAAAGGGATTACTAGCCTATTTAGACCCCACTGAGGTTTCACCGGTGGCGATGCCTCCAACTGAGCACATCTTCAACCAAGGGCCCCCTCTTGAGCCATTCGGATCCCAGGATAGTCCCACCAATCATCAGCAAACCCAATCTGACTACCCCTTCCCCAAGCATCCTTAATGGTCCAAATAGCACTGACAAAACCCTAATTAACCAGCTACATCGCACCCATACTTGGCCTCATGGTGGCACTGTAAATCCTGGATGGTCGCTCCACGAACCAGTCCTTAGATCTAAAGCAAGCAAAACCACCATAACATACAACCCATCCACATACCTGGCTTGCTTAGATCACCCATTACCGTATCATATTAACCACAATCTCATTAATGCATAATTAAACTAAGTAGTGTAGTTGTTCTTCCATCCCAATTAATTTAGCGAAGCAAAAGGGTAAAAATCCCATCCCGACTCTCTACCATATATTCCAGGTGACAAGGGTGGTTAAACAAAGCTAGCAAACTTCCTATCATAAGATTCCCATCAAATTGACACAAGCATGCAGTTTGCAAACAAAACATTTATTTTAAAACAGGATCAATATACTTCAAGGACACTTGCCTTGCTCTTGATATTGGTTTGAGTCGAAGACTTCAAACTCTTGGTGCTGGAGATCCTCCGCGGCACTTTCTAGCGCAAATCCATCTAATCTGTACAATAAACATACAAGTCAAGAAACACAATCAAAGAGTGCACAAATATTACTCAATATGACATGATACGCATGATTGATGCAAATGCAAGGTAGAACTTGTTAATAGATTGCTTTTAAGTGATGACTAACTAGTTGTAATAGATTTTAACAAGTTTATACAGGTTTGAATTTGATTATATCTACTTTTAGAATCAATTCAACACAATTTAACTAGGAAAATCGGACTAGTCTGCAGAAGGCCGAACTAGTCCGCACTTCGCAGAAATAGCGAACTAGGGTTTTCTAGATCGACATGAAATTTGGAGATTTGGGGTTGAATTCATGTAAGGAAAAGGAAATAGAAGGTATACTAGGTGTTTAGGACTCCAATGAATCAAGAAACTTGGAGGCAACACTTGGATCTTGATGATCTAGGGTTGGTGATGAATTGGAGATGAATTGGTGATGAAGAACAAAACTTGATGGAGATCTTGATCCTCTTTCGTTTCCTCCTCTTCTTCTTCTTGCTTGGGATCTCCTCCTCCCTCCTTGATGGTGGCTCTCCACGAACTAGGGTTTTGGTGGGATGAAAAAGTGGCAAATAGATGTCAAGCCAAGGGGTGAGGTTGTTTATATAGAGGTGGAGGCTAGGGTTAGATGGATTTCGAGTTTAAGAGGAGTAGAGGCCAGTTTAGAGTCCTTCATGGGCTCTTAAAGAGTTAGGCACAATGTCCCTAGGCCCACTTAACGTGAAATCCTAGAAACAAGTCGTGAAACAAAAGATCAACTCGGATTCGCGAAATATCGGACAAGACCGAAAAGGACCAGACTAGTCCGAATTTAGTTAGAAAGAAATCGGACAAGTCTGGTCAAAAATCGGACAAGTCCGACTTTAGTCAGAGAGGAAAACGGACAAGTCCGCTGGAACACCAGACTAGTCCGGACAAGTCCAGGGACTTAGCAAATTTTCAAGGATTCTTGGAATATCGAACTAGTCCGCATAAAATCGGACAAGTCCAGAAGTGTCCAGAGGCAAAATCGGACTAGTCCGCAGTAAAAACGGACAATTCTGATTTTAGTAAGAGAGAAATCAGACTAGTCCTCACCAAAATCGGACTAGTCCACACTTTTCAGCATTTTAAGTGTGGTTTTGTTCCAAATCAATTTTAAACTCATTCCTCTTGATGTGGATTAATGTTAAACATGTATATGAATGTATGTAGGGCATGATGCATGAAAATGAGGGTGTTACAAACCTACCCCCCTTAAAGTGAATCTTGCCCTCAAGATTCGACGCGAAAGAGAAGAGATAGGGAAATTCCTTCTTGAGATCATCCTCCAATTCCCACGTTGCTTCTTTTTCTGTGTGGTGCTTCCATTGAACTTTACACCATCTAATAACTTTGTTCCTTGTGACCCTCTCCTTGGTTTCCAAGATTTTGACCGGTTGTTCGGCATAAATCAAATCTGCCCCTAATTCCAATCCTTCCATTGGCACCTGTTCTTCCGGTACTCTCAAGCACTTCTTGAGCTCGAAAACATGAAAGACATCATGGACATCCGAAAGATGAGTTGGCATCTTCAACTTATACGCTACTTCTCCTCTTTTGTCCAAAATCTTGAATGGTGCAATGTAGCGAGGTGCTAGCTTGCCTCTTATGTTAAACCTCTTATGACCCCTCATCGGTGACACCTTGAGGTAAACAAAATCTCCCACTTCAAAGGCTAATTTCCTCCTCCTATTGTCCGCATAGCCTTTTTGTCTTGATTGGGCAGCCCTCAAGTTTTCACGAATTATTTGGACTTGCTTTTCGGCTTCTTGAAACACATCTGGACCAAATATTTGAGTTTCTCCTGCTTCATTTCAGAATAAAGGCATCCTACACTTCCTTCCATAAAGCGCTTCATATGGTGACATTTTCCAGCTTGCTTGGTAACTATTGTTGTATGAAAATTCTGCATATGGCAAGCTCTTGTCCCAACTTTTCACATGCTTTAAAGCACAAGCTCTTAAAGCTCTTAACATGTCCTCTAAAATCTGATTGGTCCTCTCGGTTTGTCCATCCGTTTGAGGGTGATACGCTGAACTAAAATTCAACCTCGTTCCTAAAGCTTCATGCAATTTCTTCCAAAATCTAGAAGTGAATTGTGAACCTCTATCCGAGACTATCTTCTTTGGAACTCCATGCAAACATACTATTCTTCCCATGTATAGTTCCGCCAACTTCTCTCCATTATAGGTGGTCTTGACAGGAATAAAGTGGGCTGACTTAGTTAACCGATCCACAATTACCCAAATTGAGTCGTAACCGGACTGACTTCGTGGTAAACCAACTATGAAGTCCATACCGATCTCTTCCCACTTCCACTCCGGAATCTTTAATGGTTGCAATAGTCCAACTGGCCTTTGATGTTACGCCTTGACCCGTTGACACACATCACACAATGCTACATATTAAGCTATCTCCTTCTTCATGCTAGCCCACCAATAGCAAGTCTTCAAGTCTTTGTACATCTTCGTACAACCGGGGTGAATTGAGTAAGGTGAGTCATGTGCCTCTTTTAGTATTGTCTCCTGATATGCTTCGCATTAGGCACAACAATCCTCTTACCAAGCCATAGAGTACCATGTTCACCCTCATCAAATCTGAATTTTCTTCCCTCTTGGGTCGTTTCCTTGATTTCCCGAATCTCCTCATCCTTTGTTTGAGCTTCCCGAATTTCTTGATCCAAGGTTGGGTTTAACTCCATCATCTCCATCTCATTTACAAATCCAAGGTTCAACCGTTCAAACTCCTTACATACCTCGGATGGTAACTCTCGAACCGTGAGTTGATGACTTACTCCTTTCCTGCTCAATGCATCGGCCACAACATTAGCCTTCCCTGGATGATAATTGATTCTCAAGTCATAATCCTTGATGAGCTCCAACCATCTTCGTTGCCTCAAGTTCAGACTTGTTTGTGTGAAAATATACTTCAAACTCTTATGATCTGTATAAATTTCATACCTATGTCCAAGGATGTAGTGTCTCCAAATTTTCAGCGCATGTACCACGGTTGCAAGTTCTAAATAATGTGTTGGGTAATTATGCTCATGTTTCTTCAATTGTCTTGATGCATAGGTGACCACTTGACCTTCTTGCATGAGCACACATCCAAGTCTTTGTCTCGAGGCGTCGCAATATATGTCAAAACTCTTGCTTACATCCAGTAGTACCAAAACTGGGGCTGTTGTCAACCTCTTCTTTAACTCCTCAAAACTATTTTGACAAGCTTGAGTCCATTGGAAAGCCTTTTCATTCATTAGCAATTCCGTCATTGTCACACCTGGTAAAAAAGAAGACAACCAGATGCTTTCCACATGTATGCCAGGATCAGTTCAACTCATACATGTGTAGACGAAAGTGAAATACCAAATATAATACCATGTTCGAGTACATCACCTTATTACATAAATAACCTTCCAGGTCTAAAAGAAAATAACACAAGCAGCGGATAAACAAGAAAAAGGGCTCCAAGCACAGACATTGCACGGGGGAGCGCCAACCTAGAACATCTCTTCGGGATCACCGTAGAAGTCTCGGTTCTCCACCTCTTCATCTTCGTAGACTGGGGGGGGGGAGGTATGCAACTAACAAGTTTGAGTACCAATGGTACTCGCAAGTTGGGAAGTTATGACATGTGTGGTTCACAACAAGGAAGGCAAATAATAGATAAAGCACTATAGCAGTTACAACCTACTCTTAAATGTTATTAAGCACCTACATCTAGGTGAAATCCCAACCAATATACCAATATTAATCCAGGTAAGACCAAACCCAAACCATCCATTATGTGACCATGCTAATTATGAATTTGGTTCCAAGCCGCTCGTGTCCGTGAGCATGGCTGTCTAGACAGTTTGACAAGACTCTGTAGAGTGTGTATCCTTTACCCACAGTTTGTGATTTCGTCCCCTGTTCCCAGGTGGACTAAGGTAAACCTCCCTGATGCTCGTGGTAGCTAACCACGTTACACACTTCCATAGGTGTGTGGTCAAGAGATCACTACGAGGTGTTTCCGATGGTTCTCCCGACTTGCAATGGGTACTCCAAGGTTTCACCACTCCGGCACCTGGAGTCTATTTTCCCTCCGCCAGGAGAAGCCCCCTCTTGAGTCATGCGTATCCCAAGGCAAAACCCATTCCCCGCCCGTTCAATTACCTATGCTACATCGGGAGATACCAAATTACTAAACCAAGTTGTCCCATATACAATTCTGTGGTGATACTAAAAGGCTTAGCAACTTCTTCCATAAACCGGTCCTTAGAATCCGATAGGTGTCAAAACCCAAACCAAGGTCTTGTGCACGCATGCACCAATCCATACAAAACCCCCTATCAGATTCCTATATACTAAAATCCAATATTGCCATCAATTCATGAATCATAATACATCAAATGTAAACTTGTAGATAAATAGATCATATTTCGATTAAGCATGGCTAAGCATAACTAAATAATAGCAAAACACCCAAACCATGTTGACAAGGAATATTGTGGAAAATATAGAAAAACATAACATAGGATTCATATTTTAATTTAGCATGCAACTAACTGAAACTTAACAAAAAGGGTACAAGATGGTCAAGGAACTTGCCTCCAAATTGTGCCTGGGGGTTGTCGGAGAATTGTTGCTCTTGCAGATTAAAGGTGGGTTCTGACCCCGACTCTAAGTTACGACAAAGCAAGAAAAATAACATACAATAAGAACACAATAAAATATAAAAAATTCAAATAAACGCAAATTCCTACGCAAAAGTGATTTTATGGTTGATTTAATTTATAGGCATAATATCAATTATTAAGAATTTAGAGTTAAGTGAAATATATTGAGTAAAACATATTTTTAACAATTTTTATACCATTTTTGGTATAAAAAACAGTTTTGGAACGCTGCAAAGAAACTCATGTAGATCATAGACCACAAATTCAATGACCGTGAAATTTTGACAGATGATAGATAATCAAGTTGTAAAGACAACCCAAAAAGAATCACGTCAATTGGATCTGTAAAACTCGAGTTATGATAAAACACCGATAAAAGGTAGTGCTGTCCAGAAACTCAACGAGTAAAACTTGTCTGGAACAAGTCGGACGAACAAGGCACAAAAGTTCCTTCAAACTACGAATTTTATTCAATAGAACACAAGAGGAACAGCCCCAAAGTCGTGCACCACGAGATCTGGGCTCCCTTGCTTATATAACCAGCTCGAGAGCCAACTCAACTCAAATCACGAACCTAATCCTACTCTGTTCACGAATCGTAACTTTCTATAACTGCTTAGGATTCTTCTATACGCAGATAGAAGCAATATTAAGACTTCCAAACACCTTAGGAACGTATCCCACATTCCTAAACAACTCAAATTTGTGACCCACACGAAATCCTATCATAACCAACTCAAATCTTTCCATATTTGAGTCAAACTCGACTCAGCCGCAGCCTGAGTCCAGAACCTAGTCGGTTGGACATTTCCGACCAACTCTTTACGTCCACATCTCTTCATAACGTCTCGAAACACCTGCACATGAATAAACAACCAATCCATACGAGCCCAAGTCCTCGACTTGACTCAAGTTAGTTCCGAACACAACACCTTACGTGAGAACCTCACATAAGCATGTTGCAAAACCACAGTAACACGATATCATCCATGTCAACCAAAAACGCACCAAAGCCTTAGCAAATGAATACTAAGAAATCTTTCCAGAGATGTAAAGCAAGTACGAAACATTGCAAATGAAAATTAGAAGCATTACGGTCAAGTTCCAGACCTTGCCAGAGCAACCCGGACCTTGAGCCGGAGCTAACAAAAACATGTCGGAGCTATCTAAGACATGCTGGAGTTATAGTCGGACCTTGATAAAAAGGTGTTTTGGTGATATTCAAAACTTTTATCATCAAGGCCAAGTGTATTCACTACAAGCCAATGTATTCAGCACACATAGGTCTCACAACCCCCCCCCCCCCCCCCCCCCTTGATGAATGCATTGGCAACACCATTTAAAATCCAAACATTGGCTTATTCACATAAAAGTTTTGAAAGCAATTTCTCCTCTTTTGTAAATCTAAAGTAAAATGAGAAGAAAATCTTATCCAAAAATTATCCCATATTATCTCCCCCCTTTATTATCTCTCCTTATGCACATATTCTCTTTCTCTTCATGCTTATCTCTCCCCCTTTGACAATGTATTCAGCAAGTCATGAGCATATAAACAAATTATCTCTCCAACTTTAGTTGTTATGAGCATATTATAACATATACATATAAAGAAGGCTCATCCAAGTCATACTATCAGGTACCTTACATTATCACATCAATGAGATACATGATGGTAGAGATCAAATGTAATTTTCAACTTAAGCAAGTCATGATCTCACAAACTATTTCAAAACCTGAAAGCATGACACTAGTTGCTGCATTTTATTATTTTTCAAAGCATAAATTTAGATCATATGATATTTGCAAGAGATTATATGCGCATCTGCCTTATTCTAACCAACCAAGCCAAGCCTATGTCATTTGACAATTAGAAGCTTAAGGACATGGTTTTAGTCATACACAACTTCTTTCAAGTTCATATCTATGTGCAATGATAAGCCATCTCAAAAGAAGAAGTGCGATGCATGTATATTCTCTTGATTTTTTCTCAATTTATATTTGTTCATAAAAACTCAACATGTGAGTTGATTACTTGATTAATTCTTATTAAGGGCACTTGTGAACATGTAACAAATTCAAAACAGCAAGAAAGTTCGACCATGACCTGTTTTAGTGTAAGTAATTATTCCAATTACTAGACATGGCAAAAACTACAAAATGTATAACATGAGTAATGTAGTAAGAACTTTCAGCATGTAAAAGGAATCACAAAGTCATATATGTATGAAATACTATGCTCATATTATTTTAATTTCAGATTCACAAATAGACTTCCAAAGTTTCAAAACTCCCCCTCAATTTAAGCCATGAGGATGCATAACCCCTATTTCACTATGAATGTAACAAAAACGAGTGAAATCCAAAGGTTTTGTAAAAATGTCAGCCAATTGTTGTTCGATATCTACATAGTGAAGCACAATGTTTCCTTTTTCAACATTATCTCGGAGAAAGTGATACCTAATGTCAATGTGCTTAGTTCTAGAATGTTGCACGGGGTTTTTAGCAATGCAAGTGGCACTAGTGTTATCACAGAACAGTGGAACACTATCTAGATCAACCCCATAGTCCTTAAGTGATTGAACAATCCAAAAAATTTGTGAGCAAGCACTAGCAGCAGCTACATATTCAGATTCGGCTGTGGATTGTACAAATGATTTTTTTTTCTAGAGGACCAAGCAACAAGAGAATTACCAAGAAAATGACAAGCACCAGAAGTACTTTTCCTATCAATCCTACAACCCCCAAAATCAGCATCTGAAAAAGCTTTCAAAGTAACGGTTGAGGAAGAAGGAAGAAAAATTCCAAATTCTTGAGTTCCATATAATACCTGAGAATCCTTTTGACGGCTTGACGATGTGAAGCACGTGGGGAGGCTTGAAACCGTGGACAAAGACATACGCTGAATTGTATGTTCGGTCTTGATGCCGTGAGGTACAAAAGTGATTCGATCATGCTTCTATATTCTTCTTGATCCACGGGTTCACCATCTTCATCAAGTTCAAGTGTTGTTGCTGTTCCCATTGGTGTCCGAAGAGGCTTGCTTTTGTCCATGTTGAAGCGCCTTAGGAGGTCTTTTGTATACTTCGTCTGATGCACAAAGGTACCCTCCTTGGTTTGCTTGATTTGCAGCCCCAAAAGGTAAGTGAGTTCCCCCATCATACTTATTTCAAATTCAGAACTCATCATTGCTGAAAACTTGGACACAAGGTCATGAGAAACACAACCAAAGATAATATCATCCACATACACTTGAACGGATAATGAGTCATTGCCATGCTTAAGCACAAAAAGAGTTTTACCAACCTTGCCCATGGTAAACCCTTTTTCAAGTAAGAATGTTTTTAACCTATCATACCATGCTCTAGGGGCTTGTTTGAGACCGTATCAGGCTTTGGAAAGTTTGTAAACATGATTAGGAAAATCTGGATTTCCAAAACCTGGTGGTTGCTTGACATAAACCTCCTCATCTATGTAGCCATTTAGAAAAGCACTTTTAACATCCATTTGATATAGCTTAAAACCTTTAGATGCAGCAAAAGCTAACAAAATTCTTACGGCTTCTAATCTAGCAACAGGAGCAAAAGTTTCATCAAAATCTAGACCTTCAACTTGAGTGAAACCTTGAGCAACCAACCTAGCCTTATTCCTAACCACAACCCCGTCCTCACTTTGTTTATTTTTAAATATCCATTTAGTTCCAATTAAAGTGTGACCTTGAGGTGGAGGTACAAGTTTCCAAACATTATTTCTTTCAAAATTTTCTAACTCTTCTTGCATGGCAATAATCCAAGATTCATTAGTGAGTGCGTGTGATATATCTTTGGGTTCAAAAGAAGCAACAAAAGTAGAATGAGCATGAGAGTTTGGATCGAAAAACCTGGACCGTGTGACTCATTCGTGCAAGCTTCCAATCATCTGTTGTGGGGGATGATCTTTGTAAAACCATAGGGGAACAAATGTCTCACAAGCTTCTTCTTCTTCATGTTCATCACAAATCGATGAGCTTGTGACTTGAGGATGATTTGAATCAGCATTGATGGTTGTCGGTGCTGGTTGAGAATTAACATCCGGAGCTGAACCAAAGTCTTTAGCTGCTGAATTTTCTGGCAGCAACTCCAATTCTTCCTCATCTTCAACGAAAATGCTCTCCCCCTGCAGATATGGATCTGGACCTGCAATGTTTGAGCTAGTACCTGGGCTAGATTCATCAAAAGACACTTCACAAGTCTCCACAATTTTGTTAGTGTCAAGTAAAAGCACACGGTAGCCTCTAGTATGAGATGGATAACCAAGAAACATGCTATCAATGGATCTAGGTTCAAATTTATCAAGATTACCATGTTTCTTAACAAAGCATTTGCAACCAAAGACCCGAAAGTGTGTAACACTAAGCCTATGTCCAAACCGGAGCTCATATGGTGTTTTACCTAGATTAGCACGCAAGAAAACACGATTTGAGACATAACAAGCGATTGCTAACGCATCAGCCCAAATTTTCTTAGGAGTTTGATATTCATCAAGCATAGTCCTAGCCATCTCAACTAAGGTTCTGTTATTTCTTTCTACATCACCGTTTCGTTGAGGTACATATGGTGAAGAAAATTGATGATCTATTCTATTTTCAGCACAAAAGTGATCAAAAGATTGATTTTTAAATTCAATTCTATTACCACTTCTAATTGCTTTTAAAGATCCTGGGTAATTAATTGATAATCTAAGAAATAAAGTTCTAAAGTTACTAAAAACTTCATTCTTAGACGCCATAAAGTAAACCCAAGAGTATCTAGAATAATCATCAACAATCACAAGTACATACCGTTTACCTGAAGGATTGAACACGTGAAGGTCCTACGGTGTCAAGATACAAAAGTTGACATGGTTCAGTTGTCATGATCATTGTGAGAGGAGTATGTGAACCTGCAACCATCTTAGCATGTCTACAAGAAGAGCACACAATTTCTTTGTCCCCTTTAAGCTTAGGCGGCCCACATATGCGATCAAGAGCACTAACACGCATTAGGTGATCAAAGCCTACGTGACCAAGTCTACGATGCCAAAAATATAGGTCCGTTGAATCATTAGCAACTAGACACCTATGCTTAGAGGAAGACATATGAAAATCAGCTTTAAAAACTCTTCCAAACCGAGACATGTTAAAAATAAGCTCACTATTTGAACTTACAACTTTGCAGCAGTTTTTATTGAAAATAATTTCCAGATTTTCATCTAGCAATTGTGAAACAGAAAGCAAGTTGTATTTCAAATTTTTGACAAGTGCCACATCCTTCAAAGTATAGTGATCATTTACTCTAACCGAACCCTTAGCAATTATAGGAGTTGAAGAATTATCGGCCAAAGTAACATTCTCTACACATGACACAAAAGAGAGGGAGGAGAACCAATCTTTGTTACCGGTCATGTGGCGTGAGCAACCTGAATCCACAATCCAAATGTTCTCCTTCCTCAAACGTGTAACCTACATAGAAACACAATACGTCGATGACTCAATACTGGGGTTAGTCAAAAGGCATTTAGGAATCCATGACCGAGTCACGCGACGTGCAGCAGGAAAAACACGCAAAAGCTGAGACAAAACAACAGGTTTATGAGTCAAAGTTTGAGATTTTTTATTCTTAACTACTAACCTATAAGGTGTTACTTGTGTAGTACAAAAATCAGTAGCTCCGAAGGCAAAAACAGAAGGTCCGGAGGTAAACTTTGAATGTTTTGGACTCGAAACAGCAGGTTGTACATTCTGTTCAATATGTGCAACAAATTTTGCATGAAAGTTATGAGATCTAGCAACCATTCTTTCCCTTTTCTGTCTTTTATCTAGTCTATAACAAAAATCTATGACATGACCATCTCTACCACAGTAGGTACAATAATATTTAACTTTGTGTTCATGTCTAGATGAGCAAACAACATTTTTATTTGAAACCGAATGAGACAATACTCCTGCAGATTTGAAAACCACTTCTTTTTGTATAGGAGCTGTTTGAATCAAACCACTTCCTAATGACTTTACAATTTTAGGTGGATGTGCCTTAGCATGAGCATGAGAATCAAAATCTAAACCAGTTTTATTATTGCAAGACTTGGATGAATTCAGCAGCAAGTTTAGGTTCTTATTCCCATTACAAAACCGATCAAATGTCTTATGCATGTTATCAATTTTATTGGACATATCAAGGCAATTTTCACATGAAGTTTTTCCTTTTAATTTGCAATTGGAACAATATTTAACTTCATGACAACGTAAAGCATTGTTCAATATAGAGATTTCATTCATAGCATCTTGCAGTTTCTTATCAAGATCATCACAACTAGAACAATGCAAATCAATTGTAGAACAAGAAGCATCTTTTTAAGTTTCCAATATTAAGTGCAGCAAGCTTTTTGTTCTTTTCAATTTCAAGTTCAAGTTTATCAAGTGTGGAGGTATGTGCACTTCTTAGGGAGGACAATTGTTCATATATTAAGTCACATGAGGAACAAGAATCATCACTAGGAATTAAGGATTTCAAACGATTAATTTCAGATTCTAGTGACTCAATTTTAACAGCATTGTCCCTAAGCTTTTTGTCCTTTTTATTAACAATAATAGTGGCACGAGAAATAGCATCACACATTTCTTCGCATGTAGGATATACCTCTTCATTGTCGTTGTTGTGTTCTGCCTCCTCCATACTTGATCTTGACTTGCCCGCCATGAAGCACAAGTTTGCCAAATCATCTTCATCTTCATCACTTCCAATGTCCACGTCGCTTGAGCCAAGTTCCTGGAGTGCTGAGATAAAACTGTTCACCAGTTGGCGACCTGTAAAGCCCTTCTTTTTCTTCTTATCGTTTGTTGAGGAGTGCTTTATCCTTGATTGTTTTTCTTCCCGGGGGGTAGGACCTGAAAGGTTAGGACAATCTATATGAAATTGTCCTGTCTTATCACATTTGAAGCATCGTTGAGGTCCGGAGCTTCCTCTCCTTCTAGTTCTCACATTTTGCAATGCTTTTGAGAACCTCGTAGAGAGAAGTGCTAGCTCCTCCTCTGGAAACTCCTCAATCTGTTCAAGGGTTAGAGAGGACAACAAAGCAAGCGTACCACAAGATGAAGATCGACCGGAGCTAGGCATAAGTTGAGAAACAAAAGCAATAGACTTGTTGGGGTTCTTACGTGATATTATGTCAATTTCATGAGTTTTTAGCTTGGAATATAGCACATCTAAAGTAAGTGTACTCATGACAGTAGATTCACGAATGGATGTAACTTTCATCTCCCAAATTGACATGTCTAATGCACTTAACAATTGCCTAGCATTTTCAGCATCTCAAAAATTAACATTGACACTACGCAAGTTGCTGAGAATCTTATTAAAGCGAGCAAAAAGGTCATCAATAGACTCACCGGGTTACATCTCGAAGCGCATGTATTCTTTCTTGAACATGTCTTGCCTTACCTCTTTGATCGTGTTGGATCCTTCGTGGTAGTCACAAAGTGCTTTCCACACATCGTATGCAGATCGGAGGTGTGCAACACGGTCGAAGTCGCTTTGTGTTAGCCCTTGTATGATCAAGTTCCGAGCCTTGTTGTTGTTGTCGACATCTCTGAGATTTGTAGCTGTAACTTGATCGTTTGATGGCACTTCGTAAGGCTTGTATACCTTCTCCAATATTGCAAAGCCTTGTGCCTGGATGCAAGCCTCCATGCGTGCCTTCCAAACCTGAAAATCAATACCAGCGAACACACAAGGTTTGGCAGAGTACTTCTCCATGATGATTAGTCAAAAACATGCGCAAATCACAAATATTAGAGCACTCTGGCTCTGATACCAATTGTAGGATCGAAGAGCACGTGAAAAGCTACCAGAGGGGGGGGGGGTGAATGGTAGATTTAAAAATCTTACGCAGCGGAAACAATTAAACCCCAACCCCTTCGGCAGAAAAATGATATGTTAAAGAAATCTTGTGTGAGACTAATCTAAACGTGTTTCGCTGTGACAAAAGTGATATTTATTATAGAGAATCAAGTCACGAAGACAACACAGGAAGAATCACTCAAACCCGTCGAGAAAAACTCAAGTTATGATCGAAAGATCAAACAAAGGTCAATCTGCCCTACTCGAGAAAAAAAACAGTTCTGGAACGCTGCAAAGAAACTCGTGTAGATCATACAACACAAATCCAATGACCATGAAAATTTGACAGATGATTGATAATCAAGTTGTGAAGACAAACCAAAAAGAATCACGTCAATTGGATCTGTAAAACTCGAGTTATGATAAAACCACCGACGAAAGGTAGTGCTGTCCAGAAACTCGACGAGTAAAACTTGTCTGGAACAAGTCGGACGAACAAGGCACAAAAGTTCCTTCAAACTACGAATTTATTCAATATAACACAAGGGGAACAGCCCCAAAGTCGTGCACCACGAGCTCTGGGCTCCCTTGCTTATATAACCAGCTCGAAAGCCAACTCAACTCAAATCAGGAACCTAATCCTACTCTGTTCACGAATTGTAACTTTCCATAACTGCTTAGGATTCTTCTATACGCAGATAGAAGCAATCTTAAGACTTCCAAACACCTTAGGAACGTATCCCACATTCCTAAACAACTCAAATTCGTGACCCACACGAAATCCTATCATAACCAACTCAAATCTTTCCATATTTGAGTCAAACCCGACTCAGCCGCAGCCTGAGTCCATAACCTAGTCGGTTGGACCTTTCCGACCAACTCTTTACGTCCACATCTCTTCATCACGTCTCGGAACCATGTAGCCACGTCCATGCACTCCTTGCACATGTGCAAACATCTTCCAGTGACGTCCACGATACCTTCACATGCATTGTTCTTGATTCAATCATGTTGCGCAACCTCCTGATCAGCTCAACCACAATTCCTCTTGAATTTGGTTGTTGGAACCTCATCTCCTCCTTGAGACTAGTCCAATGGATCCCGTCACCAGCCATGTCTTGAACTAAAGCAACACCTGCACATGAATAAACAACCAATCCATACGAGCCCAAGTCCTCGACTTGACTCAAGTTAGTTCCGAACACAACACCTTACGTGAGAACCTCACATAAGCATGTTGCAAAACCACAGTAACACGATATCATCCATGTCAACCAAAAACGCACCAAAGCCTTAGCAAATGAATACCAAGCAATCTTTCTAGAGATGTAAAGCAAGTACGAAATTTTGCAAATGAAAAACAGAAGCATTACGGTCAAGTTCTGTACCTTGCCAGAGCAACCCGGACCTTGAGCCGGAGCTAACAAAAACATGTCGGATCTATCAAAGACATGCCGGAGCTAGAGTCGGACCTTGATAAAAAGGTGTTTTTGTGATATTCAAAACTTTTATCATCAAGGCCAAGTGTATTCACTACAAGCCAATGTACTCAACACACATAGGTCTCACAGTTCGTGATTTTGTCCCCTGTTGCCAGGTGGACTAAGGTAAACCTCCCTGATGCCTGTGGTAGCTAACCACATTACACACTTCCATAGGTGTGTGGCCAGGAGATCACTACGAGGTGTTTCCAATGGTTCTCCCGACTTGCAATGGGTACTCTAAGGTTTCACCGCTCTGGCACCTGGAGTCTATTTTCCCTCCGCCAGGAGAAGCCCCCTCTTGAGCCATGCGGATCCCAAGGCAAAACCCATTCCCCGCCTATTCAATTACCTATGCTACATAGGGAAAGACCAAATTACTAAACCAAGTTGTCCCATATACAATTCTGTGGTGATACTAAAAGGCTTAGCAACTTCTTCCATAAACCGGTCCATAGAATCCGATAGGTGTCAAACCCCAAACTAAGGTCTTGTGCACGCATGCACCAATCCATGCAAAACCCCCTATCAGATTCCTATATACTAAAATCCAATATTGCCATCAATCTATGAATCATAATACATCAAATGTAAACTTGTAGATAAATAGATCATATTTCAATTAAGCAAGGCTAAGCATAACTAAATAATAGTAAAACACCCAAACCATGTTGACAAGGAATATTGTGGAAAATCTAGGAAAACATAACATAGGATTCATATTTTAATTTAGCATGCAACTAACTGAAACTTAACAAAAAAGGTGCAAGATGGTCAAGGAACTTGCCTCCAAATTGTGCCTGGGGGTCGTCGGGAAATTGTTGCTCTTGCAGATTAAAGGTGGGTTCTGAACCCCGACTCTTAATTACGACAAAGAAAAAAAAATAACATACAGTAAGAACACAATAAAATGCAAACAATTCAAATAAACGCAAATTCCTATGCAAAATTGATTTTAGGGTTGATTTAATTTATAGGCATAATATCAATTATTGAGAATTTAGAGTTAAGTGAAATATATTGAGTAAAACATATTTTAACAATTTTTATACCATTTTTAGAAACCTATTATTATTTTCTATAAATTTTTATGCTTCAAAATATGCTTAAAATAGATTTATAATTAATAATGTAAATTTTGCAATTTTTACACTATTTTAATTAATTATTTCTATGTGCAAAACAATTTTTATGAACTAAATATACTTAAAAAGTATTTTTATGACTATTTCAGCAATTTAAATGAATTAATAAAAATAATACAGAAATGAAAATAAATAAAACATATTTAAATCTGTTTTTATAATTATTGTATACAAATTAAGGACTTTTATTTAATTTTTAAACTAATAGGGGCTTTTTTGTAAAAACAGAACTGTTCCAGTGGCTAAAAATAATTTTTATTAAGTGCAGAGATTATTCTACAATTTTCCAGAATTTATTTTCTATTTTATAATATTCTAGGGGCTTTAAAACACTTTTTATTAAATTAACCAGTATTTTACTAATTTCCAGAAAGTCCAGGGGCTAGTTTGACAATTCTAGGGGTTAGACTTGAATTCCAGGGGAACCTAGGGGGTAGCCCGCAAGATTCCAGGGGCTTGGGCGCATAACTGGCGGTGGGAAAAGGGGTTTGAACGTGGGCCGTTGGATTTAAAATGGATGGCCCAGATTTAACTAACTGAAGGGGTATCCTGGGTTTTAATCTTGGCTGTAGAATCAAAATGGACGACGGGCATTGAGCCACGTCGCCCTGGCTAGGGTCGTTCGGCGGTGCGCGGCGGCGAGCTCGCCGGCGGCGGCCGAAAGCACGCAACAGAGGCTTCGGGTCATAATCAACTAGCGCAAAATGAAGAGGGGGACTAGGGGACCTAACCGAGGGTTGTCGCATGGCCGGAGGAGAGGCGGAGGGTGGTCGGCGACGGCGATTGGCGGCGGTGCTCCTCAGCGCCCGACGAAGTCGGCGACGCAGAGGCGATATCCCCCGACGAAGTTGTCCGACAAGCTCCTGGGGTCGCGGCAAAGGTGTTAGACAAGGTGTCGTGGACGTAAATTGAAGGAACCAACGGGAACGCGATCGCCAATACTGACCTCGAAGGCGGCTAGGGTTTGAGAGTGTCGGGGTGAGGAAATTGAGGGGGGGGGGGGGGACGGACGGTATTTATAAGGCTTCGGTGTGGAAACGGCCGGCGGTCATGATGGGCACGACGCGCCTCTTGATTGAGGTGAAACGGTCGACATTGATGGGGGGGGGGAGTGGGCAGCGCGGTGATGGCGAGCGAGCATTACGCGCGGGTGCGGCGGGAGGTGGACGGAGGCCCTGACAGGCGGGGCCAGCCTGTCAGCGAGGGGGGAAGAGGGGGTGCGGGCGCGACCAGCGTGGGAGAGAGGAGGGAAGTGGGCCGGGGGTGGGAATTCGGCCCAGGAGCAGGTTTTCGTTTTTCTTTTCTTTTTCTTTTTCTTTTTTGTTTTCTTTTTCTTCTCTTTTATGTTTTGAATTTGTAAACTGAATTTCTAGCGAATTTGAATTTTCAAAAATTCACCTAAACATTCAAACATGATGCAACTTGCCTTATATGAATTTTATTCCCAAGAAAATGTTTTTGGTCTCATGAAAAATTCATTTTACATTTTTTTTCTCTCTAAAAAAATAGTGGGTGTTACAGTCATTGGCTTGGCTATCTTTGAAAAGTCCTTGATGAACCGACGGTAATATCCAGCCATTCCAAGAAAACTCCTTATTTCCTTTACGTTTTGCGGTGGTTCCCACTTCAACACGTCTCTCACTTTTCCGTGGTCAACCGATACTCCTCCTCGTGAGATGATATGAGCCAAAAACGACACCTCTCTCAACCAAACTGACACTTGTTGAACTTGGCATACAATTGATGCTCCCTCAATTTCTGCAACGTAAGCCTCAAGTGTTCCTCATGTTCCTTCTCACCATTCGAGTATCTCATAATGTCATCAATAAACACCACAACGAACTTATCCAAGTACTCCATGAAGACCTTATTCATGAGGTACATAAAGTACGCAGGTGCATTGGTCAAACCAAAGGACATCACGGTGTATTCATAAGATCCATACTGCGTCCTAAAAGCTGTCTTGGGTATGTCTGATGGTCTAATCTTCATTTGAAGGTATCCCGACCTCAAATCAATCTTAGAGAAGATACAAGAACCCTTCATCTGATCAAACAAGTCTTCTATGCGTGGCAAGGTGTACTTGTTCTTGATTGTTACCTCGTTGAGGGCTCGGAAATCTACGCACATCCTTTGGGATCCATCCTTCTTGTCCACAAATAGAACGGGCGCTCCCCAAGGTGTAGAAGTAGGGCGAATAAAACCTTTCTCTAGTTGCTCTTGAATCTGCTACTTGAGCTCCGCTAATTCCATAGGAGGCATCCTATACGACCTCTTAGCTATAGGTGCAGTTCCAGGTATTAAATCAATAACAAACTCAATGTCTTGATCAGGTGGCATACCTGGCAACTCATCCGAAAAAACATCCAAAAATTCACACACCACTTGAATCTCCTCAATTGCGGCACCGTCCATATGATTCAACTCCAATTGCTTCGGTGCGGTTTGAGATGCTTCAAATTCTACAGTGATCCCTTCTTCATTGGTCAATTTCACCGTCTTCGTGGCACACTCAATAACTCCATTGTGCTTCCTCAACCAGTCCATACCAAGTATAATGTCCAATCCTTGAGAGTCCAAAATAATGAGGTTGGCGAAGAAGTGTACCCCCCTTATTCTAAGGCTTACTTTTGGACATACTATATTTGTCCTTATCTCTCTTCCAGGAGACTTAACCAATGGAGTAAACTTCATATGAGAGATAGGCAAACTATACTTGGCAACATACTTTGATTTTATGGTTAATTTAAATTATATGCATAAATTAATTATTGAGAATTTAGAGTTAAATGAAATTTATTGGGTAAAACATATTTTTAACAATTTTATTCCATTTTTATATTTATTAGAAACCTATTATTATTTTGTAGAAATTTTTCTACTTTAAAATATGCTTATAATAAATTTATAACATAAAATGTGCATTTTACAATTTTTACACTATTTTTAATAATTATTTCTATGTGCAAATCAATTTTTATGAATTAAATACACTTAAAAAGTATTTTATGATTAATTCATCAATTTAAATGAATTAATAAAAATAATACAGAAATGAAAATAAATTAGAACATAATTAAATCTGTTTTTATAACTATTTTATATGAATTAAGGACTGTTATTTAATTTCTGGAATTTCCAGGGGTCTTTCTGGAATTTAATTAAATCAGAACTATTCTAGAGTCTAAAAACAATTTTTATTAAGTCCAGGGATTAATCTATAATTTTCCAGGATTAATTTGCTAATTTACAATATTTCCAGGGGCTTTTAAACACTTTTATCTAATTATCCAGTATTTTCCTAATTTCCAGAAAGCTCAGGGTTAATTATGTAAAGTTTTGGACTAATATTAAATTAGTTTTAAAAGTCCAGGGGCTTCTTTGTTAATCTTCCAACGGCTAAGAAGGTTTAAACGTGGGCTGTGGGATTTAAAATGGACGGCCCGAATTTTATTAATCGAAGGGTACGTGGTGTTTTAATCTCGACCGCCCATTCAAAATGAACGACCGACAGAGGGCCACATCGCCCCGAATGATGGGAGCGACAGCGCAGGGCGGCGCGCGGCGGCGGCCAAAATCCATGCTAGGAATGCTAAAGAGTACCTTTAAATGGTGCAAAATGAAGAGGGAAGCGAGGGGGTCTCACCAGAGGGGCTCGCGAGGTCGAAAATTGGGCGGAAGACGGCCGACAGCGATGGGGAGCGGCAGAGCTCATCGGCGCCCAACAAAGTCAATGATGCAGAGGCGTTCCCCTCCCGATGGTGATGTCCGGCGGGCTCCTAACAACACGGCGAAGGTGTTAGACAAACTCCCGAGGACAAATATTGGGTGGAACGACAGGAACAATGGCTCCTCTACCAAGCTCAACGGCGGCTAGGGTTTGGGTGTTGGGGATGGTGAAATCCATGGGGATTGGCCTGGTTTTTATAGGGGATCGGACGAGTAACGGGTGGCGGCAATCATTGGCCACTTTCCCACGCTTGATTGAGGTGAAACGACCGACATTGAATTGGGTGAGTGGGCGGCACATCATGCGCGAGCGTTACGGGCGCGCGGCGCGGCGGGGAAGAAAGGGCTGACGGGCGGGGCCCAGTTGCCAGAGAGAGGGAGAGGAGGAAGGCGTGGGGTGAAGCAGGCTGACGCGGGGGAAGAAGAGGAAATGGGCCGGGGCGAGAGAATTGGCCCAGGTCGGTTTTTATTTTTCTTTTCTTTTTTTTTTCTGTTTTGTTTTTCTTCTCTTTTATGATTTGAGTTTTAAAATCAAAATTCTAACGAATTCAAGATTGAAAAATTTCACACATTCAATTATACATGATGCACTTTGCCTTATATGAATTTTATTCCAATGAAATTTGTTTTATAGCTCTTGAAAAATTTATTTTACATTTTTTTCTCTCCAAAAATTGGGTGTTACAATTCTACCCCCCTAAAAAGGAATCTTGCCCTCGAGATACGAACGTCCTGTAGAAAGAGACCAAAAACAGGGCCTTGAGGTCTTCTTTGTCTTCTCCACGATGCTTCTTCCTTCGAGGATATTTTCGTTGCATTATGCACACGTAAATCATCTTCCTCCTCATAATGTCTCAAGATAGCTTTAACCGATAGACTACCCCCCTTATGCTTTGTCTTACATTAAGGCAAACTTTTCTTGCTATCATGTAGTCTTGTAGTAAAGTGAGAATCAGTAGGAGACATACCATTCACTGCTTCAGATACCCCCTGAACATCTTCCAAGGACATGTTATTGACCCGGACACGCAATGGATTATGTGTTGACTGCTTCTTTGGGCAACTGAAGGAGTAGTGGCCTCTTTCGCCGCAGTTTTAGCATTTCCCAGACATGCTGTTGCTTTGTGTTTTATTCCCTGACTGTTGATTATGTTGCGGCTGCCCTATTGGATGAGAAGAACGTTGGTGTTGCATCTGTTGACCTTGTTGGGTATATGGCACTGGTGCAGTGGAGTTGGCAGGACGATTCATGTGCCCTGACTGCTGGGGGTTAAAGCATGTACAATTGTTGCTCGAGGATTGTCCCATCATCATCTTCTGCTTGCGATCTTCTCCCTCATACTCCTTCTTCTTCCTTTCTACGGTGAAAGCCTTGTCCACCATATGTTGAAAGTTAGAATAGTCGCTAGAGGACATCATAAATTGTATCTCCTTATCCAACCCCTCTTTGAAACAAAATTGCTTCTTTGCGTCAGTGTCCACATCTCCAGGAGCATAACGAGATAACTGTGTAAACTTGTTTAGATACTCACGTATATTCATATTTCCTTGCTTCAGAGGGAGGTACTCTTGACGCTTTGCTTGAATTTCGCCTTCGGGCACATGATGGTTCCGAAAGTTGTGCACAAACTCTTGCCAAGTTATGTTTTCTAGATTTTCATGTGCAGCCGTATAAGCGGTCCACCAGTCAGCTACGGACCTTGAGAGTTGATGAGATGCCAGAAGTACTCTTTCTCGTCCTTCATATTGAACAATCCTCAATTTACTCTCAGTTGTCTTTAACCAGTCGTCGGCATCCATAGGATCTATAGCATTTGAAAAGACTGGGGGTTGAGTGTTCATGAAGTCCCTCAGACAAGATCTTGGCTGCTGATGAGGAGGCGGTGGAGGTGGAGGTGCTTGTTGGGCTTGTTGCGTGTTGTTCACAATGTGTGTCAAATTCTGCATCATTTGCATTTGCATTGCCATCATTTGTTGTATTTGATTCGCTGATGGTGCTCCACGGGCACCCCTTCCATTCCACGGTGGTATTGTAATTCCGTCATCCTCATCATTGTTAAGGGGTACACCACGAACACGTCCTCTTCGTCTGCCTGCCATTTGATGTTGGGATGTTGTTTTAGAACTATTGTACACAATTTCCCACTATATGCACCAAGGAGAATAAGTTTAAGAAAATATTATTTTATTCAATAGAAAGATGAGGTTGTGTACAAGGTGCCAAGGCATTACACAACACACATCACACCCACAAACAAGCAAACAGTCACAAACCAAAACAACATAACTTAGGATCATAACACGTCTCTACTCGTCTTATTACATTATTGGGTAAAGTAGCTATTCCTAAGTTGTGTGGTGTAGGGTGAGTTAACTCCCTCTTCTTTAGATCCTCTTCATACGTCCAAGTCTCAATGTCTGAAGTATATCCCTCGGGGGTCCTCATCAATGATCATCTGATACTCTTGGATAATAGCCTTATGATACTTCACGAGAGCACGCATGTCTTGAAGCTCCCGCTGGCAGCGCTCGAGGCGGTCGCTAAGATGAACTCCATCATTGATGCTACTTTCCATTTGCCAATTCTTGAACTGTGGCTGTAGTGGTGCACAAGTGAAGTTATTAATGCCGACTGGACATTGAGGCGTGTAGGAGTGGGTGGTGTGTTGGAGTCTCTGACGGTTGATGTAGCATTGACTAGTGATAGCTACCCATGTTGCATCCTTCTCTGCATCCTCTCGAGTGGCTCTCCAAGCTAAAGTAAAGTGATTCTTGAGTAGCTGACCATTGTAGTATATCAAGAGCTCACTCATCCATTCTTCACGATCGACATGATGAACCCCGGTAGTATGATAGCGAATGTAGAGCTTGTGGGCGTCGTATCCAGTGGTAAGTAGCATCGCCCTAAGACGATGATTCATTCCTTCGGTGACATCTCCAGTAGAGTAGTACGTCATCAAGTTTCTTGAATCATGCTGTGGGGATCTTGGAACATGGGCTGGAGCACATGAGACAAGTTGAATCCATGTGGTGGTCAGGTGAGTGTTGGCCATCTACAGTTGAAGAGAAGAGTGTTAGGAAATCAAAATAGTGAAGACAAACGGAGTAACACAACAAGACAAGGTAGAATATACAAAGAAATTTTGTGAAAGACATTTTATGAAAATAGTAAAGTCCTTAATGTGTCCATTTTCTATCTAGGCTTGCGTCCTACGGGCAACACGACTCTGATACCACTTTGTCACACCTGGTAAAAAGAAGACAACCAGATGCTTTCCACATGTATGCCAGGATCAGTTCAACTCATACATGTGTAGACGAAAGTGAAATACAATAAATAATGCCATGTTCGAGTACATCACCTTATTACATAAATGACCTTCCAGGTCAAAAAGAAATGTACAAGCAGCAAAAAAACAAATAAAAGGGCTCCAAGCACAGGTATTGCACGAGGGAGCGCCAGCCTAGAACATCTCATCGGGGTCTCCGTAGAAATCCTGGTTCTCCACCTCTTCGTCTTCGTAGATTGTGGGGGGGGGGGGATATGCAACTAACAAGTTTCAGTACCAACGATACTCGCAAGTTGGGAAGTTATGACATGTGGTTCACAACAAGGAAGGCAAATAAATAGGTAAAGCACTATAGCAGTTACAACCTACTCTTAATGTTATAAGGCACCGACATCTAGGTGAAATTCCCAATCCAACATCCCAAAAATAACCAGGTAAGACCAAACCCAAACCATCCATTATGCAACCATGTGAGCTAATTATGAATTTGGTTCCAAGCCGCTCGTGTCCGTGAGTACGGCTATCTAGACAGTTTGACAAGACTCTATAGAGTGTGTATCCTTTACCCACAGTTCGTGATGTCATCCCCTTTTGCCAGGTGGACTAAGGTAAACCTCCTTGATGCCCATGGTAGCTAACCACATTACACACTTCCGTAGGTGTGGCCAGGAGATCACCACGAGGTGTTTCCGATGGTTCTCCCGACTTGCAATGGGTACTCTAAGGTTTCACTGCTCCGGCACCTGGAGTCTATTTTCCCTCCGCCAAGAGAATCCCCCTCTCGAGCCATGCGGATCCCAAGGCAGAACCCATTCCCCGCCCGTTCAATTACCTATGCTACATCGGGAGAGACAAAATTACTAAACCAAGTTGTCCCATATACAATTCTGTGGTGATACTAAAAGGCTTAGCAACTTCTTCCATAATCCGGTCCTTAGAATCCGATAGGTATCAAGCCCCAAACCAAGGTATTGTGCACGCATGCACCAATCCATACAAAACCCCCTATCAGATTCCTATCTACTAATTCCATTATTGCCATCAATTCATGAATCATAAAACATCAAATGTAACTTGTAGATAAATAGATATATTTCAATTTAAGCATGGCTAAGAATAAACTAATTAATTGTAAAACACTAAAACCAAGCGATAAGGAATTATTGGCAAAAACTAGAGGAACATAGCATAGGATCCATATTTTAATTTAGCATGCATCTAACTAAAACTTAACAAAATGGGTGCAAGATGGTCAAGGAACTTGCCTCCAAATTGAGCCCGGTGGTCGTCGGGAAATTGTTGCTCTTGAAGATTAAATGTCGGTTCTAGACCCGACTCTAATTTTACGACGATGCATAAAATAATAACATACAATAAGAACACATAGAATGCAAACAATTCAAATAAACATAAATTCATACGCAAAAGTGATTTTCTGGTTAATTTAAATTATAGGCATAATACCAATTATTGAGAATTTAGTGCTAAATGAAATATATTGAGTAAAACATATTTTTAACAATTTTTATACCATTTTAATATTTATTAGAAACCTATTATTATTTTCTAGAAATTTTTCTCCTTCAAAATATGCTTAAAATAGACTTATAACATAAAATGTGCATTTTACAATTTTTACACTATTTTTAATAATTATTTCTATGTGCAAATCATTTTATGAATTAAATACACTTAAAAAGTATTTTATGATTAATTCAGAAATTTAAATGAATTAATAAAAATAATACAGAAATGAAAATAAATTAAAATATAATTAAATCTTTTTTATAATTATTTTATATGAATTAAGGACTGTTATTTAATTTCTAGAATTTCCAGGGGTCTTTCTGCAAAATCAGAACTATTCCAGAGGCTAAAAACGATTTTTATTAAGTCCAGAGATTAATCTATAATTTTACAGGATTTATTTGCTAATTTACAATATTTCCAGGGGCTTTTAAACACTTTTTATCTAATTATCCAGTATTTTCCTAATTTCCTGAAAGCTCAGGGTTAATTCTGTAAAATTTTGGATTAATCTGTAATTAGTTTTAAAAGGCCAGGGGCTTCTTTGTTAATCTACCAACGACTAAGAAGATTTAAACGTGGGTCGTGGGATTTAAAATGGACGGCCCAGATTTAAAAGGCCGAAGGGGTACGGGGTGTTTTAATCTCGGCCGCCTATTCAAAATGAACGGCCGATAGAGGGCCACGTCGCCCCAAACGACAGAAGCAACGGTGCAGGGCAGTGCACAGTGGCAGCGATCTCGCCGGCGATGACCAAAATCGCACTACAGTGGCTACGGGACACATCCAAATGGCGAAAAAGAAAGGGGGAAACGAGGGGGACTCACTGAGGGTTGTCGCACGGCCGGAGGAGGGTTGGAAGGTGGTCGGCGATGGCGATCGGCGACGGAGCTCCTCGGCGCCCAATGAAGTCGATGACGCAGAGCCTGTTTCCCCGAGGAAGATGTCCGACAAGCTCCTGGGGACACGGCGAAGGTGTTAGGTTAGTTAAAGAGGCGCGGAATTGAAAGGAAAGACGGGAACGGCGGCGCCATTACCAAGATCGACGGTGCTAGGGTTTCGGGGTGTCGGACGGTGAAATCCTGGGGGGATTTGCCATTATTTATAGGGGGGTTGTATGAGTAAGGGGCGGCGGTCATCATGGGCACGACGGGGTGATTGATTAGGGAGAAACGATCGACATTCAAGAGGGGATGAGTGGGCGGTGCGGGTGGAGGCGTTACGGGCGCGGGCGCGACGGGGAAGATGGAGCTGACCCTTGGGGCCGGGTTGCAGGGAGAGGGAGGGGAGAAGAGAGAGGGGAGAGGAGACGCGGGCCGACACGGGAAAGGGAGGGAAGTGGGCCGGGGCGGGAATTCGGCCCAGGGAGTGTTTTTTTTTCTTTTTGTTTTCTGTTTTCTTTTTCTTCTCTTTTTTGTTTTGAATTTTTAAACTGAATTTCAATTAAATTTGAATTTCCAAATTTTCACACAATCAACCAAACATGATGCAATTTCCTTATATGAATTTTATTTCCAAAGAAAATTATTTTTGTAACTCTTCACGATTTCTTTTTACATTTTTTTTTCTACTAAAAAAATTTGGATGTTACAATTCTACCCCCCTAAAAAGAAATCTCGACCTCGAGATTTCGACGTCCTAGGAGAATAGACTAGGAAACTCCGCCTTGAGGTCTTCTTCTCTTTCCAACGTTGCCTCCACTTCTGAGTGATGTTTCCATTGAACTTTGCACATACGAGTAACTTTATTCCTCGTAACTCATTCTGATGTCTCGAGAATCTTAACAGGTTGTTCTACATAGGTTAGGTCCTCTTGCACATCTACTGCTTCCAATGGCAACTGTTCTTCAGGCACCCTTAAGCATTTCTTCAGTTGTGACACATGGAATACATCATGTACATCTGATAAGTGAGATGGTAACTCGAGCCGATAGGCTACTTCTCCTCTTTTCTCAAATACCTTGAAAGGACCAATGTAACAGGGTGATAATTTTCCCTTCACCTTGAATCGTCTCAACCCTCTCACGAGTGACACCTTAAGATACACAAAATCACCAATCTCAAATGATAGATCACGACGTCGAGTATCTGCATAACTCTTTTGCCTTGATTGAGCTGTGTTTAAATTCTTCCAGATTTCTTTCACTTGTCTCTCAGCTTCTCTTAACAATTCAGGCCCGAATACTTGGCTTTCCCTAGTTTGATTCCAAAACAACGGTGTTCTGCACTTCCATCCATACAAGGCTTCAAACAGAGACATCCTCAAACTGGCTTGATAACTATTGTTATAGGAAAACTCGACATATGGTAGGTTCTTATCCCAACTCCTACTGTTTTTCAAAGCACACGCTCTCAACATATCTTCAAGAATTTGATTAGTGCGCTCTGTCTGGCCGTCTGTTTGCGGATGATATGCTGAGCTGAAATTCAGCCGGTATCCATAGACTCATGCAACTTCTGCCAAAATCTGGAAGTGAACTAAGTACCTCTATCTGATATTATCTTCTTCGGAACTCCATGCAGACATACAATTCTTGCCATATATAGTTCTTCCAATCTTGAACCAGAATAGCTTTCTTTTACTAGAATAAAGTGAGCCACTTTAGTCAAGCGGTCCACTATGACCCATATAGAGTCGTATCCTGACTGAGTTCTTGGCAATCCCACAATAAAGTACATACTTATTTCTTCCCATTTCCATTCAGGAACTTTAATTGGTTGAAGTAAACCTGCTGGTCTTTGATGTTCTGCTTTGACCTTCTGGCATGCGTCACATAGAGCCACATATTCTGCCACATTGCGTTTCATTCCATGCCACCAATATCGATACTTAAGATCTTGATACATCTTTGTGCTTCCCGCGTGGATAGAATATGACGAATCGTGGGCTTCTCTCAGTATTAACTCCCAAATCTCCTTGATATCAGACACACATATTTTCTTTCCTAGCCATAGGGTTCCCTGTTCATCTTCTTTAAAGTCTGGTGCTTTTCCTTCTTTCATTAGTCGCTTAATCTTTTGAATCCACTTATCATTCTTTTGCCCTTCTCGAATATCCTTCTCCAAAGTAGAATCTACTTCCATGGACACTACCTCAGTATTATTCACAATACTAAGGTTTAGCTTCGCGAATTCTTCACATAGTTGCGGTTGTTGACCCTGTAGTGTCAAGCTGTTGCATTGACCTGATCTACTTAAAGCATATGTGACCACATTAGCTTTTCCAGGATGGTAATTGATTCCAACATCAAAATCATTGATAAGCTCCAACCATCTGCGTTGTCTGAGGTTGAGATCTGGTTTAGTAAAAATATATTTCAAACTCTTGTGGTCCGTATAAATTTCAGTTCTTTTTCCTATCAGATAATGCCTCCATAGCTTTAATGCATGAACCACTGCTGCTAACTCCAAGTCATGAGTAGGGTAATTTCTTTCATGCTTTCTAAGTTGACGTGAAGCTTAAGCCACTACATGTCCCTCTTGCATTAATACACATCCCAATCCTTGTCTGGATGCATCACAGTAGACTGCAATTTCTTTTTGCATATCTGGCATAATCAACACTGGAGCAGTAATCAACCTTTTCTTTAGCTCTGTAAAACTGGCTTCACACTCCCTTCTCAAGTAACTTGTTTAACGGACGAGATATTTCTGAGAATCCTTTGATGAACTGGCGATAATAACCAGCCATTCCCAAGAAACTCCTGATTTCCCCAACATTTTTTGGTGTTTTCCAATTTAGAACATTTTTCACTTTACTAGGGTCTACTGCTATTCCTCCTTGTGATATAACATGTCCCAGAAATGACACTTCCTTCAACCAGAACTCGCATTTACTTAGCTTTGCATACAACTGATGTTCATGAAGCTTCTGTAAGGCCAATCTTAGGTGTTCCTCATGTTCCTCTTCACTTTTGGAGAATATCAAGATGTCATCAATAAACACCACGACAAACTTGTCCAAATATTCCATAAACACCTTATTCATAAGATACATGAAATAAGCAGGGGCATTAGTCAAACTGAAGGACATGACTGTATACTCATATAGTCTGTATCTTGAGACAAATGCTGTCTTGGGTATGTCCGAGGGTCGTATCTTCAATTGGTGATACCCCGAACGCAAATAAAACTTCGAGAACACACAAGCACCTCTCAACTGGTCAAACAAATCCTCAATCCTTGGTAGAGGATACTTGTTCTTGATAGTTACTGTGTTGAAAGCACGATAATCCACGCACAACCTCTATGTACCATCCTTCTTAGGTACAAATATCACTAGAGCTCCCCAGGGTGAGGAACTAGGACGAATGTATCCTTTTGCTAACAACTCATTGATATGATCCTTCAATTCTGCAAACTGTTCAACATCCATCCTGTATGGTCGCTTGTAAATTGGAGCTGTTTCAGGCACTAATTCAATGATCAATTCAATTTCTCTGTCAGGGGGCATACCCGGTAAATCCTCAGGAAACACATCCGAAAAGTCACAGACAACTTTAATCTCTTGTACTCGCTGAACTTGATTGAGCCGTATTTTCTGAACTGGTGCTTGATCAGGACGAAACTCCACGTTTGTGCCATCTGTATGAGTTAAGCATACTGTTTTGGTGGCACAGTGGATCACTCCTTTGTACTTGGTTAACCAATCCATTCTCAAAATAATATCTAATCCTTGTGACTCCAACACTATAAGGTTTTCTAAGAATGCTACCCCCTAATGTCTATGCTTACATTAGGGCATACTTGCCTTGTCAGCATCTCTCGTCCAGGAGAGTTGACTACAAATACTTGAGTCATTAATGTAACAGTCATTCCATGTCTTCTTATAAATTCTTTTGCCATGAATGAATGTGTTGCACCAGAGTCAAAAAATACTGTAGAAGGGTGGGAATCAGCAGAGAACGTACCAATCACCACATCTGATGCGTCTTGGTCTTCTTCCAAAACAACATGATTGACCCGACCTCTGGATTGGTTCTACTGCGATGGCTTCTTCGGGCAGTGGTTGGAGTAGTGTCCCTTGTCACCACATATGTAGCAAGCTCCCCGAGCACTGGTGTCTTAAGCCTTGTTTCTTTGTTGATTCTGCTGCGGTTGCCCAATTGGTCGAGGATTTGATGACATAGGGCATTATTGATACATTTGAGGGCGTTGTGGTTGCATTTGCTGGTACTGAGGGCGAGCATACTATGCTTGAGGTCTGAATGAAGTGTTGTTGGTGTATCGCTGACCTTGACTATTACCCACAACACGACTCATGTGTCTAGACTGCTATGGGTTAAAGCGAGAACGTTTGTTGCTTGAAGATTGTCCCATCATCATCTTCTGTTTGCGGTCTTCTCCCTCACATTCTTTCTTCTTTATTTCCACTGTAAAAGCTTTGTCCACCAGATGTTGAAAGCTATCATAGTCGCTGGAAGACATCATCAACTGTATCTCTTTGTCCAGTCCCTCCTTGAAATAGAATTGCTTCTTAGCATCAATATAAACATATCCAGGGGCGTACGGAGACAGTTGTATGAACTTGTTCAAATACCCCCATATGTTCATGTTCCCTTGCTTCAGTGCTAGGAACTCCAGATGCTTGGCTTGAATCTCACCTTCAGGTACGTGATGATTGCAGAAGTTTTCTCTAAACTCTTCCCATGTGATGTTGTCTGGACTGTCATGGGCTGCAGTGAAAGCGGTCCACCAATCAGCTACAGGTCCATGTAGTTGGTGTGATGCCAATAGTACCCTTTCTCTTCCTTCACATTGAACAATCCTCAATTTATTTTCAATTGTCTTGATCCAGTCGTCAGCGCCCATAGGCTCCACAGTGTTGGAAAAGCGTGTGAAATTTGCCTAGAGGGGGGGGGGGTGAATAGGCTAATCGACCTGAAATGACTTAATAAAACGAGATCAGTACTCAGGGGGCGGACTAGTCCGATCCACCTGTAGGGAAAGCCTAAAAAGAGTTTGTAACAAGTTTTAGTCCGATTCTTGTGATGCAAAGTATGTTAAAATGACTTAGTGAACCTTACCAAGTTATGAAGCAAGTGTGAGGCTAAGGATCACAATGAAACAAGAGTGATGAATAAAACTGTAAAGCTAACCCTAGAAGCAATGTGCGATAAGTGAAAGCAAAGTACACAAGGGACACAAGGATTTTATCCCGAGGTTCGATCACACGAAGGACTCTACGTCCCCGTTGAGGAGTCCACGAAGGACCTGGTTCAACAACCCTTCCCTCACCAAGTTTACCACAAGGGCCTAACTTGGTTCTCCACTATCACAAATGGGTGAATACAAGATTCGTTGGGGCTTCTCACAATCTGAGGCTCCCACCACAAATACAATCACAAATCACAAAGATCAACTCAAGCCACAGATCACAAAGATTCACAAGTGCAAGAGATCAAACCGAGAGCCTAGAGCGGCGTTCTTCCTCTTCTTCACCTCACCAAACCCTAATCCACACAAGAATTAGTTTTAGAGGGAAGGTAGGCAAGATGGAGGCTTTTGGAGGCTCAAGGTTTGCTGTGGTGGCACTAGGGTTTCAAAGTGCTCAAGCAATGGTTCAAATGAACCCAGGGGTCCTCTGTTTATAGAGGTTCCAAGCCCATACTGCTGACTTCAGCAGATGGGCAGACTAGTCCGGCCTACGGCCCGGACTAGTCCGACCTTTGGGACCACTGACGTCCCTGACAACTTTTGAACTGCGCGGCAATTGTCACACTACCCGCCAAACTTCAAATTCAAACGGTCACTTCATAACGGACTAGTTCGGTCCAGACCGGACTAGACCGACCTCACACAGAACCTTTTGTTCCATGTGAAAACGGACTAGTCTGGAGACCACGGACTAGTCCGCCCCCCAGGGCGGATTAGTCCAGCCTACCCAGACTTAGTCGCTGAAACTCCACTTCTCTCCAAACCCAGACTAGTCCCGTCCCAGGGCGAACTAGTCCGATCCCAGTCAGGACCTCTTGGTCCGGACTAAAACGGACAAGTCCGTGGTTTTGGGACTTAGCCCCCAAAACCCACTCCACGACTACCCGGACTAGTACGTCTCACTACGGACTAGTCTGAACTCAGTCAGACCCTTCTGGTCCAGCTGAAAACGGACTTGGCCGACCAGGAGCGGACTAGTTCGGCCACCTGCACGGACTAGTCTGGCCACTCCTGCCAGACTACTTCCAACTCTCTTCTCTCAATAGGTTCGATCTCTAAAGCGCTTTGAGCTCCCAACTTGATCTCAATGCACTTTACACACACATCCTCACACATATTTGGCTAGTCTACACTCAATACGCTAGAAACCCTAGTTTCTTCTTTTCGAGTCGACATTACCATTTTCATCCTTTTCCTTTTTGAGGGTTTGTGTTTCCGTTTGAATCCACCCCTGTGCTTAAGATCACTGAGCTCATTAGTTACTTAATTGTCATCATCAGTCATCCAAAACCCACGGGGATCCTAGATGCACTTTCAATCTCCCCCTTTTTGGTGATTGATGACAAGACATTAAGTCTTCACATATAAGAGTATAAATTTTGGTTTTCATAACATGCAGGTGTATGAGTGACTCCCCCTCAATGAATGCGTCATAAAAGAGAGATTGAGGAAGTCCTTCATACACACACACGTTATGGTGGGGTGCCTACGTGTTGTGCTCAACAATTTGTGACAAGACATAATAAATATGAATATGATTAAAAGATAGACATTCAAAGCATCATATTGATATTAAACGTTCAAAACATGGTCTTGCACAAATTTAAACATTCGACATGACATAAATATTACAATAAGAAGTGCAACATGTCCAAGGAGCCAAAATAAGGGCTACTCTCCCCACATCTAATTACCCTCCCCCATCCTTTCTAACTCTCCCCCACATCTAACTCTCCCCCTTTGGCATAAAGACACCAAAATGGAAAAGAAGTGGGGAACACGAGGCCTATCCACTAGTCATCGTTGTCTGCCGCCTCGTCACGGGAGTCGCTCTCTGTGGCGTCTGGATCCTCTTGATCCTCATCGTCGTCATCAGAGACCCGTGCCGAGGGAGCAGCCCGGGAAGAGCTCCCATCCTTCTGGAACTGGGCGAGCTCGTCGGCGGTGAAGACGGGGAATGGCATGATCTCGCCATCGCTCTCCTCCGGAGGTGACATGGGGACCTCCAGTTTGTTGCACACCGCCTTGAGATATTTTTCTTGGCGCTTGTGTGCCTGCTGATTCCGGATCTCTTGCTTCCGGCAGGAGGTGAAGATAGCTTTGAAGCACTTGAAGAAAGCACTCATCGACTGAGGTGAAGGCAGAGAGGGAGGTGCCACGGGGTGAGGTGCTGGCACCACTTAGTGAGAGGGAGGCTTCACATTCTTCCGGTGTGGAGGAGGCAGCACTGAAGGAGGTGTCTGAGGATGGAGCGGGCAATGAGTCACATCCTTGACGAAGGTCAAGCCCGACACCTTCTTGATGAGATACATAATTAGGGGGCATACTCGCAAGCACAGTCGGGGGTATACAAGATGTTGAAAATGTCGTCGAAGATGTAATCGACGAGGTTGAACTTCTCCTCCTCATCAATAAGAAGTAGCAGGTGCCTCATATTGCCTTGGATCACCCCTGCATCACCATCCTTTGGTGCTATTGTCCTCCTCAGGATCCTGTTCAGAATGCTATAGAATGGCTTGATATTGCGAGCATGCCTGACATCATATTGAACATGACTGGGATACATGTAGGCCAGCTCGTCTCGGTCTACAACCTTGAGGTTAGAGATAATGATCTCATGGTCCAAATGGGCCTCAAGTCCGAGAAGCTTGGCAAACTCCTCAAAAGTAACTGAGAGTTGCTCGCCATGCATCATCCAAATGATCCGTCTATCACCTGAAGTGGTGAAGTAGATGGTGGAGTAGAATTGCAGGATGACTTCAACATTCCAGTCATATTTGAAGCCCATGATGTCTTTGAGCTCATGGCGCTCAGCGGCTTCAATGACCGCATCAAAAGAAGAATGTTACTTTTGGGCTATGTACTTCCAGTCTACCCATTGTGCTTCGATCACTGGCTTCTTCATGTTCTGGTAGACCAGACGGTAATAGTCACAGTGAAAGTCGCACCAAAACCTAGGGTCAGCGGTGCTTCTTTCATACTTGTAGACTTTGTCCGTCCGCAGTCTTCATGCCTTCTCGGCTCCTTTCCCATGGAAGACATTGGCGGCTATCACACGCTGCCTATTGGGGTTCTTCTCAGGAGTGTGCACCTCCAAGGGGCCAATAGGTTTGGCCTGCCCCTTCTCCTTGATCATAGGGCATGTGGCCCTCTTCACTGGTATCTTCACAGTGGGCCTCCTTTTCTTGGGCTCTACTGAAGCCGGAGCCTTGCCCTTCTTCGGATCTCTCTCGATCCAGCGTTCAGCAATTTCTTCTTGGGCTTTCTCCTTGCCCCTTGCTTTCTCTCCCATGGTCACAAGTCTCTTCCTTTTGGAGACTTGTGCTGCTGCAACCTGAGAATTGTGAGCTTCGTGCTCCTTTCGCTTCTTCTTGCGGAGTTCCTTGCAGGACTCCTCAATGGCACGGGCCATTGCTTCATCTTCGTTGTAGGACGTAGCTGCAGCCCTAGCTTGTTGTTTCTTGGCTGCCTTTGCTCGCTCTTGCTGCTCGAGAAGTTTCTTGGCAGCCTCAACTTCAGCCTTTGCCCATTCCTCGCAAAGGCGAAGCTGCTCTGCCTCCCACTCGAGATCAGTGCGGGGAGAAGTGGATCGGCGAGGAGCTGCCATTTCTGCCGAAACAGGAGGAAAACATGAGATAGAGGGTCAAGGAAGTGGAATAATGCGAAAGAAATCATGAGAAACTGCCAAAGTTAGGGTTTTGTCCAGTGTACACCGAACTTGTCCGCCACAGGGGCGGACTAGTCCGGTTTACACAGGTTGAACCCTAACTCTAACGATTTTTCAAAAAATTGTTGAATCAAGTCGCAATACTCCTAGACTATGATCACAAGGATGCTAGGAACAACTTTAATGAAGGGGCACCTATCAAAAGCTTGATAAACTAAGAATGAGGCATGTTTTTGAAAAGTGAGGAGTACCTCTTCAAATCTTGATAAATCGACGGGATCGGGGATGGATCGCATCGGGAAAGGTTGGGAAAGGTCTCCCACACTTCCGGGGCTTCCAATGCACGGATTGGAAACGATCTTTGGTGGATGGAATCAAAAATCGCCCAAGGAGGGGAGTTGAGCGCCCATGGAGAGAGAAAAGTGAGTGTGGAAAATACGAGGAGTCGGCCGCCTCCTGGGGGGGGGGGGGGGGTTAAGTCCCCAGGGGCCGGACTAGTCCGGTGATGGGGACGGACTAGTCCGGTCTGCGGACCAGACCCGGATCAGTCTGGATCCGGACTTGTCCGACCATAGGGCGGACTAGTCCGGTCCTAAGAGGCTGAAAACATATATATTTGAGTTTTAGCCACTATAGTTGATCCTTTTGGACATATTGCCACAACAAAACCTTATGAATATGGTCAGTAAGCAATCAACAATCAAACTATGACCATAACTCACAAAGTTGATAGTTTTTCAAATATTTTGGAGAAAATTTAGATAGAGATGAATTTCTCAACACATGCGTTCTTTTGAATAAAATGTAAAGTAAACATTCATATGTGCATGTTTCAAGCCACATTTCGAGAATCTAAGATATTGAGCTCACTCCTAAGCTCACAAAAGCGCTTCTCATCTAGAGGCTTGGTGAATATATCGGCTAGATGGTTCTCGGTTCTTACATAGGAAATCACTATATCCCTTTTCAAGGAATGATCTCTCAAGAAGTGGTGTATAATATCTATGTGCTTTGTCCTCGAATGCTCAACTGGATTGTGGGCTATTTTGATGGCGCTCTCATTGTCACATAGGAGAGGAATATGGCACAAGTTTATACCATAATCCCTTAGAGTTTGTCGCATCCAAAGAAGTTGTGCACAACAACTTCTGGCTGCTACATACTCCGCTTCGGCTATGGAAAAGCAATGGAGTTTTGTTTCTTAGAGGACCAAGACACTAAGGATCTACCCAAGAATTGGCATGTCCCGAATGTGCTCTTTCTATCAACTTTACACACCGCATAATCCGCATCGGAGTAGCCAATAAGGTTAAACTTGGATCCTTTGGGGTAACAAAGTCCTACGGTAGGTGTGTGAACTAAATATCTAAGAATTCTCTTAACAGCGGTCATATGACACACCTTAGGTGCAGCTTGAAAGCGTGCACGCATACACATACTAAGCATAATATCCGGTCTAGATGCACAAAGATATAACAAAGAACCAATCATGGAACAATATACCTTTTGGTCCACACTTGGACCATCTTCGTTGAGGTCTAAGTGTCCATTTGTTGCCATTGGAGTCTTGATGGGTTTGGCCTTGTCCATGTCAAACTTCTTTAATATGTCTTGAGTGTACTTTGTTTGACTTATGAACGTGCCCTCTTTGAGTTGCTTAACTTGAAAACCTAAAAAGAACTTCAACTCCCCCATCACGGACATCTCAAATCTCTCTGTCATTATCTTAGAAAACTCATCACAAAACACTTTGTTAATAGAACCAAATATAATGTCATCGACATATATTTGGCACACAAAGAGATCATCAATAAAGTGCTTTGTAAAGAGAGTGTAATCAACTTTTCCTATCTTAAAACCTTTTTGAATAAAAAAGTCTCTAAGGCACTCATACCAAGCTCTAGGAGCTTGTTTGAGGCTGCAGAGAGCCTTACGCAATTTGAAGACATGGTTTGGGAAGTCTTGATCTTCAAAGCCCGGTGGTTGCTCCATATAGACCTCCTCCTTGATTGGGCCATTTAGGAACACACTCTTGACGTCCATTTGGTAAAGTTTAAAATCATGGTGAGTAGCAAAGGCAAGTAATATACGAATTGACTCTAGCCTAGCTACGGGAGCAAAGGTTTCATCAAAATCCAAACCTTTGACTTGTGAGTACCCCTTGGCCACAAGTCGTGCCTTGTTCCTTGTCACCACGCCATGCTCATCTTGCTTGTTGAGGAACACCCACTTGGTGCCCACAACATTTGCTTGGGGACGCTTGACAAGCTCCCAGACTTTGTTCCTCTCAAAGTTGTTGAGCTCCTCTTGCATGGCTACTACCCAATCCGGGTCGCTCAATGCATCTTCAACCTTATGGGGCTCCAAAGACGATACAAAGGAGTAATGTTCACAAAAGTTAGCAACACGAGAACCAGTGATTAACCCTTTTGTAATGTCTCCTAGAATGTTGTCAATGGGGTGATCCCGTTGAACACTTTGATGCACACGAGGATGTGGAGGTTGAACTCTTGAGTCATCATCATCCTCTTCTTCTTCTTGGTCTCCCCCATGATGTATGCTTCCCTCTTGACTTTTGTCTTCTTTATCATGTTGAGGTGCTACTTGTCCATCTTTAACTTGATCGAGTGGGGGATGACTTGCATCATCTTGTTGTTGGTCACTTGAGCTTTGAGGTTGTTCTTGTGGTCGAACATCTCCAAGTGCCATCCTCCTAAGAGCTTCTTGTGGAGAGTCTTCTTGATCTAGCACACTTTTATCAACTTGCTCCACTTGGGAGCCATTAGTTTCATCAAACACCACGTCGCATGCTATTTCAACAATCCTGGAGGATTTGTTGAAGACACAGTAGGCGTGGGTGTTTGAATCATAACCAAGCAAGAAACCTTCATCGGACTTTGAAGCAAACTTTGAAGTCCTATGCTTCTTGTTGAGAATATAGCACTTGCTCCCAAAAACACGAAAGTAAGAGACATTGGGTTTCTTACCAACTAGAAGCTCGTAGGGGGTCTTCTTGAGGAGGCGGTGGAGGTACAATTGGTTGACGGCATGGCAAGCGGTGTTAACTGCCTTCGCCCAAAACCGGTCTGATGTCTTGTACTCATCAAGCATCGTCCATGACATCTCAATGAGTGTCCTATTCTTCCGTTCCGCCACCCCATTTTGTTGAGGGGAGTATGGGACTGAGAATCCATGCTTGATGCCCTCCTCATCCAAGAATTCTTCCACTTGAGTATTCTTGAACTCGGTGCCATTGTCACTTCTTATAGCCTTGATTCTTGAGGTGAACTCATTTTGAGCTCTCCTCAAGAACCTCTTGAGGACACCATGAGTTTCACCCTTATCATGCAAGAAAAATACCCAAGTGAAACGAGAAAAATCATCAACAATAACAAGACCATATTTGTTACCGCTAATGCTAATGTAGGTTATTAGCCCGAAAAGGTCCATGTGTAGTAGTTACCAAGGTCTTGTCGTCATCATGATGTTCTTGGAGGGGTGTTGAGCTCCCACTTTCTTCCCCGCTTGGCAAACACTACATGGCCTATCCTTTTCAAAGACAACATTCTTCAAACCGTAGATGTGCTCGCCCTTAAGAAGCTTTTGTAAGTTCCTCATCCCAACATGGGCTAGCCTTCTATGCCAAAGCCATCCCATGTTGGTTTTTGCCATTAAGCATGTGTCAAGTTGAGCTTTATCCGAGGCAAAATCCACAAGATAAAGCTTTCCCTTGAGGACACCCTTAAAAGCGATTGAGTTATCACTTCTTCTAAGGATGCTCACACCCTCATTAGTAAAAAACACAATTATAACCCTTGTCACATAGTTGTGATATGGACAAAAGGTTATAGTCTAGAGAATCAATATGCAAAACGTGAGAAAGAGTATGTTGCGGAGAAATGACAATTTTACCGGAGCTAAGGATTTTCCCCCAGCTATTGTCCCCAAAGAGGATCCCTTCATTTGGATCAAAATGTTGCTCATACTCCACGAACATTCTCCTCTCTCCGGTCATGTGGTTGGTGCATCCACTATCGAGCACCCATTTGGATCCACCGGAGGAGTATGCCTACAAAACAAGATTATGTCTCCCTTTTCGGTACCCAAGCGGAGTTGGGTCCTTTGATGTTAGTAGTGAGACACTTGGGCACCCACACACAAGGCTTGGGGCTCTTGCGGAGTGACCCAACATATCTAGCATAAACATTGCCGTACTTGTACCTCATTAAAACATAAGATGCATCAAAATCATAAAAGGGAGGATGCGGTTCAAATTTAGGCATGTTAGTGCTAGTTGAGGTATTCTTCCCAATTTTAGTTGGGGATGAGCTTCCTTTGACAAAGACAATCAAGTCTTTGCCATACTTGGAGGTTTTAGCATTTTGCTTTCAACCTCTAGTATAACCGAGACCATCCTTGACATTGGGAGGTCTTGTGTTGGTGTATGCACTTCGTGCATACACCACCTTTTCTTTATAAAAGATGCCACCCTTAGGTGCTTGTTTGCCTTGAGTCAACTTAAGCTCATCCTTTAATTTAAGGATCAAGTTAGAGCATTTGCAAGTAGAGATTGCTTTGGATGCAACCTTTGAGGAGGATGAGCTTTTGGAGGAAGAGGCTAGATTGGTCTTGAGGGACTCAACTTGAGTCTCAGGGATCTTGTTAACTTTTTCCAAGTTTCCAAGTTCATCCTTGAGCTCAATGGTTATCTCCTCAAGACTTGAGCATGTTTTCTTGCTTAAAGCAAGTTTGAGATATAATGCCTTGCTCATCTATCTATCAAGTTCAAGGAGCTCATGAGCTCTTTACATCTCTCCTTTTCATGGATAAGCATGTACTCTTGCCTATCTATGAGCTCCTCCTTCTCAAAGATTTCATCCGAGAGAAATTTCATTCTACGCAAAGTGTTCTTACTTATGTCCTTAAGCATGTGTTCATTTTCGCTAGCACTATCAAAATTATCATGAGATGATATGGAGGAGGATGAGTTTGAAGTAACCTTTCTCCTTCCTTGTTTTGCCATGAGGCAAGTTTGCTTGTGGTCGTAGAGGTTGGGGAAAAGCTTGCTTCCCTTGGAGCTTCTCCTAATGGCTATGGCTGCCATCTTTTCCTCGTCTTCGGACGAGGAGGACTCATCATTAGAGTCCCATTCCTTGCCTAAGTGAGCATGACCGGAGGGCCTCTTCTTTTTATAGAACTTCTTCTCTTGTGGCTTGCCCTCCTTCTTCTTATTGCCCTCTTCATGTGGGCAATCTACAATGAAGTGCCCGTACTCACCACAATTGTAGCAATCCCTCTTGGTTTTGGGCCTTGCCTTCTATTTGCCCTTGCTCTCATGCTTGTATCCTCCTTTTCTTCTTCTCATCATTCTCTTGAAGTTGTTGATGAAGAGGGCCTCTTCCTCATCGGTGTCAAGGCTCTCCTCATCATCTTCGTTTTGCTATTTAGAGGAGGATGTCACTTTGAGTGCAACATCCTTCATCTTCGAAGTGGTGAACCTTTGGAGGTCGTTGTAGAAGAGTGCCTCCTTCTCCATGATCTCGTGGTTGATGATCCTCCCTAGGACCTCCTCCGGGGTCATTTTGGCAAACCCCGGGCTTTCCCGTATCATGGATCAAAGAGAGACGTTTCTAGGCATGAATGCCCAAATCATCCTCTTCACCACCTCGTGGTCCGTCCACTTCGTGCAGCCATAATATCTACTCTTGTTGATGAGTAGCTTTAGGCGGTTGTACATCTCTTGGGGAGATTCACCATCCATTATGGCAAACCTCCCGAGCTCTCCTTCAGTGAGCTCAATCTTCACTTCTTTCATGACTCGGTTGCCTTCATGAGCCATCTTGAGGGTGTCCCAAATATCCTTGGCCACCTCAAGTCCATCTACCCGGTTGAACTCATCTCTTGAGAGAGACGAGATGATCACTTCGGCCGCTTGGCCATTGTGGTGAAGGAGCACGACTTGCTCCGGAGTGATGTCTTCTTCATTCTTGGCGATGTGCACCCCGGTCAACACAATTTGCCATAGAGAGGGATTGAGTGACACGAGATAGATCTTCATGTTGTGCTTCCACATCCCGTAGTCGTTTCCATCGAATTGGGGAGGTTTCCCCAATGGGATAGAAAGGTAGTGCTTGTTGGAGACAAGGCATTCATAGTTGTAGCCTTGTTGATTGTAGTTAATTGTGCCACCCGATGTAGAGGTTGAGGAGTCAACCTTTGGAATCTTCAACTTCTCTTGAAGTTTCGCCTTGAGCTGGCGAGTCTCTTCGTCATCTGTGGACTTGTCTTGGTAGACAAGAACCTCCTCTTGGGTTGCCTGGATCTCATTTGTCGAGACCTCGTCATACCCCACCCCGACCATATTCTCTCCGAGTTATTAGACTCTTTGGGAGAGTCCCGCTCTGATACCAATTGAAAGTTGCCTAGAGGGGGGGGGGGTGAATAGGATTATCGACCTAAAATGACTTAATAAAACGAGATCAGTACTCAGGGGGTGGACTAGTCCGGTCCAGAGGCGGACTAGTCCGATCCACCTGCAGGGAAGGCCTAAAAAGAGTTTCTAACAAGTTTTAGTCCGATTCTTGTGATGCTGTGACGCCCGGTTCCGGAAATGAACCAAGCTAACACATATGTGTGCCCAGGACGTTCATCACACATACGCGAGTGCAATCACAAAAGGATATACAGAAAATTACCACAGAACAAAATTAATTAACCAAATTTTATTACACAAACCATATTATCCTCGATTACAAACTCTAATAAATATTAATAACAAGTTCAACTAATGAAGCAGAAATAAACTAATTAAGCAAACTAAGCAACTAAGCAAACTAAGCATAGGGGATAGCGCAGCTCCAATCAACACCACAGGCAAAGCTGACGGTAGACATGGCCTAGAACTCCGCATTATCGCCACTAAACTCCCAATCCTGACCTGCAACTGTTGGGGGGAATTGCAAGAGTGAGTACATGTCGTACTCAACAAGTGTGGAAAGTATGACATGTGGCTGATTCAAATGACGACAATAATAATGGCAAAGTGCTGAAAAGTACATTAAAACATTTGAAAAGCAATATATTATATGTATATGAATCAAACCCATCATAATCATAAGTAATATCATAATACCAGTCCACAATTCACCATCCTCATCAATAATTCCAGATTTCACCATTTACCAATAACCATATTGAATACAAGAAATTAATCCATATCCATAATACCAACCATAACCATCCCAAATCCCAATTTCCCTCTAATCATGGAAGTTGTCTAGGTGCTCATAATCGGAAGCACAACTATCATGATAGTTTTATTTAACTCTGCAGAGTTTGTACCACTTTACCCACGTGTTTGTGATTTCATCACCTTTCGATGACTAGAACCTCTATTATGCCATCTCACACTTCCATCGGTGTGTGGCCCAGAGATCACAAAATAGTCTTTACAAAGGGATTACTAGCCTATTTAGACCCCACTGAGGTTTCACCGGTGGCGATGCCTCCAACTGAGCACATCTTCAACCAAGGGCCCCCTCTAGAGCCATTCGGATCCCAGGGTAGTCCCACCAATCATCAACAAACCCAATCCGACTACCCCTTCCCCGAGCATCCACAATGGTCCAAACAGCACTAGTAAGCCCTAATTAATCAGCTACGCCGCACCCATACTTGGCCTCGTGGTGGCACTGTAATCCTGGCTTATTCTCGCATGAACCGGTCCTTAGATCTAAAGCAAGCAAACTACCATGACATCCAACCCATCCATGTACCGGGCTTGCTTAGATCACCCATTACCATATCATATTGACCAGTTTATGTTAACCAAAATATCATTAATGCCTAATTAAATGTGTAGTATTGTTTTCCCATCCCAATTAATTAAGCGAAGCAAAAAGGTAAAAAACCCATCCCGACTCTCTACCATAATTCCAGGTGACAAGGGTGGTTAAACAATGCTAGTAAACTTCCTATCATAGGATTCCCATCAAATTGACACAAGCATGCAATTTTGCAAACAAAACATTTATTTTCAAAAACAAGATCAATATGCTTCAAGGACACTTGCCTTGCTCTTGCGGTTGATTAGGATCAAAGCCTTCAAACTCTTGGTGCTGTAGATCCTCCGCGGCACTCTCCAGCACAAATCCGTCTAATCCACACAATAGACATACAAACAAGAAACACAATCAAAGAGTGCACAAACATTACTCAATATGACATGACATGCATGATTAATGCAAATGCAAGGTAGAACTTGTTAATAGATTGCTTTAATGGTCAATAACTAGTTCTAATAGATTTTAACAAGTTTATACAGGTTTGGAGTTGATTAGATAAAATTTTTGAATTAATTCAACACAATTTAACCAGAAAGATCGGACTAGTCCGCTAGGGACCGGGCAAGTCCGCACACTGCGAGATCAGCAGATTAGGATTTTCTAGATCGACGTAAATTTGGAGATTAGGGGTTGAATTCACGTAAGGAAAAGAGAATAGAAGGTATACCAAGTGTTTAGGACTCCAATGAATCAAGAAACTTGGAGGTAGCACTTGGATCTTGATGATCTAGGGTTGGTGATGAACTTGGAGATGAATTGGTGATGAAGAACGTAACTTGGTGGAGATCTTGATCCTCTATCGTTTCCTCCTCGTCTTCTTCTTGCTTGGGATCTTCTCCTCCCTCCTTGATGGTGGCTCTCCACGAACTAGGGTTTGGGTGGGGTGGAAAAGTAGCAAATAGATGTCAATCCAAGAGGTGGGGTTGTTTATATAGAGGTGGAGGCTAGGGTTAGATGGATTTCGAGTTTGGGATGAGTAGAGGCCGGTTTAGAGTCCCTCATGGGCTCTAAAAGAGTTTGGCACGACGTCCCTAGGCCCACTTAACGTGAAACCCAAGAAACAAGTCGTAAAACAAAAGATCAACTCGGAGTCGCGAAATATCAGACAAGTCCGGAAAGGACCGGACTAGTCCGAAGTCGTCCAGAGAGAAAATCGGACAAGTCTGGCCAAAAATCGGACAAGTCTGACTTTAAACAGAGAGGAAATCGGAAAAGTCCGCTGGAACACCGGACTTTAGCAAATTTTCAAGGATTCTTGGAATATCGGACTAGTCTGCACAAAATCGGACAAGTCCGAAAGTTTCGAGAGCCAAAATCGGACTAGTCCGCAGCAAAAACGGACAAGTCTATTTTTAGGAAGAGAGAAATCAGACTAGTCCTCAGTAAAATCGGACTAGTCCGCACTTTCCTGCGTTTTAAGTGCGGTTTTGCTGCAAATCAATTTTAAATGCTCTGAATCAATTTTAAACTTATTCATCTTGTTGTGGGTTAATTTTAAACATGTATATGAGTGTATGTAGGGCATGATGCATGAAAATGAGGGTGTTACAAACTACCCCCCTTAAAATGAATCTCGCCCTCGAGATTCAACACAGAAGAGAAGAGATAGGGAAATTCCTTCTTGATATCATCCTCCAATTCCCACATTGCTTCTTTTTTCTGTGTGGTGCTTCCATTGAACTTTACACCATCTAATAACCTTGTTCCTTGTGACTCTCTCCTTGGTTTCCAACATCTTGACCGGTTGCTCGGCATAAGTCAAATCTTCCTCTAATTCCAATCCTCCCATTGGCACTTGTTCTTCCGGTACTCTCAAGCACTTCTTCAGCTGGGAAACATGAAAGACATCATGTACATCTGAAAGATGAGCTGGCATCTCCAACTTATATGCTACTTCTCCTCTTTTGTCCAAAATCTTGAACGGTCCAATATAGTGAGGTGCTAGATTTCCTCTTATGTTAAACCTCTTATGACCCCTCGTTGGTGACACCTTGAGGTAAACAAAATCTCCCACTTCAAAGGCTAATTTCCTTATTCTATTGTCCGCATAGCCTTTTTGCCTTGATTGGGCAGCCCTCAAGATTTCACGAATTATTTGTACTTGCTTTTCGGCTTCTTGCAACACATCTGGACCAAATACTTGAGTTTCTCCTGCCTCATTCCAGAATAAAGGTGTCCTACACTTCCTCCCATAAAGCGCTTCATACGGTGACATTTTCAAGCTTGCTTGGTAACTATTGTTGTATGAAAATTCCACATATGCCAAGCTTTTGTCCCGACTTTTCCCATGCTGTAAAGCACAAGCTCTTAACATGTCCTCTAAAATTTGATTGGTCCTCTCGGTTTGTCCATCCGTTTGAGGGTGATATGCCGAACTGAAATTCAACCTTGTTCCCAAAGCTTCATGCAATTTTTGCCAAAACTTGGAAGTGAATTGAGAACCTCTATCCGAGACTATCTTCTTAGGGACTCCATGTCGACACACAATATGCTCCATGTATATTTCGGCCAATCGTGCAGCTGTATATTTGATCTTCATAGGGACAAAATGAGCTGACTTGGTTAAGCGATCCACAATTACCCAAATTGAGTCATACCCGGACTGAGTACGTGGTAACCCAACTACGAAGTCCATTCCAATTTCTTCCCACTTCCACTCCGGGATCTTCAATGGTTGCAATAATCCAGCTGGCCTCTGATGTTCCACCTTGACTCGTTGGCACACATCACACAATGCTACATATTCAGCTATGTCCTTTTTCATGCTATCTCACCAATAGCAAGCCTTCAAGTCTTTGTACATCTTCGTACAACCAGGGTGAATCGAGTACGGTGAGTCATGTGCCTCCTTTAATATTGTCTCTCGAATATGCTTCACCTTAGGCACGACAATCCTTTTTCCAAGCCATAGGGTACCATGTTCGTCTTCATCAAATCTAAATTCTCTCCCTTCCTCGGTCCTTTCCTTGATTTCCTTGATCTCCTCATTCGTGGTTTGTGCATCTCGAATTTCTTGCTCCAAGGTTGGATTTAACTCCATCATCTCCATCTCATTTACAAACCCGAGGTTCAACCGTTTAAACTCCTTACATAACTCGAATGGTAACTCTCGAACTGTGAGTTGATGACTTGCTCCTTTCCTACTCAAAGCATCGGCCACTACATTGGCTTCTACCGGATGATAGTTGATTCCCAAATCATAATCTTTGATGATCTACAACCATCTCTGTTGCCTCAAGTTCAGATCCGTTTGTGTGAAAATATACTTCAAACTCTTATGATCCGTATAAATTTCCCACCTATGTCCAAGGATATAGTGTCTCCAAATCTTCAACGCATGTACCACGGCTGCAAGTTCTAAATCATGTGTTGGGTAATTCTGCTCATGTTTCTTCTGTTGTCTCGAAGCATATGCAACCACTTGACCTTCTTGCATCAATACACATCCAAGTACTTGTCTCGATGCATCGCAATAAATATCAAAACCCTTGCTCACATCCGGCAGTACCAAAACTGGGGCTGTTGTCAACCTCTTCTTCAACTCCTGAAAACTGTTTTGGCAAGCTTGAGTCCATTGGAAAGCCTTTCCCTTCATTAGCAACTCCGTGATTGGCTTGGCTATCTTGGAAAAGTCCTTGATGAATCTACGGTAATATCCAGCCATTCCAAGAAAACTCCTGATCTCCTTTACATTTTGCGGGGGCTCCCACTTCAACACGTCTCTCACTTTTCCGGGGTCAACCAATACTCCTCCTCCTGAGATGATATGACCCAAAAACGACACCTCTCTCAACCAAAACTGACATTTGTTGAACTTGTCATACAATTGATGCTCCCTCAATTTCTGCAACGTAAGCCTCAAGTGTTCCTCATGTTCCTTCTCATCCTTCGAGTAGATCATAATGTCATCAATAAACACCACAATGAACTTATCCAAGTACTCCATGAAGAACTTATTCATGGGGTACATAAAGTAGGCAGGCGCATTTGTCAATCCAAAAGACATCATGGTGTACTCATAAGATCCATACCGTGTCCTAAAAGCTATCTTGGGTATGTCCGATGGTCTAATCTTCATTTGAAAGTATCCCGACCTCAAATCAATCTTAGAGAAGACACAAGCACCCTTCATCTGATCAAACAAGTCTTCTATACGTGGCAAGGTATACTTGTTCTTGATTGTTACCTCGTTGAGAGCTCGGTAATCTACGCACATCCTTTGGGATCCATCCTTCTTGTCCACGAATAGAACGGGCGCTCCCCAAGGTGAAGAGCTGGGGCGAATAAAACTCTTCTCTAATTGCTCTTGAATTTGCTTCTTGAGCTCCGCTAATTCCATAGGAGGCATCCTATACGGCCTCTTAGCTAGAGGTGCAATTCCAGGTATTAAATCAATAACAAACTCAATGTCTCGATCAGGTGGCATACCTGGCAACTCGTCCGGAAAAAACATCCAAAAATTCACACACCACCGGGATCTCCTCAATTGCGGCACCGTCCATATGATTCAGCTCCAATTGCTTCGGTGCGGTTTAAGATGCTTCAAATTCTATGGCAATCCCTTCCTCATTGGTCAACTTCACCGTCTTCGTGACACACTCAATAACTCCATTGTGCTTCCTCAACCAGTCCATACCAAGTATAATGTCCAATCCTTGAGAGTCCACACAATGAGGTTGGCGGAGAAGTCTACCCCCCTTATTCTAAGGCTTACTTTTGGACATACTATATCTGTCCTCATCTCTCCTCCAGGAGACTTAACCAATAGAGTAAACTTCATATGAGAGATAGGCAAACTATACTTGGCAACATACTTCGATACAGTGAATGAATGCGATGCTCCAGAATCAAATAACATAGTCGTGGGGTTGGAGTTGGCGAGAAACATACCAATGATCACGTCATCCGCTTGTTGAGCATCCTCCATAGAGACATGGTTCACGTTGCCACGAGCAAAATTCTACTGTACACGGTTCCCTTGTGGCTGTCCTCCATTGGGTCTTGGGTTTTGCCTCAGCGCACCGCTTCCTTGACCAAGGCCTGACTTAGGACATTGATGTGCAAAGTGTCCAGCTTCTCCACAAGTATAGCACTTCTTAACTCCACTAGAATTATTGAGACGTGCTTGATTTTGAACACTTGCAGCAGGAAAGTTAGCGCGAGGTGCATAAGACATTGGAGGCCTAGTTGCTTGCATGACAGGGCGCTGCTGCACAAACTGAGTTGGGCGCGGTGCAAATCCACGGCTCTGAGCAGGAATAGAGGAGCTGTAATAGGGCGCATTGGGTGGTGCAAGGCGAGGGCGCACATTACTTAATTGTTGCTGTCCTTGATATGGCACCTTCCTCTTGTTGTCTTGCTCCATCCCATGGACCTTATTATCCACCACAATTGCTTTGTCCACGAGCTTCTGAAAATTGGCATAATCGCAGTTGAGTAGTTGCACTTGGGTTTCATTGTTCAAGCCTCTCATGAACAAATATTGCTTCCGGCTGTCCCGACTAACATCCTCGGGCGCATAACTTGAGAGTTGAGTGAACTTATTGAGATATTCTCTCACGCTCAATCTTCCTTGCCTCAAGTTCTCAAATTCTTGCCTCTTCAAGATCATAACACCCTCAGGCACATAATGAGAACGGAAGCTCTCTTTGAAGTCAGCCCAAGTGATTCTCTCTTGGTTCTCATGAGCATTGCATAAAGAATCCCACCAATCCACAGCTGCTCCAACTAGTTGATGAGAAGCGAAAAGCACCTTCTCCCAGTCACTGCATTGGACAATAGCAAGTTTCTTCTCCACGGACTTGAGCCAGTCATCCACATCCATAGGGTCAGCAGCTTGAGCAAAGGTCGGTGGCCTAGTCCTCATAAACTCTCCCAACCGATTATGAGGAGGTGGGGGTGGCGGTGGAGGCATGTGAGGCTGATTGTTGATATTGCCAGCCTCCAGCTGTCCCATTGTTTGTATCATGGTCTGCATGAGCTGGTTTTGCATAGCTAATAGCTGCTCAATGTTGATAGCTTCCTGAGTAGATCCTTGTCCAATGTTGTTCTGAGGCACTCCATTGTTCTCGTCCTCATCATTGCCATCCCTCTGATTGCGAGTCCTCACCATCTGAAGAAAAGCAATAGGTAAGAATTAGAGAACGTCCCCAACTATATGCACCAAGGGATGTGAAACTAAACAACTAGCTAGCCTATGTGGACATGGCAATGCTAAAGCACCCCAAAATCCTCTATTAAGCACACAAGCAAACAATATATATAGCAAACAACACTCCAAGCAAAAACACATTGATTCCTGAGTGCTCCGATGTGCTCTTAAGTGTCCATTCTATCTAGGCTGCATCCTATGCTCAACCAGTGGCTCTGATACCAATCTGTGACGCCCGGTTCCGGAAATGAACCAAGCTAACGCATATGTGTGCCCAGGACGTTCGTCACACATACACGAGGGCAATCACAAAAGGATATACAGAAAATTACCACAAAACAAAATTAATTAACCAAATTTTATTACACAAACCATATTATCCTCGATTACAAACTCTAATAAATATTAATTACATGTTCAACTAATGTAGCAGAAATAAACTAATTAAGCAAACTAAGCAACTAAGCATAGGGGATAGCGCAACTCCAATCAAAACCACAGGCAAAGCTGATGGTAGACACGGCCTAGAACTCCGCATTATCACCATTAAACTCCCAATCCTGACCTGCAACTGATGGGGGGGGATTGCAATAGTGAGTACATGTCATACTCAGCAAGTGTGGAAAGTATGACATGTGGCTTATTCAAATGACGACAATAATAATGGCGAAGTGCTGAAAAGTACATTTAAACATTTGAAAAGCAATATATTATATGTATATGAATCAAACCCATCATAATCATAAGTAATATCATAATACCAGTCCACAATTCACCATCCTCATCAATAATTCCAGATTTCACCATTTGCCAATAACCATATTCAATACCATAAATTAATCCATAACCATAATACCAACCATAACCATCCCAAATCCCAATTTACCACTAATCATGGAAGTTGTCCAGGTGCTAATAACCGAGAGCACGGCTATCATGATAGTTTTATTTAACTCTTCAGAGTTTGTACCACTTTACCCACGTGTTTGTGATTTCATCACCTTTCGATGACTAGAACCTCTATTATGCCATCTCACACTTCCATCGTTGTGTGGCCAAGAGGTCACAAAATAGCCTTTACAAAGGGATTACTAGCCTATTTAGACCCCACCGAGGTTTCACCGGTGGCACTGCCTCCAACTGAGCACATTTTCAACCAAGGGCCCCCTCTTGAGCCATTCGGATCCCAGGGTAGTCCCACCAATCATCAACAAACCCAATCTGACTACCCCTTCCCCGAGCATCCATAATGGTCCAAACAACACTAGCAATCCCTAATTAATCAGCTATGCCGCACCCATACTTGGCCTCGTGGTGGCACTGTAATCCTGGCTTATTCTCGCATGAACCGGTCCTTAGATCTAAAGCAAGCAAACGACCATGACATCCAACCCATCCACGTACCGGGCTTGCTTAGATCACCCATTACCATATCATATTGACCAGTTCATGTTAACAAAAATATCATTAATGCATAATTAAATGTGTAGTATTGTGTTCCCATCCCAATTAATTAAGCGAAGCAAAAAGGTAAAAATCCCATCCCGACTCTCTACCATAATTCCAGGTGACAAGGGTGGTTAAACAATGCTAGTAAACTTCCTATCATAGGATTCCCATCAAATTGACACAAGCATGCAATTTTGCAAACAAAACATTTATTTTCAAAAACAGGATCAATATGCTTCAAGGACACTTGCCTTGCTCTTGCGGTTTATTAGGATCAAAGCCTTCAAACTCTTGGTGCTGTAGATCCTCCGCGGCACTCTCCAGCACAAATCCGTCTAATCCACACAATAGACATACAAACAAGAAACACAATCAAAGAGTGCACAAACATTACTCAATATGACATGACATGCATGATTAATGCAAATGCAAGGTAGAACTTGTTAATAGATTGCTTTAATGGTCAATAACTAGTTCTAATAGATTTTAACAAGTTTATACAGGTTTGGAGTTGATTAGATAAAATTTTTGAATTAATTCAACACAATTTAACCAGAAAGATCGGACTAGTCCGCTAGGGACCGGGCAAGTCCGCACACTGCGAGATCAGCAGATTAGGATTTTCTAGATCGACGTAAATTTGGAGATTAGGGGTTGAATTCACGTAAGGAAAAGAGAATAGAAGGTATACCAAGTGTTTAGGACTCCAATGAATCAAGAAACTTGGAGGTAGCACTTGGATCTTGATGATCTAGGGTTGGTGATGAACTTGGAGATGAATTGGTGATGAAGAACGTAACTTGGTGGAGATCTTGATCCTCTATCGTTTCCTCCTCGTCTTCTTCTTTCTTGGGATCTTCTCCTCCCTCCTTGATGGTGGCTCTCCACGAACTAGGGTTTGCGTGGGGTGGAAAAGTAGCAAATAGATGTCAATCCAAGAGGTGGGGTTGTTTATATAGAGGTGGAGGCTAGGGTTAGATGGATTTCGAGTTTGGGATGAGTAGAGGCCGGTTTAGAGTCCCTCATGGGCTCTAAAAGAGTTTGGCACGACGTCCCTAGGCCCACTTAACGTGAAACCCAAGAAACAAGTCGTAAAACAAAAGATCAACTCGGAGTCGCGAAATATCGGACAAGTCCGGAAAGGACCGGACTAGTCCGAAGTCGTCCAAAGAGAAAATCGGACAAGTCTGGCCGAAAATGGGACAAATCCGACTTTAAACAGAGAGGAAATCAGACAAGTCCGCTGGAACACTGGACTAGTCCGGAAAAGTGCAAGGACTTAGCAAATTTTCAAGGATTCTTGGAATATCGGACTAGTCCGCACAAAATCGGACAAGTCCGAAAGTTTCCAGAGCCAAAATCGGACTAGTCCGCAGCAAAAACGGACAAGTCTATTTTTAGGCAGAGAGAAATCGGACCAGTCCTCAGTAAAATCGGACTAGTCCGCACTTTCCTGCGTTTTAAGTGCGGTTTTGCTCCAAATCAATTTTAAATGCTCCGAATCAATTTTAAACTCATTCCTCTTGTTGTGGGTTAATGTTAAACATGTATATGAGTGTATGTAGGGCATGATGCATGAAAATGAGGGTGTTACAAATGTAAAGTATGTTAGAATGACTTAGTGAACCTTAACAAGTTATGAAGCAAGTGTGAGGCTAAGGATCACAATGAAACAAGAGTGATGAATAAAACCTGTAAAGCTAACCCTAGAAGCAATGTGCGATAAGTGGAAGCAAAGTACACAAGGGACACAAGGATTTTATCCCGAGGTTCGATCCCACGAAGGAATCTACGTCCCTGTTGAGGAGTCTACGAAGGACCGGGTTCAACAACCCTTACCTCACCAAGTTTACCACAAAGGCCTACATTCGTTCTCCACTATCACAAAGGGGTGAATACAAGATTCGTTGGGGCTTCTCACAATCTGAGGCTCCCACCACAAATACAATCATAAATCACAAAGATCAACTCAAGCCACAGATCACAAAGATTCACAAGTGCAAGAGATCAAACCCAGAGCCTAGAGCAGTGTTCTTCCTCTTCTTCACCTCACCAAACCCTAATCCACACAAGAATTAGTTTTAGATGGAAGTTAGGCAGGATGGAGGCTTTTGGAGGCTCAAGGTTTGCTGTGGCGGCGCTAGGGAATCAAAGTGCTCAAGCAATGGTTCAAATGAACCCAGGGGTCCTCTATTTATAGAGGTTCCCAACCCATACTGCTGACTTCAGCAGGTGGGCGGACTAGTCCGGCCTTTGGGACCACTGACGTCCCTGACAACTGTCGCACTGCGCGGCAATCGCCACACTACCCGCCAAACTTCAAATTCAAACGGTCACTTCATAATGGACTAGTCAGGTCCAGACCGGACTAGTCCGATCTCACATAGAACCTTTTGTTCCGTGTGAAAACGGACTAGTCTGGAGACCACAGACTAGTCCGGCCTACCCAGACTTAGTTGCTAAAACTCCACTTCTCTCCAAACCCGGACTAGTCGGGCCCCCAGGGCGAACTAGTCTGATCCCAGTCAGGACCTCTTGGTCCGGACTAAAATGGACAAGTCCGTGGTTTTGGGACTTAGCCTCCAAAACCCACTCCACGACTACCCGGACTAGTCCGTCTCACTACGGACAAGTCTGAACTCAGTTAGACCCTTCTGGCCTAGCTGAAAACGGACTTGGCCGGCTAGGAGCGTACTAGTACGGCCACCTGCACGGACTAGTCCGACCACTCCTGCCAGACCACTTCCAACTCTCTTGTCTCAATAGGTTTGATCTCTAAACTGCTTTGAGCTCCCAACTTGATCTCAATGCACTTTACACACACATCCTCACACATATTTGGCTACTCTACACTCAATACGCTAGAAACCCTAGTTTCTTCTTTTCGAGTCGACATCGCCATTTTCATCCTTTTCCTTTTTGAGGGTATGTGTTTCCGCTTGATTCCACACCTGTGCTTAAGATCACTGAGCTCATTAGTTACTTAATTGTCATCATCAATCATCCAAAACCCACGGGGATCCTAGATGCACTTTTAGTGTGGAGGTTGAGTGTTCATGAAGTCTCTTAAGCAAGATCTCGGAGGTGGGGTGGTGGTGGTGCATGCTGAGCCTGTTGCATGTTGTTCACAATTTGTGTCAAATTTTGCATCATCTGCAGCTGCATTGCCATCATTTGCTGCATTTGGTTTGCAGCTGGTGCTCCGCGGGCACCTCTTCCATTCCATTGAGGTAACGGAACCTCGCGGTTTTGATTGGATGACGCACCATGACCACGTCCTCTTCCTCTTCCTGGCATCTGAGGTTGGGGTGTTGTTATAAAATAAGAAGATGAGAGAG